>CM040631.1:9352463-11752463 GCA_022818045.1 Neotoxoptera formosana
AAAAGTTAAAATTCAATTTAAAAATGTTCTATTTACTCGATTTTTCCGTAGTTTATATCATTAAAATCACATCAAATTTTAAAATATGATAAAATTCATTTTTAGTCAGTAAATTTAATTTTTTACAAAAATTTATAATTTTACGCTGTTTTTGAGGTTTATAAAAAAGTTAAAATTCAATTTAAGAATGTTCTGTTTACCCGATTTTTCTGTAGTTTATATCATTAAAATCACATCAAAGTTTCAAATATGATGAATATCAATATCGGTCATTAATTTGAATATTTCACAAAAATTTTCGATTTTAAGCTGTTTTTGAGGTACATAAAAAAGTTAAAATTCAATTTTAGAATGTTCTATTTACTCGATTTTTCTGTAGTTTATATCATTAAAATCACATCAAAGTTTCAAATATGTTGAATATCAATTTCGGTCATTAATTTGAATATTTCACAAAAATTTTCGATTTTAAGCTGTTTTTGAGATACATAAAAAAGTTAAAATTCAATTTAAGAATATTCTATTTACCCGATTTTTCTGTAGTTTATATCATTAAAATCACATAAAATTTTAAAATATGATGAATATCATTATTAGTCAGTAAATTGAATTTATCAATCGCAGATTCAACGATATCGAATTTATTACTATTACAGCTACTGATTTTTACAAATAAAAATCCTTGTTCACAAGGTGCTGATTATGTAGTACCTATGTATGCTTAACACCTGAAACCACCCATCTTTGATTAGCTATAACTCGTCAACTAGTTAACAAAAGTTGAAAATTTTAACGTGAAAATTCATGAAAAAAATAGCTTTATTAATTTATGCAATTATTAATATAGGTTGTCATTTGAAAATCAAAAGTCGATGGTGGTTTACCTAATAAATATAAGATAAAAAATATTTAAATACATACAATTAATATAAAAAAGCATGAGACTAAAATTATTTTAAAAAAAATTTGAAAAAAAGTCAATACTTTTTGAAATAATGGGTGTTTAACGATAAAAAAATCACCCTGTATATGTAATGCCGTGCGAAAAAAAGATGCTTATAAAAGAAAGTTTAGTAAAAGACGCTTATAAAAAGACGCTTTTAAAAATACGCTCATTATAAACGCTCATGAGCATATTCGTCAATATATTATATGGAATGCCGAGCGAAAAAATATTGATATTGATCATATTTTAAATTTTGATGTGATTTTAATGATATAAACTCTAGAGAAATCGAGTAAATAGAACATTCTAAAATTGAATTTTAACTTTTTTATGTACCTCAAAAACAGATTAAAATCGAAAATTTTTGTGAAAAATTCAATTTAATGACCAATAATGATATTCATCATTTTTGAACATTTGATGTGATTTTAATGATATAAACTACAGAAAAATCGAGTAAATCGAACATTATTAAATTCAATTTTAAGTTTTTTATGAACCTCAAAAACAGCTTAAATCGAAAAATTTTGTGAAAAATTCAATTTAATGTCCAGTTATGATATTCATCATATTTGAAATTTTGATTTGATTTTAATGTGATTTTAATGATATAAACTACAGAAAAATCGAGTAAATAGAACATTCTAAAATTGAATTTTAACATTTTAATGTACCTCAAAATAGCTTAAAATCGAAAATTGTTGTGAAATATTCAAATTAATGACCGATATTGATATTCGTCATAGGTGAAACATTGATGTGATTTTAATGATATAAACTAATGAATAATCGAGTAAAAAGAACATTATTAAATTACATTTTTTATGAACCCCAAAAACAGCTTAAAATAGAATATTTTTGTGAAAAATTATATTTACTGACTAATAATGATATTCATCATATTTTAAAATTTGATGTGATTTAATGATATAAACTACAGAAAAATCGAGTAAATAGAACATTATTAAATTACATTTTTTATGAACCTCAAAAACAGTTTAAAATCGAAAATTTTTGTGATTAATTCAATTTAATGACCAAAATTGATATTAATCATATTTTAAAATTTGAATAAAAAAACGTTTAGAAAAAGACGCTTTTAAAAAGACGCTCATTAAAAGACGCTCTTGAGTATATTCGTCAATAAATATGTAATGCCGAGCGAAAAAAAGACGCTTATAAAAAAACGCTTAGTAAAAGACGCTGATAAAAAGACGCTCACGTGCATATTCGTGAATAACTATGTATTGCCAAGCGAAGGAAAGCAGTGTTAGGACTTATCTAGATAAATTTATCTAGATCAATTATTTAGATAAATATTCTTTTATCTTTTATCCTATCTAGATAAATAAATATAAGTTATCTATGTATAAAAATTTCATTTATCTAGATTAATTTAAAAGATAAATTTTTTTTGTGAAAATTAGCTATATTTGGTTTTTATTACCTTTCTAATGTTGTGTTGAAGACTGTTGATGTTTCGTAATACACAACATTGTATAAATTAAGAAAAAAATAAGGTTATTATACAGGCATGTACTCACATGACAGTATATATATTTTTTTAAATTAGTTATTTTAATTTTAATTTGTATAATTATCTGTTATTTATCTAGATAAAATATTTTTATCTTTTACCGTTTCGATAAATGCATTTGATTTGTTTATCTTTTATCTGTATCTTAGATAAAATTTAGTGTTGTTATCTTTATCTTTATCCAGATAATTTTTTTCCTAACACTGGTTATACAGGGCTTGAAACCGATTTTTGGATACCAATTTTGGATACCAACTTTGAATACCAATTAAAACCAACATCAACATTGAAAATCGGAAATCGAAAAAAATAAATACCGAAATCCGAAACCGAAATCGGTAGAAGTAAATACTAATATTCAAAACCAAAAACGAAATTAAAAAAAAAGAATACCGATTTTTGTAACGGAAATCTAAAAATTATTGCATTAATCTGTAACATTTAAATAGCTCTAATAATTTTAAAATTTAAAATAAACCTTATTGAATGAATAAAGAATTTAATATAATTAATATACGAATAATTTAATTTATACTGCATATTATAGTGGAAAATAATAAATATCGTGTTTTTGTAAAATTTCTCTACCATACAAAGCAATAAATATTAAATACATTATAAGTTATGGTGATTTATTACATCATGTGGAGGATGGAGCCTGGAAAAGTGACATTTTGAGTTCAAGTAAGGTTTTTTTTTTGTTTTTTGCCCGTGGTTTTGAAGCCGTAAGGTTAGCATTTTTTATGGACTGAATTCTTAGAGGAGAAGTTTGCGCGTCGAACCTTGTCGGTTTCACTTCTCTAGGTCAAACAGTGTTGGAGGGGGGTCATCGAAGTCGGGAAAATCTGTTTTTTTTTTGTTTGTGGTTTCTTGAACCGCGTTTTCACTGAAACCTTAAGGTTAGCTCTTTTTGTCATCGGAGCTTATATAGCTTTTTATTCCGGATCGATGGGTACCGATATCGAGCTTATTGGACTTATGGTTCGGGAGTTATGAATTTTTTCGTTGTTTTTGGACTTATTTAAATAATAGGTTCTGAAGTATATAGATATTTATATTATTATGTGTACTTTCTGACTTCTGTAATAATGCAATTGATATTAATAAGGATTAATGGTACCTAATATATTATATAAAAATTAATATTTTATAATATATAATAAATATAGGAATAGCTGCACTACTGCAGTTCCTAGTCGCCGCCGTCGTCTGCGGGCACCACTATGTTTTCATGGGTAATTTCACAGGGTATTCAAAACATTTAATATTATAAGTCCCTAGTATAAATGCATATTATACACAATATAATGTATAATTACTTTATATTACATTTAATACTATTAGGTAAATAGATTAATTCGTTTAAAACAGTATAGTACGCAGAATACGCTATAATAAAAATTGTATAATAATAATACTATTACTGTATAAGCTGTCGTGTCATTCAGCCGCCACATACGATCAGAAATAACCATATGTACCTACATTAAATTAACACAACAGCCAACAATATATTATGGAATACTGAGTATATAGTATACAGGGTGTCCCAGGTCTATTTGACTAATGCAATAACTTTTACAGCAGTAACAGTGATTAGCAAGAAATAATTTTGAATTTTAACACACTTTGAAAATTGTTTAAAAATTAACGATTTAACCAAATTAAAAGTTTTAAACGCCAAAATGGTTTTTAAACACTTATTTATGAAATAGCTATCTTGGATTATTAGAAAAATATTAAATACAAAATTTAAATTATTTATTTTTCTTGTCAAAAAATAAAATAAAATATAAGATATACAAATTATAGCGCAGAGCTCTAGAAATCATTACAAAAAAAAAAAAACTTAAAAATATTGAATAGAAAAAAAGTTATTACATTAGTCAAATAGACTTGGGACACCCTGTATAGTGTATGATATTCTCATCATTTCGCTAACACAGCTTCATAATGTAAACTCATCATAATTATACAATAATATCTAATACACAACTATAAAAACCTAATAAATATCTGTGCCCGTGCACTTTACTATTATATACAAATATGCATATCACTTGAAAAAATCATATATATATATATAAATATATTATAATTAATATGACAAAATGTGCGGTAATAATAACACATTTTGTACCTATGCACCTTTTCAAATAAACACCAACAATTTGAAATCGAACAACAAGGACCTAAGGTGTTGACCGATTTTAAATACCGATTAAAACCGTTAAAAACCAAAATTTATATCGAAACCGAAAACTGAAAAAAAAATCGGTTTCAAGCCCTGGTGTTATTATATTTTATACACTCGATGTAATTTTCAAATGCTACATTTTCGACAAAAATTAATTCAACCTACTGTATTATTAATGGGAAATCGGATTACCTATAATTATTATACCTGCAATTATATGATGAAGTGATGAAGTACACTTAGTAATGTATGCTGTAATGCTGACAGACAATCTTCGCTCAGAATCGTATTTCGTATCCAATCATTTCATATCATTATATTCAAATTGAATACATCCATGAAAATGACCCACTCAACACCTACTGTACAGCAGAGTGGTACCCACTAGCCGACTTTTTTTTTAAATTTAAGTATACCCATTTTATACATATTAATCATGCTGAATATAAATTCAAGGATAACCTTCAAACAAAAAATACTAAATTTGTATATAGGTAGAGATATAAATTTAAAAAACCAACCATGTGTCATGTAAATTGGTTTATATTTTATAATTACATGATAATTTATTAATAAACCATCATATTACCTACCTGCGTATACAAATATTATTCGTCTGCAAACATAACTATTGATATTTCCTTTATTGTTCGTGTTTTATTTAATAAATATCTATTTGGAAATGTTGACGAGAAAATATGACTGGTACCTCTCTCGGCTGTGAAATATTATATCGACAATTTTTTAAAAAAAATAGACCTTTTACTTTATAGTGTCTGATTATTGTACCACAGCATAAATCAACGAATTGACTGGATACGCGAATAATAAGCATATATAAATGTAAATTGATTCTTACGTCAACTTTAGTAGTTCCTCGTCTAATCATTTGTGACACTCTATTGCTAAATTAAATTAGCGTATGCTTGCAGATATAATAAGCGTGTTGACTGTTATAACATAATTAATTGTTATTATTAAATACGATAAAGACGTGTTGTTGTTTTTGATCTCCATGAAGAGATTAAAATGCATCTATTATCTTCTAAAATATTATAAATAAGCCAGATTAATTGCCTTAAATCCACAAAACATAATATGTCCTTATTTTTTTATTATTAAAATTGAATAATGATTAAGTTTTTGTTACGTAAGTACCTACCAAGATAAAAATATGTGCAAATATTGATCATCAAATAACTATCGGATCCGTTATTATTTCTGACATCAAGGATTTATTCCTCACCAAAACTTTATTGTAAGTAAATGACTTTATATTTGTATTCAATTTTATATAATAACGCAATTAAATACCTATACTGATTTGCAAAATGATGTTATTTTCCATTAAATGCAATTTTCTTTAATATGTTATTGAAAAAACTTCATAGTCGTTTTTTATTATTATTATTATTATTAAGAGTGAATATGTTCACAGATGTGTATGTTTATTTTTAGTAAGATATTCAAATTAAATTAAGTCCAATGTAATTGTATTTAGTATAGGTACTATAATAATATGTCATATGACTATTATATAGTTGAAATTGTTTTGTTACTAAATACCAATGTCAACTTATCTCGTAACTAAATATCACCTATTATTATTATTTTTAGACGTAGGAATTGCATTTATATACAAATACCTCATAATCTAACTAGAAATTGTTTTATTTACTCAGCAGAATTCAGTAATTCTCAAAACAGTGGAATACACAAATGTCCAAGGAGATAAGCACAAAAATAACACGATCCTCATAAATTGACCACACTGAGAAGCTTAGAAAATACTACAGACATTGCAAAACTCATGCAAGGAAAAACAATACAAAAACAATACAAATACAAAACAAAGGATTAACCATCCATTTGGATGTCAGTCCTCAGAAATATAGAAGGGAAAGAAAAAAGCGTACCAAGACACTAAAAGCAGTGTAATGTATATATATATTAGTTTATAACCACTTCAACAGAGCAACTTTAACAGCCATAAGAAAATCATGTTTAGACAAAAAAAAATGTAAAATTTCAATAGCAAACACACTTGCAAAAAAATAAATCTTAAATGAGGGAAATCGAATTTACAAAATACACGAAATGCAGATCACCGAATTGACTATAAGCATCGGCTCTAGAATAACATACGGATTTCTAATGGTAAAATAAGGTCCGCCGATATGTTAAAACCTAAGAGTAGAACACATACTGACAGAATGTCACAAGTATATGGAAGAACTCAGAAAATGCACAATAACTCTTAGATGCGGTGCTGGGACCGAATCTAAAAATAACCATCTTATATTATATTCTTATAAAACAATTAAATTGTATGACGTATTTTAAAAAAATATCGTAATCATTTTAAAAAAACTAATTGCCTATGGAAACAGTGTTGTATTTAGATCAATACATAGAAAATATAAATTATAATATAGTATTTTACGATATAATTCAAATATAAAATACAGGTGGAGTATAAAAATATTTTTATTTTACAATTATGTAGTCTGCAATTGGATACCGATGTAGTAAAGTACCAATGCTTCAACGAGTAAGTATTCTCAATTTCTCATACAATAATTAATAATTTAAATAAATACTGTCTATATTATATTCTTATTGTATTAATATATTTATTCGTAAACATTGTAAATACTGTAATCATCACACTATATCTAATATTGTCACACTGCTTTTATAATTCTTATGTATCATTTACACAAACATACTTATTATAATAATTATAATTACCAAAACTAATGGCTATAGATGCCGGGTTTGTATGAGATCAATAAAAATAAATAAATAACGTATCAGATGATGTCGATAATGTGTATTCCATTGAAGAATAGATTAAAGTATTATGGTATTCAGTGGTAAGACGTACCTATAATATTATGCTTTTGTATAGTATTTATTTAACATTCGATTTATTTTTCGAGATTACTAATACTCTTACAATAATAATGATCATAATAGGTATGTGCAATATTGTGCATATATTATACAGTATACATTATGTTTACGTTATATTATACAAAAATACAATAAAACACACGAACGTTAATGATTTGTGAGAGTATTGTATGGATGAATAGGAGTGCTAAACAAGTTTTATCGATTACGGTTTGCAAACAGTTTACCGACCGAATAAAATTTAATTTCGCGTCGTCAATGCGATAATATTAATATTCGAAACCCCCGCCCGTCGAACCGAACAAAAAACACACAGCCGCGCCATCGCCGGTCAGTGTATTTTATTTATTTGCTTAACGTCCGAAATGGTCAAGTTTTTTTTTCCACCCTAATAATATCGAAAACCTCACAACTAAACGTAATAATAAACGATTGGATGGGCGGCGGTGGCTCGCGTAATATATCATACACAATGATATGCGTTTTACACGAGTACAAATAATATTTCGTTTCGTCTGTACTTTGGTCGTTATAATATAACGTTTCGCTCGACACGACGAGTACACGAGAGAATCCGCGGAGGCTAATTATTCATAACTCGGTCGTCCCGCGGAGCGGGCGTGCGAGGGGGATAAAAAGGAATTAATTCGAAAAATCTCGTCAAATATTTCAGGATTAGTTTTACTTATGCCACGCTGTCGTCTATTTCTCTTTGTAGACATTTTCTTAAAGGCCATTAAGCAGATTACTTGCGCCACCCACCTCCCACTCAACGGTGTTGTTCTTCACCGTCGTAGCTCGCGTATACGCCGCATCAATGCAATAATAATATATTATATATTATGTGAGGTAGTATACTCACAATTGTAGGTCGGGTCATTAGCCGGTGTAGTCATTCTTGTGCCCACGCTCGATTGATGTAGGTATTTTATTAGACATTTCGTGGCCTGCAATCACCCGCGGACGAACATGCGAGTACTCTGAGAGAGATTAGAAATAATTACGATACGCGCGGATAACTATATACGGACAAGTTTCAATTTTCCCGAAAGATAAATTCACGTCTTCAAACAAAAAAACAACAACAGTATAACATTGTATATTTTCAACTTTTTCTCAGGCCATTATCGACTGCTTACAATCAAAATACGCCACGTGCTACTTCGATTAGCACGCCTTTATTGGTTGTAACGACGTCCATTAACCATAGCGGCACACATGTTTCCTTCTAATACGTAACACCTATTTTCTTCAGTCTTGACCTATACATTTGTTACGTTATCTTAAAACCAACTAATTATATTTGTTCTATAGATTTTTTTTTTTTGTTAATTGACACCACTTATTGTGACCGGCCTTGGTGATATTATGACATGGTGTATACTTATATTTTATTTTGATGTGTATACATTTAGGCTGCTTCACTGATTGTTATTGCTATTTATACCAAATAAAAACGTGCCGGTCTATCGTATAGGTAAATAATCAAGTTAAAACTATGCTCATCAGATGTAAGTTATTTATTATTATGTGAACGAAGAAAGACTATCGCTGATTCTAAACTAATACGATAACTTAACTACGTGGGTATTAATGAAATGTAATGTTTTAAGTGTTAGGAACCAACGAAAAATATTGCCTTCGAAACGTGACAATTATGTATAATAATATGTTTATTTGAATATTATAAAATATTATAATATGTACGTTGTTATTCACGATTATAGTAGGTACGGGACCGTACCTATTTAAAATAATAGCTACATAATAATAATAATAATATAAATTAGTAAATAAATCTAAGAATTAGTTTTAGACTTTTAGTTGTATATATTTTTTTTTAAATAGAAAAAAAAGTATGAATTTTAATACAAAATGTTAGCATTAAGTATTAACCATCAAGTTTTGTATTACGATTTAATTTCGGTTCGATATTTTTGAGTTGGTGGTAGTCATAGTATTACTGCCATACTGTTCTGTATCCCATTTTGTCACCTGAAAAATATGTAATTTGTAATCAAAGATAAACCGCTTATATTATAGTTATATTATTATATTTGATTAAGAGTTAAGACGGTTCTTGTTTTTTTTTTACGGAATCTAAAAGTTCGAAAAAAAAAACATTTTGTTATTTATATAACATTTAAAACACGATGTTATTGTCATACAGCGGAATGACGTAACAAATATCGATATAACAATAGAATATGTGTGACACGTGCCCATGTACTCACGTGAGTTACCTGATGACATATGAAGCACACGTGGTGCCACGAATTTAGATTCTAAACGGAACAATGAATGTATTGATTTAACAATTATGTGTGTTTTTTGTTTTATTTTTGTGTCCGTCATCACCCATTGAAATAGTAAAAATTCATAGATTTTCAACTTCAATAATTTTTTCTGCTTAAAAATTGAATCTATATATTACTTTGGGGCTAAAAGTAAAAAATGTCCAGTACTTTATACATATATTATTATTTTTCTAATAGTAAAATAAATTACTTCAATAGTAGTATCAAAAAACATATCATGAAATATACTTAGTAATGTAAGCTGACAGACTGTCTTCGCTCAGAATCGTTTTTCGTATTCAATGATTTATCAATGAATTAAAATTTAAAACATACATTACAGTGACATACTCGATGACGAGGTACACTCAACACCTACAACAACTGTACAGCAGAGCGGTTACTACTTTCCCTCTTTCTACTTTACTGTTATTTAGCAGTATAAAATATAAAATGTTACAGTGACAATAAATTATTTTCTAACTTGACATTCTAATCAATTATATTTTTGACTATTTGTTTTATTTTGTCACTTGTAGATGCCGATCACAGTACTCATAATATACCCATGCCAATGTATATTAAGAATTTCAACAACAACGATTAAACTTATTCTAAATCTTTTGAAATATTTTTTTTCGCATAATTTAGTATATTGTCATGTAAATCCTCTTAGGTAAAAATGTAAGACGTTTTTGTTGTATATTATTGTAAATTGAGAAGTGATAATTCTATGAACATTAGTAAATTATAACGCTAAATGCAAAAAAACAATGCATCGTATTACAGTGTGGATTTTCAAATTACTACTACAGGTAAATATATTATTCGGATTTCAAATCAAACTCAACTAACTGCAAGTATTTTTATTTAGAGTACATTGTATCATCTTGACACCACGTGGAAAAATAGGTATTTATAAATATTTAATTATTTTACGAGCTTTTCACAAAATAAATTGCTTTTTCTAATTGAAACGTTCACGAAGATTCAGCTGATCAAATAAATAGAATTATTAAATTGTCCGTAAATTTTTTTAATTGAAAAATCTGAACGTTTATTACCTGATCCATTATTTTACATAAACTATAGATTCGAAAAAAAATATCTTTAATATGTTATTTTTATAAATTTTTTTTTTTTCATAAATACGTACGATATAATTCATCGAAACTACTAAAAGCTAAATCAAACATATGAATGTGTTAATAATAATAATTAAATTAAAATATTTCAGAGAGTCAAAATAAAAAATAAATATCATAGGATATTATTTAAAATGATGATACATAGAAAAGAAATTAAAACCTTCAAAGGTATGGTTTCATAGGGATTGAATATCCGGTGATAAATACAATTTGTATATGATTTAAATATCAATACTTATACAATAAATTAACATAGCTCTAATTGAATCAAATCATCAATTTATAAAATGATATCCTTATTATTGTTATAATATTGTTCGTATTTATTTCAAAAACAAATGTACAGCACGGTTATGAAATCAGTGAAATACAATAAAAGTGTGTTTTAAGTGATTTTCATTGAATTTACATTCTCACTATCATCTTTCTTAGTCTATCGCCCATCCAACCAGCTAAATTTTGGTAGTTGTTTTGTACTTCTCTTTTCTAAGATTGATGGATAAATGTATAATAAATTGTGACGGTGTTTCATGGTAGTTGCTGATAAATGGCAATGGCGTTAATTGCGTACATAAACCTAACTTAAAATTAAAACTTGTATCTTTAAACTAAATTTACTTGACAACCCATAATGTATTTTATTTATACCTAAGCTATCTGAGAGTAGGAATAAATCTATAAGCCATTTATTTATTCTCAAAACAAAATAAAATACGCTCAATAACGCAACAGCACATTATCAGTCTATTTTATGGTAATTTAATTACAAAATCTTTAGTGATAAATTAAATATTTTTTGTGTTGCTAAAATATTCTATATATTAGAAGCCAACAAATGAGGGTACATCGAAAAAATAATTTTCTTTTTAATATTATTTTTGATGATGAATTAAATGAGGTTTTCATTATATTTTCTGATTTTTTCTTTACTTTATTTGTGAATAAAAATGTTGATGTGGTCTATTCATATTTGACTACCAGATCAAATTGCTCTCCAAAAATATAACTTAGTAATTCCTGAGACATCATAATATTATAGAACATTTAATTAATTTTATAATTAATTGTTGGTCTTAAAACAAAAAAATACAAAGTACTAAAATTATTAGACACAATATGCTGAAACTACTAAAATAGCATGAAAGTTCATGCGTACGGAACAAAAAAGTCATAAAATATCCTCCAAAAAAATTTCAGAAATGTTAACTAGAATTGTAACTGGTTGATTTCATAGGGGAAGGGTTTGTGTGCGATTTTCAAAACTACGCTTGAAAGTTTACTGGGATGGTAAAAATAAAATTGCAAACAGTTTAATTTTTAATAACAATGTGATATAAATCCATGTTTCTTGGTTACCCTCTGTTACTTTGATTTTGAGGGTGAAAGAGGGTCGTGTGAACATCAAAACTTGGCATACAAAATTAATTTTATTTCCTCATAATTTACGAAAAAAATATTTTAAAAAATGTACATTTTTTTTCCAATGGGGTTGGTAACCTAACCTTACGTGGGACCATTTTTAAAATTCCTACTTTGAATTTTAATTCAAAAATATAACATTTATTTATTTTTATTAAATATAAATTATGTATACATTTTATCAAACTCGTGAAAAAACGAGTTTGATACGTCCTCTATAATAAATCAAACTAATACATTATTTTGTGAGTTAAATTAAATAGATATTGCGTGGACTACAATATACAATGTCTCGTATGGTATAGCTACTCTCGAGCGTCCAGTGTACTATTGTCTATATTATACATAAAATGTATACATATTAAATAATACGCTATTAATAAACATATATAAATATCGTTATGACCCGTGTGGGCGAGAATCAGAGAATGTGAGGTACAAAATAAAAACGGGACGCTGTGCCGAGTGCAAACTCACCAAGATTTTATTGATGTAGAGCTCGTACGGTATGACAGTGCCACCGGCGGCCGTTTCGACGGCAGCGGCGGACATCATCTCCTCGAGTTCTTCGTCTTCAAACGGTTCTCCGTCGTGCCGGAGCGCCGACTCCATGCACTCGCGGCTCACGGTGCCAGTCCGTTCTGGATCCAAAGCCCGAAACGCGCTGAGTAGTTCGGACGCCGACGCCGGCTGATACCTGTTGTGAAATAATATAATGGTCTCGATATACTTTCATTATAAACGACGTAGAAGCACGGTTTGCAGTGCATTATTGTATACCGCGGGGACATGATACGTTTTGGTTTTTTTTTAGTTCTGGTTCTAAAATAATTTTTCAGAACGTTCTAGTTTTGATTTTTTTTTTAAATAATTTTTATCAGGTGCAGTCGAATTTCATAAACAAATTTTTATGGAACAATGATATTTTTATTGATTATACCGGTGTTTCTTGTGTATCAAAGACCATATTAACGTCAAAATCTGTTGTTTACGATTTTCTTTGTCTTCGGCAAATAATGTTTTCCTTCTATTTTATAACACGTATAAATACCAAATAAATTATGTAGAACGATCACTTTACTATAAACGTGTATATAGTTGTAGACGTCTGACGAGATAACATATATTTTGAAAAAGTTTATTTATTTGATTAAATATCAATGTTTTATAGGAGCACAGAATTATAACAATCACCAACTTCATTCTGAAGTACTATGCACAGCCAGGAGAGGTTGTTGAGAACATGGAGTAAAAAAAAATCCTGATCTGTGTATGCAATTGTGCCATTATATATTCATAATGTTTATTACATTGTATGTTTATTTTATATCAAATGTATAACATTTATAGAAGCCTTGTATTTGTATTAATATATCGAGTAGTGTGCTACGTTATTTTGTTAAGAAATTAGATAATAGGTTAATTTTGTCTATGAACTATAAAATATTATGTAACCAATGGCAATAATTTATAAGAAAACAATAATATAGTAATAATAAACAACCGTGGTAACAAATGCGTTAAACAAATTAGCCTCGGTCAGAAAAAAAAAATTATATCCAGCCCTTAAACATATAATATATGTTTAAAAAAAAATGGTAACAGATACACACCTATGATAAGTCTATCCCTAAAAATTACATGTCTTAAACGTTGTAAAATCATCGAATGCTTAAACATTATATTCTACACCTCTATATTGAATTTTCAAACGTCAAAATTAATTAAAATACGTTTACACAATATTTGTTGATTGTTTTGCATGCTCATTAAAATATCAATGGGTAACTGATTACGTCTCACTTGTATTCACTAATGGCGTTTTCGACATACGGTAAAAATGCCGCCAGATGTACGGTACCGGTTGCTTCGTGGTCTTCGACGTTTACGGCAAGTTCCCTCAGGTCGGCCTGTGACGGCACGTATCCTGTGAACATTTTTAAAATACAGCAATATTTATGAATCTATTGAACATAATAATATTATCCGACCAACACTTTGATACATTCTAATAACCTTCACATAGCTTATGCATTATTACTGGTGTCTTTCACTAGTTGAAATTCAACCGAAAAAAACATTTTAATTGTTAAATCAACACGCTGTAAAATATTGCGATCCTTGGCAAACATAGAGTTTGGTATCGACATTTGTTGTTGTTCTTCTTTAAGTCGTATGAACGATTTATAAGAGAAAAACTATTATTTTCTTTTAGTTTATATAATACTGGTTAGGTTAATGATTTATAAATCATTTCGTATTACCATCATACTATGACCGGGAAAAAATTTTCTTTACTGAGCACGTATTTCTTTTTCTGTATTTTACCTGCCTCAACGGCATCATAATATGTACAAACTTTTTTTTATGCAACTTTACACGACAATACCTTTCTAATGGTATTTATCCCGTGTTGTATTAAGGTAGGTAACAGCAGAATTATTGATACGACAAAAAATGTCCTTGCGTAATAAATATATGTGATCCATCACACGGATACTCTGACTTTTCACGCGGTGATAAATCACAAAATTATAATAGGTAAATGTATGAATTTCACTCGATACATTCCGTATAAAATATGGCCTTTACAATTTACAGTACCTACCATACTATTACGCTCTACAGCTCCACCTATGGCCCGCAGTCAAGTCAATGGCTGCGCATACATCCCACGGTATAAGATTATATACTTCGACCAATATTAAATCTATACTACCGGTTGTTTAAGTTCTACATACCCGTCTATGCTACATACCGTGAGTTTTCAATCGGTAAACAAAAGTTAAGGACGACGCATGTCATTGTGGATCAGTGTTGTTTACTGACAGCTAAACTGCACCGTTTCGTTTTTAGCCTAGGCACAATGTTATACTCGTATCTCTGTAATTTGTCTCAAGTTTGTATTATATTGTGTTGTTGCCTAATTTGTAAACACCGAAAAACTATGGCAGCAGTGGAATATTGTATTGTTCACACAGATCCTCCTCTACTGTTGCGGGTTAAATCGGACAAAAAAATTGTGACAATATTAATAATGAAAACCGTCTGTATAAGCTAAAAAATAATAAACATAAAACTAGTGTGAATATAGGTACCTTATATTAATACATTTATTATTTATTATAATACATTTACTCGAAGGTTCTACATTTCAATATATTGTTTAATACCTTTCAATATAATTAATTAAATATTTAAAAATGTTTAAAATACATAAACACAATATTGTTTAAGCGTTTGTCAACTATCTAGTCGATAAAATCGTGTACGATTACTTGTATAATATAATATTAGGGTATATTTTGGTGGAGAGTTGAGTGTAATTAGTTGAGAGAAACTTACCAAAGAAAACAACGGAAAACGAGTATATTTAAGCACTCCAGTTTTTGACTACATATCAATTTTTTTTTAAGTCAAAAAGTAATAAGCGTAATTACTTGAAATGTTGATACAAATACTAACATTTTCTTGATAATTGATGTAAAATAATTTTCTTAGAAATGCTATGATCAATTATAAAATTAGTTATAAAATGTATTTAAACTTTAAACTTTTGATAAACGGAGTAAAAAGCAATAATATTTCAAGGAAATGGAGCTTTACTTTTATTTTTTTTAGCGTTATGGACCATCTAAACCCTTTGCTACCAAAACAAATATATTCAATTTTCCCCGGTTATCTACTTAACTAACTTAAATAATTTAAAAACTATTATTCATAGTAAAGTACCCAAATTAACTGTTACGAAATTCAATTTTTATAAAATATAGTTCTGCAGAAAAATATTCCGCTTAGAAACTGAAATAAAAAAGGTATATAAAAAGTAAAATCTAAAAAATTGTAACGATAAAATAAATTTTTTTCGAAAACACATCTACTGAGAAATATAATGTTTATTGTTCAAAAATCAAGGTGTACATTATATTATTATCTCTCTCTCTCGTTGGTATCCTTCTACCGATCTCTAATGTATATAATATATATATAAATATATGTCTCTACTACTGTACCCGCTTACCCAAATAACGGAGGACCGTGCCCAGTTCACGTACGTCAATGGTTCTGTTGCCACTATGATCGAATATATCAAACGCATCGGCGATGGCTGCGGCTGTGCAAGTTGACGTCGCCGAGGACAATGCTGTGGCGGCGATGGAGGCATTCGGTTGTACCGACGACGACGCGACAACCGAAGTGGTCGTCGTTACGGTCGAAGTCGTGATAGTGGAAGTTGTCACCGACACGTCCAACATGATAATAATATTATACTGTCTTGTACGCAAACCGCAACGTATTCTGATTGTTCTAGTCACGGTGGGCGTGTGTCGCTAGTCGCTGATTTATCGATCAAACATTTCGACACTCCGTAGCTATAACGAATCCATTCGTTAGTTGTAATCGAGTTTCACGTGCCATCACCAAGCTAGAGCTTATGCCGTTTTCCGTGAAAAAAAAACAGTAGATATATTAGAACCTTACATTTTTACGTGGTATACAACGGATAGTTGTGTATTGTGTTCTCGACTTTTAATCAAATAACTTACTCTGTATAATACTGAAAGTATTAATTTTCGTTAAAATGTTTAAATAATTTTGTTCGTTCAACAACATTTTGGATTTAAAACATTAAATTATTTTTTTTTTTTTTTAATTTAAGATTGGATATGTATTCAAGTATAATATTATTTGTTTAAATGTTAATGCAATTGTATCATGAATTTGTCCCAAATAAATATTTAACTATCTCCAGTTTAAAAATAAAAATTACATAATACAACAAATATCATTAATTATATAAATATTTATTTAAACAATTTTAATTTTCATCATTATAAATAACGGATTTACAATGCATTATAGTTGTAAGGTATAATAAATAATAACTTATAACTGTCATATACAAACAAAAATTATTTAAATAACAATAAAGAAACATCGATAATAATAATTCTAATTCGAAATAATTTAATAGTCAGGGTCGTACACAGTATGATACTGTATGACGTATTGAAGCACAAACAATATTATTTACAGACCTAAAATATTGTCATTATAGCTTATGTACAAGTATCGCGGAACTCTTACGAAGTGTGCAAATCATTATTTTATTATTGTCATGAATTCTGCGAGGCTGGCCGTGAAACTATTGCTAATAAAATAAATTATTGAATAACGCTGTATAGAATAATATTATAGTAGGTATTTTATTTTTATTTTTAAAATTTTTTTCTGTTATATTTTTATTTGAAATATTAATTAATTTTATATTGTTCAATACATCCTTGGTATACATCGAGAGGACCAGAGACGAACACTTTGAGTGGTTACTTCAAAGGCACAACTACGGTAGTTGTATTAAAACTGTGTAATTAGTAATATTACTAATTACCTATTCTAAACTTAGGAGTGATTATTATTCAATCCTAATAGTATATAAATATAAGTTTTACATTTGATTCAATCTTTATTAAACATATTACATTGTTTATAATATTAAAGTCAGTACAGTTAGTTTATAATTTAATTAAATAATTGTTGTATTGAACTGACAGCGTTTTTAATACTATTAACAGTGTTTAAAATTCGACCTTATTTTTAATATATTAAAAAAATATTTAGTCATTTTAAGTTGATTTATATAATATAATCATGGTTATAACTTATAACTTACTGTGTTAACAAACTAGCATTATATTATAAATTGTTCAAAAATAATATAAACTCATGACAGTGGTGTACCTGATTTGCCTATCGATAACGCCGTGTGGCCATGATTGTATTTTTGAAACGTCACAAAATAATTATTATTATTATCATTTTAGGCACTTATAATTATAACTTACAGAATTCCAAAAAATAATTAACCTAATGAAGCAATGACTTATGTCCGGATAAAAAAAAAATGGTAAAATTCATGTCGACAGCGTGCACTAAGTATATTATTATCTAAATAAATTCATCGATTGATACTTTCAATTAATTATATTATGTGCTTTATACTTTGATAAAGATATCTCCTCGCACATACAAGGGTTAGCAGTCAATGCATTATACATATTATATTTATTAAAACTATATTTAATTTTATTGATTACCGTACCCAACAAAGTTTTAGTTCACCTAATGTACAATAAAAATACGAATATAGTGACTATATTATATTACGAGTAAAGAAGCAAAAACAAACATTTGGTACATTATATTAATTACTAAAACATATTTAATCCATCGTAAAGCTTAAATTTTTTGCTGACATATTTACGCACACGTTGTAAATATTTACTTACCAAAGATAATTAAAAATAATATTATAATTTGAACTTTAGGGATGTGTGTTAGTATATTTTTGTTTTTTTAAATGTAACTTGTGGTTATTTAATCAATACATGATATTATTGGTTTTCAACAAGGTAACGATTATTTTTATAGATCTCCCATTAATTTTATCTACTCGAGTTAATGTACCTATATATGATTTAACTTTTAGATGTATTGATTTTACAATGATATGTGTTTTTTTTCTTTTTTTGTGTCTGTCACTACCTTTAAGTGCAGTAAAAGTGTCCAGATTTTCTTCATCAGCATTTTTTCTGATAGGAAAGTGAATCTAGTTGGTACTTTGGGGTGTCAAAAGTAAAAATTTCTCAATAGTCGAGTGCCAGGCTGACGGACCTCTATCTTTAGGTTTATTATTCGATGCAATTGAGGTGGGGACCAGCATCCATATCCATTATATTATTTTTTATGCAAAATATTAATGCACCAGAAAACATTTTATTTTTCTAATAATTATCCGTTTATAAGCTGTAATTTTTCAACTCAAAGCAATAGACTTTATTAAATGATTTGTTGAAGTCAATGTTAATACATTCATGTTACTCTCTGATGTAATTATCTGTGCCAACTGTATCTATTCTGCAGATCATTGTGAGTGTAGCTGGTCACTTGCCGTGAAATCTGATAATACCGTTACATAATAATAAAGCAAAACAAAAATGCACGTGTATGTAAATAATTGAAATACCTATCGGGTGTAAAAATTAAACTGTTCACAGATCTGAATTAGCTTAACTATGAATATAATACTATAGTATACCGTGAATGCATTGACATAGCGTTATCAATACACCCGCTTCCGTCGAGTACGCATACAACCAGTGAATTTCCAACATTACTTTTAGTCAAAAGTAGGTACGTAGTATTTATTTTTACCAATATTAGTGTACTTGGAAATGGAAAAATATTAAATAGAAAGACATATGAAAATTTGAAAAAGAAGAGAATAATAATGTTTAGTCACGTGATTTTTTTTATACAAACAATAAATATTATTAACTAAAATTATTTATTACATTATTAGTTTTGATAAAATGGTTGCACTAGTTACAGTAAATGCTTGTCCTGAATGTTCTGTGAAGCGATTCGAAACACCTACATTGTTGGTACGGTGCCCTCGAATTGTAAAACATTACAATAATGAATTAATGTTCAACTGAGTTCGGATATTCTTGCAATCCAACATGTAAATTATATGTAAATTTTTTGTATAAATTGCATTATAGTGTACCTAAGAATTTTACACAACACTGAAACAATACATTATTGCCTGATTTTAATGAAAACAACTAATAAGTGGAAATGAAACTATAATATTGCATCGATTTCATACAACATTGTATAAATAAAATAATATTATTATTCTAAATGTTGCAATTTTTTTTGGTTTTGTGGATGCACTAACGCATAAACGATGATCAAGCAGTAGTTTAAAAAAAGTTGATACGAATCTAATTTTGAAGTTTTTTTTTCTAAAAACATTTAGAAGTAACTTTTAGTCACATTACAAAATTTCGTGAAATATAAAACTCTATACGGTCTCCAAATTCCACGTTGTTATTTATTGAGTAGGTAAGTGTATACCTACTGAAAGAATATAAAAGCTTAGAGTTTAGATCATCGATATGGGTTTTCTATTGACCGATCATTAATTATTTGGATTTTATTTTTCTCGTAAAAATCCATTGAATAATTCAATAATTCTGCACAATTCTTACATCATAAAGGTCAAAATATTAGTATCGAAAAACCAACATCTGCTCGTACGTTTCGTGTTAACGTTATTTTCACATGGTATATATTTTTTTCTTCTATAGCTGTAACACACTTACAAGTCAACAGAACAAACATTATTTGTTGCTCTGAAAATGAAAATTAATAGGTTATTGTGAAAATTGAAACGCATTTGACCATTATTCTGTGTCAATAATCGACGGAGCAAAAAAAAAATAATATCTGCGTTAACCAATACTAATAGAAACGTGCAAAAATAACTGTATGGTGAAAATACGTATTTAAAATATAATTCATTAGCTTGATGGCATGCGCCATACACATATTCATAACTAAACAAATAATAATAATAATAAACCAGTTTATCTACAAACAACTGTTTGTATGTAACGACTAGAGTGCGGATTTAAATGCTCTGGAAAACAAAAAAAAATGTATTTAAAATTTTTTTGTTGTTTAAAGTAATCGATAAATTGATTCCACTATTTTCACAGAACACGAAACTTTAAAAGTCACTCTGGAATCTCTTACAGATGATTTGCAATAGTGAAATACTAAACACAACAGTGTATATAGTGAAATACGATTAAATTATTATGACTTCTATAATATTAATAACTTATAGTTTTAATTGTATCACAGCCGGTATCGTATTTAACTAGTATAATGGGTAAATCCATAGTACATTTTAAACGTAGAAATATGTTTTTTTTTCTTTTAAGAGGAAATCTAAATAAATGTTATCAACTTTTCTGAAAACACCACTATGAAGTATTTAAAAATAATAAAAATACCCTAAAAACCTAAAACGCACTTAAATGTCAATAAATGCAAAATAAAAATTTCATTTGTTAGTTTTTTATATATATTAAACGGACTTTGTGCTTGGAAAGCATTGTTTTTAGGACATTCAGAAAAAAATGCAATTTTCATTGAAATCCGCACCTTGGTAATGACTAATGATGATTTTGAAAATCGCAATAAATGTACAACACATTAAGTGTACTTTAAAAACTGTAAACAAGCCACGAGTAGGCTTCATTACTCGGCGATGGAAATCGTTGGAATGAAAATATCCAGTTGATTAAACGCACCGACCATATTAAATGAAACGGCAATATAAGTATACAAGGTTTTATTGTAAATTTAATTAACGATTCCGTATGACAAAATATCAGCTCATAATAAAGATAATAATATCGTTAGAATAAAATATATATAACTACTCAACCTACCGTGCTACGTACGCAAATAATATACTTCGATGTAATTTTATTTTTTAGACCGTTGTAAACAAACAATAGTTTACGCAATAAAAGCAACAATAATATATTATTGAAGTCACACGGTTTATTTCCAATCGAAGTTATGAGCGTGTCAAGTTTGACATGTGCGGTACAGCTGCAATTGACATTAAAATATTATTATTGGGGTCTATACAGGAAACACAAATCGACCATTCTGCGCGTTTATATACTATATTATGCTAATTTTTCAATTAAAAACTCTAGTCCGTATATAAATATACATAATCACGATAACTCCTTTTTTGGTATAAAATAAATGACGGAATAAACGCACGGGATCAAAGAAAGACTAAACCTAATCGGTTTTTGATAATAAACGATTTGTGACATGGGAGCATTGTAAACCTAATCCGCCCAAAACGGCAGCAGCTCATCCCGCTAAACGCATTATAATCTAACCTGCGTGGGCGGTGGCGCGTGTCTGAATCGACCGTATATTATTGTCACGATAATAATTGCGTTTCGTCTGAGCGACGAAACAGGTATAGCGATTGGCTTTGATCTGCAGAGACTATCAACTGCGCGAACTCTCTAATTATGGTATATTATTAAACCGCTGTGATGTTCCGTCGACTAAGTGAAAAACTGTTTCGAGGTAGAATATTACAAACATATAAATAGTGATCCCGCACAGTGCCTTGTTGGGTCCGAGCCTCAAATGTTACTCCATTTTCAATATTATGCTGCATACATATTTAAATGATCATCGAGCAGAGAAATCATTCGTCGCTCTGTTTGTCATATTTTTAGGACAGTTATTGTAACAGAATCGAATGTTACGGTTTGTATCTAAATACTGTTTTAGATACGATTTTTCATACTTTGTTCTTTCGCAACAAACTCAGTGAAATTTGAGTGTGACAGATAGGTTCAGGAGGTTCTTCAGCAGGTAATTTCACGATTGATATACTTTTGTATACCTTTGAAAAATGTTGTTCTTTAATACATGTATATTTATTGATACGTGACATGTGTGTTGAACACTTCAACTCGTGAATATTTTCGACTATTTCTAAGTTTTGTGAATTATTTTAAAATCTGTAGAATATATTGGGTTATGTATTTAGTGTAGATCTATTTCGTTTAAATTTATATAAATACTAGGTAAGGCATTTAAGCTTAACAAAGACAATAAGCATTAGGTAGAAGCTACCTTTTCTGTACAAAGTTAAAGACAATTATATACAAAATTTATGAAATAATAATACCTAGGTAACTATAACGTAACCCTTATATATCACAATCAAGTATAAATATAGGTATAGATAATTCGATGATAGACGTGTATGACACTATGACGATACATTTTTTATATATTAATTTCTATGTTTATTTATTTTATAAATCACTGGATAACCCAAAAGTGATAACATAAATGGTATTACTTGATAATAATTCTTAAAAGTATAGCAGATATTATAAAAAAAACTATTAAAGTAAAAAATAAAACAAAATAAAAGATAGAGATATATAATAATCAAACAAAAACCAATGTGTCCTTATTGTCAAATACCATAATTCTGGTAAGGGAACTGTTACGGACGTATAATAGTGAATGACAAATTTAGGGATGTGGTAAGAGCCAATATAAAGTTTTACTAAATTGTTATATTCGAAGTTGTACCATCGATAGCTGGGACATAATATATTTCTGCAAAAATATGTTAACATTATTGTAAGTATTATTAACTTCATATTGATGAGAAATTCATGTTAATCTATTTTTTTTTCATTCATACAGCTATTCATTTAATTATCATTATTGTATACATATAGACAGTGTCTATTAGACACTGTAAGAACAAATATGCATTTTTCTTTTGAAACCCTTTTCTTAGCATTATTAATAATATAACTTTAACATTCCAATGTTTTGAACGGATAAATGAATATCTTTAATATTTTAAATGGTTTTTAAATAATTGTGTATAAAAAAAAGACGACCTTACGTTTGAACCGTTTAAGTGCAAACTGCAAAGCCTTAATTTGAACTTCGAAGACTCAATTTTAAATGAAAAATTAACAGTATTTTACTTTTTTCCTTTTCTTTAAGTTAGAAAAAATAAATACAAAAATACACGATACACGTGTACCGGAAAGTTCAAGTTTTTATACAATTTCAAATTCTCCAATGCCACTTTTAAGTTTTTTTTTTACAACCCTCTAAGGCTCTAATTAAATTATCTAAAGACCTTTTATCCGTTTTTCTTTAATAGGTACACCTCTCGCTCTCTCTCTCTCTCTCTCTCTCTCTTTATTATTATATTTTCTTAACACATCAGTTATTGAACAGACGTAGATAATAAACGTGGCTATACTAAGCAATCGTATTATGAAACCAAAATAATTTTTATTAATTTTAAAAAATAATAAATTCTGATTTATCGTTATTAAAAAATAATATTTGCAAATTCAATTTTAATATTTGTCCATAATATTATGGAATTTTAAACTGAAAAATATGACGCAAAAATGCTTTGTATTAAACGTTTGATCCACAGTGTTATAAACATTTAATAATTTATTATTCATATAATATATATAGCATGACATAGTAAGTTATTTTGTGTTACAATTACCAGATTAGTGTAATGTAATCATATAGCTAATAGATTACTTCACTATGGGTAGTTTATTTTTAATTATTCGTAGTAGGGAATATGAACTTATTTTAGAGAATGATCATTGTTGAGAAGTAGTTTGGCATCGAATGCATTTTGAATTCTTAAACTATATAATAGTTTAACAACCTATTTGTGCCAAGATATTCATTACCTAGTCATAATTTAAGCTCTAAAATTATTTGTGTTGAATATACTCAGTAAATCATCGTATTAAACTTTTAGGAAACTACAATCGCTATTCGCTAAAGATATGTTGAAAGATTTAAAACAGCTACTACTAGCTAAAACTTACTAGTTTGTTAAATGGTCGATAATTTGTTATAAGTAATTTTAGGTTAGTAAACGTGGTTTTTAACACTACAAACATTTGTAAATATTAACATAACTAAAAATCATTAAGAACAGTTGTATCGCCCAGAATACATTAAAAACATTCTATCCAGTAGAAGATATAGTCAATCATGTGTATAAGACATGTTTATAGAACTTCTTTGGGAGTTTAGTAGAAATACCACCTGCATAGGTACCGTCTGTATTTAAATGCAGTGTCTGAATTCAGAGCGGGAAAAGGGAACATTCCCTCCAAACATTATTGCATTTATTTTTATTTTTCTATTTGGTTTTTAACTGATTTGGTAATTAGAAAGTTAAGCTTTTATTCTAAAACGATATTATTAACATAATATAATAATAATTTATTTAAAATGCATTTAGTTCATAGGATAAAACACATTTATAATCGATTCGTTAAACACTTCCATCATTTACACGTGACGCTTTTCCGGGATTATACTGCACCGTACAATAATTGCACTCGTATTTCTTAACGTCAAGACGTGTCGTCCGAGTGTCTCGAAATATCATTACAAATATAATTTATGTGCATCGTTATTCAAAACGAAGTTTTTCCTACATGGGGCAAAGTGAGTTAGAATCGTGCATGCATATCCAGCGCAAATGTTTGGTTGATTTTTCTCTTGTAGATGATAGTTAAAAGCAAAATTAACGAGGAAGTATGTCACACGACCAGTACGCATCTAAGAATAATATTATATTTGATTAAATCTCTGAATATACCATATATGGTATTGTTATAACTGTAATATTTTACAACTATTAAAATATCATTAGACATACCCACACATTTTTAACAGCTATAAATGTCTGCCATTTGAAAACATTTTTAAAACGTAGTTTTACTTCAAGAAATCGGATGATATTATTTTGTAATAAAAACCATATTGTAATACTTTTAAAAGTCACAGGTCAGTTTTCTTTATGCAAGACCTTTCGGATAAGAGTTTGACAAAAAGTAATATTGTAGATGGCGACCACAAAAATATTATATTAATATTGTTCAATTCGCCACAGTTTTTACTTATTTCGAACAAATATAGCGTAATAAATATCTCAGCAATCCGTTTGTTATATAATATAAATACGTATATGAACATGGAAACTCAAAGAATTTTTGTGCTCACGTGGGGAAAATACCATTCGCTGGAGTGCGGTTAAAACAAATACACGTATACGTAATATTATATAAAGTGCGTGTATCGTGTATAGGTAGTGAAATTCGTATATACCGCTCGCAATATAACCTAAAATGTTTTTGGATCCGATCGTACACGAGACAAGTAAAGTTTATACATTCAAATACGGTGCAGAGTATATATAGATATAAACTCATGTGCACACATTGTTTATCGTTAGAATTTCATAAAGTTTCTATACATTATTATATTATCAATAAAACGATTCGCGGAATGCGAATAATATACGTGAAGCGCGCAACGACTGTTTGTCGAGTATGGAGTAAACGGAGCAATATTAATTGATTGTTCGCATTGTTTCCTATTCTCCGTTCGCCAAATCAATTTGGTTGCGCATAAACCATAACGAGCCACGGCTCGCCAAACCACCCAAATCCCGATTCCTTGGCTCCAGTCGTAAATGCGAAAAAAAGAGCAGCTCACGCATTTTTCCCCGATGTTTGTATAGGGTATATTTTTAAAGTAAATATTATGATAATATACATAGGTACATTGCACCCCCCCCCCATCCCTTTCACCCACCCGTTGAAAGTTTCTGAGGGCCCACTCGGTGCGAAGTTACCACATTCTCTCGGCGAACGGAGTTTATTATACTATATGTGTAAATGTGTTCACCGATACGTGTAACGTTCCGCAAACTAAACAAAGTATGGAATTCTGTTACCTATCGTTGAGCATTACTTTGTATTTGAAAAAAACGTCTTAATACTATTGAGAAGTAAGTAAGCATTAACTGTTTCTTAAATATGTACACATATACATAACTTATAGACTTTTATTTAAAACTTGTCCGCAAGTAAGATACTTAATCAAAATATGCATTTGCGTGTATACGTGCCCTAATGGATAATTTTAATATACGATTTCAGTCGGTTTATAATTAAACAGTTTTACATTACGAGTGTGATCGCAGTCAGATTTTATTATACTTCGCGCTTCGTGACCGATTTACACAAATATCATCGTACGTAATCTGGTGGCGAATAAATGTAATATTAATATGATACGTTTCAACTGAAACAAAACAGAAAACGATAGAAAAATAGAAACACTTAATAAGTCGGGTGTACAGCCATAATTAATAAATATATCTATGTACTATATAAAATCAAAGGTCTGAAACGGCTGACCCTTATGCAAATCCACAGTTGTCGACCGATGTAAAGAACATTTTCGTCAATTAATATCAGAAAGATACATAGGCTACTTTTTATTATACTTTTTACTTTTGAACTCAAAAATGTTGAATTGAGTTGACTCACGAAAAACTATTATTTTTTTGTTTATACTACTGATGAAATTGGTTACAGAAAATAAAAAAGTTTTTTATTTATTTATTTAAGGGACAAGACTCAAGAGTCCAATGCAACCAACAAGATATTCTTAATTTAACTGGGTGTAACACGTGCTCAACTTTTAACAATTTGATTTTTTTTTTTAGTTCAAACAAGATACAGAAATAATATAAAAATATAAAACTAATATAATACAAATAAAACATATAAGCACTATATAAATTAATAATAATGTAAGTTACTTGAATAAATGCGGGTGCTCATTGCCAAGAAGAATTATCCTATCAATCAGGTGGTTCGTACCTGCCCTAATTTATGTTGTAAGCGAATATAATAAAATTAGCAGACGGCCGAGATGAAGGAATTTTGAAGATTATTGGAGAGAGTAGAGTAGAAGCGTCAATACGCACATCAATTAATTTATTCAAAAATCATAAGTTAGCATCAACTATTTTGTCTATTAAAAGGACAAAGAAGAGCTTAAGCATGACTGGCTGGAAGTCGTGCGCCGACGTGCGGATTGTGGTCAATATTGAGAATAAACGATGCAAAGTTTAAAAAACGCCATTGAACACTTTCTATATGAGAAGAATCAGCTATAAAGGGGTCCCATAGTACTGAAGCATACTCTTAAACTGATATAAAAAGGGTAAATAGCCTTGAGTGAGGCGGATAAATTGTATTCGCTAGACAATCGTAACACAAAACCAAGTGTCTTCAGACATTTGCAGCACAGTATTTCAATATGAGAATGGAAGTCTTATTGAGTGGTAAATATAACACTCAAGTATTTTTTGCTGCTTAATAACTCAAGGTAATCTATTGACGACATAGGTGAAATTTATAGTAGACCGACACCTAGTGAAAGACATAGGGTGGCATTTGTCAGCATTGAAGTACAACCCATTTAAACCTTAAACCAGGTAATTAATTCATTTTGTAATACCTGGTAGTCAGCTATCGTGTCAACTCTACTAAATACTTTTAGAAATCTAGAATAGAACTATTGTTACTACTTGTATAGTACTATAAATTATAAAGTACTATACAAATCAGAGGAGACGAGTGCCCTCCTTGAGGAACACCCCGATAGAATATCGACTAATCGTGGCTTGTAATAATTTCCTTGAGAATCGAGTCTCTCGGAAGCTTTGCCGGGGTCCGTGAATTCAACCAGTAAGTGCTCTTTGTTATTCATTGGATATAATATTTTAAGACCTGTATTTTATATTTGGTCAAAATGACCCAAAATAACTGTGTTAAAAATCATTGCAGTTTAAATTTAATGGAGTTTAAAAATAAGTAAATAGGAATTTAGTTTGTCACCCCCAACCTAAGCCGCAAAATTAGCAAGAAATATATTTAATAAAGTTGTCAAAATCTTATAAATTATTGTTGTACCAATGTGATATAATGATATGTTATTATATGAAATAATAAATAAATAAATAAATAATATACTACTTTTTTATGAAATAAACAACAGTCTCAAATTAATTTAAAATAATTAAAATTTGTTCAACCTAACCCAAGTGTATTTCATAAAATCTCTTTTGAAATCAAAGCCATGGGGGATCTGACCACACATAATCCTTTTGTATACCCCTGACGTCAACGGTATATTAGTCCATTAGAGACGAAACTAGGAGAGATCTTAAATTTGCTTTAGACAATATGCACCTCGAAGATTCCACAACTTTTCCAAAGCCACATTTCATTCCACTATAGTCTGTGGCGTACAATAATCATGCATTTATAGATCCAAATAAAAACATAAATACATATAAATATATTATCAAAAAGGTAAATAGGTATATTTAATAATATATGGTTGTATTTATTGGAAAACATTAACAGTACCTACAATCAAAAGCGAATAAAATATCGATTTGGATTTTAATGCGAATCTTTAACGAGATTAAATGGTTAAAAAGTAATTTAATTCTCCAAAGTGCACGAGCACCGTTGGGCAGGGCAATCAATCGTTATCCACCACGATAGTCAATAAACGAAATACATTTATCTATCGTACGAGTATGGATGTATGATAAATATTTATACCATTCATTTGATCATATTTATTTCAAATGTCGTTATACCTATCACACTTACACGTGATATTGTTATGGTCTTGAGTAAATGCATGTTTTATTTTGCTATTTACACTACAGAACGATAAAAAAATAGAGTAGGTATCGTTAACAGAAATTGTTTTATTACATTATTATAACTATATTCAAAAACCATAATTTCCATAATATGTTTATGTTTCGTTTTAGTTGTTGCCGAAGCATTGGACAATCATAGTGAATAGACATACCTACAATAACACACCAATATTACAGCAAAGCTACCATTATCAGCTGGTAAAATACGTTAAAAATCATAAATCGAAAAACCTGATTATATTATAAGTATTATATTTGTGTAACGCGAATTGGCTGAACACTATCGACGGTGGAAAATAAATACTACTAATAAAATGTGTTTTTGAGCGGTAAAATACGACTGAGCACGTTCTTATTTTCAAATTCCTTTGTAATATGACATACTTCGGAGTACGGACTATTGAGCAACGCTTCATTTATTTTAATATAAAAAACGTTACAGGATTTTTTTCATAATAATTAATGGAAGTAAATTGATTGCAAATGATTCTATCAAAACCTTCATAAATCAAGGCGGTAATTTATGTGTTCTTTGTTAAATGTATTAAATTCTGTAGACCTGTGATCATTTTTTTGAAAATATGTCGATACTATCATGACAAATCGACGATACACTATTATCATCACCAGTATAAAAATATTAAATGTTTTTTTTTGTTTATGAAATAACTGTTTAATCATTGATTAAATTGGGTTTCTATAAAGTTTCAAAAATGTCACTTACGCTATGTTTACTATTCCTACATAAATTGTTCAATTGTAATTCTTACATTTATGAGGACAAATAATTCGGTATCAAAACAATTATTGTCGACAACACATAAAAGACATGACATTGGTTTACAGCGATCGTTTCAACCCCACAATGCATCATCAACTGGCAACTGCACGGTATTTTTTATAGGCTGAAATATTCACTGCGTGGTCGTAGACGTATAGAATAATAGTATAGGATACGAATGTCTTAAAAGAATGAGAAAATGATTTGTGTTTTTACTAAGACTTTTCATAAAATCTTACACTTATACTACACGTTTATTTTTTAGTTGCAACGTCTTACATTTCAAGATCAAAATTTGTTTTTTTAACATAATACAATATATAATATGTTAAGAGTTGTTAATTTTATAATATACTAGACAGAAATACAGTTATCTTATTGACGATAAACCTCAAATATTAACGTACAATAAGTAAATAACTCATTACCAGCCATTTTATGTATTGCGTCAAAATATGTGTGCCCAGTGTCCAATGTCAATAGAGTATAATTACTCTAAAAACCAAGGATAGTCCATAAATTATATTTTGCTTATTTTAGTTATATACCATAAATAACCACTATGCTGTTGTTAACGACTGGACAATCAACGAGTTAATAAGTTAAACTGTTAAAGTCAAGTTAGTTTTGACTTCTTAGCTTGTTTGTTAAAGTTTTTATTATAAACTTGGTTTATTTGCCTCTGCGTTAACTTAAGACCAGCGTATTTTTTTTTTCAATATGCCCCGTGGTAAGTTCATTTTTTATTACCAAGAATTTTTTTTTGCGTCTACAATTTATTTATTTTAAAATATATACGTTTTCTATTATGTACAATAAGTAAATATGATCTCATATTAGAACTTAACATATAAGGAAATGTATAGACTATTGTTCATACTTTTAATTAATCATACAACGATAATTGTTTATTTTCGTAATTTTAAGTTAAAAGCGATATAAAAAATCATTTATATTCATATTTAGGTAAATTAATTTTCTGGCTATGAAGTATGGTTACAAATAATAAATAATACATTAATGATAATAAAAAAAAAAGATTTCAATACTGAGTGTCATTCTTTCGTTCTGCGCAAAAACAAATAAATAAAAAAAAAAAAGGAAAGTCGCTCAATCATATAGGAGGTTTTGGGTGAACCTCTTTATTAAGTTGACCACTGTAACGAATATGTTAAATTTGAATTGAATGATAAATCATTGCATAGGAAAAACGACTCTGATCGGAAACATGTTTTAGCTGCTTTTAATTATAACTAAAATAATCATAATAATTTATTTATATTGATTTGAGTAGTTAATTTAATTATTAGTAATGTGGTACGTAACTTACCTTTATTGAACTAACTGTTGCCCAAGACTTCTTAACTTAATAAATATTTTATGTAATAATTGTTATATTAATATTATATCATATATTATATTGTCAAACATACACCGCGTAGCACCTAACCTAACCGCGTACTGGAGAACAATGTGAATAAGTTTGTGGTATAAATGACTTAAGATGTGTCCAAATATTTATGAATATTGTATCGTGTATACAAATAATAAACAACTTAATCTAACCGTATATTTAATAATTGCTTAAACTGTAAAGTCTTTACGATGTATGTATAAGTTTTGAATGACAATATTATAACTTTTATAAAACTTTTGTTTTTTTTGTTTAAAGATCCAACTTTCTTCAAATTTAAACTTAAATAAAATAAAATATTGGCAACATAATTTAAAACAACTATAATTATGGGTATAATAAATATTTTTTAATTGCTTCAAGAACAAACTTTGAAGGACCTTGCGGATAACATTTTTAAACTAATTGACAAAGAAAAAAATGTTAACCTAGCCTATTATAAATCGGAGAAAAAACTAAAAGAGCCGACAATTGCAATGTCTACAAATATCTAAAATCTACTAATATCTACTACTAACTACTAAAATATGTCTAGAAAATGCTTTACGGTTATCCGATTTTGAATTACAAAAATTTTATATTCTGAGCGGAGCGAGAAATGAATTGATTTTACAATGATGTGTGTTTTTTTTCTTTTTTTGTGTTTATGCTCCGATTTTCTTTATCAGCATTTTTGACGGTAGGAATCTAGTTGGTACTTTGATGGGTCAAAAGTAAAAAATTCCCCATATTTTTCAAACGCGTCTGGAAAAACAACAAAACAAATAAGGGAGAAACTGGAATTTTTAGACTTGACTAAAAATTGTAACTAGTCTGTAAATTTGAGACGTACGATTTATACTTCCAAGTACTTTTCTTAGTAATTAGGAAAAACAACAAAACAAAGAATGAAAAATATTATTTTGTTGTATAATTCAAAAATGATTAACCGTTGCAGATATAAACTTTAAATTTACAACGATTTTTTTTATTAGTATCTTCTATATATTTAGCAATTTTAGCAATTTTTACAGTCGTTTTAAATGTTTGGCTTTTAAAAACAAATATCGATAAATGCGTTATTGCTAAGTCAATATTCTTTTTTCACTTGACCTTATAAAATAATATTTATTTCTAAAATGTAATAATATTAAAATATAGTAAGTATGTATAATAATCGAGTATTATGCAACTAGCATCTGGCAATAACATGAAGTGTGTAACCCTAATCCTATTTGAGTATAAGCTTTTAGTGTGTTGTGAATGCGGGATTTTCGATAATTTCTTGTCAATTATCGTAAGAAAAAATTAATTTTTAGTTTTTGTTAAATCGTTTTTTTTTTTTTGAAAACCATAATAACCAGCATATAATTATAATTCAATCCAACGGTTTATTTTTATAGACATTTTAAGTTCAAATTTGGACGAAATTAGATAACTAAATGAAGAATAACAACGTTAGTTATTTCGTTGTAATTTAAAAATATTTTTGGTAGGGGCTTGAAACTTATTATGTATATTATTATATTTGATCCACTCAATGGCATTCTCAAATGCAATGTCTTTGGCAAAAATTAATTTAACCTATTGTATTATTAATAGTAAAATGAAGTATTTTAATTTCATCATGAAATACACTTAGTTATAGGCTGACAGACCATCTTCGCACAGAATCGTTTTTCGTTTACAATGATTTTAGATCATTGAATTCAAATTTAACACATCCATGAAAGTGACCCTCTGTACAGCAGAGCGGTACCCACTTGCCGACGATTTTTGATAATTAAATTAATTAAAGTTAAGTTGAGTCAAAAATATAATTTAATAACTCTAATACATTCGGTATTTCTACTAACAGAATTAACAAAAATCAGTTAACATATCTCTAAGTTAAAAATTATCATTAACTTTTCCAGCCTTGCTACTAATTTAATTAAATTATCCTCCAGGTTTTTTTTTTAAAAAAACTCGAGTTTACTGTAAATTTATGCGTTACCCAAATAAACTACACGGACATGGGTTGAACTGTTGTGGTATATCTATTAGATAAACTAAAATTCTCCAAAAATGTAAATAAATTGAAGTATTTATGTATATCTCTATCAGATTAACTTATAGCATAGTACTGTATTCTCAATTTAAACAGTTATATTTCCGATGGATAAAAGAATTTCTGTTTATCAAACATTTAAACATATAGTTACTATGCTTGTATTATAATGTTATATCGTGGACGTTTTCCGGTATGATTTTTCCTCGTAGTTTCTCCTTTAACCTTTTGTACATTGAGATGATAGGATCAGCCACACGTTTCCAATTAACAAAACAACCCCGTGCAAATTGTATCTACATTGTATATTATTTAAATTTAAATTTCAGTACATCAAAATGTTAATAATATTAACTGCGTTACACGGTGTGATACAAATTGAATATAATATTATATCCTAGTCTATAATAATTTAAACAAAACAAAAACCGTCATCATGACTACTACGAGCTGGATCAGTTAAGTCGGTAGATGAGATTCGGGAATTTATAATTGATTCCCATACCTCCAACTCCTTACAGCAATAATTTTCCACATCGTTGCGGTACTAAGCAATTATTTTAAATGTTTATGCAACATGAATAATATAATATATATTGGTACAATAAGTCTATGTAACGAGGACACATTATATTTTAATAATATGTAATATATTATTTTGTTATTACAATCGATATGAATATACGTATGAGTAGGTACGTACATGTATTATACTATCATAATAGTATTGCTTCATTAAAATATTTATTAGGTATTATCCAATGGCTTTAAATCGTAATAATATCATACATGAATGCGAATGATAAAAATATAAATGACAATAAATGTTTAAATAAATAATAATTAACACATACCTATATTATAATATTAAGTACCTAATGATAATAAACGTAGATATTATATTTGTATAATGTAATATATATAATATATAAAGTAAAGTTACAATGATACGATGATAATAATAGTATAAATTGATTAATATAATAATAAAATGTACACGGTAATACTATATTATATAAAACTATATGTATAATAAGGGCAGCAATAAAGTGTTACTCGGATAAGGTACATAATACATTTTCGATAAAATATGGTCATGCACACGTCGAAGATGACTGTTTTAGGATATTGAATCGATTGTTTTATGCTTTAGCACACATCAATCTATTGAAGTCGAAAATTGAAATAATTACTACCTCGACGCGCGAATACAGAAGTCTTTATGAACAAAAACGACACGGTCGCGTTGTAAAACGTAAAATATACAGCACGACAATATTATTTTTATTCATTATTTGAACATGAGATCTCGTTGCCCTCGAGCACATCATAATATATTAAACTAAAAACTTGTTATACTTAATATTTATACAAAATATTATAATATTATAATGTCGCGTATTCGTCACACACCTTCGTGTTAGTATTATATATTGCTAATAATAATGTTACACTTCATCGTAGGTTTTTACTGAGGAAAAAAAGCTAGCTCTATACTTAAACTGAATAATACACTAGAAACACGATAAATCGATCAATTATTATAATAAGAAAGTTACAAGCTTACAAACACTCAATGGCAAATATAAAGGTACACAATATATCGTAATCATATCGTATAATGTAGTTTTAGTAATATTACTATTATATTATTATATTATTATGTACATGGTTCCGAATAACTATATTGTGTAATATAATAAATGTACGTATAATATACAACATCACGAGAATTCGAATGACTTAGCGATTTCATTTATTTTTCAGCCAAATCCTATTTTACGATTCCATAAAATGGTTTTTTTCTTCTTTTTTTGGTCTTATTGCTGTCACAGACAAACCTTATAGCTGACCAAAATTGAGTCAACGAAAAAAAAACTTTCACAATCGAATATTTTATGTGCAAAAAGTGTCCGCAAGTCTTTCGAACCCTTCCGATTTCGGTTTACGCCTTCTAAATATACTTATACGCAATATATACTTTTACACACACATAAAGTCCTCAATCCGACAAGACTGTAAAATACAATTATTACCAATCTATAAAAAGAAACTTTTAATGAAACACAAGTCGTACAAAAAACTACAAAATAACTACACTCTACACTGTATATGTACTACTATAATATACGCACATACTTCACATCATGTATTTTTCAATTTCTTTATATTACATTGAACCATACGATGTGTAAATATCAATCTTTCTATTTATCTCCAACTCAGACACCTATACAAAACGAGTTCGAGTTTTATTCGAACGAAATAGTAACTAGAAACGAATTATATTACAATTTACAATAATATGACTACATCGTTGAAAAATGTCAGTGTGTTGATACCACGGTACTCATCCAACTCGATAATGATTAGTCAACGGGACATTTTTCGACAACCACTTTCGAAATATTAATATCAAATATAAAATGAGTCGAATGTTAATCGTGAAGAATAAAAATACATTTTTCGTTTTCGAGTCGAATGTGCTGCAGTGTACCTACACCGTTGTCTGGTGCGTATATGAGATGCATCTTCATTTTGACGTTTAAATCGTGTTTGAACAACACGATAAAAATATTACACATTGACATAATATTTCGAAATCAGACGAATATTTATCATTTTTGCACGTCTTCGCCGGTGGCTGGTGCGAGAGAAACGTCACGTTTTCAGTTGTTGGCCGCCTGCTGCTGCTGTTGCAACTGCAACTGTCCGGTGTACAGGTCTCCGTTCAGGTGCAAAACGAACGGATTCGCGTTGTTGTTCAATCCTGCGAAACGAAACGGAACGATAGTCAGACATCGAATAATAATTTATTGCAATAGTAAAAAATAATCTGTGTGACACAAAGGTACTTCATAGTATTACAATATATAGATTGCGATTGTTTGTCGATTAAAAATAAACTTATAAATAGTCGTCGCGCAAGACACAATACCCTTTGAGACTTTAAGTATAATAACGTGCTCGACCGCGGTTCAACAAACCGTATATTATTATAATAACGGTGTAATGATATCACAATATTGTTTTATTATCGTTATTACGCTCTTGCTACTCTATTATAATATGATTACAAACAGTATGGTATAAACAAATGTTTTTGTGTATAGGTATCTTCACTGAGATTACCGAGAAACCTTACCCAGTTATCTGCGGCAGAGCAATGATTTTATTAGTATGTGATATTGTATGAATGAAACAATCGCAATGCTCGTCAATTACAATTCGTCGGAATAAAATAGTAATTGGAATGCTATAATGATAATAAGCGTCAGATAATATAATATAAATTGGCCTGGCCCATCAACTCAATAGGCACTATTGAAAAAATATTATATTTTCTACGTTTTTAGTTTTAGAATTAAGAAATGTATGGTATGATTGAAAAATAAGTAAGAAACCAAAATAGTAATATAATATAGCGATACAATATAGTATGTCATAGTTTTAAACGTTTTTTTTAACAAAATCATATACTTTATTAGTTACCGAGTAATTATTAAATGACTGTTTAGTGACAATCACCTTGTAAATTTATAAATATTGCCGGAATATATTTTTTTATAATATATCATAATATAATAATTAGTTGGGTGTGTACGTTTAATGTTATAATCGTGCGTTTGCTCTATCCGCTGCTAGACCTATAAATTATAATACGTACGTTTTCTCTTCGTGTCAAAAATACATTTTCCCTAAATGCATTTTATGGGGTAAAAACTTCAGCAACACCATAATTTAGCGATTTCATTTTTAATATTATTCGAAACCTAATCTATATTATACAGTGCAGGGGTGGCTGAAAAGATCAATCCACCGACCTTTCATCGGATAATACAGCACAATTGTACATAATATTATTACATAAATATTACCTATAAGTTATAACGAGTGCAATAAAAATATTGAATAAGTAAATGTTGATATTGAGTTATAGCTAGTTGAGTGACTCGTAACCGACAGAGGCCAAAAAAAAAATTGCATGGGACGGGTTTTCGGTATTTAACAAAACACATACGAATTTTTAAAAACTCAGTCTCAAGTCGTTTCGTGCTGTTATAAATAACAAATAAGTCGAAAAATTGTGAGAGTAAGCGACCCGTAAATCACTGACTCTGCTGTTCGGATTTTAATCAAAAGTTGTTTTATGGTTTTTGCTGATTGTTTCGGTCTTGAACGGGTGTGTACATTTACTTTTCCACCGTTTCGATTTTGTTTTTGTTTGCGTATAAGACACGCACTGCAGACATTTATATGAAATTTATAAAGTATAAACACATATCTAAATAAAATAGCATGCACAGTAGGTAGGTTTAGCAACTATCAGTGCTAAAATATATGAAATAGTAGGGCTTAGTTATACTAAGAGCATTAAAAGTACTAAACATTTTAGGTCCCCCGATTTACGAAAAAATTAATGAAGGACTTTAGTATAATATTTGTTAAGTAACAACTAAGCGAATGAAATACGTACAAAATCTAAATCATTTTTAAAATTTCAAAAATTGTAATATGAAAATATATTATTGATCAACTGTTGATTTCTATATTCATATACATAAAGGCATAAAGTATATGAATAGTAAGTAATATTTTTACCATATCAGTTTCTTGGACAAAGAAATAGCCTTTGAAATGAAGATATACATGCACTTGATAAATTATAGGTTAAATAAGGTGTACTGCAATGACTTGTAGCTTTTATAATTTATATACGAAAACAACTTAGACTAATTAACATGGGTTTTGAAATAATTTATTTTGTTTAAGTTACTGATACTTTCTTTTAAACTCAATCCAAAATTGCAACCTGCAACCGAGCAACAAACATTTTGTATACAAAGCATTTTTATTAAAAAAGTGCAGCGTTTTTAGATATCGAAGGTTGAAGTAGAATCAAGATTATATATAATTCTAATGTCAAATTGTCATGTTTATTAATATTGTAGCAATGAACGTTCATTTTTCATATTAAAAACCGTAAAAGTCAATAATTGAGGATGACCTTTTGCAATTTCGTATCTGTTATGACTTACATATTATGAGTAATAAGTATCTGGTTTGTATTATACTATTTAGGTATATTTAACAAAATGTTAGCATACGTTTAATGGGTTGTAACGTGTAAGCGTCTTATTATTTAATTTGTTTTTAAATAATAATTACCTATGAATCGAATACGATTAGAACTATTGATAAACTCTTTAAATAATCATACGCTGTACGCGTACCCGACGTATTATATATTATTTATAATAGCCCGCTGTATAATATAGTAGTGCGCAGTAGTATAGTTTGTTAAACGTGATTTTAAATACGTGGAGGCATTGTACTTAGAGTGCCGAAGAATTACTCTCGTTCTCGCTCGAGTCACCCCGGGATTAAATGCCGCGAAATAATGAAACTACAGAGACTATATAATACGGAGTACATTATATTATATATTATAATACGTATATAGCAGCTAAATAATGTTGTAGCTGTCGTGAGTGGGACGGGCGACGAGGGATCTCGGAAATACGTTTTACAATCTAGGTCGATGGACTAATCTCTATACGCAGAGTACGTACCTATATTGTAGTATAATATATAGATATACATATATATATTACATTATATTATATTTACGCGTATACGGCAATATTAAATAATATTATATATCCGTTGTTGACACTGTGCGTGTGAGACGATTTTATCTAAAGGATCGAAGGAGACTTAAAGCACTTGACTAAAGACAAATATCATAATATGGATTTCGATTGCTCGCGAACCGATCACAATAGCGCGCGTTACGGCCATAATATATTACGCAACTGGTCAATAATGATTAATAATCAGTAGACAAAACACAATCGCAGTTTAAAAGAAAAAATTATAATAAAATCGAAATGTTTATAGTTTACAATGTGAAAAGTGATCGCTGTGAAACTGAAAATAATATATTATACGATATAATATAATATAATATATATTATAAACTCTATACTGCAGTCGTATATACTCTATACTAGACAGCCTATAGATAATAAGAGAGTGGCCAAGCAGCTGAATGTTTTCTATTGGTTGGATCTTATCAATGATCATGGGTGCCATATTTCATCCAAAAAATATTTTTGTTTTACTATTTTATTATAGACGTATTCTGCTAACAAAAACTATAAACAAAGTGCTACCTGTCTCAAAGCTAGCAAGAGTATTGCAATGAGAGAACCTGTCAAGAATCAAACAAAACAGTTTTAAATAATTAAATTATAATATAAAAAGTATTATCATTATTATATATTATATTACAAATTTAAAAAATAGCAATATCATAAATGTATTGATGTGCATAATATGCATTAATTTATTATTATATATTTAGCCATGATAATTATGCTGTAAAATATAAGTATTGAATTTCAAACACAAAAAAGGAGGGAAAAAATGTGGACGAAACATGGTTGATATCTATTCAGTTGGCCACTCTCTTATTATTTAGGTTCTCTACTCTATACTAATATACTATAGACTCTATAGTTTAGAAACCAATGTTAGCGTTATAGTCCTGGTTGAGATTCAATTGTGCGAGTCGTTTAAAAGTGTATTTTCCCGGCGTCTTCGATACACTCTCCGAATGTGTTTAACCATACGCTGAATGTATCAACATTAAGATGGCGAATCGTTGTACCTAATAACCTGCAGTTTTACACCCTCAGTGTGAAAATCGCTCTCTTTAAAAATTAAGAAAATATATGCATATATTATATATTTGTTTATATTGAAAATTGAAATTAATTTATCAAACTACTTGCTAACAACCTGTTCACTATCGCGTCACGCGCATAGCCGTTAGTGTGTTATAATGACGAAAAAATTCCTACATAGGTATAGTGAAAATTAGCCCAATTATAATAAAGGTATAATATTTATACGCCTGCAGGTTACCGGGCCATACAACTGACCAACCGATTGACAGAACCGCGAGTCTGGTTACATATTTTATCGTGTAGACCAGTGGTCTTCGACCTTTTTACGCAGCTGGCTGCATATTATTTTCTACAAATCTCACGGGCTGCATTCGTAGTAAAAACAAGACGTGTTTTGTACGAAAATTCAGTTTTATTATTATAATTTAAAATGTCATCGTGGGCCGCAAATAAAGACGAGGCGGGCCACGGGTCATCAGACCACACTGATGTAATAGTGTAAAAGCCTGTAAAAGTATACTTGCCTCCGTTGACCAATGCGTTGTTCTTGATGAGCTGGCCCATGTACACGCCGTTTTTCGTTCTGCGTGTCACGGAAATCGCTAAGCCGTTGTTGCCGGCCGGACCTGCGGAATGATGAAAACAATTAATTGATTTAAGAAAACAACAACAATAATAATTGTAAGTCAAAACAATATAAGTCTACGATGTAGTCAATAGTTGTTGACAAGACGATTCTTTTAAATGTAAACACTGAGTTTGTCAAAAAATATTAACGTTAAAAACACTTGTCACTAGTTTGCATCGTTAATCGTTATAGATACAGTTTTTTTATTTTTTTTGAATGACATCATACATTTTTTATATCATACTTCGATATAAAATATTTTTTTATGAATTTCAATGTATAAAACTCAAACTTTTCATGAGAAGTTAATAAGTTATAACTTTATAAATATTTATACCTTTGATTAGTGGAATTGTATACCGATACACTGCGGGGTACAACACTACTCTAATAAACTTAAAATAATATTTTAACTAATAAACGACTCTTTTAAAATCCAATTTTTATGCATTGAAATTCTCAGGTATTATTTAACGTCATTTGAAAAAGTAAAACACTTACGAAATAATAACCGCAGCAACTTAGAGTAAAAAATATATATTTTTCAACAATGTTATTGTAATGACTGAATTATCATTAAAAAAAAACATAAATATTTCTCGATAAAATTAGTGTTCGACTTGTGTAGCGTGGGGCTTATGTTATATATAGTACCTAATTTAGTTTATAATACTTCCGAACGGGTATTGTATTATAATATTATTACGTGATGCGATAAACGTATGGAAATTAACTAATCATTTTCCGACTCATCATTTTATACAACGAGGCTGTATTATATTATATTAATATGTTAAAGCGTAAAACTCTATCGACGAATGGGCTACGGTAATGTAGTTCAGCCGCCATCCGACATAAAACTATTGACTGCGTATAAAACCTTTTTTTTTATCCCGCGAGAACAACATATTTTTTATCACGCACACACAACAATATTATTATAGTATACAATAACGTTGTTATGCAGCAGTATATATTAAAATGAAAAAAAAACTCGTGACGGTACTTTCTGCAAAGGGACCATGGAGTCTGACTTCTTTTCTTTTGACCACACAAAATAAACATATTTACAACTACTCTACCCACGCTTGTATTTGCGTCAACTTTTCTAAGTACCAGTAACAAGATGCATATTATGCAGATATATATGTATACATGGGGATGTAAATTTTGTTTTTACATTTTCAGTGAAAACTAAGTATACCAACGACAGAATGCTTCGAATTTTCATGAATATTCTCTCTCTCTCTCTCTCTCTCTCTCTCGTGGCTCTTTGTCCCTTTCTCTCTCTTTTAATCTCTGCTTATGTATATGTATATATGTTTCACATTAAATGTTGCATGAAAAGTATTGCTAACAATAGATGCAAAAATAAGGATGGGCGTTACTTCCCTTACACGCACATCGATGATCCTGGTGCGGATTTAGACTAAGTATAAAAATAGCTTAAAAGTTGAAAAGTTCTTTAAAAAAAAAACGTTTTTATTTGTATGGTTAAAGTGTTCTATTTAACGATTATTTAACGCAATAAAAAAACCATTATATAAATGTATTGCAGCATGGACTGGTCCTAACTGTAGCAGAGTGAAGACAGACGTTATAAATTATAATATAGGTAATTAGTTTTATAGTTTCAGAATATCATATGATTTTCAATCACAGGTTTGGCAAACAATTATTTTTACATCTGCAAACACTCGTTATTGTATACATTATACAAACATTTTTTGTATATTCGTTATAAACAAACAAGAACAAAATAATATTATGGACAAACAGTTTCATGTGATGGACTATATACAAACTATAATAAACAGGAGTAAAAATAAATACAAAGCGTTACAAAAATTTAAAAATTAAGAAGAAAATATTTATCACTTTTTAACATTAATGTTAGATTAAGAAGAGAATATTTATAATTGATTAATATTTAATATGTTAGATTGAATTATGTCCTATAAAATACTATTATATTATACTCTTATCTCGTTCGCCCGTTTTAGCTTTAAAAAACAAACAATTTCGTATAAATAAATTGTTTTTCTTATATACCTATGTGTATATTTTTAAAAATTGAAAATTAACGAATTTGTATTATTAAAATCCAGAGTTAAGAATAAAGCTTGCAAACATATATATAGATATATATATATATATGAAACTGCTTATGTATATTTTTTCGAGTAAGATATTTAGATCTCAAAGAAAAATAAATGGTCCAAACAACGCGTTGAAAATGAAAACAGAAAAAGTGTGATGAAGAGTGTGAAATCAATAAAAAAAAAAAAAAAAATATGAAAAAAATAAGATTAGAAGCCTGTTTACAATTTGTAAAGGTTAGTTCGTACAATGTACACGGCAGCTAATTTGTTGACGAATGACGATTATATTATACTATAATATGTTTGCCAACAGCTAACGAAAAGCTGCCCGTGCGTTCTTCGACCTCGGGGGGACGAGGATACCGAACGTGCACGTGCGTCAAACTGCGCAGAACAATAATGCATTTAGTTCAAACGCGCAAAGTTAGAGACACTGTGTACATCAAAAACTCATGCTAGTCGTTCCATTAGACGGTATATTAATAAATAGGATATAACGTAATGTTTGTATGATATAATATATTTATATCGTTGTTGTTTGAATCAATACGGATCGAATTGCTCGGGAGGGACTAGATTTCACGAGAAATGAACACAGCAAACAAGTATAATAATATACACGCTATTATATATTATATTATTGTGGGTCACCGTGTCTCACAGTTATCTCGTGATGTGCGGACTGGCAAAGGACGAGGTGCACCCTGCAGTGTGCGTGCGAATATATATTTCAATGGTCGGTAAAGGATTCGGCCATTTTGCAAAATTTGCCACTTTGGAAAATTTGGATACAACAAATCGATCATAGCCGCAAGTAATAATAATTGTCAATTCGATAGTTAGTATAATATTTTTTTTTTTTTGATTCAATAACGCAACGCAACGTCCTGCAGCACATCTCGTGGAACTCCGAGTTGATAAGTCGGATCATTATTCTGATCGTATAAATATCAAATTCATGTCACCATTGATATCAAATATAATTAACCTCATTTTTGTTTATCTCAAACATTCCCTAGTCATTTTTACGTTTAAAATACTTTATTCAAATCTCAATATTCTGAAATATATTATACCTTAATGGACTCTTTCTATCTGTTAGCAGTTCCGGCCCTTTCCATAATACCTTTCTTGGCTATAACTCTCCCCTTTTACGTCTCGTAAACGACTTGCAAACAAGAATATGTCGTTTTAGTTTTATTTTGGTAATTGAACATTGCGTGAACATTTCTTAAAGTGTATTGTCGTTGGGTACAAGTAAATATTTGTTATGCTGTTAGGTATTGGCTTATTCACATTTCTAGCAATAATTATATTATACTTATACACAACAGGTATGTGTACCTTGGTGCATACATCGTTTTGGGCCCAAAATCCATTTATCCATTTCGTTACGATAAAAATGAGATATCGATAATCAAATATTATGTCTGAAACATAGCGTTATAGGTACTCACCAGCCGTAGCCGACGTGTTAATGTCCATCTCCACAACGTCCTCGTCGATCGGGGAAGAGCCACGTCTCACGTCACATCGGTACCCGGCGTCGTCGGCGGCCGACGGTTGCGGCGGAGACGGACTGCCGTTGCTGGTCGCCTTTGCCGCGGCCTTTTCGTCGTCGCTGGAACAACCACTGACCGGCGGCGAAGACCGTTCAGTTTTGATGCGCTTCGCCGCGGACGTGACCGACCCGCGTCCGCCGCCGCCATACTCGTCCGGACCGTCGCCGTCCGCGTCCTCGTCCTCGCTGTTGTTGTTGTTCGACGTCCTCTTTTTGCCCAAGTTCAACGCTTCGCTCTGCTCCGGCACGGCGACCACCGACACCGGCTGTCCCTTGTACGCGGGCGTGAGGTTCAACGCTGCGGCCGCCGTATAAGCAGCCGCCGCCGCAGCAGCCGACGGACTGGACGACGGCAAGCCTGAAAAAACCACAATCGAACGTCATTAGTCAACAATAATAATAATAGTATAATATAATCACGTACAGCGAAATGGATATTAACGTTGTTTCAGTTCACCGTTTCGATTATAGTTTCTTTAGTTTTAAATTTAATTTTGCATATAATAATCGTGTTAGTACGCAATCAAGAAATATTATATCAGTAGTTATACAATGTACATTTTAATAAACAAATATTTAAACTAAATTTAAATTGTTTTCATATTTTTCCTAACGAACATTAAACAAATGTATAATGTCCTTACATATTGTTGTCTATTGATTATAAACTATACTACTAATTGGTATAATATAGACGGTTGTGTGCCAGGTCTGTAAAGTTTGCATGTGAAAGACGGAATAGTTCTCTATATTATGTATAATATATTGCACGTTGTGTGAGGGTATATTTGCAGGTTGCCGTCACAAAGTTTCGAAATTCAAACCGAAATGAATTTACCATAATACATTATAGTGAATAAATACCAATGATAGTTCTGTGTGGAAAATACATTTAACAAGGCATATTTTAGTATGCCTACGTTTGTACCTACGTATATGTTCTTGAACTTGGGTCCGACGTGTACTAAATCAAATAAGTTTGGTTCGACACATTTTGAGTTTGACCCGTCTCAAATAGAAGACACTATCGTTTCGTACTTCGTACAGTACTTAGATATTCCCTGCAGGTCACCACTATATGTTAGTCTGAATTAGAATTTTTATCCTCAGTAGTCGATTCGGTATAAACTATAAATGCAAATGGGCCGACATGGAGCTGTGCACGTCAATCAAAATAGAACTAAATAATCCGTCATACACAAAACGCTATACCACAGGGATGTCGTCGTTACGTGATTGAGTAAGTACCATTGATATTTAAAATGAAAATTAGGTATGCAAATCTTCTAAGTTTTTGGCACTTGTTAACTAATTATCGAGTGCTTTCTCGTACTCGCAATCGATAGGTTTGGATTTGGAGTGGGCAACCACCTAAATTGAGAGTAATAAATAAAATTGACTGTTCGTATAACGAAAAAAAAACAACCATTATCGTACACACGAATTAAGATTAATAACATTTAAAGTCATTATTTTATTAATGATCATCATTTGTGTTTCGAAATGGCTAATGTGAACCACTGATAATAATATAGTAATCAACTAATGACGACCAAGTAGATGACGCATCATTCACGGTCAGGATTTTTTAATTTGAATTTAGCAAAAAAAATTACCTGTGACAATGGACAAACAACAAGTATTACAAAAAGAATGAATAATTTTTTTTTTTTATTACGTCGTTGTTTGCTCTTATTCGAGTGTAAAATCTTAATATTATGTATGTGTGACCCAAAAGGACCCACTTTCTGTGTTCTGTATTTTATGTTCATATTATAGAACAGTGGCAGCATTTTTAGCATAGGATATGAAGTAGAACTTTGTGTATGATAAATAAAACGTTTCAAATGGTTTGATGGTTTAAATCAATTTAAATACCTACTTGATCATACTACGTAAAAATTGGTTGGGTAATGGTTATTCAATAAAAAATATTTACTAAGAGATTCAAACCCGACATAACAATTTTCACTTGTAATTTCTTAATCAGATAAAGCCGATAGTGGAGAGTACGAATATATTTATATAAATTGTTAAACGTAAATGCGTTTAAAATGTTTGAAATTTTGAATACAATAAATTTTAATAATAATTACACGTTCGTTTTTCTACATAGAAAAAAAAACTTAGTCAGTTGCCTATTTAAAACCCCTCGTTGCGATTATGACGACTATAGTTTGTGTTACAGTACACTCTCTCTGCCGACTCTCGAATGCGCCAACCAAGTTGTGAAACGCGCTACTCCGTCAACAGATGGCAGGTCAAATACCAAAATACCAATAGCCAGTCGTCGTTAAAACACAAACAAAAATATTGCTTATAATATTTCACTCACTCGAAATGGGTAGTCTCGGCATTGCGGTTTGATTCGCTCTGACAATGTCCATCCACATGAGCATGCTGAGGAGCTCTGAAAAACGCAAAAATACAAGTAATTAGAAAAACATTTTAAAACAAATAATAACAATAAAGACGGTCGTCGTCGAGTGCACACATTTAATTATTATAATATCGGCATCACGTTTCAACCATATAACAAATATAACTATATAACAATAACCATCACGTTGTTAATATTCTACAAATCACAATATTATTTAATTGTGAAAATTGTCATACATAATAATTATTATATTGTTAAAATGTTATTGAGGTGTCGACTTGGGAAAAGATACGTATTATAATACAGCGATCGCGCCCTACAAGCCGTCCAGATATAATATTTGCATCGTTCGTGTATGTTTTCGTAACGTTTGTTCGTATTTATTGTAATACAGACCATCATAATATACACCGCCATCGCAATAGACTATATTATTATGCAAACGCGATTTTCGAGCACAGAAATATTTTTCTGCAATATTCACACTGCAGAATTGAAACGCTCCGTGTCATTCCATCGTTCGAGTGGACCGGAATTCAGCATATTCCGATATGAAGCTAGTAAATTAAAACAATTTTGAATAATAATATGGCTGTAGAGACGTTGGAACGGTAAGGCACCGAGTCGCGTGAGTGACTTTTCGCGGCGTTCGTCTCGTATATTATATAAAACACGTTTTTCGTGTAAAACCGTTTTTATTTGATTTCTCAAACAATATTCGAATAGAGCCCCTAAAATATATATCAAAATAACCACATGTGTCGGCGTATTAGGTATATAATTATATAATATTATATTATTATAACGTGTTCCCGAAAACGATATTAATATCTTGACACACATGTGTTTACTGCTCTAGACGATATCGTATACCGTATATTATGTATACCTTTACAAATGGTATTATATGATTGATGGCGGTATAACTATATTATAACAGTCTATAACTATATATTATATTATATGCTATTTTATATGCACGTGGGAACCTCGCAGTCATTATTGTGATAAGTTCGTCGTCGAAGCTTCAAATAATAATTCGCGTAAAAAATATGACTGTATATTGTCATATAATGGAGAAAATCGTTTACAGGGTTATTAGGAAAATTATTGTATCATCGCAAAAACTATACTTTCGTAAAGGTACCTGCGCGTTACTGCCTTTTAATCAAAAGTTCGATTCGATGATCTTGAGGCTATTAGGATGCCAACCACTGCGTCCACACCTATATTGCAAGTACTTATGGGTATATATATAAATTGTCTAATGTACATCGTTTGAATTTTACAAATAAGCCATTATTATTGTTATTCTGTTTTATATAATTTATTTTGTGGGCTGCAATAGGTATATTAAAGTGTATTATAATAATGTGTCACGCGCTGTCGTCGGATGAATAATGGCATATTATACGCTGCAGCGGCAGTTGTGTTATCGGAGGACATCGCGATCGATGTCCTTCGATCGGTGGATGTTAAATAATTGTTAACCACGAAAGCATATTATAATAAAAATAGGAATAAATTAATAATACAATATTGTACAGAATCTATAATAATATTATACATTTATCACACTGCACGCCATACATTATGACGAACAACAATAATAATATATAAGTATTACAGTGTACACGATTAATCGTTCTCAAATAACGGAATATTATTTTTGCATTTTGGTTTTTGTTTTTTATTTGTTCATACGACTTTTTTACTACTAAAAAATCCGACCTTTTTAAATTAACGTGATGTGTAAGATGTGTGCGCACAGTTATTAGTACCTGTACTATAGGTACCGATAGTCGGATATTGCGTGGTTTTATTTTTCAACATCATCATATTTGATTAGCAAAAACATATTTTTTATTCGTCAAATCGTAATTACATAATACCTGCAATAGGTATGTGTAATTAATAATAATTCGAACGCGTGAAACTTGCGTACACATCGATTAACCGCGAATTGACGTCAATCACACAACCGCAATACCTACGCCGCCGGGACAGCGAACTACAAATATTTATATATAATATACCTAATGCTATATAATATCGTAATACTATTGTCTATCATTATTATTAATATTATAAGGTAGGTATCTATAGGTATAAGTAATAAACACTTTATATTATACTACTATTTATTATTAACAAATTCAAAAATGCCGAATTGCTCGAGTAAAATACATAACATAATATTATTATAATAATGCACGGGTCGTGCAGTATTTCGATTAACCGCTGCGGTGCGGTACATCATCAATATAATATAATAATAATATGATATTGTAAAACGCTAAATCCACAGCCGTAAAACGTTTATCGGGATCGTCGTGTATACACATGATATTATACCCGTTAGAAGGTATAACAACTAATGTATTATAACATTATTATATTTTATTAATACGAACGATCGCTTTTTTTATCGGCACAAATAATCGGACGTGTACTACATCTGTAGCAATCAATTCGTTTGGTGACATATTATTATCACAGAACAATATTATTCATACGTCATATTATTATTACAGGCGTCGTCAAAAATGCGAATTGCAAACGGACTTGACTGATGGTTCATATCATAATAATGGACATTATTATTGCACTGAGTAACTTAAAGTAGTTTCACTAAGAGCTTACGCGGACGCCACACCCGCATGCGTTGTCTCCGTCTTGTACAATAGCATAACATGGCAGATTGTACGTTCCGAATAATCCAATTAACTCTGTAATGTTTAATAACAGGACGAATTAACCTACTATACAATTTAGATGTAAAAAAATTATCTAGCGAATGACATAGGTTTGTTTTTATATTTTATATTTTAAATTTAAAGTGAGTTATAAGTATTTTCAAATGTACAAACAATATTTTATAGTTTTTAAATAATCATAACTCACTTTGAAATTAAAAAATAAAAAAAACCTGTCATTTATTAGATAATATTCTTACTTCTAAATGTTATAATAGGTCAATTCACTATACCTTTTATTAAACATAACAGGGTTAACTGGATTATTCGGAGCGTACAATTTGCTATGTTCTTACTGTTTTTTTTTATTTTTATTATTATTCAGCAGACGTTTAAAACTGAAAATTATTTTTAAAAATGTGGTTAAATTAGTTTTATTATATTATTCGATTTTGGTTCTCGAAATGAGTAAAGGGTCTAAGTAAAACTAGAATAAAATGTAATTTATCGTTATAATAGCATTTATTTATTCATATATTTAACATTAACATACAATACATAAACCAGAGTTTACCACTCATTGTTAAACGTTTTAATTTGACAATTTTGACAGGTCACATGTGGCACGCGAACTTTAAGAAAATACGGACTTCAGGATCACCAAAAGGCTGGCCACTCGAATCATAAATCTAGATCCCAGTATCCCACCTACCATAGTCACACAGTGGTGCTCCTTTGATTTGATTATATTATAGAAGGATAGTCCATTAAAAGAGACGTTTAAATATAGGCTTATAGCTAAGTCACTTCAGAGACAAGTCGTACCTATCTCACCGCTAAAAGTGTAATGGTTGTAATATTAAAGGTCGGAGGAAAGTATAAGATCTAATATTTTATGGTAATAATAACTGTCGAAAGTTTATAAGAATAAAATATATAAATGTATATTGAAATAAACATCTAATTTTCATAATATATTATGACTAGTTGGCCATGCAACACTTGCTCACATGCTATTTCGTGAACTATATTAGGTAGTAGAATATTTTCATCATTTTTCTTTGCATGATACAATAATATTATATAGGATGAGAAATGGACATTTTTCTATTCAAATTATTGTTATGATAGACGAGGTTAGTCGAGTATACATTTTTTATCAACTCAACTCGGCGAATTAAAAACAATTAATGCACTCGGCATTGATGATGCGATAATATGATAATAATTTACAGAGCATTCGAGACTCGAACACGTTTCCCAAAAATCAAAAGCAAGAAATCTGAGGAAGAAAGCCCGCGATGTATATATATCGTGTGTGTGTGAGTGTGTGTGTGTGTGTGTGTGTGTGTGTGTGTGTGTGTGTGTGTGTGTGTGTGTGTGTGTGTATATTTGTTTGATTATTTGCATCCCGCGGAAAAAAAATACCGTGAAACGACGACTGCAGCTGCAGTTGACCTCATATCACACACGTCCCAAAAACGACGGCGTTCACGATTTACCGGGGACACGACGACACGAATGGATATAAATACGCACAGTCGTCGCGCAGACAACAACAATAATAATAATCATACTGTGTAGTTGTATATATATATATTATATTCGAATGAGACTTAACCGGCGGCGGCGGCGGCGGCCTTAGCGTTATTAACGGGTGACAACGGGAAATGTGTTCCGTCCGCGTACAACACGTGTAATAATTAACCGGCCAACAGGCTGCTCGGGAGCCTTCTTGATACGATTCCAAAGGCGGGTTTACCTTTAACGCGTTTTTGATCGACGCCGCGACACCGTAACTAATGAAGACGTCTGATGAATGAGCATAGAAACTAGCTGAACGCATCGCGCGATATTCTTTTTTCGTTATATACATTATAACTACCTACCTATACGCGTTTATATTTTATATACATTTATTTTTTTGTCTGTCTACTCCGCCGTATATAGTTGCACCATTTCGCCGTCGTCGTCGCCGACGCACACGTAATAATATAATATTGTACTACGCGTTCTTGGTAGTGTTTCAAAAACGATCTGCGTATATAACCTATAAGCACCGGCTGCACCACAACGATATATTATTATGAACTCACAGACAGCCGACTTCCTATATATATAATATCAGCTTTGCATCACAGTCGTATTACACCGAAAATTGAAGATATTTGTCTCATTACAATATTCAAATAAGTAATGTCGATTTCAATATTGTGTGGCAGAACGATGGCCGTTGAGACATCGAACTTATTAGCGAGGTTAAGATATCATGGTTTTTAAAAACGCAGTTATTTCAAAAATATTTTGGGCCTTTTCTGCTTATATGTGCTGCGTATTTATAATATTTATTTTTTAAAATGTGTTAGCCGTTTTTCATTATCGAGTATCTTACAATTTCCCAATACGAGAGTTTTCGCGACTATGCCAACGATTTTGTACAATTGCGAGGTAATAATCAACAATTATTAGAACTATACATCTTGGTAAGACAATTATGATGCACTCACAATGCACTTAGACTCGTCACTAATCAAACAGTTTCTGACTTGAAAAGTGTCCAAGTGTCAATATATTAAAGATAACGCGTATCATCAATAATTCGTTGGCATGGTTACAAAAAAACACTTGTTTTTATATTATTTTAAAAACTTAATATTTAATGGTATATGTAGGTACTGCAGTGTTCCTATGTAGGTATATTATTTATATCCTGCTCGAATGACCTACTTAATTATTTGAGTATTCCATCAAACTTATTATATAGGTACAGTTAATATAAAAACCAATATTATCAACATAAAACAACGTTATCATAAAATAAATAAAAATTCGATAATTAAAATCGATTTTGCTATTATTCTGCATGATGACCAGACAACAAAATATATAAAGAAAAACACAACATTTTCCTCTAATTTCAATATGCGAACGTTGTTAATATTTTTGTCATAACTCAGAATCATGAGAAATATTATATACTAATAAATAATAATTAAACAGTACAATTATTAACAGGTGTTTATGTTTCACATATAATAATATTTATGATGTTTAATCGTGGTATTTTTATTTTATTTTTGAGGAAAAGATTATATTGATATGATATATTTGTAGCTTTTAGACATAATATGAACTTAACGATGAATATTTCATCATATCAAACCTAATATAATTATATTAAATCAAATTTTACACGGTTTTCTATAAGACCACAGTCTAAACGATTTTAACTCATTACCGCATGAGCGTTACTGCAGAATGTATACATTATTTCTATCGACAATGCATTGTAACAATGAAAACACAGAATTCAACAGAAGCCGTTTTCAGATACTGTATAATATATCATTAAAGGTAAAATGTTATTACGTCATTATCATCGTCCTCTTATTTTGCCGCAACAGAGCTGCACATCTCATCGGAAGACCTGTCGCCTGTCAAATAACTGCTGCGACGACGGCCAACAAAATATAATAATAATAGTATAATATGATTTCCCTCGGCCACGTCGCGCTGTGACAGAGCATTTTCAAGGAAATTGTTTCCGCGGGATCGGTACATATATTATAGGACATTATAGGTTTATTTTGTTTTTCGTATTTTTAAGTTTCTTATACCTTACACGCGTCTGTCTATCGCGGGACTGTGTGTGTAAATTATAACAACATAAGAAAAAAAAATAACAAATGTCACACTGGTTTACGTTGAAAAAAATATACTATCAACGTGTCTGTTTTGCTCCTTGTATATACCTATAGTATAGATACCCTCGAATCTCTATCAAGTCTCTCATATATAAAGTTCTCATAAAGCAAAGATGGTTTATTTATCATTGTTGTATGAAATTCAGAAAAAAACCAATAATAATAATTAAAATATAAGGTTTTATTTGAAATGTTGTTTTTGTGTCAAGGTAGATCTGATGGTATACGTAGTTATAATTGCGGTGCATTATGTTCTTACGAGTCCGGACTACGAAAAATTGAAATAATTGTGAATAATAGTCTTTTCTATTAAAAATATCATATTATCAAGATCCAAACAAAAAATATTTAATCTTAAACCCAATAAATACATTTTTATCAAGATTTTGATCTTGAGTCCAAGCGTTTTTTTTTTATCAGCATTATTTCAGACTTCAGTCCTCTCCTGAAGAAATCGGAAATTTGCACCTATGATACCGACTCAGCCAGTGTGAGATCGGTTAAGGTTAGTTAATGTTTTATTTTATTATCTATCGGCTAAGACCATCTGTCCAATATTGTCGGTGGTTGAGGTTTTTATAGTACCTACCTTTATTGCGTGATGCAGATACACAACGTTAACAGAATATCTTAGCTATCGAGTTCCGTTCGTATTTTCGCTAAATTACTATTATGGGGCATACGTTTTATACGACTTATAATATAAATTAAACTTTAAAGTACAAATACACTAAGGAAGCGATTCTCAAACTATTTTTACCACTAGTGGTACGTGAAAGACTATATACGGTGGTACGTGAAAGATAAATATAAATAAATCTATATAATAATGTTATTCCTTACAATTCATATGCAACCTTAACTAACAATATTAACACTTCACAACGAAAAAGAATCTTTGACAGAACTATCGTGCTATGATGAAGTTCGAAAATGGAATTCACTAAATTAGAATTTAGTTAAATGTTTTGGATACAAATTTAAAACAATCATCCAAAAGCATTGTTATTTTTATTGTCGTTTACAACTACTTGTTTTTGTGAAATTGGTTTCTCTTCAATGCTCGTAGTAAAAAAAAAGTTTTGAAATAAACTAAATGTCAATCCAAATTTGCTTCTAAAATTATAAGTATCATTGAACCAGATATTTCATCACTGATGTCAAACTTACAAATCCATGCTTCTCATTAAAAATGTTTTATTTATTTGTAATTTATAAAATGTGTTTATTATTAATACATATTCGATTTAAAAAACTAATACATTTCTATTAATAAATAAAAACTAATTATACTGTAGTGTTTTACAGCCCTATTATTTGGAAGAAATGTGTTGCAATTTTGATTAGTTCTAGTTTTATTCATAATACCTAGTCGTAAGCGACAGATTAATAATGCACACGAGTGGTACGAGAAAAAAAAAGTTTGAGAACCGCTGCACTAGGGTTTTAATTACATATATCTTTATTCTTTAAAGATCAATTGGTACGAGGCTTGTGCTCGGTCGTGAGTAAAAAATAATTGGGCCGGGCCAGAAAGTGTCGACCAGTGCAGAAAACATATGAGTCGCATACAATATGTCTGACTGATATTATAAACATTTTAATCACCATGCTGTAGCCGCCGACTATATATTTTACGTTATTAAATGACGAATTTAATAAAACATCATCATAATATAATGTAATATGTATTATTATTATCATCAAGTGTATATTATAATGTAACGCGACGAGAAGACCTTATGTCTGGCATAATATTACTATATATAACAGACAATTATGTACATGCCTATTACCAATAAAGGTTAGTATATAATCGTTCGAATTATGTACGGAATATAATATTTCCCATGTATACACGAATCGAACGCAAATAACGTCACGACAGCGTATATTATTGAAATCGACATGTCACAATATACAAATCTGTGTGATATAAATTAGTTTATGGCATTCACACGTCGAAATTCGATTATAGCATACAGTCGTTAATTATTAATACGGTGCGTTTATAAAAAAAAATATTTATACACGGGAACCACTCAATAACGACTAAGCAATTTACAATATAATATGTACTATAACTCAAAGAGATAAAAATTATATGGATACCTATAATGCACCTACATAGTGAAATCTAAGTGTCTAAACAAATAAAAAACATATTTTTTCCTTTTATTAGTCATCACCGACTGTGTACCTATTGACAAAACATGCGGCGAGTAATGATTATTTGTTACCGACAAAAGAATTTTGATGTTTGAGAATTATGTACTACACAACATTATCTAAAGATAAAGAGCCGCGTGAGAAATATAGTATACAGTATTGAATCCACTTACTTTATTGCATTTAATCACTATTATTAAAATATTATAATATTATAATAGAAGTTTTTTTTTTTTTAAGTACCATTTAGAACGTTTTGTACTGTACACTAATTCTTGTTTCTATGCTGTTATTTATCGAATACGAAGAAGTAAAAATTGATTTTCTAATTTTAAATTAGAATTAAATATCAAATATTTTAAATAAATATAAATTAGATAATTAATATTAGAGATAAAAAATATAAACGTGGCAGCTGATATTATTAAAATGAAAAATTATTACACTCATATGGAGCACGATGGACTTTTAAAGGGTTCTGTCATTGCAGCCTGCGGGGTTCCCACTCGTCGACGTATTATTAAATTGTATAGGTAAATTGTTTAATATTAAATAATAATAATATTTTATACGCTACTAACCTCTCTGTTTGTTTGTCTGCTCGTTGGAGGACTGGACGGCGGCGTTGGACTGATGTTGCTGTTGCTGCTGTTGGTGGAGGTGTTGGTACGACGGCGGCTGGTGGCCGTTGAACAGCGACGACGGCGGCATGGGCGGCGGCGGTGGAAGTCCGGCGGCGGCGGCCGGCGATCGGGGAGTCTGGTGCAACGCGACGGCGGACGCCTTGCCTTCCGCGGGTTGCAGTTGCAATTTTTGCTGATGCTGCGGCGGACTGCACGATTGCATCCGCAGCCTGGGGTGGTCGACGCCGACGCCGGCCGCGGCGGCGGCTGCAGCGGCGGCGGCCGCGTGATGGTGATTGTCGATGATGGCGGCGGCCAGGTGACGAAACCTATCCTCGGCGGCCAGCACGTTGGCGTAGTGGTGATGGTGATGAGACGACGGCGGCTGTTGCTGATGCTGTTGCTGCTGTTGTTGTGACGACGGCTGCGGCGGGGCACCGCCACCCATCATGGAGTGCGGGTTGCCGCCGCCGTGCACTTGTTGTTGATGGCCGTGGTGATTGTGGTGCGGGTGCCCGGGCGGTGGCGGCGGCATGTCCGAATACATGAGCGACTTGTTCCGCCGGCCCTCGCGCCGGTTGCCCGCTATTGCCATGTTCAGCTCGTCCAACGTACTGAACTGGTTCATCCGCGACTCGTATGCGTATAAGTATTTTACGTATCTGTATATTTTTTTTTTAAATTATTATTATTTCTATATCAAAACATATTATAGGAACCGCTAACCAGTAAACTACCTATATAAGTACATATATATGGGAAAGTATAACTGGTAAATTTGAAAATATTATTATCTGGAAATGCGCATCGATCGTCGGAGCATATTATAAACGGAATTATAAAAATGATCTTCCCGTACTTAAACATTTTTGTTTGTGTTTATATCATCCAAATGAAAAACAAATTCGCTCGGTTGATTTGTGTATAGTACCTACGTACAAAGTAATGTGTGATGGATGTAACGAGAGACTGATAAGTTCGGACCACTTTTTAAATTACAATTATTATATACTTAAATAAATTGGCCTTTGACATCGTCATGCCGATTTTACTTTTGAACAGTATTGCCGTAGATATTCGTACATTTATACTGTAATACGTCAGATAAATATTTTAGAGTATCTCAATAATTATTAGGTAAATATAAAATGAAATACATACACTTTTATCTATTATAAACTATATTATTATTATTATTTATTCAATAACACTTATAATACTGTTAAGGTCATTAAAAATATAATTGTAGATACTACTTAAATTCAAAATGTTTAGAAAGTAGCGATAGTTTAATGCAACATTATTTTATATAGGTATTCGTAAAGCATTTATATTTCACCTACTTATATATATTTATTTGGTTCGCGATTAGATGCAGTTCATAATATATAGTTAATACTTAAATTATATTATTTGATATGCACTTACTGTGTGCGTAATGTGAACGCGGCACTCGTTATAGAAGGAGGTAGTCCCAGGCCTCGGATGATCTCTTGCCACAACTTCTTGGTGATGACCGCAACAATGCCACCTCTCTGGACGACCAACTTGTATAGGGTGTACAGATCTAACACGCGTTTGGCCATGATGGGTAGACGACTGATTGGAGTTCCTATACAAAACGTAACTAATATAAAGTAAACCGTAATAATATAATAATTATAGTTTATAAATAATATTAAAAAAAAAACCATAACTAATAATTTCGGATATACTTTTAACACTGTCTGTACATAACATTTAATTTTTTGATGTAAAACTATAATTTTGTATTTGTACACGACAGTAATATGCATACACGATACACCTAATAATATATCATGTGCGCTCGTTTATTACGCGAATTAAATATATAATATAACTATGTGATTTGACTTTTTGGTCAATGACTTAGTATATAGTCACGTGCATTATATAATATAATACTATAATATAGTGAACGGTATATTATTAAATTTGGCACAGCCAATTTCAACCTGTTTTTGGATAGAGATATAATTCAATTTTACGAATCAGGGTTGTGTTATGCAATATAGATATGATCGGATTGAGGTTATCCAATATTACGAACTTTACGTATATATTATAATGGTAAACGCCGCTAGATAAAAAAATGATCTGGAAAAGCCGTAGCGATGGCGCCACGTCGGGAGGTGTAATCGTATAAATCCGACCCATCGATCCTTGTCGAAACGAATAAATTAATACATGACAAAGCGTTTCTGTGTAAATATAATGTCTTTATCTAAAAAGAAATACGTAGAACACAATAAACGAGTTTCACGCTCATATAGTAGTCGTTCCCGTTCGTTCAAAGAAAAAAATAATAACAATCTGATTAAAAAACGTAACTTCAAACCCGTCATATTATTTATACATAATACATAATATATAATATAGGTACCTGCGATACCTGCGTATTATATACATTTAATTTAATACACGAGTACATAATGTTAAGTCTGCATATTATATACAATATGGCGTCGAACGTGCAGCCCAATAATAATACGTATAATATACGAAGTAAAGGATATACGTCCTACTGCAGCCGCGGCGCACATACACATATAATAATAATAATAATAATAATAATAATATAATGATACATTTTATTACGTTGGTATATTATAATAATGTTTGGTGTATAATATCCGTACCTGCCTATGAGTTAATACGAAAAAAAAAAAAACTACAGAAATCGGGCGGAGGATCTGAAATGGCGAAATGCAGCCCCCTCGGGCCGTCACCAGCCAGCCACGCGGTTCTTTTTACGACTTATAATTACGGGCCATATTTATTATTATGTATATGGAGGTACCTACGCGATGCGCGTACGGTAGGCGAATAATGTAATAAAAAAGTAGACTCGTTCCATTATAATTTATATTATTCGTTTGCTCGTGATTCCGCCCTCTATACCACCGCACCCAACAGTGTATATATATATATATATATACTGTACGGTTTGTATTTATGTTATACTTTATATAATATATTATATATAGTTAGCGTACACGAATGCACGCAAAATCGTTCGAATCGCGAAAATTCCAGTAGACCACCGTAAAATAAAATAATAATTATAATGAAACGTCTAAAGACGAACGATAAAAAAGAAAAATACGTAATAATGAATATAAAGATAAAAAGTTACCGCAGTCGTCTATAAAAAAAAATCCTTTTTCTAAACGAGCGCATATTGGTATATTATGTCAGATGTGAATACTGTATAGGTATTATACGTGATAAATAATATCTAACTTTTACAAAACGATATTTTTTTACCCAACATGATATTCTGACGAAAACTCACGACCTTGATGTGTTATAAAAAATATCATTAATTGAATACATATGTTTGACGTCGTATATATATTATATATTTATATACGTATATTTTTATGCGTGGTAGCACTGAGGCCGAATTGTATAGTAAATATAAATACTTAATTGATACATGTATATAACGTATAAAGTGCCTAAAATTAGACTAGTTGATTAATGTAAGATAATTATATTACACATGTATAATGTAGTCCAAGTACAAAACACGAAAGCGAATGTCAATCAAATTGTTAACTACCGTGAAATACGTTTTATATAATATAATATTATATTTTTTCGTATTACACGCCGCGCCGGCTAAATGTGTTTTAATATTATATATAATTATTTTACCAACGATAGTCGTGCAATAATAATATAATGAAAAATAAAAACGTCCATACATATAATATAATACAAACACCGAGTAATATTTTGATCGGGCGACGATAACCGTCGCTGTTAATCAGTATACTTTAATAATTATATAGAAACGACATCGATACCCGACGGCCGAAAAAGAAAACTACGCGATTTTCCTGCGACGCGAGTGTGGTGCTGTGCATGACGTGACGGCCGAACGAAAGACGATTTCGTCACGCGATAACGGGACGACGACGACGACGACGACGACGATCGAAACGTATATTTTATACCAAAAAGAAAAAAATTGCCATTGCAATACTACCTATATAATAATAAAATGTAGTCTATATTATTATCATATAAATATGTGTTCCGTTTCGTATGGAAAAAGGCGTTTACGACGAAGGCTCGTCCGTATAACATTATTATGTACGGCACTATAATAGTGTGCAACGACAGAGAGAGACACACACACACACACAGGACTTCTGGGAACCGTAGCGTCATATTATAATAATATTATAACCACGACGTTGTCGGCGTGTATAATAATAATATTGTATTTACGTACGTAAATAATACTGGCCGGTGTTATTATAAAAAAATCGTACGTGATTGTTTCGAATGCCGGGCTCGGAGGGCTAGGCCGGGTCATTAAGCCAAGTATTGTTGTTTGTCGCGCACGCCACCGCCGCCGCCGTCTCCGCACTGACCGCCACGGCTATAATATAATATAATATGCCTCCACCCCGCCGCCGACCGACCGCCGCGTGCACCACCCCCTTCCGACCCCGGCCGCGAACTATTATCGGGGAGGCGCGAGTCGTTTTTCAGCCCGTTTGAATTTATTATTAATATACCACACACATAAACAATAAAAAAAAACAACTGCTGCACCGGTCTCCGCTGCACTATTAGAAGGACGTCGTCAGACTTGCACAAAAACACACACTCACACATACGCGCTCGCCCGTATATATTATACACACACGAGTATATTATAATACGAGATATACGCCTTCACGCGGCCACTATAATATTATAAAATATATATACCTGTGTACCTATATACAATACGTTATCATCGTGTGTATAATATAATACAAGACGTGTGTGAGTTTCCCGCAGCAGTCTATCAATATTTACAATTGTTGATGCTCTTTGACGTACCACCGCCCTTATATGCCGCAGCGTATTACGATCGTATATACATATTATGTGATATATAATAATAATAATATTATAATGTGTACGTGTAAATATCGCCGCGTGTGTGGCGTGATTGATCTCGTGCGCGGCGCCTTTGAACGGTGGTGTAAGGTCCGCGTGCGCGGGGCGGTCGGCAGGGCGGCCGGAGAGTGTCCCGCGTAAAATCATAATATATACCTACCTATACCTATACTACCATATAGTGCCATACGCCGAACTGCTATGACCGTTATTATTACACCCGTTCGGTGTACGGGGTGAAGTCCTACAATAGTGTGACTATTATTTTACCTGTCCAAAAAGGGGACGCTTTATTAAAACAAACAAAATGTCAAGAATTACCAATACCTACCTATTAGATACGATTATATAAACATTTGAGTACCGCTTAATGACTATACACTACTTCATTTTACTTTTATATAATATTAACAATTAGTAAAATAACATTTTTGAATAGAATACATGCTTTATTTAAAACATAGTATGCATTTAGAGCGCATGATGCTATAATTATTAACTTTTCATTAAATTTAATTAAAACAGGGAGTTAATTTTTTAATTCTACTTATAGAATCATAGTTCAATTAAATATTAAACTTTAAATAATGTTGAAATAGAAAATCGGTCTTTTTAGAAAATTATGATTTTGGAAAAAGGCTGTATTGCAGGAAAATAATCCCTCAATTGATGATTGAATTATGATAGTGGTCTATATAATGGTGTACATTTTATCAAAAACAGTTCACGGATTGTTTATGTATTTAACCATACATAAAATACAAGTTAAATTTAATAATGGTGTTATTTCGAATTTTCATGATTGCGGGACCATCTAAATAATGCATCTATCAGATTTTCAAACCTCCCTAATGTGAAATATCTCGTCATACTATATGTGAATGGCATCGCCGATATTATACAACAACAGTTGTAGCGATATCAGCTGCAGTATTTTTTTTGTTTTTACATTTTATTAGTTTAGGTATTACACATTTTATTTGTATTAGGTTTACAATAAGTGTAAGTGAAGTGCGACGGTAGACATGATTAGTGACTTGTTGAATCCGTTGATAGAGCTTCGAGTAGTGGGGAGTTTAATTTTTATTCAACTAGAACTTCAGTAGGTTAGGATACATACTTATAGTTTTTAATACACAAACATAATAATATAAAATACCTATATTGGTCTAACGACATGATTGACAAATGCATCAATGCGCAAATTGAACCTTTGGGTTTAAGTATATATATAGTGTATATAGCGTAATATTTCCTAAATGCATGTGTATATTATGGTCCTCATCCTAATAGCCCCTTCCGCAAACCCAAGTAATTTTAAGAGGCTACATTCGGTATAGCGTTTAACCTGGCAATCATTGCGCGATGCACAATAATATTATGTTGTATTGCCATTATATTATATCCTTAATAGATTAGACATAACATTATAGGTAAGAATAAGTATAGTAAATAATAACACGGACTTTATAGTGACGCATTCGACCATTCTTCTTTAATAATTGGTAAGAGAACGTGATCGATTTCGTTTCGTTCATTTTGACATTCGTTTGACTTTGATGTTCAAGAAAATAATTGGTTTTATACTTTTATCGTTGATTAGAAATCATTGAAATTAATCAAACATACTTTTTTCGTTGTTTGTTTTAAGACATTCTTTTCATGAGTATTTTAATATTTTATTACATGCAGCACTTGTGTTTGATATGCTGTTACTTACTTACATCATTAATCGCATTAGTTATTTAGTTTCAATTAAACTAAAAATGTTGAGACGTTATGCGGTTATATAATTTTAGTACACCCATGTCACGTGATGCATACAATTATTTCACAAATCGAACGGGATATACGCTGCAAAGCTATTGTTTGGTGTGCCTGCAGACACAGGACCTTAAGATCCATCTGCGGATGATTATTCATCGCAAAAGGCACCCCCGTGGTGGAATATTAATATTGTCCTAATGACTTTATGCGAAGTCTTGGTCGTGGTAACGTCAGTTCGTGTCTGTGTATGCGATTCGTTAATATAATGTATAGCTCAAAGAAACCACTCCCCCCGCGTAGACGCGATTAACTTTGAATATAGGTAATATTACTCGTGGTACCGGGACATGCATTTTAAACTCGACTCGCGTACCGCGTACGGTTTATACCCGTAACCGGGTTCGCACAATATGCACGCAGATTAAAAACGTTTATTTTCAACGATATAATGATTAATAATATTATAGCAGTGCGTAACGTATACATACAATATACATATAATATATAGGTTCGATTAAAACGCACGAGCACAATCGATCGTTATTCGTCAGCGAGCACGTATCGCGCGTAATATATTGAATGCATAAACATAAATACATCGGGTCATATTATGAAATATAATATAATTTCATATTAACGACTGGAACGAGTCGCAGCAGACGGCCGTGTTTATACGCGGCTAGACTACGTGTCTATACAACAATCGAGACGTCATTAAAACGAAATCATACGTTATTTATCAAAAGGAATGTTAATGGGTTGCGGAAATTTTATAGACCAGCCGAGTCGCTTTTTTCTTCTCTCTTCGCCGTACCACAATCTCCGCTGCACGCTGCAGACTCGGCCACATACTATTATTTTCCAGGATAATTAAAAACCCTTGGATACGCGCGAATACGGCGTGGGCCGGAAACAACAGAGCCCCTTTGGCTAATGAGGGTATCAAAACATGTTCCCGGTGTGTGTGCATTTATATATATATATTAAATATTATATATTAAACACACGTACATAATATAATATATTATGCACGGTGGTGCTAGTCGTGTGTGTATACAGAGCGGTCTAGGACGCCCGCGATACATCGCACTATCGTATTAAAACCACCGCGACGATTTTGGTACCGCCTAAATCGATTCGACCCTGAGTTCGCGGTTAGTCTTCAAACTGGGATTATTAACTCTAAGCAGAGCCTTTTAAACCGTTGGCTTCCGTTAAAACATATCGTTTCCCTTGAGCATTAATAATATCCTCGATGGTTAAACGGATTTCACACCTTTATACTAATTACGAGTGCATCGTATATTTAACACTATTATAATATTATATAATCCGACCGTCTAAAAACAAAAGCACTACGGACTACGTCATCAGAAATCTCATAAAAACAACGCACGAATGTAAAAATTACTGTGCATCACGATAGTAGGTACTAACCTAACCTATCGTGTTCGCATATTCTATACAGACATATTATTATTATTATTACAGATTCTTCCCTCGGGAGGTCAACATGCAGGAATCGGTTTATAAAAGAAACCAAAGTCTCAAGAGTCAAGATGCATCGAGAAATTCAAAATATCGGGTTTCAGAACGAGAACGGTCTTTGATAAGACGGACATAATTACTCGAAATAATGAACTAATTGAGATATTGCAGATGCGTTCTACATATAATATAATATGCGTGCAGCGGTACAGTAGTAGTACACATCTATTATACCGCCGCAGTAAATTATATATTGTGATATTATGTTTTCGTTTCGTGAATTCTCGAAAGAAGCCAATCAGACTATGAAATCGCTCTGTATATATTATATACCACCAAAAGGGCACACACATGTCCGTGATTTTATATCGCCCGTTGCTAGACAGAAGTTAATTATACATATATAATATATAGGACGAGGAGGGTTCCCGAATATGTTTATTAATATATATATATATATATATAGGCCTGCTGTCTGGGTGCGTATTTTGCACTTTAATATTATTATACAAACGCGCATGCACGCACGCACACACAGTTTCACAGGGCGTACAGTATATATTATATAATATGTATATAATGTATATATAAAAATGTCCCAAAAATCTGTCGGCCATGTGTTTTTGCTGGAACAGCAACAGCGGTGCGTGTCATACGATACCGCGCGCCGCATCGGATTTTTATAATAATAATATATTATTTGCCCTAAGGGGTAGTCGTAAAATTCGACCGGCTATACCTAAATATATAGTATATGCCTTATAATACACGCATTATATTATTATTATGTATATCACACTATACACCGCCCTATATATTAAACATGCGTCGTCATCGTCGTAGTTTTTGGTTTTTTTTTCCTCTGCAGTTTATTATGTGTATAGATTTAATATAATATAATACAGCAGTGCGTAGAGTTATTTTCCCTTCAAAAATATAACAAATACGTATATAATACGCACATATACGCGCTTCCGCTACTATGTTTTCGATCGTTATGGTGAAGGCGGTGACCACCAAAGTCCGTACACGATAAATGTGTATTTACAGACGAGAAGCATGAGAATTCTAAAATAAAATGACGAGTCTGTGGCAGATTATTATCATTAATATACACGCATGTCACACGTTTTCAAAAGACCCGACGATATCGAATGTATAATGTTGGTACATATTTTATATAATAACACATTATGTAATAATAATTGTATAAGCTTTGACAGCGTGTTATCTGGTTTTCCTTTGCTGACCGTATTGGAAAAAAGGAAAACGTGGTGGCCTACTCTACAGTCTGTTTGTATAACTAACATGTGTGACGGGATATAAAGTACAAAATACGAATATTCTGTGTACATTATTCGGGTAATGTGAATACTGCTTATACCTATTGGATAAGGTAAAAACATTATTTATAAAACTTTATTTCATAAATTACCTAATCTGATAATTGGTATACATTATCTACGCCTGAGTATAGGTGAAGTCCATACTTTGATAAAATAAAGATTGTCAATTATTGTTTTTGGCAAAACGCACGCAATAATAGATATTTTATAAGTTACAGAAAAAAATCTTTGCCTGAAATAGTTAATGTACAATCCTTTTTCAGGTGGTCAAGACTTTAAAAAATGTCTATGTCTATGTATAAAAGTAAAATATGCTTATGAAATAAATGTAAGAGCAAAGCTTTGGGAAAAGGTACTATATACCTATGAATTTTTAAAAGCCACATAAACATTAATCTAATAAATAATTGTATTTCATTTTTAAATTTTAATTAATTTGTATAAAATTGTAAATAGTATATAATTTATAGAGTAATCTAAAATTTATTTTGATTTCGGATTAGTATTATTTGGATTTGCTACTAAAGTTATCTTCTGTATTGATGATTGAACTATATTTCAAGTGTTTGGTGCTTTGGTCGTGTTGTTCCGACATTATCAGCTTACGATTATTGTAATACGAATATACTTTATCCACTGCACACTGCAGGCTAATGTATAAATCGATTGGCTAATGTAAACATTAAACATATATTATTTAAGGTGAACAATACACACTATAATACATATACATACTTACCCTATTAATACCTACCCAGTGTACCTATATCACTACCCTTTTTTGGACCTTATATAAGGTATACCCTTAAAATATACACTGAACGACTATATAGATGTATCTATTTCATCCATGGATTTCAAACGCTAATCTTAATTTTATATTATATTTTAGTATTATAATAATAGTGTTACAAAATGTCTACAGCAGGCTATATACTACACAAGCAGTGCTGCACGTATATTCTATCGTATTTCCTACTGTAATCCGTTCGAGTGCCCCGACGAGCGTTTCTACAATGCGGTTCGGCGTTAATAATATTATTCTTTTTATATTATTATATTATAAGTACGAGCGTTTCGGTTACCGCGCAGTTAAACGATATTTTAATGGCTCGTCGTCGTCGGACGGACTAGTTTTTAGTATTTTTTATCGTTCGCTATTAAACGCACAACACATATAATAACAATATTACGAGCATAATAATATTATACAGCAATGCCTCGGCTTCTATTATTATTATTATTATTATTATCATCAATAATATAACTATAAGCGACGATATTATATATTATAGTTTTAGATTATTGGAGAGGTGTCGTTTAAGTCTCCGCGGCCGCGCGGGTATACGTATACATATAATACCGACAGAGGGCCCGAGCGCGTCATGCCCAAAGTCATAAAAATATGATTACCAGAGCACCTATGCATATATACATTATATATATATATATATATAGCCATATAGCACATATTATATAGTAATATATAATAATATGTTCATATAATAATCTACCGCGTATACCTATAACAATATAGTTCGGTCCGTTCCGTCCAGCCAGCTACGATCCAGTATACCGCAGTGTTGTTGATTCGGATTGTCGTAAACGGCGGTGCGTATACCTAGGTATATTATATAGTCGAGGTTTGATGTATTTTAAGCGCACCGAGGATATTATATATATTATATTCTATAGTTTTGAATTTTCGTTGTTATTATTATTATTTTTATTACGTGCGTCTCTGCTGGATTTTTTACGACTGTCCACTGACACTAGAAAACATCGCAATCGTATATATGATATTATTATAATATGCAAAGACTTACCGATAGATAATGCTCACAATAGTATCGTTCACAGATATAGAATACACCACTGCAATTATGACTACAAAGTATACCTAAAGGCTAACATATAGGTAAATCAACATAATAAGGACCATATTATACTATAAAAAACTCTTAAGATCCGTGAAAACGACTCGACATTATATAGAGTAAAGTTATTAAGTGTTTTTCAAATCGATTGCAATGAATGTTGACAATTTGCAGAAATGCGATTTTGAGACGCCTCCGATATACGACAGCTGCGTTATACAGTTCGATTGAAAATCAAAAAATATTGCATAATATACTAATATCTATTATTAGTAATTTTTATCCATATTAAAGTGTAGGTATAGGTACTATAATATATAAATCTAATCTATAGTATCTATTATACTATATTGGTACTAGTATATACCTATACATAGTATATTGGTTGTTTTCCTTTTTTTATCTCGTATACTATGAACAAAAACTATCTTTTATTGTGTTCAAAATCATGTAGAAGAAGTGATTTGTCTATATTTATTATGTACTTTAATAATATTATTATGGATAGGTAGTGCTACAGTTATATTTTCACGTAGACCACGATATCGTCCAATAGTATAAATTATTAAAGATCGTATATATAAACGGTATGCGTGTATATGCTGTATGTTTTAAGCGCATGACCGTTATAATACACATTTTTGTTTAGCTCAGATTGTAAAATATTGGCGATAAAATTATTTGGAAACTCAACGACGATGTCACGTATACAATTGATGCAGGTATAAAACCCCTTTCGTGTATATACCTTGTAGTCCTTTACATTCATGTATTTTATCGTGTATCCGGCTATTTAATATACTGAAATATTAAACCTATATATCTGTACATACATTGTACATCTCATGATTTTTGTAATGGCGATATTGTGGAATAATGCGTTTTACGGGTAAACGTCAACAATGCGGGTGGCAAGTGAAACAAAAAACTAATAAAAAAAAAATGACACAACTACCTACGCACCTACATATTATTATAGTTAACTTTAAAACAAAAATACTTAAAGGTTATTTTTGGCAACCGCGATAATATTATGTTAACATCAAATAATGTAGGTACTATAACTTTGTGCTATGTAGTTTTGTCAGCAGTATATCAAATGGGCCACATTTATGATTTGCTTGCGTTATAATAATTGTAATAAAAATATTGAGACAGCGAATTCGAAGGCCACGGTTTTCCAGGAGTTACTAAAAGATAAATTACTTATTAGGTAGTTATTCTATATAATATACTAAATAACTTAGAGATATTGTGGCAATAAAATATTATAGAGACTTGATAATAATCATTATAACAATATAATGACAACGCCGTAGGTAGTTAATTTCGAAGAAAAAGTTGTTTCCCCCGTATACATAATAATATTATCTACGTATAATAGTACTTAACAAGACGGTATGTATACGAGCCAAACCGCGTTTGAGCAAATGGCGTGATAAGTGCTGCGCGTGCGTTCGTGCAACGGTGTACCTATAAGAACAGTAAAAAATAATAAAAATCGCGCGTGCAAAATAAAAAACCTCAATATTCACACAGTCGGCAACAAAATGGCTGCTATTTTCGTTATTTATATACGTCACGTGCGACCGCCATCCGAGATTACGATTATACCTAGGTACATAATAATAATATAATAATATAACGAGATAAACGGTGGTGACCAATGCTGTGAGTGTACCTATATAATATGTGCGTGTATGCTCATTGTTCGCGACATTCGTCACGTCCGTTTAATATATTAATATTTTTAAAGTATTACGTTACGACACAGCATTTAATTGCGAAATAATATGACCACCGACATCGAAATGTCGGCACGTAGGTATAAATGTATAATGACCCACCTATAATACCGGCATAATATTTAGCGTTACAACGACCAAGACGAAGACGTCTGAATTTTGGTACACTTATGGTAAAAGTCTTGACAATTTTTAAATGACATTTAAAGACTTAGAGCGATTATCACGTGACTCTTTTATATCATGGTACATTATTTAAATCCAAACTGTAGGTATATTATATTACTTGTATTATGTGTATTATGTGTATGTGGTATATTATGTGTAACTACAATAATTACTAAATTACGATCGTAAAAGCGTGTCTCCATTTGTTTAATAAGCACAATATAAGCATATATTATATTATAATAGACTGCAATAGCTAGGCGACTGATTTAGATCATACCAATTCGCCGCCCTCGACTTATGGTATATAGGAAACGGTCAACGAGTTTCGTCGGACCGAAATAGGGATTAAGATCGCAAATATATATATACCTATTGGCGATTATTATCTTTAGGTAAGTATAAACAAGATTCGTTTATCATCGGAATGTCATCACACTGCACGACATTCTCTAAAGGTCGTGGCGACGGGAAAACTGTTTGATCGAAAACCATCGAGAATCAAATGCACGACGGACGTGGAAAAAACGATCGGCGGCCACCGTTTTTCTCTATGAACTATATCATGACTGACCAACTGAAAATATCGCGGTCACCTGTTCACGAGAAACGTAAATCATCATATTATTATATTATAGAGTTTCTACTAAGTCGTGACGTGTCGTGTTCCGTTTATTCGATATGCAGGTATAACAAAATGTCAGTAACTGCACTTCACCTAGAAGTTGTGAATAAAGCTCACCGGTGTTCGATTTTTTTGAACTATACCTGAAATATATACGTCTTTTGCGCCGGGAAAATATTATAACGAAAATATTAATTACTATAATATTTTAAGATATTTTCTTTTAATGAAATATACAAAATGTGCTATTGTTAAAAGTAAGTCTAACAAAATTGTAAAAAAAAAAATACAATTAATTAATACATTTTGAAATTTGTTCAATACAATGTTATGTAAAAGTGTAAAAGTTCTAAATTGTCTTAATTAAAATAAACGGTTTAGCATGGAAAAAATTAATCTAAAATTTTAGATACCTATTATAGCAAACGTAATTATGCATAAACGATGTATACGCCACCAAATATCGTTTATTTTTCAACTTTTACACATAGCTAAATTATAAAATGTTTGGTAATTTAATATCGTCCTAAACAATATGGATGTTTAACCTATTGGAATCCCATATTTTTTTTTATCTGTGATATTTGGCACAATATTGACTTGTGCCCCGTGAAACGTGCATATAATTATGGTGAACACAGGGTTTGAGTAGAATTGAACTGAACTATAGTGTAAAGACATAAAGGTAAAAGTGTTAAAAACGAAAATGACGGGGAACCACTGATCAACCACTGGATAATCACTGATTCGAGTAATCACATATTATAGGTATAGGTATAGAATATTTTTTCAAGAAATCACGTCTCACTGCGATCTGTGAATAGGCACGTCACATTTAACTCTACACGACTCTGGAGGTATATAGTTGTAAACCCGGCTTTATGAACGGCAGTGACCGCAGTCCATATCATAAACGTAGTGTTAGATACATTTGCGAGCGTATACATACCTATACGAGGTATCCCGACAAAATATCGCCGGTAAAATATCGTGTGACCAAAATATCGCAACTAAAATATCGCGAAACCATTAAATCGTAAAGAAATAATATCGCCGTACATTATTATCGCGTCTGTATATTGCATTTAACTTTATCTTATCTATAATCGTATTCACCTTTTACCTAGCAATGCATTCAAGTACACTGGTTTTTCATTTTATAATTTCTATTTAGTAATACTTTGTACTGTCACTGTGACTGACGCTTTTACAGTTCACACTTTTATACAGTCTTACGGAAATTAAAATAAGTCAAAGTATAGTAGGAAATCCAAATACTCCTAATAAAAAGAACAAAACAGTCAGTAGGGCTGAACGATTAAAGAAATTAGTACCTAATAGCAGATTATCATAATCGTGAGTTTGAAGATTATCTTCAAGGTATTTCATTGAATATATACTTCCATTAATTAATAAACATATTTAATTTTTTTTTATTACTTATATCAATTTTATTAAATTATACACATTTTTATCATTTTTATAAATTCTACTATATATTAATATAATAATATTATATGCTTGAAATATATTATTTATTTATAATTAAATTACTGCTATATTTCATGTCGGCGATATGTATACTGGCGATATTTATTCCATACGATATAATGGTTTTGCAATATTTTAGTTGCGATATTTTGGTCACGCGATAATTTACCGGCGATATTTTGTCGGTGATTCCCTATACGATATTTTCCATTGTCGGTCACTGATCAGTCAAGCTCATTATGATAATGCGGTCGTCACCTGCAGCCTTTTTCTTCACATCAATTCTCGATCATATACCGTTTTTACGTTTTAACGTCATCTTATCGTCCTCGAGAGCGTATTGATATAGTAGTATTATAGGACATGGTGATTCCATTGTAAGTTAAGCTCCCATAGATACGCCTATATGCTTGTAATGTGCGAACTTCATTATTGTTAATCGCTAGTGTAACAGTCAACCCCCTCTTTCGCCAATTCGACCCTCCCCGATGTTGTTATTAATTCAAAAGAAAAATTGTTACCGATTATTTAAATTATTAATTAGAGCTATTTGAATAAATTGTATATATTATTTTCACATTTTAATTGTGTAGTAATTTTGATTTCTTTAACACGTTGGGCATCAGATATTTGGGGAAATACAATATATGTACTACATCACGATGTACTAACAGCTGCTGCGGGTTTTGAAGCAAAATGACTTATATTCGTTCGCTTTCCTGCACGTGCTGTATCGATGCACTTCCGGGCGTATAGAAAATTAAGAGTTTACTGTGAGTATTTGAAAATTTATATAATGAATATTCGAGTTTGAGAAAATGAAATGTAGGTATACATTGTACGTACGTAACATACATAATATATATTATAACTGCTCATTAATGCTCGCACGCCCGTCAACCGCGGTTTTAAACTGCAGTGCAATGTGTGCCACGCTGCATGACCATATAATATATTATTATATTATAATATAGTACCTAGGTATATTATAGGTACTGCGTATAGGAAATATGCGGAGTTTACTGTCTTTATACCAAATGCGTTGCACAATATTCAACAAAACAATATATAATATGTTATTATATTATTAATAATTACTATATTAAACACATCTAATATATATCCATAAATCTTTCATATGATAATGCAATTAATAAGATTGTCTGCCTGTCACAATCATTGCGTGATATTTAACTATGTAACTGTGTTCTAACCACAAAGTGTATGATATTTTGAAACTTTGTAACCCCTGCAGTGCACCTCGCTAAACGAATTACAAATATGTTGATAAGAAATTAGAATTTCCTAAAGCTACATACGAGTATATGCCTGCTATAGGTATAGTGTGCTACCACAATATATATGCTTATATACATAATAATGTATAGGTACGCTTTTATAGCTGGTATGTAAATGTTTGATTTTGAATTAAAGTAGAATAATTTGAATTCAAAAATGTTCATATTATTAATTTATATATTATTATATTGTGTACGGCATTTAAATATTTATATTGTACTCCAACTATACACATTTAGTTCAGATCATTTAGGACATGGTATAGGGTGATTAAATAGGTAATAGGACATGGAATGAGCCTATGTAACTTAAAATATTAAGTTTACATTCTCCATAATATTTAGGTTGATGTTATTTATTTTCAACCATAACAACATTTGACAATATTAATTACTTCTTATCAAATATTTCGACGTCATGTTCTACATGTCCATATAAATACATAATTAAATATCTAAATTTTAATATCACACTATAATATTACGAGGTATCATATAATATGGTATCTACGTATAGATATATGTATAAATCATGTATCATAATAGTTACACAAAATGTGCACCTTAAATCTTAATTGTACCAATATACCTAATAATTGTTATCGATATAGTTTTGTCGATAAAAACTATTTTCGAGCATTCGTCTTGTTATCGGCTAATTTCTGGTCGGACTTTTTTTCTTTCGATATTCGGATTTTGTGGATCGATCGGTTTATCATAATTTATCTTCTTTTAAAATATTTAAAATCGTATTATCCCGTATATTATTATAATATATGTTCACATGCTGCAGCCAAATACAACAACGCCGGCAATCGTTGTGCAGGCGATCGTTTGGATGAAGCCTAACCGAAATGAACGGAGGAAAGATACAATTTAATCTAAGTTGCTGCTACAGACAAAGGCAAACAAGAAATAAACGTAGACGAGCTAGTTGTAATTAAATGATTTTCATAATATATACGCATATACACCATACACGTAAGATAGATATTTTGACAAATTGACTTTCCGTTAAAACGCCTTCGACCCGATCCGTTTACGATGGAGTTATTTTTTTTTAAATACGTTTATAATATTATGTATTAATATATTATAATAGTAGTGCGCACCGAGTACCTATAATAATATAATGGTGTATGAAGCCCGAGTGCTCGCGTCGTTATTCGTCAAACACCGGAATCGTATGAGAAAAAAAGGATTATTTCTCCGCGCGCCCCCTCCCACGACCAAACCGGAACTTAAAACGTACTGCCACCAATCACTATATTCGTCGTGGTCGCAGAGAGAAGAGAAAAAAAATATAGTTCATAATAAAACGGTTATTTCGTTTTTCAAAATAAAAGAACAAAATTATGCTTGAATAATAATACAGGCGTTATAACGCATGAAAATATCAAATACATAATATACAATATTATAATATGTACCTATTGTCAGCACTCTCAAATGTATATTATTTCTATCGAATATGATATTATTATAATATTATTATAAGTGACGGAAATCCCATCATAATAACGACAAATGTCCCCTAATGATGTTTCGCAATTGCTACACATACAGTATGTAAATGTATTTTTTAGTTCATTAGCGTCATTATATTTTATAATATAAAACATATTATATACCTAATATACATTTTTTATAATAAATATAATGATATACGACGCTTATAGTTTTCATTACAAATATGCGTCACACAATGACAGCCGCGATCCGAAGTTTACAGAAAAATGTATATACACATTATACTTCCACACACACGCACACACACGCACACACACACACAATTTGTTTTGAATAATTAACATACGAATACAAATATTTTTTTTCTTTTCTAAACGCGTCTGTCTTATATATTTTTTTCTTGTCCCCCGCGGAAGACATAAACCCAAATATTATTAGTTGACGAATTTGGAATACTAAGGTGCAGGTTACGGTTAGGTTAGCGTTAAGGCTAAGCGATTAGGGTAGCTGCAATGGTAATCGGGCTTATATCAATCCCATATAAATATTTAAAACCAATAACATAATATTGACAACATATCGTTAGTTTCCCGTTAGTTCCGTCGATAATTTCGTTGTTCGTTAAAATTCCCACTAAGTGTATCCATCTTAGTGCGCTGCATAACTATAGGTTGAGTTTCGAACGAACGTTTATTGCTGCAGTGCACTGCTGTATTATTATATTCTTGACAAAATTTTATTTTCGGTGGTTTTTTTTGTTATATTTAATGCCTTTATCAATTAAAATATATTCTTAAATGTAATCCATCTCAGATATTGTAAAAAAAAAAAATGTGTATAAATATTTCACATGGACTAAATTCTGAGTGGGTAGGTATATTATTATAAAGAAAAATTAATATTTCAAAACAGATTTGATATTCAGAAACGAGTCATTGTCGTAACATAAAAATTCGGTCGGTTTCAAAAGTATTACAATAATAGTTTTTATTTAATTTTTAGAAATCTAATATTATTATTTTTATTGCTCATTCAACGTAATAATAATAATATATAATATGTATATACATTTTTAATGACATAATTTACTATGGCGTACGTTTTGTTTGATTTTCAAAGCCGAGTCCCGAATTATTCAAAACTGTTTTATAGACTAGTCGTTTATAGTTAGTAAATGTTCGTATTTCATATTAAAACATCTATTCACAATGAAACACGTTTCGAGAAATCGATATTTCATTGCGTGTTGCTTTTTTTTATTTGGCTATAAAAGTGTAATCATTTTTATTTTGTATAATATAATACACTATTATTTAGCGCCTCCACCGCGGCCGACGTGTTTGTAACGACACCGTCGCTGTGTGTCTTAACATTGAATCGTTTGTATTTTGTTATTTCTCTCCCTATACGTTCGAGTTTATGGTAAACATAATAATTCAGACCGTATAAAACAACCATACCGACGTTTAAAATGTGAAGTAGTATATCGTATAATATTTATTATTTACATGTATTGTACTGCAGTATAAGAAGAACCAGATGTTTCGTATATGCACAATAGCTTCAATCAACAAAATTACAAAATAATTGATATCGAAAGGCCGATTTTCGTTACGAAAAAGGTATACCTAAACGGATACGTCTCAGATTTGACATCTTTAGTATAGTAAAAGCGTCCGCATGAGCGTATAATGCTGCAAAATTATGGGACTTTGGAAGTTTGGCACGAAGGTCTCCGTCGATTAATAGGCTAAATATTTGAGCAATATAAACTATTAATAGATACAGAAATTTTATTGAATTACGTTATTTATTAGTGTTTAAACGATTATACATTTTGACATTGTAATTGCCAGTATCCATATGGTTTATATATTATTATTAAATGGTTGATTTTTTCGTAGCCATAAAAATGTAATTGGAAGTAAACAAATTTTAACTCGTACCTACTTTTTCAATCGACAAAACAATACAATATTATCTGAAAAACGACAATCGACGATCATTTTTAATAATTTACATAATATTATATGGAATTTAATCGTTTGTTAATATTAATACAAACGTTACGTCAAATAATTACCCAGTGTAATTTTTAGACCTAATAATGACTTTAATATTTTGTCGTGATTACGCAATTATTATTGTTATCGATTCTCTATAATATAGGTATACCTAGTTTGAAAATATTTGCCAATGACAATGTTTGTTATTATAATATACTACAATATATAGGTGCATGTAATATGCATTTATAATTACATAAAATTTGATGCGCCTCCCATTTGTATACGTTCATATGCAAAACCTTCGAAATTACATGTATATATAAGCTGTCATTATTGATATTTCGTCTTTCAAGATTATAATTTTTTTTAAGAACAAAACGATTCACGAACTTGCACTTTAGGCTCCAACTGCTGAGTTTTATCGATATTAAAATATAAAAAACTATACTGCTGATCATTATAATACACAAATTCATTGACTTGTGACTTTAATAAAAAATTTGTTTGGGATTGTTGAAATTGTGTACTTGAAGGCAAACGCGTAATGGTTAAACGAATAATAACTGTTGATCGATTTAGTTTTGACAATTAATATTGTTATGCGGTGCAGTTTTGAAATGTATAATATGAAATACGGTATAATGTCCTTTTTGTTTGCAGTTACTATAAGTTACTTGTTTCTCGTTGTTTTGCTAGACGAACAGAATAGAAACATTTTGCAGAAGAAACGTTTTTTTTTCTATTTATATTTTTGATGTTGTGATTTGTCTGACCAGAGTTGCATATCAATATATCATATTATATTATATTAGCTGAGCTTAGGATCGACTGAAATCTAATGAAAAAAGTACACGATTTCGACGGTCGATAACCTGGATATTATAATACGGTATATATAGGTAATAGGTATAGCCCGAGTAAATAGGAAATATTATACGCAGTTCCTGTCCCACCACCGCAGACGTCACGGAATACGCGATGGTTGTCGACGCGCACATCTACATAACATTGGATGGCATTGGATAAACGTAATAATATATAGAAGGTATGGTTTATTATATTTTTCCACACAATTTACCGCCATTCAGAAAAAATTGACTGTTTTTTTGCTATTATACAAATTGGCGCCGACTTAACCCCAATAAATCAGTATAATAATAATATGACGTAGGTGTACCGAACGCGTAAAATCGCGATAATTTCTAATCAGTACAAAGTAAAAATATTAAATATAAGTTTTTTTCTTTGGCGCTTACCTTGTTCTTGCATAAAACTGAATAGCGAGTCTAGAAAGGTCCGTCTGTCGGATTCGTTGCCCGCCGAGTACAACTGAAAAACAAATAAAAAATTACTTCCACTTTGATATATTATTTATATGTATAATCACTTTTAGTTGCACACACAATTCACACCATTATTATACACCTTTACATGGACAAATGTTTTATCTATAATAGTTTTTTTCCTCGTTCGATTATATAATATAGGTAAGACGAATAAAGTTGAGTGCTGTTAGGTTTTAATGGATGATAAACATCAGGTTCTACCTGATCGACGCATAATATGTAATATGTATGTACATATTATAATTTATTTTGAAAATGTATTTATTTTAGTCGACCGTTAATAATTATTGTTTAATGTTTTTAGTTAAATACCATTAGAATATTTTTAATTTATATTATAATTTGAAAATGTACATTGATTATAAAATAACGATCAATAATAATTGTTCCCATACATATTATTATTCCCGTGTAGGTACAATATAATAATAGTAATAATAATAATACACTATAATATAATACATCAACACTATTCTCTACCTACCGGTTATATATTTTAATTTACAGACGTTTCGGATGATAAACTGTATTGCTTTTTCCTAACCTCGAAGTATTTCAAATAGTCAGCGCAGGTACTATTACTAATACTATTTGTTTTCCCATCGGTCGCAAGTCATTATTGTAAACAAATTAGACACCCGAGTCCAAAAGTTTGACCGGTATACGTGAACGGTTGAGCGTTCCACTATGGATGTCTAATTAATTAGATGCCTATACATTTTCGTTCACGCCGTTGTATAAATCATCGGTCCCCCGTCCCCGTCCCCGTCCCCGTCCCCCGTTTATTACAAAATATACTCGTTCCACTGCGCAATTCCCTTTTCTCGCGAGTGCATACCGATTCGACATTCATCTCGTTAACTCGATATTATTAATAATAATAATATATTGGTGTATGCGTTTATATTATGGTACCTATTATGCGTCCATATTATAATATGATAAATACTCGTATTTATTTTAGTGTACCATATAGTTTTTTGCGAAAAATAATTATCATTCAACTTCAACAGATCGTTCATTTCTAACACCCAATTATTGACAGTTTATAATCTAAACGATATATATAGTCTTAAAAAAGTATGAGAACATCATTTTCTCTGCAATTCTTTGTTATATTATTAATTAGTGTGATTATTTTAATTCACGTGCGCGGTACACCGTGGCAGGCACTATTATAATAGGAACATAAAAATACATCTAATATAGGTAGAAAAAAAAATGTTCATACAGCCTACTCAAAAAAAAAAATGTTAGAAATACACTACGCCGCCGATGCGAATGACAATGACGCGAGGGGTGAAAACATATTATTATGATGTGCGTTTATCATTTAATATAATATAGTGTTTCTCATTAACGGGCAACAGAGTGTATATTATTATATAGGTAGTGTGTTTGAGAACCGGTCAGGACACGACCCTATATTATTATGGATGAATAATAGAACACGTCTCGTAACACGGTAGCTCGGTATTGAATCTACGGGATTAAATGCGATGTATTTGTGTGTGTGTGTGTGTGTAGACGTTTAAATATCGTTTAAAATGTCTACACCGATAGAGTCAGACGAACGTTGACGGAAATCCGTTAGCTGAAGAACTTGGACTGATTTTATAAACGAGCAGTATACACTGCTGTACTACATATGCATGTACGGTATAAGCGTCACTCGATTAGATTTATTATTATTATTAGTAGGTAGTACGTATTACTATATAGGTACCTATTTTATTGTGGACTAGATAGGTATTTTCCAAAAAAAAGCAACAACCTTTTACCGTTTTTATGTAGGAACCTTACCTACACGTTAAAAAAAAAACCGAACATATAGCAGTAATACATTTTAATTGTTATTGTCGTGCATACGAAATTATGCGTTTTGTATATTGTGTGTTATATATGTAAATATATTTCAAATACGAAATAATATGTAGGTACGTACAATAATATATAATGATAATGGGATTAACTGAATAAAATAATGCGTTGTATAGATATATAACTAGTAATTACTATAAGGTGTGTTTTCGGGAACAAATTGACTGCGACGTGTTTTTAAGGTTATTAACATTGGAGGTAACCAAATCATAGAATATTTTAAAAGCTCTTAATTTAAACATGTTTACGAGTTACGATGATAATTTGAATAAAACACACTCGTTGATTTCACCGATGTATGACGAAATGTGTTTCGTGCTTTGGTATATATTTTTAATTTACAATATACTATAATATAATATAGGCATTAACGAGCTAACGACGTCTTTCCCAATTAACATGAAATAACAATAATACATACAAGCCACGAGCCACGACACATAAACTCAATACCTAATCGGTTTTAACTTTTAAGTGTATTTATGTATAATATTATAATATGGATTGTTGAATGCAGAATATATGCATTATACATATATAGAGTATATATATATATATTATATAAGTATATATAATACGAGTAAATTACATATTATTATATATTATATTAAACAATAATAGATACCTATTATAGTTTCTGCTTTATAAAGTAAAATAATCTCTCGGTTAAGTTAGATTATCCGTTATACAATATAAAGTTAGAAATCGCAGTCACGATTCAGAGAGATAGAATGGTCTCTATGTTTTACCAGTGCTTAGGGTTATCGATGGGTTTTATATAATTACTTATTACGGATATTTTCAATCAGAAATATATGTGTTTAACGTAATAAAAACTTTAAAAATGTTGGTACTCGCAGCCTACTATGGTATACAATATGTTTTAGTTTTACGAGGCGCGGACAGACGACGTTTCCAGGTTATAGGGTAAATACATAATATTATATAATATATATCTCTACGAAATATTAGCCATGTCAGTTTTCAATGCCGGATGTGGTGCATAATATAGCATACACCGATCACGTCACAATATCATAATATAACGACCACATCTGTGACATCTGTGTCATCATCAACTGCTGCAGGATGCAATTTGCACTCCAGTATAGTGACGTTTATAATACTATAAGTATTGTGCTGCGTTTTCACTGTATAAACTATATACATTGTGCAACGTGTATGACCTAAGGCTATAATTGTCCGACGGGCGTTGAAATACCTCAGTTTAGACTGAATTTACTAGATTTTCAAGAATTAATATATTATGCTTGTATATTTTTGTAATACTGCGCCGTGATATATGCAACCACCCTGATGTTGGTCGACGGTGCCAAATATGTATATAGATAGGTATACACATAATATTTGAATGATATTATCTGTTTTTCGGGTTTCGTTTGTTTATTGACGGAGACAATAATTATTAGACTCGTTATTTTTTATAGACGGAATGCTGTAAGTTATAATAACATAATATAAGACCTGCAGCCGAAAGAACGAATACGGGGGCCAGACATTTGACGAGTATATTATGGTGTTTGGGGAGAGGGTCATAGGTGAGCAGGACGACGGCCAATACCACAGTCTGCAGTGGTGCAGCAGCTGTCTCCGACTCTCACCGATTACCAGCAGCTCTGCAGTCTATTGCGTATTTGACGTGTACCACTTACGCAACAGCGCTGAAGCACATATAGTGCATCAAACTCGAGCACGCTTTTCGGTTCCGGTTTTTACGACTTGACGCGAAACCCGCGACTGCGCCGCCGGTGATTCCGTATCATATAATGATATTATACCCTCCACCGCCTGCGAGGTATACGAAATAATACATCGACGCATTCGATTCGCACCTCTCAATATTATTGGGTATATTATATACCTACTTTTCCTCCTCGCGTAAATTATATTATGTACCTGCGGTGGGCAATATTATTAAAAAACTCGCCCCCGCTGCACGGCGCGCGTACTGCAGCGTATATAATATTATACGATAATATACTCAATATGCACACACACACACACACACACATTGCGGGGTCACGACTTTAAACCATATTATATTATTATTTCGTAAAAGCAAATCGGGATGGGAGGGTCGGCTGCAGCGATATGGGGGTGCGGGTAGTGGGGCGGCGGCGAGACGCGGACGCGGAAAGAGGTCGCCGCGCGCTCGATCCCCGCGGTGCCGACGAAACGCGCGTACACTATAATATAATAACACGCTGCTCGTGTACAACACTTATATTATTATATATTATATACGCACACGTGTGTGGCGTGTTGACACGCGATACGAATTAACAACAATGATACGATATTATAAACACACAGACAGATATATACGTACTCGTATATTATATAATACGTATATATATATATATAGGTATATAATATTACACGAGGTACGATATCATACTCCCGTTCGCCGAGTGAGCTGACGAATCTTCGTATTATTATTATTTATTACAATCAGCGCGCAGCGTCCGACCAGTCCGCGGTGTCGTGCGTCCGCGCGGGACCGCGTGCTGCGCGCCGTGCGGATTTCGTCTGAAGTTTCGCCACACAAACGCCTCAGAATTTATGATCATATTACTATTGCCTATTATAATAATAATATTATCATCACGCCGTTGTGCAGCACACACGATGATACGTCGGTTTAAATTTAAAATTTTTTTTTCATATTTATCCACTCATCAACAGCGCTCTTCAGGACCCGTCGGTCGACCCGAAGATCTTATTCCCGTATGTATAAGTATAATGTATATATTATTGTATATTATATTGTATACGTCATATTATATTATACTCGGAACTCTATAATAATATCATATTTGTTTATAATCACTATATAATATTATTCGTGTATCAGCCTATCGTGCATGCGAGTCTTCGTGCGATCGAAGATTAAAATATTATTTAGATGTGTGTGTGTATGTATGTATACACACAAACACACACACACCGTATAAACGTATACGTTCGTGTGAACATAAATATACATACCTATATAATATTATATACATATATACGTATTATTATATTGGTTGGTACCTATATATATATACGTTCAGAAATTGGGACGAAATAAAGAGTTTCTTCGCGCGCAGTATTATTATAATATGAACGAGATTTCAATCGTCCGTTGACGGAATCTCGTCAATCCGGTATGTATATAATCGTATTTTATTCGAATATTATAGTATTATCGTTATAATATTATTATTAAACTATTATTATACGCGACGGACATTAAAATGCGTTTGACTAGCTGCACGCGATATCAGCTGTATAATTTACAGTAATTTTGCTACCGTCGCGTCGTCGTCGTCGTCGTCGTCGTCGCCGTAATGGAATTTAACGCGTCGAAACAGCTGGCATCCATCACCCGCGTGCGATCGGATTATAAATTATAATATTAGGTAGGTATATGTGTGTAATATAGTTGCGTATATAAGTATATTCAGCAATTTGTTTTCTGCTGTACACACGCGCATAATATATTTATTTGCATACACTTAAAACGTTATATACTATTACAGTGTATAGTATTATACCTAACACGCCGGCGACACGCGCGTTCCCAATTCAGTCGGATTTGTTTTTTTGATTTTAAACAAAACTTTAGATACCTTTAGCTAGTTGTTATAATATAGTACTATACAGGTTGTGGTACATTATGCACATCGACGGGACATATAATATATACATAATATACACGTGCAGTGACTCGCCGGTGTGTAGTGACTGTGTGCCTTATTGTTCCCGGTGGTGCAAGCAAACTACAGGTGGGAGGCAGGCAGTTAAAACACTTAAAACCCCAAAATGCGAATTTTTTTTCGCCACCATAGTTTTTATTGTAATTTTAGACATTCGCATTATATCTTGTACCGCAGTGTATACAGTGTAGTATATAACGGCGTACACATCAACTTATTTTTATTCATAAGCCCCAAACTGCACCTGTCTCGAAATTTTTTTTAAATGCATAACCCTTCACCATGTATTTTCATCCACCGTAAATGAATCCTGGTTGGCTACTGGTGGTATCTACGACATTATTATATAATACTAGATATCTGGAGACGGGTCTGACAAGCTAGTGTAGTACTTATATAGCATATAATAATCGAATCAATAAAAAATAGATTTACCGATACTAGGCTAAAAAGTCTCCTGGACTTGTTTAGTAGTACCTATAGAGGACAAAAAAGATTTCATGATGTTTTACGCGTGGACACAGTCGCATAATAACTCAATATAATAATATAATATAGTGCTCAGGTACAAAATACGCCACGAAAGTGTACCTAAATAAACAACAGACGGGCACAAATAACGTCGCCGAATAAAGTAGAATATAACATAATAATATATAGCTAGACGATGCATATAATAACGACGGCGTAATTGAAATCACGTATTTCTGTGCGTACCTACACGTGACAGCCAATCGGTTTCGGTCGCGGACAAAAATTAACATTTCGCCCGTTTCACCGAGTCGTTTGTAATATGGAAATCCGACGTCAACCTCACACCTCGAACACGTGTAATAATATGATAAAAATTAACCCAGAAATACGTAAAAATCATACATCATTATGCATCAGTGATGACGGATCTCCGGGGATACGATATCCACCCATGGGCTAAAAAAAAATTGCATACTCATAGTTGAGGAAATTAAATTTTGTTTTTATAAAAAATCTAAAATCTTCAATAACATAGTGTATTTATTACACATATATGCGCGTATAGGCACATACAAAATGTTCTACTCATTTCCTCTATATACGAGATAAGTCCGCCACCGCCACACACATCTATATAATATTATAATTCCGCGTATTATGATGTACTACCGTATTAGTGTCAGTGTTCATATATGTGTGGATATTATTGATTTTTATTAGACTGGAGTGTATTTGGATGGACATGTGAGGACACGATCGGATCTTTCAGTATTGGATAATCAGCTGCGGTAGGCGCTATAATACCATAATTAATTATTATAGACTATAGTTAAATATCATCACGAAAAAAAAATGTTCTGATGTCTCGAATTACAATAATAAACTTACACGCGACGTACCTATATGAAAAAATATTATAAACAATTTACCACGCCACCATTTATATACATACGTGCATTGCTGAAATTGCGTCGACCATCTTTTATCGACAATTATATTAATAAATAATAATATATTAGCATTTTTTAAAACACTTTTTGTTTTGGAACGTTGAAATTATACAAATTAGAAATATGATGATAATAAAAACAACTGTTTTACGTTCTAAATAGAAAAAAACTATTTTTAACATTTTTAAGTGTTTACTTCAGCGCATATAATGCGCATTATAATATGCTTAAAATGTTTCGTAATAGTAAATTTTTTTAAAAATAATATTAACAATTAAATAATACTATTTTTAAGTAAAATATGTATACGTTTTCACTAGAAAAGTTTAACATATACAAAGCAATTATATTAGAATCAGTTGATTCCTGATAGAACATTTAAACTAATCATAGATATTTGTTTGTTTATAGGTAGGTACCTAATATTATAAATATAATAGCAGTTCTCAACCTGTGCTGTGCAATCCAAATCATTTAGGGGCTACAAGGGACACATCCTAATTTTATCAAATTAATTATTTTATTAGTTAAATGGTAGGTATACGAGTATTAGTCAATATAGATAGGGTACTATTGTATGAGTAAAAATGTGTGATGTATAATTTTGTCATGAGATTATAGTGTAATACAGTACCTATATACGCACATAGTAAATAAATAAATATATAATAAATCATATATTTTTCATAATTATTATAATAATTTATAGGATTTAGAAACAGTTGCATGTGTATGTTTTTGAGAGTTATTAAGGGGCTAAGTAAGCTTGAAATTAATTTCACGACCATACGAGAAAAATATTAAAAGTATATAGGTAGTGCATATTTTTGCATATTAATGACTTTTTTGTTATAAGAGCATATTTTTACATTTTTAGAGAAGATATTTTGATGATTAATGATAACTGATAAGTTTATAAAACAATTTGAAAATTTGTCAATAAAAAAAAAAAAACACTTTTAAAACTATATTTTGAGAGTTTTCACTAGGTATAATTATATCGTATTTTTCAAACCCCTAGTTTAAAAATCTACTGTCTTTATTAATAAATATTTAGTAAAAATTAAAAAAAATTTGTGATTGAAAAAAAAATAAGTGCATATTTTTAAATGCATCTATTTGTATTTTTTTATGTGAAATAAGTTCTGATCCTTAATATACGTATATACTTATAATTTTAGAGTATATTATGTTATACATTTATAAATCCTTAACATAATATATTAAATAATAATACATTCTTATTAGGTAGTCCTAGAGCATTTTACACCGTTTAATGTTGATTAATTAATTTTGCACCGATAGAGATTTTTAAGGAATCACTATGATTATAATATTCCATTGTTTTATATTCGATAAACGGCGTGATGGTTTTTTAAAACGAGTTGAATGATATGATTTGATATGTTTAGTTAAGTGTATTTGTCACAATTAACTAAAAGGCTATCGACCGGTAAATAAAACATGAGCATATAATTATCGCCAATAAGTATTGCAGCAGCAGTGCAGTAAAATAAATACACGTAGGTATACATCTATACGCATTTATATTCGTTATCTATACCGATATTTTATTTTTGATGCAACTGGTCCTCGACCGAACATTCGTATATAATGACGAGCAACACTTATGTTATACGTATAAATTTAAAACTAGCTTATTGACATAACTTTTGACATTTAACTATAATAATGGAACAACGAAGCTTTTATAGTTTAATCTATTTTTCTGTTTTAACAATAAACAGGGTGAGCCAATAACCCTCCGTTTTTTTTCTTGTACCTATATACAACCCACTTGACAACTAACTAAATATTATGCTCTACTACCCCAATCCGTGACTACGTATATAATTCAGTGAAAACAATAATTGTGAAAATACAGTTATATTTCGACTTTTAATAATTGTATAATTAATATAAATTAGCAACTCTGATTTTTTTCTGAATATGACGTATAGAATATAGATATATTTATAGATGTCTACATATTTATAATTATGATAAATGTGGCACCTGCGTACCGTAAAATAATATTTTCAAAATACTTATCGTAAAATATATAACAATGTATTGACGGCCAAACATATTCTGACTGTCGGTATAGTGAAGCGTGTATACATGGTATTATAGTCAATAGTATAGCTACAAGTAGACTACAATAATTGCTCTATAATAGACGTATTATGCTATAAAACCATAGATTTAAAAAAAAATCGTGTTAAACGCCATCCAGCAAAAGACGGCTACTGCTGCAGCCTTCTGCTGCTACCATATTATTGTAAATTTGTAATAGTATGTGCGTGTAATGTACATAATATTATACGACAAAGACTGAAATTGTATAATAATAATAATATATTGCGCAGTGAATCTTTCCGTTTTTCGACGACTATATAATACACTACCTATATATACAAAGTTATAGCGCGACGTGTGTAATATTTCTAACGACATCGGTATATATATGATTTACATAAGATTTTAATGACCGTTTTAAACCCGACGATTTTAACAGCAGGTGGCGCGGCGCGGTTTCGACGCACGTTTCAGTATAATATACCTAACAAACGGTTTAATGATGTATCTTAAAATTTTATCACCTATCAGATTAATTGCGTAAATACTTATTTGTTAACATTAATTGTCGAGGAATTTCCGTTTGAATTATCCACGCGAACGACTCAATATAATACAGTGCGCACCACTGCTGCAGCAACGACACAATGACACATACTGTTATTATTATTATTGCCCATTATTACGAAAAATATCGTCGTATAATATATATTATACATATTACATATATTATATAGGTACTACACAATAGTAATTAATATAAATGGGGTCTTTATCATTATTTTTTTTTTGTCTGAGTAATATTATAAAGGTATACCTACTAATAATACAAAGTGAGTACATCATCGCGTGTAGATCAAATAAATGTCTCGTTATTATAAATATTTCGGGTTTGAAAAAAATATCTACCTGCATATAGGTATTCCTGTTTTAATGGTCTAGACGAGAAAAATCGAATACGCCCGAACGCGCTCAGTCATATAATAATAATATATTATATTATATTATTATTATGTACATATAATATAGTGCACACATTACTATTCGAATTCGGTGTTGGGTAAACGCAGTTGACGGACGGTATATGATCGGAGCGATATTTCGAAAAATCGTAATGCGCCCTTGGCCAAACACGACATTACAATATTATCATAATATATTATTATTGTTGTTATCGATATTATTTGAGGTTATCATTTTTCTCGTACCTGTTTATTAACATTAACATAATATATTTTATATACGCATACAAATATACTATATACATTATTATATACGTACGCGCGTGTTGCAGCGCGACGGTCGTTGACTTATTAATACGTATATTATGTCTACTATATGTTTTTCCGTATATGCATAATAAAATCTAAGTATATTATATTATATTATACAATACGATTTATAATATATTATTTCATCCCATCGGGATATTGCTCGTCGGCGTACCTATTTTATCTTTGCTGTAAAATAATGTAAAATATTGTAATACGCGTATATACTACTTATACCGTCATCTTGTATTATATACTCGTCCGCGATCAGACTGCCGCTTCGTTGACTGATGGACCGTACGCCCACCACACATACATAATATATACACACGGAAAATATTGATTAGACGAGAAAATAGTAATAATACTAAACGAAATGCCGAACGCGTTAATCGCGGTTTATCCACACACATATACGAGCGAGCTGATTGATCGTCGATCTCGAAAAGTATACGGCGGGAATCGTCGTCGTCGTTATAATAATAATACGCTCATCTGTTTCCCCGGCCCGCCGATAATAATGTGTAATATATTTTTTATTTTCTATTTTTCGCTCTCGCCCAATTATATTACGGACAATAAATAATCGCAGCCGATTAACTGCGGCCACAGCGTGGGATATAATAATAATAATATGTAGAACGAAGAATTTTAGGTTTTTTTTATTATAACTATTCGACCGGCCGAATAAATAATCGGTCATCTCAGGCGATCCCCTCCAACACGCGTCCTATCGAAGACGTCTTATTATTAACGCGATGTGATTAAATATGTATAATATTATGTACTTACAAAAGTTATAGGTTGAAATGTTCGTGTGTTTACATACCTAATAATAATTAATTATCCAACATACACGATTATATTGAGCACAAAATTTGTGGAAAAATTAATTTAGGTACCTAGGTACTAGTAAATAGTAGTATTATAGTTTATTTGATAAACTAAAAACTAGTGCGAATTCGAAATTTATAATAATAATATTAATTAAAAGTATAAGATTTTGATTTAAGTCTTTAAAAACGTATATTAATTAAATTTACTTTCAAATATGTACCCCAAGTTGATTTTAACCACAACACTGACCAATGCACAGTTGTTATAATTTTGTAAACTACCTTTAAATTATAAAATATTGCCCTTATATGATTATATCAAATGTATTACAATTATTTGAACATCCCAAGCTTCAAATATCTTATTTATAATATTATTTATTATCTTATGTGCTTATAATAAACAGTTTTTTCTTTTTAAACTGTCCAGAGCACACATTTTAGACACTGCAGGTAGGTGTCGACTGTCGACACAAGAGTCGGCGTAGTATCGAGTATATTAATAAGAATTCTAAATACAAAGTTATTTTTTCAATTCGTGAAAACTCTTCTAAATCGTTTAGGAGCTTTGGAGAAGTTTTCGAACCGAAAACGATTAGTGGCTGGAGAACTAGGTTAATTGCTTTATCCTTTCATATAATAAAACGTTTTACGCCGAGATAATATGAAAACTGCGGTGAAAAGAGGATCTAATTTCTGTTGATCGCCCGCACTAACATATTATATATATATATATATATTATATTCTATTCCGTTTTTCAATTATATACGTCATGTTATCGCTTTTTCACCCCTATACTAATTCTATTTATATACCTATGCACATAGTTATATGGATGTTAGAGGCAATTCAAGGTCGATATACGCGATGATAAAGTTTAAGGATTTCAAAGTGTATAATGCTATATCCCCTATTGACGAAAATAAGACCGTTAACGGAGGGACTCTATACATAATATAAGTATTATCGATATATATATGTACAATATCATTCCGTCGTCGGACGACTGGTGGCCCAGCATTTCAGTTAATAGGATCGCTCTTGACACTGCTATATATTATGTTCATGTATAAAATATTATATTATAATCTGAATTTATATGTAGGGAATGCAAAATGTGTAACGATCATAAATTGTTTACATAAATCGTCAGATTTCATTTTTAAATAGAAAATCGTTTCACACATAATAATCATATTATACACTATTATAGCATTAGGTATACATAAAGGAAATTGTCAGTCAAAACTTAAAATACATCATAGGTCTGCTTTGTGATAATGATAGTAATTATTACATTATATTCATATAAAATAAGCGTTATGTGACAACAACGTTTATACGACGTGCAATGAGCCTTTTTTTGGGCAGCCTGTAGAGATGCGATTAAAAACGTTTTGACAAAAGTGCAACGTTTATGACTTTAGACTGTACACTGTCTGGTGATGTATACATGTGTCACCTGCTGCAGTAGCGATATCGGACCAAGACGAAAGACAAAAGATGAACATTTGAATAGTTTTTCGGGGGTAGTGTAAACCCGAAAAATCTACACACGAGAGGTCGATCAACGATTTCCGGGTGTAAAAAAAAAGTGAAACCGACCACGTGATATGCGTAGGTACGTTCGTGTATGTATATAAGGTTGGATGCCGCAGAGTTACACTCGGGTGAGTTCGACGCGGATATTTTCTTCGCCCCCCACATGCCGTGGTATTATGGCCATCGGGTCGCACTCGCGGACATTGTGTACAGCACTGAGCAGTAGTACGGAAAGTACAATAGATTACAAGCGATGTGTGTGTTTAGATTGATAATAATTATTTTATATAGTTATAGGTACAGTGATGAGGGAACGTATATCGAGCGCGGCGGACGAACGTGGATCGCCGACCCGTGGTATATATATATACATAAAGTGATGCAGTCAGACTGCGTCACACGTCATGTGTCTCGCGATGAGAAACGCGGACCGCGGGGCAGGTGAAAATTAAAAACGCGTCCAGAGACGATGAGAGACAATGAAATAAAAACGAAAGGGAAAAAGGGACGAGAATCGGCTCGGTGACAACAGATCGAAATTATCGTCTGTCTGGCGGCGGCGTGTGAATAATAATCACAATAACGTCGTGACCCGACCCCGGTCCGAGATAGACGCGTATGGAAATTCCCAACAGCCACCTGCGAGCGTACGCATTTCGATGTGCGCGTCTATATACGTACACGATAATGACGATGATAATGTAATATAATAACCGCGAGGCGTTATGCATTGTCCGAGTGGCCCAGACTCCTCCGTTGATGTCGTCGTCGTCGTCGTCGTCGCGTTATTAATTTGGTGTGCGTAGAGTGACTATGTATAGGGTCTTGAAATCAGTATACTCGGGACAGAGAGTGTTTACGAAAGGGTTGTGCCGTACAGCAACAATTAGTCATGGGGTAGCTTCTACCGTAAATATAATGTATACGCCCGACTTGTCTCCCCACCCGCGATCGGTGGTACAGCCGCCACTGAATGTACACGTTTCGTTAGCGTAATGCGGTGATATATTATATTATTATAATTTATTGTCATAATATTATGATGTAGGTACCTACTATATACATACGATAATAGCATGATCGCCATCAGCACTGCAGCCACTACAGTTGCAGTACTGCAGGATCCATTATATATATATATATATAGGTATTGTATTTTAAAAATAGACTAGAGTATAAATGGTGAAACTCTTTGAATTCGGATTATAATATTATTAAAATGTTGTCAGTGGTGTTGATTAAACATTCTACGTACAAAAATTCACTGTCAGGGGTGTCTAGGAATAAGAAAGGGATGCTTGACACAAAAGATTCACTTGCATATTATAAGTCGACAGGCATACTCATAGTTTTAAAAAGCAATAAACCAAATAATCGTATAAACATCGTAAGTACATATTATTATTATCATAATTTTATTTTAATATAAATTATCAAGAAAAATATCTGTGAATTGGCCTTCAAAAGGATTGATAATTCACCCGTTGTCCGTAGTTGTATCCACCCCGCGGGGAACATGGAAGACATTTAACTATTTAAGTAATATAATAATTGTCTGGGATTATGATAAGAAAGAAAAGAGATTTATATACAATACGTCGTCATGTGACCTAATAAAAAAATGTCAAAAGTGTTTCTATCCGAGCAGATCTCAACAATAGTTTCGTGTAGAAAATAATATAACCGACAACTCGTAGGTACCTATATGGGACGAACGGAATAATAAAATAATCGCTGCACGAGTGGCCGCCACTTATTTCGGGCGAAACGGATCGAGCCCGACGCCATCTCCACTTCGGGAGCAGCAGCAGCAGCAGGCCAGTCCATCGCCGAGGTCGATGCGGCCGTGGCGAACTCGTCTTCGGGCACGCGCCGCGTTGGTTTATATAGTCGTCGGCTGCACCGCGGCGGATGATGGATCGGCGCCCGCCCGCGTGGTCCGCTCGTGCCCGGACCCGCGGGTTCTCGAACGTGGAGAAAGTGAGCGGGCAACATCACTCGAATAACCCCCCCCCCCCACAGGAGCAGTGTGATGACCGCCTCATCCCGTACATGTATAATATACATATTATTATATTATAATAATTTAATAATTATTATTATAAATACTAGGCGATAATAGTCTCGACTCGCAAAATATTCGGTCGGCGTTCGAGTTGGCGCACAAATCCGCAGCATATAATATATAATTTGTTCTGGAAACGAGCTATAAAACGCGGTACCTACATTAAATAATATCATACAATATTCACTTAACGAGGGGGGGGGGGACAAGAGATGTTTATCCCCTCCAACAATGCACCGTACAAAAGTTTAGAAAAACAATTATAATTATATACGATAAACCATTATTATTACATTCTGGTTTTCGATGCACGCCGCATTCATATCTATGATATACGATTTCAGTGTTTCATGTAATAAGTATTGACTGGCGACTGGTTCACGGTTCACGTGAAAAAAATCACCCTGTGAAATACAGGCGGTACTCGTAAACGTTCAAGACTCGTGTTGTCACTTCTGGATAATATAGTAATATAATTTATAACGTTCGTCGTATTTGAATGACTATACGTCATTATACATTAAATTTACAAGGATCATGACCTCAGTATTTTTCAAAAACCATCACTAAAATGTTTTCGTGTACTGGAAAATTGTTCTTGTGTGTATATATATATATATATATATATATAATTAATTCTTAAACTTTATAGCATTTTTTTTGCATTATTAGATAATAATATTATAATATATTTCTTGGTTTTACGATTTTTTTTTTCATATATTTAGATGATCGATACAATTTTTATAGTAACTGTGCACTTATAACACGTCTTATAAGCATATTAAAAACATAATAATTTAAATAAATATTAAAATAATAAATAATATAAAGTTATTTATTTGAGGTTTTGATTTTGTGGTAGCGTAGTAAAGAATATGCATGATCAATAATATTTATATGTACAATAAACTTAATAAATAAAGTAGCCCGTCGTAGTTATTTTATATTATCTACTACTTGTTTCAAATTTGTTTTAGATATGAAGAGTAAAGAATTATATTAATATTTTGTAAAATTTAAAATTTACTTTAATTACAAATAAACTTATTATTATTTTAAATGTAAAAACATACACAAATCCAATGATAATAAAAAATTAAAAGGAGAGTTTTTTTTTGTTGCTTTTTTAAATATACGATTACATGGATACAGACTTAGTAAATTTGTGTAACACTTAAATTGGACGGATCCCTGCATATAACAATTTATATAAAACGTCTCACGTAAAATGTTAGCGTGTAGTATTATAAATTTTGTTTTACTTTCGTCCAAAGTTTAAAAGAAGCTTTCACGCACACGACTACACTGCATTTTAGTAATAATATAGTGCCTTATTAATATTCGTCAAATAATAATAAAAAATTATAGTGTGTCTCGACTCTCGGATTATATCAGGGACAAAAGAGCGTGTATAGGAAGCGTAGGGTCCGATCGGTCCGGGGCCGCAACAAATAACCCACTCGAGATTATTATTACTGAAAATAGATCGAAGTACGCGTGTATTATATTAATGATTTTTATACTTTCCACGTTTTCGAGGGCATAATATTCTTTTAATCTACAGCGGCGGCGTAATGCGAGTAATTGTCACGAGCGACACGCGACGATGTTCGAGGATTTCCGTGCGCGCCTAGACGTGGTCCGAAGTAGAAGCATATAAAACATGTCTGACTCAAGTGCAGACCTCACTTCAGCTGCGCTGCCGTTTGAAAATACATACGACTGGACCGATATAGTTAGTCACGGCCGTACTATGATAATAATCGTCAGTCGTGTATATTTTATTACGTATGTATAATATTATGCAGCTATAGTTAAGACACGGTCGGCTTTACGGTATTAAACCTATGCCAAAGACCGCGTAATCGATAACACGCGCATGTGATTTTCACGAGAGACAGACCGTATTGGAGTAGACAGAAACATATTCTATAGTATAGTAAGTTCCTACATAAAACAACCATTAACCATAAGTGTCCTGTTGGATATTATGTTTTTCGAATTGCCGTTCGTCTTTATGTGCACCTTTCTTTTTTTTTGTCTCCATTGTATTATATTTGTATAGGTTCCTCATCGAGCTTAATCCGCTCGTATCTATATGCAGTCGAACCCTAACCCCACCTATCCAACCGTTTTCTGCACATACCTACCTACTTTATGACTAGGTAATTACTTTTACGATTATGTGTTAAACTTTTAACATATTTTGTACATGGATTTTTGATTTAAATTTTAAGTGGACCAAAATTTACACGAAATTATATTTAAATTGTAGCTTTTAGCACAGTAATGTGGTTATGATTTCCCAAAATCATATTTGAAATAGAACAAGTATATTTTTGGAGGTGACAATAAAGTCGATGCGGTGGTAGTCCCTGCATTTACATATTTTACAACGTCACTGACCTGTCGGAACTGTTCCTCGAACGTCCATGACTGGGCCTCGTTATTGCGGGACGCGGACGGCGACTGAACGTCGGCAGTACGACCGCCGGACATCGGCACGTCACCCGAGTGGCTGGACTTTGGCGACAGGTCAGCAGCGGCCGCCGACGCATGTCTGCTGAGCGCGGCCGTCGTCAAAGACACGGCCACGGAGGACGGCTGCTGTAACTGCAGTTGCAGTTGCTGCTGGTGCATCTGCGACGGTTGTACGGAGAGTCCGGGGTGTTGGTACACGAGATGCTGGAGCATGGGAGTTATCAGCCGCGAACCGGACGCCAATTGTCTGGCGAGCTGATTGAGGGTTTCGCGTTCCTCGCGCTGAAAACACAGATAACATTTTTATGATGAAAAACTTAGTCTTATGTAGGTACAATATATTTTCGAATACGACAATAATCTCGTATTTTATGTCTCTCCGTCTCAGATTGAAATCGAAAATTTATCATTAAACAAAAACGCGTCAAAAATTAAATGAAAACGTTTAGTTTCGAGTTTCTTATTTATATACGAGTATCACTGTGATTTGTATACCGTAAGTCCATAACCTGTACTTTGTAGAATACTACAATATTATACATTTAACAATATTGTTGAAACGGAAACATAATTCTAATTATCGCTGGTCTATATAGTGTACTTTTGATTGGATTTCACCTTGGTAATTTATGATCGAGGACGAGTTTTTTTTATCAAAATTGTCTTCGGCCGAACTCAGTTGGCATTAAAAAGAAACGAAACAGTTTCAAGAGGTTTAAACATAAAATTCAAATATATCTTCAATTATTCCCAATTGATTTTTTTTAGATCAATGCTACTTTAATTTTTTATTTCTCCAAACCCCACACCACCGATCCATCCGGGTATACAGCTGCTACCTTCCTTAGAAATTATAGCGGTTTACCTGCATTTCCAAAATGTCTTGCTCGTCCTCGGGTGAACAATCCTCGTCCTGCCGACAGTCCATTATGAGGTCATCGTCGTCCATATCACGGTCATCCATGTCACGATCGTTTTCGTCGTCGTCATCATCGTCGTCCGTGCAGCCCTTGGACCGGGATGGTGACGTGTCTTCGGCCACTGTCGAGTGTGGCCAGTGATATGCAGCCGCGTGTGGTTGTACGCTCAGGTTGAGATTGAGACCCAGTCGTCTCGGACTTCCGGCTTCGGTGGCGGCCATCTTTACTGGTTCTGTCTGTGCGTTGCGCTGTTGTTTGTCCAACTCAGACGGCGGTTCACTATTCAGCTACGGAAATCCGAAAACGTCAATTAATATAAATGTATTATTTAAATATGATACAATTTTGGGGCTACATTTTAAATACTGTGTTGAGGCATGGAGGAAAACTTCTTCATTTAAAAAAAAAATGTTCCACCTTTTTTATATACCTATACGTAATATAAAATCAACATTACACATATGCGACATACTACGTAATGAGTACCTAGTCAAGACGTCCAATTTATTTATTAATGTAAGCATACGCATTACTACATCATTGCGTCCTAGTCATTTTTATTGTACTATTTCATACTCTATTCGCAGACAGGTAAGTAGAGTATAAATTGTAGGTGCACATGATGTGTTGGTATGTAAACTAATATTGACGTAAAGAAAAAATCTTTTATTATTATAATAATTCAGTATTAGAAACACGCAATAGATAGAATGTTCTCTATGTGAGGTTAAGGAAGAGGACGAGGGTGATTGGGGGGGGGGATAAAATATTATGAAGGGGAGAAAACTTGGAACATATAGTATTATATACTGCATTCTAAATTTTACATACTAAAACATTAATAAAACCTGAATTTCATGACGATACTTTATATTCATTTAGGTATATTATGTTTTAGTTTTATAATATACTAGGCGGCCTAGGTTAGGTTAGTATTACTAGCTGTCCCACCCGGCATTGCTCGAGTCAAAGATTAAATAAGTAAGTAAGTGATATCAGAATATTATAGGCACACGAAAAACATCGCGTTGCGCCTGTACCAAAGATTTGTTTTTATTATAAATTTATTTGTAAAAATATGTAGGTATATACGATATACCATATTCCTACTAATTATAATAGTTATGACTCATAACTTATTAGTAATAAGTGATAACTAATAATTGTAACCAATAGCAACGCATTTATAAACAAAATACAAATTTTCGATTTTCATCATAAATTTCAAAATCCTTTTGTGAGCACCTCTTTAAATGATAAAATTAAAATATACTTTTTTGCAATAGAGACCTTCTCCGTGAATCATATAATCTTACATTTAAAAAAAAAATTAAGACAATCGGTTTAGTAGATTCCGAGAACATTAGCATCGAAGGTTTCAAATTTCGGTTTTATATACCTATTAAGACTATAGGTAATCATAATGCACCACATATTTTTCTTAATTCCAATCAAATTATGTTTTTTAACAGTGCTTACCTACCGACAAACCACTTTTTATAAAATAATATAGAAATTGACCAAAAATATCAAAATATTGAATAATTGATCTATTTATAATATTATTGAGCTGTTTGTTTGATATAGGTAACAATATATAATATATTATAATATTATACACCGACAATATGCTACTACTACCTATGCATTATAATTCATAATATTGTTCAAACGCAATCGGTCAGACGTGCAGCTGCGTTAAATAATATATTATTGGAGCTCACGGGTGGGTCGAGTGGCCATTGGCAGGCGACTGTATACAGATGGAACAACGACAGCGGTCCTCACTTATACTAATAATATTCTTTTGGACGTGTTTTGATGTCAAAGAAGCGGAATAATATAGGTACGCGATACGATCGAATAACAATAATTTTTGTTCTTCTTTTGTACTATGTGTCGCGACCGTTTTCAATCTTTAATATTTTAATTTATGCCAACAACGATGCACCGGCGCAAACGATATTACTATATTATGGTTCTGTATCCGGCAGTTAACCCTTTCTGTGGTTCATCGAATTTATAATATTATAATATGTAATGCCATATACACACATATTGTATAATAGTCCCACGTATGCAGGAATACCTTAAAACGTTCGAATCCGTGTCGTGTCAATAATAATAATAGTAATAATAATAATAATAATAATAATAATAATAATAATAATAATAATAATAACAACAACATAATCTCACAATATCAAAACTCATGATAATATAATATACATAATCACAATACTTATTAATAATAATAATAATAATATAGCGATATTATATCGTACTTTTAACCAGCACTGCATATATTTATTATTCGATATTCGTATTATAGAGAAATATAACACATTCATAAATGGTACTATACGTGTCGACGTTATCGATCTAAACTTATTGGAAATATTCTTAAACGTATATATTTTCAACAACACGTACGTGCAGTAAATACAAGTAAGTGTTCGAGTACAACACACGAAGTTCTTATGCTCGAATCCACTTTAAAACCGTGTACCCTGCAAAAACGCCGTGATGTGATGTGATTTTTTATAGGATATAAGACGTGATCTAAGGAGTCTTCTTTATTTTTCATTCGACGACATAATATTTTATCGTTTCATCGTCGAGTCGATTCGAAGGCGTGAAAAACTCAGAAATTGGCGTAACCGCGCGCCATGTTAATTAATAATAAACTAGCTGGCATTATAATATTCTATTACTATTATTATTATTATTACTATTACAATATTCTAACGGTCTGGTATTAAGAAAAAAATAAGTATGTATGTATATTATTTGTATATGACGTGTGGCCGACTGCCAAGTGGACTAATGTAATTTTAATGAAACACGTGTTATTTTTCCATATATCCTTCATCTGTCGCGCTCGCGAGCTTTATTATTAATTCACTCAGAAATCGTCATATTATCGTCAACCGAATGTCATAAGCAATTTATCAAAAAAGGACCGGCCAAAAATACGATCCGTCCGGACGATTTGGTTTCGTGCGTGCGGTCGACGTTTTAAGAATATTTATTTCCCGTCGTCTGCAAGGCCACCCGTCAGAAATCGATTAAAATATTGAATTGCACGTTATGACATCGAACGACAGCGTTTTATACGAAACATAATGCTATCATTATATATAGATACGCGTAGCAGAAAAATACATCAAAACTGTATATAGGTTCGTGTCAAGAGAAGCAGTGAACGTAAAATGGTAGGTAGGTTTACTATTTTCACTTTTCTTTCGTTATAACAGAGTGACCCGATCGCATGATTAAGAGGGTTTTAGCGCACTATTTATTTTGTCTCGCTGACCCACGCGCAAGTGGCGTATACATAGTAAATTTGAGTTCAGCAGAACTAATCTTAATTGTGATGTTAGATTTAATATTAGAGTGCATTCATTAATACTATCAAATTATCAATTTATTTCTATTATATCAAACATAAAGTTAAGAATATTATCTGTTGCTCGTTATAAGGTCAAAGAGAAAAAAAACTAGAACTGGCCTCATATTTCATTAGAGTAAGCCGTACATTGAACAGGTGACAGTAAACTACAATTTTTTTTTTTAATTTCTTATTTTTGTCTTAAATTAACGCTATCATATGTGTGTATAAAAGGATAGAATAAAAACAGTTTACTGACATATTTTAAAATAATAATACTTATTATAATAATAAGAACTTTAGGAAACTTATGATTTTTAAAGAGTTTTGAACTTTTTCCATAGGTTTCTATTATTATTATTCTTAATTAGACACAAATATAGACCGTGAATCAAATATGAACATTTTACTTAATGCCGTTTTAGAAATCTGAATATTAGAAAGTGCATATTGATGTGGGATGTGGCTAAAAATGAAACCCAAGCTTATTATCAAAATATCTTCCTTTGCAAAATGTTGATGTTTAGATCTACAAAAGAATTAAAATATTAAATTAAATAAAAATTACGTTAGGTATTTTTTCATTTCATTTAAAATTGTATTCTAAGTTTCTAAAAAGAAAACAGAAATTGTCAAAATACTTTTTGGAGACTTAAGTATGTATAGTTAGAGTTGAAGACTATTCTCTGGTAAGATCTATAAGTGCGTACTTCAAATATTATATTATGTAGCAGTATAATAACGTCGGTAAACGCAGACTAAATTTTGTTTAAGCTATATTACCTACCGACAAAATGTTATATCTTCTAACAACAGTCGTAGTTTCAACTCTAGAATTTATATACAATAAATAACTTGAAATTAAAATTGTAATATTTTGATCGCATCATATTTTGAATGCATACTAGCCAATCATTGATTGTACTATTTGTAATATACTGTCCGTGTCACGATATAGGTATGTGCGCGTGCTTACGATAATATATAATAATATATTATATATATGCTGTACGCGCTGGGTATAGGAATCAAACGGACTTCGATTTATTATTATTTTTAATAAGAAGAAGAAAGCATCAGACGAGAACCAACGCCGGCGCGTTATAATAACACCCCACGAAGGTTTATCGCATGCTAAACATAATATAATAATATAATAATAATATTCGCCGCCGCCAGTTGTATCTATATATGACGATGTAGATACCTAATTATAATTCCGATACCAATCGTCCGGATTCATATTATGAGCCGTATATTTTATATAATGTGCATTTAACGATTCGATTAATGTATAATGTTATTAATCATACAGGTAGGTATATAATAATATCGACCTTATTACGGATCGTATACGACGACGACGGCGATGGGAGCGACTACTGGTTTTTACGGGACTATGGTTTTTTTGGAAGATCGTGACCGCTCTGGGCTCTGGGATTGCGTGTCACGTCAACGTATAATATAATATTATAAAATATATTATAACACAAACACAGACATTGGATCGCGCGCGCGGGTTATCGTTTTAATAATTCGTTTTATATTAATAATAATAATAATATAAGAATTCCCTATCGGATCACGCTATACTCAAATAATATACGATATTATATTATGAGCGTCTCCGACGAATGGACGCCGAGTCGCAGACTCTGTGTGCAGACCAAAAATTTAACTTATTATCACGTTAATATGACGTGTACACAACACCCTTGCGCGAATGCCGGCAAAACGCTGTATCGTGTTCTCTATCTCTGTGGCGTACTGGCCCGTGATACTGTACTGCTGCAGCAGACTCATTCACCGAGCATGTCCAAATATATCCTACAGCTATACCAGCTATACACGAAATTAAATTTTTGAAATTTCTCAATTGGGTAAGTACAAAATAATTAAACAACATATTATATTTTTCAAATACGCATATAGCAGGTATTATTATATGTTGTAATGTTGTATGCCAGTTAAAGGACATAGACGTATATTAATATACAAATTACGAAGACTATTAATACTACTGCATAATATACATTTTGTATTTTATGAACGACCATATCATTAGCTTGGCGAATCTAATATATAAAGGAACGTATTTAATGGTCACTAGTAGAGTATATAGGGCTCAGAAGTTGCATATTCGAGCTATAGATACTGTCTAGTACAATGGTGAATATAAAAATCAGAAACCTACAAATGCATATTTTGTCAATTATATAGAGGAAATGTGCAGATTTCTTAATTTTCATACGCATATTATGCATAATATTCAATATTTTTTTCTTTCTTAACCAGTGCATTTTAAATAATATTGAATATATATAAACAATATTATTTAAGATACCTAGGTATTTATAGTTAGCGTCACGGTTTATATTTTAAAATGTATTTTTCAGTTCAATAAAATGTCAAATGCCAACCAGTTTTCCGCCATATTTTAAATATAATAAATTTATTTTTTCCATATTTAACATTTGTTTTTATGCATATTAATAACAACATTATAGATGGTTTTTTTTTGTTGGAATTTTTAATAATTTGTATGCATATATTTATTAATTTTTTTCGCATATTTAACATATTGTCATGCATATTTTAAAAAATGTTCGTGCATATTTTGCCTTTTTTAGCTCCTACAACTTTCGAGCCCCAATTATTAGTATTATCATAAAACGTGCGTCAAATAAAAAGTGCAGACACTATTCGAACTACCTATATATTTTTATGCCTGCTACCAAAACGCTTTACGTGAGGGTTGGGCCACGAGTGATTTTTCGTCTCCTACGCTCTCTCGAATCCAAATTTCCGAAATTATGTCTAGGTATTCTCCTCCTGTACACATTTTAATATGTATTTATTATACAGCGCGGCGTACCACGCTATACATACTGTACGGCCGCCGCGATGATAATAATTATTATCGTTTCGGGCGCGCTTTTAATAACTGTTATTTACGAGACACGTCACGATCGAACGGCGGCGACTACCGTGGTGGGTCGGATATCAACGTTATAATATGGCCAGAGCAGAAATACATATTATAAAGTATATTATAATGAAATACACTGGTTGCATCGTGCCAGACCTGCGCAGGCTCGTTTACCGATAATATATTATATAATAATATAATGCTAGCACAGATATTATGCTATAATATATTATAGATTACAATTTAATATTAAAATAGGGGCAGTACTCGAATTGGTGAATTGAAAGAAAGGGAACTCAAAAAGAAATTGAATAAACAGCGTTCCAACTGAACATTAATTTATCAGTTATCACTAAACCGTGGGCTTTGCCCCCCACACCCTCTAATTACTACCACCGTTAAATAAATGAAATGAAATAATATTTTTAAATATAATATATTACTTTTAACTAAATGTTGATGATTTTACACTCTTCATAATATTTCAAACTTTCCTTTTTTTTCTAGTTGTATTAAAAATAAAAAACTCATTATTATATATAGTTTCTAATAAATTTAAAAACGTATATAGGTACATAAAAAGATTAATAAATATAATACATTTTTAACACTAAATAAATAGTACTATAGTAACTACTAATTTCATATCAGTAAGTTAATTACATGTTATAATAAGAAAAACCTTTATTAATAATTAATAATTTTATAAAATATATTTGTTATCGTTTATAGAATTGAAGATATACAAAAAAAAAAATATGTCGTTGGAATTTAATATTTTAATAGCTCACGGTTTTTTTTTTAGAAAAATGTAGTATGGGGACGGTAATTAAAATCGAACGCAATAGTTTAGGCTAGCCAAGTTCCTATGCTTCCTCCCCCCCTCCCAATTCGGGCACTGAGTAGGGGTGTATAGGAGGTATCAGAGGGATGTTTTATAATTTATTAATAATGAATGTGCGAATCGCGTATTGCGGGCTTTGCATGGCGCGGCGTGTTGTACACATCGCGTAATATATTATATCGTCTTATAATATAATATACTCGTAATATATTATATTGAAATACCTCCAACGATACGCGCAGCTACGGGCGATGAGGCGGCGAAAATAGGGTACATAATATATGCGGACGTGGGTTGTTCCTCGCTCGGGATTCCGCAATAACTACGCGTTCAACCAAAACTTACTATGTATATATTATTATTATTTACACTGTGCGGGGCGGCAGTCATTATTTATCGGCGTACTGACAAATTCAATATATACAATACTCAGAGCGACCGGTAGAGTTCGCCGGTGAGTTCGTGTAGCGCTCTTCTCGTATATATTATATTATATTAAGGTTAAACACGATATTAGGTATATAGGTATATACGTACACTATAACGTCGCAACGTAAATCGAAATGAATTGTGTTAATATTACAGTGTCAGTACAGGGGCGTCATTTCAGTATTTTTTTTGGGTGTGCCATTTTGAAATTTCACCAGACCATTTAAAAATAGAGAGGATCTACAAGGGGGGATTCCCTTATTTCAGCAGGCCAATTGAGAATATTTTAAATGTAAGGGGTGCCACCACCCCCCCCCCAAATGACGCCGCTGTGTCAGTACACTTTTATTATAACACGCGATGATGCTATACACACAAAAGACCATAAGACGTTGGTTCGTAAGCCGAAATTTGGTGAGTTATTTTCTGTGGATGCTGGCTGCCGACTGCATAGGGCAAATTGTTTTGCACCTATATTAATATTATAATACCAAAGCCGCTTGCTACACTCGCCAATGGCTTCATGCCCGGCGTTCCAATCTATATATCTCAGGAGCTTTTTACCGTTTTCCATTTTAGCTATTATAATTTATAATAAATACTGCATAGTTGTACTAATAAAGTAATTTTATTATTCTTATAGAATAAGCGACTTACGTTTTTTATTACTGTTATCATTTTAGACGTATTTATGTATAATATGTTGAATAAATCAATACTTATAAGTAAAAACGTTGTACAAAAAACAAATGTCGACTTCTTAAGATAAACAGCCGTTTTTCCTCAAGTCTCAACAATATCGCTGTCATAAATTGGCATTTATTAAATCATGAAACATTGTTTATAACGGGTGTCTAAAAGGAGAACTATTTCCAATAACTTAATGTTAGGTATACTACCACTGAGCACTGACTGTCGAATACTATATCTTTCATAGAAAAATGGAAAACACGGTTGTCAGCTTTATACTGAATGGACTTATTATATATCTAATTATTCTTTCTTCAAACCAACGACTCTAACTATAGGTGCCAACGCCAAAGGTCGATAATAGGTTAATATATTTTATAATACAATTATAATATATTATAGTTGATATTAGATGTAAAATTTTAAGTTTTAAAAAGCATAAGTTTTTTTATTATTATTTATTTATACTATGGTTTCCTAAAATATGGTATTTTCATAATATCGTAGTTATAATGCATCTGTGAAAGAGGGGGAAGAAGAGGTGTTCGTAAAGGTATATATCCTATTGTGGTTATATACTGTTACCAAAAATATCAACATTTACTAAATTTACGGTAAATTAACTTTAAAAAAATGTACATCAATATTACATCTCTAATTTAATCTAATAACAGTGTAATAAAATATCAAATTTGACACGACCGAAACAAGTAGCAGCTAGTAAATATTATTACCTCACCTCACTATTATCGACAGACATGATAATATTATTATTACCACGAACGGTAACACTATAATATAGTTCTACTACCTACAACTAGTTGTAGCGTTCATGATTATTACGATACGTCTTCTTCAGAACACACGAAAACCGTATATATTATACTTCCGGTCGCTCGTTGTTAACGCGGATCGTAACATATTATACTATACAATAATATATATATACTTTATTATAATCGTATACATATATTATTTTTTTAATTTTACACTTAATTTTTTGTTTTTTTTTCTCGCCGGCCGCGAAAGAGCCGCTCGTTAAACAAATTCTTACGACATCATTAATTACACGCGCCGTGGAACCGTCTGACACTTTTCCGCTGCCTCCACCGCCGGTCGTCCCTTCGCCTTGTATAGCGCCGAAATGAGATTAGTAGATATATACCGAGACGACGACCCAAATGATGAATGTACTTTTGTTGCGCTCTTGTTCCGTCAGCTCTCTCGACGTCGCGCATTCCACTATCGATGCATTATATATATATATATATATACTTATATACATAATATACTATTCAGCTGCAGCCCTAAATGTATCGGTTCATCAATTTCGCGCGCCAAAACTATTTTCCAATAAGTGCCGTGCCGGCCAAAGTCCTCTCGCGGTCTATATGAGCGCACACAAACTTTATACTACACGGATAACGACTCTGGTTGATATTATAAAATAATAAAATTGTAGTACGTTATACACGCCCCTCTCTTCCATCACGAAATCGATTATCTGCCAGCCACGCTATATTATGGTCGTGATCAGAGCCGCGAGTGTATAATATCTCCATGTCTATCTGTTAGATTTTGGCGCGATTATGATGACCTGAACTTATAGAATATATAATACCAATATAAATATTAAGGTTGTTCTTTTTTGACATTATAACTTTTGATTCCGCACCCCTCTCGAATTTTTTTCAGTATAACTGTCCCTATTTCGGTTTCCAAGATAGAAACAATGGCCAAATAGGGTAGTTTTTCTATTATTTTTAAAATTGTAATTGAAAAACTACAGCACTTTTGTAATATATAGTTGTCTTTTTAATAATTCTGGAAATTTCTTGTAGGACTAATATTTCCCAGAAAAACAATTTAATCGCAATTACAATTTCATTTGGCAGTATCAATTTTGTTTATACCGTTATTCAAATATATCTGACGGACGGTTGGAGAGATACGATGAAATATATATATATATAGAGTTGTGATGATGCAAAAACAATAAAAGTTTGACGAGCGAGAAGTGAAAAAATTATAAATTTTGATGATAAATATACACACGAGTGACGACGACGACGAGGAGTCTGGTAAATCCGATTACGCCGCCTCCGCCGCGTATCGCGTCGATTGATTCGGTCCGTCTGCACTGGACCGGCGCTTTGAATAACTCGATACGAACACATATTGTTTGTTCGATTATATTGTTGAGTATATATAATATTATATTATCTTATATATGTGTGTGTGTGAGTGTTTTGTATTTTTAAGCGGTTTTGCGTGTGTCATTTAATTTCCCAGACGACTTGCATTTCAAACGGAATTAAACGAAATGGAGAAAATATTATAAATAAAAACCACGCGAGCGCCGTCGTCGTCGTCGTCGCCACACGTAACAGAAATCTGATCGCGACGAAACGTTATTATATTAATATTTTAATAATCAAACGCCATAGGGTCGCTGCGCGTTCTGTGCTTATAAAAAATATGATACACGCACACTATATGCGCAGCGCGGCGTATAATTAGCTGATACAATATCCGGTCTGTACTTGTATATTGTATTGTAACGTCTTCTGATCATCGTGGCCAATAATATTGCGATTTAGAATATATATTATGATAATTATTATGACGGGTAGAACTGTACATTTGTAGAAAAGCGATTTTTTTCACCTTTTTGAAAAACCTGGCATTCTTAACAGAATGTTTGAATTACGTAATAACAGCGAATTCGATTTTAAAACTTTTTTGTTTTTATTAGTTCATTGTTTTGCATTAAAATTTCCATTTTATTGTATTATAACTGCAATTATTGTAGGCAGAATTTTAAATTTCACTTTTTAAGGTTTTATAGAGTAGTGCGCACATTATTAAATGCACAACAATTATTTTTATATGGTGGACATACGCTATTCATTTATTTTTTATTTTTAACACAATATGGAACAGAGACAATGAGTATTAACTCGACCCGATTTATACATTTGTAGGCACCAACAGCAGGAGTTATACCCTTAAGAAGACGCATATAAACACATTGCATAATATGCATAACGCGATGTTAAATAATAGATTATAATATAATAAAGTATACAATAAATAATATTTACAAAAGTATAGTTTACGAGGGTATGTCTTGTAATGGGTATATTATATTAAGTGTAGTGTGATTATAATAATATATATTCCCCTCAAAAATGTATACTATACAATTTAAACTTAAGAAATCAATAGTATACTAAGCATGTAAGTATGTTATCGTCGGGGGTGTGGGTGTGTTATTATTCCATTGTGGATACACCTGTCCGGAATCTTTTAATTATAAGATGGATTACAAATATACACACGTCACTCTCATAATATTATATTTTATAGTAAATTTTTTTACGATAACATATAATTTTCTTTGACCGCTACGGCCGATTGTTTACTCTAATATGTGGTAATCCGACAAACCGTTTCTATATAAACATATAATATCGCTGCCGACCACCAAACGGCACATGTCGATCCCAGTGCGGGCGTATATCCGTTCAGGTGTGTGTGTGTACTGTTTAATAATAATAATTAATATAATACACCCAAAATACTACAAAAAAACACGAATTTCGAATCTGATCTTCGTCCGCAATATGCTCTTTTTATTGGAACGTTTGCATTTGAAAACTACTTTCGTCGGACGACGAGTGCGATAAGTTCGATACCATTGATAATAATATTAATGATCGCAAACATAATTCAGTCAAGACGTAATTTATTGCAGATTGCTTATGTGTATTTGCGATCGTAACGACGGGATAATCTCGAAAATCAGCCGAAAATAATTTAGAAGTTACGAAATTAAATATTTATAAATATTAAAATCCGACAACTATACTTGCAGACGTGCGGCGTACTAATAAAGCGTGAAAAATATAGAAGCCGTGTTAAAAACGCTCATAATATCAAAGACGTAACTAATATATATATACATTTTAATAATAATATTATAATAACGTGCACATACCTAAATATATATGATATGTATGTATGATAATATGTCTAAAATGAGGTCGTCGGATTATTAGTTTTTTTTTCCGAAGGTCTCGATAACGACGAAATATAATGCATATTATACACAATACACACCTATATGTATAACAATGACTTCGGTGGTCTACGATCGCGGTGAGCTAATGAACCTACATATTACAATACAGTGACTATAATACCTATATAATATAATATGTGTTTGTGTGTGCGTGGTTTTTGGGGGGGAAATCGTAAAAATTAAACAACCTATACGACGTCCGTATAATGTCATAATGATATTAGAACTCGGTGATGTAATGATAATACGTCCAGAACCGGGCTTCTTATGTTGTAAAACAAGTCTGCCGTTTAATCCAAGACGGGACTCGCCTGTATAATAATATTGTGACGTCGTCGTCGTCGTCGTCGCTGTCGTCGTTGCCGCCGTCGTCGCTGCTCGATTGATTCATAGTACGGATTCTTTTATACATAATAAGAGTGTCTATATATGTATATGCATACAAAATATAATAAACCCTTATAAAGCTTCTGTTTAATATAATATTATCAATGTGCATTATGTGTATTGTATGTAATATACTCCCGACGAACGAATCGAACGTTCTTGCCGCCAAATTATAATATTAATATTATCTAATATTCTTATACCGATGTAATCATTGCTCATGCAGCAGCTATATAAAGACTGACCAATAAAAGTCTCGTCCCATCACACTGATCGCCATTAACAATTGTAGTACGATTCGTCGAAAGCTTAGGGCTAGGGCTGGGTGACGTAACGTAGCCACGGCATAAAATATACAATATATTATTATTATACATACGTAATCGGTCGTCGAGTACGCGTTTACGCATTTCGTTAAAACAACTCTCGATGCGAAAGGTTCTCGCCTTCTCGGGCACATTTATGATGAACTCCTTGATTTTTTGGATGACAAAATTAAATATGACGTATGTTGAACCAACGTGTTAACTTTTTTTCATTCCTAATATTGGCATAACTCTCATACAAGTATATCTGGTACAGTGTGTGATACAATAATTAATATTATTGTGGTATAATATGCACATTAAATTTATATCGATTATCAATATAGTTTTAATTTAATATCAGGTCTGATAGGAACGAGTTGGTGAACCGTCAGTTTAAGAAACGCCGGTGTAAACGAATAGACGATTATTACGGAAAGCGCAGTTTTAACAATTCGTCGTCATATTAGAATGCACCGTTGCAAAAACCGGCACCCGTCGCTTATTTGGACACAGCACCACGACATACACGCACCATCTATATTAGTGTAATATCATATTGTTTTGATTGTTATTGCGACTTAGAAGGAGAGAATATGATGATGTGCCTATTAAAAAGTCGTGTATCCGAGCGAGTACAGGACAATTTATCGCCGAGCTGTGCAGATGTATTAGTGGCTTGGTTAGCTGTGTTTGTATTTCAGCTTGAACAACACTGCACAATGTCCGTCCGAGTATAGTATAAATAAAATATGCGTGTCTGTCGCGTAAATCCAAGAAATCCTCGGCAAAATCAAATGATTGTAATCGAATCATCATAATATGCCGCTTGTTATAATCATATTGTAAGTCAATATTATATATTATTGTGTGATCGCGCGCATACTCCTCTACGGTAGTCTTAGTGAACGCCGCTGCAAACGAGGCGTTTGTACAAACTATAAGCACTTTAATAAGTATACTAATTTTCGAGGGGAGTATAAAATCCAAATTAAAGTTTATGTGAGGAAATAAGGTACCTACTATATATTATATTAAGACGAGTGCATGATCAAAAATAAACTTCTTGTTTGGCTCAAAATGAGGGGTCAAGTTGAAAACATGTCAATTGCCTCTGGTATTTTATATAATATATTGTTTATTTTAATTTGTAGGTACATATCGATAGAGTCGGTTATCATGTGGACGTGTCGGCATCGGCCGACTGTCCCGCCGCCCGTTATAAGTATATAGAGGTGCACTACGTATATATAATATGTACCTATTATAAACGCACACAACAATACGCGACTCGGCATAAAGGAACGAAAAATGAATTTTTTATTATTCCATATTTCCCCGCGTGTCGTGTTATTGTGTCCCTTTTGTACGTTTATATAGATGTATTTATTATTTCCGTTTTCGTTCCGCGCGGTACACGCCCCTCGAATCACCGGCGCTGTTTTCTAAAACGACGGATTGTTATATACCTACCACACATAGTTATTATATTTTATTATTATAATAATATATAGGCTGTATCGTGCAGTGCGTTTGCTACAAACTATTACTTTTACGAGTTAACCGAAACAACGACATGCGACGGCGGCGGCGGCGGCGACGTTGGTACATAGTACCTACTATTATATATTCAATTTATTATAATATGTTTTTCTGGTCACAATAATTGCACCGGTAATTCTATGCAGTAGGTATATGTACCTGTATGTACACAGTCAGTATAGGTTATAATATTATTATTTTAAGAGTTTGACCGTACCTACATCGATATGACGATATCATTATATATAACTCCTGCCTTCTACGATTACGCGTATATGGAAACGGGTATTATAGGTCAAAATATCTCAACAAAAAAAATATAAGTATTTTATCAAAAATACCTTTGTCAATAAAACTTCTGGAAAAAAAATGTTAACAACAAAATATATCCATCTATTGTATACTGCAATTTAATATAAAATTAGTTAAAAAATAATACATAGTCATATAAATAATTTAGTGATACCTATATTTCATAAAAATTACTTTATATCGTTCATAAAAATGAATGTATAAAATAAAAAAAACAGATAAGTTACATAAGTCAAAGCTAAATAAATCGTGTTACCCTGAGTTGTTAAATTGTAAGCTCTTGGTTTTGTCTTACACTACTATATTATATCAAATTGTACTACTAGTCTTACAACGATTTTGTGTTATGGCCTTTGTAGAAAAAATAGTTATGTTTAGATATTTTTCCAGATATATATTTTTTAGAGATTTTTTGACCGGATACCGGAAAACGACATAGTTGAGTTACATAATGGGGAATTTTTTCAAAAAATATTATCGACGATCTGTCCTGAAGAATATTTTAAGCAGCTGATGTATCACCGTATTATTATATGCGAAGGTATATATATTATATTGACTAGAAATAATTGAAGACTTAAAATGAAAAAGTCAATTTTAGTTTCAAAATACGACCACACATATGGGTATGGTACCCACACTACCCTTATTATTATGTTATCGTCTATCGGCATATCAACCTATTAGTTAATATCATAATATTGTCAATATTTTGAAAAGTCAAAATAAACGTTTTCACATATTACATAAATCATGCGTGGTATACCTATGTAATGGAGAATTTTTATAGCCAACACACGGTAAGGGGTCGAAAAAATAACTTTTGAAATTTATGCCAGTTGTATGGGTACACGTCATTATACCTACCTACCTACACGCACACACACACACAGACAGACATATTATTATGCATCGTATACAGACGAAATAAACTTACTCATAAAACAATAGTGGATACGATTATTATTATAGTTATTATTATTACTTTCTGGATAATAAAAATTACAATTACGACATTTCATTTACCTGTTTGCTCATCGTCAAGTTTTGAATTATTATATTAGTAAATAGTAATACGTTTATCTGGGCGTGAACACTCACATTTTCGGTCTACTATAAATAGTAAATATAGGTAGGTATATACGTTATAACAACAATGTCCCGTAAAATATTACATTCTAATTTCTAGTCATATTATTTTTAACGAATTACTAATAGTTAAACATGTTTATAAATTATACTGTGCACAGGCTCATCAGCTTCGTTCAAAAGTTTCTTAGAAAATAACATAATATCATATTAGGTGAGGTGAAAAAAATTCAAGTTTTTGATGTAGGTATACCTAATAGTTATACACTCACAAGTTATACTTAAATAATATTGTCCAATGCCCAAAACATATTATATTATATTTCAAAAAAAAAAAATTACATTTAAACATTAATAATTCTAGTCGTCGTATACAAGTGTTTTTAAATGTATTTATACCTGCAGTATTTAAATAATACTTAAATGAAAAAGTATTGAAATACATTTTGAAAGTATTTTAAGTACATGAATGCATCTATATACATGTACTAAATATAAATAAAATTAAGCTCTCTGTGAGCCGTGCGAGACACGTGAAATTGGCGTGTGCCAACGTTACATTATTATTATTAAGTAGACGGTGTCTGGCTCACCGGAACTACGGCCGCATAAAGTGTGTAATATTTAATAGGCAGGTGAAATAAAACATGTATATTATACGGACCAAAGATTCTCAAACTTTTTTTTGCGTTCCACATACGTGTGTTATAATATTATGTTATAGCTGATAATCAGTGTGCGTATATACTCGCGTATCGCACGCTGCTGCCGTTGGCTAAACGCAATTATTACCATTAAAAATGATAAATCAGTGACAATATTGTAATCACTAATCGTTCGTAATTTATCAGCAAATCAGTTTATTCGTCGTTCGATTAGCGCCCGCATATTAATAAATACAAAAATTAAGAATTATGTTTACTTTTCACACCTCCATTATAGTTGATCTTCTGCGTACCACAGTTTGGACACCTCTGCTGCCGATATATAATATTGTTCTGCAGCGCCGCGCGTCGTTTAATGAAACTAAAAGATTCGTGTTTGCGTGCGACGCGACTGTTGGAGAAAAAAATATCCGCCAATAATTATTATTACTGAAGTCAACAATTTTTTTAATCGACGTCTTAACTGCTGCGGTATAATGTTATATTATATTATATTGTTTAGGTACGCGTCAAACGACGATTATGTTATTATAATAAGTGCGCGTATTACCGATGCAAAGTACCTATGGGCACCTAAAACGAATTCCATATGGGTATTTTATATTTATATTATTATATTATATATGTACAATCTACGTGCAAGGGTACGTATAAATTATACATATACCTATTATACCTGCCTATATATAGAGAGATTTTTCGCAGTTTCTATGTGCACGTGTGCTATTGTTTTAGGAGGTAAATTATGTAAAATGGCACGTAGCCCAAAGCACATTTCACAAATATGCAGTATATTGTATTTAAAAGCTATATCTATAGTGTGATTATTTTATCTTAGATAATAGATGAATTTTGGTTTCAAGTTTAATTTGAACAACAAAATATATTGATATAATAAACATTGAAAATTGTACATAATATGGTAAGGCTGTGCTGAAATATTAATAAAAAAAAAAAAAAAAATGTTTTAATTTCTCACATTTGCAGGATATTGGGTCTGGTCTACGACAAATGAATATCACATTATCACCATGTATAAAATCTTCTATGTTTAAAACGATTAACGAAATACTTTGTTTGTTATGAATTTGTGATATTTGATATAAATAAAGCTTTTTATGTTGTTCCATATTAATCTTTTGAGAATGATTATCTCATGTCAGCTATAATATAATATAGGATCGAAAACTTGTGTTTTACATACGCAGGATTTTTACATTCCATTTGAAACTTATTTGTATAATATAATACACCATGATAATTTCCATGAAAATCCGGCATTAGCAAAACTCAAAATAAATTTTATTCATGATTGTTGCACACAACGTAACTTGAAGGATCGAATAATAAATTTCAAAAATAGTAATATTTCAACGCGTCAAAATCTGGGAAAATATTTAACGCCAATAATTTTCTCCAAAAAAACCGTTAGTCGTTAATATTAGGTTTGTATAATTCAAATTTTCAAATCTTAATAACTCCACCTTGTTGTCTATAACAATACAATAGTCGAACGTTCACTATTTTATATCTTAATGACATTAATAATACCATAAATTAACAATATATATTAACTTGCGAGAAATTTACCTCACCACGAAATATATAATTGAATTCAATCGCATTGGATGCAAATATAGGAGGAAAGGGTAAGATTCCTTCGCGGTGTATAGTACGGGTGGTATAAACACGTGAACTGCACGGTTTTTACATGCAGCATATACTATTTAATATTATATACACACTGAAATATAGTATAAAAATTATATTATTTTACACTGTTAATATTTTCGGAAATAACCACAATTTATTACCTATACGCCTATTGTAGGTATCGTGCGGATATTTATTGAACGTATTTTTAGTCACGTCTGCTGTACAGAACTCGATGTATTTATAAACACACTATAATCTATATACACGCACATAGGAAACCAAGGATAAGGGACTAAATTCCTAAGGACTTATAACGGTCGGGGGTCGCTCATAAACAAGTCCCCCTCAATATCCACCTGTTGCAGCCTATACCTACATCATAATTTTATAATTTTATAAGTACATCGTAAATACTAAACGAGTGCACGTTTACATTAAACTCACATATTATATTAGGTGTAATCGTGTACGAGAAAATATATACCGTGTACGCCGTACCTACTTACATGTAATATGTTTAATGATCCCGCAATTATATACATCGGTAGTCGACGTTTTTTTTTCTTGTCAACGCTCGGAGGGGATTGCTGCAGGTCATTATCGGATGTTATTATAATATTATTATTACATTTTATATTATATAGGTATATACGAGTTATGATATCGTGTGTTATAGTTACGAGACGCCGACGTCATCGTTTTTGTATAATATATGTATTAAGGTGTTAATAATCATCATTATGTATTTATATGTAAGTGCATACGTTAACTGTATACCCATATACATATACATAAAGTGATTCATCAATCATATGCTCATCCCCAATTTTACCCTAAAATTATTCAAACTAATTTAAATGATTTTTTAATTCTTAAGAATGCCTATAATATATAGCTATTAGTTTTTACTTTAAGACTAATTATTGGTAAAAACGTATGTTAAGTGTATAATTTTATAATGACAACGCATTGTCGTTTGATAATTAAATATTTTCGACTTACGTACAACAGAGAACTAGCAATAGCGATTGCTCGACATGGCGAGTTATTGATTCCTAAGGCGGCTGATCATCGATGGTCATCAATTTAATATATTAAGTTAATAAGCATATTCTAGTACGTTATACTATATTCTACTATACTGGTGGTGGGAGTGGTGGAAATGTACAACTACAAATCACGGTGACATAAACAGTTTTCTATTAAATAAGATGTCCTGTGTCAATAATATAACAACATATATAGATAATATAAGCAGCATAATATACCTAATATGGTTAAAAATATTAGCCACGATAAAATTGGTCAGTTGAGTAATATGTATAAACACTTTACATCTTGTTTAATATTTTGGATATTATATAGGCCACGTACCTTAGGTACTTAAGTTTTTCCACTACAGTTATCTGTTTGATGAAATAAAATAATATACATAATATTCGAGATCGCATGTGTGAATCATTTTGCGATCCGCTCTTATAGTAATCAGTGTACTTATATGTACCTATTATATATTGTACCTATAAAAATAGAAAAGCAAGATTATAGAATTCACAAAAAAATGTGTATGGATTACGGGGAAATAGTTTGAACAAAAAACTATAATATTATCATTATAGAAGAACGCGCCGAATGTATGCTTTGACCTGCACGCGACGTTGTAATTTTTTTTCTCGCGTTCAAAAAGAAGACAAACAGGCAGAATGATATATTTATACACAATTCACTGCCCATCGAATAAAATAATAATATATTATTATTATAAGCGTATTCTGGTCAGCGCTCCATGTTAATGACGTCTATACATAGATTTACAAGCACGCGCGCAAGTAGGCCATTGGCGGCGGAGGACTTGAGAAAAATAATAGACAACATATTTTGTCGTGATTTTAGGGGTAGGAAAATGGATAGGATGATGAGAAAAAGGAGGAAGATGAGACAGAAAAATAGCTGTATAGAAAGTTATTTTCTAGTATATTTAAGTATAGATACTGCAGCCTGTAAGTAGGTATTATACCTATAGGTACTTAAAAATTGCAAAAATCATAATTTGAATAGATTCATTATTAAAAAGACATTATAGACACCCACTATATCTAACGGGTTAAATACAGGAAATTTCAATGACATTTTTGGAAGAATTAAAAATGCTTTGTCTTAAATTTAGTAATCAAATGTATTTAAAAAAGTGATCCCATGCCAGTTACAGTGCCAACAATGGTAGTAGCGTAATAATGCGGTACATATAGAAAAACGATTTCGCGTGGGATAAACTTACGAGTATATTATTCACAGTAGATTTACTAATTTTTCAAACTACACGAAAGAGAATTTTATCTGTAATGTAGAGTTTTATTTTTTTGATATCAATATTCAATTTAAATGTTTTATAAACAAATAAAAAAACTAAAAAAAAAAAAAAAAATGTAATTTGTACGAAAGAACAATTTGTATTGTCTTTAAGTAAGAAAAAAAAATTAAAAAAGCTACGACACACATAAATATTTTCTATGTATTATATGGTACAAATTGAATACCTACTGTCTCCGTAAGTTTGTCCGACGAAAAACCATTTTCACGGATAAGCTAATGTAATGGTGGTGGTGCAGCGTTCTCTTAAAGGGAAAAATGGTAGGATACTGCTTGGCGAATCACTGTGTAACTACAAAGAGTCTGACGTGGAAATATTAAAATAATATTAGGAGCATAATATAGGTGGGTACACCTATACCATAATATAAGAAACACGAGCACCTATATTACTGAAATATTATTGTACATCTGCACAATTGATTTCTAATGCCGTTTACTCGAACGTATATATACTGCAACGACTACAATATAATGTCGTCGTAATATAATATTAATATAATATCTACGTGTCCTTTACATTATGACGTATTTAAAAATGACACGCGCGACCGCTGCACTGCCAAACCTTCTCTGAGTAAACTTCCTTTTTCGTCATTACACGTAGATTCCAAGAAAAACTACAATAATTTCGCTGTTTTCGTAAAACCAATTTCAATATATTATATTATTGTAAATACATAATATAATATATAATATTATGTAGGTACACCTTATTCTCGTATTAAACTGTTTACCGAACGATAATAAAAAATAAAAACCATACAAATTCAGAGTTTAAAGCATAATAACGTATACATATTATATAGTTAATAATATCACTATTATATGTATATGTATGTATTATACCTAATAAGTTTTTACTAAAAAAAATTAATTGAAATATAATGTTAAGTCAATTATATGCATTAATAGCAGTTTAAAACAAAATTGGTGATTAACTGATTATTAGATGAAGATATACCTACCTTTTTTTATACATAAAGAAGCATTATTTTTTACGCAAACACGACTCTTTTAAATTAAATTTTATTTTTTTACTAAGGAACTTGACGAATAGGTATCACTCGTATTATTACTGACAATTTATTAATACAAGATAACAAGTTCCACGTGACTTAAAAAGATTAATTATTGACGTTTAAATGCATTTATCATAAATAACTATACGTAAATGATATTCCAAATTCATGTCAAATTAATTATAGGTACCTATTTGAGAAATCCCGCTCGCATTCCAATAAAAACAAATACGAAAAACTTACTATTGTACAACAACATCTCAATAGTACCTATATAGTTATAAACTACAGTCGTACCTATATACTATATAATATACCACCAATAAAAACATTATTTGAAATATATTGTCGTTTGCAATAATGCAGTTTTTTACCTTCTGAAAAGTTGGAGATGTTTGGTTGTTGTTTCCCTCAGGAATTCAAATCCTATCTGTATTTAAGTACATATATATTACAATATTAGTTTCATTCAACGCCATTGTGTTTTTACATATTTTAATGTAGCAGTTATTTTATGTATTGTATTGCATTGTTTAACTAAGTGAACACACAATATATATGTTATTAATTAAAAAAATTACAAAAGCGTTAGAAAAAAGGCTTAGTTTATATACCTATTGCTTATAATAAAATGTAAGTAGGTAGCATTATTATTTTGAAGTTAGAACGACCTATATTACCTATTCTATTTAAAATATCTATTTATTTCCCTGGATTGTATTTTTATAATATTGCTTATATTATTTACTTATGTTATGTGCATTATGCTATACAAATATTATATTATATTAATAAATAATTATAAAATAATATAATATATTATATATTATGTTTGATTTTATTATTTCATAATTTATACTCGGCACGAACGCCACGAACACGTTTAGAAATCAATGTGAGTATTCGATATAAATAAAAACGAATTTACCAAACATAGGTAATTGGTGATTAAAAATGAATATACAGTTCAGTCGTCCAGATAATATTATATTTTATGAAATAAATATTCATGATTTCAAAATAATAATATAATAATCTGCATTTGCTTTGCCTGCAGTTCATTCTACTCACTGTCTCACTGTCTCACTACATAAATAATACATAGATAATAAATAAATAATATAATATACATTTTATTACCTATATTATTATTGTAAGTTGTAAAGCATCATTTTGTTCCATTATATTATATTTTATAGGTGTACCTATTGATATTAATCACGACGTATTTACCACACACCGCCGAAGCAGTCAAAACATAATAGGTACATATTATTTAATCGACGATGCGTTAGGTGAGCATGTATTATAGGTACCGGCAGCTTGTGTGATTTAAGATGTCAAAAGGGTTATTTTTCTCGAGTCAAAATGTCAACAGACACCAACACGTATAAAAAGGACGAAATCATTTGAACAAATAAAAATACCACCCGCTATTATCGGTCCGTTCGCCGCACAAATAATAATAATATATATATATATTATAGGAATCGTGATATTTTATTCTTTATACATGTATTGTATATGTTATTTTTCTCCGAGTCTATAAACCTCCCTTTTTTTTAAAAGCATCGGTTTCTTTGAACTAGCAGGTCACCCTTATAATAATAATAATAATATATAAGTATTATACACATATTATATTATATTATACATACGTCACGACTAAACAAACATTTGATTTGTACGGGTATTTTTTCTTTTTTAAAAACGTGTGTTGTACTTTTTGGGGGTTTTATTACACGTCCACAAGCGAGTTGTCAATACACACACACGTACACATATATAAATTGTCGGCGGCGACGTACATCACCGCATTATCATATACAACGTGAAAAGTCCTTGGACCCGTTACAGGCGCTTACATACTATATAGTATATACATCATATGTATATAATATTATATATTATATCGTATAATACCTATATACGTTATATGGTCAAGGACGTGGAGGGCGTCTGTTCGCGCCGCTGCCGCCGAGATTCTTTTGCCGGTTTAAATTTTACGGGATTATATTGGCCGATTTAGGCACCTATATAATATATTAGGTACGAACACAATATAAACCGAACCTATCTATTGTGTGTACGATAAAAAAGGACATATTATGATTATACACTATAATACTATATTATTATTATATTCATCGAAGCGCACCCTATACAATATATTAGCTTTATGCCGCGTGTTCATATACCTATATTAGTTATATAGGTAGTATAGGTACCAATAGTGCTGCGCGGTACGTGATGAGAGGGCCGAATGCTGCAGGGATATTGCTAGTATAATATTATTATGACATAATAATAATAATATTATACCACTGCTTCATGGCATGTCCGTGTATTTATATATATTATATAGGTACACCAAATTACGGTTAACAGGATCGGTTAGGTTGAGTTTTTTTTTTTTTTATATTTTTAGTAAGTCTACGTAAATTAGTTTGCAAAAAAGTAAAACGAGCTGGTGGTACATTGTCAAACCATATATCACTGTGTGCAACACACCCTATAAAATATATATTATATGAACATCACGCCGCTACTGCATCAGTATTATAAATTATAATATTATGTCCGTGTGACGGTCCACGCGCGCTTTATGTATAATACTACTTAGTACTTACTAGCTGAAATGCTGAATTATATTGCCCGGCTTCGTTCGAGTAATAAACGAATATTTTTACCATTTACTATTAATTATAATCCAATTATTCAACTTAATATATGTCTACGAATTTTTTTTAATATTATTTAAAACTTCTTTCTAGTAAACCTCATTGATAGCAAGCTATCCCACTCCCGATTACACTACGGAGTGTCGTTTTTTTTTTATGGCATATCGTGTTTCTATATGCATCGGGCGCCGATCGGAAATACATCATATTTTGAACTAGTCGGCTATATTAGTACAACATTAATACCCCGAATTCGGCTACAAAATGAAAAAAAATGGTGCGATAGAAATATTTTGAAACTGAAGAGATAGGTATATATTTTAACCAACTTAAACAACTCTATATAAAAAAAAAACCAAAAAATATTCAATTGCCTATAATTAAAATACGTCGAAATTTTTTATATACCTTTATATTATACAAGGATTATAATATAATTCGATACAAATTTCGAACATGATTTTAGTGAACGGTTAGCGCAAGAGTGTTAGCTGACATAGATATACATAAAATAGGGGGCAACGGTTAAAGTAAGTTCAGTAAGCTTATACTTACAATAGGTAGAAAGCTAATATATTAAAAAAGCGTGAAGATAGATATTTTAAAAATATTGTGCTTCAAGCTCCCTTGAAAAGATGAGTGATTTATGCCAGTATATATGCATAGCTGCAGTGCACACCCACTTATAACGCGTAATTATAAATTATGATGTTATATATTACTGTAGTACACGCTGTACCTACTAGGTTTAACATATTATATACCTATATCCTGCACAACATCAAAAAAAAACATTATTATATTTCCATCTTAACTAAATGTCATCGGGTGTCATTGGTTTTGAAAATGAGCAGACTACCAAGAAATAATACAAATGGGTTGTTATAAATATTTTTTCAAAAACAAAATCGCCTAATAATATTATACACTATATAACACCTCGCTGTAAAATGCATATCACCTACATAGGAACTATGCATATATAAACGTGTGTACATCACTGCACGTATATTGGCAAAGTTATCAAAGGCAAAAGAGAGTGACATTTTTCTGGCACGTTCCAATTATTTCTTTGCGCGTATAATCTACTGTTGTTTATATTATAATCGCTTGTTATAATAAATTGAAGTAATATTATTAAGAGTGGTAATATTATTTCATTATATGTAAGCAGTTTAGGCAATCACATCGTTTTTCGTTCGTTTGTTTAGAGGGTTAAGTGATTTCGCCAATCACATCTTTGACAAGCATATATTTTTATGTTTTAGAAACACGAACTAAATTGAAAACATAGGTAGGTACTTAAGATATTATATTATGATGTATAGGCACCAATATGAAATTAATATGACATAATATTGCGACTCATTTAATAAATATAATATATTAAGATGTCATATTTATAAATGTTCAATTTATAATGGCTGCAGGGAATATTCGAGATAATATCCTGTGTATAAACACAATAATCGTCATTAAATAGCCATTACGACACGATTAATGGTGACCGATCGGCAAGGTTGTACGATAAACGCATTACATTTATAAATAATATTGTCATACATATATATACATATAGTAGGTATATATTTAAGGGTGGTGATGACCATAATATTATATAACCATAATGTTATAAAATATATTGCAGACACCGACGTTTAACGTCATCATTATGTATAATGTAAACAATAAACATAAATATTATATTTTTCCCTTAATTTGTTTTTATTATATCTTTCAATTATGTTACGCCTTTTATTTTTGATTAAATTAATAACACAAGAGTTTACGATACAATATTAATATTATGAACACACTACGAATATACGATAATAATTATATTACAGGGCGTTTACAACAGTATATAAATTGGTAAAATAACAAAAAAATGTTGAAAAAATGTAGATACTTAATGTTGTCCCCGTCGTCAGAGTAAACGTAAAGACATTATAGTATTAATTATATAATGATGAGTGAAGACAGCTATAGTAATATTACTTATAATAATATGCAGAATAATGTTTTGATGAAAACACATTAAACGTAAAATTAATAAATCATTATAATAATGGTATAATATTTTTTGTTGGTATAAAAATGTTAACATTAATGAAACTTAAAAATAGTGAAGATTTATAAAATAAAACTTGTGTTTAGTAAATATTAATCGTGTCTATATACTTTAAAATACGATCTGCGGTCTTAGAAGAATTTAAAATTTAGTCAAAATCCACATAAACCTATATATAATATAACCTTACCAATAGCGCATTCGCGTTATTATGATATTTACGATTCACCCCAACGATTAGATGTCTATATGTACTCCATAGTACGTAGGTACTACCTATATATAACCATATGTCCATATAGGATATACCTACTAATTGGATTTATTTATAAACGGGTATATTACTTAAATCTATACAAAGGTTAAGTAATGGTTACACATTAATCCAATTAGTTCAAAATGTAATAATTATTAATTATTTATTAATATAGGTAGGTGGATAAGCCAAAAACTTAAGACATCTATATAATTATAAACACATAAAATTAAACTTAGAATAATTTTGTAACTTATAAGTGTCAATATCTACCTACTGCAGTAACTTTAAATTTAAAGGTATTGTATAGAAATTAGATTCACATGCACAAAAGTGTATATATGAAATGATAGCATGTATAGATATGGCTATAAGGTAGTTCAAAAATTAATAATATTAGTAATAAAGGTTTTTTTGATGGTCGGAAATTAAACCAAGATTAGTCTGTCGACTCGAGACACGAGTCTAGACCTCATCGGAATGTTGTAATAATTAGTTAAACGAAATTGTCATCTACAAGATACTAACATGTTATATATATATAATGTAGATTTTGAAAATTAACAATACCTACACCTAGATAAATTATTTACTACATAATTGCAAAACAATTTCCGCAATAATGATCCCCAAAATTAGGTTAATATTTCTAAGCCTTAAAGTAAATGTCAGCAATTAAACGATCTCAATAAAATGTCCCAATAAAAATATGTGTGAAAATATAATCATTTGATCAGTTTCCCAGTAATATTATTATTTATATATTTTATTTATAAATATAAATTATTAAGTAGAAAATATATTTGTTATGATAGAAAAAAAATGAAATTGCTATTACCTATCCTAAATAATAGTTCATTTCTACTATGTATTTCAAGATGGACTTAGAAATCATAAATTCTATTAAGGACTCTAAATGAATTATCTACTTTAAATGGTTTTAAGTAGGTACTCAAAACATTTTGAAAGCAGAAGTGGAAATAAAATCTTTTGGAGATGTGCAAAATGAACTGCGTATGTGTTTTCTTGTTTGCTACCATATACACGGGTAATATAATAAAAGGGGTCGTTGTAATTAAGGATGGTACAGATAAGCACATTAGTCATATTAATAATAATTGTGACTTCTAAGTTAATCAAAATAAGGCAAATTTAAGAAGAACACCCTAATGAACATTTCGCTATAACAAACAATTAGAAGAATAGTTGTTCAAATTTAAAATTCAGAAGTCTATATAATAGCTATAATTTACCTTAACGAAATAATAGGTACAGTGTACCTGGTACACATATGATAAATGCGTTATTGATTATTATCATCAAAACACCGAGGGGAGACCACAAATTCCGGCTTCAATTTTAAATCTTGCACAAATAATACAGTAGAAGGATATCAAGTAAATTTCAAAAACTTTTAACTGTTCATCGCGCTAATACGTGGAAGTGTATATACACGAAGAGCACTATATACATCCATAAAATTAAAATTCAAATATAATGCCTGGTCTTATAAGAATTAAACAATAACCATGCAGAGCAATGAGTAAATGATGCGAGGTGCGCCAAAGAAGAATACAGGCGTTATAGTAACTATATAGATTTGAATGTAGAGAATGATAGAATGTATAAACAGAACGCACCGTCGTTTAAACGTACAACATACCTTCAAGCAATAGCATGTTGGCATACCTATTGCATTAATAGTAAGACTACATATATATAGGTCCTACCTACATAAAATAATAATATAATATGTATATCTATATAGGAAGATTTAAAATTTATATATATCTAGGTAGGTTATAAGTGTGTAATGCTCTGTGCTTACCATATCCTTGTGAGAGTCCAACGAGTTGGTCTCGCCGGTCGCTGCTACACGGACGGGGTTCTGCTTGACGCGGCCAATTTTGAATGAGTATTCACATCCGGTCCACTAAGGGCGGCGTTATATATTATTATGATATGTTATGTGATGATATAGTCCGGCTGCAATATGGAGTACTAAACGTGATCTGTATATATATGTCGTGTTTCTTGTATAGGTTTTTTGTTTTGCAGGTATTTATGTATTATATATATTATTATTATTATTATTATTATTATCATTGGCCGGAAACGGGGATTGTGGCGTGATCGGAACAAGGCAGCGGCGTCGACGACCGCGACGACCACGATGACGACACTCGTTGGCGGTAGTGCATGATCTACCTGATATTAATCGTATTCGGATAAAAAAAAAAAAACACGAAAAAAATGAAACAATAATATAGATTTTGAAAACGAAAAAGTCGCAGCTACACCCGCGATATTATAATAATATATTCATCATATATATATTATATTATACGCACGATGCGAAAATTGTATTATTTAAATACCAACACGATTATCGAGATCGACGATGTCGTGTGCGACGACACAGTCTGCGGCGGAATTCGCGGCGCGCGGTCGGTCGGTCGGTCGGTCGGTCGGTTACAACTCGAGGTGCGAATCCGCGGACGGCGTTTGTGTGCGTGTGTGTGCGCGCGCGCGACGTGTTTGTTCGCGAATGTGCGTGATCGCCGGCCGAGCGCGCCCGAGGTGCCGGGTGGGGGGCCCGCCGGGCAGCCGTTTCTCATTGGCCGAGAGCCACGCCTCCCCCCCTCGCGAAGTTTCCTTCTCGTACAAGCACGCACGGCGCGCGCGCGCTCGCACGATCCGTTTCTTCACGGTCTTATTCTTCCTAGTTCCTGTTTTATTACTATTATAATATAATAATAATTATAAGTATATTTTTTTATTTATTATTTTTTTTTTTTTACAATTCTTTTGTGGGTACATACTATATTATATATTTTTTATTTTAATTTAATACTCGACACACACACACTCCATCGTATAATATATAGGTATATGCATACATGAAATCGTAATACAGACAATGGTATTATATAGTATATTAATATCTACCACTATAATAATATCATCGAGAAGAGTAAAAATATCTTTCCTCTAATAATGCTGCAATATAATGAAAACCGTATTCAAATTTAAAATTATAAGTAGGCACCTTTAAATATAGGCACCAAAATAATATATTATATATAGGTATACTACCTACTATTAAACTATATAGGTAGTAGGTAAGTTATATACATAAATGTAGGTACCTATATACAATTATGTTAATTATTGTTAGTAAATTGTATATACGATTTGATCGACGCCTATTGACAATGAATATATAGCTAATAAATTCATAGACGCAACTAGGTGGGTACTTGGGGGGGGGGAGCTTAGCCACCCAAAATATATATTGAATAATATTTCACGAACATTTTTTAGGTATTTTAATAATGAAGCATAACGTTGGCTAAAAACGAGTAGGTATAATGCTGCTGCAGAAAGACTATTGCTCAAATTTGGCAAATGCTTGTATAAGATATGTTACACCATTTAAGGAGTGTGACCGAGTGTCCTGCATGAAGTTTAACTTCTTTTTTTCAAATGAGACCCGACCTTTTAAACTGTAATTATTAAGATGACTTTGTACTTAAAAATATAATTTATAATTTAAAATATGTCTCTTAAGAATATTTAAAAATGTCAACTATCAGAATTTGAATAAAAACATTATTAAAGGAAAATTTAGGGTTTTTAATATGCATGCTTGGTGGAGCATACCAGATAAGTATTATGTACATAATAAATATTGATGAACATTTTTATTTATTACAAGCCATTTACAAACAAATACTAAATTAGTGGAGAGGTGTAAGTGTGCGTATTGTATAGGAAAAATATCCACACTCTGTACACGCAGATTAAAAAGGAGAATATTTATAAGGGCCACAAAAACGCAAAAAAAAAATATTATCCTTGGTGCGGCTATATATGAAATATCCTGTATAATAAATTATATTAAAGGTATAAATATTAAATACCTATACTATATATACCTTTATGTATTATAGGTACCTATATAATAGTTATGAAATATTTAGTATTTAACACTGGCGAGATCAAATTATGTAGATATATATGAAGTAATAATTATTTCCCTTCAGGGCCATAATATCACTAAAGCAAACAATTTAACGGAGTAGGTACCTATTATACCTCGTTTAGTCGTACCTATATGCCAGCTATATATCAATATAATTTTAGATATTTTAATTATAGCTATATCTATATAGTTACTATTATTCTATGCCTTACATATTATATACCTAGTCCAAATGCATGTCACTATATTCTGCAGCAATAGATCAACCCTTATTTGATTATACACTTATACATTAAAATCATTGTACTCCTACAGCCAACACAGTGACTTTGAGATTCAGAATGGAAATCGAAAAATTTTTCTCTGGTTTTTTTAAATGTTACATATTATTATATTAATAGTAGAAATTAGTATTTTTTTTTTATTTAAATGATTTTCATATGTTATTCGGGTAGATGATTAGGTACACGCATGCATCAAAACGTAGCGTGGTTAACATGGTCTCGATTAGAAACTATATATAGGTTAAAACCAATAATTTATGCTTGTATAGCTTATATATATATACTCAAAAACTACAAGGTTGATTTTAATGAAAATCGAAGGGGTTGATCTTGGAGATCCTGCAGAATAGTTTAGAGAGTAGTTTGAACCACCAAAAATATATCAAGAGTTATATAGGTACCTAAATCCACAATGTGCAGTTGCAATATTTCACAAAGCAAAGTATATACATCGACGCCAATTTGTCCATGATGGACGTATAGGTATATGCGCTAAAACTATACATACCTATATAGCACTGCATTTTATATACTTGTTCATATTTTCCTGGGCGAAGTCATGGTTATACAGTTATAGTATATAATATATAAGTGCACAGAACATTCGACAATAAATTACTTACACGACTATATAATATTTATAACCATATATTATTATATTTTCAGTATATTTTGTAATTTATATAATAGGTATATAAGGGCGTGTTTCATTAAGATAACGTATTGGATTTAATCTCCTGCTTTTACTTTATCTCAATTCCCAGGTCGTGTGATCTAACTCCATTGGCTTTATTTCTACGGTGTTACGTCAAAGTTCATGTCTATGAAAAAAACTACAAATCATTCAAGTACTTTTTTTTACTTATTCTAAGGTTTTCACTCTGGTTTTTAAACCTAACTGCGAGAAGAAGTCGTACCTATAATATATAATAATATATATACGCAATTAATGTACTTTTATATGTTAAATTGATGCAGCAGCGTATTTGCGGATTTGGGGAATAAGCCCCCCCTATAAGTGTGTTCTTTTTAGCAGAAATTAAAAATAAGTTAAATGAAATTTGCAGCGGTCTTGTATGTAAGCACCTAAAGCTAAAATGTTGACAAAATACGTCAAAATCACAAAAAAATCCTTTTTTTTATTCAGAAATACATAAAAAATTTGATAATTAAACCTAAAATTTTAAAATGTAATACGAGATTCCCCATAAGTTTTTGTACCTTTCACGAAAAAAAAGTCTACCGGAAAGTGAAACTAATTTTTTACTATTTTAAAATATGTATACTTTGGTATACCGATTTCTTAGGGAACGATTTTCTTATTTTGTTGTAATTCAAAAACAAATAACATCTTATACTTGACATTTTCACCAAATGTTGAAACTATCATTTTGTGTAGATACACCATACAATTTTAAAAACATTTTGACTCTTTTTAAACTAATATAATAGACATAAAACATTTTTGATATTTACAATAAATATCGATTAAACAATAAATTTTTGTTTGTTAAAAACTTTTGAAAATGTAAAAGAACGTTCCTCATAAGTTGTTGTGATATAGTAGTTAAAAATGATTAGAGATACATAGGCACTCATATTTTTATAATCATGCAAATTTATAGTTTTAGTCATTTATACAATGTTATAGTAAGAAAATATCGAGACCTTGTAAGGGTGGGGGTATGGAGTCGAATCCCTCTTTTTTAACATATCATTCAATGCCTATTACCCCTCCCTTAGACAATTCCTAAACACGCCGCTGCTAGGATGTTTTTATACAACTGCAGTATACCTAAATTTTATTACAAGTAAAATATTTTTTGAACGACTGAAACTATATAACTTTGTAAGCATTAGCAATTGCAATCATATTACATATTACAATTATGTAATTTCAACTTAAAATGCGCTGTTTACCTTACCCGTGAAAGTACTCTTGAATATCTACCTATATGGAGTATGACTTTGCATAGTGGATACCCACAAATATTTTTAGCAATACATCACTATACATATATAATATATATAGTATACGTGTACACTGTACCTATATACCAGTGGTGTGATTAGGAATTTATCTTAGGGGAATAGACATTTTTTTAGACACAAAATATTAAATTCACTAACTTTACTTTATTTTCAAGTACAGTGGTAGCTGGGAATACTATTTTATAAAATATCAAAAGGGAGGGGGTCTATCCCCTCACCATCCCTTAATTAAGCCACTGGTGTATTATACTGCTGCAGTTATTATTATTATATCTTATTAAAACGTTAAAATTTTATCCATACAAATACAATGTTTAACAACCTGAAGCATTGTTTGAGGATTGTACAAACAACAAATTAAACCAAAATAAGTATAGACACTAGCTAAATATAGGCACTAGTGTATTACACAGTCCTGTATTTGTGTATATAGATTTAAAGTTTCTAAATAAAAACGAGGACATTCTCGTTTAACAAGTGTGAAAGATTTGTAAGTCAACTCTTATGGTACTATAATTTGTCGGAAGAATATTTTTACATATTTGACTTAAAATACTGTAGCAGTGTATATACTATATAATATTATATTCCTATTATAGTCTTATAGGTATACATTTATTATATGTGTATATTTTAACTATCAAAGTTTTAAAAATGAACTGGACATTATAATTTCCTTTGTGGTATATTGAATAAATACCTACAAACAAATTTATAATTTTCGTTAGTGTATATTTAATAAGACTATATTTTTAGAAATGTAGATATTTAAATATAAATATATGTTCTTTATAAAATTGAGTGGTCTATTTGACGTATGATGAATTCAACAACAAATAAGTACCTATAAAATATAATAATAATATGAAACACAGATTTTTACACATGAGTAACTCGAAAGTTATATTTATAAAAAGTAGACAACGGATCGTATATGTATTGGTATAACGTACCATACTATACCACCGACACGACTCGTCGATCGTCTCGCTTCGTTCACTTCGTCGCAAGTTAGTGGCGTATTAATATATTATTATAATTAATGTGAGTAGAAGCAAAAATGATCGTATTCAAAAAACAATTTGGAGAAAACAGATAGGTACAGTATACAGGGTGTACCAGGTCTATTTGACTAATGCAATAACTTTTATTCTATTCAATATTTATAAGTTGTTTTTTTTTTGTAATGATTTGTAGAGCTCTGCGCTATAGTTTTTATATCTTATATTTTATTTTTTTTTTTTACAACAAAAATAAATAATTTAAATTTTGTATTTAATATTTTTCTAATAATTCAAGATAGCTATTTCATAAATATGTATTTAAAAACCATTTTGGAGTTTAAAACTTTTAATTTGGTTAAGTCGTTAATTTTTAAACAATTTTCAAAGTGTGTTAAAATTCAAAATTATTTCTTGCTAATCGCACTGTTACTGCTGTAAAAGTTATTGCATTAGTCAAATAGACCTGGGACACCCTGTATAGTGGTTAACCCAATATACACTTGGTCGTCAATACATATATTTTGTATAGTATCTAAAAATTATAGTAATTCTAATAGACTTCTAAAACTATTATCACTAACCATATTATTAAATTATTCTTAGTTCATTATGTTTACTCGTAATAGTTCACTCGTTATAATTTTGATTAATATAAACATTTTCAACCAAAAAATCAACTGCTAAAAATGTATAGAGAAATTAGTGGTTCTTATTTGAAAAAAAAGCAATTGTACGTACAGTACAGCTACAGAACACTTCTAGCTCAAACGACATAAAAAATAATCGAAGTATTATAAGTATAATAATAATATAAGCTAATTCTGAAGAAAAATTCTACTAATAGTTCGTGAAGTGTTGTCAATGTGGCATATTATATATCATTATAACCTTCATCAATCATGAAAACAATACTAGAATAACTATTACGTTTACCTGCTATTATTGCATAATATCTTTATTTACAGATTGTATCCAAACGTAATTATTTCAATGAATAAAGCCAAGAAAGATATTTAACTACAGCAATTTTAAGAATACGTAAATCGACAAACGTACGCGCTATATAGGAGACTTTTTGATTGATTTGAAGTATGGATTATATTATCACGAATGCTTCTTGAATAAAATGTAAGCAATTTGTTAAAAATTGTAGGTCATAAAATTAAGCGAGAATCGCAGTGTACCTATATAATAGCTAACGTAATCCTTTCCATTATTTTTTCACACGAAATTATTGGAAGCCCTATTATATTTTATAATCTGGAAGAATAAAGTTTGCAGGGTATTACAATCAAGTCAGGGTGTACTTCATATTTTATATAATGGCGTTTTTCCAACCGTCTGTTAAGTGTTAGACCGCATACTATTGCGGAATATGATATAACTATATTGAATAAATAGTATGATTGATAAATAGTTAGAAATTGTAGTCGAGATAAAGCTTAAAACATAATTACCTATAATAACTGAACCCGCTGAGATTGTATCCTTGAAGTAATGGCACTGTCACCCCCTTCCTGCATACCGCACTATACGTCATGTTATTTTTTTATTTATAAAAAGCTTATTATACAAATGTTCTATTTTTAATACATTTAATTTATATAATAAAATAAAAAGAAAGTTTACTATACGTGACTTGGTGATTTTATATTTTATTCGTATGGTATATTATTATTTAGTTACATACCAAATAAATATTACAAACTATATACATATTATTAATATTAAATTTGATTGATTCATCTCAATCATATTCCTATTTATTTTAATTATTTAAAATACAGTAAATTCTCGTAGGTTATGTCAAAGCTCAATGGGAACATAAAACAGTTCGAGATATCGACGTTCGACACAACATATTATAAGAGTTAACAACTGTACTATTTTATGTGGCTGTTTAACAGTCACGTTTAATATTGTACAAATATATACTTGTTTGTAATACGTATTATGTACGTACGAACAATATTAATGTACGATTAAATTGATGTTGTCGATATTTTATTATAACTATTTTAGATATAGTTATAAAGTAATAATAATATAATATTAATAAAATGAAAAGTGTTCGGAAGGATAGTATTGCGGACATCAGACGCACGAGAAATAACTATTGTTGCTTGGTAAGTAAATATATTTAACATTTTACATACCTCGTTCGAAATAGGGTCGAAACATTTTAGCACTAACAATAATCGTATCTGCAGGTCTCAAATGGTGTCAAATGAGTAATAACCTTACCTGTATACGAAATAGCTGCTTAACTATCGATCCACTATTATAATAGTCGTGTGGTTGTCAACCGATGTTCCACCTCCGTATAGTGGCTTTAGTCTTTAGACTGTAAAGTAAACGAAAGTAGCACCTATCGGCGTAGATGTAGCTTGTAGGGTGCCCCGAATGTGAAATGATTCCAATATTCGAGACGGAAATACATTAAACAGACATCATATATTATTATATTATGCCTCCGTATCATGATTGTTTGTAATTTTGTATCATAACAATATAATATGTTAATACAAACAAACAATATAGGTTTTACGTTTTTAAATATTATTATTACTTAATATAACTGCTGGAATCACTTTTGAAATGTATAATAATAAAATAATTACGAGTTGTATAAGTGCGTAATAGCTGTCTTATGGATTTAAATTTTAAATCGATAAACTTTCTATTAAAGAATTTGTTTTTAATCACGTTAATATACAATTTAAATAAAAACCTATGTTTATTACATTTGTAAGGTAACTACAAACTTAACGATTATAATATTGTTATTGCTTTCTTATAACTATATATAGGTATTGTATTAAACTACTTTGATCAGAACCCATTATTATATTATAGCAGGACAAGTAAATAATATTTTAATTTCCTATATTAAATTACCCATATGCCTACGATTTGTCATTACCAAACGAGATTCTTCATAATAATTAAACACTTATAAACATTATAGGTAATGGACTTACTTATAATTTTTCGCACGGTTTTTCGTCGTTGATTCGTCTTGATTCGTAGTAGCGTCTGAACATTGTTCTCCCCGTAAGAATGTAAGATACACAATAATTAATGCAACACACACGTGATTGAAGTATTTTGTATTAATTATTGACTTAAAACATTAGACAAATATCTTTTTTTGTTTTGTTTTGGAGCTACATGAATATAATATGCATAGTCTGGATAAATATATTATATTCGTTTCTATTACCGGGAACAACGAAAAGGAATTATTATTTTAATTAAATAAATAATAAGACGCGACCACATTTCTATATAATCATAATACAAAAAAAACTGTAATTTATTCAATAATTAAACATCGATGCTAATACTGATTAATATTCAAATCCAAAAATGTACGTGTAATTTACAAGACGTGTTATGTTATTGGTTTTCCCATTAGGATGAGATCTAAGGAATGCACAGCCTTAAAATTAATTTGAAGTACTCACAATTTACACACTATATTTACAATAATGATAATAATAATAATACAAATATATTTTAAAAAATAAAGTAAAAAAATTAGTCTCCTACTCGCAGTAAAATAGGTAATATGTAATACCTATACTATTTATATATTCGTAATAACTATAATGATAAACATTCATATTTTAAACTATTCTATACAGTACAATTGTATCAGAAAATCATTTATTTTCCATAAAAAAATAGTTTTGAAACAGACAGATATAATAATATAGTATAATCAATGTATAAATCTTAAATTAAAAATAACTCAATCTAGGTATTATCGAATTTAACTATATATTAATATTTAATTATTGATATTGTTGATAATATATAATATGATAAATAGGTATAATATTTACATTTTATTTGTGTTGTTTAAATGTTTTATAAACTATTATTTTATTTTATATTTACAGGAAAAATCATTTGTTGTGCTTATTATAACGTATACTATTTTAATTAGAATGTTGGTCGTCGTGATTAATACGACTGCTTTGTTGTTGGAGGCATCCTGTGTAGAGTTCACCATTGAGGCGCAAAATAAAAGGTTTAGTGTTCTTCGTTCCTAAAATAATTTTTAACGGTCAAGTTTTATTCAAAACACAAATAAATATTTTTTTTTCAAATCTCGTGTATAGGATATCTAAAAATGCAATATGGAACATATCTTTGTTCAATAATAATATATACTCATCTAAAGTAGAACATTTTATGAACTCAAACGCGAATCCTATCCTATTATAAAGCTATTCAAACAAATTCAAATTTACCTCCATTTAACTCAGATTCAACCTTGACGAGTTGACCTTTGTAAATCCCATTTTTTGTCCTCTTACAAACGTTTATTTTGAGACCGCTGGGCATACCTAAACATCAAAAACAAGATTCTTAATAAAATAAAAGGATAGTTGTTGTATTAATAATATAAAATGAATGTACAAGTTAATAATTATAAGATACAAAAATAATATTATTATTGCATGTTATTAATTATATAAATATTATATTCTACACAATATATTAAATGCATATTAATAACCTATAAATATTTTTATATACCTATACAATTAATTATCACAATATTGATATTTATACATTCAAATTATTTAATAATTCTAACTATGGGTGTACAAATATTTGTAAGATTAAAATTGTTCACGCTAAGCCCAAGAGAAACATTTGTAAAATAGACCATAAAATATATAATATTATTTATTTCATAAGAAAATAAAAATCTAATTTCTCATTCCTATCTATTTTCCCTTTCAATCGAGTTCATTCAATCATTCTCAACTTGATTCACCTAGAATATTTGTGCATATAATATTTATAAAAAGTGTATGTAAATTACATTCGTTTTTAAGTCGTCGAATTGCATGTGAAGCATTATGTCCCACAAAGCTCTATTCAAAGTTTAATTATCATTAGGACTTATGCAAACACATTAACCGAAATCATCGACATAGAATTATTATTTGACATTTAAATAGTAATTATTTCGACAAGATAATTATTACATGTCTAAACACGAGAATAAAACTTAAGAAATTAAAATCGTCACTCGCATTCTAATACGCACTGAACTAAAATAGTCATATTCTGCAGTAGTCTTTAAATTTCTTTTTTGACATGCATTACATACCAGAACATAAATCTTTGTGTTAATCGTAATCACTTATCAAGTCAATATTTATGAATAATTTTATATTTAATCATTAAATCACTAATCAATTATTTTTGAAATATTTGTCATTGAATTAAACGATGCGTATAAGTATAAATAGTATAATATGTACAAACACTAAAACAAAAAGGAGCCATCACATTATAATATTCGCAAGTATATACTCTACAGTCTCCAAATCATTATGTTTACATTCCACTGTTATTAGGCCCTCTTTATAAAAGAAACCTTTTCCTTGCTTCCTATAACCTGTTGTACAGGCAATATAGGTTCTATGACTATAACGTTATATCGAAACAGGCAGCAGCCTAAAGAGGAAAATTTCAAACATTAAATCGATAGACTTTGATTTCGGACAATACAGTCAAAAAATAATAAATGCATACGACTAAACGAGATACTTATAATCATAATATTGTACAACCATTTTGTAACACACATTTCTGATTGCTCGCACTATAATGTTTAAATAATAAAACATATCTCTGATATACATTGTCTGTATAAGTGACATGTTCATCATTGACATAATAATATGTACTATTTTAATATAATGTATACATAATCATACATGTAAGATTTTCTAGAGAAAAAATTACAAGACTATGAAAAAAAAAATGTTAAAATCATGTTTAGGTACGTGATGTTGAATTTAGCTCTGATGTTATAGAATGTTGATTGAGTTGCAAATATAATAAATATTCAAATATTCGTGATTTCATTTCAACTTTAATGACAGATATATTATATAATACAATAAGAAGTCCAACTACCTACAGGAAGTAGGTATACATATAATATAGTAAATACCCACATATTGTAATGTTTTAAAGCCCTGAAATAGAGAACTTTTCTTGTCATAAAGGTTTACATGTTTAAAAATTCGTCATTGACAAGAACCGAATAGCAACGTAAAATTAAATTTATATCGCATTTCAAATTTCAGTAAAAAAAATTGTAAACGCACGGGCTCTTTGATTATAGGCCATTTTACCGACTTCAACTTTAAAACCAAGTCAGTTATATATTATATAGGTCAATACTATAATATACTATATTATACTTGACTATGATAATTATCTATCTTTAGTACCTAATAACTAGTATACATAATAACTATACATAGGCGTACATCATACACTGTATTACACACAAATTTAGTAATGTGTGTGTCAGGCATGAAAAAAAAATTGATCTCTGTCGATCAAGGAGTGATCTTTATGGACATTTTGATGGAATTACAAAAAAAAAACAAAAATTATCCTAGTATAGATATCCATGAATTCTTTATGTAGAAAAACTACACTTACCGGCCGACACGTCGATGTCCATTTCGATGGAACCGTTGATGTCGTGGTCTAGGTCGTCGCTATTCCGTCCGGGGGAAGGAGCTGCAGACTCCCGTGCCGGGCTGCTTCCGGTTGGCGCCGGAAATCGTTCCGGGCTCGTCTTGGGGCTGCAGGATGGACTACTGCTGACCGCCACTCCCCGCGGAGACCGTTCAATCTTGATCCGTTTTTGCTCGTGCATTTCGTCCAATTCGTCCTCGTTTTCGCCCGCGTTGTTGTTGTTCGTTCCTTGATCCTTCTTGCCCAGATTCAACGCCTCGTACTGTTCCGGTGAAGCCGGCGGTCCGTTGTTTGGGTGCAACGCGACCGGAGACTGACGCTGCAGATTCAACGCGGCTGCAGGTGCAGAGGCGTACTGCAGCGACGGGTTGCACGTCTGTTGCAAGTCTGCCGGGTGGACAGAAATTAAAATGCCAAACGAGTTAATATTTCGTAAGTATGGTGCGATTATTTGTACACGCGTATGTACAAATACTGCAGTCTACAATGGTATAATTGCGTAATATATATTATGATTTTATTTTATTGTAATGAGTAGCAGGGAATGTGAACGTGAAGTCTTAAAAACGTTTTATAAAAATGTATATTATTTTAGTCTTTAGTAAAATAATATGTAACACAGCAATAAATATTAAAAACTTGTATAACAGCAGCTTATAGACATTTCACAAATAACAGTTGATACGCAAGAACTATATTATATAAACGTAAGAAAAACATAATATGAATACTACAATAATATTTAAACTTACTTTGTATTGAAAGTCTCGGAATAGCTGTTTGATTAGCTCTCATTAAATCCATCCACATCAACATACTGAGAATTTCTGAAAAATAATAGGATTTATGGTTAAATATTATTTAAATAAATTTGGTTTAACGAATATAACGTTTTGTACAATCTTTCCATTATTAATTATCATTATATTTCGGTTATACATTCATAAGGATTGCAGAAATAAATAGCTTAAAAAATGGAAAAATAAATCATTTGATTTAATGGAAGGCGACTATTTGGACTTGGACTGGCGACTTTCTATATATTTGAACAATAATCTATGAAATTACAAACAGCATAACAATCGATTTGTCATAGTCGAGTTCACTCTATATAATATGATGACGTGGTATTGCGGTAACATGTTGTAAAAGACGATAATATTATTCTTAATCGGACCTAAGTCGATTAATCCAAGTCACCAACAGTGGTTATGAACTGTATGAGCGCTTACAATATTTGTTTAGGATACGTATTACGTATTATTGTGGTGGACACGACTTCACAAAGACTCTGCACACCTAACCGGAGATATAAAAACCCCGGACTTATAAATACTTAAAGCAGTATGAGGATTTATACATGTCCATGATGAAAACCATCTTCGTAAAAAAAAAAAACTATACGCAACGGAGGTGACCCTTTCTTGTACAGCATTATACGGTGCTGTCGGTGGACGCACAATGACGATGATAATAATTAATAATACCGCTGTGCGTGTTAAATCACCGAAAATTAGAACTTTATAATATTCACGTCAGGAAAATAATAATAATAATATGTCATCTCGTCAGGTGCATTAGACTACGACGTTGTATGTATTATCACGTCTAGTACAATGTATGCATGTACACGGTGTATATAAGACGAACTAGGTGGATTAAACATTTTTCTTTTTCTTTATTTTCCAGTCGGTCAGTCATCCGGCGACGTTCGGAGCAGACGATACGTGCAGTGTACAGTTTGCATTTATTATATTATTATTATGGTTGTAAAACAGCGCGAGAGTCGTGAACAAGTGTCGGTAATTTGTTACGTTTTTTTTCTCGTGTACTTACACGAGTTTTTTCTCTCGAAATAATAATAATTATTATACATATTATTCGTTCATTTTTATATACACACTCAACACAGGTATTATAATAAGAACGAGCTCGCGCGCGCGCTCGCGTATAATATTATATATATAAATATATATATACATTTTTTTTTTATATATATTTACATGATACTATATAATATGATATGACGACAACGACGACAACGTCAACGGTGGCGGCGGGACTCGCAGGGCGGCGGGTGTAAAAGAAAGAAAAACCAACAATGTATAATATTATGTATCCATGTTGAATATTTAAATATCAAAAGGCGCACGTATTATATTATTATTGTGTTATGGATTCAAACGAACACACGATGTCACGGTGTAAATTGATTTATTCAAAAACAGCTACGGGAGAGTTGTATACACATCACGTCGCGCGCGTATCAAAAGTGTTACACGCATATACATAATATAGGCAGGTACCTAGCTGGATATTATGCGTGAGTACGTACATATATAATATAATATATTATATAGATATATATATAAACATACGAGTGTGTGTGCATGTGCGCGAGATATTCGTCGTCAGACGGCGAGAGTGAGAAGCGAGAGGAGGAAAAATGCAGCCAGACCGTAGTAAAAAAAAAAAAAAATTAAAATAAAATAAAATAAAAGCCGCATTTACAACACAATGTGTAAGTAAATTGATAACATTGACGAATGTCCCCGCGCCCGTTCGCATCAGATACGGTCGTCGGACTGTATATTATATGCTATTATTATTATTATTATTATTATTACCACGACAGTGTACACGACCCGAACACGGAGACCGGAGCCTGACGACTCTGGACGAATATAAAACGTTGCGTACCGTATAGGTACGACTAAACTACCATTATATAGATATATACTGTACGACATAACCAATTTTATACTTCCTGCACACGCGCGCGCACACACACGCACACACACCTGTAGTCGTTTTGCCTGCGCACAATAATCTCACATACAGCTCCTGAGCGCATATCACAACAGCGGGTTTACATTTATTATGATCAAAATAATTATCGTATTATAATATTATAGGTATTATAATATATAATATTATACTGTATAATATGATGTATATTGTACACGTAGCATTTATTTTATTTTACACAGTAATTTTCTAGGTATAGGTAAATTAATGGTTTTGGAAACGTTGTTTCAAAATCAATGTTTACCGGTTATAACTGCGCACTCAAACATTGCACTCGTCGCTGGTGTCAAAATAGTATAATATATACGCATTATTATTATGGTCATTGTAACGGATCAGAAATAAAAAAGTCATATAGGTATACAAAACAGGATACTGCTGTGCTGGTCGAATAAGCATAACTAATCGATGCTCACATAATATTATTTTAGTACCTTAGTACCTTTATCATCGTGTAATCGAGATTACAAGATCGGGGATAATATTGTATTATTAGTAATTATTAATAAAGTCACACTACGTCTATATTATAGTTGAGACGTCAAGACAACCTGAACATAGGACCGAATTCAAAACATAACACTTATCCCTATATAATATACATATACCGATAAGAAGCAATACCATTTTACATTGAGAAGTATATATGTGCTCCGAGTGATTTCTTCATATAATTAAGATTTTTATATTATTTCACTGATAAACACTGATCAAAGGGCTCGAGTTTAGTTTCTACGTTTTTACAGTAAAACAAAAACCAATCAAAACACATTTACTTCCATCACATTTTTTATCATGCATAATATAGATATTTTTCTATGGGAACGAATAATAGGACTTTTTTTCTTATCAAATAGAGCCTAATATGTTTTTTAGCCTTTTTTCATATTATTGTTTAGTTTATTTTATATTTACTACAGTTACAGTAATGATTATAAGGGCGTTATGGAAATCTACGAAATTAAAAACGATACACGTGTTAAATATATAGTGTTAGAATAAAAAATACATTTTTACTAAACAATATAAAGTTTTTCGCAAACTATTTTTTTATAGTTGAGTATGAACTTAGTTACAATTTACACGGATTTTTTTCTGATTAACGTTGAAATACAAAAATCTGAAACTCTATCTTTATTTGTGCACACTTTTTATAACGAGTTGGCTTTTAATAATAGTATATTAATTTATTTTCTACCTTTATAACTGGCATAGAAATTTCTCTACACTTCTCTTTCACTAATGAAGGGCACTTGATGAATGAGCAAAGCTCTACGGATACAGAAAGAGATAGAAGGAAATAGAATCATACATATATAAAGTTGTCGAGAGAGTGTGTGGGAGAGAGAGCATATTCATATAATGAAATTAGAACACGTCGTGATAGTTTTTTTTGCTCATTCTTGGTAACGTTTCAAAAATACATTAAAACAGAATGAATAGATACACAAAGACGTTATATATACACACATTTAAAAGTAGCATAAAGGTGAAATTATTATTTAGAAATGAAATTGAACATTTTTATTTTTGGGGCCGCGTCAGACGGACACACCTGTCAGGGGGATTGTAGATAGTTGTCAGTGTGTTTACCAATTTCCCGCTTATCCTTTTCTTGGCACGAAACTATTCCGTATTATATAAACAGAAAATAAAAATGTCACAAAGTTTATAGAAAAAAGCAAAATAAATAAATACAAATCCGAGAAAAAACAAATGCTCGTTCTGTAACTCATGATTGACTTATTGTAATTTCTAAAAGTATTGTCTAAATAAAAAAAAAATCCACGCAATATATATGATAGTGCGTATAACATTTTCTAAATAAAGTAATATTATTTTATGCGTTGATATAAAATTATAACCACTTTTAAGGTCTTGATTTTCAGGTCTCCTGGTTGTGTATATAATTCTATAATCCAAAATGCAGTATTTTTGTAGTGTGCATTTAGACACATAACAGTTCAAAAAAAGAACAAAAAACTATTCCTTCCAAGATTATGCCTAACTGAATATTTCTTTGGTGGACTTTTTTAGAGGAAATCTTTATTTGGGTCTATATAATATAGCCTAGTTTTTAATCTCTCAATTGAATAGTCCAATATTTAAAACGAATAGAAACCAAAAAACCTAATGATACCAACTGAAACTGCAGATACTATATAGTATACTATATAGGTACATAACAGTGATATTTTAAATTGTTCTAAAAGTACAAATACCAACAACAATAAAAGAAAATTTTAAGTAATTTTTAATGTTCATTTAAATTAACAATAAACTTATTTAATGAACGATTTCTCGTCTATTTATACCTATAGGAAAGTATATGCTACCCATTGTAACGAAATATTTAAAATAAAACATGACTAATCAACTAAGATTTACCAAATGAATATAGCCAATCAATGATTTTTAAACAAAAAACTAAAAACAATTAATGAAATTAAGGACTTGGAAAAAATAAAATAAAAATTCCTACATAACCTGGAAATATATATTTCAAATTATACCAAAGTACAATTTACAATACACTTTTAATAGATTAATATAAATATACTAAATAGCTAAATATACAAATTATGCAGGAATATAATATATTATGAATTAAGATGATAAGATATTCATCCGAATTAAATGTATTCAACTTTGGATTTTTACTGACTTCGATATATCATAATATAACATATTTATAGAGCAGCCATCTTATTCACTATTATTGTTTTATAAAGTAGACTTAAGTCTTTTAAACGACCGTTTAAAATAGCAGAAATTGCACAAAACGAAATGAACAAAGTTAAGGGTACCTACTATAATGGATTTGAGATAAACAACAAATGTGAAGATGTTTTTAAAAAACAAATAATATGGCAAAAATATTTAATTTTACCATTTCAAAATGTCATATTTTGGTATTTTTAAGGGTATAATATTTAATATGTTTCTAGGGCATAATATATAATTCTCTGCCCCAAATTAATAGCTAAGGAAATGTACACGATTTATTATTACCTCTCTGTTTGCTGGTGGGGTCGCCGGTCGCCACTTGATGTGCTGCAGCGGCCATCATCGTGGCCGATTGGTACGGCGGCAGTTGTAGCTGGTGGCCGTTGAACAACGGTGACGAATCGGCAGATACCGTCGGCATCGGTGCCTGGATTTGGGCCAGTCGTTGCATTGGGCTACCCGGTCGCGGCGGCGGTGGAGGCGACGACGACGACGACGACGGCTGCTGTCTGCCCTGTTCCGTGGCGGCACGGTGTCTGTTGTTGTCTATGATGGCGGCGGCCAAGTGGCGGAACCGATCGTCAGCGGCCAGCACATTGGCGTAGTGCTGCTGCTGCTGCTGCTGGTGATGCTGTTGCTGCTGCTGTTGGTGATGATGCTGTTGTTGTTGCTGATTGTTATGATGCTGTCCGTGCGCAGCCGACGACAGTTGCCCGCGGTGGTGCAACTGTCCGGGGGCCGTAGTCAGCGGGAGCGCGGGCAGGTACTCGGACAGCAGCGACTTGTTCCGGCGGCCCTCGCGCCGGTTTCCCGCTATGGCCATGTTCAGTTCGTCCACCGAGCTGAACTGGTTCATTTTCGACTCATACGCGTACAGGTACTTGACATATCTGCAAACGGTACAGCTGGTATAGAATAATATTAAGAATGCGGTATATTACACGTCATATTGGAGTTCGCAGGAGGGTGCCACCGAGTGCAGGGCTTTATGCTATGTCCGATATACGTCAGAATACATGAAATTGCAACTATAATGAGTGCTGACTATTATACTAAATTCATAACATTATATTATAACAATGTCACATACTGCAGGGACGTAGTTAAGGGTGGTGAGGGGGTAGATCCCCCAGAGACTTTGATGTTTGATAAAATAAAATTTCCAGCTACCATTTACATTATAGTTTTAAGTAATGTAATCTATAATATACATGTGTTTATATAACATTAATATTATAACGACAATATATTATAAGTGGTGTACCAGCGAGGACATTTTAGCGCTTAACTTTATTCAGCGCATACGACAATCTCGAATATACGAAAATCCAGTGTGACAATAAAATTAAACTGCGAAAATACTAAGATCGAAAGAATTTCAACACAATTACATATTAGATTAGTGTAATAGCTGCACTAATCGATATAATAGTGATGAACTATATTTTAGTATTCAATAACAATTATTTAATGTAATAATTTTAGTTGTATCTTCTAGAATTCCGTTTTAAGTTTTTATAAAGTCAATATATTTGCAATCGAAGAGGAAGAGAAGAGGAAGTCAAAGGTTAGGTTAGGTTAGGTTATGTTTTGTCAAAGAGGAAAACAGTTTTTAAAGTAATTAGAATAGATATAGGTATATCAACAATAATGCAGACATTGATATAAGATAGACGAAATAAAAATAAAATAATTTGGAGGTGCAATTAAAACCAAAATTTCCCAGGACGAGTACATACATACATTTCATCAAATGGTAAGTATAATATATACGCAGTTCATTATTTGTTTAATGTTTTCTATAAAATGTAAATACTTATAATTTCTAATAGCTTAGAAATCATTACATAGGGTTTTTCGTAATTGAAGTCCACATAAGTCCTCTCATATATAGATAGTAATATTCATAACTTTAACACTATTTTATAATATAATATGTTGTGTTGGTAACGTGTGAAATGTCGTATTATCGCTGTATTATCTTTTGCTGAAATGTCGTATGCGCTGAATATTGTCGGGCACTGAAATGACGCAGACCCGATAATAAAAGGCGTACATCCTTGTCGTTCGCATTAAATACAATATATAATATTATTATATATACATACTGCGTTCTTAACGTGAAAGCCGCGCTGGTGATGGAAGGCGGTAGGCCCAAGCCTCGGATTATCTCTTGCCACAGTTTTTTAGTAATTACCGCCACGATTCCGCCTCTTTGCACGACCAGTTTGTACAGCGTGTACAGGTCCAACACGCGTTTGGCCATGATGGGTAGTCGGCTGATCGGAGTCCCTGCAAATCGCGATACACTGAATTATTACCGTTACATATGACGATACGCTTACTGCATTTATACAATATTTATATTTTAACTTATAATTATTAAATTTTATACATTTTTAGGATTTGTTGTGGGAAGCTAAATAAATTGTTTCAACTATCAGCCACTAGCGCAATATTATTCGGAAATAGAAAATATATATTTACTCGCGTATAGTAGGTACAGGTTTTCCTTTCATAATTATATCTTCATCACCTAACAATTAAATATCTTGTAAAAGCAAATAATGGGTGTTAACTTCATTCATATAGTATATATTATATATTTTTAATCCCACTATATTTGATAAGTATAATAGGTTGTATTAAGTGGGTGTGTATATATATATATATATATATAGTAGGTGCCAGGTGGGAGTACATATATATGAATATACTTCGGTAGTTATAGGGTTATCAATTCACATACCACGGTACTGTATATATATATTAACGGTGATTTACCAAACATGCTCACCCCCATTTATTCTTTTTTAATAATACATATTTTATTCCAACTCAACATTTTGGAATGTTTAAGTATATTAAAAGACTTGCATATTATATGCTTTCAAATACTTAGAATATTATTATGGAGCAAATGTAGGGCTTATCAACAGAAATATAGTGAACCTAATAACTACTAATAAGGGTGAAAATAATACATATAGGTACCGCATTTACCAATGTTTCAAAAAGAAAATGTCGAATAAGTCGCATAATATATTGGAACTTTTTGAAATAGCTAGCTGCAGTGTTCGTTGATAAAATTATTGTACAGGTTGGTACCTACATATGTTATAATATAATAATAACAAAAACAAAAATGCTTATAGATTTATACCTATTATAAACACTATGATGGGAATAATAATAATAACTGCACAAGATCAAGACGTATACCTATGTATTATACTTCAGCAACTATAAATAATAAAATTGTATTCATTTTTTACGCGTGTTTATCCATATATTATAGGCTGGTTAGGCCTGTACCTATATATAATATTTAGAAGGATTATACATACACATACACATACACATGTATAATAGTATATAGTATAATATATATATATATATATATATATATACCGCAGCAATGGCTATATATTTTATATGACTTTGCGCAGCGTTCGTCGGCCTTTTTACGACTTATAATTATTATATACAGACTATATATATGCCGTGAACTGCGTGCGTTGTTCTACACTATATTATAATGCGAGTATATTATATACCTATCCATATAATATATATATATATATATATCCAATGTATGTTTAAACACAATAACATAATGTTTTATACAGTACGGTCGGATTGTCGGAATCGTTTATAGAATGAAATTAGAGCTCTCCGCGTGTCGGTCGGTTTGCGCGCCATCAAGCGTAAATTATACGATATTATTATAATATATATTAATATTATTATTGCACTCGTATAATAGCTGGTATACCTTTATTATATATTGTATATTATTATACATCATACTGCATGTTTTAATGATGTAGTAGGCGTGTTAAATATAAAACTGCCACACATAGCTATATACCTAGTTGTGTAATAAAAACGAAAAACGAACAATATCATCTACTTTTATTTAATTTCAGTAAAACCAATATACTTATAAGTTACGAGAAACCGTAACTCGTATTGAATGTTCACTGTCATTTTATTCTTAGAAAAAAAATGTTACCCTAAATATAAAAAAGTCTTAAAAAAAGAAACTTTCTAATGACTATATATAATAATATTATATAATATAATACAATTATTGAATTATTAGTAGACCAAAATATTTTTTAAATTATAAAATAGATAGAAAATGCTAATATAAATATTTGGAGAACAATAACAAAAATTAAAATTGAATGTGTCAAAAACTGCAGGTGTTGTACAACAATTTATGTTTTTTTTTAGTTTTTCATGATTATATTGGACATTTTTCCGCAAATGTATAAACTATAGATCATGTTTACAACCAGAAACCACTATCAGTATCGATAATTAAACCATTTTTATTTTTTTTGTATAAAAAACGATGTATAACCAATAATTTCATCGGAGCGATGGAATCTAAAATGCATTCATATTATATAAGTTCAGAGTTTCCACATGATATTTATATAAAATAAATACATACGTGCAAGTGTGCAACAAACATAATAATAATCAACACCATATAAGTAGCCTGCAATAGTAGGTATAGTTTAAAAAATCGAAATTTTTAGGTGCTACCACGATCGGGTCAGGTAAATATCTTCGTAGAAAACCCGACAATTAATATTTTCAATACGCGCTCAAACATCAGAAATTTTCGTTCGTTTTCTCCGAATATATACAGAATTTTACGATTCTCTGTAAATCCGTATAATATATTTTCAGGTAGGTATGTATGGTTTTATAATTTCACATTTCTCGGAATTGTGCGAAGGTACATAAAGAAATTTATTATCTACCTTTAATAATATATAATAAGACAGTATAAATATACAGTTAATTTATGTAATTTTTTTTATTATGTTGCTATTATACGTCTTTTACCTATAATACAATACATAATTATATTTATATGATAGATTTTATCGCATGTTGTATGCGCGTATAACATAGGTACATAATAGGTATATTATGCATCAGACCAATATAATATATATACAAGTATTATAATTTATAATATATAGGTATATTAAATATTTAAATCGTTTCGTTTTTAAGAAATTATATATAGATTTGTAATAAATACAGATATTATAATTTATAGTCATATATTGTATATAAACTTTGAGCCAATATAGCGAACCTAAAGCTTGACCAAAGAGGAAGGGACTATAGGGAGTGATTAAAATTGTATAATTCAATAGTACCTGGGTATATATTCAACTCTTGATATAGCATATAACTATAAAACCAAAGCCCAAGTCTCTCGCAAGCAGTGATAGGGCGTCGATCCCCCCTCTACCATCACTGCACTTCTAAACCACTGCTTTAAATACCTATATATTATTGTTTATCATATATTTAATTTATATATATTATGATGATAGCTATAGAAGTATATTATATTTTGTGTATACGCTTCATGCTAAGTAAATATCTAATATATTATTAACCATATAATAAGCCGAATATAGGCTTACGTACCTATAGTTATTAGCCACATATTATAATATTATATATTAAAAACATTCCCACGACAAACCCGTTGATTATAATACTTGATGTACCTATTTAGATTTTTAAAAATTGTTATCTTTTAAAGTATTATACCTAACTTTAAACTTAACCATCGGAACGTACATAATATATTATTATAAGATGATAATTCTCTCCATTGGACCGTTCCCATTGGCCCGTCGTTCGATCGAATTAAAACACGCCCGTTTTATATATTATATCTACCTTACCTCATCCGGCCGCCACGCCGCTGTGAAGGGGAAAATCACGATGACGTGCCTCGATATCAACAACGGTAATATTATAATAATATAACGATAATAATTAATAGAATTACAATATCGTACTTATGCGAATAATAATATAATATGTAGATATACATTATATTGTTATTTAAGGATTATACATATAAAGACGCGCATACGGCATACCTACCATAACCATCATAGAATAAAAGTATATTATCATCATCTATACCTACATCCTCCGGTGGTGCCGCACGCGGTGGCAAAATACACTTTTAAAAAGAAGATAAGGCGTAGTCCCGCGAACCTATGCAGTCTCCGCTGGAAATGCTGATGCAAACTTTGCAGTCTGCAGCCACGTATTATAGGAATATATAGTCATGGGATCCATAAACAATATTGTTATTAACTCAATAGTGACCTTTGACTGCAGTAAAGGTGTATACTTTTGTGTTTCTTTTTTCCTCCTTATTTTGAATATAATATTATAATCACCATTTTGGTTCAACCTTTTAGTACCTATACAATATTATTATTGCTTTAATGCGTACTATAGAAAATAATATAATATTATAGCGTTCTAAATAATAAAATATAAGTTATAACCTATAGCTTATAAGTTAAAAGTGTAAGAAAATCTTTTATCCTACCCGGTAAACATTAAAATACTAAATAATATAATAATTAACAATTATATAAACACATTGATTATTCAGCAAATGGAAAAAAACAAATAACATTGTAAGAATATTTTGTTTTTCGACTCAACAGGAAATAACAAGAAATTGTCCTAAATAATAATAACAAATAACCCACTATTTTAAATCCTAAGACCGTATTTTTTTTGGTGTATATTATATACTTATAGGTATATATTTTATATGTATGTTTAATGCATAAACACGTGTCAACGCGCGAGGTGTCTTGTTTAGGGTTTGACGGTATTTTATTAACGTCGGTCGCGTCGTCTGCAACTCACCGCGCAGCGACTACTTCTGTACTCTGATCACTGCTGCACACAGTCACACATCAACTAGTAAATTCTATAGTATTTACTATTTTGTTGAAAAGTATATTCCAATTTTTCAGGAGGCGAATGGAACTGTGTAAAATATTTAGTTTGCCAGTTTATAATATTTTTATGTTTGTTCTAACAACAATAGTTAAACACTATGAAATATCAAGAAATTTTAACTACCTATATATACTTGATGGAATAAACATATCAATTAAAAATGATTTGCACTAATGCTTCACCTCATTTTAGTTGAAAAAAGTGGTATTGGTGTAGTCTCTTTTAAATATTTCTAAATAAATTGTATTTATAATGTATAGGTAATAAATATTATATACCTATATACGATAGGTTGTTTCAGGTAGTTTTTATTTTTAAAATGTTCATCGGAAGCTTATAATATATAACTGCGGTAAACATGATATATTTTGCTGTGTTTGTAAAAGTTCTTTTTTATACTGGTCTAAAAAAATGTTGATACCTAAAACTTTTTCTTCGAGTTGTGAAATGTGAATGAAAATGATTGGTAATTTCTCTCTGTATATAATATAACAACATATTATTTTATCGATACGAGGACAGGACAGTACAAAATATATCGAACAGTGCTGGTACCAATATATATTGCTGCTGTCAATACACATATTATATTATGTTAATTTGTCCAGCGCATTATAATATTTTTAAAATGGTCAAACGAGGACGTGTATAAAACAATTTAAAAAATAAATAAGAAAAGCCACGATTGTTTTGGATAATGCCTACGGTCATTAAGGTACGTATTGTTTTGTCACCTTGTTGACCGCCGTCAACTCATTGTATGCACGCGCGTTCTCGCTGTATCGTATACCTACCACCACGCGGAGACTGCATCAGAGGCAGACGCATCGGGTTATACATATAATATATGTACCTATACAAGTAATAATATTATATACACGTGCCCGTCGTGTTGATATTATAGCTTCACCCTTGATCTTGCAAAGTACAATTATTATTATATCCAAGATTTCCAGCAAACATTCGAACAAACACGTGCGCATATTGTACCTATATAGGTACTCGTTGCAGGTATGGTAGTATAATTAATAATTATATTAAAAGAAATACCGATATATTATTCTACAGTAAGTCGCCGGAAAACGAAAACTATATTAATTATTACTTTAAAACATCATTAATAAATGTAAGATAATGATTTTTTTAATTGATATGGTTTAGCTATAATATAGTTATAACTACGCGTGGTCTAACATACATGAATCGTAGATCATAGACCTTATAAATATAAATTTTAGTTTTTAATTGCATGTGTGTGTGTGTTGAATATCTCTCGATTTAGAATTGGACGACGTGTAATTGATATAGACGTACAATGTGGTCATGGGGGGGGAGCGTGATTATCGACTTCGATCATAAAATCTTGTATTATAAGTGCGGGACGCAAGTTTGCATTATTTAAGTATATACTTCAACGGTCACTTCCAAGTCTGCAGGCACGCATAATGTTTGTTTATTCTGCAGTTTTTGGGGTACGTGCGATTCACCAATACAAAAAAACGGTATGCCGAACAAAAGTATTATTTTCCCGTACAGTAAGAATATAGGCATAATAATATATTATTTTCCGTGTAACATAATGTGTCCAGTATATTATATACGTATATACTACCTAAATAGTATGCAACATAATATATAAACGGGAAAAGAGCATATTATAATATATAGGACCACGGGCCGGGACCGTACGTGCGAACGTGCAGCGATCTCGGCCGACAAGTCATTGCGTCGTTTAATTATTATTAAAATTTAGTAAAAACACGATCGTTCGGCATTCCCGTTACCGCCCGCTCAGCACAAGACAAATATTTACCAGAGCCTCTCCGTATAATATAATATTATACACACTACTATATTATAATATTCGTTTATGTGTGGAGGACGCCCCGGCCGATGGGTGTGGTGCTCATATATGCAGGACGACGACGGCGGCGGCGGCGACGGAGGTGACTCTCGATGTTTGCCCGCCGCCGCGTACACACATAATAATAATATTCTATATAGGTACACAGGTATATAAATATAATATTGTAATATACATCGCGGCCGTGGTGTTATTACACGCGGTATTATTATTATTATTATTATTATTATATTATGTGTACACACACCGTGGGCATATACACACACGCCCGATTTTTTATTTTTTTTATTTATCGGAATGGCTTTTAGCGGCGAAATGTCCAATCAAAAGGACCGGGGGAGCAAATAATAATATATTACCGGCGACGAGTATATAGTACCTGCAGTACGGGCACTGCGGAGGTAAACAACGGGATATAAGTTCAACTATGCATACAGGATTATATAGGTATATATTATGTACCAATAAGACCCGTGTCTCGTGACGTTTTAATAATAATAATAATAATAATATAACGAACGCACAGCAGATATTATAAATAAGAGACACAATCGCTGTACGTATTTAATCATTTCCCCGGCCACGGTTTACTCTGTGCAGTGTGTATACCGATGACAACGCGCTGTGGTGTTTACTCGGTGTCTGCGATCCTTTTGATATCCCACATCTACACATATATATATATAAATAATAATAAAGCATATTATATAGGTAATAACATGCTTGTATACATGCACACAACATTAAACAAAATATTATAATATACGAGTAGGATACCTGTTGAACATTCGTAGATCTTCTATAAATTATGATATGATTATTGATAATATATACCTACTGCACGCGCGATGGTTATAATATTATATTATCGTATGTTATTACTATATTCTATTATTCTTATCGGTATCACAATGTTATTATAAACGTGCCCTCTTCGCCCACCCATTAAGTAAATAAATCGAAAGGGAATCGATATTATTTTTCCATTTACCTATGACACTTTATTTACATGCCCATATATATTATACATATACATATATATATATATATATATATATAGGTATATTATATTATATTGTTATACAATTATTATTCAAACGTCAATAATAATAAACTCGCACCAAAACGAAATCCATTTTCAAGGCTAAATAAATAATAATCGACTACATTAAGATAATAATATAATAACACGATGTAGCCTAAACATCTATAATATTGCTGTAGCTATAATACCTCTAGCTATATCGGATCCGGCATCGAATATATCTACATAGAACATCATATTATTATTTGTTGCGGGTTTCTATAATGTTTCTATTGACGCGTGTTAATGCATACCTATGTATTACTTATCAAATAAACATCCAAGTGAATGTGAAATATTAATATTGTTATAATCTAGACGTATAATAATAATGTGTATAGCAGAACATATTGTTGCGATTTTGTTTTTATCGTTTGTTTTTTCGAATTCAAACATTTCCTCGTTCTCTTTTAAACCCCAATACTGCAAGTAGTCCGAGACGGATAATCTTAAAACGTTCGTAATAAATTACTAACTTATTCCTGTTCGTATAAAATATAATATTTACTATACGTACAGATTTGTGAATAAAAAATAAAATAATACGAATATCGTAGTAGTATCGTTTAAATTATTATGACATTCGCATTGTTATTTTACTCATTATATATTATGGTATGCGTTGTTTTATTCGTATATTATATTATAGTCTTTATAGTCTCTAAACGATACTATACAGGCAGTATAGGCGAAAATCGTTACCAAAAACCTTGGCCGTCTGGGTTTTGGCATCCACAAACACCACCGGTCTCACACTGCACCGGTGCAACACGAAAAAAATGTGTTGGCCACGTGTCCCGTCGCACGAGACGGATACATTTGATTTTAATACGCATTATCATTAGTCTTGTTCCGAGTCGACGATTGCACAGTGTAAGCTGCTGGGCGTAAGCGCGGCTAACGCCATTAGCGATTTTCACGGAGTCGTATACGAGACAAAAACCGAATTTCAAACACGACTGCTTCGTCGTTCGGTACCTTTATTATAATATGTAATATATATACTGTCTGCAACACTTCCGCACATGCGACCGGCAATTTAATAAATCACCCGATAAAATCCTTTGCAGTATTATAATATACTATATTTTGTGTTGGTTATATTTTCGATGACGTCAAATTTAATTGGCTTATCGACGATTTGGATATCTGCAGTGAACTAGCCATATATAAATTACCATAAAACCACGGTTATCTAGATAACCGTGCATAAAACACATCATAAAATAAATTGTACCTATTACGGTGATGAGGCGCGAAACTTGCGGTAATTTTATAATTCTATATTTAATGATTTTGAATTGTTTGCGTTTGAATCGACTTTTAAAACGGCACTTTCACTGTTATAACAAATATGTTATTTCATTTACATTATGTTGTTTATAAGATATTGATAACTACCATCAAACATTACCTACCTATATATAGCTATTTGGTCGTTTTAAATTATAAAATGTCTAATGCAACCAATAATAAAATAATCATTTGCTCCCTAAGGTGGGTTTGCGCATTAGGCCGCGAACGTCATTCATTCGCGAGTTCAGAGCGAATAAATCGAAAGTCAAAATCGAATAAAATGCTCTTCGGCGTGAGCGACATTCGGCCCGTCACCGTTCGATTCGACGTGTCATCTTGTCGCGAATACTATTTAGCGATCGAATAGCCTGAGAGTTCTGCAACCAATCGTTCGCAGCCTGATGTATAATCGTACCTGCAGGTACCGACAACCAACTTTATATCTATATTATATATTAAACCGTTGCTGACTGTGTATATTTTATATTATTGGAATAAATTATTTACAACGATATTACAATGATGTCGGTCCGGCAACGCGTCTTTGCATTATTATTTTTTCACAACAATTATTTTATTTTCTATATATATAGTATAATATTTGATAAATAAGCTATTAACAATATTTCGGAACAGTGACGGCTGGTATTATGATTTTTCAATTTAATACAGATGGCAAGATGAAATATTAGAATACGTATATTATCGTACCGACGAGTTAACTTTTTTTCACTTCTATAATATAATATGATTCCAATACGTACGATTCGAACGTAATTTTAATAATATTGCATTCAACGTTATTATTATTATTATTATTATTATTTCAACTCGATACATTAAACATTTAAAAACTCAATTCCGTGTGTATTTTATCACTATAAATTATAATCGTATTAAATGTAATGCTGTGTTTAATATTAAACACGGCGCAACGTTGACGCAGGTATCATATCGCATCATAAAGGAACCCTGGAGAGATCGTAATTGCCCGCATATCGAGAAAGATAAAAGGTTTTTGATTTATTGGCTAAACCGTGTTTTTATTATACCCGCTCGCATAATATTATTATATTATTTTTATATATTATTATTATTATTATATGTATAAAAGCGGATCGTTCTCGATTTTATTATTATTATTATGTTTTTAATCAAATCGAAAATATTTTATACCGACGACGACGTGGGACTCGACTCGATTCTCTCTCTCTCCGTCTACAATACATATAATAATATTATGGTTTGGTGGTGTGCCGTCATCGTCGTTGTATCTATACACACGTTTCTCTATGTGCGCTCGCTCTCTTGTTATTATTATTATTTTTCCAATTTTTTATTCACCACGCGAGCGCATATCGACCGTACCGAATCACCGACGGCTTATAATAATATGTATAATATCATACGCGCGTACCTCTGCAGCAGTATAGAGACCGAGAAAATACTTACAACAATTATAATATTTTAATCGCTTACACGATAAACACCGCAGCAGTTGGCGCACGTTTATATACACCTATAATAATATGCGTGCATAAGAATTTTACACGGACCTATATAGATATATTACGGTACTACATAAAGATATTATTATATATATAATATATATTATAATACGAGCACGTCGTTGGAAATGAAATAATAACGCGGGGATGATTATTATTTATTATTATTTGACGGTATTGAAATTGTCTTATAATTGCTATTTATTATTAATAGTTTTATAGTTTTCGAGCAAATTATTATAACTTTCGTCGTTTGGGAATCGATGATCATAATAATATTATCATGTAATAATTACAGTTTACAATATTTGTTTATTAGATGTGTATAATACTATGCAGATGGCTGTATAAAAGAGGTGCTTAAGTCCTATAACTTCCTTATAGGTATACACAGTTTATTTTATTATCATTCGTCTCGACCGTAATATCGTACCCCAAATTATATATACCTACGCATTACCTTTAGTAGATTCGTCTGTTTTTTTATGATCTGAAACCAATTATTAATTTTTTGATTGCTTGTAGAATACCTCGACTTTGAAAAATTTGAACAATTGTGCAAAAATAAAATAATAATAATAATAATAATAATAACTTAATGCTCAGTTAAAAATCCGAACCGTCAGTCGTCGTGGTATAGCGCGGACGAATAATTTTATGACTTCGGAAATATCGTTTGCCGCGCTGCACTATATAGCAGCTGTATTACATGTTGAGAGGGCCACCGTGCACGCAGAGAGCCTCTCCGGTGATTTAAACGACATGTTTCTGATAATCGTATAATCTAAAAATATTATTAATCTACGACGTTTAATAGCAAACATAAAAAAAAAATGAGTCTGACCGGGGCAGAGAGTGTAAGCCGCCGACAAGCTATTAAAAACAGTTTTATTGCCGGGGTTAAAAAAAAAATATATATACTCGTATATACAAGAAACACAAATTGTAATACAAGTATTATTAACGCCCAGCCATTGTGGTTTACTGCTGGACGAAAAAAAAAATTCGGTATTTACTCTCGAATATTGCGGATACGTTGTTTTATGTTCTGCGAACGAGTTCTGCACGAGGTCTTTTGTCGGCGAATTCCCGAATATTGCAATGCGATACGGAGGACGGAAAAACGCAATACTCGCGCGAGCACACTCGACAGGTTTGTTTTGTTTTGTGTATAAAAAAGAATTTATTTGATATTGCGTTCTAACACTTTATAACTATAAAATAGGTAATATTATGATATACAACCACTAAACGTAACTTTTGCACGGGGAAGTTTAATAGTTGCAGCCGACATACGCCTCTATGGGATGATAAAAAATATATAATAACAAGAGTGTTCCCCATACTGCTAGCAGGTCACCCACCCGATAACGATTTTTTAACCGATGTCAAAATGTTGAACGGAATGCGCGTATTATAATATAGTACATAAGCCACATAATGCTGCAATGTCAAAGCCTAAAAATACATCATTGACAACAGTTTGTTATATTATCCAATGCGGTTTTATGTGGGTTTATTGACCGACATATTATTACAAACATCCTACATCGGTTTGATATATTATACAATTTACATAAGCCCGCTCATAACACTGTGAACGACATAAAACTGTATAAAAGTAATATTTTACGAAATGTATTTTTAAGATTATTGCTTTTTTAATTTTCACGCATTTTATATTATATAATACGTATAAAACTACTCAATAGTATTCATTATAATATGTATTTAAAAGAAAATAAATCACATTAATTTGAACTCAAATATTATTATCGTATAATGCAACACAATAACCTATACATACAAGTATACAACTACAATTAGTATACAACGATATTTTAGTTTTATTATGTTTGTAATAAATTCATAATAGACCTACCCCACTTCACACCTATATACCGAGGATAAGGTATTGCGCATTCCTATATTATAATATTAATATTATCGCAGTACGCTGCAGGTCGACACATCTTTCACCGCATATAAGAAACACGATAATATATCTTAATAAATACGAACGAGACCGGCGGCGGGCTACATTGTACGTTATTTTGCAAACGTAGCCACTGCATTTTGTCGCGGATACTTATAATATTATTGTTTTTATAATAATCTCGGCCGTAATAATTATTTTTTACAAGTGCTGCACGCGAACGACGAAAACCGTCCAACATGCCAACCATTATAATATAACTATGCCGCCGACGACAACGTCGCGCTGTACACCTAATAATAATAATAATAATAATAATAATAATATAATAACAACAACAGTAAATATAGTAATAATTTGTGCAATATTCATTCGGCAATTCGGTCATTAATTTATTTACAATACGGACACGTTTTATTATTTAGCTCTTAAAAAGTATAATTTACACCCACAAACCTTTTTGTCTACGTACCTATATATACCTAACGCCTATATCATCGTTTGTCAGAGATTTTATTGCTTTTGTACATGACTTTTTGATTTTGGACTATGTAATCGAAACGCGCACGTTTTCCCGATGCGAATATTATGGTGATTTATAATGATAAATTATATTTAACGAATATACTGCAACTGCATATATATAATATTATGTTTGCAATAGTGTATTATATATATGTCATTATTGTGTAGGTTAGGTTAACACACAATATTATACATTGTCATATTATGCATTATATTTACAAGATATATATTATATATATATATGTATATTCTTATTGTGTTCGGGGTGACATTCCGGCGAACGTGGACTATTGTGACGTGTATACAGGAATAAAATATCCTAAATATATTGTACCTACACTATATAATATTACCGTATTATATTTTTCGCACATCGTTTTGAAACAGTCTTTATTTCAGATTCGTGTCATCCTAAAGCGCGGTCTCTGCGAAATCCCTTTTGCCACGACGATTTATATAGACGGAGTGCGCGGCTTAATAATATTCTGTCCGAGTATATAATATTATGTGCAAAACTGCACTGCCAATCCACCACGGTTGTGTGTGTAATATGTACCTAATGTATCGTATACGGGTGTGTTCTATATAACATTATGTGCCGTGGCATAGAGATTTCAACATTGGGATACGACAGTGCCGAAACACAAGAAACGTAATATTATTTCCTAGTCGAAATAAATCATTATTGCAGTCGATATTACGGGCTTCGATGCACACAGTCATTTATAACAATATATTATATAATACTATGCAGAAAAATTATGAGCAACAACAACTATTCACAATATTTGACCGATAAATCGATAAAAGCTAGCTGAAATACCAAAACCCCATTCGTTACAGTAGTTTAAAAATGTAATATTATACGTCATAATTAAAGTTAATAAAACTAAAATCTATCAATTTCAGTGAATGACTAAATGTAATTTTTTTTAACTTTTAAAAGTATACTGGACTACAAAATTAATAAAAAAAAACCATCAAATTAAATCTAATTTATTAAGATTCGTATTAAAATTAAATAAAGCAATGTAGGTACACAATATATTTTGAATTGACAATTATATGACTCTCGATATGAATGCATTTAATCAGAAGGTTTTTGGTTGATTCATTTCAATATAAAAACATTAATGGAACATTGTAAGACCTTATAATATTACCTACCTGTATAGTTAATGGTTTCTACAAAATGGAGAACATATTAGGCATGTCATCTAAATAGGTACTTAATAGTTAACAAACAATAGTTAATACCTATAGTTAATGAAATATAGAGTAAAGCATTTAGTTAAGTTTATTCTTAATGAGTTCCATTTATACACTGATAATCAATGTGTAAAATCAGATAACAATTTATTGTACAACAAAATATTAATAAATACGAAATAAATAATACAGAGCTCGTTTGTAAGACATAATTATAATTAATTCGAAAATATATAAAATTTAATAATGTAGTAGTATTATTGAGTAGTTCTAAAAGTCACACCCCCCCCCCTCTCACACTCTTTGAAACATCAGCGGGCAAGAATAGTGGAACTATATATATATACTTTACTGCATCTCGTATATTAAATATGCCTATTTGCTGTTTTCAAACCAAAATTATTTTAAGTCATTTTGGAGTGTAGTACCTATATATAATATTTTTTATATATTTTTATGTGCCATTAAAGTTAAATAAATGTAGGTACTGATTAGTATATATAGTATTAGTACTTTTATTTTATAACTAATTAGTTATGGATATTAAATATATAACATTTGGGAAAATATAGGTAATAACCGCATAAATATATATATATATATATTCATAATAATTTAAATTCGGATTATTTTTTTGCTTGACCTACATAATATTGTTTGAAAGTATCATTAAAAATTACGATTGATAAAAAAATATTTTTAAAGACAATTTATACACCTAAGTATACGTACAATGTACATGCATATTATAATTTTTACGAGGTACCTATATAATAATATTAGATATATTTTCGTATTTTGTAAATGGATATACCTACTCTTGCCTACTCAGGGCCGTACATTGCAGTATGAACATTAATTGTTATTGTGCCTAGAGCCTTCATTTTTAAATATGAACTTTTTTGTATTGTAAGTAATTGGTAATGATAAAAATGATGTAAGTACCTAACTACAGGTATACCTATATTGATTTTGAGCAAATAATGCAATAAAAATGTAGAAGTGCCTATATTGCGCTACTACTTGATTGAAAATAATTATTAAACATTAAATACAATATTAGTATTTGAATGTATGCAAACAAAAGTGATTTGACGGTTTTGTAGAGCGCGTGTAACATAAAGGTTCAAAAATACCCGCCAATTTTCTTGCTTTCAAAATTCATAACTCATGCGTGGATATTGAAAACATTATAACCGGTCGACAATCAACACATAATAGTGGCAGAGTGGTGTCATAATAGGTGTTTGCGGCTTAGTCTTGGTCGAGGAAAAAAACGGAATTTACGACTTATATTATGAATATATGTGCCCAGTGCTTACAATACAAACACTGCAACCATCATAATATTCTATTATTCTATTATTCGTATTACTATGTATATATATATAATGGAATATAATCGTATCTTAATTTTCATACTTTTTAATATGTATGTGACAATGTGACCTACCTTATATGGTATTACAAAAAATACGTGATATCAGTATATTACATTGAACTATTATACTTTATACCTATTATTATTATACTCGAGTTGCCGTTATGCCGTCAAAATATTCCGTCAAAAAACGATATACCGCGAATAACGAGGACGAAAAAAAATCGGTTTAGACAATATTATTATTGCACCTTTTGATTTCAAGTATTGAATACTCGCTCACGATTGTTTTTATTCCTACATCCGTATTTTCTTTTCTCTATTCGGACGGACAAGCTGGTGTATAGTGAGGTCACATACGCACTCGCGAGCACGATACACGACCGGCGCACTCACACACACACATACATACGTACACCACACATCGGATAATATATAATACACAGGTTGGATGCCAAATGCGGAGGATTGATGACGACGTCATAGGGTAGACGAGAGTGATGATCGAATGATCCGCGCAATCACGACCCTGCTGATTGATGGGAATAATATCCAAGAGCGGCGATAATTATTTTTGGGAAATAAAAAAATCTACTATTGTAATTAATTATTCGAAATGTATATAATGCGCCGCGAGCCTCCGGCCGCAATCGGATCACACTAAAGACTAACAATAATTCAAGCCACGACCGCTCAGACGCATAGGGTGTACTCAAAGTGTATACGAACAACGTTATACACCGTGCATCGTATGTGTAAGACGTATCCATAACCTAGGCAATAGCTAGTATAGGCGGTGTATAACAATATTATACTATTGTGTGGCTCGTTTCATCGAAAGTCTTATTATTTTACCCTTACAGCGGTATAATATGATATTTTAATGACGAACTGAGATAATATTGTTTACATTTTTAATGAGGCTCCCCTCCACTCCTGTCTCGCGTATATTATACACTATCATACATTTATATGCGTCTAACATAAAACGCTACACTACACAGCTGCGACAAAACATCATCACGCCGACGCGCCACCATGTAAGCTACTTTATGTATATTATACTGCAGTATATATTATATAGTTATATTAGTAGTTGTAGTATCTATCTAATAACGACTTATTATTAGTTCTGCTTGATTTCAGTGCGGTTACGGTGTATACTTTCAACCACGAAACACCTCGCTTCGGAATAATAGCGTGTATATATAATATGACGTAGGCACTTGAAACTTTGCGAAATGTACGTATATAACATATAAAAATTGAATAAAAAGGACAGCATGACAAAAATTACTGAACAAAAATAAGCCGTTTGGTCGTTTAATTGCAAAACAATAATCATTATTAATTAATATTTTTTTGACGTATAATAAAAATTTTAATGTTGATTTATTCTTCAAAACGACGAATGACGATGATTATACGACGAGATACCTATAGCTGATACTATTATAACTCTCAAGTCTCAATAACAATATTTACGATAATTATTATTAATAAAAAATTATGCACACATTATACATAACATTATATACTAATATAATAAACATAATAATATCAAACTGTGCGGTAGACGTTATGAGAGAACACCCAGTACACCCGACGAAAAAAAAAAATCGAAAAACCTCAACGCTATAGATGAATTATACAGCCGAAGGCCGATTCACAAGTATTAAACGCTATTCGTACAGATGTATAATATTTTTATAATCGCGGTGTCTTTTGATATTGACTGGAAAACGCAATAAAAAATCGGCTGTGATGGAGAAATATTATTAATATAAACGGCGTCGCTGTATAAAATATATTCATGCGCACACGGCGCACACACACACACACTAATCCAACATATACCTACCCGTGTATAATAAAAAATAATATTACTAATATTACTGATGATGTAATTACGAAGGTGGATGCCCATATCGGATTTAACAATGTATGCGCGCATGCGGATGGTTGTGGAATATATTATATTATTAGGTATATACCCATAATATAATATATATAGGTAAGGCTACGTAAGAGTATAATATAGGAGAAAAGAAAAGAAAAAAAAATTAAACCTTTAAAAATAATAATAACGTCCATTTGCATTTGGAAATTAAAAATTATACATAATTATTCGGTTACGGTTCGGAATAATATTATCTATAAGTACGCGTATAGGCATAATAATATAATATATTATTATGTATCATTATAATGGTGCAGGCCCAGTTAATATGCTCATCAATATATATTAAAATATTGTATGGCGACGATCGATTTGGAACGAGAAATGAGAAATGAGAATATATATTATATATATTATTAGAAAATGTTATATATATAACATATAGGCGGTATGTGGGTATATGTGTAACCATTATTATTGCAGCTACCGCCGCCACTGCCGTTTCGGGACGACCACTGTTTGAACTAATTACAATAATCGCTTATGACTTTCCTACTTGACGTATTTATTATTATTAAGGGGCACGCTGCACTTATTATTATAATAATCGATTTCCATACAGACAATGGACACTCAGCATCAGTAAGTGCTTGTACGCGCCTATAAATATTATAAGACTGCATTTATTGACGGTGATCATTAGGACATTAGGTATATTATACACTATTGTAATAATATGTCACTAAATACTTTGACTCCGAATATGGCTATACGTCTGTTGTACGACTGTACCTAACAAACTACCTATAAATTAATAGGTGTGTCAAACTAACAAGTTGAAAATAAAATATTACCTTTGTAAATACATAATAATAATAATATACAGTTTAAAGTTATGACGAATTCATCAAATAATCGAGAATAAAATAAAATAAATATATTCTTCATTACTTTAATATTTTTTGTATTAAAATTTGTTAAATTTCTAACTTTTTAACAAATTTAATAAAGACGCGTAGGTATAAAAATATTTCACCATTCGAAATAAATTATAAAATTTATAAAGTATTGGTGATACCTATAAAAATACCTCATTTTACTCATACTTAAAATTATTTTGTACTTTAACTTTAAAAAAATACATTAAAAATATATATATTATAATATAGTATATTTAGTTGGGAAATATTGTAATCACATACGTGGATTATTTGCTAACGGCAAGTGTGCAAATGAATGACCACAGTATGGTTTGTGTTATCAAAAAACTATAAAGTTTGCACATGGTATAAAGTATGTACAGTGAATTACACGCTTAATAAATACTGTTATCAGTAATCACTTATCAGCGTTCACCTACAATAATGGCCGTCCAATATATATCAAGTCTCAATAAATTTCACCGACCACCATGTAGCTCACAATTATTATTATTATAACCAAAGAACGATTGCAACTGAAAAATGATTATTATTACTATTTGTAATGGTTATGTAGGTATAAGTGTAAAATATAAGCTATTGAATATTGGTTTCAGTGTGTTGTACATTGTTGTGGTTTAAAAGCAATAAAAGTTTACACTTTAGTTCATAAAAAAAATCTGATAAATATTAGTCATTGTTTAACTATATATCCAACTACTATTTCACATTCCAACCAAACATAAAATATATATCTTTTCTTAGAAATAATTACAATGTGTTAATATTTTTATCATTACTTTTAACATAACACAATATTAAACACTAATATATATATGTACACACACATGTTATATTATTATAATATTATATATTTATATATTATATATCCGTCAAAACGTATACAAATGGTAAGTTATTACTTATAAGGCACAATAAACTATTTGTGGTAGATATCTTTTCCAAGGTAAATTCAATACTGAAAAATGTTTTATCTATAAAACGTAATGCATACATATAATATAACTACGCGTCAAAATTACTATCCAAATTTAACGAGATAATATTACAAACTGTAACCGCCATTACCACTATATTAAACTGATGAGAAAAAAAGAGGTCACCGGTCGGGGTAGGTATGTATAGACCTTTAGTTGTCTTCTTATACTGCAGAAGGAGTCGACATACATTCGAAAACAAATACCGAAATTATGATTAAAATAACGAGAAATGTTAAATTATATTGTTTCCATTTACATATTATAACGATGATACATAGCAGGTGTTTCATAGATAAGGCTACAAAAATAATGATATTATTTTTAAATAAAAAATTACCATTTTGCATGTACATATAGTTGAAATACATGAACATTTTGTTTAGAAAATAACACAACAGGTGAATAGTGTAAATTAATTTATTGTATTTGTGCTAATTACCCATTTACAATTGCCGTTTATTATTACACACCTATATAGGATTGTTGCCGGCATTGTGTAGCGACACACATATTTTTTTAAATGAAAATCATTGTACGTATTATAATTTTTTTCTTCGGAATATTGCTTTCCCTATCATAAAACTAACATATTACTATTAATATTGTAATGAACTGAAAATTAATATTTACATATGTATAGTTTACCAAATTGCAAAACATCATTAGACGGCATTTGTCGTTATTAGGGAATTCGGGTTTTTTTTCCCCCATCGCACGCGGTGATCGGAATAATAAATTAACGAGTGTGCGCGTTTATATTCGGTAATTACGATTTTTTTTTTTTAATAATTATTGTTACGGACACGCCAATATGCTTTCTCGTTTATAAACTATGTTATAGTGTTTACATTACGGGTAGGTTCGAGCCGTTTAGTAGGTACAGTTTAGGGCAACACGAGGTATTTAATTGTCATCCTTCAACAATTATTGTGTTTTATTCAATAGGTACAAACAACAAATAATTATTGTAAAAAAATATTTAGCTTGCCACAAAGTCTTACAGTTAGATATGAAACCATACAAAATTCACTGATGCAATATAATTTATTAACTATTATGTGAATTACTTTTGATAAATATATTTAAATATGTCTATCTATTATACCATGCAGACAACTAAATGATTATCTACTTAATATTAAAATAGTTTAAAATATGATTGACAATTTTAAAATTATTTTATTCTGAACTGTATTGTAGATATAACTAAAAATGTTTTACTTACACATTAAATATTTTAAATTTTAATAAAAAAAAAACAATTATAATGATTAATATATTACCTTTAGATCATTTTTGTCATTACTGTTGTGTCGTTTTTACTTATTTATTAATATAATAAATTATGATCTATTATATCTATACCTATTAAAAATAATTACCTATCAAACATACAGTATATATGTATAGTTATTACTTATTAGTTATTAGGTACATTATGTGTACCTATATTTGTAATATAGCTTAATTGGGTTGTATTTTATGATGCTTAACTAAAGGCAAACATTTTGCTACAAAAATGAATTTCCTATAATAAAGATGTCGACTTGATTATAAATATTGCAGGTACCCCTACATAGCCTATCGTAAAATATGCAATTAATTCCAAATAATAACTTATACACTATAATACGATACAATATTTAGATATTTATAAGGACTTTATACGCCCTCTAATGCAAAGTGAACAGAATAAAACATGTATTTCACAAAAACAATTTTTAGCCCCGACCTCTGACCTAAGTTTGAAATAAAATCGTCAATTTTAAAGGCATTGTTATAGTGGTAAAGAGAAGATCGAACGTAAGATGGAAAAAAAGGCAATAACACGCCCGCCCGATTATTATTACAGACTTGTCAGAAATTGGTATTGTGTTGCAATGTTGAATATTTTATATTAGGTTGGCTATACGCACAAACCTTATACAGAGACCGAGTCCATTATTATTAAATGAAAATAATAAAAATAAAACCGATACTTTTTTATAGCCAAATAAAACAAAAACCGAAAAATATATATTATAATATATACATGCGTGAGACGTGTGTTATTTGGAACAGACGTGGAGGCAATGTTTAACCGGGCGGCCGTAAATCTATACGTTTTGGTCGATTTTTTTTAATATCTGATTTTAAACGTCACGTTTACGATTTCGGCAGGACTCATGAAAATTCGCTTTACAAAGAATCAAGGGATATAAAATATGCTCATTTTTGTAGATTTGAATTTACACAACTTGTTTGTATACACGCGAAGTATGTGCACATCCATTTTTATACAAGGCCAAGAATTGGATGTTATAATGTTATAACATATAATATAAAAACATGTTCGTATATAATGTTATAGATACATAATATATAGTAATAATATTACGTAACGGTGTAATATTCTTAAAAGGATATTTTCAAAAATGCTTTATATTTAATTATAAGACCATAGTTTTAATAATAATATATCCTGCACCTCATGCAATTAAAAACAGTATTCAAATTATATACGGAGAAACTGTAGCTCGGGCTCAGCTGTTATTACAAATTAAATAAAATATTACATTTTTCATTTGTTAATGGTCAAGAATGTCGAGGTTTTATAGCTATATTTTACATGCTATAAATCATTACACGCTCGTGTTTAGATCATTCGGAAATATATTTTAATTTTAATAATATCAGTTTTTATGGAAACTACGTGGACTATAATATACCTTTTGTATTTGTATTTTTTCATTAAAGAACATTATACGAATGGAATTTTTATTTATATTTTTTTGCGATAATACCTACTAGACGTCATAAAGCATCGTAAAAACATGCATTATATTCCATTTGAGTTATTATTATTATTATTTTTTTTTTATTTTACATTGTACGAAAATAAATAGTGACATTACCGATACCAATCCAGAAACAAAATAATAATAATAAAAACTTGTAATTTCACATACCTTGTTCCTGCATGTAGCTGAACAGTGAATCCAGGAAACTGCGTCTGTCGGTTTCGTTGCCCGCCGTGTATAACTGAAAAATATAAATGTAAATGTCAATATTGTGAACATATAGTTTTACATTTGTAACACAAGTAAACTATTAACGGGTGTGTACAAAAAATGTTTGCTGTGAATTCATTTTTATATTATTAAGGTTTGTACCTTCTCGCATTTATCTATATGTATACATATATAAATTAAATTCTGATCGTTGGGGAGCGCGTAGCTCAAAAACGGAAGGACCGATTGGTCTCGTTTTTTAAAAAAAATTATCGTAATAGTTCAAACAAAGTTTTAACGGAAAAAAAATTGGAAAAATTGGCCGGGAAATTGAACAATTGTGAAAAAACTGTAAATGCTTTTTTTGATGGGATGTATGTATAATCTCTGTTTATTTAAAGGATTGACATTTTTTACATAATATTCTATTACTATTATAGTATTATAATATTAGTAGAAATATGGCATATGCATTGTTTTTCCAAATAAATTTATAACAAAACAAATCAACGGGCATCTCCGGGCGAGACAGCTAGTATATATTAATATAGACACTATATTATGTAAAAACAAAAATTAAGTCATTTGTATACTTCTGGAACCTATGGAACGTACTAAAGGATATCCAGGAAACACGTTTTTGAAAGTATAACAAAATCGAGATCTGGTACACCATAATATTATTACAAAATAATATTATATACTCAGGCTCTAAACGTCTATAGAGATCACGATATTTCGTGACACGACTTCTAGAACACATTCGCATCAAAACATATTTTTACGTTGTTATGATATTATATTCTCCACATTGCAGGCTGTTTACATTGGCACATAATATCATAAATCAAGCATAGAGCAATTATACATATATTTTATTTATAATTGATAAAAAATATTGTTACCTAAAAAATAAACGTATCACGATTTGTCAAAAAGCAGATATAGGTATTTTAAAATAAAACGTCTAAACGCCGTTCTACCGATAACCACGCTGGGACGTTTTTTAAACAGACTGCACGTAATTAACTTCCTAAAAAGTAAAATATGTTTTACTCGTTAATCAAACAAATATTATAAAAAAACACAAAATATTATAGGCGAGTTTTTTCCCTTGCCTAGGTGACACCTTAATAACACGTTTACTTGGCGCAAAGACAATTGTTCCCACGGCAATTAAACGCTTAGGTATTCGTCCGCATGTAAATACCGATGCGGAGTGTACATAATATAGTTTCTATTTTTCTGTACAGATAAAATAATATATGATGGAATTTGTTTTCGGTCCGCATCGAAACACTCCACTACTATATACACGCATTATATATACCTACATATCTCTTCGTAAACGCACCGCGCTAAACGAAATTAATGGTTTCCGTGTCATTGTTAAATTAATAATTATAATAAAAAAAATTTATAATAATAAAAAAAAAAAAAAATCTGAGACGTAGGATTTTTCCTTCGTACGAACGCGGTCCGATCGGAGATCCTGCAGCGGAGTTCAAGGGGTCTAATGCGCGTCTAATTAATTGGCTTTTCATGTGGCGTGGTAGTAAAAATAATATTAATTACCGGCCGTTTATCGTATCTGCAGCTATTCGCCTCTCGCCTATTGTTATTATTTATATTGTGATTATTGTTTAATGGCAGCGATCCCACTGTGATCGAGACCTAATCTCCCGGGCATTACATATTATATTATTATATTATTCGGGTAGACGGCGGCACGCGGTATGATGTGTATAGGTGGAAAGGACGCGGGCCGTGGTGGTAATTCACCACGAACGACGGGAGCGAGTGGTATTGGGGGGGGGGGCACTCGACCATTGTTTATTATAGTATATTGTTGTTTATATTATATATATATATATATACTCATATATTTTTGTTATTATTATTATTTAATTTAATTTCTCATTTTTACAATCACACTATATGTGTATATATTATATACATGTATATTATATATTATAGCCTATCGTAACCTATTAGCTTGTGCGATAATGTTTGATTTCTGTGTAGACCATTGAGTATAAAATAGTATGGTGGAGACGCGATTCTCGGCCCACGCGCGCACGACCGCCGCGCAGTCACGAACCACTCTGGTGCAGCAGCAATCGGATATGTAATTCGATAATAATAATAATATAATAATAATACGGAGTCGGGCGTTGGAACAATAATAATAATTTTATAATCCTACTGCTGCGACGGACGCGGTCGTTCATCATTTACCCGAGTGCCCGAAACACTGGCCTGTGGCTGTTTTTTTGACATCGACCTAATACCGATTTACATAATATATATGTGTATATATTATATCTTCGTTGCAAGACATATTATTGTATTATTTTATTATTATTTTGCAGTGTTATACACGATTAAAACGTATTTGATTCGTAAAAGACTTGAAATTCGCGCACCTAAATGCATAAATATTGTGGATAGGTACAGCCAGGATTAAAAATTCATTACGACTTTAATATTATACATAAGAATACTTGTGTACATATTATTTGTTGGTGCGCAGAAATTGAAAACAAATATGTCGACGAATGTAAAGAGATATACATCATCATGGGATGAAATCGATATGTAAACGGCACGTAATCACCGGTGTAGTGAGAAAAAAATATTGTTACGCCCACTGTGTATTTTTAAATCAACTCAAACCGCAAGTGTTGAAATTTCAAACAGATTCTACTTCGTATAAAATAATAAATATGTTTTATAATATAGGTGTTAAAAATTAAATAAGCGAGGACACGAAGTAATGCGATACAAAATATTTTAAGTTTGAGATTGATAAATCTAAAATATTCTGCTGTAGGTACAAGCGTACTGTTATATTAATAAAACGTTGATGAAATAATTAATTGTTCTAATAAACTATCCTGATTTAAAAGAAATATGTATTAATAACACAAGGTCTTAAAAACATATAAACCTACCTATAGCTATTCATTATACTTATAAAAGATATGTTTGTTTTATTTTTGAAAATGCCTCGACAAAAAGAGAAAGAGGTATGCATAATAATTTACATAACAACTAGAAAATCTTTGTATATATAACTTCCCTAGACAAACTATAAAATAACAAAATGTCGTAACCCTACTCGATGTCTCTATTTGTATATGATATTGTGTTAACTCGTTGTTTTTACAAACCAGAACCGATTGACAAGTCTGTGTAATTAATAAATTATTTATATAGGAATAACCTCTTCGAAGTGATTGAACTGATAAAATGACATAATATTATTATATACGACTGTATCGTAAAGATTTTAAAGATTATCCTTATCAGTCACTGCCGCGGCTATCGTTTATCGTTATATCGAAGAGGACAAATCCGCCGACAGTCCCAGCCACCTTTCCCCCTCATCAGAAAAAATAATATGTAGGCATTGTCACTACACGTCGTATAGGTGTCAACATTTGGTTAACCGCACACATACACGAGCGCAGTTTTTGTATTTATCGGGTTGCACAAACACCCGGTGGACAGGGTCTTAAGAGATGATGGTCTCGTGAACACGAATAAAAGGGCTCGTCGCATAGGTGTAGATTAGTGCGCAAATATAACATGTTTTCGGCCCCTCGCTGAGCCTTATTCCGATAATCATTGAACGCATTTAAAAAAATTATTATTATATAAAAATGACAACAATACGTCACGGGAGGGAAAACGACGAAAAACGTCTCATTAGCGAGGATTGCAGCATTATTATCATATCTCGTCCTTTGTTGTTTCTATTATAATATTATAGTAATAAAGATACGCATGAACTGTCTGTTTTCTCCAATTTCGGTTTTTACTGTCCAAAATTGTTCTACCGTCAATAAAGAAGTGTGTCGCGTTCAGAGCCAGTAAAATATATGCTTTAATTCAAAATAAAATATAGCTGCTGTTCCAATCGTGTTTGGCGTATAGTTGATTAACCATACGAATTATTTTAAACTCTTTTCTTGGACTTATTATAGCAAGCATATAATATAAAATGTATATACCACAATAATTGTAACTAGTAAGTTGTAGATGGTAAGTTGTAGACTGTAGGTTCTACTGTAGACTGTAGTTATTAACTTACTTTTACGTGTATATAGGATACCTATATAGGCAATTGGTTATATTATAATAAATATTGCAATCTCGTATGTATAGGTAAAAAACAGCTGACATTTTTATAAGATACAAAAATATACATCTATTAATATTACGCAGAAAAAGATAAAACTAATTTTAGAAATCAAACAAAATAGTTATATTGTTGAAAATTACCAAGCAAACAATGTAATTATTCAATTCATTAAAATATAATTAACGAAAAGTATGTGAATACAATTATTTATGTGCCTACGTTTGTACGTACAGTATTGGATGGTATTTAATATCGAATTATCAGATCTATACTATTATATTTAAAACTATGCATAAAGTTAAAAATACAACTCAGAAATATAGATTGGTGAGCTAAGATTAAATTTTAAAAGTTTAACTATTATAAACTATTAAGGTATTGATTTAATAATTTAAATGTCCATCTCACTAGTCATTATTATATAATTCAAACACCAAAAATGTATTATGTTGTTGTTAAATGTGTATTGCGTTACCGTATTGCATTTGGAAACATGTAAGTACTTATATCAGCTGCTGCCAAATTAATTCTTTTAGAATTTACGTGAACTGCGAACACTGGGGTTTACTACGATGACACCGGTCAAAATTTCCCACAGAAAAACAATTATAAACAACTTAATGCACACATGCCCTTTAAAACGGAGACAACTGCATTGGGGTGGACGAAAAATCGTTTGACCACCCTATGATTCGACGATCAATTAAACTTTGTACATATAATATACTGTTGTAATAGCTTTTCACAACAGTAATTTATTTGCTTCAAAAATCGTATATTGCCATGAATCATAATTTATCGCCGTTAAGATAATAATAAATTTAGTATACAATTAAAATTATACGCCATAAAAATGTATGGGAGAGTATAAATAATTACCAAAATACCAATAAACGAAATAAATTTAGGACAATATAAAATTATATATTACACATAATAATATAAGGTAATATATCTAATTTTCCATTATTCAGATTCAGAACTTAATTAAAATTGTATGCATACCTCTATATATTATAATAGTTAGGAACCAGTATTAGTAGGCATAAAACAATTTTAAATAAAAGTACCTTATATCTACTATCATTTAAAATATATATTATTATGTATTTATAGTATGTATAAAATATAAAATAATATAGGTACGCTCACATAAATATAAATTTACCTAGACTAATTTATGAAGTATTTATGTCTTATGATCACCATACCATTCGTTGTACAAAACGATTTACAGTTTAATTGTTTTTATCCGTGCTAACCACCATACATCCGGTATGTCATTTGTAGGTAATAAAATAGGATGCATTCATATAGGATATCAATATTGAAAATTTAATTTTCCAATTCTACCAACTTCCAGATAGCCTATACGGTTATACCTACACATCTTAAAGGATTTTTAACAAGCTATCAAGCGTTCTAAACGATTGTTTCCGCATATCTTAAATACGTCGTTTGTATATAATATAACGTCATTTATTTAGGTACATCATAGATCATTACTTCGGTTTACAAATATGGTTGAAAATACTTAAAAAGTATAATGATATATTATAATATAATTATGTAGCTGCAATGGAATATTTTAGTCTAGGTGGTTATACAGAAGGAATGTCCACGTACAAACCGTGCAAGTCTCGCAAGCTTACACGACGCGACATCCAACGCAAAACACGATAACCGGCATTTTCCCCGTATGATAGGAAACCGTCAACACATTTTCACGTCGCGTTTCCTCGCGTCTCTATACCTATATACCGCTGCAACCGAATTATGTAGGTAGGTAGGTAGATACCTATTCGCTGCTTACCCGCTCAAAGACGCTAACGAAAGTTTCGATCCCGGTACACTATTTATATAATATACATATTATAATATCTCTGCGTTGTCGACGGTATTACGTCTGTATCACGGCCGTAGGATTTGCGGCGAGATGAATTAATAATAAACGCATATACAATTAATAATTGATTAGCAGTCCAGTGGCGAGTGCACACACACACACCCACACGCACGCACTATTTACATGGAAATATTAACCGAGGCCCGGCAAAGAGAAGTTTAATAATGTTGATTGATAGTGCTGTGTGAAGCGGTATAAAGCATTTAGATGATAATAATACGATATAAATTATACCTGTGTGTGTGTTTGTTCTGTCTACTCCGAATTTAATGCTTCGTAGCGACGGAACATCGTCAGAAGTCGGAAAGGAAATCAAACACGACAAGCTGAAGGTGAAGAGTGAAATAAATATACGCACTGTATTGTATATAGTAGGTACTATAATAATAATAATATGTGATAATAATATTATATTATACACGAGCTGCCTCGACCGGCGGCGGCGTGTACGTATAGGCACCGCGTCCGGCACACGCTGTATCTATAGGTACAACACTCGTCAGTCGTGATTGACTCGTTAAAACAAAAAATAATGTCTAAACGAATTTATGGCGCGACTTGACTTATAATAATATTCTCGAACGTAGCACGTGTAAGAATATGTAGGTACAATCACAACGCATATAAGACACAGGGTTGCGTTCGTATTATTCACAGCTCGTGGTATTAGCAAATTTAGTGGCACAGGTATCTGTATCTGTATTATAATATTATCCATGTAGTATACACGAATATTTACGTGACAAAACAATCTCCCCTGGTATCACGTCATAATAAATGCCTATAAGTGCAGTAACACGCGTTATAGACAGATTGGAAAATGGAGATTTCATATTTATACTCGCCTAGCATATTATTATTATTATTTTATTATTGTTGTATATTTTACGATTACCTTACAACAACTATATATTATGTCTTCTTCAAATTATGTATACTTGACAGTTTTTTATTCGATAAAAAAACCTTTTACAGAGTATACCTACCTATACCATTTTCAGTTTCGCGTATTATATTATATTTACATATTTATGAATAATTCATCACACCATATTATAATACGTATACCAATGCTCTCCTAATTTCACTCCCTAAAAATATTTTCAAATAAGACACGATACATTCGTCAAGCGTTTATCTTTTTCGTGGAATTCTTTAGGTGGATTAATGTGGGAACTTAAGAAGAGTTCTTATCAGTATTTTGAGTAAATATTATACACATACCTACCTATAATATATATTTTATCAAATTCAAACACCATATTATGTTCATTTTGAACAAACTCCGCATTACGTTACTTTTCCAAAGACTATCGACATTTTTCAATGCCATATTATTATTATCCTCCTATTTTCCAAAACAAAATTTTAAAAAAAACTGTGTGCAATAATTATAATTTTTTGACATTCAAGTGTTTTAAATATTAAATCATGGTTTTTGTGCTATGTTCTTTCAGTTTATTAAATTTGTAATATTAAGATTTTGAGCTTAGTACTTATTTAGTTTATAATAGGTAAGTTTATGTGCACACACAAACATATATACAATATTTTAGGGTCTATTATACCAATGTATTTTGAATTTAATATGCATTGTTCACTGTTGGGGAGTTATAAAAAGAAACTAGTTCTTTTAGAATTGGTTAAAGTGTGTTTGCATAAATTATGAACCAGAATGAATAGAACTAAATTAATAGTAGAACATAATTATAAAAACACGTAAACACGTGTATTAACTGCAGCAGTATAGGTGAGATTAATTTCGTACAATTTACTGTTTGAATTTTGAATAGAAATAGAATCTTAAATCTTTCATAACTAAACTAAAATTGTTTTTAAAAAGATGCATATTGTACAGAAGAAAGTATTTTAAATTATATAGAAGCAAAACGGCTAACTCAACTTAATTATACGAGTTCATGTATTATTCTTTAAGCTATCTTTGACGTTCATTAGAATACCTATTCGACATACAAAATATTAATAAAAGAAAAACGTAGAATATTATAATTGTATATAAATACATTTTTAAACAAATATTGTGATAGAAATAAACTTAAATCAAAATTTAAGAATTAATAACAGTCATCACCCAAAATGGTTCTCCAACTGTCGAGTAAAATATAATTGGTATAACCTAAGTCTTACGTCACTATTAGTCACTATACAGTAATACTTCTTTTGAAAATATTTTATGCTTTTTGATTTAATTAATCATTATATCATATTCAAAAGTGCATATAATTATGTATATTTAAAATAATAATATAATATGTATTTGATATATCTACTTTACGGTAATGATACCTTTTTTTGTTATACTAATATATTAATTAAAAATATTAATTGAAAACACGTCCAGTTTTTGAATAGCATAATATTAGGCCATCACGAAATAGAAATAAATGGCTTAATTGACCGTCGGTAATACAATTATTATTATTATTGGAGAGGAATTGCACAACGTCCGAGTAGCAGAAAACAATATTATAAACCCTCGCCGCCTTTGTGGAGGAGTCCAAACAACTCGTATTTACGATTCGTGTATATGGCAATCAAACACGCGATTAAGTCGATTAAGTTGTGAAACAATTAATGAAACAATTCTCTCCCCCAGCTATTAGTCACCCCACGAATTTATTGACCCTCTTCAGGGACAGCCCACAGTCGGCCGTTCGAAACGACACGCATTTTTGACAAACGGCTGATAATTGGAAACGACACGACAGAGTGTGTGGTATATAATCCTCTTCCAAAGCCGGATCATATTATCGACCAAAACGTCTGTATTATTGAACGCTGTAGAAAGCAATTCAACTCGTTTCCCTCCCTCCCCAAGTAAAAATTAATGTATTTCTAGTAGTTTTGCGGTACCTTTATGTCAAATTTAGTTTTTCAAATGTAACATCCAATTTATATAATATGTGAATATAGGTACATTTGCAAATAGCATTTCTTTTTTCTTTTAAAACGACATTAACCACATTAAAATGTCCGTGGATGTATGTGAAACATAATATTATTATTACTCTTATGATATCAATCATAACTCGTGGACTCTTACTGCACCGCTTTCTTATTATTAGTTATAGAGTTCGACAAATAAGTAAATGTTATTAAATATCTAACAAAGTTAAACATCTGTTGATCTTTATTCAAAATTTCAAATGATATGGTTTTTGATCAAACTGCTGTATTGATTATTTACATATCAACTCAAAATTACAGCATTTATGCATTATGCTTTTATACTGTATAGGTAGGTATTTAAAACAAATTATAGTAAAAATTAAATATTATTATTTTCATACAAATAAATTAGCATTTGTTGATTTACTTGATTATAACACCTTACCTAAACCATATTTTTTTTTAAAATGTTGTCATAAAAATTATAATTGTCTGTCTTATGCAGGTCATCATAATGATTTGTTTTTATGTGAAAGATAATTATTAAATATTCATTTTTAAATGTCTAGGTACTCAAATAAAATTATTTTTACAATTATATTTTTGCATGTTGGATATTCAGCTGGTATATAATAACATTAAGCGAAAAAAATTTAATAATCAATACCAGTTACGAAGATTTCGCGTGCGTAAGCTGGCTGCTACCGGAATAAATAAAGAAGGAATTTATTCGAGGTATACGACCTATAGACCAGCAATTGCCGTGGGCGATCAAGTATGTTGATCAATTAGGTACATGCCAAATTGATACGTGACTAAGAAACAGTTGAATGTCTATCTAAATTATTAAAACTGTATAAATATATTTATATCATGGATTATGCCGATTTTTCATAACGATTTTACTCTATAACAGCATTAATTATTTTTTTAATATATAACAACTATACAACACAGTATAATTTAGTTTATGTGCGTCATTTATGAGTAACAAAATCAAAGAATTAAGTTTCTAAACTGAAAAAAAATATTTGAAACAATCTTAAATTCTCAACATCATAAAATCTAAAAATATACAGCGAATGTTAAAATTCATATTTTTAGTTTTATACCTAACGCCTTTGTTATATTAGAAATACTGCAACATTAATACAATTATTTAATAGCAAATTTCATAAATTCAAACTTTTTTTATTAAAAATCTTAAGTTGTCCAAACTCATGTATCCAATTTTACTTTCTGTGGTTAAATTAAATTTAGTAAACAGTAAAATTAATTTGAATATAAAATATTTTTCAATGACGATTTTAATATTTAAAAATATAAATAATTAGAAATTAAGAACTTCTATAATTTCATTCGATGGCTTGTTTTTTTATTCAACTGAAAAACCATACTTATAATGTATATAAACCGTTATTATTTTTAAAACTATTTAACGATGGTCGATGACCACTAACTTTGCACAAAAAAAAATCACACGGCGAATGAACACGTATTGTTTCGATTTCGAATACGACTATTAAAAGTTGTTTATTATATGTCTCAAAACAGCCGAAAAATGACAGTCACGATTTTCAAAAATATAAAACATTAGACACTATTATTATTATTATCATCATCGATGCAATTAACGAACGCAGAAGTTGCCTACTGTACGATGGATGGATGACGAAGTATACGAAGGTGTCGAACGGCATTACCCCGTGAGCGATTGTCTGCCATTTATTCGGCCAGCCGAATCAAAAGACCGTTTGTGGCCTGCAGTTAATCGGACGCGATTATTCATTGTCTATAATAATTGGGAAAAGCAAATAAATGTGATCGGTTTTCGAGACAGACAAAGAGGGAAGAAATACCAAGAGTAAAAAAAAGAGGGAGGTGAAAAAATAAGAAATGAAAAAAAAAATATATATATATATATATTATAATAATGACGAGAGATTCCCATGTACGGATGGCCTATCAATCAGCACATCAAAACCGTAATTAACATCAGGTAGGGCGTGTAATATTTTTACTATTTTTCTCTCGCACTACATCTAATATCTGTGTTTTGTTTTATATACATACATCTCTTTTCTTCTTTATTTCTGATCAATCCGGAACAATATTTTATATGACTTAACTCGAGTGGGCGTAACGTAGTCGATCAGTCAATACGGAAAATAACATTTATTCAGAACAAAAGACCGAGTAATCCTTATTGGCTAAAAGGAATCCTAATAGAATACATTACTATACTATATGGTAATGGGTAATATACATTATTATATGGTAACCAAAATCGTTTTACAAGTAGGTATACACGTGCATCCAAATCCCAAGTATGCCCATCCCAATTATTTAATTTTTGATTGATTAATAATAATGCTAGATATGAGTCACGATAGAGTTTAAAAAAATTAAATCTGATCAATCTTATTTTTAATAAGAAAATATAAGATATTTAAAGGTCAAACAAGTTTACAGTCCCGAGACACGCACATGAGTGAGACTATTAATTAAATACATATTATTTATACAATAATCAACAACGAAAAATATTATTTTTATAAAACCATAATATGTAAATCGCATCAGATATTTAACTACATGCTACATAAACATTAATTCAAACATTGCATAAGGAACTATCCATTCTGTGTAAATATAGAAGGTACCTATTAGTATTGTTTTAAATATTTTAAACTACAGGTAGGAAATAATTGTTATTAATAAACAAAAACACAATATCGATCATTGTATATTGTTTCCATCGCCGCACCCCTAATATTATATATAGGTACGTTTGGAATTAATAAATTTCAGTTTTTAAAGAATAAAACTCAATGATTAAACCTTTGTATCTTGTTAATAATTGTCGTATTTTTTTATAGGCATATATTATTATGTAACTATAAAATATTATACTCTCATTATAGTCACTATACTATCACGAACGATACTACAAAAAGTCGAATCCGTCAGAATGGATACATAGAGCCATTCGTATACAAAAAAAAAAAAACAACAAGCTTCAACACTTCTTTTCTTTTCTCGTCACCCTACAATATATTATTATAATATTACACAGTTTAAGGGGAAGAGTTCAGGCTGCTGTATCGTTTCGTCACTCCGCGTTTGCACTGAGCAGTATACCTATACATAATAATATAATCACCCGCAGTTGTTATTATGTTTATTATAATATTCAAAACGTCTAATTAATGCGTGTTGTATGTAATCGCATAATATATTTTCATCGCGTCTTTGATGTAATTTTCATTTCCCCCCCTCCCCTTCTGTTCACCCATTCAGGCGTAGACTTATAGGTACACTATCGTCACGGTATTAGGTCATCTCGGGTTGGACCACGGCGGTATTGTAGACGGTCGCATATGTCGCGCGATGAGAACTCGCGCCGCCGCCGGTCTTGCGTGGACCGACCGGCGACGACGTGACTTGATAATACGCGGCGGCAGGTGCGCGGCACTCGTAATAATAATATATACCTGTAACCTACCTACCGTCATCGCGTCATCGTGAAGATGACAAATCGGTTGACATGCGATCGAAATCCGTCTCTCACGGCATAAAATATTCTCACCCGGTAGTGGTATTGTCCACCGGCCGTCGCCGCTCTTATTAATTTTGCCGTCTCTTGTGACCAATTCAACAGGTGTGAGTATATATTTGTCATTCATTCATTTCCCTTTTTTTTTTCTCTCATCGTCTTTTTCGACTATTTGTTTCATTATACGTATCCCATACACACACACACACACATACATAATATACTGATTGTGGTCTTTTGTGTATGACCGAGTGTCGTCGACCTCCATGAGAAAGGACACTCGCGCGCATCAACTGGCGACAATGTTGACGTGTGTTCGACGGGAATTATATTAAGTACACGTAAAAAAAAATATATTTATCCTCCCCCACGAAAGTAAAACTGTATCAATATAGTCCGTGAGAAATCATCACGAGTCGTATTTAATTTGCATATTTTTTTAATCCTAAGAAAACATTGTTCTCTTCATGCGAACGTTTATTATGCGCCAGGACCCCACGCGTGCTTATAATAAACATTGAAATTATGTTATCAAACTCTTTGTCGAGATCAAAAAAAAAAAACCTGGTGACTTAAGTATAGGTTCATTATTTTACAGTTTATTTAACATATATATGTATATATGGTTTTTAAATATTATGTTAAATTGCAACAGAAAAAATCCAATGCAGACATTAAAATAGTCCAATAAGTAATCTGTTATTACAATTATTAAAATTTACATTTAAGTAAAAAAAATATTTAATACGCGTCTTTAATGATTTTTTTAGTTCAAGTTACGTAAAAAGTTGTAAGTTCATACCTGTCTAAACTGTTCTTCAAAAGTCCACGATTGTGCTTCACCCTTCCTGGCTAACAGAGATGACTCGTTTTCCTGTGTGTATTCATGACCGAGAGATGTGTCACCTGATCGACTAGATCCTGGTGGTGATTCTATATTGGCCGGTCGTCTAGAGGGTATTGGCATCACGATCTGATCAGATATAGGCATCCCATTAGGATGACGATAAACCAAATGTTGTATCATAGACGCGGTGTGACCACCCATAAGACCGTGTGGCCCACTTGCCAAACGACGAGCCAACTGATTAAGGGTTTCGCGTTCTTCTCTCTGAAATCAAAACAATATGTAAATTAACATGATTTTCCTGATGCTTACAGAGATACAGACGAAACAAAAAGGCATATTATAATCCACATGGGTTGTTGTACTTATAGATTAAGTTTATAGAAATTTATAAGTTTGAAACAATTTCGTTTTTAAACTTTCTAGAAATTTAAGTTCCAAAATATAGTTGTTGTTAGATTATGAGCCATATACAATAGGAAACTAATTAATGAAACCATACCTGCATTTCCAGGATATCCGGCTCTTCTTCCGGTGAACAATCGTCATCCACTCTCCTACGGTCATCCTCATCCTCGTCATCGGTACCCTTAGGTGATTGAATCCAATGATACGATTGAGGCTGCACGCTCAAATTCAAATTTAAGCCAAGTCTTGCGCTATCTGTGGCATCCATTGCCATTTTCATACAGTCAATTGGCAAATCGGTACTTAACTAAATAACAGACAATATAATATTATAAATACATTTTTGATAAACAAATAATTTAGGTATAGTAATTAAACTAATATTATTTAATTCATTATGACAGTATCTATATGTGAAACTAAATAATCTGACCATCTCTACTTAGAACATATTAAGGTGTTCCATTAAATCGTTAGACGCCTCATTTTTTTTTCTATATATTTTAGTTATTAGTTATCTCAGTAATAACTTATGTTATACGTTACATCTCTATGTATAATGTTAAATAGAAAATTAAGAATACAAATTTGACGTTTAAGTCTTCTGCGAATCTAAATATTTCTTATGCATATTTTGTTTTTAAGCATAAAAATTTTACGGGGAGCAGAATATACAATAATGAACATTAGTGACAAATAAAATCATTATATTATATTAGTTTGGAATTATTTTACAAACAATTTAATTTTAAGTATTACTGTTTTTATATTAATTTAATAACATACATATAATATATTATATATAATCATAAATCATAATGTAACTTTTGAAAATCTATCGCATCTATCAGAAGTCTCCGCAAAAATATATACTCCAATAATGAAGTCTGAGTAAATTAATAATTAGAAAAACACTTTTTGTCTCTCAACAGACACAAAAAAAAGATCAAGCACGTGTTTCATTAAAACTACATTAGTCCAGTTGGCGTTCAGCCACACGTCATTTGGCTCTACACCGATTTTGACGTACCCTATAGCACGGCTTCGAGTAAATATATAATATGAAGTGATTTAGTTTTTAAATGTTACTTAACAGATTAATTAACAATGTAGAGTTTCAATCAATTCACGAGTAAAACAAAATCCGGTAATTAAATTGTCGAAAAAGTAATAATAAAAAAAAATAAATAGGTAATAAAAATATACAATTAACAGAAGTTACCTAATTGATATGAATTCAGACGTGAATTGTTTAGTATAACTAAACAATAAAATAGGTTGTATAATGTCATATTTTAAATAAGTATAGTTACCAGTAAAATAACAAAAAAAAATAATAGTGTATAGAAGTTCTAAGTTTTAATTACTACTTATTAATTATAAATGTTTAATGTTAACATTTAAAATATAGTTGCAATCATGGTTCATGATTACCCCGGAACTATTATTATTTAATTACCTAAAACCAAAAACATCATGGTAATATATATAGGTAATTTGATTTCTTATTATCATTACAAACACTAAACAATATACCTGGGTAGCTAATTGAATATCAGCGTTACAAAATAAAATTTTTTCTCAATAGATTATTCTTATAAAATATAATTCTGTAAATACCTAAGATAATTATAATTTGAAACTATTATAGGTGCCTATACCTGTAGCCGTTTAGTGTTTAATGTGCTTTTTCGGGTACGGACTCGTAAAAAGGGGCATGGAATGCTACATAATTTTAATAGCAAAAACTTTTGAGGCAAATTTAAAAAAAAATGCAATTTATAAAATATAACAATATTTCATTTTGTTTTATTAAAATATTTAAAAAATTATAAAAAGCTTAAATATAGGTTAAAGTTAACACGAAGTTTTAAGTGAACAATCATTGTTTAATTCATATAAAATTAAAATTAAAGTAAAAATTATAATATCAGGTAGGTTAACTTTGTATTATGTATAGATATAATAATTAAAGACAATAAGACTACTGAATGAATATGATATTAGGTTAGGTAATTATGTAAATTAATATGGCATTTTTATACAAATTGGGGCAAATATATTTTAGGGCAAGCCCTCAAGGGATACTGTACGATCCCAGCCCGTCTACGTCTGTGCTTGTTTGATTAAATTTTGAAATTTGCTATCCGCAAAATAATATAAATCATTCAATACAATAAACTAATAACATAACTGATATTTGTATTTATCAGAGAAAATGAAATTAAAAATGTTGTGTTTTATATTTTTTATTCAGTACTTACATTATAATATGGATATTAGATGTTATATCTAACTAAATAATCTGTCTTGTTATGACGTATATTATGCTTTTAACGATTGATTACGAATTTAATTCTTATAAAATATTATACAGATTTAAAATTACAACCTATAATGATTCCTAATATTCCTATACCTATACCTGATTGATATCATGAAAACATAAACTATAGTCGTTTTAGGTACTGCAGTATAGTAGATGTTTCAAACACACATTAATTATAATTTTACAAATTTGATCGTAAAAATAAAAACTCATCGACGCGTACGACAACGGTGTCAAGTGATTTAACATGCATTTAAAGAAATACGTTTGTAGATGCGATAAATTCATTAGTTACTACCAATGTGGTCGACCGGAAATACGGTGAACGTTATTGTTTGATGTAAAGACACGTGACTCTTATTATTTCTTCATTCCTCCGGATAGTGTGATAGTGATATGTGTGACAGGTATTATGCACGGTCGTTGGACGTTATTTTATTAATGATGAGAACGTGCTAGAAGAAATCGCGAAAGGCTATATATATATATATACGTATTACATATATAAATGTCAAGGGTGTCTGTACAATCATAAGGATAATATTTTTCGAAAGACACTCGTCGGACGACTAAACGAGACAGCGGTATCGCCGCACATTTGCACATTATACGCCCAAGTATTGGTAAATATTTTGGGACTAGATCGGTGAGTCCTGCAATATTCAAATATCCAATATCCAATATTCGTTAGTCGCATATATGTATAGTGTATACCAACACTGCCATTCGATGTATAGCAGGGGCGTCATTTCAATATTTGATAGGGTAGGGCATAATAATGACTGGCCCTATAACTTTAACACTTTTAATTATATATAAAAAAAGGCGTTCGCTCCTCTCGCTAGCTAGCCCAATTTTTATTTCAATTATTATTTTTATACTTTATAATTTATATAACACAAACTGTAGCCGCTTTTGTTAACATACTACTTATTAAAACATAAATACCTAATCGTTGGTCATTTTAAAAATTGTTATTGATAACGAACATTTACAGTGCTACGCTCTTATCAGTCATATCTCTGTCATAGTTACATTACATTATACTGGTTACCACGGTCCACGACGTCGATAGCTGATCTTTAATCGTGGTTTTTAAACTTACTTTATCGTTGAGATAACGAATATAGTTCCATAGAATAGAATAATAATAATAACATATTAATTAATATATTATTATGATATACCACAAATTTCTATTTTTATATTATGTAGTATATTCTAGAATAGTCAGTAGATTTAAGATTATATTGATTATTATAGAAAACCCGGCCCGCTTAGACCCGGCCACCGGCCCATTTGGCTACTTTAAAATCTAGGGTCGGGCAAATGCATACTCCTGCCCCCCCCCCCCCAAATGACGCCCCTGATGTATAGTATGTATACAAGTCGTATGAGGAAACCACTAGTAATAATATACTGCAATATGTACAGGTTGCTCAGGCCGTGAAGTACAATATTGTTGAGAATAATCGAATCGGAGAGTAATGGAATCGAAAACATATTTTGTAGTTTTTGGGATTTATTAGGGGTACTTTAAGTACCTATATATGGTATCTATCTAATTAAATTTCAAACGGTGACAGTAATAATATACTGATGAGGGAATAGTCGTCAAAATTTATTCGTTCCCAAAATGCATCATAAATTCATAACAGATTTTCGATTCCACTCACTGACATAATAATATTTCGAGACAGTGTTCTCAAAGTTTGTAACGAACAACAAGCAACGGCATGTACCACCTACCTATATATATATATATATATTAGGATTAGACATTGCGTTACTGCAAAATACAGTAACGCGGAAGTTTCAGGGGTTTCGTGTGTTCGCTTTTTATATACTTCCATCCTCGTTTCTCGAAGACGTTCGGTCTACGCAGTTATACCGTCACAGCAGCAGATGATTCGTTTAAAGCGTGCACACTAATGGTATATAGGTGTGCTGTCATTATAAGTTCATTAATTACAGTGATAGATTCCCGTTCGCTGCTACAGTTTAAAACAGTTTTTATTTTCGGTCACCGCCAGTTGTTAAATAAATTCCGACTACATCATTAATATCATCGCGCGACTACTAACGTCACCCTTTGAGCGCTTTTCCGCCGTCCCTCGAACGCAACCCTTACGCGCCCTGCTATATCCGCGACCTAAACGGAAAACAAGATTAGTAAACACCCGAATGACGTGTGTTATTTTGTGTTTTTTCCCCTCTTTTTTTTTCTCACTCCTCCGCGAAAATTTTCGCATTCCGATACAGATGCCCATCAATTTCGACTGTTATTACTATTCCACCGTAATATCGGGTACGCAAGTAAACATCGTAGGTCGATGGTCGTTTATCAAATCCTTACAAAGTGACGAAATAAGCGTAAAGCGTCCAAGAAAAACTAAAAGTATGTTGTTAAAAAGAAAATTAGTTAGGTATTATTAAAATACGATTTTACAACATGGACTTTTCCTATATTAGGTAGTATAATATTATAAGATTACCAATGATATTATGAAATTATCGATTAGGATATTTAGACAGATTTTTAAATGTCGTATTATAAAATATATATAACTTCAATGCGTACATTATAAACAGTATATCATTAGTTATATTTCAATTCGTAATATTTTGAATATAACGTTATAGGCATAAGTTATAAATACTTTTTTCAAATGTTTATACATCCAAATGTCTATTACTTCTGAACTGTAGTCTATAGATAAGTGGTTATTTTGATTTCTATTGAACTTAAGTATTTTTATGATTAAATGAGTTTTCTTAATATCTAATTAAGTCATTATGAACTTATAATAGGTACTTTTGAATAAAATAATAAATACAATTAAAAATAAAGCTTTGCTTATTAAATATAAAATATAAATATCTGGTACACTAGTTGGTCATTAAATAAGTTCATTTTAGCGCCTGTAAATATTTTGAGTACATATAATATATTTTAATAATGGACATTTTTATTATAAATTAATTGGAATATTGATAGTTATTTAATGCGTTCCATATTAAATATACAATTTAACATAATATTTTATTAGAGTTTCCATATGTACTTTTATCTTAACTAGCTATATGGAAATATATTATTTACAATGGAAAATTTCCATTTTACACCTTCGTCAAATATATTACCTGGATATAATAATTGTGTTGATGCACCTATTTGTTATGATCAAAAGGTGTCATTTAAATAAATGTGGGTAGTTAAATTCAAAATATCGGCATAGTGGGCGTCAAATATTTAATCAAGACCAGAAACATATCACATATATTTAGGTTTCAGATTAATCATGATAGGTATTACTTTTAAAATTAAATCTTACCACGCAAATTTATTTTGAATTTCATTAATATGTAATAAGTAATAACTAATTATTTAAAAGAGAAACGGTAGGTGTTGAAAACACGAAAATATTGATGCACAATATAGGTACTTATTACAAAATACAAACTAATAAATTGTTATTTTATGATATTTCTTAATATACTTAGTGAAATAATTAAAACAAGCCTGAAATGTAATAATATTATCGCATGATAATTAATACTCAGGTCATTATGTACCTATTGTACTGCTATAGACTGTAATATTAATTCATTGTCAATAGCAAAGAGTAGATAATATAATAATTATTATCGTGTACCTATACAACACCACTAGTTAGTCGAATTTTGATTTACATCAGATCAGATTATATTCACTGTTTAAATATTTTAAATATTAGTAAATAAGATACCAATATTATAGGCTATATAATATAATAAAGTATGGTGAATATTATATACTTATGACTACAATTCGCCAAATATGTAGGTAACAAACATTTCAATATACCTACTATAATATATAATATTTTATACGTACCAACGATATAAAAAATATTTTTCTATAAATATAAACTATAACAATGTCTCCGATTGTTTATATTAAATGATTTGATTAATATAAAATAACTAATATAAAATATACAATATTATACTTATACGGACTATTATACTACCTAGTCTACACTATACTCTGAATAACGCAACACGAATCGTCCGGTTTAGCTGTTTTCGTGCTTGTTTTGTATTAAAAAGACCTTCAAATGTGATTTATGACCGTTAAAAATCGGTTTATTTATAATTTATATAATAAATAATTTAATACTGGCTAAATTATCATTCCTATCGGCTTTATTTTAATAGATATTTAGATTTGTTTTTAATTAAATTGAATAAAGCTTTCATAAAAAAAATTAATATTTCAAATTATTTTAAAATACCTACATTATTTAATAAACTTATTTCTTTGTGTAATAATATCTGTGGTTCATTATCACATTTTATATATCTCGTAGGTAACTATTATTAAAATATGAAATAAGAGTAGCTAATGTCATAACCATAGTTGTTCGAAGTCGACAAAACAACAACAAATAGTGTTGTCCCATCGTTTGTAAAATTTTAAAGAAATAAAACATATAATACTGTTTAAATGTATTTACTATTTTACTGTTATAAGACTATTTCGTATAATGTATCACTGAATAATAACGTTTTATAAATCTAATCGATTTCATAACACACCTATATAATAATATTGCAATATATCACACTTACATTCTATAAGTATTCGTGTTATACAATCAAGTTAACCCACTGGTTCTGCGTTCTGCCTGTTGAAAAGTTAAAAATCATTCATTCTGCTCGCCTTCAATAATATAGTATGTTATTAACTGGTGCAGAAAAACGCGTGCTAGTTAAAAGTACAAAATATGACGTATACTTCCAAATAACACATCACTCGTGCACGACTGCATATAGCAAACCTCCGACCGACAATCATCAGTATTACATTATTATATTGTTTATAATGCCTACCTATACTGTCGCATGAGCATGGGTTGAAATCAAAATGTACCACGTGACCGTGTTGTGCATATATACCTATATATATATATATATATATACAGGCATACTAATTGAATATAGGTAGGCAGCAGAGCGTTCACATCATTGTACAGAATAATAATAAAATGTATACCTATAACGTTTGTGTCCACGTCTACATTATTATTAGCGTCTGTATATAATATTATAATGCGCAGTGCCCGTAGTACGCACGAAAAGGGTCCACGAGTGTTTGCAAAAAATGTATTGCTAATAATATTGCCCTTGGACCTTTATACGAGGGCGGTGGAGCACAATGTAATGTGTACGTTGTCCTATTGTGATAACGATAAAAAGTTTCTATTATTTGATTTGATTATTATTTTTTTTTTATATAATTATAGCGATGGAAACGTCACCACATGTCATTACAACAGCGGTACCTATATATATTATATTACGCGTAGGTAGTTAAGGCGTATCTAAATAATATATATTTTTTAGTAGTATTGTTTTCAGCATATATATGCGTTCTCGAATCTGCAGGTATATAACATAGTAATAATATAATATGCAGTAGTGTCGTACCTACCTATATACTTTTTACGTTTGCGGGCTCTGCATATTGTAATACAGCCGTCCGCGGCAGTGCCTGCGGTGCATGCGTGCAGTTACTGCAGTTTTATAATATATATATAGGCTTTGACACACCGTAACTTAACCCGTGGCACTTCGTTATCCCGAGCAAATTGCCGTGCAAATTTATAGCCAATATAGGTATACATCATTATTATGCGCTGCACAATATGTGCATTATATACGACCGGACTGACCATTACGTATACATATAAGTATAGGTACCTGTATAGGTACATACATACATATAGGGTGATATAAACATGCGAGTATATAATAATATATACATGGTGCGTAGTCCGTCAAGGTGTGAGCTAGGGACTGAATACTGCATACACGGTTGCAGCGGTCAGTTTGATAGACCGATAACATCTGCAGCTATAGCTGGTACTCTCGGCGAGACGACAACTGTACATCTTTTTAATACCTATATACCTACGCGCATATATTGTTATTATATTACTTATAGACTATAGTTTCATTGTACCTCGTAAAAATTTAAATAAAAACTGCAGCAGTGTGTACTGACAACATCCTTATGTATTCAGCTATAGTTGGTATATAGTTATATACGAATCGATTGTCTAGGGTTGAATTTGAATAATTTATTGAGAAAATTAAAACACAAACGACTATTTTACTTTTAAAAACAAATATGCATTTAGTATAATATTAATATATAATTATGTATTAATTTTCAAAAATGAGATTTAACTATTGAAATTTAACAAATTATTCGGTGAAAAAATACCAATTTGAACCTTTTCCATTATTATAAAATCCATTTTTAACATCCAAAGTGAAAGACCATCGTTTTAAAATATTTAATTATTATTTACTCAACACGTGTAAAATGTATATGCGAGTTTTAAGTGCAAATTACATACCTCGTGTATTCTATTGGACCGAGGAAATTGTATATAATATTATAAACAATTTATACACATAGTCCGTTTTAAAGATAATAACATATTTGTTTTTAAATGGAACATTTAAAAATGTGTACTTCAATAACATACAAATATAATATAATCGAGTTACCTATGCCATTATATGATTCACTGTCGCAAACATGATTGACTTTTACCAAAAACGTTGCACGTCTGAAAATATATTGTCTAGAATGGGAATCAATGATAATTGTTTGGGGTGCAACGGTGAATTGGTGTGACATTATTAGCGTGCAAAACTTAATATTATAATATATTATAAAAAAAAATGAAATAAAATAAAATAACAATAATTTTATTCACAAAAGACGACAGTATCACGTGGGCGAACGTTGAATATGGCGGCTTTTTTTTTTTTATTGTGAAGACGTGTGCATGCGGTTGATACGCCTTTTTAAATTGCACAGGCCCAATACATACCGTTGATAATCGATTATGATGACGAATGTAAATAACGACTTAGTAATTGGCCGCCCACAGCAGTGATTCTGAATATTATGAATGGCTATAATATAAACGCGATCATAAAATTTCGAATAAAATACCCTTTGTGTTTAAAATATAATTCTCAAATTTTAAACCATAATTGAATTACTCGCAAGGCATTTATAAGCCATAACAATAATTGTGATTTGTAACAAAACGTAGATATATTATACGCAATGGTATATTCCGTATGAAATAGCGGGAGGTACGTATTTTGTTAAAATAAATTATACCTAATTTTAAACTCTGCAAAACAAATAATAAACGATCGTACAGTTCAAAAACGTTATAAATAGGTACGAAATATGAAATATGTAAGCGAAAATAGTACCTATTATAGGTAACCTATAAATATTTTATTTAAATTATGCAGTGCACGCTATATCATTGTTAAGTTGTATGCATTTAATTTCGATATTATACTATACGGAATCCAATAGTCACTATTTCTATCACGCCATCCCAGTGTCATCTGTCAGATACCAGAGTTGCATCACGATTTAGTTTTAATTAAAAAATATATAATACAAACACGGCTGTATAATTAGGAAATAATAATCATAGCATCTAATAGTATCTATAATAATTAATATAACTACCAGCTACCTAATGCGATACATATATTGTATAATAATATGTTTATCTGCAATTGCGCACAATCTAGTAACATTCATTCATTTGAGTTTTGATTTCTATATACGTATAGGTACTTGCCGGCTATTCGATTATGCTGCAGTTGATACCTAAAAGTGATCGGACGCCATGTGGAGTCATCTACCTACGCACGTCGTCATCAATATTCAGTATACACACAATAAGTCAGATCAAAATTTGATTACAGCTTACAAGTGCAATTTCTGAATAGGTAACTATATACTTTTCAATAAACGATGAATGATAAATGTTCAAACATATTATTATACTCGTATTATAATTATATTATTGTGTGCACATTGATCTTATATTCACATACCGCGCAGTAATCCGCCTTTGTGGCTGTTTTTGTTTTTCCAAGACATCCGCTCATCACTAACTGCTGTAGAGACACGGGTATAGTTCACTAGGTCGACGTGCATAGTTATACTATAAAGTAATCGAGAAAACAAATGATTGGCCCATAAGACAACAACATAGGTCTACCTAACTGCAGTAGACTACCCGAAACACCTAAATAACCCTGTGCCGGAGATGGCGAATGTCGCACTCGCACAGTCGAAGGACATATACTGACGTCCATTCGAAATAATTCTCTGTAATAAATAATATAATATATAGCTTGAATTTCAAAGTGCTAAAATTACACGTCGACATCGTATCTTTCTGCCAGTACTGCGTTTGCACTTGGCACGTTCCGGTGAATTTTTGCAAACATTTTAACGTCAGCAATCTTATTATAAAATAAAATAATATATAAAAACGTATTCAAACAAAATATAGCGTAGGTATGCATACATATAATATATTATGTACCTATCTATAACTATAACTATATATATCGGTATAAGAAGTTTATTGAAATATTGTTTGTTTTTGTTATAGCACTGACCGCTATATAAATGTACTTCAAGTGATAATGGTACATCACGAACAAACGTCACATAGTGTGATTGATGTACCTAAGTCAAAGGGTAAATATAAGCTGCGCATTCGGGGAGGTTGCCGCAGTGGTGTTTTCGACGTCCAGACGAGCATGGCGTAATATTAAAATTTAAAATATTATATACTTTTGACGGTATCCGCACTGATCAGTTGCTGTTGGTATAGGCACATAACTTTTTATTTAATTTTTATAAAAATCTTTAAACCGGGACACAACAAGTGGTCGATTTAGAAAAAGAACAACAGGTTTCAATAAAATTATATGTATTTAAGACATTGCGTGGTACCTTATAATGGCTATTATAGGGATCAGAGACGGGTCGCGATATATATAATACCCAACAGTGGCTACTGCAGGCAAACGACGGTCGTCGTCCGGACTTGGAGTGCACCCACCCACACACGGTATTTATTTATACAAATATTATATTCGCATTGCCAGACAACATTATGTGCAATAACTGTAAATTATAAAACATATTATAGTCATCGCTTTAATCATAATATTATTATATATATATTTATTTATTTATAGGTATATTATTATACACGGATATGTTGCTGCGTATCACAAAAATCGTAAAAAATGCAAATAAACCATCACGAGAAAAGCCTTGACAAACTACACAATTAATAATAAAATAACTAGACAAAAATCTTTAGTTAGAAACTATTACTACTCTTGATCTTAGAAACACATCTTTTTCACTGTTGAATGTTCAGATGTTCCATATTATATTATTATCTATATGCAAAACATAATAATATGATGATATAGGTACAATTTTGGTGGATAACATCCTGATCTATAATGTCCATACTAAACTTATATGAATATTCCATTAACCATTGTTCATTGTCTATTTATCTAACCAAGTTTTAGTATTTTATTGCATGGCCATTAAAAAAAAAAAAAAAGAAAAAATGTAAATACATGAAACACTAATAGTTTTATGGGATGGCGTTTATTTCCTTCCTTTTAGACGCAGAATAGTATTGTATTAACAATTTGTTTGTCTATTTCTGTTGAGAAAAAAATAATGTCCGCCTTACACACGTATGTGATAAATAAAAAACGGGGGGCGGGAGGGTAAAATAAAATAAAATTCTAGTTCATTAATCGGCGGCCTGCATTAATCGGAACCTATAAAATCGACCATAAACATTTCTCGAACGACCGTTTTCCACGTAATAAGCCCTTCTATTATTGTATAGACACCCATTAAACCGGACGTATTAAACGCTTCTGACATTTAACGATTGTTTTAAATATACTTGGCATGCACACAGGATAGTCCAAAAGGCACGAAGTTGCCGGCAAAAATTTGATCTTATATGATATGTGCAAACATGAACTAATCAAACAAGACCGATTTGAGTTATGGGCATCACTACACAAACTTTTCAAAGTATGTTTTTTATTTTTATTCTTAAAAATATATAATATAGTTATTATTTATTAATGATAATAACTATTACAATAGCATTGTTCAGACGCGTTACCTCGGATTAAACAAATATAATATGTAAGAGGCTATAATAATTACTACAATAGTATTTCAATAATAACAATATTTTATTTATTAAGTAATCATAAAATGTATTATATAATATAGGAACTTCTTGAAAAAAAAATAACGGTTTAAAATTTTACTAATATATTAAGTGCAGATGGATAAAATTATATAAAGTTTTATCGACATTATGATAATACGCATAATTTAAAATAATTATGTGAACAATTATTATTAATATTTTATGTACATATATACATTGAATAAATCAGGAAGTATTTTATTATTTGACTAATTCTGCACATTTATTTCCAATACGGCAAATACTTATATTATAAATTTAAAAAAAAAATGTTTGGACTATTTTTTATTCAATTAAAATATTAATTCTAAATAAGTTTTATTCGAGTTCCCAGCGGTGATAAACGCGTTTAAAATTACAGTTAATTAAATTTTGCTTTGAATAATTTTATTTTGGAATACCTATAGGTATAGTTTCTTTTTCCGAAATCATATGTCCGCATAATGTATGGTTTCTCGTGTAAATTTTCACGTAATTATTGTGTAAAGCTAAAGCACAATAATATAATAACATCGAACCACATTTTCATGCGCTTCTGCTTCCATGTAGGTACCTATATATATATTCAGTAATAATATACCGTTTACATGGTTACGTGTTCTGTTTTGTTTAACACATTTTTTTCACGCATCTGTTGCTCGTTTCACATGTACGCGCGATAAATAAAAGAAAAAGAAAACATCGGGACAAGCGCATAAAAACCCCTCTCGAAGTCTCGACACCGGTTTTATTAATCGGCTCGTATCAATCGGAACGCATAAAATCGGCCATAAACATTTTCTTGGTAACTGTTTTCCTATATAATATGCAATATGCATACGTACATTTATAGTACAGTAGAGTATAATAGTGTATACCATATTATAGTAACCCATCTGCAGTTGTTGCATATAATATAACAGACATCCGCATTGAAGTATAAAAACTACACAGCTCCCGTGTCCCTGTATAAGTCATTTTATTATACACATCGCGCACACATTCACACGATATATTCTAATATCGACGATCAGTACTTATAGGTACTATACTAATCGATCTCCAGGAAGTCACGGAATTGGACAACCAAATATAAAACTCAATAATCGTTGTTTTTGTTTTCATGAGTTATTGAAGAATCGTTATCAGATAATCACAAAATCCGATGTCATCGGCAACCTGTGGGTTTTGCAATGCAAATATTTAATCATAAATCCATATTAATTCAAATTTAATCATTCCGAATATTATCAACTATAAGTACTATTGACTCGACACATATAGTACTATTGTATAATTTCAATTAAATATAACAATTTAGTCCATAATTTACGGTTTTATATACCTAGGTAATATATATATTGTACATATATAGGTGTAAACATTATATTGCCAAGTGTGGGAATTATAAACATAGGTACCTATGAGGTACTTATAATTTATTCACAGTTATTAATCTATAGGGTAATGTGTGAATGACATAACACATATTTTTGGAAAGTCATTGGAATAATAATTGTATCATATATATTCATATTATGTGGCAGGATGTACTTAGATAGTCAGATAAGCGTTTACTGTTTGTCATTTAAAACAGAGGTAAAGAAAACATTAGACAGATCATTTTGTATAGATTTACACAATTATTTACCCTTTATAAGAGTATATATTCAAAAATATGTTCTACGTAAATATATTACTTTTAAACAATATAGTAAAAGTTGAAATATAGGTGAATATGATATATTTTTATTGTATAATATTTTAACAAAATTGATTATTGTAGATTCCTTTTATGTTTAGAGTTTATTAATATTATTGTGTATAGTGTATAGCCGAATTAAAAACAGAAATAACTCTAAAAATAAGATGTTTACCTAATTACCTTACAATATTTTAATCAATTTTTTTTTATAAACAAGCCAAATTTTTCTTCTTTTAATTATCATAACTCATAAGTATTCCCAGATAATTCTAAAAGTTACATCTTCTTTTTAAATTTTTTTTTGTTTTAGTGTATTTTTATGAAATCATTCAATTTACAATTACATAATAATATAATTTTCTTTTACTAGAATTTGTATTCTATATATGCATTCGTTATACATTTTATTTAACGTCTAATAATAATATGATATGAACAGCTTGAAACTCGTAAAGTCCTAATAGATGGCCTGATGCCAAATTTCACGGCTCATTAACAATAAGTTATTTTTCTTTTTTTTATGGATTTGTTTGGATTTAATTTTACAATTATTTAATCATATCAAAATGATATCAATGCACATTAAAAACTGTATGCAAATGTTGTTTACGGATTTTGAAGTCGGAAACAGTTGGCTCATGTCTTATTATAATATAATAATGATTATACATGCCTTCTTTAATAATCTCTTCCGTCCTTCTGTATCCTACCTTCACTATCCTTCGGAATTTAATAACTAAACATAACTAAACAAGAAAAGGAATTTTTAAGCACCCTTGCCATTGGATATTGGAATACATTCAATGATTCAATGTGGCTATCACGCCATATACGTAACTGCAAATTTCGATTGTATACATTAACGTATTATAAAAAATACTAATTAATTATAATTTTGATATCAAATAACTGTTAGTAGGTATCAAACTATTTTTATTTGAGATTGACGATAAATATTTCAAACTTAAACCTATAAATGTTTGATTATTTTTTACTCGAAATTTTGTCAGACATTTAAAAAGTCTGAAGAGTTAAAATAAAAAACCTATAAACATCACCTGCCACTCAAAATGTTACTTTTCAGTGCTTCTGTTTTTTTCCTAAGGGGAAATTACTATTTTTAGTTTTTTCAGTAAGAGTCTAAATAGTCTAAATGTGCATATGAATAATATGTTTTTATGAATTTTTTAGAAATATCAAACATTTCCATCTTTCACATTTTTTCTCGTTGAGTGAAAAAATGATTCATATATTTGTATTATACTTTAGTATAATATCAGACATTCATTATTTATTTAGTTCTAAGATTTAAATGAAATATAAAATACCATAATATGCATTTACTTTTGTTGAAATATGATAAATGTGTAATACAAATATATTGATAATTTAAATATTAAATGTAATCAAATGAGAAATTCGAAGTTACTTTTTATGTAAGCATTGTATCATTTTTGATAGTCTTACTCTCAAATAAATCCAAAACATTACAATTTTTTTTTTCAATACATGAAAAGACAAAATCACTAATTATACGGAATTGAAATGATCAACGTAATGTGTATATATTATGACGGAAGATCATTACTTTCATTTAAATATACCTCAAGACATGCATTTTTTGTTTGTTGGTAGCACAATAATATTTAGAAAAATCTATAAAACATATAAGCAACTGATGACACATCTTGCACATTTAATATAAAAAGTCATTGAGTATTGAAAACCTTACACCACATGTAGTCATATGGTATTTCGTATAAAATGTGCACGTATATACTATATTATATGCCGCAGCAATCTAATAGTATCTATTGTGCACGGGATAGACGGGTAGGTACGAGCATGTTGTATACATCTGGTGACCATTTAAGAGTACGTTCTACCAAAGGGATGACAAATATAAAATAAGAAGGGGATAAAAGAAAGAATAGATACTGAAATATTCTCAAGAAACGGTATGGCAATATTCTTAAGTGGTGGATGTATATACACGGTTAGTATGAATAAATATTAAATTCCATATGCATGTTATACATTATTTTTATTATTTTATATTATTTTTTGAAAACAGTTGGAACACCTGCAAGAGGCAAATAGACAGATTTTATTGTAATATACGTCTTAATGGTTGAAAGTGTATAGTGTGTAAAATTATTCAATACTTGATATTGGAAATACGTGTACTAGTGCCAGTTTAATTAGATACCTACAATTAAGTAATTAATTTTATTTGTATATCACAGCACAGTTAAAATGTGTAGGTAATACTATAACGTATATGAGCAATTGCTGTGCCATACGTTTTTTAACATGTTCACGAATAAATAAAAAACAGCAATCCTAATTTGTCTAAACATAATCTAATGGGTGATTATATAGGAGTTCAAAATTTGAGTTATTCACATTTTATTTTGTTTAAATTAATCGACGGATCCAATGTCATACTCAAGGTTGTCTTCGTGGGTATATTCGTAATACAATTAATGATTATAATTTATCAATAATTATTTTTATTTTTACTGTACGAATAAAATGTTTTTTCATTATTAATCTGGAATAAGTATAAATAATGCACTGCTCTAAGAGCTAATTAATAGTTGTCATTTTTGTTGAAAAAAATCAAGCTTGGATCCTACATAGGTATAGTTAATTTTACAATATATTATAAAGGCTTTGTTTTATTAATTATTAATAAATTGAAAAAATATTGTATTTCTAAAATTGTTAAAAATAAATAAATATGAATATATGTCGATGGGTACAAAAAAAAAAGAAATGTTTTGAAGAAATATCTATTTATCTATCGTATTCCGTTTTACTTCAATTGAAATATAATCTACAAACACAATTACAATAATCAGTTTTATGATTTTCCACTTCTTAATTCTGGACGTATCTCTAATGTAAGCATATAGAAACAATTATATATATAGACAGATTCAACGATTGCGTAAAGGCCGAAGTGAATTCAATATTGCCAATATTGGTATTTATCTTTATGTATTTTCATTAAAAATATATCCAAAATCGTATCTAAATAAGAAAGCAGATCATAAAATCAATCATTATAAGTGTGCTCATAAGTATTTGATTATAAGATTTATTTATCTTTTAATACATTTGTAAACATTTTTATAATATGACATAATAATTCTACTGATTATTATAATCTGTAACCAATAACAACCATTTAAATAAACAAAACAAAAAAATTTCGAGAGCCAAAACTAAATTTATGTGTGAACTACTTATAGGGGTTGAAAAAATAAGCTTTCCCTCAGAATCTCAAGTAATCTATTGATTTAACGTTTGTCAAAAACGGTCCAGTAGTTTTTGAGTCTAAACTCTATATATAGAGTAATATTAGGTGGCTAGGTAGGTATTAGGGCGTTAGGACAGTAGGCTATAGGGACATGCCCGTTAAGGGTTCGAACCGCGTAGTCCTACGCATGCCTTTTTGCATTTTTTTCATATTTTTATTTTTATAGATATTTTTCAACCATAAAAAATAGTAATTTTAACTATAATAACTAGTTAGTTTCACTATTCATAATATTTAAAATTTTAACTATAATTTTATAGTTGCATTTTTAACTATGCAGATTTTGTAGTTATTCCAACTAAATAAATTCAACTAATTCAATTTAGTACTCCCAACTATACATTTATTGTGTCACTATATTAACCTGAGATTATGGTTGGGTTAATCATTTATGTGGTTGTATCAACTACTATTTTTTTTCCGTGTAGATGACAAACAAAGAAACATTAATTAATAAATATTATACAGATTATTAAACTATAACTTTTACTAACGTTTTCGAAAATCTGATTACCTATGCCACAAGACTGGGGGTTTGTACTTAATACGTCATGACTTATTATTATATATATAATTACATTATGTTTTCCATATGCAGCTTGATTAACAAGTCAAACACATAATGCAGGATTCGGCACTTATTTAAGAAGATGGTCGGGTGGTCTGTTATTATTATTCATTTTTCCTCCCAAAAATGAATTGAAAACGTATACGGTATACCTATATAATAATATAATATGTATATACCTACACATATATAGTTCCATTATAATGACGATTGTCCGGGTCTTTTATAGTCCAATATACGCACGCATACTATTACAAAGGACAATAATATAATGAATAAGTCACATACATATCATTTACAAAACACAACATCCTTCGAACAATAATGATAATATTAAACAGAAAAAAAAAAGTTTTTCCATAGAAGACGGAACGGAAACGTATACACATGTTAATGTATATTTATATAATGTCAAAACACTTCAATTATCGTTTATGCGTTTGCCGCGGGGGAGGAGGGCGGCCGTATATACGTTATTTAAATTGACAGTCTACTTAATTCTAAGTGGTCAATTGTAAGAGACAAGGTTGATAATTTATTGTGTATTTCTGTTACGATTCTATAATTTCAGAGGTGGGTGCATTTAAATACAAATAATAATATTCGTGCAGTTACGCACGATATTGCTGGAAAATTAAATGTACGTACCTACCCATAATATTATAGACTAGCTAATATTGACTTCATATTTGGAGCGTACTAAACTGCTAGAGGTATAAAATTGTATCAATTCTGAAAGCAGAACAAAAATGTGCTTATACTTAATTTAGTTATCTCTAAGACTTAATTATTGTATAATTTATATAATTTGATTGTGAAAATACCAAGAGTAAATTGAAATGATTAAATATTTTTAATAATTTTTTTTATGTCCTAAATAAGTATAAAAACAACTCTTTCGTCGTTATTATGTATCTTAATATTGTACTAGGTAGGTAACTATGTATAGTATATATAAATATACTTTTTTTTTTTATTGTGACTATTGTAATTTTGTTTTTTGTCCTTGAGAAAAAAATCTACCCTTGTAAAAATATCTGATCGGTCCCTTTGAACAGCGATTATGTCTGTGGTGACTAAATTCTATGTAACCCTGACTAAATAAATGTTTGTGTTGTACCGAAAGGATTACCACAGAAATGCATACGACCCTATACACATCAATTTCTTTAACATAATGCAAGTCTATACCTATCGGTAAGGACCAAGGACACTTTTTAGCGTCAAACACAGTACCGAAATTCTCCAGTCAAAATGTTAACACACACAAACACGTTTAATACCGTTAACTTAAGTGTCTGTATATTTATTATGGACATACATTTTAAACTTATGAAACTAAGACAATTTAGTTTGATATAAAATATAAAGATATATATAGATAGATATAATACTTAGTACCTGAAAAGCATAAAATACTAGAAAATGTAATCATTTTTCTATAAGATCATAATATTTATTTTTTTTATTATTTTGTTTCTGTAACGTATGATTTGGTTAACAGAATAACATTTAATATTTTAATTATAAAATTACTAAAATATAATATTATAGTATTTTCTATTTTCTTAATAATTATTGTGAATTTGTGTCATATTATGTCTATTAATGACTTAATTATTATTTATTCTCTTATACCAATTGTTTTTAAATAAGAAGTAAAACTCTAAACTTTAATTATTTTTACATAGCATAATTTTAAAAACATAATTTATTTAGTCACGTAGTGCTAATATTATTCTTTGTATTTTAAAATAAGTAACTGAAAGATTTAAATACGTTTAACTATATATATATATTTAAATGATGTATGATGTGTAAATGTCTATTATATATTAGGTTGTCACTTGTTTTACATTCAAATTGCTTTTCAAATATTTTGTTATATGACATATTAAAAATACAGGTTATTTACAGGTAATATATTATTTATAATTATAGAATTAGTATCTACATATTTTGCATCATAAATAAAGATATTGATCGACTTCATTGAACTTTTAAGTTACGTAATAATTGATTAATAATTATTTAATGGTTTTTTAATTATTATTTACATAATGGTTTCAAATAATAATACCTATAACTAAAGTCAAATAATTATTTTAATTAATGATGATAATTGTTTTAAATGCCTATAGCTTATGTTATGTCTATTTACTAAATTTATTAAACTACATTCAATAATATAATTGACAGTAAAATTATAAAAATCAGATTATAGGTATAGGTAATATTATTTCTCTATAGAGAATAATTATTATCTAGGCTCTCTAAGTAAGTATCATAGAATAATTATAAACAATGATTACTGTTAGAGTTAAAATAATTATTATACTTGTTTGCACTAGTAATGTTATAACTACCAAGCAAAAATTATAATTTATCATTGTTTGAATAATTTCACTCATTAAAGGTATTTTTAAGTTATTTTTGGATAAAAATTGTCAATTGAGTAATTTGAAAATATTTACCATTTATCAATATTCAATATTATAATAATATTATTTAGTACAAAAACACAAACTGTCTGGACAAATCTAGTCATATATATTTATATATATATACCTACATTCATATGTCACTTCGAATAGGTATTTTATAATGATACATGGGTATGATATATATACATACCTATACATTATTACCTATTCTAAGTTTAAGTCTTAAATGTATGTTATTAAATTCTTTATAATTATTAATTATTATGTTGTGTTTTTATATTAATTTCATTTTAATGCACAGCTCATGTTTAGTTGGAAAAAAAGTATAGAGATCCAGATTTACTTAGGTGTTACATATAATATGTCTAAATGAGCTATTACGATATTCAAATTATTTTTTGCGACTATAATAATTATTATACAAACTAGCTATACCTATGTCGTTAAATCTACATTACTATAGTTGCTAAGTGACAAATCACAAGGTCGTGATATCATATTATGATGCATTAAACTAGTTTAATTATTTGTTTACAACAAAATTCGTTCGAAGTTAAACAACAAAATTAATTTATTATCGATGAAATCTTCTTGTATAGCTTTATTCATTGTTGTAGTGAGTAGCATTGCCTACGATAATAAATGGTCAGGTAAATAGTAGATAATTGGAATAATAATAAATTAGTATATTATAATATTAATTTAGAATACATTTTCTAATAATATATATTCTTTAGATGAGCCAAAAGTGACAAAACGTATTCAAATAATTAAACAAAAGTTGGACAGTTTTAAACAATGGACAATTTTGTCACGTAAAACATTTACAGCACAAACGAATAACTATTGTGACAAAACAAGTTAATATCTAAACCATATTCACATTATTTTTAATATGTCATTAAATTTGTATTTATATTTTTTACAAAGATTTGGGAAGTGAACTTGCAATGTATAAAAAATATGGATGCAATCAAAGTGACAAATCAGATTACTTGACGTATTTTATTAGTTTGGTTGGTATAGCATTAATAATCTTAATATTTTATTATCATATTAAGTATCCAGATTATTATTTGTCTGAATACAAAGATCATCACCTATGGCAGAACGTTGATGTCAATGTAAATTGATAATCGACCATACCTTTTATACACTATGTCACATCATTATTTGTAATTTAATTTAGTTTGTGAGTGTATATATATAGAAAATATAAACTATTAAGCTAATGGATTAAAGACTTCAAATAAAATCCATTGATTCATATAATATAATTTTATTAAACTGTGTCTAATTACCTATATGTAAAGAAGGATAAACATTTATTATGACGTAGTTATACTCAGTAATCTAAATTAAAGTTTATCATAAATCATAATAATATATTGGTACTTATATTATACGTTAGGTATGTCTTTACATTTAAATGAACACAGTTTAGAAAACATACCTATTATCAAAAACCGTTTAAATATGTCAAACTTAAGAAGCTATATAGGTATAGCATAAGGTATAGATATAGTATAAACTTGTTCTGAACTGTATATTGACATTTTGTACAAAAGGTTATCTGTACAGTATACATCTATATGTACCTAACTTAATACATCATTAAGCGATATTATTTATGTTAAGCATTCGTAGTTAGAATGAGCACTATTTATGTATTAATTTGTTAGCATCTGAAATAGTACACTACTGCAGTATATTATAGGTATACTATACTATATATAGTAATAGGTACCTTTGCCTACTTTATTGTTGTTAGTAAGCTATATTGACTAACTATAGTTATACCTATATAGCTAATAGTATATATTAAAATAAATATATAACACACATTTTTTATAATTATATATATCGTTCAGAGTTTACCTACCTAATACAAGGATTTGATAATGCAACAATAAAACTAGGTATACGTACTATACACTTAAAAATGTCAAACCCTCTCGATAAACACCCGTATATAATCCACACGCTTATTATAAATGTATATGTATACTTATATAACCCTTTATTAACCTAAGAATTATTGTATTGTATTGAATAACATTTAACTGTCGACCGGGAGACTGGAGAAGACAGTTTTTAACACGTTTTATTGTGTAGGTATAGTAGATAGTAGGTTACCTACTATATATACCTACAGAAAACCTCTACCTACCTAACTATAAACGTAGAATTATCTCATTGTGAGTGTTATTACATATAAACTCTTACAGAACAAAATAAAATATTTGAACAACAGGTCATATAATTTATAAGCGCATTTAATAGGTACTTATACATACATATATATATGAAAAAAAACCTTTATGATGAAGCTCAATTTTATAATAATTATAATGAAATAAATACCAATGTATGTGTAATTTTATATTTTACAAATAAATAATTTATCCAATTTTTATAATCTAGTTAGGTATCTTCATACTTGACTTCAATATAAAACTTTAATTAGAAACTGATGTCTTAACATATATAAAGCACCTAAAATAGATTACGAATAGATTTTAGATTGATTATGATAACTTCAAGATTCAATAATCAAGATTATGCATATATTATAATATGTATTGCAGGTTTATTAATATATTAACTATATTCTAGGTATAGGGTCTGTACATTCTTATATCTACAATACAATTTATACAACTACTATATATGACTGTTAAACGTGAATTTACTATTTATTTTCACAAAACAATGTAGGTAGGTATAGGAACTTACTAATAAACTGTACTTTAATAATATTTTATACTATTAGATTGTTAATATTGATTAATGATAAATAATATTAGTATAGGCAGAGTTATCTAATATAAAATTATCTATATATAGATAATACATAGTTAAGCAGATGGGTAACCCGGGGCTTATATTTTTTCAAAATGTATTGTAGATGGCGCCCTCTAGGACACCAAGACACCTGCATACTTATGCTAATAAGTTATTGGCCAAATTCAAAATTCAAAATAACAACACCTACCTACCTACTGCAGGTATAGCAAAAGCATAAATGTATAATAGGGTAATAGACATATATATATTGACATATAACGTATTACATGACAACTATAATATACTCCTTTATTTGACGGAGGCACAAAAAAAATCAGCCCTGACACGCGTATAAATATATATATATATTATGTTGGAAGTCGATACATAGATAAATATAGGCTTACCAAGTCGTGCGCAGCCGTTTCGCCAGTGGCCACACGAACCGGATTCTGCTTGATGCGGCCAATTTTGAACGAATAATGTCGAATCTTGTCCGGTAAAAGGCGGTAAAACTCTGCGCAAAGCAAAAGTAGGTATATAAAAACGCACTATACTCACAATTCGGTAAAACGGCTATACACGAAATCTCGTCGTAAATAATTGGCGATTTATTAACGTCACGCGTACACCTGTATAGTACTACTATATTATATAGGTATAATATTATGATTTAACTCAAAGTATTATTATATATTGTTATTACACCGAAAAAAACGTAATTTATTTTATTTATATTCAGAAACGGCGGTTATATTGCTGCAAAAACATAAAACGGCGTATTATCTATATATTAATGCAGGACCAATATAATTTATATTATAATAGCAACCGCGGTATAAAATAGAGAACAAATACACGATAATCGGTTTCGGAGAGCAGACTGCACGGTGTACACCGGTTACGGAACGCGGCGATGCGTCTGTGCACTGTTGCGACTGTTGCGAGGAGAAGCGTATTGCGACCGGCCGGCACGACTGCTTCGGCGGCGGCGGCGGCGGCGGCGGCGAAAGGGGGCCAAACCCGACGACGGCCAATGGCGGGGACACCGGTGTAACGACCACGCCTCTCTCTCCCTCCCCGTCAAACATCGAGTATAATATTATTGTAGTACGAAATCGGGACGCGATAGCTGCAGTGTATTAATTTATCCCTACGCCCGAGTTTTTGGCATATTATAATATTAAAATGCACACATATATTATATACATATTAATATATTATTATACATTTATTATATACCTAATATTATTATAAAATTTATATTATTATATATGTATAGCCTGTGGTACTACTTGTCAGGTACCTACGTATACCAAGTTCCAGCTCTAGGGGAGAGTGGGGCAAGTTGACTAGCTTAAGGTTTGAATAATTATCCTGCTACTACTAATGGTTAGATTATCTTGATTTTTTTTACAGATAATTCATAGTATACTAAGAATATATGGTAATTTTTTGGTTTCGTAATATTTAGTATCTTATGTTTTAAAAATAATTTATGTAGGTTTGTCAATTTCGTCAACTTGCCCCATGGCTGGGGCAAGATGACATTTCCTTGGGGCAAGTTGACAGTCAGTTTTTAAGTGTTGAATAAGTCTCAATTAAATCTTTCAAATTAACTTTATTTATTATAAAAGATTAAAGAATAAGGTATAATATTTTTTGTATAGGTAACATTCCTTTTTTCTATAAATACATAACACACATTGGTTAATTGCACTTTAATAACATGCTCTTTTGTTTATAAAAAATGTAAATTATTTAACATATAAAATATATAAAATATAAATATTATAAGATATAATATTTTTTGGTATAGGTAACATTCTTATTTCTATAAGTACATAACGCACTTTGTTGTGTATTGCACTTAATTAGCTTGTTGTGACGTGTTAGTTAACTTGCCCCAGTCAACTTGCCCCAGCGTGTACTTTTGTGAAGATTGTTATTTACATCTATAGTAAAATTAAATTGCACATATAACCAGTGTAATATAACTGCTAACTACTGCCACTACCCATACTTGCAAAAATAAATAGATTTACTTCCTTATTATATTGTTGAGGCCTTACTGTAAAAGGTCTTCACATTTTAATTTTAATGCAATAAACAAACAAACGATAACACGTGCTTATGTGTTATCAGATAATCATTCTTATCGATATAATTTACTTGCATGCATAGAGACTTATCTAAATGTCTTTGAAAATCACCACTAGATGTCGTAATAAATGTTTAAAACCAAATTAGTCAACTTGCCCCACGCGTCAACTTGCCCCGCTCTCCCCTACATATATTGTGTTGAAAATAATTATGAGTATTATATTATAATGTTGTCACAGAAAGAATAAAATATAAAAACGGGGCTAGCTCTATATTTTTGCTATACGGTATATATATAAGGTGTTAAAATTAAAAAGCTTATGCATTTTAATTAAAAAATAATTTGTAAATTATCGTGATTTTGACGAATTTTAAAAGTCTCTAAAAACACAAAATAATTTGAAAATTATATAATAATAATATTTAAATCAAATGCTAATAAAAATGATAAGTAAAAATGTCAAGTTTTATTTCATCTCAAATAAAAGAATCGGGGTACTAAATCGTTATCACAATTCATAACACCTACGTCAGTAACCAGTGGTTCTCAACCGGTGTTCCGAGTAACACTATTACCTATAGCTAAAGTGTACCCTCGAACTGGTCGTAGGTGTGCTGCGTCAACCGTGGTACCTACAAGCGTACTATATTATTATTAAAAAACAGATATTTCCCAGTAGGTACTTATAATTTTGTATATACTATATAACTATAATGATCCGTCAAAATGTATTGTTATAAAAAATGTGTCGTATAAACACAAGAATGTTGAGAACCATCACTGACCTGCACAATGATTTTTTTATTTAGGTATATATAATAGAAAACGCGTGATCTATATATAGTTTACAGGACGTGTCCTAATCTTAAGCTTAAGATTATTTCTACTCCAAAAACTGTCATCGTCAGATACGACAGACACACAAAAATACATCATTATTAAACCATATAATTATTAATAGGTACATTTGTTTTGATAAAGTTTCGTATATAAGTTTATTTTCGATTTATGTTTTAATTTTTAGCGAACTATGTGTACTATAATAGCTTTACAATGTTTACCTATACCTATATAATCTCACGGATCTCAGGGGTGCTATACCGTGCAATCGCATTTGGTCTGAATTTGTTTAGACCAAGGGTCGGCAACCTTTTTATAACCACGGGGGCCATAATTTTTTCAATTGTTTATTAAGGGCCACATTTAAAAAAAAAAATTACATATTATGATATAATAGGTACCTACTTATAATTGTATTGCTATTATAATAGTAAATAAATATAAATATATATATTTGATTATTTTACATAGAAATATGAGAGTAAAAAACACAAATGTTACTGGAAAAAATTGCATTTAAGAAAAAATTTAATTGAATAAAAAATTGTAAAATTGTAAATTAATGCGATTTCTGTGCCTGCAGTTTATTAGTTAAATTTTCGATATTATAGCTTGCAGACTTGTTGTTTCAGAGACTCGTATAATACAGCTCGTAAATGTACATCGCACTAAGGCACGAAGAGTGCTTACTTTTTCTGTACTTCCCAATGGAAAATGTCTGCTCACATATATATGTATTATGTACTTGCAAACGCCGCTATAAGTTTTTGTGCGAATTGTCTGATTCCAGGGAAGGTAGATATTGGAAGACAACTATAAAATTGAGGCAAACTTGTTGCTTCCCGAAAAGAATTTTTAAGAACCTCGTCATTTTGAAGTTCAATGACTTCCATTTGTAAGTTATTCTTGACATTATTTATGTCCACTTGTAAAAGGATTCTGGAATAATTTAATTTATATTTATAAAGGAAAAAGAATTATATAATATTGAAAATTATATGAAAAATATTATTGAACAAAAATAAAACACAAAAGTTAACCACCTTTGTGCGGGCCATCAAAAATTGCTTTGCGGGCCGCGGGTTGCCGACCCCTGGTTTATAGACCATGCAATACATATATATAGTAGTATAGTATACCTATAATACATTAATACTAAATAAGTAGAAAAAACTATAGCTGTTATACGCCCTAAGTATTTTTCAATAGTGGTGCTGGTAGTTATTTACTTATATATTTTTTCAACAAGAGACACGCACGAATACCATTAACTTGTTAATAGTTATTGTATTGAGTCATATTCTTCATTTTAAATTAATTTAAGTACCTGCTATATGTATTTTATGATTAAATATTGAAGTGCCGGTCTTGGTAAAAGGACAAATCAAAAATATATAATATGGTCTTCATAAAAAAATATAGCGTTCGATTTGATATGCATGTAGCTGCAGCTGGATTCTTTCTGGATAATTTAAAAACTATTCAAACCTTTAAAGTTATTTTCTGCAGCTTAAATTCAACAAAATTACAAATTTGATGTAGATACGTATATATTTATTTATAAACGCCAAACGGCAATTTTAAGTTTACATAGATTGAGTATTAGTTAGAAGGAATAGATATAAATAATAGGTACACAGTAACACAGAACATGTAGAGAACACAGCTCGCAATATAAACTAAATGGTAATACCTTATAACTTACCATATTATAAATTATAACTACTTAAAGTCTTTAACACCTTTATAAACATTTTGCCAACCTTCACATTTGCTACTGGGACAACTGCCTCCTTTTCCCGCAGCATCATTGATATATATAGGTATAGGTACTGTAGTTATGTTATATATTATAGGTTCATTTAGCAACCGACAGGGTGAGAAATTCGTTTACATTTAAATATAATTAAGTTTTGTAGTTATATTTATTATAACTTTACAAATAAAATAGTTGTGTAATTATTGCCAAAAGTAAATTACAGTGGTCACTGTTCATCACATTAATAACGTGTTTAATAAAAATTAAAAAATAAGAAACTTGTAGAAGTAGATACACTTTTATTTTGCTTCTGGATATATTTTTTTATCGATATAATTAGATACTTTGCAATAGTAAGTAGATTTTCACCGCATTCTTAATGATCAATTAATGCAACAGGTCTCTGAAATGGTAAAAATAAATAAATCTTCAAGGTAAATTTATAGATTTTGAAATCATTCACACTGCAATAAACTAATAAATATTAATAATTTTATTAAATAATAATAATTTAAATCGAATTATCTAGATAGACATTGGACAGAAGAAAGGGATATAGTTTCATGCACGGTTATCTACACAGGTTGGCGTACGGTAGTGTTATCTCTGTTGAAGTGGCATTTGTAGTGAACTATTAGCGCTAGTAGTCATCGACCCGACATTAACATGTAGGTAAATCATACAGACAATTATAGTTTTTCATTCTTTGCTCGTAAACGACTACAAGTACATAAAAATTGATAAGTACTTAAATTATAGATCGAATATTTTTACATCAGATAGAATTATTTTGGTGTTTCTATCTTTCTATGTTTCTAAACTGTCATCATACTGTAGTGGAGGCGCCAGGGGTGGGCCAGGGTGGGCCGCGGCCCACCCTAAAATCTTCTTGGCCCCTAAAACTTCGTCTCTCTAAACAGATATGCCCGCGAACTCTAGGATGATTTAGCCTCGTCAACCGAAGTCTTCAGTCCTCCTCCGGTACCTGCGGTTTCGCAATCTACCCAAGACGAAGTCGAGGTCGTCGACTCAATGTATGTCCGGTGGAACTGTCTCCAAATGAGAAAACTCGTGAGTCACCTACAATATTCATCAAAAATATTTCCAACCTAAATCGGTTACAGAGTGACCTTATCCTTATCATGAGATCAGATTGGGCTACCCAATCTTCATAAAGACGTCTTAAAAATTACAACTCCAAATTGTAAATATCACATACAAATTTTAAATTATCTCAAAGAGACTGAGCTATTTTTCCACACATTTGCACAATTGCACCGCACCATTTGAGTCCAATTGCTATCCCTTCATCATCATTCATCCCACTCTCTTAAAAGAGATTATACAACATCCCTAACAGAACTTGGTTTCTCCATTTTTAGTGTTGGTTACATTATTAATAGGACCAACAATACCTGCCGATGTCTCTTTTTACTATTGACATTGACTATATTACAATATACTCAATGATATCGAGCTTGTGAAGAACGAATTTATATATTACAATGTACGATATAATATAGGAACATATTTAAATTTACGAAACTACTACATTTTAATGTCATCATCGAAAGACCTAATGAAAAGACCTAGAAAAGCTTGATTTCGCCCACAATGTAAGAGGTGTGCCAATCTATAGGCACTATAGTTTAGATATTGTTTACGTTTATTCCTCGCACTGAATCAAATGTAGACTGGATCATTTCAATTTTGAGTGCATATTAAGCCTCGTAAACTACCGGCTAAGTGCGCTCTATGTTGCGGAGCACACACAGTCAATTTTAAAGGCTGCCTGTCGTATAAACTGTTCAAATTGTCCCATAACAAGAAACCATCGTCCCGCTCCAACAGAAACCATAATCATAAAACATTTCCAAAGACTCCGTCAGATGAGGTCTCAGAAGATCATGCTCACCCAGGAACGAAACTCTATGGTGAGCCAGTTACAATTGAAAATTGTCCCCTAGAAATAGTCTCAACTACGTTATTGCAATTTATTTCTAATTTAAATTCTTTAATTGGTCCTATAATTTTCTTTCTAACCAAGGTTTTACATAAACGTTCTTCTACATAGATAGCCAGATAGGTGATATTTTTCTCAGTACCTACCTATACCTATATATATTATATTTAACATCACACATTAACTGCAATCATACAATCTTAAACAATCTTATTGTTATTCTATACTTGCTCGTATTATGACTGATAAGCTTATATTTAAGTTATTATGTAATATTAATATTATGATCTGCCTATATGTATATTGTTAATTATTTAGCTATAATAATAGTCCAGTATACTAATAGCTAATACAAAAAAGTATATAATATACCTACAATATATAGGTAGATACATATAAAACCAAGTACATTATATGCATATTACATAAGAATTTTTATTGGTTCGTTTATTTTTAATATAGAAATAATGTATATAAAAAACATGACATATAATTTTAGGCTTTATCATAGTTGTACCTAAATACAACTGACAAATTATTATTCACGCAAACATGTTCATAATTATTTTTAAGTAACTGTTTATACTGTTATTATTATTATTTTTTTTTTTGTGGCATGCAATCTAAACATTTTGATTTTTTTCTTACATTAAGTTACGTAACTTCGTAGTGTTACTATAAATACTGTGGCCACTATTACGACACCATCAGGTCCTGGATAAACGTATATAATTCCATAATACTGCACATCGACCATTTGAACGGGGGAAAATTAATATATTTTATGAACACAGGCATGCTGGGTTGAATTGGTGTCCCTTTAGATTTTGACAATTTATTTCATCCCTGTGTAGTTGACATAATATGAATATTGTATATTGTATATAGTATTATTATAATATTGGCGGGCCATATTATTATTATTGTTGAAATGTTGAGTCACGCACAATGGCTAAAATTCTTATTTATCTTTTTTTATTTGATTATTAATCATTTATTACAATATTGTTGTACAACAACACTTAGGTACCCAAAATTCCCTCTTTTTTAACAGATTACAATAAAAATATAGTTACCTACTTAATTATTAAGTATTTAATATGTTGTACGCATACATATCGACAGCTTTTAACAACCGATTTCGCATAATATAAATACAATTTTAGTAGTTTTAATAAATAAGTATTTTAAATATCAAAATTATACATCAAATTACAATGATTTTGACGATGTTTTTAAATTTAAAAGTCTTACAACAATTCGACAATATATTTTTATAAACTGAAAATAAACTTTTTATAAGCTGTAGGTACACTCCTTGTCAACATAAATTGATAGGCACGTATTTAAAATGAACAATATCGTATTATAATATATTATAATATCTCGTAAATATATGCAATTAAATCTAGAAATAATTATCTTGGTAATTTCCTGAAGGTTTTCATACCAACTTTATCCTTTGATATCCCTTTTACCACTCTCCATAACCGTAAACTTTGGTAACGTGGCTAAATAAAATAAATTATTGTGTTTTTTCCGGTACCCCGACAAAATATCGCCGGTAAAATATCGTGTGACCGAAATATCGCAACTAAAATATCGCGAAACCATAATATCGTAAAGAAATGGCCGTAGCCATTTTCCTCCAAAAACGAGATACCGTTTTCCTCCACTGTCCATTTTCCTCCAAAAAAAAAAAAAAATAATTTTGACCATTTTCCTCCACTTTCCATTTTCCACCAATAAATAAAATAATAAAATCGTCATTCGTTATCAGAATGTTAAATTAAAAAAAAAGAACAAATCAAATATTTAAATTTTAAAGTATAATTATAATATAATAATACACCGTACTCGCTGAACTTGGCAGGTGGCTAAAAAGAGAATTAATATAATAAAAAAGTACTCACGTTGATAAAAATGCATCAATTAATAAATAAAAAAATAATACAAAATTAGTTAATAATAAGGGATTGGTGATAACGCAACCAGACATTATGTAAAATATAAAATATGGTAAAAAGATAATGAATATAATAAAAAAGTATGCACGTCAATAAAAATACATCAATCTATTAATAATATAATATGTAAAATAAAAGATATGAAATATAGTAAAATCACTGCAGTAAATAATATTAAATTTTTTTATAGTTATAAGACATCTCAGCAGATAAATCGACAGATACGCGCAAAATGTGATCCTAGGCATACTCTATTTTTATAATACGAAACGCAACACTACAACACTGACTAAAATATTGGAGGAAAATAGACATAATTTTAGTCAAAAATAATGTGGAGGAAAATGGAAACCAACCTTTTTTGTTGTTGGAGGAAAATGGACAGTGGGGGAAAACGGTATCTCGTTTTTGGAGGAAAATGGTCCCGCCCAAAGAAATAATACCGCCGTACATTATTATGGCGTCTGTATATTGCATTTAACTTTATCATATCTACAATCGTATTCACCTTTTACCTAGCAATGCATTCAAGTACACTGGTTTTTCATTTTATAATTTCTATTTAGTAATACTTTTTACTGTCACTGTGACTGACGCTTTTACAGTTTCACACTTTTATACAGTTATACGAAAATTAAAATAAGTCAAAGTATAGTAGGAAATCCAAATACTCCAAATAAAAAGAACAAGACGGTCAGTAGGGCTGAACGAGTAAGGAAAGTAGTAGCAGATTATCATAATCGAGAGTTTGAAGATTATCTCCAAGGTGTTTCATTGAATATATAGGTACTTCCATTAATTAATATATACATATTTAATTTTTTTATTACTTATATCAATTTTATTAAATTATTACATATGTTTATCATTTTTATAAATTCTATTATATATTAATATACCTAACAATATTATATGCTTGAAATATATTATTTATTTATAATTAAATTACTGCTATATTTCATGCTGGCGATATGTATACTGGCGATATTTATTCCATCCGATATAATGGTTTCGCGATATTTTAGTTGTGATATTTTGGTCACGCGATATTTTACCGGCGATATTTTGTCGGTGATTCGTATTTTCCAAAATTGTTCTTAATTAATAATAATAAAAAAATAAAAAAGTGTTTTATTTTTGTTTTCAGTTGGAGTAGATTTACGAGCAGATTATTTTTCGCAAGGCCAATAATTACCTATAATTATTATAGGGATTACCTATCTTACTGGGAACAATATACCTAATAACCAAATAATTTTGATTCCTGCCGATGGTGATAAAACTAAAAATATTATTTATTTGGTTTTATAAACTAATTTGTTTATATACCATCCTTTCATTTTCAAATATGAACGTTGGACATACTATTTATTCAATACAAAATATAATTATTGTTGATATTTTATGAACTTTTTTATTTTTTAAGGCAATAGGTAGGTTTACTGTGCATGGGCGAAGCAGTGTGCTGTGTGGAACAGCTTTATAGTATAATAATATATTATATTATAAATAATTCTAAAACAAAAGTAAAAATACGTCGATTTAGAATTTAAAGAGAATTTTGAAACAAAATCCCTTAATTTAGATTTAATTGTTAATTAAATCGGTATTTATAAAATGAATCCTTCAAAAAAAAAAAAAATCGAAAACTTGCTGCAGTATCTATTTGCGTGCGTTACACGTGGTCAAAGGCGCTGCGGGTCATGGTCGACATTCACTTGAATAATAAATTATACTGTGCGGCATGCCGCATGCGTCTACCGTAATAATAATTAATAATTAACTCCTATAGAATATGATATTATTTCTGTATATGAAAATACGAGCAACGAACTGTTCAGCTCTTGAAATTGTTCAAAATAAACTAATTTAGAACTAAAAAAATTCTCAAGATTTTTAAGAACCATTTATTTTGAAATTACAAAATTACCACAATTTAACTCGAATTAGTACCTAGTCATTGCGATTTTACCATTTTTTGGTAGTTTTTCTTACATAATGTCTTATAAATAAATAAACTAGTAAAATGACGTCACAAAGTATCAACTATATACACAATTTGCTAATATAAAATAGGTAACAATATAGTAGCCACGTATAACGGCACCTATTGGATAATCTTCTAAAAGAAATCTTTGCAATTAAAAATATGCTATGGTATTAAAATTCTGGTCCCTCAGAAATCGGAACACTTTTACTGCCCTTAAACGTGGTGAAAGATACAAAAAAAAAACACATCTATCTATAGAATCAATACATTCATCGCTTCGCTTAGAATCTAATAACAATAACCAATGGGACCAATAACACAAAATTATGCAGACAGGGCCGGATTTACGCATAGGCCCGCGAGGCCCGGCGGTAAATTTTGTAAAAAATGAAATAAATATTTTATGCATTTATATAACTGCGTAAATTAATATTATATAAAATATTTAATTTATTAGTAATAAATACTACATTTTGGTGGGGTATAGTGGGGTAGGGGCGGCATATTTAAAAGGGCCTATAGGCCGCACCTGTTCTAAATCCAGCACTGTATGCAGGTACTATTAGTTATAATTCAGACATTCAGTTATAGCTATTCGATATTGGAATATTGCTTTATTTATCGCCACTCTGAAGATAAACAAATTTTAGGTTTCAACAGGCGTCAATGCGTCAAATCAGTAATTTATAATTTCTTAGTAATTAATGCTGCTGGATTGTAGTCGTGACCAAACACTACCCAGTACCCGGTTTTAAAAATAACTAACCGACGCGACATCACGATATTGTTTTGATTTTATTCGATGTCTATATTTATGTAATATTTTGTAATTTTATATGGGATAGCCTATGCTCATTACTCATACAAGACCATTAAAATATAACACAATTGTTTTAATAGGTACCTAATAAATATACCAATTGCAATTATTTCATAGTTTCAAAGTTTTATTACAAAAACATTGTTGACGCATTTACTAATTTTGTCAATAAAATATAATATAAAATTACCAGGCCACCAGGCCATAATATGGTCCAGGCCATCTGGAAAATTCCCATTTCCAGACCGGCCACTCCGCCCCTGCAACTACCCCTACGTCTGATATTCTCTTGGTAATATTTAAATATTTCCTTTCATTGTTATGTTTACAATATCGAATTCGTTTTTAAGAAAAGATCATTGTAAAGCTCACGACCAGTGATGATTATATACTACCATCACAATATAGCTTCAACGTAGCTTTTATAGGTTTGACATTGACCCTGACCTATAGTCTCTTGGAAAAAAAGAGTCCTGCGAGTTGTGCGTTGCCGATCTCTTGAATTTTGTGTCTGCTTATCAAATCGAACTAGTTGATTGCCGGGCACGGTTTCTTTACTAGTTAGTAACTATCGTATCTTTTTCTTATGCATCCCAAGTCGGGGACGACTGGCGTCGATTCTGCAGGCTCTCTGTTTGAGTGGCGTTTAGCTGCCGACTCGGCGAAATTAGAGGCCCGGCATCCGAATGCGCTCACCCCACCTGAGCTGGAGACATCGGACAAGACGACTGCGACGTTAAGGAAAGTTATTAATAATTAATAATCACTTGTTATATCTAATATTGATTTTTATTTTTTGATAATCATCTTCAATTGAATATTAATATAATATTAAATATTTTAAATATGATTAATCATTTAAAATATACTTACACTTAACATATTACATTAATTGTCTTATATAAAACATTAATATAATTTCATGACAACTACATTTTTGACTGTTGTATATATTTTAGATCTCAATAACAAATATTTTTTTATTTTCAGGTACAAACAAGAATTAAATTTGTTTTACAAGTAATTTTGCTTTCCGTCTTTTATCATCAGTTATTTATTATAAAATAACCAACCTATAGAATACTACAACGACAACTGTTTAAATCATCAGTGTAAAGTGTATCATTATATTATATATTTAAAATTTCATTAAGTTTTCTATTATTGTAAAATATAATTTCATAAGTATTAAATATTTTTAAACCTTACTTGTTAATTGTACTTTTTTACACTATAAAACCCATATAATATATGGGATAGAAAATAGTTTTTAATTGAGCGAGCGAGTGACCTCAGGTGTGTTGCCTGAAAAATCAGGCAATTTTAGGGTCAAATGAGAGATAATTCGATTGTGTCCGTATTAAACATATTCTGTAGACTCCAAAAACCGCACACTTTTGATAAAATACAGGACAAAACCGCACACATTTAATAGATTAAAACCACACAATTTAAAAAAAATGTTGTATCCAAAAACCGCACACTTATGATCTTGACCCCAAAAAGGTCGATATAAACAAAAAACGCATACTTTATTATGTGTATGTATAATTTATTATTTATTCTCATATTTCATCAAAAAAATGTACCTAATATATATAAATATATTTATAAATTTAAAAAAAAAAATGTAAAATAAGTAAAACTTAAATTATTAAAAATTATATATTCAATCAAAAAATTATATATACCTATTCAAAAATTTTAAATATTAATTTTAACAAAATGTAAAACTTTCAAAGTTTGACTAGCTGAAACCAACTGCTGACGTTTTTTAAAAACTTCATACGATCTCTGTCCACTAAAAATAGTGTGCGGTATTTTGTTATACCAATGACCGAGAAGGAGTGCGGCTTTTGTCTATCGTCCTTTTTAGGGTCAAAATCAAAAGTGTACGGTTTTTGGATGCAACCACATATTCTAAAATAATATTATAATAATACTGAAAAGTAAAAATTCAATAAATTACAAAATTACCTATTTGTCACAAGAGAAATATTTTTAATATAACAATAAGATTATGCGTTACAATTTATGAATAAATCTAATTTGTGGTGATTATAATAATATAGTCTTTATAAAACAAATAGATGATGCCATCTTTTTTTCTAAAGAAATAGATACACACTATTGGCTTTATTTGTTGATTCTCCAACTATTTTTAGCTTTACTTTCTTATCACCGAGGCATTTTTCATTTTTTAGGGGTTGGTGAAAGATTTTATTTGGCGTGACATTTATAAGGGTTTCTACATTTGTAGGGTCATTTCCAAGGTTTCTCAGCATTCTCCATGCATTGGAAATGTGGAACTATTTTGGGTCATGTTTATTTCGTTTATCTCCATTTTTATCGACATGCTTTTTATAGTTTTGGCACCAAGGATTCTCCGGTAGTGATTGTTTCTTCGGCAAAGGGGTCGTTGTTAAATTGGTAGATGTAATCTTCTAGAAGCTCCATATTTTCTGTCTTCATTCCCGGACTACATTTCGTTAGGTTAAACGACGATGGTCGATGAGAGCTTGTATCGTGTACCAACGTTAAGTCGTTTGTCTCTGCCCACTTCTCTACTTTATCACCTTCGTGCGTTTCGTTATAGTTCCAAGAGCTGCCGTTACTATTAAAATCTTCAATTACTATTTTTGTTCTTTGGTTTTGTAAATTTAAAGGAAAATGTATACCGACATGGCCATACATTTTGTAAATTCTTCTGTGGGGATTTCTATTATACCTTGGTTTCTGTGAAGCCAAATTATCTAAATAAAGCTAAAGATCATATTTTAATTTATAAATAAATGATAAACCTGATGATTTATTTATCATACATCAGCTCTCATGGTCACTAACTGTTACTTTGTCAGCTTTATAAAGATACTAGCTGATCTCGTGCACTTCGTTGCCCGTTTAAAAAAATAATAATGCCAACTCTATATGAATAATAAGTTTTATTTTATAAATAACTGTTACAATATAGTAATATCGTTACAAGAATATTCAAATTAGTCCCACCCAGCGAAATCTAACCCTGAGCCAAATATTAAGTTAAGATTAACTTCAAGTGATTTACATTCATCTAAATCACCTAGGTGGGCAATCAACTGCATTAGATCACGGACAATATGAGAGCAGTATATTATCAGGTAGGCAATCCACCTGCGGTGGATTGCGGACCCCATGAGGTGCGTGATTGAATGGAAACAGAATTAGGTAGGTGAAAAACAGTACAGAGTTGTCATTTTATTTCATTTTTAGCTGTTAATCTAGGAATTACTGCGGCAGCGTTTGGCGAAAATCTTCAGCTATAAAGGGAGTTCATTGATATTCCATTTTAAATCTATACATAATATATACAGGGTGTAATAGGTCTATTTGACTAATGCAATAACTTTTTTTCTATTCAATATTTTTAAGTTTTTTTTTTGTAATTATTTGTAGAGCTCTGCACTATTATTGGTATATCTTATATTTTATTTTATTTTTTTACAACAAAAATAAATTATTTAAATTTTTTATTTAATATTTTTCTAATAATCCAAGATAACTATTTCATAAATAAGTATTTAAAAACCATTTTGGCGTTTAAAACTTTTAATTTGGTTAAGTCGTTAATTTTTAAACAATTTTCAAAGTGTGTTAAAAATTCAAAATTATTTCTTGCTTATCACTGTGTTACTGCTGTAAAAGTTATTGCATTAGTCAAATAGACCTGTTACAGCCTGTATATAAAAATCGACATGGTACACGTATCTCGCACATCCCAGTGTGTTGAGTAGTTTTGGAATATATATATATATATATATTGTAATATAGATAAATTGTCGGGTTTTACTTTTTGGAACAATTCATACCTACACGCTGCTGACGATAAAACATCACACAAAAGAAAAAAGGTCAGGTTACAGGTAGCTGGAAACCTAGTATCGCGGTCGGTCACGGGAATATCCGAAATACACCATGCAAATAAGCATGTAAATTTAAATTTAATATTAAAAAACTAATTCAGAACATTTTCATACTCACTCACCGTTTAAACCTTCTCTGGACTTCCACAAAGAATTTAAGACCAAAATGAGCTAAATCGGTCCAGCCGTTCTCGAGTTTTAGCGAGACTAACAAACAGCATTAGATTTTTATTTATATAGATTATAAATTATAATAACAAACATGTAATTATAATTTGCATTCTGGTGCATCCACATAAATGAATTGTATAGTTATTCATTCACCCAAAAATGTTTCCTATGTTAAATTTTCGATTTTTTCTTTTTGGTCAAATGCTAAACAATTTTACACACGTATTACACAACACTGAACTATTAAATTTTTTATTTACAATGGATAATCTTCGTTGCAGTAATGCAGTGTGAAGTAAACTAGTAGGTAATGATTCTATTTTCCGTCCCTAACTTTCGAGACGAGGAATTTAAACACTTAGACGTTTTCATTTTATGATTTGATGTTTATTGTTAATGAATATTATGGCTTATGGGTAATAACAACGTTAATATTATAGAATCAAATTTAAAAACATTTATAATGAATTCTTTTTATATGACTTGAACGACAACAGCTTTTTGCAAACTTTTTTCCACAATGACCGCACTCATATGGTTTTTCCCCGGTGTGAATTCTATTATGAACAACTAAATAATGACTCCTCGCAAATGATCGTCCACAAACGTTGCAAGTAAATGGTTTCTCCCTGGTGTGAGTTCTATTATGAACAACCAAACTACTACTATGCCCAAATGATCGTCCACAAACGTTGCCAGTAAATGGTTTCTCCCCGGTGTGAGTTCCAAAATGAATAATCAAACTACGTTTTTTCCTAAACGAATGTCCACTAACGTTGCACGCATATGGTTTCTGGTCTATGTTTACTGATTGTTCAGATTGTTGGGAATTTTTATTCAGATATTCTTTATCAATCGTCTGTCGTTTACGTTTATTTGACTTTTTCGATGAAATTTCTTCCGCACAAGTCATAGCTTATGAAATATGAATTAAAAAATTCATTAGATTTTCTCAAATGACGTACACGGAATATTACGATACGTCGATACAAAGTAAAGTTATAGGACAACATCCTTAAATGTATCCCGGTCTATAAATGAATAACCAAATCGTTTTTATAGAAAGAAAAACTGGTTTGGGGAATTAATTATTTCCCTTTGAATATCTAGAAAAGTGCTAAACATATTTGACCCCAACCCCCTCCTCCATCAAAAAAAAAAAAAATTGTAGAAAGTAACTTACAGTAGGTAAAATCATAATGATTATACATATCAAATTTAATTATTTAAATTATGTATAAAAAATAGAATAGTACTTATCGGTTATCGCGACTACCTATAGTTACGAGACGTATTGAGTGGTGGACGGTGGTGGTTATTATTAGTATTGTTGTGGGGATTTCTTTTAGATAAGGAATATAAGTAGGTAAGGTACATGACGTTTTAGCCTAAAAGCTAGCCTAAGCCTTTTACTTTAATTTGCCATTTGCCAACGCACTTGGTAACATCACTGTCGTTAGGTACTTTCATATTATCAAATCTTTTAAGTTTACAATGCAAATTTGAGATTTACCATCGAACGAAATAGGTGCCTTGGTTTTTTTCCAAGAATATAGTGTTTTACCTAAAAAACGACTATCATGTGGGTCTGACCACGAAGCTAAATTATTGTACTTCGGGAAACAACCATTTTGTAAATGTAATATTAATTAGTGCTAAAAGAAAGTAAACATGCGTGTTGGTAATTGGTTTGTTGGCAGTCGCATTTCATTTGTATGCGCTTTACATATTGTTGGGCAGAACTGCAGAAGAAATGACTTCTTTAAAATAGTGTCAAACACAGTTAAATAAGTATGGCGATAGGCGATAGCCGATAGTACTGTGGACTGAAATAATTATATGCGACAAATATGTGTTTTATGTCTGAAAAGTCGTAACTTGAAAATTGGTGGCCCTGGCAAAATAATAGAAATCGACAAGTCTTACAAAATGTAAAAATAATGCTGCAAGAATTTTACCTCAATGGATTTTTGGAGGCATTTGTCGGAAAACGACGGAATGTTTTTTAGTTGAATTTAAAGATAGATCTGTGTCTACACTTATACAAGCAATAAAAGATAATATTAAACAAGGTACAACAATTTATTCGGATTGTTGGCGTGGATATACAACACATGAACTACATAATGCCAGGTTTAACCATTTAACTGTCAACCACACTTACAATTTTGTCGATCTCAAACTGGTGCTCACACACTAAATATTGAAAGGTTATAGGGATCCTCTAAAGTCTAAATGGTACAACAAGAAACATAGATGTATGGCTCGTCAACATCTAGACAGCTATTTGGTCGAATTCACATGGCGTCAAAAGCACGGAAATCAATTTATAGGCATTAAAAATTGCATGTCTCAATGTCTGAGCATTTTCCTCCTTGAGTTAATTATTAATTTCTTATTTCATTCCTAGTTTTTATAATAGTTTTTTTAATAGTTAATTTTAAAGTAAAGGTAGTTGCAATAACCAAATTGTTCATTTATAACAGTTATGGTAGTAGCAATAACCGATAAGTGCCAAAAAAATAAAAAATAAATTAAAAAACTAATACAAACCTCAATCGATTTCTTATGAGCCTCCTTTTTTTTTTTTAATCTACAAAAGAATAGAATTATAATTTTTTTAACATTGCAATACAATTTTTGCTTTATAATTATAATTATATCATACACAAAATGTTAATTTTTATTTACATTTATTATTTCGAAAATTCACAAAAATACATTTTAACCAATTAAGCTAATTTTATTCAATATTCATACTCACAATTTAGGATACTCTTCGTGGACTTTTGGAATTTTTGAATTATTAGGAGTATTAATCATTGCAGTATCTATCAAATAAAAAAAATATTTTAGCAATAGCACTTTAATACAACATAATACAATATTAAAATAGAAATTACTATAGAAATATTATTACTTCATTATTTACTATTGATTTTTACTAGTTTCTACTTCTCTATCAAATGTGATTAAGAAGATTAATTAGATGGTATAAGTTATCTAAAAAATAAATCCAGACAAGACTATTTGAAAAAGTTGACAATAACTAACATTTCACAATTTATTTATGAAGAAATATATGTCTTTTGACAGATAAACTATGAAAGTGATAGACTGATAACACAATAAATTTCCATCAAAAATACCACAAATAAAAGTCAGAAAATAAATGCAATTAAAAAAAACAACAACATACAATAAGAATAAATACACTTTCTTTTAATTTTACTATTTGTGAATTTGCTGTTATTAATATAAAATACCTTATATTTTTTTAATTAAGATAAGTCTGACTAGCAAAGTTTTACAGCAAATGCTATTTAGTTTTTTAACAAGTTTTAAATGAAACTTTGAATTTAAAACTAATTGTTGTACATCGATTATACAACTTGAGTATGGATATACAAATAGATATTTTAAATATAAAATTATAAAATTTGCAAACTTTTTTTACAACTTATAGTGGAATGAAGTTCAAAACATTTATTTCAGAAAATGTAAGACACTTGTAAAATGCATATTTTACCATAGTAAATCTCTTTTGAGTGATCTTTTTTCAAGTATTCAATTTTTTTTCGAAAATGTTGTATATATTTATCTATTGACGACCCAGCATCTTCTTTTCTTGCCATCTAAAATAAAATGTTTAAGAAAATAAATCAAAACCCCAGCAAGTTAAATTCTTTTACAGAAATAGCAACAGCTTTGAAGGTTTGCCGCTATCATTATTAGACAATTATTTATTATAATTCAAATAAATTACAAAAAAAAGTATAAATAAATAAAACAATTAATACCTTAGATTTATTTTTCTTGGTTTTTTTTGATGAACTTTTTAACCTAAAACAAAAAAACAGTTATGAGTTAATCATTAAACAATAAAGTAAAATAATATACATTTATTTCAATTCAAATGTGTAAAATCCATTACAATAAAAGAAATTACAAATTATAAATTAAATTGTCTTTGTGAAAAATAAATGGGTTCAAAATAATTTATTACATTACACGTTTTGACAGTTTATAATAATCATTTAAATAATTCAATTATAATTTGTAACCCAAACTTTGTTTTATCATTTTATACTTACATAACACTTATACATTCTGCATCTATGGATGTAGCAGCTGAATAAAAAAATAAAAAGTAATTAATTCATGTTATCTACACAAATTAATAACATACTAACAATTGTGAGTTTTTTGGGTGGGTTCAGTAAAATCTTCTTGAGTTGTATGAACTGCATCATTTACACTTCCTAAATTATTTATAAATTGAATCTAAAAAAAAAAATGCTCTTGTATTATTTTAAAATTGTAATGAAACAAAAAGAGTTATAACCTTTTGATTCTTTTTCTTTTTCCTTTTTTTAACAAGTGATTTTAACCTAAAAAACAAGTATTTTATTAAAAATCAATTTAATAATCATACCTATTTACAAGTTTCATCTGTGCTTGATTTGGGAGGGGGGGGGGCAGGTTTTAATTTTTTTCAAATCAAGCACTGGTTACATCTAATTACTATAAACTTATAATTTCACAAAATAGAAAACCAATAAATAAAAGTTAGTTTGTTGTTAGTTTTCACAACATATAATATTATCATGGTACAATTGTTACTAAACATATAATACTGTTGAAATGTACAACATTACACTACATTAAGTAGTGATTGAGTTGTTGTCGTACTGTGGATCAAGTAAACTAATAAGGGGAATTAAACTCAGGGGTATAATAACCAGCGTGTTAGGTAGATTTTCACCAAAAAAGCTTTAGCAAAACACCCATGTCCAATGTTCATATATACATTGCCGTGCTCACAGATTAAATCTAGTTCTTGTTAATATTACATACAATTTTCAAGAGGTAGATAAAATAATTGGCTTATAATAGAAGCAATATATGCATTTTGAAGCTCGCTCAAAAATTCTTCTTATCGCGAAATCAGAAACAAATAAAATACGAGAAAAAGGTCAAAAACAAGTTGTGCCTGCTACATCGGTAAAAAAAACTGAACATTTTTGAAAATTTGTTTTATGAATTTGAATTATTTATTAATTAATTAAAGGGCTAGAAGCCCTATACAATAGAACAATACAATATATAATAAGATAAATTTGGACAATAAAACATAAACATTAAAGTAAGCAACAACAGAATGGACCAATAATAACAAATGGTAATAAAAAAGATAATAATGGTAATAAACAAATTGTAGCACTATTACTAATCAAAACATTTCAAGAGAAGCTTAGATGCTCATTACCCATCCCATGCACATCATACGGTGAATGGGATTATTTCTACCATAGTTGGTGTTGTGGAATAGAACAACAAAGGAAGAATTAGACCTAGTTGAGTGAGAAGGAACATTAAAATATATTAGAGAAATAAGAGTCGCATCCACACGTCTGTCAATCAGCTTGTGCAAAAACACTAAATTAGCTTCAACTCATTTATCTGCTAGAGACAAAAGCCCGAGTTTATTCATCACTGGCCTGTAATCGTGCGATGGATGAGGAATTTTTAAAATAAATGACGTCGAAGAACAAAAATACCTCTGGACATGCTCAATGTGAGAAGAGTCAGCAGCCGTAAAAGGATATAAAAACAAAATATGAGTTTGTGACATTTACAGACTACATGTCTATATAGTACAATATAATTATTTTATATAATATAACAAAGAAAATAAGAGTCAGTAGAATACATTTTTAAACAAGTTGTTTAAGCATTCACTAAAAGCTGATTTCATTGATTTTACATTAACCTGTTTTAATACTGACTTAACACATTAATTGCAATGGTTGTACATGATTACAAAATTGTAAAGATACATCTAATACAGCGATTCTCAACCGGGGGGTCGCGATCCCCGTGGGGGTCGCCAATTCATGTGGGAAAAAAATTGTTTCACTTAGAATCTTATAATTAATAGTAAGTGTTATAATATATTATATATTTTTGTTTGGATAGTCTGATAGTCCATAAAAACGTACTATTTATTTATAATATAATTCAAGGCTAATTACAGATAAGATAACAATATAATCGGAAACAAAAGGGTCGTTAGACATCTTGGTGACATTATAGGAGGTCGTGAACTCAAAAAGGTTGAGAACCACTGATCTAATATACAGTGTATATTAAATTAATCTTAATTACTTAATTTTATACATACTTTGTTGTATTCTCTTCACCATTTATTGAACAAATGCTGGTAATAGATTTCTCTAAAAATACAATCAAATAAAAAATTTTAAAAACAATAGATATAGACATTTGAAAAATAGTACTGACGTTTATTATCCTTAAGATTGTTTTTCTCATGTTCATACATACAGAAGGAAGTTGATTTACTGTCCTCATTTGATCGAGACTGATAATTTTTTTCTGTCTTCAATAAAGCTTTGTTGTTCTCTAAATTGTTATTATTTTGTACCTTAAAGAAAACAATACATCTTAAAAACAATAAATATACCATTTTACTTCAATACAAACCTCTTTTTCGTCCCCTTTTTTTTTCTTCTTTTTATTTATAAATCTACAATTGACATAACAATAAAATACAATACCATATATAAGAAATTTGTTTAAAATACCTGGTACCTTATACATACATTATACATTTGTAAAATTGTTATCTATTAATTTAAACGCACATAAAATCGACCGCAAGTTTAAAATCAGAGAAGACAAAATCAATTTATTAAACTAAAACGTTTTTGACTAGTGAATAATATTTATACTAATTGAATATTATTCAAGAACATAATAAGAGAGGAGTGCCTCATGAGTAAGTAGAAAAAAAACATTTTTAATGTAAACAATGAACAAAAATAAATAAGTTATCTGTCAATAAAAACAATAAATTATAAGAAAACAATGATGACAGATTAAGGTAATATTAAATTTCATAGATACTTACAATGGCAATTCTTTGTCATCTTCTGAAGCAATTGCAATAAGAAGTTTTCTCATCAACTCATCTAAAAATGTAAATAAAAATATTAATCAAATAATAACATAGTTACAAAAAATAACCGACCTTTGTTTAAACTGGAAGTTCTTTTTTTGCAATTATTTAAATACTTGTCATTGTCATTACAGGTCTCAGCAGAAAACTTTTCTACTTTCAGTGTAGCTTTATCGTTTTTTAAACTGTTATTTTTTTTTTACCTTAAGAAGACGTATCAGTTATATAATATTTAAATTTTTTTTTAAAAAAGTTTTTTACAAACCTTTTTTTTTTCTTTTTTTTTTTAAATCTACAGTGAATACAACAATTAAAAACAATATTAAGAATTAATTTAAACGTGTTCAAAAACAACACCAATTTATTAAAAAAATAACTGTTTTTACTATTAATTATTTATTTTTGAAAAACATAATAAGAGCTCCAAGAAAAAGAAAAAAACATTTTTAGATGTAAACAATAAACAATAATATCTAAGATATTTATTAATTGTATAATCTATACAGTGGCGTTTAGACATGTCACAAATGGGGCCCACTTGAAAGACAGGTGGGTAGGTCAATGATATTTTTTCATAAAATGATATAGTACTCATAAAATCATTTTATTTTTTTAATCTACAGTAAAAATTCAACAAAATACATTTTGAACAAATTTAAACATGCACAAAACCAACAAAATGTATTTAAAAAACCTCTTTACTTTTTAATTATTTATTCATTCTTCAATAACATAATGAGCCCAAGTAACAAATCATTATTAGTTATATAGATACTAATAAAACAAGTTTTAATGATACATAGTACTATTGTGTTTAAATACTTAATTATTTCATTAGAAAATCAATTATAAAAAGATTACACAACATGATTAAAAACAAAACAACTAGGATATTTATCATCAATTGTAAAGTATAAAAATCATTCAATACATTATGAAGATAATATACATTTATATAAACATACAAAGATACTTACAATGTCAATTCCTTTTCACTTTCTGAAGCATCTATAATAGGAATACAATTTATCGATTCATCAATAAAAAAACATATAAAATATTAATCAAAAAATAACATTAAAGCAAAAAAAAAAAAACAGATTTGTTTAAACTGGAATCCCCTGCTTGGTCTTTATTCAAATATTTATCCATGTTATCATAGATCTTAGTATACAGCTTTTTGTTTGGTGATTTGGTGGTTAACTGAGTTGATGTCTACATTTATAATTACAAGTATATTTAGAATGTAAAAACAAAACATAAAATACATTCCTATGAATATTATTTATAAATGTGTTATATTCTACATACATTCCATATTTTTGTATTGTCTGCAAGATAAGTAGATGCAATTCCATTTCCAGTTGATAGCTACAGTAAAAAAAATTTGAACATATGAATATTAAAACGAATATATTATTTTTATTATTTAAGTCACCTTGGACTTTTTCTTATTCATTTTTTTTTCAATCTTTTTTAATCTATAAAATAAAACATTGGTTGATTAGGTAATTTGCATAGTAGGTATTTAAAGTGAAAAAAACATTCTATAACAAACAAGCATTGTTATTTTTTTTTATTAAACTCAGTTTTGTAGGGATTAGTTCCTTTTTGATAAAATGAACTGTTATTATACTATTATAAAAAGAATTACTAAGAGTTTTTTACATGATGTTGTTACTGTGTATAATATTGAATATACCTTTGGACATTACAATTTTTTTACTTACAAAAATACATCCTTTTCTACATTTTTTGAATTTTCTGAAATAAAAATAAAATAACCATTAGCACCGTCGTAAAAATTAATTTAAATAAAATATAATAAATATAAACCATATTATTTTATACAGGTGATTCATTTAACGTTAAACACTCATTAAATGGAGTATTGACTTTTTTCAAACAATTTTTTTTCATGGATTTAAGTTGTTACAAAGCAACAATATCATAAAGAAACTATTTTCTTATATATTGTACCTAACCTTATAAGTTTTTAATTTATTGAATGACAACATACAGTTTTAATTTCATATTCCAAAGCAGAATATTTTTCATAGTATTTTGATAAATAAAACTCAAATTTTGGACGAGTTATTTATGAGTTATAAGTATTTAAAATTTAGATAATCAGGGTAGTGGACCAACATTTTGCGGGATAACCACTCTACTCCGCTCATCCATATTTTAAATACTTATAATTAATAAACTAACAAGTAATAATTTGAAACCATAAAGAAAAAAATATTTGAAAAAGTCAATACTTTTTAATATAATGAGTGCTATATGTTAAATTAATTATCCCGTATTATACAAATATTAAATTCAATCTTTTCAGTTAGTTATGTAATTAATGTGAGTGCATAACTATGTAAAATATTACCATTTTAAAGATGATCAGATCTAGTTTTAAAATTAAAATATGAATAAAATTACAAGATATGTCATAGATAATGTTTTACTTTTAAATTTTACAAGAGAAGAATTCATCCAAATATTAAAATTAATTATGTAATGCAATTCTTTTGAACATACATTTTACACAAAAGTTAGAGACAGGACATGATTGTATAGCATCGTCTATTGAACCAAAACTTCTTACTTCAGGTTGTGTATGTTAAATGTTTTCTGATTTTAAATGATTTGTTTATAGATATCACTTGTAACCATTTCAATTTTTTATTACATGCTTAATTAACAATAGATAATATTATACAATCATTTATGTAGCCATCACTTTTGTTTCAATTGTTTAACAACACACAAAAACGATATCCATTATTACAAGTTTGACTAGGTAATTGTAGATCTGATTAACAACAATTATCTAATAATATCTAATAATAGTCATTATTTAAAAGAAATTCAAATGATATTCAACACTAAAGTCACCAACTTAAAATTACAACTGTAGTAACTAGAAACAATAAATGTGTAAAAATAAAAATCTACCTTTGGATTTTGTTTTTTTTCTGCGTTTGTGGATTTCATGTTTTATCATATTAGCTATTGTTACAAAATCTTCTGTTATTGTAGCCATTTTTCTTCATTCTATAAATTATATATATACTCCACAATATATCAAGTTAGTTAAGCAGTACCTAGATACCCCCCTTCCTCTCTGTCTAACCACTAAATCTTTTACTCCAAATGGTGTAAAAATTTGCTATACAGAAATACAGTATTAAGAAATCCTCGGGCTATGAAGCATCACTGCGGAAATAGCCAGATGTCTCCCAAAAAGAGCAATCATTCTGCTAACAGTCTTATTTAATGCTGCACTAAGACTGGTATACCTATATCCCACTACTTCGGAAATTTTCAATCATCATTATATTCCTTAAATCAAAAAAGCCTCCTGATCTACCCTCTTCCTATCAACCTATAAGCCTCTTGCCCTTCTTAGCTACAATATTCAAAAGACTAATTTTAAAAAGAATCTTTCCTTGCAACTATACCAGTAATGTGCTTCCTAAAGCTCAATTTGGTTTTCGTGCCTCCCACTCAACAACACACCAGCTGCATAGGTTAGTTAACACCAAATCTTTTTCACTTGAAAAAAAAAACTGTTCCTGCGTGTTCCAAGCGTTTTAACGTGTCTGGTACGAAGGGCTACTTTATAAATTAAAACTTTTTCTTCCACCAACATACTACTTGCTAATTAAACCATGTCTCACTGACCGTCACTTCCAGGTCAGGTTTGGTTCTACTTTTTCAAACATTAGTACAGGAGTCCCACAGGGTGGCATACTGTCACCAATTCTATATAATATTTATGCTGCTGATCAACCTATTGCTCCAAACACAACTGTAGCTGAGTTTGCGGATGATAAAGCAATTATAGCAATACATGAAGACCCAATTTTTGCTTCCCTAAATCACCAACATTATCACCTTAATTTAATGTCAAATTGGTACAATAATAAATAGAGAGTTAAAGTTAATCAATCAAAGTCGTTACACACTACCTTTACTCTTAGCCTTGCTCCCTGCCATGAAGATTCCTTAGCTGACATACCTATCTCTTCATCTCAATCGGTCAAGTACCTAGGACTAACCATTGATCAGCACCTCATCTGGAAGCTACATGTAAGGGAAAAAAACTTGCCCTAAATGCGAGTCTCAGGTTGCTTAAAATATTATTATCTAATAAACATACTAAATTAAATACAAAATTGCTCATTGACAAATCCTTAATTAAGCCTATGTGGACATATGACCTCTAGCTTTGGGACAATTGCCAAAAAATCCAACCTCAACAAAATACAAACTGTTCAAAACAAAATCATTACCAATGCCCCACCTTATATTTCTAAATTCACTCTCCACACAGACTTAAAAATTAAAACTATTCATGAACAACCTAAAACGTACTATAAACGCTTTTTCAACAAACTGCCTTCTCACCCTAACCCTCTTATATCCAGTCTAGGCACTCACTCGATTCCTGGAAACCCACTACGACATCTAAAAAGAAACTGGTGCAGAGATCTCCTGAATGATAAATGTAAAAAAAAATGTAAAGAAAAAGAAAGTGCTATCACTGGATGGTTTCTTTCTTCACCCAATTCATATTGTAAATTCTTAGCACATATTCTTATAATGCCTTTCAGTATAGATTGAATATTTTCTAATAAAAAAAAAAATATATATATGTATATAATAATGTGTAGGTAGGTACTTACTGCTTCTACTAAATAATAAAGACCTTCTAACAGTTCTAACCTATGTTTTACAAAGTACATGAACAACTCTAATATAGGTACAATCAATTTTCTTTTTTGTCACTAAGTATCAGAATAAAACACTAACTACTAATTACAAAAAAATAATTATATTTAAACACTTTGATACTTAATATTTCTATTTTCTACAAGATATAACAATTAAATTAATTTTGTTACAGAAGATAGAACATTAGAGTTGTTAATCAAAATAATTAAATGTAATTGGCAATCAGGATTCAGGAGTCGGGACACGCTTGGAGCCAAATTTAAAAAAATATTATCACAGACTACCGATGAAATCCATGTTATCTCTTTGATATACCAGAGGTATACCACAATATTTAATCTTTTCTGTGATTGTACTATTTGTACCACGATTATAAAGAACTTAATAATCGTGATTTGTACCCACGATTTAAGATATACTGGCACAGAATAACTTATTATTCTGTTATTTTTTTTTATTATTAACTTGTTATTCTGTGATTCTGGTTAAAAGACATATAATATATATATATATTATATATATGTTATATATTATACGTCTATGGTCTATATACTGGTTACACAACGAATTGTGATGAGGAGACCGTCCAACAACTGAATCGCTATAACAGCAGTGGCGCATTTAGGGGGGGCAAAGGGGGAAATTGCCCCCGGCGGCAAATTTATAGGGGCGGCAGTTTTTGTACCTATATATTTATTAATAACTATAATAATATAAAATATATAATTTTGTAATTTGTTCTAAAGTAATGTTAGCCGCTAGGTACCTAACAAAATATGAAGCAATTTGAAAATAATATGTAATTTACATAAATCGTTTACACATACGAAATTGATCGCTAAACAATTTCATGTTTGTTAATATTGTTATTTGTTATGTTATAAATACAGACTACCTAAACTACCCATAGGCATAGAACAATACTATAGGCTATGAAAACATAAATCTATTATTTATTATTATTTAATACGTTGGATGCCCGATGCGGGATGGCGAGAACATTGATAACGTAGACTTGTCCTCGTACCGGGTTGTCTGTGTTTATTATGTATTCTAAAAATAGTTGTTTCTTTGATTGTCCGTTCTTCGCATGGTTGAAATATACAGGTTAGGTTAGGTTAGGTTACTAAATTAATGAAATTAATAATTGTTATTCATATTTTATTGTTTTTAACACTTTCATGCATAGAAAATCTATTATAATTAATTATATGGTTTCTAAATTCATCAATTTCCTAAAAAAATTATTTTACACTATAAAACAAACATTTTTTCTGAAAATGTTGTACTTGTTTATACCCATACTTTCAATAGTAAATAATTAAAGATAAACATAAATAATTGTATTTAATAATATGTATTAATCAAATGAGAAAATCTCAACACAAAGGATGAAAACAAAAAGGAAAAATGGAAAATATTGTGCTTTTTCAAAATATTAACTATTATTGATTTAAATGCCAAATGCCATTTGAATGCCAAATTTTATTCATATTTTAATTTGACAATTTTGTATGTTAATGTATAACTACATTTCCATAAAAATCAATTGTATAGAAAAGTCTATCCTACTTAAATAATAACAAGAAACAATGAATATATATTATTACAATGGTGCACATCGAGCCATTAAATCAGCAGGTAGTTTGGAAGTTAGGAATTCTAGCTCCTTTCTGCCACCAGATTTTTGTAACCATCTTTTTTCTTCATAATAATCTAACATGTTATTAAATTCCATAGTAGAAAGTTCAGGAACCATCACTGGAATGAATGGATCTATGTGTTCAAATCCCTGAAAAATATTGCAAAATTATAAGTAAATAGTAATACATAATTAAGCCGAGAAAAATTATATTTTATTAAACAACTTCTTACATTTAAACACGCATGTATTTTAGTGAGAAAAACAAAAAATGTATTTGTGACTGGTGTTATAATAATGTTTTAATGTATTTTTAACTTTTTCAACAGATCATTTAGTATTATAAATCAATATAAATAAAATTACTTTTCGAGGAGAGATGCTAGCGCTTAGAAATTGTGTATGGTTTGAATTGTGTAGTAATTTACATAAGTGTAAGAACAAACTATAAATAAATGTTGAGTTAATACTACAATAACCACACTTTACTCAAAATTAGAGACTGGCACTGTTAAAGTGTTAACATTATATTTGAACTATTATTGAATAGGCAGAATATGGTTTGAATTATCAATTATTCAAACTATTCAATACTCAAATACTATTGAATAACTCAATTTACTTTGGTAGTATCTTAACAATCAAACAAATTGAGTGTGTAGAGGCTTTTTAATTATACAATAGTGTGAAACACTAAACACTCAAAATTGTTTTTAATTAGTAATGCAATGATTTATCATTATATTATAATCTAAAATCTCAATACAAATATGTATCATTTCTAACTTCTGTTTCAGAACTGTATCTCTACTATAATTAAATCAAATGACAAGTTAAGATAATTCTTCTCATAGATATTGTTTTATTAATACAATTGTTTAATTTAATAAAATAACTAAAATAACTAAAACAATTAAAAAAAAAAAATTAATTACAGGGCATTGACTTACTTGTCGACCAATGAGGTAAATGGGTAAATGAGACTCTCTTTTTGTGTTTAAAGCAGCTCTAGGTGATGTGACCATAACTATTGCACCATTATTCTAGAATAATAAATAGCAATATAGCACAATTAATTATTTAATATATTATACACAAAATGTATGCTATCATTTATATTTTATATTCAACATAGTATACATTACCCAATCAGAAAGAACGGCTGATAATCCTGTTTGGACCATAGTGATTTGTTGTGGAGTTACTTTAACCCTGTCTTCTGTTTTCAAGTCAGTTTTATCATTGAAGAATGCATTAAATCCATCTATTGCCACCAACATTTTACACCTAAAATTAGAATTGATGTAATAATCAAACATGATTCAATGAACTATATTTAAAAAATTATTGGTTTTATAAAATAATAAATTTATACATACAAATTTGCATTACCAATAAATTTACAATCAAAAGTAGGTAATATTATAATGTTTAGTTGACGAAACGATTAAAAACAATATTTTTAACTGGATCCTCAAATTGTATAATCACTAAAATACTTTAAGAGTTAAAATTCAATATACTTTTGTCAAACCTTCTTATTTTAGTAATTAATAATTGAAAAGAAAAATAGGTACCTAATTAGGTTTAATACAAATTATGTATATTATAATGGTTTTCAATCAAAGTCATCAAGTATTAAAGCCTCAAGGTATTGAAGGTAGCACTATTTTTGTTATATGAACATCTAATAATAATATAATAAGGCTGATAATTAAAATACTCTTGATATTTTTTTCTCAGAATAAGAACTTTGCTTGTACAATATTTTACTCTTCATATGAATAATTACATTTTTTATCATCTTAAAAATTGTTTTAATATATATTAAATTATTTATTAGAACTGAGGTTTTTGGGTCAACTGCTATAATACTTTATTTCAAAAGTAACAACTATTGAAATATATTTACCATAAGTCACTATAAAATTTATGAACAATTAAACCATACTATATAAATAAGGTTAACTTACTTATTATTTGAACAGTGAGATTTTAACTCATTCAGAAGTATATCCATGCAGTCACATGCATATTTAGCTCTATTTATGCCATGTGTAACTAATTCATTTAGTGAAGTTCCTTTGGGTGTAGTTTCTTGTTGACTCCAAACATAATCTTGACTTGTAGTAAGCTATTAAAAAAAAAAATAATCCATTATTAAAATAATATAGTTATCATTTTGTAATAAGACAGTTACATTGAGTTCATTTAATAAAGCTCCATTTTGATGCACAAAATGTTTTAACCACTGAGCTGCTATTAATGGTATATCAGCCAAGCCATTCTTAGAAGTCGACCAGTTGACTTCTTTACGATCATATTTAAGCCATATTGGAACTAAAAAAAATAGTTTTGTTAGAAAAATATTAAAAACTGTAAAATATTAAACATCAATGTAAGTACCATAAGGGATGTGATATAAAATGAATTTTGAGTTATAAGCATAATGTAGTATATGAGCAAGGCTGAGTGATTTACCACTACCAGTTTGGCCATCTATAAATTAACATAAGGAAAATTTGTTTCAACTACCTATGTATTAAGAGTAAGTTCAATAATAGCAACACAATTTTAAAAGGATACATAGTAAATATCGGATAGCTGGTTTCTGGAAATCGGTCAGTTTTAAACTGTTGATAACTTCCAAAGCTGGCTTTCGTATCATCAACGCAGTTTCGGCAAACATTTTGGTTTGTTCGGTGAAAGGTTTTGGCATACCACCCGTATGAAATATATTACTAACAGTTTTTGGATCTATGGTGTAAAATTTTGAAACATCATGACTGTCATGGTCTTCCTAAAAATGGAAATTTTAATTTATAGTAATAGAATAATATAACTAACAATATGTGAAAATAAATTTCAAACCGGGTTTTTCTTTTCAGTGCGTGCGGCTGTCGGAATCTGATACTGTGTTTCTTGTTTTACTGCCGCTGTACCATAACTACAAATCCGTCTATATGCTCTCATTTTTACTAGTCTTCACAAACGCCTTTGTCCGTATGACATTTAACTATTGCAATAAATAAATTACAATTGATTCCAAAAGAAACCGGCTTTCTGGTGAGTATCAAGAATTTTCGTTTGATTTTCTTGTTGTTTTTACTCTTCACTCATTAGTTTTTCATCACTAGACAGTATACTAAAGTATATTAGTATCTAATATCTATAGCCATGCACCGTAATTTAAGATGGGTATTGTGTATAATATTATCAGCTTTGATGCACAATGATAATTTGGCTTGTATCAAAAATGTGATAACGAAAAAAATGATAATAAATTTGATAAACATAATGTTTTTTCCACTCTGGTTTTTAATAGTTTTTATACTTTTTTATTGAGGACTCTATAACGAGATTTTTAAATAAATAATAGTTCATGTTCTCAGAAAGTCTATTTTCGTATAATTAACAAAGAAAATAAAAACAAAATAGTTATTATTCATTAACAATTTCTGTAAGAAATCTATTTTGTTTTTTAATGCGAGGTTGATTTGGTCAGGTGAAGTTGGCAAGCATGGCAAGGATATCAATATTACTCTGCCCCTCCTAATTCCTATATCCTAGTTTTTCATGTAACCATAGCAGTAATTTATTTTAACTTTAGTGTTTTTTTGAACGTTTGTTTTAAAACGTTTTTGGTTGGATCATGTATTAATGTATTGTTATTGAATCAATCATGTAAAATATTGTACATTTTTCTTTTCTGTAAGTTGTTACACAGACATATTATACACCAAAAATGTAAGTACCACCTTCTGTCACTAATTCACTAGGTATAATTGTTAATAGCTGTATGTCCACTACATATATCATAATAATAACATTCTGAACATTTTGAAATGTACACTATTAAATATTAATAATACAAATAAAAAATATTATAACATACTATTAAGATTTTAATTAGTTCGTTATTTTTTTGTTTCAAATTAAAATAATAACAAATAAATTTTTAAATAAATCATAATTGTTAAAAAGTATTTGTGTTTCAGCGACTTTGAAAAATAATAGTATTTATGTTTAAGTAGGTACACAAGATTTGTAGATACATAAGTCTATTAATATTCCTGGTTTTGTTACGAAATATAGGTTGATAAGTCTTGTATTAAAATTCTGTTCTCAACTACTTATATGGTTTTTGTGATTGTAAAATATGGTAGGTTAGGTAGGTACTTAGGTACTTTTAATTGTAATGAACAAGTTTTTTTTTATTTACAACTAATTTTCTCAAGATCAACTAACTGAAGGGTCCCTTGTATTTATGGTTTTACTAATATATTCATGTTTATTGTTCTAAATTATTGAAGTAAAATGTTTAATTTTTCATTATTCTAAATTCTAATTTATTTTTAATAATTTTAATTGTTTACAAATACTTTAAATACCTATATATTATTATTGTTATTAGTTTTATATGTATATAAAAGTATAGTATCTACAATAGTACCTACTGTGAAATATTTAATCACATCTTACGGGATAATAATTAGATTAAAAGTACCAAGTGTAAAATATTATTTTATTTTCCTGTTTCTTGCAGGACAATTTCTGTGATACCTAGTCAAAAAAAAAACCATTAATTTAAGTCAAAAATTATAATAATATGTTGAATAATGAATGCTAAGGAACGTGCACGTAATAGATGGAAATTATTGGCAAATACACTCAGTAAAAAAAATCAAGATCAGATATTTGCATCACAAATAAGCTATGATCTCTTTAATATTGAATGCATCAATACTGAATGGTTTAAATATTCTTCATGTGTTCAAAACAATAATTTCTCAGCAATTGTATGTCGATCTCCCATAATTGTTACGCCCGAGGAACTTATGGGCTTTAACAATACTGGGAATGTCCGTATATGGCCATCTGAAGAAGTATTAGCTTACTATGTACTATCAAATCTGGATTCATTCAGAGATAAGACTGTACTCGAGCTGGGCGGTGGTATGAGCTGTTTGGCTGGTTTAATGGCTGCTCTATATGGTTTTTGTAGTGATGTTCATTTGACTGATGGAAATCCGAATTCTGTATACAATGTTGAGCGTATACTTGAGAGAAATATGTTCACAACCAAAGTTACTTGTTCGGTTAGTTATGATGAACATTACTTATTGTTATTAAAGTAATGACACCAATACATGTAGACTTGTTTGCTGTTCTTTATATCTACATGTATTAATCTGATCTTTTTTCTATTACCTATTATTATTATTATTTCAATTTTTTGTTATTAACCTGATATATTTATACATTGTTTGTAATTATTAGTACCTATTTTAATTTAATGATATTGGATTTGGATTAAATAAATCTAATTTTCATTAGTTTTTCTCCTTTTTTCTTTTATTTAATTTTTAATTTTTATACTCACTGTTTGTTTGTGTTAATCAAATACCTAGTTGTAGTGGAACAATCTGAATTCTTTCTCGTTTATAAGCATGCTTTTGAAGAAGTTTAGTAGCCTGAAATGAACAAGTCAATACCTATTTGAATTTTCAATTTATTCTGGAACTAATGGTAACATTCGATGATTAGGTGTTGAAATGGGACCAAAGACCTGCAAACATTCGTCATTACGATGTGGTACTAGCTGCTGATTGCCTGTTTTTTGATGAAGCTCGTGATGATTTGGTGCATACTATTGCAGCATCATTATCATTTGGTGGAGTTGCATTGGTAGCAGCACCAAAACGAGGGACTACTTTGTACGAGTTCATAAACATGGCACAGCAAGAGGGTTTGATATGCACCATACAACAAAACTACAACACTCTGGTATGGGAACGTCACTCTAAGCAGGTTCTCTACAACCCATCATATGATGCTGATTCACATTATCCTTTGTTGATAAGTATTACCAAAGCGACCAAAATTATCGATTGCCAATTTCAATAAAATATTTAAGAAAAAGTTATGTACATCGACTAAAACTAAAATATTGGATGAAAATCCAAAATTGGCAGTAGAATAGTAGATAAATACTTGACTTGAGTACTTGACCATATTATAAAAATCATATTAATGATCAACTTCTGGTAGTCAATATGTTTTAATTGATTTCTGCAATGGCAGATCCACATGACACAATAAATTAGATTGCCTCATACTGTAGTGAAAAAATAAGTTTTGAGTTTGACTGTTTCATATTGTAGTAAAACATTACTGTTACAAACCTCACATTTAGAAATAGGTTTTTCAAAATTCTAATATGAAATATACAAACAGTATGATAATTTCTGAAGTGTGTTAAATAACTATAAAGTGTCCACTTCCATTTTATGGAGTTGGATCCATCCATGGATTTTTGTATCTATAATCCAATAGTTCCATTTCAGTATTTATTTATAGATTTTATTATTATTTTTATGCTGTAATATTATTCCTATAAAGTATTACCTACTTGGCTACCTATATAAAATGCAATATACCTTATAAACTTTAATTTCCAAAAAAATTGTTGCAGGTATGTAATGTGTTGATTATGAATTAAACTGAACTTGGTTTTATTTAAAATATTGTAAACTGTTAAAATTTATATTATTTGTTGTGTTGTTCCATTACTTCAATTAAATTCAATAGGTTCCCTTCCTAAACATGAATGTTAATATCAAATAGAGTTCCTAGAGCTTACTGACAAAATTTTTTAAACAGGGTGTTGGTTTATTCGAATTTTTTACTAAAAAAAATGTAATTATATTTAAAATATTTGTTATTCTTAAAGTTGCCAATAATTTAAATTTAATTTCATACTTTGTTGTAAATTATTTTTAAAGTATTTATCTCCATTGTTCCTCTATTATAGTTTTGTAAATTATACTTATTGCGTTATAATATTTTTTTTTAAATAATTATTTTTACTTGGTTTAATTTTATTTGCATGTAATAAATAATTACAACCATGATGAAAAATATTTATAAATAACAACATAAGTAGGTATCTTAAATTTATACATATTTCTTTTACATTTATTGCTGTCTGCTATTGACACTTAATTCCAATTAAAATAATATTTTTAGTTACAATTAAAGCAAGAAAAGTAATTAGGTGAGATTTTTTTTTTAAAAATAAATTCTAGTTTATTGGTTTTCAATAATTTTTTACTGAAAGGTCGTTATTATGTAGTATATTGTGTTCGTATTTATCTTGTAGCTACTTACCGCAACACCATTTGTGCTGAGACCAAACATAGCTGTACTCCATGTGAATTTTTAATTTAATAAAAAATTCAAAATTACTTTTGTCTGTCAAGAATAAGATTGACAAGTAAACAAATTCAATGGAAGAATAGATTCAAACAATTTTATTTATTATGTCTATATTAAATTAAAGTATGGAATTAAAAAACGCGAAGCAACATTTATATTAGATCGTTCAATTGCAAGGCAATTGGTTTCAGTCAGTTAATGCATTAAAAGAAAATATATTGGGAGCTTTCTAAAATGACATATTAAATATATATTAACTATATAATAGTATATATTTAAGTAAATAAAAATTCCAATAACATTTAACAAAGATCAATATATTATCAGTAATAGAAAAAGTAAGTTATAATTTAATAACCTTTCGATTTATTGGTATATATACTGTGCATAATTTGCAACAAATTTCAGTAAGTAGCATATAAAGCTAGTACCTGAAAAAAATATTTTTGAATTTGTCACATTATACCTTATACTTACACTATTAATTATACTTAAATTTATGTTCCTATTTGTAATGTTTTTTTTTCTTGCTTTATATTCGTAGACTGTGTGTACTAAATATTGTAAACAATTTTTAAATCTCTTAACATAGGTAAAATTCCTTTGAATAAAACTTTATTATTATAGTAATTATAAACACCAATACATTAAACATATTGAATTTAATCATATACTATAATATGGGTATATTATACATTTATAAAATATATATTAATATAATGCTACTGCTATTATAAAACCTAGGGTCCAATCTAGAAATAATTATAACTTGACATACGTTTTAATATATTAATATTGTATTCTTTAGCTTTATATAAAATATTTAATAGGTATTATATGTATTATATATTTATACTATTGTTATAAATAATTTTAAAAGACAATTATTTTTTACACTGTTACCTACCGTTTAATACGTTTATTTAACATTTCTAGTCTTGTTTAGTCATTATTCATATCAATTTAGTATTACTTTTCAAAATAGAAGTGATTTATTTATTAGGTTTATTATTACTAATGCGTTTGTTAGCTTAGTTAATATATTATAAATATGTGATAATAAAAGAAAACAGTCTATCGTATCTACTTCGTAAATTTGTTCAATAATACCTATACTCATAAATATCATGATATACATCATACATGTATTATTTGTATTACTCAACTCATTTTGTATATCTATTTTTATTTTAATGCAATATGGATAATGGATATTCATTCCAATTACTTTTCCGTGTTACTCAATACCTACTATATTAAACCATGCAATTTTGTAACTATTATATTAATAGGATGTTTAAAATGTAATTTATTTAGATTTTAGATTTAAAAAATAGACACTAATACACAATGTTATAGTTTCTGTTATTATTAGCGATTTTGGATTATTTTTAGCGCATATAATATAACACAAGTAGTTAATAAGAAAATCATGGTTACAGTTTTATTTAAAATAAATATCAGTCATATTAAAAAAAAAACTGCGTTAGTAATCTGCCAATTTACGTCGATCTACCAATGATTGACAACAGACCGTGGGTGTGCTGTATGTGGCGCGAATTTCAAGTACGAGCTTTATATTCGGTTACTGTTTTGACATGAGTGTAATATTAATCAAAGGAAAAACATCTCCAATTGGCTTTAGTTGTTCGTTGTCACGCGTTTGTGTTTAAAAACCCATTGGCAAGGAGTAAGGACTAAAGTGTACCTAACTGTATAGAGTATAGACTAAAGATTACAGATATATACAGTACTACATTATAGTGTCACCGTCCGTAATGTCAGACTATAATATACTTGACCCGTTGAAGAGTCCCTCTGTAGGTAGTTTATATGCAACCGCAAAAATCTTAAGGCCGCCCTAGTTAGTGTAAATGCTATTATACATATTTTGTTTTCAATTCGAAGTCGCTAAAACATAAAATATATTTTAACGTAGGTTATAAACTTACAATTAATGATAATATGGACATTTTTTTTTAATTATTTAATTTAGCATGTAAGTATAATAATATATAGGTACATACGTTCTTTATAAAACAAAAAAAAACCACCTGTACAGTGTACGGCTGTACATGTTAATGCATAAAACTGTATTTTATATTACAGTAAAACCTCTAAATACCGGACACACTCGGTCACTGAAATTGTGTCCTTTATTAGGAGGTGTCCGCTATATGGAGGTGTCGGTTAGGGGAGGTCTCACTGTATATTATAATTTACAGTGAGACTGTACTAGTGGCGCAACCATTTTTTAGTGTGAGAGGTGAATCTAATGTATTACCACACAATTTTTTTTTTTTATAACATTGAAAATTGCTTAGGTTGATAAAAAAAAAAAAATAAGGTACTATGCTTCAAGAAGAGGGAGTCTAGACCCAGAGTCCACCCCTCTTGTGTGCTACTCCTTTTTTACATACTCATTGAGTGGGATTTACATGTGATAGGAAAAGGCAAAGCTCAACTAGTATCATCATTTTGAAAAGAGTCGGCTAGTGGTAGTTTTAAAAAAAATTAATGCAATCAATTTAATTTTATCGAAGTTAAATATTTTTTTACAATCAATTTCACTTTTATTGTGAATAATATAAAACCTATTCGATTGTAATAATTTGTTATTTTCAATTTCTAAAAAGAACCTAACCAACTATAAAAAAAGGTTATATAATTATTATAGGTATATAAATATATAATAGCATTGGTTATGAATACTAGTATCTATTTATAATCAATGATAATATTATATAGATAGTATCTATAGTAATTTTTCTACGATTTACCCGTAAAGAAAAAAAAACATTAAATTTATTCATCATAATATGTAGTAACATTATTATGGACGTATAGTGTGTAATATATATAATATATTATTGTAATATTTTACGTCGTTATCGTGTGTGTCGGCGTTTCGTCGCCAGCTATTGGACGAGGCTGAAGTACATTCGATGCTGCAGGCTATAAATATTAATAGCTATAATAAATATTGTAATTAAAAAGGTCCTACGTCCGCGGTCGGTGGTTAAAGATCGGAAGATATTTATGTTTATTTGTTAATTAATTTATTTTTTTATGATTTTTGGCAACATTGAGACTGTTGAGAGAAATAGAAACCATTGCGGACATCCGTTTTGTCGGGTTCTTTTTAACGGTTTAATCTTTTTACTTTTAGTTTAATTATAGTATGTATAATGTATATTATATATAAGTATTCGAGTTTTGATAGTACATTCTCCGTACAACTATTCCAATAATTATTACCGTAGTTGTGCAGATACCTAGGTTTATGATATTATGATAGTAGGTACCTAATATTATGGCTTATTAAATTGTTTAATCGTGTGTATCTATACAAAAGATTTTTTTTTCATTTGCTTATGTTTATTTTTTAAATTTTATATAGTCTGGACGCGTGTTTAACGTTCTATTAATATTATGTGCCTAAACGGCTTTTCTTGTTTTCTTTTTGGAACGGTCACAAAATGGTTAGTCTCGGAGATTGCCAATCGCCTCATATTATACTAGATTCCTTATTTAGATCATCGGTGGTGCCCCCCACAGGCTAAATGCCCTCTATTAGCAACGACGTCCGCCAAAACGTATGTATCGATTGCTCGCCAGCTGCCGGATCGTTAATTTTAGTCGAATGCTTATCCCTTTTTCCCCACCATCGTCCCCCTCAACAGTATAGTACCTATTATTATCAATTGTCATGATAATTTTAATATAACAATTAACAAGTACCTACACTAATAAGTACCTAATCATCTACGCGTCATCTTAATATGCATTTTATTTAAATACATAGGTACCCTAATGCCTTCGTAATACTAACGTCTATATAATTATTTCTGTATGTGTACACACGCAACCACCCCTCACTACAGAGTAAGTTTTTTTAGAAATTATATTTTTTATAATGTTATTTTTAACGTAACCTTTTTCACATTGTTCATTTTGTCGAGCACTAAAGTAAATACTCGTGTTTTTGTAATAAAAGTGATATAATTTATAATATACGTTAAGTTGTTTTTGTAAAAACTAATATAACATATTATATTACCTATATATTAGGTATATAGATCCATGTGTTGGTGGAGGGGATCAACAAATATTCACTATTTTCAAGTTGGAACAATGGTCATTACACTAAAACCACATGGCTTTAAATTTTGTTAAAAATCTTCAGAAGACAATAGCTATATTTAGCATTTATTTATTTGTGTAATAACATTACAGTGCGGTTGTACGCTCAACTGCGGAAACGCTCTGAGTATACGTACCGGCCGTGTTGCTAGCTCCCGGATGGGTTACCACCCGGGTTTTTAGCAACAAATCCTTGCCACACATATACAAAAGCGTGTTCTAATAACCAACCTTTCCCCACCTCACAGCAATAAAACCTACCAAAAACACCTACAAACAGCTAATGTCCATAGTTGACGGGCTTAAGTTCAATAATAAAAAAAAGTTATAGTACCTATATTAAATATTAAAGTATTTTACATAACTAGATATATTGATCATTGATCAACAAACAAATACAATTCGTCAATCCTGCATCATTATATTACCACTCTTTATCTTTGATTACGTATTCGTAAGCCGTGACGCACTTCGTACCTATGTTTCAGTGTAACGTGTATGACTGTATGAGGTACCTAAGTACGTACCGGTATACGACTCGAACTTCCATCTTTTAACTAGTTAGGTACAACGATTTTCGTACCACACTACCACCGCTTGTAGCTGCACACATTTCTACAACTTTCGTCATTAGAATATTATATTATTATAGATGTTGCCTTGAGTTTGGCCGATTTCTTGGTGTGGCCAGTGTCGGGTTAAAGAATATGCCGGCAGGGGGCAGATTTTAAAATACTGCCCTTTACAACCATTGCACCTATCTTGAAAAAAAACCCATCACTCTGCTCAGAATCTAATACATAATATTAATAATATTATGACTTGTATAATATTATTGAAAATAAAAAGGTGGGTAAGTGGTACCGCTCTGCTGTACATTAGGTGTCATGGGGTCACTGTTATGGATTTGTTGAATTTGAATTGAATGATATAAAACCATTGTATGTACAAAAAAACGATTTTGAGCTAAGACGTCAGGCTATAAATTAAGTTTATATTATGATATTATTGCTATTGAGTAATTGATTTTACTATTAGGAAAACAATAGGTTGAACTAATTTTTGACAAAAACATTTCACTTGATATAATTTAAAAGTTTGAAGTACCCATAAATAATATTTTTAAACTACAAAAAATAACTAAAATCGTTATTCTCCCTTTAATACCTAATTTTATCCAAATTTGAACATAAAATATCTTTTTTTTTAAAAACTGATTATATTATATTTTTAGATTTTTTGCTTATAGTATAAGATATTAAATTATTCTATTTAGTTCAACTTACAAACTTTTTAAACCAACAAACATTTTATTAAAATTCTCTTATATAGGAAAAAAACGTTTTTTATGCGTATTAATAGATCAAAAAGAGTCAAAATATTTGTCATGTATGGACAATATTGTTCTATAAACTTTTGTAGAAAATTTAAAGTATTAACAGCTATAAGTTTTTGAGTTACACCGAAAAAATAAATAGATTTTGTAAATAACTGGTTTTGAATAAAAATCCCTGTTTTGCCTTAATTTTTTTTAGTTGTTCCCTGCGCTTTTGATAACTGCTAGGTATGAATTTTTTACTTTTTACCTCCCAAATTACCAACTAGGTTCACTTTTCTACCAGTAAAGATGCTGATGAAAAAAATGAAGCATTTGTACTGCCCTGAAAGCCAGTGAAAGGTGATGGCAGACACAAAAAATTAAAAAACACATCTATCTTTACTCGACGAGAGATTGAATTAAATTAAATTTTGCCGTCCGGGGAAACTGCCCCTTCCCCCCCTCCTAACCGGCACTAGTTGTGGCACACATATTTGTACATTATAATATAATAAAGAGTAAAGACACACGGTTAAAGTCATTGTAAAATAATATTTTATAGTATCATATTGTGTTAACCTATACTGCCGTATATATAAGTTTAATGTATACCTAAACAAATAATTGGTACGGATTTGTTGTCGAAACACGCGATAGAACTACCTACCAATTACCATCAACTGTTCCTACGTTGTACGAAATACGTTATTTATATGATACGATACTACGGTAGTTATAGCCTTATATAGGTACCTATACATCATTGTATATAAAATACAATACACAGCGAGGTCTACGTGCGTGCCAGTAATAAGTAATAACCAGGAATCAGGATAAAAGTGTTCGTTGCGGATCACGACGACGACAAATCATCTAGTTCGTTACCTACCGAATACAATATATACGCTTATTCGTATCGTCGCATTCAGATATTATAACAGCAGCTTTCAAACAATACCTATATTATGATATATTTCTGCAATCATGAAACCTATATCTATGAACACCAATTACCTATGTACATTGTTACATCAGAAAATTATTAGTTATTTATTTATTAATTATAATTACAATACTGATGGATACAATGCGTACGCTGTATATAATAGGTACATAATGTGAATAAAGAACGAAAGCTTTTTTGCAATTTGTATATTTTTACATTTGCGGTATAATATGTGTACCTATATAATACCTATACTAATATACTATCGCATACTGCAGACAAACGGTACCTTTGTAAAACACGCCGTATACGCATCTCGTAATAATCTCCTCGCGGAAAATCACACCAGTTTCGAAAATTGCCGCAATTAGTAATTACCATATTGTACCTCTATTATTTTACCATACCCACCTGTAGGTACCTTTAGTAATGTAATCTTATTTTAATACCGGAATACTGGAACAGGAAAATTATAAATATTAAAATACTCAGTCTTAATAATAGTTAATACCCATTATATAGTGTATAATGACTAGGTACCTAGGTATTATAATATAGTCCTCAGCAGTCGGCGCACTAACAATTGGGACATTTGGTATATTATTTTAGTTTACGGCGGCCACTGTTGATAATTATATTATGTGACTTAAATTATAAGCTAAATTTTCAGCGAATTATTCTTTATTTCGAAATAATTGAATTACGCAACGTACAATAAAATAATGAAACATATGAATAGTTCGATAATAGTATTAGTAGCCAGCTGTAGTTAGGTACTTTTGTATATAGTTTTATGTATAGTATTTGCGTAATATATTATTCTACAGTAACTAACAGTTGCTATTTTTTAATTATTGGCAACACAATTCATTTTATAAATAATAATAATTATCAAATCTGAGAACGTGTACAGTATGTAAATAAATTGGATAAATTGCGTATTTTACGTAGGTAAAAAACAAATGACGACAGAATGTGTCATCAGTAAGAAAATGGCATACCTATACGGCTATACTAACAGGTTATTTATCATTTTATACTTGTTTAAAGTCAAAATAGAAATGTGTTTTGTTTACGTTAACTTGAAGAAACTTTCGGCTGCTGTCGAGAGATTTGTAGAGGTGGTTGATTAGAGGATATGTATACAAGATGAGTTTGAAATAAAATTGGCTATATTACATTATGGTGACACCGACCTTTACTCTTGAGATAAGTACGTCATCATCGAGTTTTAGCTTTAAATGGATGTTTTAAAGTATTTACATGTTCTTAAGCTTATCATACATTATGTAAATATATGATATTTATTACTTCCCTTTAAGTAACTTAGTAATGTAGACTCAATTGTTGGTTATACCTATCTATAATTTAAAACGTCAGTGCTACAGCCTTCCTGACTACTATCTGATCTTAAAACCTTAAGGGACAACTGAGAGACTACTGATGAATGATAAATAATATATATATTTTATTATGTAGTCAAATTTAAATTATATATATTGTTATTTGGAAAATGTTAAAATCTATTATGCATTAATACATGAGTTCTAACTTAATTATTACTTATATTAGGTAATTATTAATTAGTAGATATTGGTATTACTAAATATATTAATATCATAAACATATTATATTACTATTGAAGAACAAGATAAAAATATGGATATATATATATATATATATAGGTGCAACCGATTTCTACCAAACTCAACCTGACTTAATTAATAATATCAAATTGAACTTATAGCTGCTGTCAACTGTTATATGTATATTTTTTTAATAATAAAATAAATTAACTACAAATTAGTATCTTGGTCATAGTATAAATAATAGTAAACAATTCCTTACAATAACGAAAAGTCTTATACTATGTCATTGTATTTTAAATGTGGGGTTTCCAAGAAAATTCAAGAGTAGTCGAATAGTTCAAATAAAATGTCAACTATAAATACCATTAAAATATACGAAAAAAGCATAGATTTAAAACTATGATGTAAAGTAATAAACTAATCTAAATATTAAAAAGCAGAACTATTTCTCAATACGTTTAATTATACCTAGTTATGACTTAAAATGTTAACGATCTTTTTAATTTTTAAAACACGAAAGCAGCCAACTGCAATATTTTAACTATTATAATCTGAAAATAGTGTTAAACCGTGATTATGTGTAATAAAATATAATGTGTTAAAAATAAATCTTAAAATGTATCAGATTTTACGACGTGTTATTGATGAAGGCATATTTTTCTGTAGGACAGAGTTTTGGAAATCTACTGGCAAGAAATTTTGCGACTTTTGCAAATGTTGGATTGCAGATAACAAGCCTGTGAGTACATATACCATTCACAATGTTTATAATATTAATCATTATTTAATGTGCTTAATCCATATCGATATGAATTGTCAGTTATGGTGGTCACAAAAAATAATCCAGTAATACTAAGCTCTTAACACTAACAAAGATATAAATAATATCAATAATATATAAATAATATTATGTCAATATATAAACATTTTTGGGTTGTGAATTGCGAATCAACCTTTGTGGTATTTGTACTCACTATCATTACTCTCTATCTATCACTAGGAATTGTATAACATTATAACATGTCAATATATTATTGTAAATATTTTTTGGCTTGACAGAGTATTCAATTTCACGAAAATGGTAAACGGCACCAAAGCAGCGTGGCCAAACGGTTGGTGGACATTAAAAAAAATAGTGCCATCGAACGGAAAGAAGAACAAAAAATGGAAATGGACATGAAACGGATGGAACAGGTGTTTATAAATATATGATTATCAATATTATCCTAAATTACAACCCTTATTAAATTTTACATGGCATAGGTATATATATGATGGATATTATCTACTTTTGTATTATACAGAGTAATTCACATTTAAAATGATTGTGACATTTACCTATAAGTAATAAAAAAAAATTAACAACTACGCTAATAAAATGCTCATTGTGACATCGTGTTTAATATGGAATCGCCTTATATAATATTACATGTAATTATTCAATTTTTTCTTATAATCAAGTTCGTTATGAAACTCTATTTTTCCTTATTAACGGGTTGGTACTATAGAAATAGTTATAATGCGTCGTGTTTATTCAAAAAATTTTAAATAATTTTTTTTTTACACTTAACATTTTATTACAAATGCAGAACGCAATGAAAGCGTATTACAACGACATACAGAACAATCCAGATTATTCGTCACAAGTACTGATCAAAGAGAAGGGTTTATGTATACGTCCTACGCCTTACATAATGACTCCGCAGCCGGCAGGGCCACACGTAAACATCAGCTATTCGAAAAACAATATGCCCGTGTCCATCAAGCCGGTGGCACCTCCCAAACCCGAGTTCATCTGGCACCAGTCCAGGACTGACGATGATCCCGACCTGATGTACTACTGGAACACCGTGACCGGAGGTTGGTGCTACAAGTTTGATACGAGGGTGTCTCGTCGTGTTTGTCTTCTTTTTTTCCCTATAATAATAGGTATACTATTATAATCCTATAATAGTCCTACCTTCCTATTTACCTTTCTACAATATGTCCTATCTTCTCCAAGAGCCGCCTAGGCTATACAATTTAAGAATTTAAGAATACTATTAGCTGAACACCTGAACACCGTATAATTCGTAATACTTTTTATAATATTTACATGATTGGCCATCTCAGATTTTTACACGAGGAATACGAAAACAAATATTAATTTCAAATATTGTTTAATAAGTAAATCAAAAATACTGGTCAATTATTATTTACCAAAACCATACTTAAAAAATATCTATTGGACTCACTTTGATTTAGACCCGTGTATATCGTATACAGGGCGAGACACTATATATTATGTAAAATATGATTTATTTACCTTGTTTACTCAACCTCTTTTTATTCTTAAATTATATGCATGTATTCCAATAATTCTGAGTCATCTTGTATAAGATAGTTAATACAAGGTTTAGGTTAAGATTGTCTATTAATTTATTTCAATATTGTGTCGACACATGTGTTCTAGAGTCGGTTTGGGAACCACCGGAAGAGGGTTTCTTGAGCGTGGCAGAACAGGAAGCGGAGGAAAGCGGTAAGGGAAAGGACGGCAAGGGTAAGGAGAAGGCAGCGACCAAAAAGAAAGCGCCGGCAACCGGGTCGAAATCCAAACGGAAAAAGACCGCGGACAAGAAAGCTGGCGACGAAGTCGATGACGACGATGACGACGGTGACGAAGACGCTGCGGCAGATCCTCAGCCTCCGGTGCGCGGTGAATTTGAACCATTCATGGCGGAAACAACGCGCATCGGGTCGTGGAGAACGGTGGAAAAGATGTAAGTCTGCTGAAAACTATAATTTGTCTAGATTGGCTATCGAATTGTTATTTGTTTTGTTTTTCGCTTGATACAATTTATACGCGATTCGATTATTTACCCGTATATATTATTATTATATCTAATCGAATTTCGACGCTCCACGGTCCATTTTTTTAACGATATAAATGTCATTGTTATTGTATATATATATATATACACGACCTTCACCCGTTTTATATATTATACGGATTAGCGCGTACGCAACTTGGAAACAAAGCTATTTTTCATTGTTTGGGGTAAGCCATTTTGGCAGACGAAAAGCGCTATTAGTTTTAATCATTTAACAGATATTTTATGTATATATATATATATATATATAATATACTTACAATTTACGTTCCAAATAATCGACCGACAAAGTCTAACAACCAAACCAAAACATGTCTGTTAATGTGTCTTGGGTTTCATAATAAATGTTATTATTATAATTTATAACTTATAGGTGCTCCGTATATGATACATTCACGTCATATTTTATTACATATAATTTAGTACATAATATTACACGCGATTTCTATAGAAAGTGAAACTTCAATCAATCCTGTATTCAAATGTACAAGTTATTTTTTTTTTGAAATGAAGTTGAGCATGTATATATTATAGATGAGATTTTAAAGCCCTGAAAATGAGCACATATTTTTTCAAAACAAGCAAATATTTTATTATGTTCTCTCTTTTTTTTTAATGACAATTTATTTTTAAGTTGTGTTAAGTGGGGAATATATTCTGTAAAATAATGTTACACTACTACGCTCATCCAAACTTGACAACTTACAACATAAAAATAACACAATATTTTTTCATACTGAATACAATTAAAATTGGATACATTTCAATATTAAATATTTTGACTTGTTAGTAGGATTGAAATTTAAAAAAAAGTCTAAATAGTTATACCAAAAAAAAATTAGATTTCATTATAGTGTCGTACTACTCTTCTCAACATTGTATAGAATGTTTATTATTTTTGTATTATCTTTACAGTCTTTAGCGTTTAATAAATTGTTACGCTAATGTAAGTACAAATGAAAATATCCATTAACAGCGATATACATTTCTATGAAACAGTAATTTTCTAGTTGTACAAAGAAAAAAATATACGTATTGTCCTATACATAACAGAGCATCTATCCTAAATACTAAAGTTTTTTTTTTTAATCGAATCGTTATTTTTAATTATAGACAAAAAAGTTTATTTTAAATGATTTGGAATTATTTTGTTGGCTTCTGAAACATTAACTTAAATGTCCATTGAAGCAAACTAATACCTATAGTATAAGGTTTCGGTTGAATAAACACACAAGTTAAAATCATCACCAAATATTTCGTGTGATGCGACACTTTAATAAAGAAAAAATAAGGTATTAATATTAATGGTTGATTTGGTTTATAAACAAGCAGGCGTCTCCTCACTTCTTTCACATAAAATAACATAAAAATACAAAAACTGTACAGTTATAGTACAATTATAAATCTAGGTTCTCTCATCGGTATTTGTATTTTGTACAACATGTACAGTTTTGAATAAGTAAGATTTACGATTTAAAATATAGCTATATTTTATATAATATATTTATAAAATGAACTTCATGATTTTGTGTTTACATATTGCCATGTTGGAAAAACTCATATTTCGTATAAGGTTTATGTAAAAGTAAAATTTACTTCGTTAATCAGAGTTACTTTATACGTTTTTATAATTCGTAATAATAACGTATAAAACAATTATTTGAGGACGACTTTAATTATACTGCCTAAACATAATATGCCGCGATAAATAGCTAATATTATATTTATTGTATATAATATAAATTTCAGCAATTTAATTATCAGTATAAAAATAATGAAAATAGTATTATTATTATGGATTTTCATATCTTTATGATTCCCACTTAAACAATCGAGCTTGTTTATATTTATTTCAAAGTTTCTCTGTTAAAAAATATATGTAAACTTCACCAAGTGGAGGCTTTATTTGATTAACGATTTTTATGTGAAGTAAATATTTTACTTTGTACTTCTTTGTGCAAATGGTTTTGTAAATAAAAATTAAAAATTAATAATATTTGGTTCCTTGAATTTTTTGTATATAACATTATTTGTATTTTATTCTATACTTCATGTTTTTTTCCCTTTAAATTTACTGTAAATTGTAGTATAAGTTATAACCATTATTTTGTTATTAATATAATACTCGTATGAATTTTTTTTTTTCAGTCAACCGCAGCCAGTGATCGATCTCCAGTTACCAGTACAAGAATTCGTGGCGATTAAGGTGCCGAGTATCAAAGAAAAAGAACACACGTTTAAGGAAAAGATAGTTGGGAGTGTGAGCGCTTTAACGAAAAATGAATCTACCGAATCAATTTCGTTCAAGAAGTCCAAGTTTAAAAAATCCAATTGTAGAAAACGTTTGGATGATGACTGAAGGACTGCTTGATTTCAATTACAATACCGACCAACTCATCGTCAAACTTCCGCAGTTGCTCCATGGACATGCATTTATTTTATACAATATTAGTGTTTAAGAACAATACATTTTTTTTAAATTTTATAATGTGTGTATTATATTTAATTGAACCTATACTGGAATACCGCAGATTAGGCTGGAAACGTTTCGAAACCATAATATTGCTTAAATAATAATATTATCATGTATAATATTTTTAGTTATTGATTGTTTTTTGGTCCTTCATAACGACGCGAATGGAAAGACGTGCGCGTGTCCTGCCCAATATAAACTAGGGGCGTAATTTCAGTTTTTTTTTTATTGTTGGCGCAAACATTTTTGAAAGACATTTAAAATCATTACCATACCACAATCATAGGCATCCATTGTGGGGGAGGGAGTCGAAGAGATACACACCTCTTCTATAAATTTCAAAAACTAGAATATTTGTGTAATTTATTTAATATAATGTCACTTAGGCTTAAGTATGAAAATAATATCACTATTGTTACTAATTATGTGTACTTTAATAATGTATTTATATTTGTATTTGTTATGTGGTTTTCAATTGTGTACCCTTAGTACTTAATAAATAATTATCAAAACAAAAAAAAATAAAAGATATTATATGTTTATGTGATTATAAAAACTGAAACCACTACAATATTATCGGTTGTAATACCGTTACTATTAGAATACAAATAAACGATCACATCGGCGCCACTTATTTTATTTTTGGCAAGCTAATGAAGGCGTTTAAAGAATGTTGGTGCGAATGCTCGCCCTGCACCCAAATGACGCCCCTAAATTAATATAAACGAATCCCAAAGAATATAATTTGAAATATAGGAAATTATTTTATTCTGTGGTAGTGGACGGACGTGAGGGGACCTACACGTTTATTATATTTAATTGTAACTGTTATTACGTGTTTGCAGTTTTACCTTTTACGTTTAGTATTTTTTTTTTACAGAATCTAAAAATGTTTCCTAAAATAATATTATGACGTGTCTTTGATAAACATAAAATATTTCAAACGACTTACCTACATCAAACGTATTGATTTCGAATTGTTCAGCCGTTCAAAGCAAATCCTATTGAATTGTTAACTGCCCACAATGGAGTAGTAATCCTCGCAGCCCTAATTACGCAACATGTACGCGCAACAGTTTTTTCGAATGCGTCGCCGTTTGCGGCCAAGTCCGAATTCATTAATTTCGACTCTCGTGATGATTATGATTTATGTATAGTATCAAACACGACAATAACATTATTATGATTGTCACGACTCGGCCGATGCGTATATATTATGGGAAACACGTTCGCGGAAGGGTGTATGAGATTTCCGAGACGACGGCGGCGCACCAATCAAAAGCTGCGTAGTACGCTACAATGTTATTTTGTAGCCTCGACTAATATTTCTCATTTGAATTAAAAGGGCTTTCGGAACGCGAAAGATTCGGGACGTTCACCGGTGCGCCGAATTACGGAATTTTCAAATTTTTAACGTACAAGGCGATTCGTTTATCCCACGCGACACTCATTATTTCGTAAAAAAATTGACTTTTTTCAAGAACTTTTATTTTTAAAATTTTTTATCTTTGTTTTCCTAGAATTGTATAAACTTTTAATTTTTTCACATTCATTAGGTAAACCACTATCAACTTTTGGTTTCCAAATAACAAACCTATACTAAAAATGTCATAAGCTAATAAGTAGTAATAACTAATAAGGCTATATTTTTAATGAACCCTAAAACACGTTGATTTTTCCCATACATGAATTAATATGGGCGCATTAAAGGATAAATTGGCTGACTGGATGATACCTAGATAGCAAACTTGATTAACAGAGTTGAGAGGTATGCCATTAATAAAACACTGAGAATTAAAATGAGATTTAGAACGGTTAAATTAAATACTCAGACATTTAGAGTTGTTCATGCCATTTAATGAGCAACATATAGAAAATTGATCAAAATCATGTTGCAGGGGATTCATATATAGTCGGTAGAGTGGATTGGCATGAATATTTTCATATCGTCCGCTAATAGTAAAAACTTACAAGTTGTAAAACATTTATTTAGGTAATTTATAAATAAAATAAAAAGCAATGGGGACTAATTTAAAAAAATATATATACTGTCATGTGAGTGCATGCCTGTATAACATGTTTATTTTCTTCTTAATTTATAACATGTTGTGTATTATCAAACATTAACTTCAACACAACATAAGAGAGGTAATAAGTAATAACAAACAAATATAGCTAATTTTCACAAAAAAATTTATCTTTAAAATTTATCTACATAAATTAAATTTTTATCTAAAATAAATACTTAGATAACTTATATTTATTTATCTATAGATAAGATAAAAGATAAAAGAATATTACATTATAATAATAAGTATAATATTAGCTCTAAACTAATGTAATAGGTATAATACCTAATATAGTTCTACACAATTTTTTTTTAATATACATTTTCTTCTTTAAAACAATACAAGCGATAACCACTGAAAAATACTTATAATGATATTTTGTAGTCTTATAATTTTAAGTTTTTGGACTTTGAAGGGAGGTAGTATCCATTTTTTGAGATTTCATTTTTTGATTATTTAAATGTTTTTTGAGTGCTATTTTGATGATTTTTGGCGCTTTTAAGTCCCAAATCCTGTTCATGACCGAATATATATACCTAACGTTACGGCCCGTGTACGAAATATATAATGTATCCCCTGGGCAACAAACAAGCGTTCGGGAAGGCACGTGATTCGTTTTATTGTGTGTTGCATTGAAGATATTTATAACGTTGAAAAAAGAAACAGTTAACCAGATTTAATGGAATTTATGGTAATCATTCATTCTATACGACCTATACGTTATGTTATTATTATAAGATATCTGTAATTTGAATTTAAAAATATAAGTCTTACAATGCCATCGTATATCTTTACTTTTACACTTTTTCACCCTTCAGCATACCCCTGAAATTAAATTGAGTGCAAAGATTTTAATTTTATTAATTACCAAAAATGATTGAACAGGGAAAACAAATGCTGATTACCTACGTAATTTCTAAAGTGAAGTTAAAGCCTAGAAAAATACGTTAATGCTTAAAAAAATTATACTTGTTGGTTTACATTTTACAGAACACAAACATGATAAACAAGTAAGCATCATCTAGAATCTAGATTAACCTAACCTAACCTTACCTATACATTCATTTTCAAATAGAAATTATATCTTATCAAAATAAACTACTTGGTATATTATTATTTTTATATTTTAATTTTAGGTGGTTCTTACGTTTTATTAGTCTTTACAATTTTTATACTTTTGCCTTTTGGTTGGTATCTATTACTAACTTTGAATTGCATTATCGATTTATGCGATTTTGAATTTATTTTTTTATTTTATCACGTTTGGATGGGTACTGTGTCTATGTGCTCTGTGTTTATTAACGATAACAACATCAATTTGATAAATAATTTTTATTTTTAATGATTTAACGGATAAATGCCATAAAAGTTTAGTTATGACTTATGATATTATGATCTTGATATGTACATAACGAAGTCCGATGTTTCGTCTATACAATATTTAGGTACCTACAGTATATTATATTATTGATTCTTTTGATATCCATCTAGGGTCAATTTTTCCAATTATTAAAACTCGTGCTTTTATTATTGTTTAAATTATTTTAATACTGTTCGTCGAACAAAAGTCAAAAATATACTTGTATCAGTCAGAAACTTATTATTATGCAAATTTGTCTTTTTCGGCGCGTGGTATACCTACAGCAGGGTGTCCCGTGAGGATTTACCCATTGCAATATTTCCTGGAATAATGGAAACATTATAATTCTATTTTTTTTTTTTATAAGACTCAAAGGAACAAGGACTACAATTATTTCACATTTTATTTTATTTAATGTTTTGGTAAAAAAATTTAAAAAAAATATTTTGATTTAATTATAAAAAAATTGAAATTGAAGATATCCATTTTCTAGAGTTAATTTTTTTGAAAATATTGAAGTTTCAACAAAATTGTGAATTATTATTTCAATATCATATAGTCAATTATTCAATGTTTTGTTTCAATTATCTTGTCTTATTTTCTGATAAGAATTATTTAATCATTAATGATTCCATAGTTCAATGGTTCCACAAAATATAATTCTCAAAACTAAAAAACTTATTAAAAATCACGAAGTTAACGAAGATATAAGGTGAGATAAATAGTTTTAGCCAGTAGTAGTAGTTTTATGTAGTAACATTTTGTAGACAATACAAACGCTACAGACTAATTAAATACTTTTTAATCTATTTTTTTTATTATTTGCTATAATATTATATATTACAATATCACATTTCTATAATGTTTGAAACGTTGTTAAATCATTATTGTCTTTGAACTATAAAGTGATAGCAATTCAAAATAGTATCACTAATTTATTCTAATTTATCGAAAATATGAAGTTTCATAAACGATAAACGTCATATTTGTAAACTAAAATTATTTTATTCTTCAATACTTCAAAGCTGTATTGAATCCATTCGACAGGTTAACCACTACATTATTTTTCTTTATATTATCTGTGGAGTTACGTGTACCATTTTTGGTACACTCCGGTTTTGTCAATAAGTTTTTATGTACTATTATTGGTACACGGGGGTCTTTGTCAAAAAGTTTCATGTGTTCCAAAATAGGGTACATGTAAATACGATTCAAACGATGGAAAATATTTCACCAGGCAAATTCATTTTCAATCAGCCATTTGATATTTTATAAACTCAATTCATGTTATAAAAATAATTCTAAATTTAAAATCGGTTCGTATCGAGAAAGGCATATTCACTTTTTTTGTGTTAGCTTGAATGGCAAATGAACCATGTACCAAAAATGATACACATAGCGTTAATCTGATAAACGAAAAATGTGCAGACAAAATTTGTGAACGTTTTATTAGTTTTTTTCTATTCTGTACAATTTTTGTATCTGTAGTTGAAGCTCATAGATATTTTAGCATGTTGGAAAATTTAATGAAAATTGAAACGATTTACAACTGAATTAGAACCATGCAGATACTCGTTAACATTTCTATCTAACGATCACACTAATTTCAATAGTACAATTTGACGATTTAATCAATGATAGGTATTGTTCTACTCGGAGCACATAAAGTAAAATAAAATACATTACGTACAGAGTTCATAATATGAATAAATTTGCCTGGTAAAAAATGTAGTATTTAGTGATCGAATATCGTACGTGGCTGGAGTTGTTTATCAAGTATATTCTGTAAATTCTATTGGCTGCATAACACCTTCAACCTTCTCATCAATATACTTACATGTTTTATTTACGTCACCAAGACCACCGGTACCCTAGTTGTTTAGGGTAGGTACTGTCCAAAACACTCAAAGGTATATCCTTTATTAAACTTCAAGAACGGACTTCATCGCACTTTAATATAAGTTTCTAAACTTTGGTGGGCTAAAGGTATGACACCATATATAAATTTCCATTTGATGCTTATTGCGTTAAGATAGATAGGTATGAAGTTGGTAACTATAGTGTTGACGAATCAATGACTTTATTAAGTTGTAATAATTTGACTCAGTTACAAACTTTCTCATCCTATTAGATTTCAATCCAAGCGATGAATGTATAATTTATACAATTGATTTTAATTCTATGGTTGTTTTTTTATATATAGGTTGAATAAGTACTTATATTTATTACTTTTTTTGGTAGTTATTAAAGAAGAGACAAATATGCTTCAATTTTAAACTTCGAGGGTGATTTTATGGTAGAAAATTAAATCTATAATTTTTTATCAAGTATTTAAATATAAGCATTTTCTAGAAATGGTAAAATATTTCGTCTCTTTCTGGGCTATTTATAGCAATTTTCAATTTTCAATTTTGGATTCTGAGTGGAGCTAAGAATGTATTGATTTTACATTTATGTGGTTTTTGTGCCTAACAACACTTTTTATAGTACAAAGAATGCTTTTCAACTTTCAGCATTTTCCCTGGTAGAAAAGTGGATCTAATTGATTCTTTGGGAGGGAGGGAGGAAAACAATTTTTTTCAGTATTTTTAAAAAGCATCGGGAAAAAACAAAAGAACAAATTAAGGAAAATGGGAAATTTTTACACGAAATTAGTATTTTAGATTTAACTGTGGATACTTGTAAATTTTACCAAATATTTATATTACTGTTTTCTATAATTAATAACATTTTTTTAATATATTTTGACTTTTTTTAAGCTATTTATAGACATTTTTAAATTTAAATATTTTTTAGTTTTGTTTTCAACTTATGTTGGTAAAACAATGATTGCTTTGGTGAAATGTTTGAAAAGCTTGTATAAGGTTTATCATAAGAATATGATATAAATATATACTATTATACTAATTAAATATTAATAATATAACATATGGAACGTTTTCTGCAAAAATTAAATCAACCAACGTAATACTACGTGTCAAATAAGTTATTTTTATACGTATTAATATCGAAAAAAAACATATCATGAAGATACACTTGATATTTAAGGTGCTAGACGACCTCTACTCAGAATTATGTATCGTATTCAATGATATCTATCAAATTTATTTATTTATTAATTCCCAATAGTACACACAAATGACACAAAATACATATTGATTTACCAAAATGTAGGTTAATAGACTAAACAAAGAAAAAAAAAATAATAATCGTGCATAGTTATAAAAAATATAAATGTGTAAAATACAATTATTTATAATCCGAATAAAGTAGAGTGCTAATATTATCAACTGGATTGTACATACCATAGTTATAGTGTTATTAAAAGGAATGGCAAAATGATAGTAAATTGATAATACTAAACATCACGGTTTATAATATACCTACTTTGTATATTTAATATTAATAAACAATTTACAAGTTAATTAGTGATGAAGTTTGTGTGGTGGTAATGATAATGAATACAATTTTATTAAATCTTTACGTTCACCTACACTTTAAAAAAATTGCGTTTTAGAGAAACTCAAGTGCCTATTGATAAAAATATTTATTAATAACAACCTATTGACATTTTTCAAATTATAATTTGACTTATGTTTTATATAATTGTTGTAGAATCAAATTTATATGCTATAGGTACTAAAAAAAAAAAACACTTATTTAAATACAAATATTGAAGAAATAAAAGCTTTTATTGTTATTTTAATTTGTATGGGTTATCATTACCTTCCAAGTAAATGACTTTACTGGCCAACTAACCAAGTTTGTTTTTTGTGTAAGAATAGCAAAAATATTGCCTATTAAGAGATTTTTAAGACTTTTACGCCACCTTTACATAAACAAAAACTTAGATATTCCACAAAAAGTTCCTCCAAATGTTGACAAACTTGATAAAATTCGTTCAATCATATATCATTTATAAGATATAAATCAGTGAATATTTAGACCATCTAGACATGTAACGATCAATATTAGAGTATTGTGGCATACTGGCATTCAAAGGACGTTATGCCGCGAAGTATTAAATGCCAAAAAAACAAACAAATAAATAAATATTTAAAATTTGAGCAATAATCGATTTGGCTAGTGGATAATAGTCGGTGTTTACTTAAATTTTATGTTAACACTGGGGAAAAGACTTATGGTAAGAAGCAGTTCAGAACTAACAAAAGTGTTATCCTAAGTTTTATGAAAAAATGATAGTGCAGAGCGGAGTGTCGACTTGACCCACGACGTCGGTATAAAGGAGCTGCGGCCGAAGACTCCGAAGGACACCTTACCACCGATGCGTTCAAATTTACCAAAAGTCCGACACTCCACCAGACGATGGACATACCGAAATCGCACTTTTCAGGGCAACCAATTAGAGCTACCTTATAGTAGCCTAGGCCACAAGCTTCCCGGACGGGAGCCACGCACAAACGCCACTTGTCTGAGCGGGCCTGTCGTGGCAAACGTTCCCTACCCAACAATGTAATATTAGGCAATATAATATATTGTACAAATCTTCACTGCCCAGACACCCAGTACCCTTTACTATTGTTAAAATCACAACGGAATCTTCGATTGTCGGATCACCTGTATCGTCTGGCGGTCGTCCCCCTTTTACCCCATAATTTATATCATCAATTTATATAAAAATAAAAGGTATAGTAATCGGACTGAACACAACAACGTGTGCGTCCTTACTAGCGATGTGACGCAAAGAGTGCGCACCGTGTCAAGTACACTACACATTTTAATATTTTAGGCTAATGAGTTTTTCGGATACACGTCAATTGATCGTAAACAATTTACCGCACGACAATTTACCGCAAATTATTGATCGCAATTGCAATTTACCGCACATCAATTGATCGAAAAATAACATTTTCAGTAATATAAAAATATTTTGAATATATATTTAATTTTAATAAATTTGGCACAACTCTGGTTACATGTATGGTTAAAAATATATTTTACGTCTTAGATTAAAAATGTTTAAAAAATATTGTTCAGTATATAAAAATGAGAAAAATTTAACTTTTAAAATTATAATCTGCAATATTTTTTTATATATACATTTAATTGAATATAAAAAATAAATAAATATAATATTATAATAAATCATCAAGGTAGGTATATAATAATGAGAAACACTAAATATTAAATTTGCAATTGAAAATTGTATGCAATGCCACGAAGATAGTCTTCAATATTTGTATTATTGTTATAATTGGTACAAATTTTTTTTATTTTAGCTGCTCTATCTCGGTAAATTTATTTTTTTGGTGGTTCGTTGCCCCTAACATATTGTTCGATTTTGAATCTGTTAATGCTCTCTTCTTTTTTTAATGCATCTATAAATCGCCAAATTGAAGGATGCATACTATTTATAAGTGATGTTCTCGTTCTTTTACGTGTAAAAAACCTTGATAAATAAGCATATACTTATTTTTTTCGCTTAATACGTACTCTAAAGCCATATTCTATGTACAGTACTTCAGCTACACGAAGTTATTAGTACATACAGATTGACGATTGTGTCAGTACTGATATATTTTCATAGTGTTTCATGGTGATCTATACGACTTAGGGAAAAATACGGACTGATAAAATAGGGTACGAGAATAATGTTAGATAAGACTTGATCGTTAACAATCGAATAAAGTTACGAAAAAATAATATTGGCCTTAAAATAACTCTAAAATAACCTATATAGTTTGCGATTAATTATCGTGCGGTAAATTGCAATGGCGATCAATTGGTTTGCGATCAATTGTTTACGGTCAATTGTCGCGCGGTAAATTGTTTACGATAAATTGACGGTACACCGAGTTTTTCTATTTTTAAATTGTATTTATTTATTAGATTTGTGTATTTTATGAGTATGTATTTTAAAATGAAACCTAAAGACTGATAATTTTATTTTCAGTTAAAATTGTTTCTTATTTTGTTCTTATATTTATGTGTGATATATTATTGAATGTACCTAATGTTTTTTTTAAATTTTATAATAATATATGAGTTATGTTTGATTTTTTAGGTAATCTTACAGAAAACTCGGTTTAACTACATTTTATTGTTATGTTTGTTCGAATTCTTATTATGTTGTTATTCCATTTCAGCCATCTTTCTAAGTGTTATTTGACCTTAGAAGTATAATGTTAATTTTTGTTATGTTTAGTGGTAAAAAAAAAATTTAAGTGCTCTTCTGCATTTATTTGCTAATTACAACTCGCTAATTGGGATACCTATTTTCCCAGAAATTTTTTAGCAATGTGGATAAATTCTTTTTTCTTGAAATACCGGTATTTTACTGAGTAAGTGTACTAAATTTTATAAAAATTAGATGATATCTTACCATCTGATTTATAAAGAGTAAATAAATAACCTCGTTAATAAAAATAAAAATTTCGTAACTACTTATAAATACTAGTAGCTTGCTAAAATTGTATCTGTAAAATATTATTTGGTTTAAGTAGGTATTCACTTGAGATGTTTTAAATTGAACATTTTTAGTTAGCAATTATCCGTTTTATATATTTTTATTTTCTTTATACCCTAAATATAATATTATATATCAACCATTGTGGTTTTTTAAATTTTATATCATCATAATGACCTAATTTACTTGTATAAATTATTATAATGTATAAATATTAAATATTTTTATATATATAATAGTTACAATAAACTTCTACCAGCTTGTTCCAAACGAGTTTCATAAAACTGTTTGATAATACTTCACGCTGTAAACAAAAAAAATGCGCAGATTAACAAAAAAACAATTCAACATACACACAATTGATTCGTGGTTTTTTTTTTATTTGTTAACACTTAGTCCCATTTTTATTCTTTTAGTATTCAGTTTTAAAATATTGCCACCAAAAATCATCAAGGAATTAAATCGGAACACATATTCACGTTAAGCTTCAAATACCTAAAATCGGGCAAGACGCGTTACTTAATATTGTCGTGGGATGCAAATTTTGATCGAAAACAAAAATTGAATTTAAGTGTGAACATTTATTGATATTGCGCAGATGTCATCGTAGCTGTCATTTTGTACGTAGAAGTAGATTGACTACAGAGGAGAACCGAATGATATAATTTCATCGGAGTCGAATTATTTGACATGAATGACTGAATCTGATACTTCTAGCTAATATAGGCTAGCATAGATGAAACTGATATTACAATAAATTAATAACTATTATGTTGTTATTATTTCCACATGATATGTTGATGATTATTACAACAATATTTGTAAAGCGTTAAAATTGTGGATATTTATTATCTATGATGATGATTGATATTTATATAAGTTGTAATGATATCATCACACACAATTTCTCCTCTGATACAACTTTATTCCAAATAAACCAATTTAGTTATACTCAATGACCAATGTATGTTACACCATTTTTTTCTGGTACCTATGTATATTGATATAATAAATATTACGTTATGTTCTAAAATATTTATCAATAACAAGATCATAGTCACGCGGCGTCTTAAATAGGCAATTTAGCTACAACACTGTCGAGAAACTGCTCCGGTTGGTTATTATTACCTATTAGATTTCAATAATAATTTATTCACTTATGTATACACAAGATTGTAGACTATTCAAGCACAGATTAAATGAAATTTAATTTAATCTGTGATTCAAGTATACAAGTACACCATAGTCTTAGGTCCGTTTCCTTCGGAGTTGTGTAACAATGTTTAATTTCTGTAAATATGGTTTGTCAAAAATCATCAAGACGTGTATGATGTTAATGAAAAATTGTGGAATATAAATTGTGGTGTAATGACAGTTATTAACTAAATAATATTAAGTTGTCCATAGAATAATATTTGTCTACACTGTGTGTTTTAAATGACGATGGCAAACATTCCCAACAGTGGTTACAACACGATGACGAATCTCATAATTAGACATGAAACAAAAGTCATAAATTCATAATTGTCATCTTCGTATACTTAATTTCTAATGGAAAAAAAATAACATCAGACATACCCTTTGGAAAAACTAATTTGAAAAAATATTTAATATACCGTTCCAAAAACCGAATTTCTATGAACAGTTTTATGTACAAAGAAACGACAAACATAAATCATATACACTCGTATATATTATATAGATATGCCGAGTCAGATGCAATGAAAATAATAATAACCTACACGGACACATAAATAAAACAAAAATTAATAATAATGTATACTTAAACGTTTGATACATAATAAAATGTATTACATAAAAAGGTATAAGTCGTTTTAGTAATTTATTATTACACAAATTATTATTTATTTTACTTAATGATTAAATTCTGAAAAAAAAATGTTCAGTTTACACAGAATAGTTCTAGTTTCCAGCCAAACTGCAATCTCCGTATTATAATATTGGCATTACAATGACTGTTTTTTGTTACTTTTTATTTGATGTTTATGTAATGAATATATGAAATTACCTCGATTGAGAATTCAATAATATTAGCTATATTTTTAAAATTATAAAATATATTTCTCATACTTAAATCATTAGAACCATCATTTGTAAATAAAATTCAAAGACATATTTTCTAAAAGTAAACTTGAAATTTAATTTAATATAGCAGTTGTGTGTACCAATACGAAAAAAATTTTTTTTATTTATTTTTTATTCAAGTAACCGTGTGGTTCCACTAACCATATGATATTATAATTTATACTTTATACTAAGTCTTATAGTTTTAAACATAGATTATAACACAATAAACAAAGTGATTAAAACTTCTGCTTTTAAAATTTTGACCATTATAAGTTTTGTAATACATTTTACAACAAAATTTGAAATTTAAAGCTTCAAATAAAATTTAATGTAACTCATTAAAGCACTTAAAAAAAAAAGTTTTTGTCTTTATGGTAGTATTAAGTCTAGATAACATAATAATTATGTAATTAAGATTAAGATAGTTTTATAACATTTTATCTAGATTATGAAAAAATTATTTTCTCTTTTTTATATAGTAAATTATATAAATGCAATTGTATCATACTAATAACAAAAAATACACATTATTATAAATTCGCTAAGATAGCAAATAGCTAAGATTTTGGATTGAGTGTGGTGGCTAAAGGGGGGGGGGATTTTTTCTCTGGTCAAACAGCTTAAACATTTTTTTTTTAATATTTTGCTAATTTAGACAAAAATATATTTAATTTAAAATGTTTATAACTAATACTTAACATTTTAATTGTTTTCTTGTGAAATTTTAAATTTGTATATTATATAATACAGATTATGAAGGGGTGCATGGTCTGTTTGGCCCTCACCGTGGCTACACTACTGTTTGAATATTATAAGTAAACACTATTATTTTGTGTTATGTAAATAAAATATGTATACATAATATGTATTTATATACAAATTATAAGATTTAAATATTTAAGTGTAAACATTGTGTCTAGAGTCTTAAATCAAAGAATAAATAAAAAAATATATTTATTAAATGTATTAATATATTATGTTTAAACCAGAGTTTTCTCAAATATAATTATAATTATTTTAGTATTATTAGTTCATACTACCGTTTAATAATGGTATCATGAATTTCAATGAGGATATAAGATCATTTATTTTATACATTTTCGTGATTTTTTTTTTATTATACTGTTATATTGAAGTCTTGCGATGATAAGCATTTTGTAAGGATAATTATTTTTCAACCTCACATTTTATTTTATACGAACACAAATAACAAATACTCTTATACAATTATAATATATTTTACTGGATCAATAAAGTTAAACATCTTTAAATCTATATAATTAATGAATCTTATAAAATAAACTCAATCGATAATTTAAAACTACTTAGCCCTCCCCTATCACAACAATAAAAGAAAGTAATAAAAAGTTTGTATTATCATAAATTTAGATTTTAATAAAAAATACCGAAATATTTAAATATTGTATTCACTGTAATTAGAAATTATGAAGTAATGTAAGTTAGTCATGGTTTTAAGTCTTAACGGATCTAAGTCAATAGCGGTCAATATAGATAATATTATGACAATAGAAAGTGGTGACGTTGCTACTAGTACCTGACAATTGATTGTGCACGATAATTAATGACAATTAATAAACAAATAAAAACATTTCACTATAATTTTAAATTATAAGTTCATGTTCATCAATCATCAATACTACAATAGAATGTATATACAAATTATTATAAATAAATTACATTATAATTATTTTACACCTCTTGCGTTTAAGGCTTGAGCTTGAGCTTTTGAAATGATTGTTTCCATATTATCTTTATTTTATTTTTAAATAAAATGGAAAAATCATTTCATCTATTATTTTTAGCGACCCCTTGGGGGTCGCGACCTCCAGGTTGAAAACCACTGCATTGAAGGTATACATGTCTTAATATATCAATACTCTAGAAATTCGCGAGGCTAAACCTGTTTAAAATTATTCCACATTATCCCTCACCGGGATAATCACTCTTGTTAATAATATGGTTTAAACATCTCGGTGTGGTTTTTTCACACTGGTTGGAGTTGGCGAATTTTATCACGAACTTATTCCTGCTTAGATGTTTTAACATCACTTTACAATTACTTAGTTTTCCGTAATATGATGCGAATTAGTTTAAAATATCATACAATAACCGTTTCCAATACAGTGTACCTCCGTGTGTAAAATCCAATACGTATAATTTAATTGAAATATATTTTTCGTTTATTAAAAAAAAAAATGACAACATGTTATATTAGTGTATATGTTAAGGTGAATGACGACATTTGGTGAATGTTGACATTCACTGCTGTTTTCGGTGAATGTCAACATTCACATCGACTATCGGTGAGTGTTGACATTCACAATTGAGTTTTGGTGAATGTTGGAAATTTTTAGTTAAAATTGGAGTATAGACGTTAACGTGTTATACGTAAATATTGTGAATGTTTATAGATATAATATTGTTCACACAATAGCTTAAGGGAAAATTATGTTTGAGTAGAAACGTATAATAATTTTATATAATGTTGTGAATTGTGTTTGAATTTGTGCTACGTTCGAGTTATAAGTTATAATTTTCGAGTTAAGTTTAGTCCAGCCAAACCTGGTGATACTGTTCGTATTCAAGTCCCTGATATTCACTGAGGGCGTATGGATCCACAGAACATATTGTCAGTTGTCGTAGCTGTCGATAATGAATTGTACACACTAGACACAAAAGAGGGTGTCATAAATCAATTATACACCCGTAATCAATTTGCTGTATGTAAAGAACAACTGTTATCTTCTGAAGAAATTGCTACTGACCAATCCGTGTCCTTAAGGAAAGCTTCTACTTCAATTTCTCAAACAGGTGGACAGAGGTACTTGAGATACAATTGTAAGACAAAGTGTGTATCGAAAAAGTGTAGTTGTAGATCCTCAGAAATTTTATGTAATTCAAAATGTCATATTAGTTTATCATGTTGCAACAAATAATTTTTGTAATATAAAATAAAATACTTTTTGGTTAATTATTAACCCTTTGAGCTCCGAATTAATTTGTAAAAATTATATTATCACTAGGTATTCATCTTTTTTTTACAAAATGTTAACATTCACCAAAAACTGATAGTGCATGTCAACATTCACCAGTGAATGTCTACATCTAAGAAGAAATTGACATTCACTAGAAATTTCGGTGAATGTCAACATTCACCAAATGTCGATATTCACCTTAACATATATACAAAATAAATATGAAAAAGTGTAATAACAATGATGTCTTATCGGTACTTTTTGTATGATTTTTTAAAATAAAAAGTCAAGTGCAAATTATTGAACATACTTAATATTATTTTTATTATTTCAAAATACATTTATCAAAAAAAATAACAACAAAAACATAGTCAATGGCAATTCGAAGACAACCACAGGGACTGCAGTAATATGAATAAATATGAGTTGTAGCCACTTTTATTTAAACGGTCACACTACAATGTAGGTACAAGAGGAAAATCTTATTTTCTGTTTAAGGTAATGCGTGTTCAATTTCAATTTGCGGTTCCAACCAGTAAAACCGCTAAATTATAGTTTAGTTTTAAACTTGTGTGGTATGACAACGCGATAGAACTTTGACTTGCGAAATGAAAACAAACATTTTAAAGAACTAAAACATTCGAAATGTTCGCACCACAATTCCAATTAAAAAGTTCTGTGATACATTTTCCAATAACATTTTAAAAATATTTCTGTATCTTAATGACTAACAAATAACAATGTAGTTCTGAAAAATATAGTTTTGGTATAACTAAAATCATTTGTAAGTTTAAAACAAACTATTAAGTTACCTAAGTATACAAGGTATTTCTATTGCACTTAAAATAATGATACAATTTGAGTTCTATACCATAATAATACTTGTTGCAATTGCTTCTATTTTTCTAATTATATTTTTAAATAATATTCTAAGTATAGCATTTTGTTTTCGTTCCAAAAAAATAGGTACCACGTGACCGACATTGCTCAATCAAATGCATTTATTTTTGTTACGTAACACACAGTAAAATAAATTATTTTTGTGAAACAGGAATTGAACATATGTAGAAACAATGAAATAAGTTTTCTTTGTGAATTACAGACTTGCCATTTCATATTTTATTTATTTTATGGTCTGATTCAATTGTATATTTTGATCTATGAAACGCTTCATACTTACGTTTGGTTTATCGTTGATATTCTTTGTGTTATGAGTGGGTGTTAAAATCAATATCATAAAAATTGTGTTTTGGTACAATGGTTCAATGGTGCAAAAAATATATAATTTGTTTGTTTGTTTGATGTTTATGTTGTCTTAGAATACTATCAAGAAAGCAATAAACGGGGCCAAGTTTTTAAAGCTTTATTTTCATCCATTTCAAATTGCGTATTTTTTGTTCAAAATTTTAGATTTTATTAAAAGTCGACGACGAAAACATTGTTAACAAATACTGTTTAAGTTTCTAATTGAAACAAGGAAACTAATGGTTTTAAAATGATGTGTATATTTTATTTCTTTTTTTATGTATACACTTTTCTTGGAAAGGAATACCTTAAACAAAAGTTTTGAACAAATCTATTGTCCGAAAAACGAACACAGATGGTACCACCAATAAACAGGCTATATTTGTATATTTAATTTTTTTTTAACATAATTCTGCAACTGTAGTCAATTTATTCCGACTTAAATGATGCATTTTCCATGTTTTGATGTAAATCGTTTGACATTTTGCTGTTTGTTTGATTTATTATTGTAACGACTTTTATATACTATTGTTGTAATATTATATTACTATCAAAACAAAAGTATGATAATCATAAAATCATATAATTCTATTTTTCCATAAGCGTTTAAATTTCAATCTTAAGAACTGTAGATTGTGAAAATAATTTGCGATTACGTGGATTATGTAGATATTTTTAATAAATCATTATTATAATTAGTTTTTTAATAAACTTTTTTTACGAGTGTTAAACTTCAAAATTATTCTATAGGTGGACCACCATAATTTAGCTTTTTCTGTGTTGGTTAAATGAGAAAAATGGATAGCAACGCAGTACACCATCCTTCAGTAGATTTATGACAAAGTTTACGGTTAGTTTTATACTGTTATCTGTTATTATTTTTTTTATTGAAGAAGTGTTACCTACAAACTATCTCGGTTCTCCTTGCAGCCATGCATGACATTTTGATGAATATTGGTGATTATGTGACACAAACATTTAAAATTTTATTTTTAATAAATTTTGGAGTTTAAATTTTATATTGGAAGTTTATACTAACCACAAAAATACTTTTGAAAACGCTTAATAATAACTTCACGGAACTCATACGTGCATATAATAATATGTATTGAAAGTTTATTTTCAAAAGTATATCGTTTTATACTGTACACAATATTAATAATATTAAGTATTATATTTTGATTATGTCAATACACCATGACGTACCAAACACGCGGTTGGAAAATCAATATTCAATTAATTTCTTATTTCACCGTTGATTGTTGAGGAAAATAGATATTTCAATTGAATGTTTTTAAAATATCAGTGAAACAATATCAGCCTCGTCGTCTTATAGTTGCTTTATCAAACAGTGACTCTTGAGGAAGACTATTCTGGATTTCATATTCTCGGATCAGTTTTAATAGTTTTTGATTTTCAATTATCTGAAATCTAACTAAATTGTCATTTAAGTATTTCAAAAGTAACTCAACACATGACTTCTTTAAGAAGTCAAAATGTTCAAAATCATCATCTTGTGTGCTTTGAATAACTATTTTTAAAATAGCTATAGCCATGTCAGTATTATTAGCATTATTCAGGTGTGTCGTAAAGTTTAATGCAATTTGCAATAAGTATGGGTCTGTTGGCTTAAAATTCCATTGGCATATACTCATAGCTTCTTGATATGCATTAGTCGCTTCTTTGCAAGCTATGTCGCTATTACTTGCTTCCCACATGTATCTAAAATATGTATATGTACGTAGAATTTGTGAATGCATTTAAGTCGAATGCATATTATACTGCGTTAGGCATTATATATTTTAAACACAAATATTTTTAACTATTACAATGTGACATTGTTCCTGTAGGCCATAACCACGTTTAATCATTATAAACAACCATCTAATAACAAATGATTTTGTTTTAAATTGTATACTTGTAATATTATACAATCCTAGATGATCAATAATATAGCACAATATCAATGAATTCTTCAATACTAATGGGACCGCTATATACACTTTTAATTTTGAGTACGGTTATGTCTTATATTTGTTTGAAGGGATGTTTTTGAAAATTTGTTTATCATTTCAACAAAACTACTTTTTTTGTAGGGTTTAATATGACGTATTTAAATGTGAAATACAATTAAATTAAAATTATATTAATCATTGAATATTTGATCATTAAATTGCTACAAATGCCTAAAACCTGAGCAGAATATAAAGCGAATATTGATAATTACAGAATTTACCGATAGTAAACGCCTTTCATATTATAAATCAACACTTTTTCTCGAATTTCTTCAACATAATAGAGTAAATTGTTGTTTATAATGTCAATGACTTCGGCACAGATAAAAATTAAATCGTTTCTAGTTTCATCCAACAATGAGGTGATGGCTACGATGCGTTCCTGATCGCTGTCTTGGAGTGATTCCAGATATGATTTTAGCTCACGTATAAAATTACGCTTATCATTCGATAAGATATTGTAGGCTTTTGATAATAGCTTACATTCTTCTTTGCTTAATGGTGTATGAGGATTTTCGTCCATATATGCTTTGAAATACTTAATAGCACTGTTGTATTGACCAAGGGCCATTGAAGTATTTGCTTTTATTAAACTATTACTCATGGTGTTTAATAAACTTGTTAAATTGTAAACTAAATTATTATTAAGACTTAAAACTTATACTTTAATAACTATAATTCAATATATTGAAGTTTGACCAAAAGTCGTTATACAGATGAATTATTTATAAAATATGTGTTTCACTAGTCAATGTTTGTTGCCATAGTGAAGTATTTTTAAGTATACCAATTAATTTGTATTTTATTTTTAAATCAATGGATTTACTTGATAAAATATTTTTTAAAATAAAAAACTTCTCATGAAATAGTTATTAAAAACATAACCTAATATTCGGTTTTTGCTAAAAAGAATAGTACCTTCGGTGCATTTAATTTTTGATAGATGAAGCAATTAATTAGGTAATAATTTCCATATTTAAAAACATACATTTTGATGTCTGCTCAAAAATAACTAGTTTTTACTAATTAATTATTTTTTTTATGTAGTCCTAAAATATGTCTAGCTGAAACGTAGCAAATTAATAATTATAATAGGTTTTATGACTGCCATAACATATTATATGATATCAATGTGTCTTTAACGAGTAGATGATGATCAAAGTTGAGTGGAACTGCAAAACGTTGAGATTATTTTAAATGCCTAGAATTATTAAGGACTAAAAATGTGCCAATTACTTTATCTTAAATGATATATTCATTTTTACTGCCAACATTTGTTTGCAATCATTTAGAAAACTAGGTTTTAAGAAAAATAAATTTTTTTCAAATCTTACAAACCATATTCATTATATAAAGTATTTACTCTGAAGTCCAAAATAAAATATTTCCTTATATGTAAGTACATTAATTTTACTTTTACGAGTCAACTTCTCTATAAATGTATTTATATTTATACATTTATATCTCAGAAAAGGTTTCTGGTGAAATGGTTATTTTTATAATATTACAGTTTGATTGATAATTTTCAACGATTTTTACATTAATTTTATTTTTGACGATAAACTGTAAAACTAAACATTAAAAATTAGGTACTTATATGCTTCACGTATATTAAATTATTAAAATGTATCTATTTTGTGGCAAGAATGTTAGATGAGAATAATTGATGAAAATAATGTTCAAAGAATATTTGATATTATGATACAATATTAATATATATTATAATATGTATTACTGTATCGTGATACAAATACATACCGATCTATTTAAAGCACTCAGTTGAATAATTAATGTGGTATAAACACGTTAAGGAAAAAATAAATCTTTGTCATTTAAAAAAAAACTTTATAGTACCTATAGTATTTTAATATCACTTGACAATAAATTATATCAAGCCCAATCGTTTACGTTATAAAATATAAAACGTTACAACTGCGGGCTGCAGCATCACTTGCAAAAGGGAAAGAGAAAGATAATGATATATTTTATCATAAACATGTATTGAGCCCTGGCTCTAGTCTATATTTTATTACGGTGCCATCACAAAAAATAACTAAACTAAAAACAAAACTGTAAGAAATAACCAAAATTGCACTCAACTTTAGTGTTGCCATATTTCTTGAAACATTCCACACAAATCATATATATATATATCTGTTTAATTAATTATATACCATTTAAACATCAAAAGACTAGAAACTTATCTTTTTTGCATCACCGATTTTATAGAAAATAAAAGTCCTCGAATACAACTAAAATGTATTAACAATTGACCGAAGAAAACAATCACGTAGGGAATCATAAGAATTGAACAATGGAAGAGCTATAGCTTTCCTGAATATCGATTTCAACACATATATCGAATACTAGTGAAACTGTAGACAACATAATACTATTCCCAAAAACATACGGAGTATGAACAACATCTATCACAAAAAACAATAGTTACATTTTTATGAACGTACCTGATTTTTATCAAAAACAAAAGTATATGTACATCTGAGTGTGTGACATCTGTGTACTGTGTACTAATTCACAACATTTGTTCGATACGAATATTTCATCGATATTCGATACATCTTAATCAAATGAAATATGCACAAAACAATAAAATGTGACTTTTTGTTGCAAATTGTCAAAATATGCAAAAATATGCAACCAAAAAATTAATATTCCACCTTTTGGGCCTATGGCATATATTTATAACTTGGTTTGCTATGCAATAGAGGCTCAGAAAAAAACATGCAGATGCTATAACTTCTCTGCCCTAGTTATTACATACAGGCAGTGATACAGGCTTGAATATGATAACAAATAGAAAGATGACGCGACTTTTACGAGACTGATAAATGAACATGACTCAAATAATTGAACGTTTATGGTGACATTAAATTAAAGTATGGAACAAAAACAGCTTAGTAATAGTTGTTTTAATCATACTCGAATGTAACTGTTTGCCGTAATGTTTGTACCTATAATAAATTGTCGTTCCAAAATTGTATTTATTTATACATACACATATGTGTCGTAGACCACAGCGACTGTAGTCTAGACCTCGATATTCTTATAAACGTGCTTAAATTGTTGGTTACCGGAAATCCTTTTCTTTCCTGACTGAACTTTTACATTTTGGCAGAAAGTAGTTTGATAAAATAAAGAATACATTTCCTCTTGAACTTATAGGAGGTGTCTTCTGGGTTTCTTCGAGGAGGCTTTCTCAGTCATCTCGTGTTCATTATGATATATTTTATTAATTCAGTTACCTACCAAGTGGATTACAAAAGCTAAACTTCCCCTATTTCTAGATGGCATACAATTTTCCTCAAAATTGATGATCTTTATAATTGTAGTAATCTTCAATCTGAACTCCGTATTTTCACAACCTGAGTGGAACGTATTTGTCTTAACCGACTTAACCTTAATGTAAATGCCATGTCATGACATTCTCCGGATAACGTTCTCCTATTCACTAGGCGTAGTTTTAAATGGCACGGGTTTGCACGTTTTTTCCTTTATACTTTGTACACAATTATTAAGCATTTATTTTAATCGTAAACACACATTGGGAATGCAAAATCGTGTTTTTTTCAGTGGCTCTCGCTGCATTGTCTCAGAGTAGAAAACATACAAAAAAAAAAAAAAATCAAAAAACAAAACAAAACATAAAAACTAGGAAAAATATTTAAAAAATATCACCAAAATAATCAAAGAAAGCATTTTTAAATTTTATTTTTGTAATCAAGCAAAACAAAAATGCTTTAATCATTCCCCAACTCAGGTGCAAGTAATACCTACTCTTATTTATTTTATATCATCCATCTAAACATTGGTATTGAAGAGTAAACAACTACTTGTATAAAATAAAACACTATGTTTCTTACTAAAAACTGTGATTAACAACTTCTACGAAACAAAATGTATGGAAAATATTTATCGGTATAAAATATTAAAATATGTTTTCTACGAATATATTATCTTTCAAACGTAGGTATTAATAAAATGCTTATTGTCAAAATGTCTGTAATAATTCATAATACCACAAAGGAATATAACAAAAAACTAAATAATATTATGTTATTAAATATATGTTGACATAATAATGTAGTTTTTATTTAAAATTTATAAACCTATATATCAGTTTAAATTTAACGAGTTTTTTTTATCTATTTAAATTTTAATCAACTAAAAAAAATAATTTATCAGCTAACTTATTTAATCGCAGTAAAACATACGTACAAATTTTAATTAAAAGTAAAAAAAGTTTTAAAATACCAAGATATAATGCCTCAAAGTTCAGACAATAAATAAGTTTTTTTAGATCTGACAAATAAAGACATGTTCAAATGTTGAAATGTTACTAGATTGTTAATAGGTGAAGACTTGGGATAAGTTTTACTTTCTTAGCTCTTTTAGTTGTAGATAAATATTTTATAAAATGTGTATTTAAATCAACGACCCGTTGAATAAATAAAAAGTTAAATAGTGAATAAAACAGAATTACCCTTTTTATAAACATCTTGTAGGTACCTAGCTTATATATTTTCTTAGTAAACTCTAAAGCTTACATTTTTTACAGGGTTATTCCCCATAAGCACGCTCATTACCATTATTTTTCTTTGATAATTAATTTATTCATATTCTGATTCTTAGAATTTAATAAACTAAACGTAGACGTATTCGTTTACCTATTAAAACAAAATATAATATAAAAAAATAATATTAAATAAAAAAACAAAAACAAAAATTGACGATAATCAATCAATACTAATATTTATTGTTTTATTTTTTCGAAAAAAATCAGTCGTACTGGTTATTATTTATTACATTAAGTCATTAACTATTTATAGGCTATAGCAAAACTTCTAATATTATGATTGATTGAAAATGCATTTATTGTGTTTTACAAAACTCGATAATATAACAACTAACAGTAAATGAATACAATTTGTGTTTTAAAATTAACAGTATTATTTCGTTATTTATAAATATTCAATATGCATATATTACTAAAACTTTTCATGCATTAAATTGCATTATAGTTCAATTGAAGCAGACCTAGTTTTAAATAATTTAACTGATATAAATCATTTTTTTCATATTGTAGAAAATAATACTATTTTGTTTTATCATTTTTTCAATTCAAGATTAGTTATTTTAAAACAAAAGTTAAGATAGGACTCAGTTAACACCGGTCACTTGTGTCATTTTTCTATTGAAGGTATAATAAAATATCGTTTTGAAAGGTTTTATTGCCACGTCTTTACATTTATTCCAATAGACAACATAATAAAATATGTGACGTTTAAAAGACGTTTGACAAAATAAAATATTTTATGATATTATTATGAATATTATACTATTCAAGGAATATGCGATAGCTGTATGTTATTAGGCTGAGTTGATATATTTATTCAGCCAATTGTATGAATACTTGAAAAGTCTATATTATGATGCATTTAAGATCGTAATATTTAAAAAAAATTTAACTTATTAGTGGTCTATTGCTTAGTTTTAAATGCATATAAATTAGTAATCACTATGTAAATCATACTCCAAAATCAGCGATTCACTCTAAGAAAAAGTATTTTACCTGACTGTATAATATGCATAAACATAGTTTGAGATAAAAATCTATTTTTTTTATATCGTTTCGTTCTCTAAAAACAGTTCAGTGCTTAAACAGCTAAACAAACATTTAACAATTCAAAAAATGCAAATACGATATTTACGAAAATTATTTAAAAAATTTATTAAGTAGATGCATTATTATTCACCCATTTTACGTCGCAATAATAGGTATAATATTTTTTTTAAGGGATTTCAGTTGTGTTATTATTCAGTTGTGTTTTAAATCTATACTATGTGAAGAGTTTTATCAATATTCAATATTTATATCGTTTAGTGAATTTCGTAAAGCATTATAAAACAGTATAACATTTTTGAATTTTATTTTTTCACTAGGTAACTTATACATAAAACCTAAAGCAGGCCGATTCCAAAAAATAAACTTCAAATGTCCACAATTCTTAAGCCCTTTTCACACGATAGAGTCATGGTGCTATATCTATTATGCTATTCTGTTTTAAATATCGTGTTTAATCTGTGTGCACTACTACCTAAACTAAAGTCTATTCATACAATAATAAACTAGACACTAGACAATTGACTGGCTATGGTTGTAATGTATGCTTGGTTGTAATATTTTATTTATATGGATTTGATTTATTAATATCAATAAAAAAATATTTAAAACAAAATAAATAAAATATATTGATAAGATTTATGTATTCTGATTGACTGCAAATATTTCTATGCTGGTAATAATAATGAGAAAAATAGGACATGTTCTATTACCAAAATCGTATACTCGTCAGCTTGATTCCTTTAACTAAGTAGAATTCTATTGTAATTCACATGGACCTAAAAACTAGTATACAAACTACCACACTAGGGATAGCTCAATAACTACTTTATTGTAAGACGGGCTTTATATTCAGAGGGACAGGACTACCACAGACCTTTTCAGAGTGGTAAACCAATATATATGGTTAATGTTTAGTTTATATGTCTAATGTTCTAGGTAGGTATCATTATTAAAATAGCGAGATAAACCTTCGAATAATTGATACTAGAAACAATATAATATAAGTATTTTCATTTAATTAAATTTCCAATTAAATATGTATACTTGTCTGTATGTCTATCTATAATTAATAGACCTAAAAAATACTGCACCCTTTAAATAAAAGTTATATCAATAGTTTAATTCCTATTAAGACTAAGAGCGTACTCACAAATTCATTTTTTAATGATAGATAGAAAAAAAAACACACATCATATTCATTGTAAATTCTATAAGCACCTATATTGTTTCGCTCCGCTTAGAACCTAATAAGAGTTCACAATAGCTAAAATATAAAACTATTATATATTATGCAAAAAAAAAAACGATCTCACAGTTTCGGTTTTGGTCATCTTCGGATAATATTAAATTAACTAAAAAATAAATATAATATAATCAATAAACAAAACAAAAAAAAATTAAATATTCAATAATTCATAAAAAAAGTTTTGTCTCATTAAATACATTTGAAAAGTTCTTCTCATTTTAATACTTTTGTCAGATGTGAAAAATATTTTATAATTTTAGTACCATTGTTGATATTTTTATGAATGGTATTAATGCAATATCAAATTCATTTAATTGAATCAGTTAAAACCTAATAATAGTGTAGACGGATAGCATGTGTTACAATAGGCAATAGCGTTCGAAGGACTTTCAATTTTTCTCAGACAAGGATGATGTTGGCGGCTAAAAGATTATCCGCATTTGTTCGATAACAGCGTTTACTCGATTTATCTTTGCGAGTCTTATTATATTATATTTAATACAAAGATGATATTTACTTTATTTTTTCCAGAAAAAATATAGTGATTAACTAATAAATGTCTACCCTTTCCAATTCCCCTATATTAATAAACCGGTGAAATTTTATATATGCCACATTGATATTATACTTACGTTTTGTTTTAATCAAAAAAAAAAAAAATGTCTCAAAATGAAAAAAAGGTTGGCAAGTAGGTACCACTCTGTTGTACAGTGGGTATCAAGTGAGATCACTGTAATGGATGTGTTAAATTTGAGTTCAATGATTCGGTGGAAAATTCAAGTGTTTGCGGTTATTCGTTTTTGAACAAAATAAGAAAATCGTTACCTTAGAAATCGGTTGTTTACGGGTAAATATCCAATTTCCAATTTCAAACACTCATAAAAAATTAGTTTGACTTCCGATTAACTTTTTTTTTGTGAAAGGAAGAAATACTTAAAAAAGCTTGTGTTGAATTTTCAAATTTTAGATTTTAATAAAAAAATGTTATGCATTTTTAAATTAAAAAAGACTTTTAATTTTTGTGACTTTCACATATTTTGTCACAATTCTAACTGTCGACGCTTATAAAAAAACTATAATTATAGACTTACGCTCTTTTTTTTTTTAATTTTCACTTACAACATATTATGAAGAACCTTGTATACAATTTTCAAGTTTTTTAAATAATTGAAAACATTTGTATCGACAAAAAAAAAAACAACAAGCATTTGTTATGCATATAAATAGCTCAAAAATATTCAAAATATATTGAAAATTTTATTCGGTGTTTAAAATGGTTGTATAAATATTTGATAAAAGTTTCATTTATCTACAGTCATTTTATTTTTGATTTTTGGGAAAAAACCCAAATCGATTTTGTTGAAAACCGGTGTTGAGTAAAAATTCCCATTTCCCTTAATTTTTTTATTTGTTTTTCCCTAAGTTTTTTAAAGTAGTAGAATATGGATACTTTTCTGCAGTTTCTGAAAAATAAAAACAAATTAAATATAACGAGTGTTTTCAAGAAGTTCTCATAGAATTTTAGTTCCCTTTAAAAAAAATCCTTTACAGAATTAAATTTGGTACATATAAATTATTGGTATTACACTATTAGCATTTCTGAAATACTGGTTATTCTTTTTCACTAGGTAGTACTTTGAAGTTTTAAATGCCCGAGGCAATACTGAAACGTTTTGCTACTCAGAAATTTAAAAACGTAATGTTGTACCAAAATATGTATAATAAAATTAGATACCTACAATGTATATTTAACTATTTCATAATATTTTTAGTGTCATTTGCTTAATATTCTATGTATTTGTTTAATAACGTCACAATATTATGTTGTCTTCCGTTTTTAAATTAGTCACGATTTTATACGCACTAAGGTATAATTTATTTATATTTTACTTACCGAATAGTTATATATTTTTCCGAAATAGTAAGATTAATTATACTCATTATGTATTGAGAATTTCAGTTTCTTATTATTCTTTATCAATATGTGTTTTTTATAACATTTTCTTTAGTATAATATCAATATTTTTTTAATATTTCTAACTTAGCATTGTCACAACTGTCATTCGGGGAAAATACTTCACTGGCACTCTATTTAATAACTCAGTTTTATAAAAATGTTTCAATTTCAAGATTCCAATAAAATAACTAATATTAGTACTGTCTACTTAAATTCAATTTAAACACTTTACAAGTTATTAAGCTTGTGATGATTTCATTAATTGAATAGATATGTATGAAATAAAAAAAATATGCTCATTCTTTTTGTGTTGAATGTTGTCAATTATAGTAATAAGATTGTAGATCAATATAATACATTTGACATTTATACTTCTCAAATTTGTTTACTTTTTGCTGGAAGTTAATGTTTTATAGATAATAATATATATGTAACATACGATACACAATCAATTTAATTTGTGTAACTATTGACAGTCACACAAAAGTATTGACACTCATATTTAGAAGTATGTATGCATCAAATAATATTACGTCATAAGATATTTATTGTTTTTAAAAATAAAAAATTATGCTCTTTGAAATATTATGTTTATTAATAGACTATAAAGAATAAACAAAGATCATATTATTATTAGATAGACAACAATAATGATAACTTCAAATTTATCAAAATTCATTTTTTGTTTCAAAATGAGATGACAGAGACACACAAAAAAAAAATCAATCATCATTGTAAAACTAACACATTCCTCGCTGCAGTCAGAATCTAAAATATTCTACAATATTGTGCATAATATTTTTAAATACTAAATTTCCTTATATCATAATATAAGGATAGTGTCTTATTGTAATACAAAATATTTTCAAATTATAATTTAAATGAAATCAAATGACTGTTAATCACGATATGACCATATGAGATGATATAGAATAACTGCACACGTATTACACATTACATATTATTACACACCCATTACGATCACACGTTCCGAGGTTTTACGGTACACCACAAACATTTTAAGGTGCCAAACCCAAATATACACACACTGATATGTGGATATATCGTATGGACTTAACGTTTTATTCAACGGAAACTAATCAAAAGTAGAAGGGATAATGCCACACTAATCCTGTGTAAGGGTTAATCGAAAACAACTCTGCTGCAGCAGTGTTTCCGAGTAAAAATCTCAAGACACATCGTCCACGGCCGTATGTACTGTACAATAATATATTTTTGCCATTCAAACGAGTATTACTTGCTGCCATTCGTTCACACATATTATATAAGTTGGAGGTTATTCGAATATCGGGTGTAATGGTCATAGAATTAACTATTTGTGTTACTCATAAAATAATTTGTTTCTTTATTTCACCGTCGAGCCCGTCATTCTATCTCTATATACGTATAACTGTACGAGTTTCCATTACAATGATTTAAACTAGATTTAAAAAAATACCATGCACTTATAACATTATCTTAATTATATTAGCTAAATTATTACTATATTATTATTAAATTTAACTAAGGTTTACATTATCATAATTTTAAATATAATATAAATAAAATAAATAGTGAATGAATTTTATGCAACTTTACGTGGATAACTGTATATTTTGTATTCTGTTACACTGTACTCCTGCAGCAATACCAAATTTTTTTTTCAAATGATAAAAATTCTTTTTTCCTGTCAATTTCCTGCCAGAAGAATTTTTTGAATACCAACCACTAATTTGGCTAACTAACCTATTATTTATTTTAAAATACCTAAAATCTGTAATTTAATATGTAAAATGTTTCTTCTAGTACATTTTTGTTTTTTGATATGAACAACGTGAGGAGGGAGGTTGTTCAGTGATATAAATATCAACGAAGTGTCGAGATTTAAAAGGTTCTTAACTAATAACCAGTGATTTTTTTACATGACGGAGAGGGGTAGACTGATCAATGATGACTGACCAACAGTGAAAATTATTGTGGTTACCCGTTTGCAATATGGATCAGAGTCACAAAATGTATACCATATTTGAGACAGCAGACCTTATACCTCTGTCAAGAGGATCGCTGCCCTTAGTAAAAATTACTATCAGAAAAATTACTGGCATTTCTCTAACCATCACTTTGTACAAAACGATTAGAGAAAATTCAATAGTTTACTACCTACTAAAGTTTTGAATAGTTTTACTACTGTATTTTAATAGTAATTTCTCTGCATTATATTATATAATCTTAAATACTCGTTTAAGTTAGACTACTAACCAAAAAGTTAGACTTTCTTCGCACAGAATATTTTTTTTTTGTCATATACAATGATTTATCATTGAATTAAAATTTAAGACATCCTTAATAGTGCCTACTCAAAGGAGGTACACTCGACTCCTATTGTACAGCAAAGCGGTTACCTACTTCCCCCTTTTTTATACATAGTATATAATATATACCTTTAGGTTGAAAAAAATATTTTATTAGACACTATTTAAAAGATTGTTAAAAATTCAATATATTTATGGTGTAGTTATAAAATAGTAATTAGAATAGTTCTAAAGCTTTATAATGGAAAAAATTAAAAGTAAAGGAAAGTACAAAACAAAGTAAGTATTACATAACAAAATTGAAAAAAAAGTACTTCATCTCAATTTATAAACGTGTTGATCACTTAACTACTTTTTTTTTATTTTTATAATTAATGTAACAGTTTCTCTGGTTATTAAGATATGGTGCTGAATGAACAGAAAAATAACACAGGCTTTTCAACAGATCGCTGTATGGAAGATTTCAAATGTATGTATGGACATTATATTTTAAATAGTTATTATACTATGAGGTGGATTTTGTAATTCTATTATATGTTTGCAATATGTAAGTATGTGTATCATATAAAAACAGAAAAAATAAAGTAGATATATTAAGCGGTGCCGAAAAACGATTACATGATGACCATTAATGCACTGTTGCACTAAGTATGTTATGAAAAAAAATTCTTTGGGTATAAACTTCACTGTTGCTAGATTTCAGAATATTTATATAAATAGATTAAATTAACACAGTTCAAAGTTTGATATTAATTTCTGTATTTACTTTAAATTAGATATTTAAATGTTATACCTTATAGACTATTTTAATTATTATTCTATGCCTCTATCTAAAATTAAATTTAAAGAAAAATCTTCGATAATTTTCTTTGCATTTTTGTTTATTTTCTTTGAAAAATGTTTGAATATTTAATGTTTTGTTTTAACTATATTTATTGAAGTGCTTTTGGTTACACAAAAAAATTGGTACAAGGTGTGAAACCTATCATACGAATTTGTACAAAGAAATGGAGGTAAGAAATATCAAATTTGTAAGTAAAATATAAGTTAGGCTTACATAACGAGCATACCTATATCATAGGTTTAGATAGATTTATCGAAATTATAAAGGAAACATGTTCTGTAAGTCTAACACCCGATTTCAAGAATACGGTCCTATGCTAATCTAAAACACTCCATAAAGTATATCAATATTACTTTACAATATTATTAGATTAATAATGCAGAGCACAGGTCCAAAGATTCAATAAATGTTATAAAAGCTCAAAGAACGTTATAATTAAAATATACAAATTAACGTGATAATATATGAAAAATTACAATATAGTATTTAAAATACTAGTTTGAACTCAAAACAATAGTCTAAACTGAGGGACTTTCTGGCAATCATAAAGATTATTAAACTATTTATTACAGTAACCTTTCTTTGTATATATATAGTTATATATTATTATGTCATGCACATAATGCCTTCGAGGTGATATTCTTTTACATTAAATACAAATAATAAAAGTGTGTAGGTTGGAATGTGAAACATAAGATGTCAGAAGAGGTAGTTTTAAAAATTAATGGGTGAAATCTGTCATACAAATTCATACAAATGGCGTACAAACGAATGGCATTAAAAAATTTAAAACTTCGTTAGGGGATGATCCAGCGAGATGTTTCACCAGCCCGTACAGGGGTAGTTTTGGAGCGGGGAATACGATGCACCAAGCGTCCCTACGTTGTTGGTTATATAGCACATATTTTACCGGAAGTGTCAATATTTATGTTCGTTTTTTTTTTTACTCTTTTGGGGTGGGTGATCTAAATTATGTATATTTTTTAAAAACGGACAAGCGATGTAGACACGTATTTTATTTATTCCCGAGCGCGCAATGCATGGAACGCGCGCCCAAAACAACCAGTGTAGTCGTCGCGTTTCCTTTTAAGCGTTACACCGCGCCCAGGTCATAGAATAATGATAACTATAATAGTATAATATAAAAATATATTTAAAGTGATACACTGCACACACACATTGACTTCCTTATGCACCGTACAATTTAACAATTATTTTCATTAATTTACGTATACCTACGTATACCTCCCCCATAACCCACTCAAAGTACGACGTTATAGGGTCTACAAACAGATCCAAAACATAATATATTGATCTACGAGTGAATGATAATATACAAAAATAACATTATGATGTGTTCAAACTCTTTTTTTATATAAATATTTAATATTATAATAAAGGGTGTCATAATTTATAGATTAAATAGTTCGTAGTCGTCTCCATTTGTATGCAATGTTGCAGAATTCACTATCACTACAAAATTGTGGATTAGCTTGTATGGTTCAATTTGTTGGCATGCAACAAACAGTTGAAATGGAAAACCAGATCAAATAAGATCACAAAGAGCTCTATAAAAAAACATATTATATGATTTATAATATTATCTATTATCTATAATGGCAAACACCATTTTCGTCGGGGAAGACTAACGATTCTAATTTCTAATAATTTAAATGAACACTAAATAATCCAATTATTATTGACGCACAAGTCGTTACAAGTCAATACATCTATTTCGATGGGGACGGATGACGAAATGTAGATTCGGCGGCGGTGTACTGCACGTCTGAATTTTAGATATGCATGGCTATAGGTTTCACTGGAAGATACAATATTTACGTAATATTATGTTTTCTTCCTACTCTTATGTGGTGGGTGGTCCAAAACATTATATAATCTATAATTTAATATATATATATATATAATATTTAATACATCGAGAGCACAATGTTCATTAAATCACCCCCATCACGTGGGTCTGAAACAACCTGAGCGTCTTTGCGTCGTTTTACCACCACCCGGTCGTATAATAATGCGAACAATAATATAAAATATCAATTTGTTAATTGGTACCTATAATGCTACTAAATTCCTATTGAAATACTATTGTGTCGCAGGTGTACCTACTACCTACTACTCGTTACACAGGCACTGGTTTTGCGGGAAGAGTCGATGTTGAGCTTAAATAAACTTTTCAGGCTTAAAATAAAAATTTATTACCACGGACATTGTGCTACTTGGGCCACGTAAAAGCATATTTTATTTCCGAGCCCGTAATGCATAAAATATGCGAGCTCGAACAACCCAAACGTCATCGTTGTTTCGCTGCGCCCCGCCGGTCGTAGACTAATAACATAATATACCTAGGTATACCTATATGAATATAGTGTTACACATATATACACAGGGGCGTTTTTATATTCCGAAAAATTCCAAAATTGTTATTATTTTTATTAATATTTTTATATTGTTTAGGTATCTCCGTTATAATATGCGAAACCAAATGCTCCCCATTGACCACAAACCATTCAAAATTTCAAAGTACGTGTTTAGGACTGCAGTGCAGGGCGAATAGCACGAATTGAATTAGTGAATAATAATAATAATATATATGTTCATAATTCTGACGTCGCTTTGTGAGTTGTGAGCTGAACGTGAATTTAAGCGGTGATGCGGCGGCGGAGGCGACGGTGGTTTACGAATGATTTATTAAACATTAAATTATGAATAAAAAAAATGGGAAAGTCTCTTTGCTGCAACGCAGGTTTCGAGTGTACCTATAGTATATCTTGTCAATGAGTAGGCTTTAATTGATGTGTCAAATTCAATGATAAATTATTGTACTTTTATAAAAAACAAATTATATATTAAGAAATATAAGACATTTTCAATTTTTCAGTTTTTTTTTTTCTATAAAGCTTGAAAATGTAATACAGAGTTCCTCATAAGTTGTTATAAAAGCAGTACGAAAATAAAATATATAGGCACACTTTTTTTTTATTAGCAATTAAAGTTCAAATTTTGATCAAATTACTTTGTAGTTAAAAATGTATAAAATATTTAATTTTTATAACTAAGGATTGAAAATTTAAAATAAGATTACTCGTAAATAGTAATTAGTGTAACCAAAAAATGAAAAAAATATATGAACATAGTTGATTTTTATAGACATTTTAAGTTAAGATTTGCACGAAATTATATTATATTTAAACAAAGATTAACAATATGCTTATTATTGTTCGATGTAATTAAAAAATATTGTTCGTGAGTACTTGAAACTTTTAAAGTAAATTACTATATTTATTACACTCAATGATATTTTGAAATGTAATGGTTCTGGCAAAAATTAATTTAACTGACTGTTATATCAATAGGTAGTAAAATGAATTACTTTAATAGTTTAATAGCAATAATATCATACAATATACTTAGGACTGTAAAATGACAGCAATATCTAAAGAATAAATTGTACACAGTTAAGCCAAGAACACTCAATCCACTTACCTTTAACTTTCACCTTATGGTCAAAGTTGGGACGGCAAAATATAACAAAAAAGACTGGGGTGGATTTTTAATATTTTTTTCAGATATTTAATTAAAAAAAATTTTTTTTTTCGAATATTGATCTATTTATTTTTTTTCAAATAATTATTTTGAAATTTAATTATTTTTCCAATATTTATTTTAAAAATAAATTATATATATATTTTTTTTAATTTTAAATATTTTTTTTTTTTTTTACTTTATTTGAAATATACAATCTATACCTAAGAGGCACAATATGTGGTAAAGCAGCGATTCCCAAACTGTGCACCGTGGTGCAACTGTGCCCACTTTCTAAGGGCACCGCGGTCTACGATTCATAACAAATAGTTTAAAATGTATAGATTTTTTTCGTTAATGATAACCTACAGCAGGGCACCGTGACTAACTTGGGGCCCCTAAAAGGGCACCGTGGAAAAAAAAGTTTGGGAACCGCTGTGGTAGAGGGTAGAGGGTAGAATATACATATTAACATTAAGACACCTACAAAAAAATAGAGAACTAACATAAACATAAATATTTACGTGACACACGAGATGTGAGAAACCATCCACTGATGACACTCACTAATTAACTATTTTTAGTTTTCTTTTGACTATAGTCAATTAATAGCCTAATATATAATACTTCAAAAGTGATTAATATTAATGTATCAATATTTGTATCAGACATAAAAAAATGTATATTTTTCTAATGAAACAACAATTTGACGTAATACGAGACCGACAATATTATTATAATCTTTAATTTATAAATAAGAAAGAGCAATAAGAATAATGACAAAAATAAAAAATGGTTTTAAATGTTATCTGTATTGTAGTTGTGTACTTTTATTAATGTCATTAAAAATACATATTTTAAATAAAATGTCAAAAAGGTATTACTAAAAATATCAAAATGTTTAATTTGTATTGGAAATATATTATAGAGTCGAATATTTCAAACTATTAAAATGGGATATTTTAATATTATATTTTTGTAAATATAATATGAATTACCTAATTACAAACTCTTGTGTCAGTCTAAATTGAATTACTAGATTTTTGCAAAATCATTTAGTTTATTTGAACACATATTTTTTCTTTAATATTATTATTTATTGAAATATAATAAGCAAATATGTCTGTGTGACTAGGTAATAAAACTAATCACAGATAAGTTATTTCTAATTCGTCAGAAATACAAAAAATTAATTCATGTTTTTGTTCATTTTTTTTTAGTTATTTGTAAAAAAAAAAAACAAAACTGATCAAATTTTTAATGAAGATAAAAAAATTTATTAAAACATCGAAACGGCGTAGCATACAGAAAAAAAGTCAATTGACAGTGTTTACAATTGGTTAGTTTTGCGTAAAACTTCTTTTTGACAATTAGTTAGTTTTGCTCGAGGGAAAATTATTATTAAAACCCTTGTTGTAATTAATGAAACGGAACTCATAAACTACATAACGACAAACCTTTAATCATAGAATAAAATCAATTTCGAATGTTTGTTTTAATTGTATACCTCACGATAAGATATTACTATAAAACATAATATATGTTTATATTATAGTTCCAAATGCAAACATATTAAAATGCAAATAAATTGATAGGAAAATAATATTAAAGTTTTGTAATACGTTTTTTATAATATTGTATACACTTAATTTAAACATATACAAACTATCATCTATTCTGTATTATACATTTATACACAATAATGTAATAGGTATATATTTGATAACTAATATTTTTTTTTCTATATCTTTATGCCCATTAGATATCTAATATTTTTGATATGCCATCTGCGTATACGCTGAACGTGAAATTATATTGCTTAAAGGAGTATCGCGAGCTGTTATATTTTTATGAATCGAAATTATGGTAAATGCAGATCAGTAACCACTCAACAACTCTATAGTTTTAATATCATAATTATTTATGAGTGGGCGTAACAAACGGATATTTCGGATTATTTTTAATTGTTTTTTTTTATTAATTTTAATTATCTGATGACTGGTTCTAAGTTTGAGTGCAACAGTCAGCTTCGGGGCTTTTATTCTCTCCTGTAAAATGTATGAAGATCAAGTTGTCTGGTTGTAGCAGCGAGCCTTTACTGATGTATCTAACACTTACCTATACTAATAATTGAAAATAAATACATAATTTATTTTATATTTTTGAAGAACTGACAAATATGAAATTACAAAGGTAAATTTTAACCATACAGTTATTTTCAAACATATTTAAAATATATCCAGATAATGATGATAATATACTTATCATTTTTAATCAGAGAACATATACCTAGTAGGTATTACCTACTCGTAAATTCAAAATTAATAACCGTTTGTGAATTATCCTTTTCATCTTGAATGTTTCATATTGTTTATATTGAGTATCTGTATTACCCGGCGTAAGATGTAAAACCCCTATTTACCCTTTTAGTGATTGAATTTTTCAAAATTATTTTCTTAGCGGATGCTTACACAATAATAGCTTTTTGTCTGTCAAATTTCATACCGATCCGTCTAGTGGTTTGTTTTCTTTTTATATATTACAATAAAGATGAGTTCGAAAGAATTAAATATAAAAAGTTCTAAAATAATTTTTATTTATAACAAATATTTAGATAGTTTTATTTCAAACGAATTGTCAAATATTGTTGTTGTTTTTTTTAAAAGTTTATTTTACGATTAAATAACAGTTAACTGTATAATACTGTTAATAACAAAACAACATTTTACTCATTAAATATTTTATAATACACAATTTTTATGAAACTTTTTTAGCTTTAAAAAAAATATTATGTATCATAATTATAACTGGTAAGATAGAGTTACCGTAGTTTTTTGTATTCTTCCTCTCTACCGTCTACCATCATTAAAGAGTTACCTCGGAGACACATCGATCGATTGCAGTCAGTCGTATTGTACTATAGAGTAGGTACGACATTTAACAATAAAGTATAGTAACTTATAAACTTATAAAATATTATATTTTTGTCAACTAAACTGCTCAACCATTCGCTATATAATATACTGTTCGTGTGATTTCATTCGCTGTGAACCAATTTGGTACATAGATTTCTCTTTTGACCAATTCTCTATGATGTTTCGGCATTTTAACTTAAAATGTACTCTGTATGAAATAATATAGTATAACTTTTCACACTGCGTTATTCCTTGTAAACTTGAGTAACACCACAGAAATAAAACGCTATTTTTGAGTCTCCAGACTATGACTTTTGGCCAATACAATCATAAAATATTAGAGCTGATATTTTTCCTCGTAACACGTTTTAGAAGGTTTCAAATCATCTTTGTTGTGATCAAATTATTTCCCGAAAAGTATTATGTTGGTACTAATTACGTAGGTTACCAGATAATTTTTTTTATTAAAATAAAATTCAAAAACTTCTATTATATTTTTTTTTATTTTATAACGACAAAACTATAATGTCAAAATAATATATTTATTATTTATGACTTACGGCTCAAGAACTACCAATTGAATCGTTATTAAATTTTTTGCAGTTATTAAATTATTACACTTAAGACTATTACTTCGTTTTTTAGTTTTAGAATCATATTGCTTTTGTTGTTAAAAATTCGTGAAAATTGCAATCCATTTAACTTTATTTTAAATGAATGCATTTTTTTTCTTACTAAATCAGATATTATTGACATTGATTTATTTTTTCCATTTTCATTTATACATGTTACAACTATTTATAACACTGTTTATTTTTATTTTAAAAGTCATGTTCATCTTTAATAACATTTTGATTATCACTGCCCCTCAGTTTCTCTTAAAAATGACTTATTTCCCATTAGGTACCCTGACAGTAAAATATTTACCGCTTCTCTAATCAAACATATTCATCAGAAATAAATTATTCACCCATAGAGCCATCGTCCGACCAGTGAAGTCCTAAATAATTCAGATATGGGGCTCTGCTAAACGTTCCATCCTAAAATAAATATTCAGGAATTTCAGTTAATTTGCGTGCGGCAAATCGTCTCTGTCTTTGGAACACCAAGGACAATAATCTCCTCAATGACCTTATAATTCCAAAGCTCGCCCAATTAACTAAATCATACCAACTTTATTTCCATTCAAAGTTTTCCCATCGTAAAAATCTGCTAATTAATTGACTATCCCCTCGCAAAATCTCTGATAACACCCGACGAGCCTGGCTTAGAGATATTTGAATTTAATTTGTCGGGTGACACTCCTGAGTGCTCTAACAAATTCATTTATTTTGGTAATTTATGTATTTAAATAAAATTACTTACTGTACTTCATTTATGTAAAGATTATAATTATTAATTTATCAAAAAAAAATCAGTCATGTTGGAAGTGCTGAGAATTTTCAATTTAAAGCTTCCAAAAGTACTAATTAGATCTAATTTTGTAACCATAAACCTTCATTGAAGTTTATAATCGGAACCTTTTTTCTACGAGAAAAAATGTCTTCGCACACAAAAATAAATAAAAAAAAACATAATTGTGAAATCAATACACCCTTTGCTTCTTTCAGAATCTAAAAGTCAGTTATATGTACATACTATAATGTATATTTATTTAAAATTGAATATACTAAGTAAATACGCATAAACTTAATGATTATTAAACAAAATAATTTATATTTTTCTGAATTCCTGATTTCAATTTTTATAATTGTTTTTAAAATGTACATTTATAGGTCTACTTTACAGTTTTTTTGTAGGATATAAATGCTTAAGTTTAGCACAAATGGTTAAAAAAAAAAGTAAACAATTAAAACGAATAATGTAAAATTAACAATAAATATGACATCATGCTACATCACACATAGGTATAATAATATGTATATTATCATAAAATAAATACGAGTAAGTAGATTAATAACTATTTGAACTGGCCAATATACTTTATATTATTTTAAAATAGGTATTTTCTAAAAGTATTTAAAACAATAACGAAATAAAATAATGCAATTTTTTTTATTATTTGTATTTACTATAGACTTACAATAGCTATTAGAATCTATTATCGTAAAAATAAATAGAAACCATACCAAGTATTCAACTCAACTAAATCAAAAATATAATTGTTGATGCAAAGAATATTAAAATAATAGTATGTGGATAGTAAAAAACGTATTTCATTTTATTTGAATAAACATATTCTTTAGACAAAATATTTTTTATTTTAAATCGTATTATTATTTCAATGACGTATGATTCCAACAAATTAATTTTTTAATTTTAATTTTAAATATGTACCTGCTAAAATAAAATGTTAATTTGTATGTAATGTTTAATTTATTAAAGAATACATCAATTCCCAAGCGGCTTCAGTATTCGACGATAAAAATTAGTTATGGAACGGCCATTTTTGTAATTTACTTTGCGAATAAAATACAAATAAACACCTACACATTTTAAATTTATGATTGAAAATAGCTATGATATTTTATTTAACACAGATTTTTATACTTTGCATTGCATATAACATTTTTAAAAAAACACACATTTTTAATCACATCTCTTTTGAGATAGTCCTAAGTCTGTATGAAGTGAAAAGGAATTGGTGTTGATAAAATCAGGAGCTAAAAGGGCTTAAAGTTTTTTTTTTTAAATTAATATTCAAACGGAAATATGTGAGACTTTTAGTTTCTTAGCATTACTGAGTGTTTATGGTTTTAATAGTCTATTTGAAAAATTAAGGATGAGATGTTTACGTAAGAACTGTATATTATTAAATACAATTTTTTCTATAGCTTTAATAATATTATATTCGTAATAAATTATTCCATTCAAATAAACTCTGATAATACCTATACAAACAGAACTGTTTTATCAACATAGTAAGTTCTCGTTTATTTACACGATGTATTAATAAATAGCCACCTGCACCATCTATTTTCCATATTATTATAACACGATTTCATAACAACTTAAATAATATGATTCCATTAAAACCATCAGGCCAAAGACTAGAATAGTTGTATTCTGTTCATCTACTAGTAGTCCAAAACGCCATAGCGTGTAACATGACGTTTTGTAACAGCTTATGCGGTATAAAGCATTTCAATGTAAAATCGAGTAATTTACCAAGGAAGTACCTTAAAATTGTCCGTTATTTATGTATACAGCTGTCGGTCGTGTTATGAATATACGATCAATAGATACAAAACAATAGATGGATACGTCATTATTTATTTAAATATTCAAGTAAATATTTAAGTATATAATATTGTAATGGCTTAAAATTAAAATAAGAGTTTACACTGAAATTAACTGCGTGAATGTGTGATGATGTAATAAGTTGTGATAACAATAATTTTCATTTATAAATCCTTATCCAGCATCGCATGCAACGTAATTCTAAATTTCTAAAATTTGTTGTGTAGTTTATGTATTACAATAGGTACTTAATTGATTATTACCCAACTGGATTTTAAACAAAATAGATAAGATATAATATTATGGAAACTAAGGAAAATGCATTTTATAATATTACAAATACCTATGACAACAAAGAAGATCAATTATTGTAAAGTTAAATACTTAGTCAACACATTGTTTATATATTATTAATTACAAAAAACACTATAGTGGTTACTTATTTGTATTTATTTAAGTATACTTACACGTCCCGCCAATAGTAGTTAAACAATATGTTGACTAATTATTTAATTTTATAATTTATTGATCTTATTTGTCGTCATAGGTATTTGTAATATTATAAAATGCATTTTACTTAGTTTCCATATAAGATCGTGTCTTTTAAATATTTAATCATTACTAAATTTAATCTTAGCTTTTTTTTACACGGAGTTATGACGAAGTGTTTTTGGTGTGATAATATTACACCGTGAAATACGCCAATATGACATGTCTCATACTCTCACGTGACAATTATTGTCGTAGACATTCAACTCTCAATATACATAAGCAGTTTATAATAAAAAAAAAATATGAACTTTGGTTTCAATAATTATATTTAAAACTATAAACTTATTGTTTCACGTACAGGTTTTTTTTTTCATTTACGCTCATTTAATTATATAGAAATATTATAACCGGATTAAAATGGGAAACTCTGGAAGATTATCGGAACAAGAAGACAATCCAGTTTTAATTGGGACGCATGGGTTACTCCACAGACACTATAAACTTATAAAATTTCATACTTCGTAATATTATGTACGTAATAATATGAAGTATAAACTATATTAATGCCAGATATAAAATAATAAGCCCCGTATCGGTTTTTGTCTTTGCAGTATTCCGATGCCGACGCTATATCATAAAAAAAAAAAAAAACGATATCGATAAAATGTCGCTGTGCATCACTTAATTATTATATACAGACAGTACCAGTCTGATGCTCACATAATATAATTATGTTTGCTGAGCCGAAAAGCCACTAGACACCGGAAAATTGTAAGGGTATGAATAAAAGTATCTCGCTGTTTTATATATGTCTTATGTTTTTGAAATAAATAAGCAAATATTGCTATGTGACGGCATGTGTCGTATAATGTCACAGCTCCATCCTTTTCTTGCCGTCTATATTCTATATACGATTAGTCCTTATAATACTCGATTTTGTTTTCAATTCTATTATCATCACACGGTCCACCGAGTTCACGGGGTAGTGACGCTGTAGCTACAGATAATCGAATATTTTCGCTTCGTATATAATAATATAAACACATAAACGAATAAAAAATAACGACATTGTTGTCAGCTTATATACAGATACAAAAAAAAAGTGTTTTTAGATAGTTTTGATCCAAATTTTGCTATTCAAACACGCACGACATTTACGTCAAACATTCTCTTTCTTCGGTCCCAGTGAACCAATATTATATAATATTATATGGTATTATTTAAAACTCCGCCAAAACGAACAGTTGGAACAACTGACCCCTACAGTGATTATATTTTCAAAATACACATAATTATACATAACATAGTATATAATATTATACAGTAATAATATGTATTTATTTATTTAACGCCGAACGGCAATTCAAAGATACACATGCAATAAAAATAAAACAGTGCAATATAATTAATGTAAACATAATTAATAGAATATTATATACCTACAACGAAAAATTCTTAATGTGGAAAAAAGCATTTTTTTCAAGTGAACCGATCGTTACGATATTTCTCTTTAAAATTGTTTAAAACGTACAGTCATAATGTGAGTAAAATAAATGCGATCATAAACAACTGTGAAACCATTAGAGAGTAAGCCATAATCGAGCTAGGTATATTATCTACTTGCAAACATTACCAGGCAGTTGAAACCGTCTTTTTACGATTAAGTTAAACCTATAATAAAATAAATACACTATAATAGTAAAGTATCGTATATAGGTCATATTTTGTGTTTATTGAATAAAACCCTTGACGATGTGATATCATCTTAACAGATTTCTGGATTGACATTTTTACAGTACGTAATATTATAACTTTTTAAAACAAATAAAAATAAAATCGGCGATTATTATAAACATTCGTATTAAACAAAAATAATCCATTTTCGTTTTGCGACAATTATTTTATTTGAGTTCATGAATATGATGAGATTACCAATAGTTATTTATTAAAATTATGAAAATTCATATTATGAACTTTAAAATTAACTCATTATCGATCAAAAAAGGTCATCAGTTATTAATGCATAACGTTTATTCGTCTATGTTGATTCATATTTATTCAATCGGTTCATGATATTGCCATCATACTCGTATAAGTTGCTCAATAGTTTCAATTATGTATTATATATTATACAGTGTGTTCTAAGGTTAGTGTAAGCTTCGGGGAATGCGAGTAAAATATTTTTTACCAATAAGAAAACATTTAATGTTAAATCAATTACTTCGACTGATACAATTATATTAGGTATGTATTACTTTAAAAACACTAAAGTAAAATAAATAACAGACGTATTATATTCTTAATATACGAGTATGTGGTATATTATATAGTGATTAATGAGATGGGATGTAGCTAAGGTTTTTCTTTTCAATAGGTAAACATAAGCAAATTCCGTTTGTTCCACGTATCGCTATAATAGTTAATGCAGTACAATATTATATTTATATATTTTTTAATTGCCACATACCGATTTGGGCAATAGAGTTTTATAGTAAACTGTACAGTATTTTTTTATTATTAGTTTTTTTTTTTTTTTGTAATCTCTACCTTGTTAGAGTACCATCTGTGTCCATACAATCGATAAAGAAGCAAAATAAAAGTTTAGGAGGTCTTACACTGTCCCAAAAAGTCTTCGGAGAAAAAAGTAATATTAAAAAACCAATTATCGCTTTTCGCTTTTCGAAAAATCAAACATTGCTAGTGACTTGACATTTAAAATATTAAAATAGTTAAAAGCTATTTAGGCATAAAATAGTTCTTAATATTATAATATGTACTTATGGCAGGTAAAAATCACCCAGCTGAACTGCTCCATATTTCTGGTGGAGCAGTTTACACCATAAAACTCTCAATTACTAATTTTAGTACCAAAGTTTATATTAAAAATATATTTATGACGCATATTGTTTTTATATATGGTTGTTCTATGGATTACTCCCTGGCATTAAGGCATTATACAAATCAATGGTTTTAGTTAAATTTAAATGACTATGATCTTCTATTCGTTGTAACAGATAATTCTAATATATTTTCCATCAATACTAATTAAATAGGTATAAATTAAATAAATAGTGATTATATATTATTATGATACGTCTTTCAAAAAAAAAAATATATATATTTATTTTTATCCTATAAACATAATTTTGTACAGAAATTTTAATAATATAAAAATTAAATAAATAGTAAAAAGCACTTCATAATTTAAAAATTAATATTTATTTTACCTGATCTTTTATATATTTTTGAGTCAATGGTTATTTTTGTCTGGCAACGAAATTTGGTGCTGTAATCTGTGTTTGTAAATTAAAAAAAACTTTTCGAAGACACATATTATGTTATTATAAACATGATGTTATCTGCCTAAATGTATTAGAATACCAATGAATTCTAAGTACTTTAATACACCTTAATTTTCTGCATTTCCTACGGTATTAATACATTTTATCTTCCAACGATAATATTTTACATGATAGGATATAACACTTCAAAACATACAAAGGATTTGTGCATTGTTATTTTCTACTGCAAAACACCTCAAAAAAGAGCGTAAGTATATAGAGAATCGTGTTTAAAAATGTGATATTGTCGCTTATTTTTTTTCTCTTGGATAACAATTACTTTTAATCTCTAAGATCCACAAACATAGACATTTTTCCAAATCATTTATGACATTTACGGTTGTACTAAATGTTACCAAATTCAAATAATAAATTATTTATACGTAATGTTTATATCTCTTTGCAGCGGCTATTATAATATTGTCTAATTCAATACTATATTAAAATGAACTCAATTATTATTAGCCTATACGTTATTTTGATTTAATCCTACTGTATTTTGGTATTAAATCAAACTTAATTTAACTCTTGTAACAATAAATTAATAACCTAAAGTAATTTTTGTACTTCAGTGTTATCGAATTTGAAGATTTACTCTAAACTACGACAAAATTCGTAATACCACTTATCGTTATAGGAAACTAATATTTAAGTTTATATATATATATATATATATATATATTGACGAGAGTCTTTTAAACACTACACAACGTGCACAATTCACTTAAACTTTTTATTTTTGTCAAATATATAGCATTGTTGGCTAAGGTAAAAAAAAACATTTTAAACATTTAACCCTCAAAATGTCGTTGGACTTAGTTTAGTGTAACACGCGTATTATCATTATGTTGCGTGAAAATTCGGTAGTGTGCGTACCCTATAATTTTGATACTTTCGTAAAACATAATAATTATTATTTTTGTATGACATTGTATTTGAATTATTTCCGATTATTGTATTTATTTGTATAGGTTTTTGTTAAATTAAATTGTGGTTCTTTTCTTGATGACGTCATTATCAACGTATTCAGGAATATCGGTTTACGAGGAGGTATTAAATTATAATATTGTGTACCTAAAACCGTGTTTGGATTAGGCTTAGTTTTTCAAACAAAACAAGACCTCAGATTTCTCAAAAACTGTTTGAACACTCAATACAATATAATATTATACATACACAATACACATAAACAAATTCGATCACCCAATACGAATCGAATAATACCTATACACATTCTAGGTATAACGAGGATAAAATAAATAGAAATTATTAAGTGCAGTGAGCTCTGGATATTTATTTAACAAAAAAAATCGAACCACATTATGGAAAAATACAAAAATCCAGATAAACTCTTTATCATCGAAAGCATTTTACGTGGTATCGGCAATTATTTTCTATCCTGTAGCAAACACAATTTCTATGAGTATAGTATATTTTGTTCTGAAGCGGCAGTCAACAAAAAAAAATTCCTTAGATAAACATATTAACAGAAAGTTTTTTTACTTTAAGGCCAGTATCGAACTCGTATTTAAACATTTACTTATCTAGACATTTCAGATTAGTTTATATAGGTTGTTTTAACTTCTAAGAATTAGGAAATAATGCTCGGACCTTTTATGTTATAAGCTAAATGCATTAATATCCATTCGTATTTGCTTTGTCATCACATTCCTGAAAACTGATGTATTTGTTTTTATGATTGAATATCTCAATGTGGCTTAAAAATTTAGTAACAGCATAGTATTTATATTTTGGTTATTAAAAGCGAGACTAATTGAGTGTTTTATGGTTTATACTTTGTAATTTACTGTTAACATGAAATTTCACAAACAATAATTTATTAATAGAGGTATCAAGTATGTAGGTACAAACGTTTGATTATTTCTCAAATTTTCTACATCAAATGGTTTTAAATGTTTTTTACATTTAAAACCATAAAATGTCTGGTTAGTATCGATTTTATATTAATAATATATAAATACTAGTGAAACAATAAAATAAAGCAAATTATTGTGGAACGGAAAGTTTTGAGCTTTATCTTTAATCACATACATGCCAGTATTGAGCTATTGAACACAATATATAATATGATGTGCTTTAGTGCATATGGCAGAGTTGATATGACAAAGGTCTTGGGTACAGAATTGAACAAAAGTGTTACCTATTATATAATAATGCGTAGCGACAAAAGACTTTCAATTCAATCCCCTTTATAATTGAAAAAGGAGAAGGTAAAAACGGAACTGTCCGATTTAATAAACGTTATTAAATATACAATAGGGAGGAAAAACAGGTTAGACACAACAGTATGCACACTGTATACAGATAAAGTGTACTCTCGTTTCACCTCGACGTAAGATGGTTGTATCCTTGTGATATTTAATTTTAAACCAATGTATAGTTGGCGTACTGAAAAAAATAATTCTGATGTTTATCATCAACTTTTTTTGCGAGTATAGGTTTTTTAAGCGTGAAGGTATTGAGGTAATATTAGTAAACAGAAAATTAAATTATCTAAGTGACTAATGTATTGGACTCGAATATTACAATCTATACGGATAAAGGAAATATTATTATTGTTCGTATAGAGTTTTATAATAATATTATCTATTAGTTTTATATTTCAACAACTACACATGCATCTGAGTAATTTTAATCACTTACATCCATAAAATATCTACGTACCTACATCGTATACAATTTCTGTAATGTTTAAACTTGATAAGTTTGAAGCAGATTAAACAAGGAAATAATTTTCAGTTGGGGCCGCAGAGTGTCAACTCCAGAATTATAACCCTAATTTTGACTATGACTGGGGGCTACAATAAATACTTAAGTAATCCCATCAGATTTGTACATACAATTTCTATGGCTTAGAATATAATAATATGATAAACAGATGAAGTGCATGAATAAGTTCATTCATGAGATTGATTAAGTACCTACATAGGTTGGGCCATCAAGCTGTACTTCATGCCATAAATATTAATGGTTTTACACCGCTTGAATAGAGACCGCAGATTAAATAAAAAAAGAAGGGATAGGATTTTTAAAAAAAATAATTAAGTACCTATCTATTTAAGAGTACGTATTAAAATAAAAATATTTGTAACGTGAACACAGCTTTAACTGCATTTAGATTTTGGAAAAACTATTATAGAGATAAAATGCCTAAAAATTAAAGTAATGTGATTAGTATTTTAATATGGTTTAAAATTATGTAAAAAATAATATTTTCAAAAATGTTATATGAATACCATCCCATATCAAGGGAGGCATACTCTGCAATAGTAATCAGGGATAACTAAGTCTGAAGCCGACATTCTTAATATGGATATTGTTTCTCTCCAGGTCGAGCTAGCTAATTTGTCGATGCTATTAGTTCGAGTTTTAGGTTGTTCAGCAGCATGCTGTGCTGTTTAAAAATTAACCGTCTTTCGAGAGTATTATTCTCCTAGATATTACCGGGTCATATCAAAAGTCTTTTTCCGTCAATTTGAGGTTTTGTATTTTGCTATTTAAATTAAAAATAATTTGTTTTGCTGCGATAAATAATAACAATAATAATAATAATAATATGGTTATCATATTAAACAGCTGAGCTATTTTTACAAAATTGTATTCTTATGGAATTTATTTTTGGGAAGGAACTCACTTATGAAATCTGTAAGCTCACTAAGATATCAAATTAATTTTCAATAAACCGATTTTATTTCATACAGTTGATTTAAATAATGAATCAAGGATATTTAATTTAAAATCATTGTGCGCAAACAATATTTAGTGAGTTTAATAATGAATAATAAGAAAAAATATATTGATATAATACTATAATCCCAAGTCATAACTACAAGTATCCCTTTAAAATTAGCAATAATATCATTGTTCTTAAAATGAATATAGTATTTAGACAACAAAACCTTAAATATAAGTTTCTTTGAATTTTTGATAAAATATAAATTTAGCATTCATAGCTTAAATAATTTTATAATGTATAAAAAAAATATTACTTTTGTTTCTTACACAATATTTTTTTATACGATTGTGTTAAACACGATGTGTCTATATTATTATCCGTTGTTATTATTAGCAGTTGAACATTATTTTTTTTTTATATAAATCTAAGTCCTACCATATAACATAATTAATTATTAATTATTAATAATCTGCTGTAATTGAATTCTCTCTTCTTAGACACAGCCAAAGGCTTTTGAGGAGATGTTGTGTTTTATTTAGTTCATTATTATTTAAACTATATAACTCTAAACGTATTAAAATAATACATAAATAGTTGAATATTAGTATAACTTACTTCAAACAGTTTATTCTTATTATTAAACTATTCTTTAAATTGTCTTTTGTAAGATGCATTTATCTTACAACTATAGGTACACGTTTATTTCTATAGATTTAGAGTTCGATAGAGTTTGTTGCTTCGATTCGTTTGTTATAAATGATTATTCTTTAATATACATTTACAAATTGATAATTTCGACAACTTAAAAATGCACATTATTTTGTCTTACACATTTTTATTAAATCAATGCGCAATACTGTAGATATTAGTTGTATTATTGATGAAAAACTATATTGATATGACATACTCGTAAGTTCTTTGGAATTCTTTGTTAATAATACTAATACAACTGGAAATAAAACGTTATCAAAACATAATCACATAATAAAAACTCTGTGATAATTTTTAGAATAATCTGTTTTGAGTTAAAATTGAAAGTAAATTAACCAAAAACCTTACTTAAAATAATCTGTGTATTTTTTTCATGTTCACAATATGAAAATATGATTTCTTTGGTATCTAGAAAAATTGGCTTCAGTGTAAAAAAGTTATTTTAAAATTGTCTGTAAGAAAAATAGTTATTTCATTTCAACATAAACAGCTGTAAACGGTTGACTAACGAGAATATTTTACAAAACGTCAGTTTTCAAACTCGTCAATAGTAGAAGTGATACTACTTCTCTGACCATATATAAGGGCTGTTCAAAAACTACACTCCAGCAGTTTCTTCGTAAAAAACCCCAAGACACAACGTCAACGCCAGGATGCATTTTGATATTTTTTTACCATTCTAACTAGAATGCGTTAGCAATCATACACACATTTGGTCATTCGAATATCGGGTATGGTCTTAATAAAGCTTATTATATTGTGTCCTTCACCATAAAATATTTGTTACTTTATTTCCTTAGTGTCGAGCCCACCCTATCAATATACACATATTATATAGCTTAATTAAAATTAGGTAAACTAGACTCAAGAAATTAATACACACTTACACATAATATTATTTTAATAAATGAAGTTAAGATATAACATTATTCTATAACAGTAGTCTTGGTTATTTTTAAATAAGTAGAGTGTGAACTTGACATTGAGTCTTTTGGTCTGACTCCTGTAATGAGTTTTCGCAGAATAACTCAAAGTCCTAATAGGTCCATAACACGCTTTTAATACTAATGTACTATTGAGTTTCGATCGGACTCCGAGGAGTTTTCATGACAACAGTACCTACCTAAGTATCAGAGTTCCTTGCCATTGATAAATATTGAGTATTTAAACGTATAAAATATTGCATATTATACTGTTATAAACGATATTCGATCGCCCAGGCCGAAAGGATCTCTATTATTTTTATTCGACTACTAACTATTTATTTATAATATACAAATGAAATGGTTTTGGTAAAAATTAATTATATTAATAAATTATAAAATATCTGTATAAATGACACTCAGTCTCTGCTCGGAATCGTTTTTCGTATGCAATGATCATGCTATCATTGAATTCAAATTTAACACGTCTATTACAGCTACACACTCAATGATGAGGTACCTACTCTCAAAATACAGCAAAGCGACTTCTCCGGTTTTCCTATAACAATATGTCACCTACATAACACGAGTGCTATTATAGCAGTGTGCCTATTATTAACGGAATAATCGCATATCCAGGTTATTGAAATTGTCATTCTATTATTGCAACCGATAATTGTTGTCATTATAATTATTATACTTTGCGATAGTGCCATTGACGTCGTATTTTAACTCGGCTGTACCTCGTTTAATACGTAAACCTACATGGCTACACGGCGTGTCTTATCGGTCAAGTAATAAAGAGAGCATTTTAAGAAAACAATTTTTTTTGATTCAGATTGGAGTGAAGAATATTTTTATTTTACAATGATGTGTATTTTTTTGTTTGTCAACACCACCTTTTGGGGCAGTAAAAATTCTTCGAATTTCTATTTATCAGCATATTTTCTGGTAGGAAAGTGAATTTAATTGGTACTTTGGTAGGGGAGGGGAGGTCAAAAGTAATTCTCAGAAGTTTTCAAAAGCGCTGGGAAAAAGCAACAAAAAATTAAGATAAATGTGAATTTTTACACAAAGCAAATTTTTGACAACATTTTATTTTTGGTGTAACAAAAAATATAATAACCATATGAAATTTTTACCGAATGTTTACATTTGTATTTTTTATATAATATACAATTATAAATATAATTTGACTCTTTTTGAGACACCTACTTAGAAACATAAGAAATAGTTGGTTAATTTTTTTTTTTATTATTATTGTCGATAAAAAGTTGTTGGATTGGTCAAAAAAATTGAAAATTGTATACAAAATTTCTCATAGCTTTTTGTGAGTAAAAAGTTAAACTTAAATTTACAATTGTTTTTATAAGCGTCTACAGTTAACCAGAAAGTAAAACTAATGATTAAAGAGTGGTTGAAATTAGACATTCACAGGTAAACTACCGATTTCTCGGGGAATGATTTTCTTATTTAGTTATAATTCAAAACCAAAAAAACCATAGACTTTAAAATTTTCACTGAAGATGATCGTTTTATTTTACACCATTAAATTTAAAAAATATTTTAGCTCTTTTTCAGCTAACTGAAGGTATAAGAAATGTTTGGTTTTTTAAAAAATCTTCCTGTTAATATCAATTAAAAAATGTTTGTTGGGTCAAAAAACAAATATCTATAAATAGCACAAATACATACAAAATCTTTTGAACATTATATAATGTATATAGTAAATTATAATATAGATGTAAAGTCTCTATAGTTTTTCATTTGTATAACAACAAAAAAACGAAATATTTTGTGTGTATTGAAATACTAAGTACTGTTTACTCTTGACCTTCCAAAGTACCAACTACATCCAATTTGTTACCAAAATCTACCCGCAAAGCATAACATCGAATTTTTTTTCAGTTTAAAGGCGATGTTTGTCAAAAAAAACACTCATCATTGTAAAACCAATGCATTCTTCACTCAGTTTAGAATCTAAAATTACATAAAAGATTTTGATGTCTTAAGATTTATGATTACTACTTATCAGAATTCGTACTAGGTAGCTATAATATTGTGCCAAATATGAATGAATAAATAATAGAATTATGACGTTTGACAAATAATCAAGTGATAATCATGAATAAAAATTATAATAATAATGTATTATGATAACTGATTTGACGAATGTCACAAGTTCACATTTATGTTTATTTTCATATTTAGGGTTGAATATCAAGTTAAACATTTTTCATAACAGGTCATAAATCTAATACATTATTTATATTAATTAAATTATATATAATCGGCTGAGCAACTAAACCTCGTAAGCAAACATTTTGAAATTTTTTAACATATTATGTAATGTGTTTTTTTAGCTGGATACAACTTTTTTTTCTTCGAGGCCAATTTTCGTAAGATTTTTCTTACCACGGGTTACGTATTAACATTTTATTACTTATTATTTTTTATTTGTATTAAATTAGATGTATTATTGATATTTGATATTATAAAAACATATTTATGTATTTATTCATATATTTTCCTTGTAGAGATGATATTAAGTCGCATGCAACGTTTACCCGCTTAACCTACTTATTTTGTCTCTTGGATTCACTGCATTTTTCTGCACATTTTGATATAATAATATAATATTTCCCGGTATCTTAGATCATGTACATAATTGAAAAACACATTATGTACATATCTGTGATTGTTTATGATCTAATATATATATATCGTACATATACGAATGCTGGTATCTATATTATATTTTATTTATCTATAATACACGTCACAGTTTATCGCTTCTCCTGAACAGTTTGATAAGAGTAACTTACAAAGTTTTATTGCTCAGCCAACGATATTATAAATATATAAAAATACATATTTTAAATTACTCATAGTTCACTGTAGGGTCGAAGTCTGAAAAATGTATTTCTAGCTCTACTCAGAAAAATGTTCCTCTCAAATTGAGAATAATATGATGTGTAATATTATGATAAACTGTTGTGGACGAGGAGAATAAACTTTAAAAACTTATACGGGGTCCACTATGATACAAGATCAATTCAGTGGCATATATTTCTTAGTATTAATGTTAAATTCCGAGTAACTTCAAAATCATGGTCGACAATATATTATTATTATTATACTTGCAAGCGAGTAACCGCGATCATTTCCATCATCTGACAGTTGGCAGTCCGAATACAACGCGGAATCTACGAGTCCGTTTCAACGTACTTTATCGAACAAAATATGGTTTTTGCCTCGCCTATTCGAGATTCTGTAAAAGCCTTTAAGTATTGTGTAATGAGACGAAATGTCGGTGAAACGAGTGTTGTATACATATATTATTATTATTATTATTATAATATTTTCCAGCCTCGTATCACTTGCAGACCGAAAATACGCGTTTGATGTAAGGCGTACATCAATCATGTATATGTAATAATATGTATATATTATGTATATACGAATATTATTCACAGATTCCTCGAACAAGGACCTAATCATTTGTACACTATAATAATGTAGTCGCACGTCTTAATGTCAAGTGTATAACGCGTATATCGGTTTGTATGATCCGAGCAGCTGATTGAGCGGCTGCTCGAAATCGAAATTAATGTTAGTCACGCAGTATGGAAATCAGTGGTTCCAAGTGTAGGTACACGTATTGCGCGAGAAAAAACGTCGTCCGTGGCCTAAAGTCGTGTCCATGTGCTCGCCGTAACACTATCTGACTGCCATTTAGGCGCAATAAGCCTACATTTTTTTGGAACTAAGACCCCCTCAAGACACCCCCCCCCCATTATTTGCAACCAATTCCGACAGCTGCCTTTCGATATGTCGCGGGAACATATATTATATCAGCGTAGTGAATCATATAATATCAGATATTTCGTTCCGTATTGGCGTCCATAATAATTTGTATTGTATCTCCGTGAGCGAGCCGAGGTGGTAGGCCGCATCACGAGCGAACTAATAGCAGGTAATATTATTATTGTATAATATTTACTGTCAAATGTGTCAAAACTTTTGGTACTTATTGTATTGTTCGAGTGTGATATCGCGTAAGAATATGATTCTTCGCTGTGATGAATTCGTAGAAAATTTGTTTTGTATCGGACTATTTTATATTATTAGTACAATAATCATAACGGCATACCTATTATACTAAACTACTCATAGTATATTCATAATATTTAAAATGTAATGAACAATAATTATTATAACTATGATAACTAATAACTATTTAATTTTGATAAAACATACAATGATTTAAAAACGTTGAAATCAAATATTTTTTTGTTTTATATTATATATTATTATATTGTTCAAAAATTTCGTGTTAAAACCCATGGCCCCGGTGTATAAATTTGTGGCTCAACTAGGATCAGACGATGCGCGGCGATTAATAGTTATATTATTTGAGTATGATGGTGGTATTGTGTTGTTAAAATTTACCTATTTTATAGGAGTCTCAATTCAAAATCATCGCTTTTAAATTTATAGTGTTCCGTGTTCATACATTTTATACAATACTATTTTTAATATCATATATTGTAAGTATTTTGAAGCTTTGACATTTTCGCATTCAATATTTGAATATATTAAGCCACGTGGTGGCGTAGACAGGCGGAATTTTGGTGTTGTAACACCACCGTTCGGCTGTATTTTTACAAAGTATATATATATTTACTAAGTGCTTTAAATATATTAAAAAAAACACGTTGTCATATGGTTCTATTTCATATTATTGCTAGATTCACGACTACGACGGAGAGTGTGTGAACCCCCCACAAATTTAAATTTAAATTTAAAATAGCCCCGTAAAAAAATCCTCGCTATACATTTTATTTCACTTAGTTTATACAGTAGCCTACTGCATTCCATATTTCCAGTACTTTGCACCCGAATCATTTATTTGAGCTTTTGCGGTGATGGATATATTTGAGTGTTTAAACTTTGGAATAAAAACTTAAAACAAATGGTCGGGTGATCATAAGCGTTATTATTTGGTTTAATATGGGTTTGTACGGGTGTTAATTAGTTCAAGGAAAACTTAATGGGATAAAAATATGTATAGATACTACATTTTTTAGATTACATGATATTCCTTAAAATATTATTTTTAATTTTATAAAATATTTCTGGTAGATGATACTATTGAATAAATAATTAAAACAAATCATAATTATTCATAAATGTTTAAATGTGTTGATAAAGATAAATATTTAGTAATTGGGTATGTAATACCAATCGATTGTACAATTATTATCCCTGACACTAATACTAATAATAAAATAGATTCAATCTCAAAAAATACAAACAAAATTACATATTATTATCACATGCCATTTATTTTGCTAAGTATAAGAACATTCAGATTTCTGGTTATCCAGGAGGATTTATTCGGGTATTCAACTAATTCGGGTGTTTTGAAAAAAAAAAAAATTCAGGATATAATATAGATTTTGGATATTTTTTTTTTTAAAGATGTTAGGGGTGTTTTAGATCTCAGCTAGTCCGGGTGCAGGGCCTTCATGTTTTACTTTAATTACTGCAAATCACCACAAGTCAAAATATTCGTGAATAAAGGTGTAGTGTGAAATAATAAACTACTTTAACATTTTATCGAGTAAGTATTTGAATTCACTAGTCGTAAATGTTGAAGGTATAAGTTGACAACATTCATAGCTGAAGTTGAAGTATATATTTTATACACAACCAAAACCACATTTTTACCAGCGGGTAAATATATTCTAGTATATATCAACCCGGGGCGTAAATATTATTGAGGGTAATAGAATCCTGGGACACTGGTACTCAATATTATAAAAATATCATGTCTTATCACGATATTAATACCGTGCACTAACAAGCCCATCGTGCTGCTTTTAATATCAGATAAGAATAAACGCCCACCTCTTCCTCCCGCAAATGGCGCCACTAGTTAACTACACTGGTTTTCTGAATGAATAACGATGACTAAATTAAATATTTAAATGCCGAGGAAGCGTTTTAAGTATGAGACGGGGTCTTGTGTAGGCAAATTTGCAGCACGAATGGAAATTATTCTGTGGGTTGCATAACTCGATAACCCAATACAAATGTGAAACCATTAAATACGCATTATTATATCATAATTCATAACACCACAATGAATAGACGTCCAAATATTAGTTAAATAAACTGATATAAAGTCATAAATTAAAATTGCACGAACACTCACTCACCGTGTGCATTAGTTAAATAATAATTTTGTTTACGGTAAAAGTTGTGCCGAGTTAAATAATAATTGAAAAATGTGGTTCAAATGGTTCAATTATAACTGAGAAACATATTATTTCTATCGAAATATTTATGTTTTAATCGAATCTTTTTAGTGGAAACTTAACGTTGTAGAAAAAACTTTCATGACAATTACATTTTGTAAAATGAAATATGTTTACATAAACTAAGAATAAATCACTAGATTTTTTGTTACTCTTTATAATACGTCAGTATAGGTACACGAGTTGAAAAAAAGTACATTCAAATATTATGCGACGCATTATAATATTTATTTTTTGAGAGATATTTTTTATATTGTTTAACGTTACAAAAGTATTTACATTTCGTTATATTGTTAACGGATAAATATTTCTTAAAAAAAAAGAAAAGATTTTTTCACTCGGTTGTTCCGATAGTGATATCTCGGTATTTCAAACAATAATAACCAATTACAATAAATATGAATGCTGCATATTATGCTATCCTTTTTTAATAAATATTATCATTATTATATTTTATACTGACTGAATTGTATTATTTTTATCAACATATTTTGCGATCAAATTAGTATTGGTATCAATATAAATATAAAAAGCACACACACACACCATACATACGTTTATATATAAACAATTGTATATTACAAAAAGAAATTCGTTCATCGTTGTATTGCATGATTTATGAGTCTTTTTTTTTTTTGATACATCCACGGCTTACATTTAAATTGTATATATTTTATCATAGTTGTAGTTGATGGATACAAATAACGTTTTTTACACACGTGCACTAATAATATGTATGCCTAAACAATTGCATTTAAAATACAAAAAAAAAAAAAAAATGTTTTTAAATTGTATATTAATATATACAGAGTAAGTCAAAGTGTGTTTCCGTTTTTCTGCGTTGGCAATTCGACAAACAAAATAAATCATTGTCCCACTTTGCAGTATATAATTTTATTTAATATTTTAATTCAGCGTACCGCTATTATCCCTGTATCAAAAATGTTAATTCTTTTTGTGTGTTCAACTTCTATAATCTTACTATGAGTTTCATTATAATATGAAATAGTGGTATCCGGTATATCGTAATATTATAATCTTGAAAATTCATTATTGGCAAATATTATTTTATATTACAAAAAATTATACGGTTGTCTTGTATAGGTACACACATCAATCATTGAAGATAGACATTTTTTTAGAACATGGCTATTTATTAATTTTGTTTTAAATAATACCAATATTATAATATAATATTATACATTCGACCAATTGATGTTGGTGATAAACTAATAAAATATAATGTAGCATTTAGTTTATCAATAACTTCTAACTTCTAATTAATCTGTAAGTTCTTATTTTTTGTTTTGTCATTCACAAGTACTATCTTACAAGGCTGGGCATTAACGAGTTAATAAGTTACAAGTTAAGTTAAAAGTTAAGTTAATTTTAACTTATTAACTTAACTTACTAGTTCACAGTTTTAAATAACTTAACTTTAACTTAACTCGTTTGTATCTACGTTAACTTAAAATTAACTTATATTATTTGAATATTCCCAATGTAGGTAATTAGTTTTGAATTTTCAGAAAATTTTCAGAAAAATAATATTTATATAATTTATAAGTTCATAGAATATAGAAAATATTATTAGGAAAAAAAGGTGTATTTACAAAGAACTTTGTATGTATTTTTATTAATTAAAACTAAAATGTCGTTAGTTTTAATTTTTATATATAGGTCATATAATATGGGTTGCATACATAATAATTAATATTATTTTTTTCGGTTTATTAACTTAATTTATTAATTGAAGTTAAGTTAATAATATTTGTTAACTTAGTTTAAACTTAATTGATGTTTTAAAATTGTCTATTAACTTAACTTTTAATTTAATTGAAAAAAAAATACTTAACTTAACTTAACTGAGTTAAAAAGTATCATTAACTTGCCCAGCCTTGCAGTATCTTATGTAAGTACAATGTACTTTGATAATCGACCAATGTTCGTATTATATTCATATTTAATGTACAGCCCCTAATTTCCCACGTAGGTACAATTCAGTATTGTAATACACTCAATCATGTTTGGTACTTGTAATAAATTATTGAAATAACTTTTAGAATTGGATTGTAACCCGAGTGTATTATGATTATTTTTATTTAAATTCTATGAATAATATTTATGGTAGAAAGTTAGGGGGTCTTAGTTTACACACATATACCAAATAGTATTTCCTTCGCGTATAAATCTACCACTCGTTTGTGAACAATTGTACCTTAAATCAGACACTTTATGGTTAGCACACAATTCTAATTTTTAAAGTGAGTACTTTTTATTTTCCACTCAACAAATGCAGGTGTTATATATAATATATAATGTCTTATTATAAAATGCATGTATTGCTTGAAACAGTTGTAACGTTTATATATATGTTATTATGTTAAATGTTAATACAATAATACGTAATAATGGTCTTATAATAATATATCCTATACTATTAAATAAGCAATAATTGCGTGTGCATTTCTATAATTTTTTTTTCTCAAAAACGGCAACTACGAATTTTGTCAACATTTTGTAGTTACTGGTTTTTTGATTAAAAGAACGAAGGAAATAAATTTATTATATCATTAGTTTTCTTTAGCTTAAGGAAAACTACCAAAAATGGTACACTTATTATTTGATCAAGTCTTATATTATATTATGGTTTATTTCATTTAAATATAAAAGTAGATATTTTTATTTCTACATTTACACTACTTTTTGAAATAAACATGGCATTTTGAAAACTGTATCACGCTTTTGTCATTTTTAGTGTTATTGTTGTATAATTTTATATTTGTATTGTAAAAAATTAAATAATGAATTATAATAATATATTATACTATTCCAATAAATTCAATTTGAGAAATCAGAAATCGTCTGATACAATTTGTAATAGATATTTAAAATTTTAATAAAATGGCGATAATAAACCATATTAAATATTGTTATTTATGAAGTTTATAAGTATATGTTTTTAATATTATTAAATGTACATTGTAAACGTTATAGTCGTATCTCAGCCGTCATAATCATAGTTATTTCCAATCAATGCAAAGGTATTAAAGTTTTGTTAAAATAGATAATAGCAAAAATATATGTAACTTTTATGAAAAATATTTTATTAGAACAAAAATATATCCCATGGCAAATGGAATCGTCCCTTTATATTTGAATTTATAACTTAACTATACATTTTCATAAAACGTATACCTACTCGCACCAACATATTTAGTGTCGGATGCATTCGTTAAATACGAAAACAAATAAAAATTCTGTAATACCATGTAAACAAATATTAGTGTGCCGATCGGCGGACATACATATTATAAAGCGCAGCGTGTACCTTCCCATTGAATATTGGTCAGTATTGTACGCGTATAGCTGTTATGCGTGTTACGGTGTATTATGTTGTTTTAGTGACAATAACTTTTATTTATATACGTTAATAAAATAAATTAATATGTGCGTATATGAACGCCGATACCGAAAAACAAGCATTCATACATGTGCGTCCGCAAGCCAACATATAATGAATACGGTTTGACAGAACAATAAACGTTGAATATTTTACGAATAAATTTGTCTGTCTGTGACTGCGAACGACACTGTTAATCAGATTTTAATTTAAAAAATGGGCTTATTTATGCATAACAAAAGTTAATTAGTACAATTTAAATTGTAATATTTGAATAATTGCCTATATAACTGTGTGCACATTCAAATTAATTGAAACAATGTTAAGGAAAACCAAATTAATAAATTAACATCCAACGATAATGATGTATTATAATGATTGGAAAGAGGATATTCAAATAATTATTACCCTTTGAATACTACTAAATTGTACCAGCTGATAAAAAAAAAATGTTCTTATCAGATTTGTTGTATAATGAACATTTATTTGGACACTAAGCATATCAAATTTGAATGCGTATTAATCATTTTATTTTGAATTCATTGTCCAAAATTTTTTTACATTATTGGATATTAGTTTAAATCGCTGTTTAACATAATAAAACCACTGTTGAGAATGTTCGCAATCATCACCAGAGTGATGTGCTCAGATCCGTGGATTCGAGGATATTATATAATATTATAGTTATTTGGTAATTTAAAATCATAAAATAAGGCGCATTATGAAAAATGGCATGATGACATAAATAGCATTTATATTCAAAGAAGGTACGCAATCATATTTAAAATTAAACCAATTCCATGGTACTTTGTTTTTACTGGTTAAGAATAAAATATACTTAAAATGCGGTGAAATATAAAATGTAATTGTCACCAATACGAAGAGTTACACCGTCAGAATATCATATTATATATTTATTGTAATACAGTATTATTATGCTTAAACGAAATTGGTTCACAATTGATGACATCAGAACATTCAAAACTGATATGTAATACAATATATTAAATATTAAAAATCATGATGTACACACAAAAAAATATTTTGTGTATGTTTATAAGATTACATTTGGTTCGTGTGTGTATTTATTCAAAAAGGAGATACCAAAACGATGCAATTCAATTACCTACCTTCTTCGTGAAGTAAATAATTTCAGTATAACTTGAATGGTATCTAATGTTGAAAATATACAATACACCAACAATTCTCTATTTGTACGCAAGACACTATTTGCCAATTTCGGGTCAAGTGAAATCAATCTATTTTCCTGTATTAGTGAACCTATTCATACACCCTTGAGTATCATAACGACATTGCTTATAAATAATTTACAGCATTAATTTAAGATTTGTTTGGCCCGCACAGAAACACGTTCAAAATAAACTTGACACGTCGTGTCTTAGTACACCGATTTTATAAAACTGAATAAAAACGGTATTAAGTTAATAATTTATCTAACCCTTTCACTCGGTCCGGACCCCACATCCACCGATACTGGACTTCCTTACACCATATATAATGTAATTTGACATTTGACCTAATATATATTATAACTAGTTTTAACTTACTAAACATTTTAAGACATGAATTATAAATTGCGAGATGAAGATCACAGGACTTAACCGGTGATTTAGTAAGTGTACTGGATGAGCCATGGCATGGTCAGTCATCGGATAAGATCCCTTCCGCACTGAAACTTTTAGCGGTGAACCATCACTTGAAGACCATACTCAGTCACATACCATCTGCACTATACGTACTACTTCAGTAAAAAACCGGACAGTTAATTTTTCAAACACATATCTTATTGGATAATAGGGGTAAATGGCTTCTTACAATAAAATACGTTTCCCTGTAGGCTGTAGTGTTCTCTATAACGTAATTGCATTGTTACACAAACTAGCAGTGATGATACATGTGAAAAAACATTTTAACACAACAAAATAGTAATATTTAAAATATTGTTCTTGTGAAAATTTAAAACATGTGTATAAAATACATAAGGATGAGTCATTCCTGGAAACAACATGTGTCGGAAACTCGCTGGAAGGAATTCTTTTAAATTCCATGGAGTCCGCGAGAATTCACGGGAATTATAAAGAAACAGCGGAATCAAATTATAGTTAACGCATCATATAAGGATGAATAATGGTGTATTTCATTTAAATATCCTAGATGCAATTTAAAAAAAACATATATTCTGATTAAAAATATAAAATTAAAATAGTGGGTTTCAACTGAGATAGCTATGTGTGTGTATTTGTTCTGGCAGGATCGAATTTATGCATTCTATTTTAACCCTCTAATTATTATTACATTGAAATAAATAAAAAAGGTCAAATGTACCATAAATTATCAATAGATAGAATACGATTTTATAATAAAGACTTTTATTTCTGAGACGTATCAAAATTCCAATAAAATTGTTTGGGACGCCACGACCAACTTAAAAAAAAATGTTTGTCCTGGTTTTAGGTTTAAGTAAAAAAAAGTCGGCAAGTGGATACCGCTTTGCTGTACAGTAGGTGTCGATTGGGTCACGGGTATTGGATGAATTACATGTGAATTCAATGGTATAAAATCGGGCAAATGTAAACTGGGCCCACGGTTACCTTTTTTGTTGTAAACTCGGCCCGGAAATTTTAGGTAATAAAATAGGTAGATTGTAAAATCTGCCCGGAAATTTAAGATAGTAAAAAAGGCCGATTGTTAACTCGGCCCAATGTAAATACATTTTACATATATTTTTACACTACAGTTTTATTTATATTTTTACACTTTTTTACACTTACAATTTTACAGAAATACATTTAACTTATATTTTTTTGCACTGAATTATCAAATGCTGAAATCCAATACTGAAACCTTTTACTTACATTTTACATTTATGTAACAAACTTCATACTATGAATAATAATTTGAAAATATTTTTTGGAGGATAATGAGAATCGTCTTCTTGTGGTGTCCTCTGGGTAATATGTTATATGATTCTCAAAATATTATAAGAAAATTATATATACATTTTTATTCGGGCCGAGTTTACAATCGCTCATAAAATCATTGTATACGAAAAACGATTATGAGCGAAGACGGTCTGTCAGTCTACATTACTAAGTATATTTTATGATATTATTGAAATTATGGTAATTAATTTTACTATTATTATACAGTAGGTAGGTTGAATTAATTTTTGCCGAAAACCTTTGAAAATGTCATTATGTGTGTAAAATATAATAACATACTTACTTTAAAAGTGTCAAGCTCCCACAAAAAATATTTTTAAATTACGGCGACATAACTAACATTGTTACTCTTCATTTAAATATCTAATTTCGTCCAAATTTGAACTTAAAATGTCTGTAAAAAATAATATTGTTAATATATATTTTAAATTTTTGGTTACATAATTAACTATTTACAAGAAACTTTGTTCTAAATGTTCAATTTTTATAAAAAAAAGTCTGCCAATGCATTTTTAATATTTTTGAACTACTATTTTGACAACATTTAAGAAACCTTCTATTAAGTTGTCAACCTTTTTGACCCAATAAAAATGTTTTAATCGACGCTTATAAAAAAAAACTAAAATAAATTGAAAATATCTTATGCCTATAAATAGCTTAAAAAGAATAAACATATTATATTGAAAATTGTATGGTGTATAGAAAATGGTAATATAAATATTTGGTGAAAATTTCATGTATCTACGGTAATTATTTTTTGTCTACCACCAAAAACAAAATCGATACTGTCAAAAATGTTCTTTGTGTCAAAATGTCTGTTTTTACTTAATTTTTTCATTTGATTTTCCCGACGCTTTTAAAAACTATTGGGTATTTTTGCTTTTGACCCACCAAAGTACCATCTAGATTCACTATCCTACCAGAAAAAATTCTAATGAAGAAAATCGAAGTATTTTTACTTTCCCCAATACGTGATGACAAACGCAAAAGAAAAAAGAAATACACAACATTGTAAAATTATACATTTTTTGCTCCGCTCAAAGTCCAAAAAAGTATGGTAACACTTCAACCATGTATATGCTATATGAATATTTTAATGACGTTCATAGTGTGAAAATTATAATCAATAAAATATTTGTTTGACTTTTTTTTATAATTTCCTCAACTCTTCTTAGAATCTAAAAAATACTTAAATAGGTTACTTCAGTAGTTTGAGTTGGGGTGTATATAAGTATAAGTACTTACTCTGAACATAATTACTCGTTTTTTCTACTAAAATTATTTACTGTACTTAATGATCAATAACTATTCCGTACTATAAAACAGGATTTTATAAAACATTTTAAAATTATCATAATATATAACAATAGAATTTAATTATACCCCAAATACATAAATCAAAAGATGTGATTGTCTATAATAACTAAACGCAATATAAATGTTCATAGTTTTTAAGTATTCCCGGGAATTCCCGACCTCGTCGATGTCGGCAACTCTCAATAACGGGTTTATTGATTATTCTTCCCAGAAATTGTAGCCGTGAATTATCCGGAGTGTCAGCCCTAAAAATACATGGTAAATTTGATCAACAATCGTGGAAGTAAGTACGTTATTATTTTTAAAAAAAAAACGAACTGTTGTATAGCTTCAGGTGAATAATGTATTTTTCTTTTCTCGTAAAAATGGGTTCAATTTGATCTATACTGATTTTGGGTTCTAACATATGAATCGTAATTTTACGTAAAATAATTTATCATAAACTCAAGTCCTCGGACGTTTGAAGGCTTCGAATATTTCGTTATTCATCGATCACCGGGGTGACGTGCCGTCGTCGTTATCGGAACACTATAAACCGTTTTATGTGTCCCAGACGTCTCTCGGCTGTATAGTCGTGTCATTATCACTGAGTCGTACACGCATTACAGCACAGCCGTGCAAACGAAAAATAATTGATGTTTCGCACGGTCGACTGTATTCAAAGAAGTCCATGACAAATTAACACAATATTCGACATTTTATGCAATACTCAGGATTACAAATAAATAATAATGTAACATATTTTTATATAGTAAATAGTATAAAATACAGATATTATGTTATATTATATTATAACATACGCATGTATTTTATTTATTTTTAAAATTATTTTTAATATTAGGATTGAAAGGTTTATAAAGTGATAATAGGTATTGTTAATAAACTATTATATAGGCGTAATATAAGCATATTACTTAGTCATATTTTTATGTATTTTATATCACAGCTCTAATCTAAATGCAACATAATAATATATTGCGTATAAATATATTATACTGTAACATAGGTACTGCTATTTTGTGAAATATTTCAAAACATTTACACGGAATTGCTCAGTTAAGGTTAAATAAGGTTAAACCCTGCCCCTGCTCGATGTACGCTCCAAGTGTTGAAGTGTGTATCCAATTTCAAATAAATAGAATGATCATAGGAAAATGCTGTTAAAGCGTCGGGAAAAATGAAAAATAAATAAAACAAAAACATTAATTTTTAATTAAAACCATTTTTTAATAAAATTGATTTTGTTTTTTTAATGTAACTCAAAAACATATACAGTATGATCCATCTAAAAAAATGTTGTTTTGTAACGACTTCATACCATGTAATAAAAATATTTCCAAAAATTTAAATACTTTTTGAAATAATGAGTGTCTTACGCTAAATGGATTACACTGTAGACACGTAGATACTTTACATTTTCAAAATTTGTTGACTTTTTTTATAGGCATGAGACATTTTTTTTTTTATATTATTATGAGAGTGTAGTGTATGTCATAATATAGTACTACACATAGTTTATCTAATCATTTTTAAATTTTGTTTGATATTACGGACAATATTATAATTAGATATTCAGTTCATCCAGAACATTCATTATCCGTTGATCCACCGATTGTTTATGGTCTAACGTTAAGTCGTTAAATTACTATTCGCGAGCTTAGTTTTAGTTAAAACAACAACTTATAATTTTTTTAAGTGCATATTTCGATTGTTTTGTTGCATAATGCTTATTTGATGATTTTTTTGTGCATTATTGTCCTTGATCTAGTAACTATTGTTTTACTCTTGTACTTTTATCCATACATTTAATACCTTCAAGGTGACATTAATTACAGTTAGATTTACAAAAAAAAGTGTACTGAATATAATAATTGGTTGATACAGCTATTATGGATATTTTTACAAGTCATTATATTTTTTTAGACGATATAAACAGTTTGTAAATCATTTTTTCGTGATAATAAGCGTATGAACGGGTGTGGTCGGGCGGTGTAAGTTATCATGAACTAGCTGATATGCAACCATGCGGTGACACGTTTTTGCGAGATATTTCTTAAGGGTTTATTTTAATTTATGAGGTCTCTGCACCATTGGTAAGCTTATCATATAGGTGGATTTCTAAGTGAAGGTTATTGGAGGCTATGAGTGGGTCACTATGCGGGTAGCATAAGTATAGTGCTTTGTCATATGCGTATTCTGCTACAAATGTGTTTGAACTTTTAAATTAATTAGTGGTCAGCTGAGAAAATGATACTCAGGTAGATGGAAATAAATTGACCGCAAATGACACGAAAAAGGGTCCGACCGCAAATGTCCCGGAATCAACATATACAAGTGCGTGCGAAACAGTTTGGGTTTTCTTGTATCTAAAGTGCGCCTGCAGGTGTTATCACCAGGTGTTTTGTAGAGGAAATTATACTACCTCTTGTTTAAGACAACTGCGAGTGACCCTTCATGAGGATCTGTTTTCCGCTTTTCAAGCTGTGTCCATGAGGAGAAGTCAGATCTTAATTTGAATAGTGAACGTTAAAGTTTAGCATTGCGATCGTTGTATATATTTTTTATTTATAAGATGATAATCTATTATTATGCCAAGCAGCTCGCTTTTTAGTCATAATAATAGAAGTCATTTTCAAAAACTTTAATTTTTTGTATTTAACTATTTATGCTAAACTTTTAAATAGTCTTGTTAAAATCTTACAATAAATAAAATTATAAAAACTAGGTTAGTTTTAAGTTTATATCTCATAATTAACTTCGACATGCTAATTAATAAAAACTTTATAACAATTTGTTCAGAGATGTTTATGAACATTTTCGAAGTTAACATAATATTTATTCATTATTATTACAACTGTACAAAAACTTTATTTTTCCTTTATATAATATACAATATAAAAGCTATCCATTTACCGTAGAAAAAACTTCCTAAGGTTTAATCTAAATATACGTTTCACATTATATTTTAATTTGCTAAACAGAGTTTAAAACATTTAGATAAAATAATTATCTTAGCCTTATGTTTTATTAAAAGTTAAGGCTTAGTTATAATTACCGGAATGGTAATGTTTTTGTTAAAACAAATATAAACTAATATTTAAAAATAAAAATAAATTTTAAACTGATTTATAATAACTCATTGGTTTATACAGCTGTTTAAAATTTAAAAAATACCAAATAAACAGATGTGCGCTCACAAACCCAAAACAATATTATAATTATATACAATTACATCTGTACTTAAGTTATTCTAAGTAAGTGTTAGATGCGTTATCTAGATACAACGGAATTTATTACAATTTGTATGTTGTTTCTTATTTCTTATGGTTATATTCTACAGTAATAACTATTGTTTATTTCATTCAAAATAAAACTGTATTCTAAAATGTCTATGGTATTTAGTTTTTGGTATAAAATATATAAAAATAACGATTAGAATGTTATTAGTTGTGGAATGAAGATCAATAAATAGTTGATATAAATATTAAAATTAAAATTGAAGAAAATATCGAATTGCACTGTAGAATTACATAATTCGTATAAACAATAATAACAGAAATATTGAAATAGTTTTCTTGTTACATTAAATATTATTCAATTAAAGTTTCAAATTTTTCCCAATACACCAACAATGTAATATAAAAATAAATATATTGGCTGTCAAGATGTGAAACCACGTAGGTATTCGTAAATAAGTAAATTTTGAAAAATAATAAAAAAACTGTTCTAAAATAAATTAACTATCAATATTAAGAAGAAATATTAATTTACAATACTGCACCAATTGCACAGTTTGTAAATATTAAAATATTTATTCGTTTATCATCGTTATTAATCTATTTCTTAGTTAATATTAATTAGTATTTTGTTCTTAAATTTGTCTATTTTGATATCAAATAAAAACAAACATTTTTTTTTATAATTTATGCAATAAAGATTAATGATAACGTAATAAATAAAAAATATATATATGATTATAAACAATTTGTGTTTCTATTTAATTCAAACTGAAAGAAAAAAGATATTTTTAAAATATTTAATATTGAACATTTATCAAATCAATTTGAGAAAATATATTTCATGATAATAATAATACTTTATAGTTCATGAAAATAACAAATATCTATGACAATTACTAGAATTTTCTTAATCAGGAAAAACAACGACCAAAGTTGACTATTTAAAACGCGTATGCTACAAAACTCATTATCTGTGTTCACTATACTTTAGGTCCTTTAGGAAACTAAATAGTTAAGATTTCAGCACTTCTGTCTATATAACTACATACGTATTAACAGTAGAACCAATAATAACAACACGAAATCGATCTCAATTCGGTACATACAACTTTTTGATTACTTTTCCTACTACCCAAAATATAGTTTTGGCGTAAACGAAAGAGAAGGAAAAACGTGTTTCCAACGATTTGTTAAGAATCGAAAAAACAATGATTCTGAGTTGATTTAATAACACAGCCTAGCATTGACCAATCATATAGATTTTAACAATGGCCGGATGCACTTAACGATAGATTCCAGTTTGGTCGATGTAATATTATATTTTGTATGGGTAATAGTGAAAGCAAATTTCAAAAACAACCACGATGATTCTGGGAATTTGTTAATTTCACTCGTTAGTCGTCACATAGAGCGATAACAAACAATAATAATAATTATTAATAAGGGTTACTATACAAGGTACTATAATATTATAGTAGCTGATAAACAACTTCTTGACAACTCTCAAGACTACAGGCGCCTCAATCGCCTGGAATTGAATGACTTAGTTTAAGTAACTTTGGCTAAGGAATAAAGGAAAGATACTACCTCGTCGAGGACCGCCCCAAAACATGTGTATACAATATGTATACAAATAAGATACACCTACATAGGATATTATATTATATTAAATTAATCACGATGTATTATGTCGAGAAAAATAGAACTGCAGCCAACTGCAGAGTACATTATTTTTATCGTTATAAATTGTGTTTGCAATGTTTACATAATATTATAATAATATTCATTTTTTAATTTTTTAATTCTATTGTTCTGTTAAATAAAAATACCTTAGGGCTGTTAATAAAAACATATTTAAGTTTAATAGCTGATAAAGTGATAAGTGTCAGTAATGTGCCGTGCAGAAAATAAACTTAGGAGACACATTTTATGCTGCACAAAAAAAAAATCGTATAATTTCTGAATTTAAGCGATGTGGAGGGGGATATTATAATAGGACTTTCCTCCCTAATGTGTGTGATAAAATGTATTGTTTATAAAGCAAAAAAAAAACAATTTCAGAGTTTTCGTTCAGACGGCTGGCTTTAAAAATACTTAAAAAATCGTTCCCTATTGATTAGCATAGTTGTGTAACAAGAACTTATCACTTCGGAGCTATACCGACCATTAATCTGGGTCCTATATCACATGGTACTGCGCATATATTATAGGACCTACCTATAATGCGCGATGTCCAACGATCTCGACGCCGCGATTTTGCGTTTATAATAACATAAACCTAATATTATTATTATTATTATTATTATTATTGTTGATGTCTATACAACTGCCGGCACGCGAGTTTCGGACGTTAGCGCCGCCGCCGCAGCGGCAACAAGTGTGTGTGTGCGTGTGCATCATATATGACACTACAACCGGCGACGGCAAACGACGACTACTCCGACTCCGACTCCGACGACGACGACGAATGGTATCTCAGTGGCGGTGGGCCGTCAGCAGCAGCAGCAAACGTTGACGAACGGTGTGCGCGCGAGTGTGGTGTATTGCACAGCAGCAGCAACAGCAGCGGCGGCGGCGGCAGTGCTCGGCGGGCGGTGGCCATCGAAAGCGGTGTTTCCGATACCGGCCGGGCCCGGAAGTAGACGTTCGCTTCGTATTCGGATCTGTTTCCGGACGGCACAAATATACTATATTATGCGGTGTATCACAAAATCCGATACAATGCAATTTTATTTTATTTTACTATTGTAGTCGACGGTCCGAAAAAGTCCTGATGACCGGAGGTCCCGCTTGATTTGACTTTATTTTTCGTCCGTTACATAATATTATAAAATATAAAAGTGCATATTTTTGAAATCTTTTCCTCGTCACCGGTTTCGCAGTGACCAATGTCTTAGATCGTCAGCGCTTGTTTACCGAGGGACGGACGGAGATCGAGAACATAGTTTTAATGAAAAAATAATCGAGTTCGTATTCGAACGCGCTCATATTAATGTCTGCGTGGGTGCTGCAGTGCGTCGACGTGTTTGTGCCTATAGAAGGGGTAAATGGAGAGTTAACAATCCGAAAGGTAAGCGTGTGCCATATTGTAATAATATCATAATTCATAATATTTTAAAAAAAAATAGTCGTCGATATCGGATGTACACGTTTTGTCTATTATAGTCACCCACACATAATATGTATTTATACATTTTTCGAAGACGACGTAGTATAAATAGTACAGCTAGTGTTTTATTTAATATCATATTATTTCGTTGTCAAGAGGGTATCTGAATCTTGGCCAAGTGGAAGGGATGAGAAGGAGATGATTAAAACTCCCTCACGACACCCTATATTAATCAATTACGTGAAGAATAAATGTATTAATAGTACCTCATAATGATTTTTTATTGTATTTAATACTAATTTGACAATTTTATCATTATGAAGATGAAGTACAGCAAAAAAATTAAACTAAAACCCTACTCTTGAAAGGAGGGATCCACACACTCAAATACACCAGTGGATTCCCAGTAATGGACCTCTCCTCCCCAATATAGCCATATTTGAGTATTCGTTGCAAGTGAAAAATTGTGTTTGGGGTATTAATGTAAGTTTATTGTAGTAATAATAACGGATCTCCCTCAGGAAATTTCTTGTTGCGGTACCGAACGTATAGTAGCAGTCTCTTCGTCCCGTTGCGCGTGACGTGGTATCTGAACCCCTAATTGTAACTACCTATATAATATTGTGAAAAGTCTTCTCTCAGTTTAAAAAGCAAAAACTATAATATGAGTAAACGTAGATATTAGAAAACTATGTCACAGAACTGTTGTATCGCGTTGTCGTTTTACTTTACGGAGGGATTATAAAACAGTTTAAGATTTTACATCCATGGAGAAATTAGTTTTCGACATGATAGAAATACAAATCCAAAATAAAAAAAAACTGCATTTAATTATATATCTAATATAAAAAAATAATCGATATAAGTTTATCAAACAAATCCAGAAAATGAGACTATTTAATTCTTAGTTACTTACCTACGACGTTTCTAATACAGAGTTTTATAATTACGATACACATAAATCGCGTGTCGTTTCAACATCATATTCTCTATACTCAATATTCAATATGTATGCGACCAATTATTATTATTGTTTACTTACTAATTGTTATATTATTTATATGCACAAATAAATAATTCATTAATTTTGTATTGGATGTAAATGAATAAAATTCAATTAATGAGTGGGTGGTCAGTTGATTGTGTACGAGACAATTTATTTGCTTTATTCATCTGTACAAACAGAAAAGAACTTTGCTCTAGAATATATCTCTGAAAAACAAATATAATATATCATGTTAATTAAGTTCTTGAACGTCTTGAGAAACTAAAAAAAAAAAAACATAGGCATAATATAGTCGACAATATAATATACTCGATTGTAATAAATTTAGCCGATACTGGGTTTAAGGACATTTTAATTATAATTTATAAGCTTTGTATAATAATGATTATATTAACATTATTCCACATTAATTATTATAAGCTTAGGTATAAAATAATTAAATGTCTGGTCCGGTTACTCAAATCTGGTATTCAAAACAATTTTCACTCTAAATATTTAAAGCTTAATTTATATATACCTACATTTTAAATCAATTCATAACATATTTAGAAAAAAATCAAGTCAAATTGAAACTGTTTAATTTTCGTTTTTGTGGACAAATTAGTAATCTAAACATAGGTATAAAATATTCACAGAAGAAAAATGTTGACTATTTCATAATGTCATAATGAATATTTTTTAATCATGGTAAAACCAACATAATATGATAATTTTGTATTCTTGATTTTGAGCGAGCTATAGATGTATTGATTTTACATTTTTAAAATGATGTGAATGTCTTTTTTATGTGTCTGGAACCATATTTGCTGGTAGAGATTTCTGGTAGGAAAGTGAATCTAGTTGGTACTTTAGAGGGAATCAATAGTAACAATTCCTAGAAATACCTATAATAATTGGAAAAAACAAAAAATAAGTTCGGAAAAACAAAAATATTCACAAAAACCCTGTTTTTGACAAAATCGATTTTTTATTTTATTGTAACTCCAAAACCAATTATTGTAGATATTTTAAAATTGCATTAAACAATAATATTAAAATTACCTAAACATATTATATGTTTCAAAATATTTTGACTCTTTTTGAGCTTTTTGGAGACAGTTGAATTTTTTTTAGTTAATTATCTACAGGTATAATTATAGATAAACGAAATTTCTGTCGGTAAAAAACCTTTAAAATATAATACGAGATTAATCGTAAGTAGTTGAAAACAAAAATCTAAAACATATATTATCAACACAATTTCTTTTATGTACAATTTAAAAAAAAATTGGAACTAATTAATTAAATTATGAAATTAAACTTTTTTTTATAATACAAAAATATTATTCATTGAGAATTGAAACATATAAGTTTACTATTGTAATTTATATAAATTATTATACATTCACAATGCCATTTTCAAATGCAATGTTTTTGGCAAAAGTAATTCAACTTACAGTATTACTTAGGTTAACTACCAATAGTAAATTAAATTACTTGTACAGTTGTACAGCAATATAAATATATCATAAAATATACTTAATAATAAAGTGTGACATACTATCGTCTCCGTTCAGTAACGTTGTTATAGTATGCAATGATTTATTATTGAATTAAAATTTAACACATACATTTTACTGACTTACTCAATGATGACGTTACACTCGACGTACAGCTAAGCAGTTATCTACTATTTTAAGTTTCAGAATTTAAAAAAAATATTAAGGGTGCCCAGTATTAGTATTAATAAGTGTAAGAAAAAGAAAAAAAAATAAGAAACTTTAAACATAGCATTTGAAAAAAATTGATTTTGAATGGAGTTGGGTTTGACGATAGCCCATAACATAAAAATATCGAATGGAGCACTTATAACAATGTTAGTAGAAGCTCAAATTTTTATTCCTTGTAAAATAATTGTAATGTACCTATATCATTTGTGAGATGGTATTCGTCAACTTTTATAAAATTATAATGTTATTAGTTAAGAGCGCACTTAATTTAAAAAAAAAGTTTAAAAACAATATTACTGAAAGATAATCACTTAAACATTTTATAACTAAACCAAAAATATTCAAATGTAATTGAATATTTTTTCAAATCTGTGAAAACTCCTGACACTTGCCTGTATAATATAAATAAAATATTTATGCAATTGATGAAATAATTAATATTATATATTAATGTACTTAATAAAATTAAAATTATATGTGATAACTTTAAGTTTCTACCATATTTATTGGTGGATTATAACATTTATGACTTTAAATTCACGTTATTTTCCAATACGCTCGAAGAAACTAATCCGATAATCAAACTATTACTTACCTCAAGTATCAACTAGATAACATTTCCAACAAATAGATAATAAGGCTAGATAAAACTTTTCAAATACTCCTTATAGTTTTCACAAGAAAAAAAATGCTAACACACACTACTTCACCACATCATTGATTGTAAAATCACTAAAATCAAACATTCATCGTTCGGTTTTGGTACACTCAGAATCTAAGCTGGATCTAGGTAAATCGTACATAACATATTATGTACATTACAATTATTAAACCATCTTAAAATATAATAAAAAGTATAATGTAAATTCGTTAAATATTCATTTTTCAATAAAAAAAAATGGGTAAAATATTAATATATTTCAAATATACTACATTTTTCTTCAAATAAAAAATTGATAATTTTGAAATAGTTTTTTTTTTTTACTAAGTATGCAGTTATTTTAAGGTTCTACTGTACTAGAAATTTAAAATTGTTGGTACAAATAATAACATAATATGGTATATTCTAATAAAATAAATATGTTGTACTGATTTTATTTAATTACATTAAATAATGTCAAAAAATGGTATTATATTTCATAATATAATAATTATTTGTTGAAATATATTTTCACAGTTAGATATTTTTAGGTAATACGCTTTTTGTAAGTAAAGTCAACATTCAAGTTTAATAAAACCAAAGAAAAATATTTATTTTGCTTTTTTATGACGTGATTTTTGTTTAAGTATATTATTACCTTCATGTTTATTCTATAACATAAAACGAAATATTAGTTCATCACACCTTTAGTTTATATTACCTCTTAAAATTAGTAAAATCTGTTACTTTATAATAAATTGATGAAAAAAAATGTGTGTAACCCATAAAAAGATTTCCTATATTTAGCTATTTTTTCTATACAATAAAAATTGCCTAGTAGGTATTTATATTAAACCAGTATTTTAATTTTTATCGTAGTTCGAAAACACTTAAATATTTAATAAATTTCCAGTAAGCATAGTGAGTATAGTTACTACTTAACTATAGTGACTAATAAACTTGATATTAAATTGCACACCACTAAATCCTCAGACAAATATCTAACCTTAGCTTACATTAACCAAAATAAGTATTATGCACTTATGAGTTCACACAACAAAATATAAACCTATAATACACTTACAAGATCTGTTATCTCTACAAATTATTCTACTGTGTTCTCAATAGTTCATAAAATATAATATAAGACTCATGATAAACAAAAAAAAAATCACGAAATAAAATAGAGCTACAAAAAATAAAAATAAAAATATATATATTTCATTCTAAAGCAAGTCATAATTTATTAGTGTTATTCAAAAAATGTGGTCAATAATTAATATCAACATAAAGTAAAAATCATATAAATGTTAATTTATAATTAACTCATATAACATAAATACTATATGAACTGAGATGTGTGTACAATTATTATAATACATAAATTGCAATTTCAAAATACATACATAAATATATAAAAATATATTTAAAAAAAACGACTCATGACGATCATTTTTAGTTAAAATATATTACTAAATAACAGAAGATTTGCAAAGAAATGTACCATCTAAACTACTACTAAGTTTAAACAATTAATAAAGTAATAACAAATAAAAGCCAAGAATTTGGAAATTAATTTTTACTTTTATTATCGATATCTAGTAAACCCTTTTATTTTAGTTAAAATAAAATCAGTATGTTTTTTGGGTACAAATACAAATTTCTATGGCTAAGTAGTATCAATATGATTAATAGTATACTATTTTTAGGTATAACTGATGAACTAAAAAAAAAAAAAAAGAACAATATAGAAACGTCAAGTATAACTACTAATAGGTACACCATAATGTATATACTGAAATAAATTATTATAGCAAGTTAACTTTGAAAAGTTATATTTCCAATGGACATAAACAAACATAATACAATGTTTTAGATTCTGAGACAGTGGCGTTTGGTTTATATGGGGGAGGCACCCTTATTGGCAAGGGACTTAAGTCATGAAATTTCATGTTCAATTAAAACATTGCATATTTGCATACATATTATGTTTTGTATAAATAGATACTTTATTACATAACAATCTACTCTGTGGCCCGTATATACTTTTGATGTCATACTTAAGATTTTTCGATTTTTGATAGTCTATATAATATGAATTATGAAAATTGGAATTTTAATTGTGATAACCATCAATGCTTAAGAGTTAAAAGTTTGCATACGTCAATAGTACGTTTTTTTTTTTTTAAATGAATTTCCAATTTTTATTTACTGTTCTCTGGAGTTATTCAATACTATAGGACCCTATAGGTTGATTAAAAACCTTTTCAAGGAATCAACAAGGAAATGTTAGATCGCCTGAACTTGCTTTGATGACGATTTATCGTAATATAACATTAAATAAAGATGATATCAGTGGCGCCGGGCTAAAATTGAATAGGAGGGACGACTACTTACTTGCAGAGATACTCACCTAGAGTTATAAATGTGAAAAGCTGGGTGACCTCATCCCCACACTGCTTTCAATCGCCATAAGTTGAATAGTCATACATTTCAAGAATATATAAATGTAATAAATATTATAAAGTTCCTCATAACTTCATAAGTTTTGATTGGAGATATTTAATAATAATAATTAATAAAGATACATAGCACAATGTTTTATTTATAAGTATTTGAATTTCCAATGTTTACAAAAATAATAAACTTCACAAATGATTTTGTAGTCAAAAATGTTAAAAATGTTAAACGAAGTTTTGGTTATAAGACTAAGAAAGCTTAATTTTTTTTTCAAATGATTTCAATTATTTTTATGGTATAATCGACTACGATGCTTGGTACTGGTCCGGCAAAAATAGTAAAAATCAACTTCGAAATGCATATACAATGATTGATGACCTATGAAAGTGGCTTAAGTAATTTTTTGGTACACAATTTTTAAGTCATGAAGAAGTCGAAGATGCGTCTAGAGTTAATGAACTACAATAAAACAAGGTAAAAAAAAAAGACAAATTAGATAGTACGTAAAACCTAAACATTAAAATAAGTATAATATATGTTAGACAAAATTCAATCAATTTATAAAAAAAATATTTATAATAATGTGTTGGCCTACGCTATTCAGGAATTAACACAATAAATGAGGTCCGTCAGCCTGGCACCCCAAACTCAAAATGTTGAAATCAAACCAAACTAGAAAATTAGTTATCAATTTTAAATAATTTGTAACCTCAAAATCAGGGTTTGTAACCTAAATCTTAGCCCCCAAGTTTGTGTTTTCTTTTCCGGGTGCTGGAAATTGGGATGACGAGTTTGGGGTGCCCGACTGACGGACTTTATTAAATTGTAACTTCTTACAACTTAATATTTATTTACCCATTATTTATGTAGCCATATTTTTTTATAAGATTTTAATCAATGATTTAAATAATAATTGTTGTGTTATTACTATGACCAGGCGTGGATCCAGAAAATTTTAACAGGGAGTGCTTTTAAAAAAAAAATAGATTATACCTTACATAACATAAATTACATAGTTTATAATACAAATTAATTGAATTGGGTGTTTAGACGACAGGGGGTGCCCGAGCACCCATAGCCCCCCCCCCTTGAATCCGCGCCTGACTATGACTTTAAGCATATTTATCACACATTTTGTTTACATATAAATATATAATACACATTTCTTTTAACAATTATTTTTCATTACACATGAATTTTGAGTTAAAAAAAAATGCAACGTGCTGAATGGATTAGTAGCTAATTAAATGGAATGGCATCGTGCACATAAATTCGTTTCAATCGTATTCGTTTTTCGAGTAAGCTCACAACCGTTTATTGTGAATTTTACGTGTTCTCAATCGGTCATAAAAGTATAACGTTCTCAATCATTCTATATAGCCATACCTTCTACGTGCGAATAACGAGCTCAAGCACGATGAATTGGTGTCGCTCCTTGGTGGAAAATATAAACCGGCCGTTTTATTTCTCGTCTTATTTTTTTTATACTCATTTTTTTAGATATTACACTAGCCCGTTTTTTGGCGTACTCGTTTGTCCTATTTACGTGCGAGTGTGAGATGTGACGTCACTTTTAGGAGTAGTAAGAAACCTTCAATGTTCTACGTAACGGATGGTTTGTGGTTCTTGTAATCTTAAACCACTCTGCAAATTCAACGACTCCTGAACATTTAATCAATTCATAAAATATTCGCTCAGAAATTATTTATTATTATTTCCCCGTGAAAGTGAAACTGACTATTTAGATGTTAAACAACATAATTGTTATTATTCACAACGTAGTTTTGTAATTTAAACATTAAGCGTCTTTGTGAGTGATGTAAAGCAATATGACTTATACAATATTTCAAAATAATATTAAGTTTACTAGGAACCCTGATGGCTGATGTTATAAATAAATACATGGTAATTGTTAAGAGCTCCAAAGGAAAAGCCTTAATTTTAAGTGACGTTTAATATTTACGTATAATATGCTCATCAATATATTATTAACACTAAAACAGTGTATACTTTTAAGTATCAAGCGCCTACTTAGTTACGCTCTGGGAATACCGTAATAATTATAACGTCATATTCAACGGACGAACTAAAGTTTGTAAAAAATATAATAAAATATTTTATTAAAAAATAACACGTGATATTAAAGCCGCGCATAAAAAATAATAATTAGGTATTTAATGAAATTCGGATTCAAACAACATACACCTATTACCTATCCGTATAACATAGGTACTAACAAAATATAACAAAAACAAAATGTAGGGACGGCGAATCGCTATTCGTTGAAAATGAAGAAACTTTGTGAGCCTTTATATTACACCCATATATATACATAAAACATTTATCTCTAACCTTTTCTGTAAAATAATAACCCCTTTCCGTATGATTAATTAAAACAAACACGTACGCAACGGTACACAACTGTTGTGTTAAACTCCCAATAGTGTTTTTTTCCTAGTAACAATTTGTCAAACGAAATATTTTAACACACCTATTTTGTACGTGACAGAAGTGTTATTTTATAAACTCACTTTAAAATGTATTGGTTTTACAATATATATGTAATATAATAATAATAAAAAAAAAAAACACAATAAGTTAGGTGAATATAAAACGTACGAACTATATTATTATTCTTTGATACCGATATACATCTGTTTTCCTGTATATTTTATAAGCTCAAAAGTTGATTTTCTATACGTTCACTATTCACACGGCCACACTTCCACTTACATATTAAATGTAACGTACGTCCAATCGAGGTATAGATATCCAATTTTCAAACACTGGTACACACAATAACTTTTTCTTTCCTTTAAGTTCTCCTTGTTAGTCAGCAGTCGTACACATGATGTTAGTATTGTGAAAAAATATGCCAACTCAATGGTAAACCGATAATTAGTATACTTGTATAATACTTACTTAAAATACATACATTTTAATAAATATTTATTTTCATTGAATTGTATAACATAATACTTAAAACTCAATATAATATATATATATATATATTTTTAAATTAATACATATAAAGCCAAACGGAATTAATCATGAACAATGATTTATTTTAGAGGAATTATTGTTGGTAATGAATTTATCGAATTTATTGATGCGGTGTTAATAAAAACTTGAATCATTAAGTATTATTTTCCCAACAATGTACGTTGGACGTGGATCCTTTTTTTATATAAAAGTTTAAGAATATTTTAATGTTTTTTATAAATATGATACATTGATACATGATTAACAATACATATAATTGGATAAATTAGAACTCATTAAACAATTATTACCATACAATTAAGAGAAAATCGTTTAGACGTCTGCGTTTGAGAGCAATTAAGTATTTCAATATTGTAACACTTGAAAATTGTTTCAAGAAAATGTGTAAGGGTCACTGTATCTGCGTATCTTGGCACTTTTTTCTAGTAAACGTATACAATATACACTATATTTCACTAATACGTTTAACTGTAATAGGTACCATGACAATAATATTTAATAATAGACATATTATCTGATTGCAGCTGAGGTTTTCATCATAATATAGTAGTGTCGGGGCACCTTAGTTTCGTCCCATTAAAAAGGTATGTATGAATTGCGTCCTACTATATGGGTTAGGTAGTAGAATTTTAATTTCGTTTTCAGGGGTTCTCATTTATACAACTATTTTAGCTAAAGTCGACACTCAACAGTTGTATAGCTAAGTTATTACTATAATATCTTCACCCATAGAATCCAATTACTAGCTTAGTATATATAGTAATGGTAATAGTGGTATCTTATCGAAATAAAGATAATATCAGGTCGGTAGGTATTCAATACAATACAAAATAATTGACGATTCCTGATTGATAGACAATAATAAGCAAGTTCGTTCATCGTCATTTGTCAATAAAATATTGATTAGGTAGGTACAGTATCTATTATTAATAATATTGTTGTGCTTAGAATATCTTTTACTGTAGTTCAGTCTTCGTTCTTACTCAGTTTTAGTGTTTTGTATACCTACGTGATCTGTGATAACTGTTTAGTTTTCATTTATTTAGAATGGAAGTGAAAAATATTATAAGTGAAAAACAAAAACATTTGAAAATAATTAATAATTATAAGTTCTGTTTCCATAAATGTTTGGCTAATAATATTCAACGTTGGAAATGTACCGTAAAATCGTGTAAAGCATATTTAAAAATCAACGAAAATGATCATGTTTTACTTAACATGAGTGACACTGCCCACAACCACGATGCACTATCTGAAGCAATTATAAATCGGCAAATTGTAAGTAATTCTCTTAAACGAAAAGGTACACAAGAGTTATAATATGAAAGACCAGCTAAACTAATACATCGACATTTAAAAGAAAGTATTGATACCGGTGTTAAAAATAAATTAACAATTACCGATATTCGCTATATAAAAAATAATTTATATCGAGCTCGAAGTGAACAGCTACCAAAATTACCAACGAATATTTTAACTGTCTACTCAGTATTAAACGCTATTGACTGTACTACAAACGAAAATGAACCATTTTTGTTTTTAAATGATTCTATTAATGGTATAGTAATGTTTACATGTAAATCAAATTTAGAGCTTTTAAGTAAAATTAAAACAGTGTATGTTGATGGCACGTTTGAATATTGTACAAAATTTTTTTGCCAATTATTTACAGTTCACGCCCTTTTTAACAATTATTACGTTCCTTTGGTATATTTTTTGGTAAAAGATAAACAAACAATTACTTACTCCGAAGCATTTAAAGCTATTGATTTAGAATGCTCAAAAGTGTGTCAAGAATTTAAAATTGATATAATTTATGTTGACTTTGAAGTTTCTATTCACAAGGCAATTCAGAAAATTTGGCCAGAAACACTTATAAAAGGATGCCGGTTTCACCTAGGACAATCGTGGTGGCGAAAGATACAAGACCTGGGCTTAGCTAAAGAATATGGGTTGAATGGAGAAGTTGGCAACTATCTATCATATATTTTTGGATTATCGTTTTTGAGTCCAGAGGAAGTTGGTGATTTTTTTTCATTTGAACTATCAGAAATACAACCAGTTGATTCTAAAGTTGTAGATTTCACTGACTATTTAGTCAACAATTATATTTCAGAAGAATCTCTTTTCCTTTCATCAATATAGGCAGAAAAAAGTTCAAGTTTACATCGAACGACAAACGCGTGCGAGTCTTTTCACAAAAAATTTAATAGTTTTTTTAATAGTTCCCATCCAAATATTTACACATTTTTAGATGTTTTAAAGATAATGCAAACCGATAGTGTGATGTTAATAAAAAGCTCGCTAATTTCTGTACGTCAATATAGGAAACAACGCCAAAACAATATTTTATTTGTTGAAAATCAGATCAAAAAATTGAACGAAAATAAAATAACAAGGTTAGATTTTGTAAAAAGCTTATCTAATAAATATAAACCTAATTTTTGACTGACATTTTTATTGACAACATTATTGTTATTAATTAATTTACTTATTTATTATATTATTGACTATATTATAGTGATTTAACGTATATTTACTTTTTTGTATTACATTTGATAAACAATGTTTTGATTGACTTGTGATTATATTTATAATTGTTAGTTATTTTTGTTAGTTATTTAAGAACCCCTGATTTAATTACACGAATTGCGTCCTGCATTTTTTGGGACGCAATTCGTATATACCTTTTTTACCGGACGCAACTCATGTGACCCCAGTAGTGTTTGTGGAGTTGAGCGATATGGATACGATATCTCAATTTGCTGATAACAGTATTTATGATGATTTAATAGAAATGTGCATTGGTCTCAGGTAAATTATCTGTCTAGGATTACCACGAAATATTGTTTACCCAATGACCAACAAAATTGTATTACTCACTGCGTTTCAATTTCGAATCCTTGGTGTATAAATATGACTGTGGTGCTTTGAGAAGGGTTTAATTATTAAGCCAGTGGCGTGTTGACCGTGATTTTGAAGGGCAGCAATTGCCCGATAATTGTATAGGCTAAATGGGTGGGTGGTTAGGTAAATTATAGGTTATTGTTACATAAACTTAATATTAATTACTAGGTGTAACAATATAGTAATTAATAATTCAATTACGTACAGCATTCAAAATAAAGTGATACATTTTTGTTGTACATGTCGTCCATATCACATGGGTAGTGGTTATTGCGTAAGAGTCAAGTGGTAGTAGGTCATTCAAAAAATGAATTGTCTATAAAATATTTCACTTTACCACCACGCCACTGGTTCAACATAATATTATTCTCAGTTTTTATGCATATTTATGTATTTTGACGAGTTGAAGTATGTCGGGTTAATGGTTTAACTTCGCTCTTGCGGTTGAATTAATTTCATCATCTAAACTCGAAGCTATTTCTGTATGGTTTTCTGTATAGAAATCTGAGACACATAAAATAAACACCAGTATGTGGTGAGATTTTTAAGTTTTGAGGTGCAGCTGTTTTTATTTGTTTTACTTGCGAGGTTGTGTCAATTATCCGAACAGAAAAACAACTATGCTAGAGAAAAGATTTAACCAGCAGGTCGAAAATTGCGCATCACGGGATGTTGAGTGCTTTTAACTCGGGCAAAAGACGACCGTATTTTACGTACCACAAATACCACGGAATGCTAGAACTATAATATTAATATCATACGCGTACAATGCAAAATAATTTTACCTCGCCGATAATTTGACGAAATAAATGATTTCATCGACTCAGCGTTGTGCGGGAACTCCGTTCACAGGAAATATTAAGCGCCGGTGCTAGTCCGATGTACCGTCTGTTGCAACTATAAGAATCGGAAGCATTTTATTTTCCACTCGACGGATCGGATACTATTAAGAGCGTATTACCGGACACTTGAAATTAACAGCTCGTCCCAGTAGTAATTCTGGAATCCGGACCCGCTCACGCTAAGTAATACAATACTGCGATAAACGATTAGGAAGGATCTTAGACACGGGCCGTCTGACGGATTGACGACGAAGACGGCGGCGGTGGTGGTGGCCACCATAAATTATCCATAATGCTTGATAATCTTAGACCTATTCGAGGAATAATTACACCGAAAAGCAATGAAATATATGCAAGCGACATAGAAGCCCCCGGAATGATTTTATATGCGGATCTGCACCGCGGGAATTCGTAACTGACTTTAGAGGTGTTAGGTGTAATTATGCGTGTGGAGCATTTGCAGTTATCGGCGGCCGATTAGGTACGACTTTCCATTTGCGCCGGGCGTTTCGTGTCCGTTTTAATGGAAGTCGGTTGTTTCGTCAGTCCATCGTACCGAACTCAGCTGCGTAATGTGATCGAGTTACACAAAGTTTGTTATTCGAGTTTCCGTTTTGTGCAATAGTATCCGTTTCGCAAATGCTGTAAAACAAACTATTTTCGATCATCCTCCGAAATTCCGAGATTTATTTAATGAAATCAAATTAAAAAAAATATCTGAAAATGATATAGAAACCAGGGACTGTGCAGCACAATTATCGTTTCGCTTGCCTTAGCGAGTGTGATGTTATACAAATAAACTGTAATGAGTTTAATTTGAAAGCAATAATGGAAGTACCGTGGAATCTAAGATCACTTCAAAATATCTCGAAATGTCATGAATTGAAAACCAAAAGATGCTAATTAGTATTTAATATCCATTGTGTCGACCACACAATAATTATAAGATAAGTAGTAAAATATTATAAATTATTGTACATTTATCATCAAAATAAATAATAGTACTATCATTATTAACATTGGTTTAATCATTCCGCCACGTCTTCTATTGTTAAACCAAATGTTCATTCTCAGAAAACCTACACTTAATTGAGAAAAAAAGTTTTTACTAAGTGTAAGTGAAAAAATATATGAAGAACAAAGAGGTTTTATATCTAGAAGTTTTTGATTCATAACTGAAATTGTTGATTATTGTTTTTTAAAGTTAAGTTTTGCTTAGAACAAAAAACAAATCCAAGACTTAACACAGATAATAACTTTGTTAATTTTGATATGTGACAATCAATAAAAAACATTCATTACGAAAGAAGATGATATTAGTTTGAAGTTCAAAATTGCTTCATCGCCCATTTGATATTTTGTGATAGACCATTTTGATTCTGAGTCTACAGGTTGTCTGCATTTGTATTTACTTATGAAAATTATAGATGAGATTTCAAATCGATTTATTTTCTCAAACTAAAATTATATTGTTTTCTTTGTTTAGAATATAAAATGTTGATAAACCGAACTAAGTAACTATTAGGCAAGTCTAGTTTGTTTTGAATACCTAGCAGTAGTCTGTCACTTTATTATTATTAAATACAATTTTAAAAACCATGTTATGTAGTTAGTTCTTAATAAATTAAAGATAACAATAATATATTTTAGTTCATTTCTTTTTTACTTTAGTGCTTTGAAAAAATAAAGATAAATAGGTAATTAACGGTTTTATTCAAAATTTACTGAGCATTTTCACTGTTGAAGTAAAAAACTTAATAATACTCTAAGCAGTATTCTTCGAGGTAAAGTAGGTGCACATAAATGTTAAACCCAATGATAAACTTAGTTGGTTCAGTACCTAAAATACAATAACATTGTCATGAATACTAATGGTGGGATTCGGGCTATCAATCATGGGTGGTCATTGAGAAGGGTGCATTTATGATAATGTAAAAATAAAAATTGAATTGTATGAAAAATATTCAGGTAAATACATTTTACTCATCAATTATACCAGTCTTTTTATAAATAAAAAAAATGTAAATAGTATGTTGTATCAATAAGGTTATTTTTCCGCAATAAAAGAATATTATACCAATAGGTAGTGTTTTTTAAAATGTGTGTACTGCGTGGTTAACACAACTAAATTAGTGAATATATTGTAGTAAAACTGTTTAAACCCATTGTAATTGCTTTGAAACGACAATATATTATGAGTATGCTAATTTTAAACATTAACAAACATAATATTGTTTATTTTTTGTGAAAATATTATCTTAATGCTATTACTCAAAGTCACCCTACGCAAACAATATTGACATAATATAATAATTATTAATAATCAATTACAATGTATGGTCGTTCTAAAGATGTTGTTACAATTGAAAATCATATTATATACCATACACATCTATTTTCAACTAATAAAATTAACTATTTCCTATGATTATAATTTACTTACAATAATAAATAGGTAGGTAGTATGAAATAAATATTGAATTTTATCAATACTGCTCGACGAACAAATGATCTATCCAACAGTAAACACATTACCTCACTATTTTTGATTTAATTATCTATAACAAATAACTCGTACCAATTAGATAATAATACAAAGTAAATTATCACTTGATTATGTTATTTGCCATTTTCCAATTATAAATCGTTAGTTATTTAATTACACTCAGACTCTTACTCTTTTACTAGAAACTACGAAAAAGGAATGTTACAAATTATCTAATCTACTTATTTATATAATTATTTTTATTTTACAATGATTTTATTTTTTTTTCTAAGTATACACAATTTATAGTAGAAAAAATGTTCAATCTTAAACTTTAAGTGTAATTTCTGATAGAAAATTGGATCTTTTGATTTTTTAATAGCTTTTAAATAACCATTTAAAACATATTAAAGATACATCGACTCGATTTTTTTTTATAGACATTTAAAGTTCAAATTTAGATGAAATTTTAAGTTTAAAACAAATATGTTTAATAATTATGTAAAAGATAAACATAAATAGAACAATTTTAAAATGGAAGTTATATCTTACAAAAATAAAGAGGAGAAATATAAAATTAAATTAAAAAGCATGTATAATTGAAGGAAAAAAAAATTAAGTATGATATTTTTTTGTTTGGGAGGATATTTTTATAATAACAGTTAATAGCAATGTATTTAAGCAAAATATGATGATAGGCTGACAGCCTGTCTTCGCTCAAAATCGTTTTTCGTATACAGTGACTATATTATCATTGAGTTCAAATTGAACACTTCCATGACAATGACCTACCTACTCAATAAAAAATATGCAGTTATATGTTCAACTCATTTATATTTTGTTATTAAATAATATGTAAGTGAAGTGAATAACAGTTGAGGTGTATGATAATAGATAATAGATCATATTATGGTAAATTATTATTTATTGTGTTAACATAATAACAATTTGTATATAATATTATGTTTTTCGATAAGGTATTAAGGCTTTCGCGATCCATTTAGGTATTAAATCTACTTCTGCAGTTTATTTAAAAACACACATTTTTTACTATTATTTTTATTATTAAAATTATTTATAGAACAAGAAATATAGTTGTTTAATTTAGATATTGAGTCTTGACCCGTTTGTTTAAAACTACTGACATTTGGATTGAATGACGACATTACGTAACAGAACCGATGAAGTTAATAAACTATAGTGGTATATTACAGAGTCGTACAAAGATAACACAACAATTTTCCAAAATAACAGATAACACTTAAAATATTTATCTATATGATAAAAAATAACCAAATTTATCTGGATAAAAAAAATATAATTTAAAACTTACATTTTTAAAATAGCATTGTTGCTATGAATATAATAATTTATAAATTTAAATTTTTACATCCGTAAGTACGTGTGTTTTTAATACCCATGGGGTGTTTGCAGATAATGAACAATTTACTACAAAATACAGCCTTGTACACTAAAACACACGTAATAAATATACACGACGAAAAACTATTAGAACGTGAAAATATTGTAACGAAAAATTGTTTGGATAATTTATCTCAGATAACCATTTTATTTAAATATATAGAAAAAATTACACTTCAAATTGTTTTTATCTAGATTCTAGACAATGCACAATACTTCAAGTTACCATAGACCAAAAGGGACCTAAAAATGATTGTTTTCTTATGTATATAATATAAGTACTCTGTGAAATAGCATGTCATTGTGTATCGCATATTATTATTAATAACCACATTTATGAGCCATGAGCATCCGTATAGTACGAGTTTAATAAAAGCTTATAGTTATTTTATACGATTTATGCGAGTTCAGTTGTTTACATGAACATGATTTATTTTGCAAAAGGAAGAAGCAAAATTCATAATGTAGAACTTTCAAGAAGTATATTTCTTATTCATTATCTGTGAATAGGTGACTTTTGAGAACTGAAATAGTTGCGTTTATGATAATAGAACATGGTTGAAATGAACTTCAACTTGCCAACTGTCAAAATAAAAGTTGTGGATAATATTCAGATACCTATTATTTTTGAATCTGATTTGTGTGGAATAGTTGACTGTTCAGTTTCCAGTAGTTTTCTCACAGTACATCTTTATACTGTGCAGTTTTTCTATGTAATAATATTATATGATTAAACTTTTTATTAATATTTCAAAATCCAACCCAACTCAAAAATGTGATAGAGATTTATATGAAAAAGGAATAAAGTAAGCATAATAGATTACTCAATAAACATAATAAATAAGTTTTCTTCTTATTTTAATTTTATAAAATAGCTTATCATTTATGTACACTGTTTGAATACACCCACAATTCCACATAGTTATACATTTCGAATTGACCCCATCATCAATATAATTATCATTAAATATCCTTCACACAAATTATGTACATATAGATTGTAAATTATAAAATTATTTATAAGTAAAAACATAGAAATTATATATTAATTGTACGATTTAGTTTTGTTAGTATTTCTAATCTCAGTAAATATACAATTAATAACGATTATAACATATGAGGGAAATCCAATTTTAGAAAGGAGATCATATTATTATAGCTGTCATATACTATCGATAATTTATTTAGACATTATCAATACGGTAGGTTGTACTCGTTTTTGCCAAAACCTCTAATTTATTATATATATATATATTATTAATAAAACTGTATCATACATAATATTACCTAGTAAGTGCTTTTAACTTCAGTCATTAACGAGGTACCGTAGAACGGTTTGAAAAGGTTCGTGGTATAAATATATACCCTACAATGTATTTAGTCTATATATTAATTTTACATACAAAATAATAATTTACTTTATGACAAAAAACCTTAATATCTTCTTTATTTTTTAAAAATCGTTATTTATTGTTTAAACATCTAAACTTGTTAATATTTTAACTTACATTTCATATACAAAAAAAAAATGTAGATTATGTATTTTTGATATTTTTAAATCGCTTTAAAATAAACTTATTGAGAATCCTTGTATTCAGTATTCAAGGATAAGCTATTAAAATCCGCTTTTGAAGTCTGAGCTTTATAATAATATTTTCAAATCAAAAATCGAGATTTTTACGAATATTGTCAGACTTTGAATTTTTTGCTTTCAAACAAATATTGTGAGCATGTATTATTATTAATAATATTATGAAAAACTTATAAAAGCCTATGCTGGTCGCTGGATAAACTTTTTAATCAAAACAAATTTTTATACAAACAATTATAAAAAATACATTCTTAAAATTTTAAATGTCTATAAATACCCTTAAATTAGCTACCTTTAAATAAGTACAAACATTTTTAAAAAAATATTGTGTATTTAAAATGACAATACAGTTAATGATGATGCAAATTTAAAGAATCTATGGTTAATGATTGTTTATTCGCTACAAAAATACAATAATCGTAGTTTTAATTATAATTATTCAATTAAATCAAAATTTGATTTTGAAATGCTCATAAAGAATAATGTGATATTACGCTGGTATTTTTTAATTATCAATTCAAGATCACTTTATGAAAAACTTTGTAACCGATTTGCAAACAAATTAAAAAAAATAATCAACGTAAATCGTAAAAAAAAACTACAAAAATGAGAGAATTTAAAATTTACACAATAATATGCACTATAATATATGTATATATAGCACAAGAAAAAAATTTTGAAAATTATATCATGTCTAGAAAACGCTAATATAGATTTTTTGTTAAAATGTCCAATTTCTATGATAATTCATTTTTAAATTACAGAACAAAACATTTTGCTAAAAAATGTTACGTAAATATTCCCGTTTTCTTTAATTGCTCCTGACTACTTTGAAAATTACCTGAAATATCTTAACTTTTTACCATCTAGAATATCAACCAGATTCAATTTGCTACCAGAAACTACCCCTAAAGTTTTAATGATTTTTTATTGCTCAAAATAATAATTAAATACATAAAAAAAACTGTCTACTTTTTCTTAAATGTATGAATTAAATAACTTTAGTATACAATATAATGTGTTTACATTTTAAAATAAATTTAGGTTTTCTTTTTGTTTCTAATTAATCATTTTTATTTTTTTAAATCACTAAGTAAACTTCAGCCTAGGTATATTATGTTATTTTTAATTTTAAGCTATTCTTTTCTAATTTGATATTAGATCCCGAACGGAACGTTTTGATTTTTTCACGACGTGTGTTTTATTTCTGTTATCACTTTTTGTGGCAGTAAAATGTTCCAATTTTTTTACTCAGCATATTTTCTAGGAAAGTGAATCTAGTTGGTATTTTGGGAGGTCAAAAGTGAGTAAATTGCACTGACGGGTATAACAAAAATAAAACTAAAAAAAAATGGGATTTCTTACGCAAAACCATTTTTTGACAAAATTGATTTTGTTTTTTGTCGTAACTCAAAAGATAATAACTGTAGGTATTTTTAATGACACCAAATGATTAAATGACCAATCTCCATACATGAAGATATTTTCAAAATACTTTGACTCTTTTTGAACTATTTATAAATATGAGCAATTTTCGATTTTTTTTTTAAATGTTCGTTGATAAGAAATTGTTTGAGCTGTCAAAAAACTCAAAAATTGGTTACCTATAAAGTTCTTCATAAGTTGATATGAGAGTATAATAAAGTTGATCGGTATATCCACAATAACTGTTTATGAGTTTATGAAGTTAGAATTTTGACAAAATCACAACAATTTGAAAATAATTGTCATAAATGTTTTCTTTTTATAGCTAACATGGAATAAACATGGTTTTTTTATAAGAATTTTTTTTTATTGAAAAATCTACAATCCATACATATTCTTTGTACAATGAGTAAGTCTGATAAGTGACAAAAGTTAATTGACATGAATCATAAGATTAGGGAGGATACCCAGTGGTAACACCCTATAGACAGTAATAACAATGATAATATATATTTTTTTTTTTAAATTTAAGAGGTGTTACCTGGTAGCAACATCTAGCACTTATTCAGCTCACATACTTAAGAATAAGATGTCTGCATCATTGCCTTTTGAGTCTACGACGCGGGTTACCAGGGAGAGTGTTCGTTGATAATTTAGAGATTAGTGGATTTGTGTGTTGTTGAAGTTTATTGTGAAATCTGGTGTAATATAATTTGGATATTTGGTTAAGATTTTGGATTTTAAGATCTTTGTGTAGATTGTTGTTGGTTAGGTACCAATGAGAAGATGAAATTAGGCGGAGGCATATTGACTGGAATGCTTGGATTCTACGGGTGTTAGAAGGTTTGGCAGCACCCCACAATTGAACGCGGTAGGTAGTGGCCCGAGTAAGGATTTGTAAATTAGTAGTTTGGTATTTATATTCATTTTAGATTTCAGTAGCGGTCTAAGAAGGTGTAGGCGGGTTTAAGGGCTTTTCGTTTGGCTTCTAGGTGAGGATTCCAGGTTAGTTTATTGTCGAGGATGAGGCCAAGATATTTGACTTCGGAGTAGGAGGAGATTGGGATGTTGTTCATTGTGACTAATGGACAAAATCCTTTTCTTATGGTGAATGAAATGAAGAAGGACTTGGATTCGTTAATTTTAATTTTATATATTATTGTCCAGAGGTCGATTATGTTGAGGTGTCTTTGTAAGATGCTAGAAACAATGATTGGGTTGAATCACGATTGAATGATTGAATGAATTCTACAATTGCGTGTCGTCCGCGTAGGAACCTAGTTCAGTAAAGGGAGTTTTAGGAATGTCGTGCGTAAAGATATTGTATAGAAAGGGGGCAATATCACTGCCTTGGGGAACTCTAGCTAAGATGTTGAAGTAGTTAGAGAGGCTCGAGTTCTGGCGTACGATGAAGGTACGATCGTTTTATGAGAATTTAGAGTTCAAATTTTGATATGATTCACCAAAACCATTTTAATTTGCAAATAACTTTGTAGTTAAAAATGTATAACATTTTCAATTTGTATACCTAAGGCTTGACAATTTGATACAAGGTTACTCGTAAGTAGTGCATAATCGATATTAAACATCTAAAAGTAGATTTTCTTAGTTCAATTTTGGACTAAATTAAATATTTAAAGTTTGAACAGAGAATAATGGTTTTATTATTTTATTGTAATTTATAAATATTATTCGTGAGTACTTGAAACATTCATAATTATAAACTTGAGTGTTATATTTTATACACACAATGATACATTTTTCAATTGCAATGTGTTTGTCAACAATTAATTTAACCAACTGTATTACCGTATTACTAATAGTAAAATAAATTACTTTATTACCTAGCAATAATGTCAAAAAAAATGCTGATAGACTTTTTTTGATCAGAATCGGTTTTCATATGCAATGATTTATCATTGAATTAAAATTTAACTGGTCCATTAAAGTGTCTCACTTAATACCTACTGTATACAGTAGAATGGGCACCCTTTTTCTCCAATTTGATTATACATAAATATAAAGATGTGTGATATTTTATTTCAACATTATATGTTTTGGGCTGGATACAATTTTTTTTTTCGTAATCGCGAAGGATATTTTGTTATAACGTTAACACGTTATAATTTCACGTTACAGTGTCTAGCCCTTAGCAACCGAAGAATCATATAATTACGTTACCTAAACAACCAGGAAAAAAACGAACAATCAAATTTGGATATTACTTTATTCTTAATCGGATTTAAGCAACTGATGCTTAGTGTAGTAACGTTATCGTAGCCACCTCGGTGATACATTTTTTTAAATCATAATTTTAAAAAAAAATCTATGATTCAATGTTTTACTGTACGATCACGTTACATTTACTACCGACTTAATTATTTTTGTGTCTGACACTATCGTGAAAATTGTATTATTTAGTATTTTAGAGCGTCGTTATTTAACAAATCAAAAGTCGTTCATCCAAGGCCATTGAAAATAAAAAGAAAAAAAATTCATTGACATTATCGAAATTATCTGTTAAAGTTTGATTTTCTTAAGTTTTATTAGATTAAATATTTAATTCTTCATTGATTAGCTCCCATATTTGTAGGTGCTTGACGCTGATACCCTCATGTTTGAATTTAGCTCAAAAACCATACCAATAATTTTGTTTTTAATAAATTTTGTACAAATTTGGTACCTTCGTATTTGTTTAATATAAACTACCACATTGGTATATTAACAAAGGGATAACTAGATATTTTATGTTAATGAAATATACAAAATGCGCTAATATCAAAAGTTAGTCTGACTAAATTGTAAAAAAAATACAATTAATTAATTAATACATTTTGAAATGTATTTATTACAATGGCATGTGTAAAATGTATAAATTGTCTTAGTTAAAATGGTTGAGATATCATGTGAAAAAAAATGTATCTAGAATCTAAGATTTTAGATAGCAAATATAATATGCACAAACAATGTAAACTCTACGCATAATATGGTGTATTTTTCAACTTTTACACATAATTAAATTATAACATATTTAGTACACGATCCCGCTCAATAACCTTTTTAAAACTCATTATTTTTTTTTTACCTGCGACTTCTGGCGCAATCGATGTATATCCAAGTTGTACTAAGATACAAAATGTACTCTTTACTGTGAATAAATTTTCATTTGGAAGGAAATTAACTATATTAAAATTAAATTGTATGAAAAAGGTGTATTTTTGAATATATTGTGCAATAAAAATTGATACAATTATTTTACTCAACTCTTATAATAAATTTCAAAAACCATTTTTATAAAATATATTAATTCGTGTTTTTATTACTTTTAAAGTTTCGACACTTTTATCGATAAATATTCGGATGACATATTCTCCTGAATTTTGTTCTTGCCAGCTGATTCGTTCCTTCATTTACAAATACGCCTAATTCATTCATACACACGTCGTGGTAAGCCCAAACCTGACGATGAGTGACGTTTATTGATACAACCATAGACGATTTAATTAAAGCCGTATAATATTATGAATATATCTCTCTATTCGTCAAACACCTGAGTAACTTGCATATAACATTGATAAAATGTTTGATATTGATTTAACTATCAGGGGAACATGGGATACACGTTGTAGTCTAAAAGCACATTGCTAATCCACTGACCCGAAATTCCTTTAAAACATGATTTACTGTTCTAAAAATAACACACGAGTAATAAATCGGTATTTTCTCGATGTATTAATGAAACCGTAACATGGTTGTTTCAAAAACGTCTGTGCAACGACGTGATCGGCAAATCAATTAAATATAATTTATTATATTTGAGACAAACGGACCGACCGAGTTAAACACAAACATATTTATCAAGTGTGTAAGGAATTAAAATGTACATTTATGTATCGGTGTCACACTGTCATGACGTAAAAATATTAAAATATTCGAAAAAAAGGAATTGTGAAATAGACTTCAATTGTTTTTAATTATTAATCATACTATAAATCATTTTACAAACGTGCAGTTAAATCAAAAACATTTTAACGTCAATTAACACTGTTTAACCTGACAATTATTAATGTGTATTTTTTCTTCCTTATAAAATAATTTTGTAAAGTAACAATGGCATAACATTCAAATTTAGAAAAGGTCGGTAAGTGGGTACCGCTCTGCTATAATTATTAACTACGACATAATTAACAAACATTCGAGGTTTTGATAAATTCCAAAAAAAATTTGAACTTTAAATACTTATAAAAAAAGTGCACAATGTATTTTTAATATTTTTTAACTACTTTTAGAACAACTTACAAGAAATCGTGTTTTAAATTTTCAAGCTTTTTAACTCAACAATTTTTTTATTGATATTTATAAAAAACGGCTTTAAAAAACTGAAAAATGTTTATGCTTACAACTAGCTTAAAAAGTGTCAAAATATTTTTTTAATTTAATGGTGTAAAGAAATTAATAATCTCAACATTCTTTGTTTCTGTGTTGCTTTGACTACTATTATCGTGTATACCTACAGACAGAAAAAAAAACATATTATAATATATTGTTTGTGTAATACCCTGATAAGGAAAGAAAGGAGGGGATTAACTAGTGCAGGAAGTTCTGAAATAAATTTGGATAACGATATTTTGTTTATGGAACAGTATAAAGGATGTGTAAAATGCTTTGGAGTTTTGAAGCTGAAAGTTTAGAGAGGTATCATGAGTTTTACATTCAGAATATGCGTGTTGGATTGATTTATTTCACTGCGCTTGAGAAGAGATTTGTTTTTTTCCCTTATAGTTGGAAGTATGTTCACTTCCCCCCCCCCCCTCACACCCTTAAAGGTGCACTTGCCTGTACTGCTTATATCTATGATACAGATTTCTGATTACATGCAGCAGTGGGAAGGATGATGGCAATTGTAGTTCGCTGTGAGTCAATTGACCTAGCAGTTTTGACACTGTGTTGGACTACTCTTGGTCTTATCTCTTATAAAAGGATAATTCCTATTTGATTTTTTGGTTTGAGCCGCGAACAACAGAAGAAGTGGTTGGCCGTTAATTTAACGTTCGATTAGAGCCTCAGAGATGTCAGAGGTGAGGGTTGAACACTTGTATGGTGTAAATTCCTGATAATTACCCTATAGAGCCGTCACGGTGGAGAGTGTGTGAAATCTAGCATATGTTGCAGCCAAGTGATCTGAGTTCACATTATAATTTAAGCGTCCGTGAAGAAGGATCATCAGAAAAGAACAAGAGAAACCGTTAGTACCGAGGAGATGTACTAACGTGTTTTTTTTTTTTTTAATGCGGAGTAGTCGTTAATGTTTTCCAAATAATTTGGTGATGATGGTACCATCCATTTGAATTGGTAATTTTCTGCCTCAGAGAGATTGTATTTATCATGCCGAATGTGGAGACGCTTTCAATAATATAAAATACACAAACGAATTACGTCTTTGAAAATCTTGAATTTCAGTTATCACACGTCATATGTGTGATCGTGTTGTGGGTCAACACCGAACTAATATTAAGATTAAGTTGATTGTTTTAGATCTATGTTACACTATAATAAATTTGGAACCTAGATTATTTCATGTTTGATATATCAATACATATTTTCATTTCTATTCTGTATTTTATTTGAAAATTATTTTTAAAAACACAGATTTATAATATTATAATATACAGTGTGTCCCAGGTCTATTTGACTAATGCAATAACTTTTATAGCAGTAACAGTGATTAGCAAGAAATAATTTTGAATTTTAACACACTTTGAAAATTGTTTAAAAATTAATGACTTAACCAAATTAAAAGTTTTAAACGCCAAAATGGTTTTTAAATACTTATTTATGAAATAGCTATCTTGGATTATTAGAAAAATATTAAATACAAAATTTAAATTATTTATTTTTGTTGTAAAAAAATAAAATAAAATATAAGATATACAAATTATAACGCAGAGCTCTACAAATCATTACAAAAAAAAAAAAAAACTTAAAAATATTGAATAGAAAAAAAGTTATTGCATTAGTCAAATAGACCTGGGCCACCCTGTATGTACCTACAATGTATATGTACATTGAGATCATTCTTGTTAATTAGTTAATTTTATTATTAGTCACTTGTATGTTCTAGCATCAAATCCCTGGATTCATTACTTTACTTAGAAGCCATAACTATACGCGTTAACCTTAAACTTTTTTCATAGCTGAAATGCCTTATGTATTCTATTGCTTTTAGTCTTGATACATCCATAAGCATTGTCATTAAAATATTTAGTAATAAAGTCGCGGAAAGGAAAAATGTGACCGGTCCGTCATGCTCTAAGTGGTAATTTCCCGGTAGTAGTTATCAAATCATAAAACAAACAAAAATATTCTTTTAATACCTTAAGGAATTTAAAGGACATAATTGACTATCGTTAACTTAATATATTGAACACCTAGTTTCCAGCCAGCCGGCTCTCATTTTTCGTGTCCACGAATACGACACGTATAACGGGTGCGCGATGCTACAATGTTGAGTACCAATGGTTACAACGGTGGGTGTGAACAACATGCCACGGGTATCAGGTCTCATTTTTCGCGACTATAGTTATTATTACAACATTTATTTTTATCAGCGTCATTCATATGATAATTAATAAAAAAAAAAAAAAAATAGTAAAATAACAATTATTATAACAATAATAATTGACTTAATAATATATATTTTAATTTAGTATATTTTGTTTATTATTTAACAAATCAACAAGCAGAATATAATATAATACGTCATAATATATAATAACAAAAAAATATTTGCATCTTCCCTATACGCATAGCTTATGTCGTGGAGTTTTTATTGAGTTGTGATATACCTATCTAAACAAATTTACATTTAATTATAAATATATATGAGTAAAATCGACATTATTCAAGAATTCTACATAGTTTAATTGCTACAGATAATGAGCTTTTTATACCGAATTGAGTATAGAAGATAGGAACACTAATATTTATATTTTCTTTGTAGCGTATTCTATAGTTCTGAGTAACATGATTAATATTACTATGCGATTAATAAAAGGTCATTAATGCATATTTTGTATAATATAAATTTTTAAATTTTAAATGGTCCCTTAATAATTATATTATAATATAATATAAAATAAACAAATAATTAAGTGTTTATAATGCTAATGTTTATGAAAATCAATGGAAAGGTCTAATCCAAACTCAAACTTACCAACAGCTTTTTAATTCTTTAATTGTATAAATTAATTTAAAGTCAATTTTCAACAGGACTTTATTTTTCTGTATAACCTTATTTTGCAATGACACAGCCACATTTTGTCATTACATAACCCATTATAATAAAGTTTCAAACAACAAAAATTTAATAATATTACACTTTATTTTTATTTATTATACTTGTTATTCAATGTCCTAATTTTCGACTTTTTGTTGTTGACCTTTTAGCATAATCATAAAATGCAAACCGTCAGAATAAACTTAATAAGCAATCATTTTCATGGTAACCAATGCCAAAAATATCATGAATATTAAGATAATGATTCCCATTTATTATAACTTTTGAAGTATGTTCAAAAGTTTAACAAAAATATGTTATAAGTGCACCTACACAATATTATTCAAGTGTAGGACGTAAATATACTTTATTATATTATATTGGTCTAAATGTGACAAATTTAAAAAACAGTTTAAATAAATGGTTTATAATGTTTTGCAATGATATCCCAAACGAAATTATACTATCTTTTTTAAAAACAAAATGAAATAACATTTTATTCTTATGTTTATTTTGTATGTACTTTAAGTAAGGACGGTTCCAGAGCAAATATCTGGTTGAGAGGGAAATCGGGCATTTTTATCTTGTACATCTTTAAAATATTAAATGAGTATCAAATACATCACTTGAGCTTATTTTAAATTAAAATGTATAGATGGTGGATAAATTAACCACTTCATATTAGGAGTGTATATTTAAAAAATGTAATAAATACAATTATCACCATAATTATTTTAATAAATATCTATTATTTTATATAATTTACTTATTTATTAAAAATGTTCAGGACCCAAATAATGTGTTATGCTAAATTATAAAATCTGAACGCCGTTTAAATTAGATAGGTTATTTATAAAATTCGATCAATTATTCTTCTAGTATTTATGTACCTACCTATATAATTAAATAATTACATTAAATATTTCTTTAAAAAAATGTGGAATTATGTATGTGTATGGTGGGAGCTCTGGGGTGAGGGTCTTGACCTTTTGCCTCTTGCTCTCCACGATCATGTTCTTGGCCTTAAGAAAGAAATGATTTATGAAACGAAACTAATATACTTATAAATTATATACTTTAAATCAATCGAGTACCCACGAATAATATTTTTTATAAGATGACTAAAGTCGTTATTCTTCGTTAAAATATCTAATATCGTCCAAATTTAAAATTAAAATGTCATAAAAAACGGTGTTTATATATTTTTTAGATTTTTTGGTTACATTATGAACTACTTATGATAAAACTTGTTTTGAAATTTCAATCCTAATCTATAAAAATGAACTTTTAACTATAAAATAATTTGTCAGTTTTCGATATTTTGTAAAGTGAACTTTAAATGCAAGTAAAAAATTGTGCAAATGTATCTTTAATATTTTTCAACTTATAAGGAACCTTGTAATTAATTTTCGAACATTTTGACCTGATAAAAAAAATTATCGACATTATATAAATGGCCCATATAGGGTAGGAATACAATTTTAAAAATGGTAAATATCTATAAATAGCTCAAAACAATTCAAAATATTTTAAAAAATGTATCATGTATAGAAAATGATAAAATAAACATTTTGTGAAAAAGGTCAAGTTATTACTATCTATGGTTATAAGTTTTTGAATTACAACAAAATAAGAAAATCGTTCGACGAGATATCGTTAATAAATGAGTGACTATTTAATGTCGTAAATATAAAGAAAGCTTTTTTTAAATTTTCTTTTTAATAAAAGTAGGAAAACTTATAAGGAAGCTTGTAATACATTTTCAAATCTTATATATAAAAATACAACTTTTTATACATTTTTAACTCAAAATAATTTGCAAATTTTCGTGATTTGGTGATTTTTATTAAAATTTTAACTTCAGACGCTCATAAAAAAATATTGTAAATATATGCTCAACTTTTTTTAATTTTCACTAACAACTACGTCTTACTAGAAACCTTGTATCTAATTTTCAATTTTTTGACCAAGTGATATTTTTATTATGGACAATAATTTAAAAAAAAAAAATCAAATTTTCGTATGCCTATAAATAGCTCAAAAAGAATCAAAATATTTTAAAAGTATTATGGCTTATAGAAAATACTAATATAAACATTTTGTGGACATTTCATGTGAATACAAATAGTTTTTTTTAGAGTACCACCAAAAAAACAAAATTTATTTTTCTAAAACTGGTTTTGCTTAAAACTTACCGTTTTTCCTTAATTTTTTATTGGTTTTTCAAGACGCTTTTTGAAACTACTGTACATTTTTACTTTTAACTCCATGAAGACCCAACTTGATTTATTTCCTTACCTGAAATGCTGACGAAGGAAATCGAAGCATATTTACTGCACTGAAAGGTGCAAAAGTCAAAAAAAAAAAACACTCATCGCTGTAAAATCAATAAATTCATCGCTCTGCTCAGAACCTATTATAAAAATACTATAACATTATAAATGTTATTATTTTTACAATATTAATTATCTTTTGCAAAATCATTAGAAACGAAATGACATTTTGTCGGAAAAATGAGCTGACAATGAATGAATCAAATATGATTAATGTTTTTTTAGATACAATGTTTGAAAAGTTGAGATTGAAAACAATTAATGGATATTTTTCATCGTTTTAAAACCCAATGCCTTAAGTGTAACAAAAATTATAGTTTTTGTTTTATCTATGTTTTATCTATACTATGCAATAATATATTTTATAATATACATATATGTATAGCTTTATTATAATAAGGACATTTGTAAATTACTGCAATGATGATTACTTGTAAGTTAAGAATTCCGATTTGTATTTGAAGATAACCAATAATGATATGTTTACGATAAAAATACTAAAATCAGTATAAAAAATTAAGTATAATAGTATTTTTAAATGCAATATTAATTCTAATTTAAATGTTTAATGTACAGCTTTATATTGTTGCTCAAATGATTATGCGCTCGATGATTACATATTATTGGATTTACTTAATAAAACAAATAGTGAAATGCACGAGCAAGTATAACAAACAAACGGGATTGGTTGAATTTTATTTGGATATTACCCAAAAATGATTTGAATTTTTTTAATATTATTGTTTACATTACTTCAACTATTTTAACAGTTTGTATAACATAGCAAACTATAGTAAATTGTAAAAATTACAAATATGTACGAATTTTGTGTTCTGATCATAATCTAAGTATTATTCCAGACGCCTTTATATATTGTTATTATAATATTATACAGCATAAAAAAATTTTCTTACTTGTCGAAATTCCACTACATGTTGTTTTCTAACGGCATATTACATTAATATGCCAATATAAAATAACATGCAGTATACCAATGCCACCATAAGTATCATTCAGCTTTAATTTTGTAAACTACTCACGGCAGTCCAATCTTGTTGCTGTGGCTCTGAAAAGAGCCTTTTTCGTTATGTTTGTGTTTTCTCCGTCACATCCTATAAATAATACTGAAGTTCGTTCATTAAAAAAAAAAACATGTTTCCTTAAAAAATCAAATAACCTGATATAATATAAAATAAATGAAACGTATTAGTTTACCTTAAAATATGTAATGCAGTCCACTAACTGATATCGTTCAGTTAAAAATGCATAATAGGCCATTAATCGATCTATTACGGTTGTTCACGTCAAGTTAACCTACTCGTATACATAATGATAATATTATAAATGTATTATTATAATATATTATAAAATAACTAATCGCGTTCAATACGTAGTAACTCGAAAGTGCGTTTAGTACGCTGTGAATGTATGATTTCGGGTTATAAATTATAATATTCGTCGAAGGTTTAATCATAGTTAAGAGCTTTAAATTATTATACCTTTTTCCGTACACCGTACGTAGAGTACTATTGCATTACGGTGCATTATTGAATACATGGATTCCAAACTGCTATTAATGAGCGTCCAATAATTAATGACCTATGAATTACATAGTAGTAGAGGTATATATAGTATTAAGTAGTAACACAGTATACACTATAAACCAGAGTTAGCCCTGGCACCGACCAAATATACTCACCAAATCATTATTGATCAAAAATAGGTGCCTACACTGTCCAGTCTTGTATATTTATTTGTAGGTATGAAAAAAGTACAAAGTGTCGTAATATTCAAAAACGGCTTTTGGTTATTACACCGAAAATAGTGATGGGTTAGGGCATCAAAAACCCTACGTTTTAGGATTAAGTAAAAATCTCCCGTGGAATCCTACGCCTCTGTTTTTAAAAAAAATGTCTTTCAACATTACCATTCATCCGTGATTTCAAGCGTTTAAAGTTAGTCACGCGAACATTATTGTGCTATAATAATACACGCCTATACTCCAGGCAACTATTACGCTGTTCATAATCTACTGCCTAATCACTCGTTCAAATTGGGGCTCAATCAGAAATCCTTAGTCCCTACTGTAAGTTATCAAACTATACGGTGGTGCTTCGTGTGACTTGTTTCACCGTACATTAATCAATTGTCCTGCTAGTTTCTCCGCTAGACCCAATTTAAAAAATCAGTTTTTACACGGGTTTCGACATCTCACATTCTCAGACTATTTTCTAACAAAGTGGCCTTACTGAAATCCGTTCAACACTTCATCCTCTACGTGGGTTCTAAAATTTAAAAAGTTAAGAAGATGAGATAATATAAACATTTATGTAAATATTTTTTTAATAAAAAAAATAATTACTTTATCTAAGTTGAGTGAAAAAACTATTGAAATATTGTGTGTTTATACCTGGCATCAGTGTGTTAGCTAAGTAAAATGTATCTAAACTAAATGACTTCGCAATAACTGTTAGTATAATTGACATAAACAATATGTATTTTTAATAGCTTAATGATGTGTTAATGATATTATTTATATAAATGTATTTTTTTTTACACGTACTACGAAATACACATTTAGATTCTGAAAGAAGCAAGTATTGATTTTCCAATGACGTGCGAGTGTTTTTTTAATTTTTGATCTGAAGACGCAAATGCTTCATCATCAATATTGAGGGTAATTCTAGTACCAAATTAATCCTAGGTTGTTCTTTGGGCGGCCAAAAGTAGAAATGTCCGAGTACTTTTTAAAATAATTGAGAAATGCAAAAAAAAAATTACGACAAAAATGGAAATACTTATGTAAAACCAGTTTTTTCAACCCCGATTTTGGATTACTGTTGTAATTTAAAAACTAATAACTGTATAATTTCTAATATAGTCAAGTAGTTAACAGACAACTAACTTTATAAATATCCTTGATGGTGTAAGGCAAGAAATATAAATGTTTTCTCAAAAAAAAATTGAATTATAATCTCCCTTGGGATGACAACAACCCACTTTTTAATCTCATAGTTATATTTTTAGTAATAGTTCCTCCGGTTGGTATCCAATGTTGACTGACAAGAATCTTATTTATTGCTAATATATTTTTTTCAAAACATATTAAACATTAATCAAAGAAAAAAAATGTATGCGTACAATTGGTTAATACAAAAACAAAAATAATAGAAGATAAACACATTTTAGAGATCCGAGTAGTGTTTTAGGGTAGGGAGGTATGCAGATATACATGTTAGTCATTACTATAAACATGTAGTCAACTTACTAATCTCCTAGAAATATAAAAATGGATCAAAATTTAAAAAGTGCTATATTTTTATTTAAGTGTTTTAAAACAAAAATTAATTAATCGTTTCTTTTTAAACGTATGGGTTTTCATATCGGCTATTCAACTATTTTAAGTGGGGATACTATTTTCATTCCGTCTAGAATATACAGGTTGAGATATACTGAGACAAGTTAGATGTGAAAATGTTGAAATTATAAAAAAAAACCAATCGACAATATACCTACAATATGCCATCAAATACCTGTTTACTATTTACTATTCACAAATCAACAGATATCGTTAGTTGTACATTTATACAAGGCAGGATTATAATATTAAATCATAAGGTAAAATATTTACTTGTCGTAAGCTCTTATAAGATTAAGTTTAAAAACAAATTATATTTAAATGAAAAGTAAACTAAGTTTAGGAGTTCCTTTCCACTAGCACAATTAATTTATCACAAAAACTTAAGTATTAAATATACGTAATATTGAATATTATATCTATACAATTAGAAAAAAAAACTAAAATCAATAATATGTCACATAAGAACATGTACATAATAGCAATATACTAGTAATATCAATAAAACAGTTAATACACCGTAATTTCCTTCAAGTTTCTCCATCAAGTATATTCAAACGTAATCTGTAATAATAAACCTATTGCATGCTTTTCGTTTAAAACTTATATTTGTATTCATTCACACACAGTACACACACATATCCAAGTATTATGTTTTCTGTATCCTATTATGAACTACCTTCTGTACACAAAGAAACTATGAATAATTTCACTAAGTCATGATATAATATAATTTAAAACAAGACTAAAAGTGCGATACATAATATATAACACGAAGTGAAAATAAATACTAAAATATATTATGAATATTCAATAAATATTCTTAAACATGTCAAATTATAATAATTAAAAGTCTGTTTTATATTTCAATAGACATGATACGATTTGTTGGTATTAAATTCATTTTTTTTTAGTAGTGTATTAAAAAATAAAGAACAGGAATAAGAATATTCGTTGTATGTACAACTTCTTATTCAAACAATCTTGTATTTTTATTAATGTAATCATAAGAGCAACTTGACGTCAAAAAAAAACTATGCAGCAGTACTGAAAAAGGTTAATACAAAATTGAAAATAAGACAAGGCTTAGTGCTGTACGTCTGAATAAATAACTCGTTATTAAAAAATTGATATACTTATCATGGAAAGTAAGAAATAATGACAAAAAGGTATTACCTGTAGGCTGTAGTAAATTGTAATTCTCATTTGTGTTGTTATTAAATATACCTAGATACACGGTGGCTCTTGGTATTTAAATTCATGACTATTCATATTAATACAGTTGTCATGCGTAGCTTATAATATATTATTATCAATTGAATACGCTTTGGAATATTGTATTTTGCAGGCTGATATAAACGAAGTAGTTAAATTATAAGTTTGATTAGATTATAGATTTTATGTTAAATAGCATATTATGGCGTTTAAGGTTAGTTTTTCGAAGAGGTTATTGGTGACTGTACTTGTTTGTCTCCGGTGTAGATTAAAAGGAGGAGGTAGATGGGATAGATTCCTCCATAGTAATCTATAATCCACAATAAAGTCGTGTTTAACATGGAATCGAACAGAGTAGTAATTTAATATTAAATATAATATTATAAACTATAGTGTTTTTCGGTAATAACTGTTGGAAGTTTAGAACATATATGTTTTTAAGACTTACGAGTGTGCTTGCAGTCAGTGCTATAAAATTATGATTTTTAATTTGTTTTTAATGAGATTCATCTTATTGATGTATTTTATTTTAGTAATTCATTTGCAGGTGCTTCGAGTGTTTCTTTTAGTTAAAAATTACAAAATGCACTTGTATAGTTCCATATATATATATATATACAATCGTTAGGTTGATTTTTATAGTAAGTACCTATATTTTATTTCTTTGAACCTTTGTTTGTTAGATGATACTTATAATATAGCTACCTGTATTATATTATTCACATATTTTCGTAATTCGTTATTTTATCTGATATTTTGTATAGTTTCTAGTGTTCCTAATGTAATTTCTATGGAAGTTAAAAATGAAAAAAAAAATAGATAAATATCATATAATGGGTTGATTTGTCAGTGATATTATAGGATTTTACAACTATAGACTATTCCAATGAGAAATGATACAAACAACCTACATATATACATCTACTTATTACCATAATAATATGTCATTATTTTATTGAATAATTATTATATTATAATAATTAGTAGGAATTGTTTAATTTATAATTTCACCTCGATACATTAATCACGTATTCACGTAGATTAATGCATTATAGAATTAATTAATTAATTTAATAATAAAAAATCATACTAAGGACTTAATACCGACTAATTCATAATAATAAATAATAAATCTTAATAGGAACTAATATTACCACTTATTATTAGTAAATCATACGAGTTTTGACAAATGATGAACGACTGATAAGTTAAATTACTATTGGTATGCATTGCTGATGATCAATTATTATGTCATAATTACGAATTACTGGTGTTATGTGAGCATCTAATGCGTTAAAATAATCGAAGGATTTAATTCGCTGGCTTTACTGATTACTAATGATAATACATATTTTAAAGTGTTTTTGATGAAGACTTTAGTTAATCTACCTCATATATCATTTAACTCGTTGATCTTGTATTTTTAATTCAGCTGACAGTTTATTATAATTTATTATAAATATATGTATAAACTTATCTTCTTATCTTCCAATATAAAAATGTCGTTCTGCTGTATAGTAGGTTTTAAGTGTACTTTTCTCGTTATTGAGTGGTCACTAAGCAATGAATGCGTTAAATTTTCATTCAATAATAAATCATTGCATACGAAAAACGTTTCGGACCGGAACGTTGTTAACCTATTTAAATATAAAGATATTTTTAAGTTTATTTTTCCATTAGTAATATAATAGGTAAAGTAGGTTTAACTAATAGGTTAAAAAAATATACGTAAGTTCATCACACGTAATATTTGATATTTAAAAAAATGATCATAATAATTGTTTAACTTATTTTTGTTATTAACTTATAACTAAATACCTACGTATAGAAGAATGGTTTAAATACGTTTATAGTACAAATAAATCAAAATTACCAATTAGTATAAATATTTAAAAAATGTTACTGAGTAGGTACTTGCATAAGCTAAAAAATAAATAATGGCAAATTTTGCCAAGTCCAAACGATAAATATTTATTGAATAGCAACTAAATAGGTAGCTAAAATTGTTAAAGGAATGATTGTTTTTTTTGTTTAAATATCCAATTTCATGAAAATTTCACTTTAAAGTTTTAACGATACGCCTTCATAAATATCAAAAATGAACTTGTTACGTTTCCAATAATAATTATTCTCTCAACATATTAAATAAATAATATTTTCGTTTAATTGGATGAAAATGAAATTATACAGTTACTTCATAAAAGGTTCTGTATAACAATTCAACACGTTTGTAATATACTTTTTCTAGTATATTTCAATGATGAATGTATAGCTTTCTGAAAAACTTAAATTACTTAAAAACATAAATATTTGTATTCATTTTAAATTCTGAGCTGAGCGATGGATGTATTGATTTTACAATGATGTGTTTTTGTGTAGGTATCTGTCATTACCTTGTGGGGCAATAAAAATGCTTCGTTTTTCTACTTCTAGTATCTTTCCTGGTAGAAAGTGAATCTAGATAGTACTCAGTTGGCATTCCTCATATATTTTACTACCTCGATCAAAAAAAAAATGTATCAAAACGTCGAATTAATTTTTTATGACCATTTGAAGTTTACATTTCTACGAAATTAGACGAACAATTGTAAATTAATGATTTTTCATCGAACGATTTCCTTATTTTGTTGTAATTCAAAAAAAAAATAACCGTTGATAAATAAAATGTTTATATGGACATTTTTGTACAAGATAATAATTTCTTAAATTGTTTTTAAATCTTATTGTGCTATTAATAAACATTTTAAATTTCCAATATTTTGGTTTTTTTAGTATAAATATTTATAAAAAATATGTTTTGCTTGGTCCAAAATGTTTGGAAATGTAATATAGTATTCCTCATAATTTTTTCATATACCAATTAAAAAATTTCGAACATACATATAGTCATAAATCATAATATATTTTTATAAGCCTCTTAAGTTAAAATTTCGACAAATTTCGTCAAAATCATGAAAATTTATTAATTATTTTGTAGTTAAAAATACATAAAATGTTAAAGATTGAAAATTTAAAATAAGGTTTCTCGTAGTAAGTTTCTCATTATACTGTAAAATCTAAAAATATTAAGACATGGTTTTTTTTATTACCTTTCAACTTACAATTTGGACAGTATTACATACAAAAGATAAAACATACATTATAGTGACCCAATCGACGATTACTGTACAGCAGAGCGTACCCACTTACCCGCCTTTTTTTTATGTATCATTTAATAATTTTATAAAACCATAAGATTGTGGAAAAACCAGAGGAGTTTATTTTTTAATTATAATTTATAGTACAATGATATATGGTCGTTCTTATAGAGAAAGTAAAACTGGATTTGAACTTCAACTATGAACCATTAATATTGAAATAAAAATTAATTTTAAAATGTTTTTTTTTTTAATTTTTAGTATTTTAAACACTTTTTTAATAAACATTGAACAAAACTGTATTTTGTGGTATGATTGCATTTACCGAGAGCTCCACTCGGAAACACTGTACGAATGCGATAATTATCAAACTCACGTTTAAAATAATAACATATTTTACACTACGGAATAATATTGACAAGAACTAATATTTAATTAGATTTTTTTTTTTATCGACCTTATATTTTCAGCTTAACGAATAGTAATTTATGCTAAATTCATCTAAATGCTGTAATAATCTACATATTTATATTTTTAACTTGTCGTACGTATGCATACAAATAAAAAACTTAAAATTTGAATTTACATTATTGCAAAATGATAAAATAAACATTTTGTACTACGGTTGAAAAATAAATCACTATTCGAACATAATTTATTTATTACTTATTTTAATATAAATAAAAATCAAACTATAAAAGAATCAATTTATTGTATTTGCATAAGTAGGATTTATTAAATAATCAACATTGAGTTAGGTACCTACTATCAATATTTCTATATTGTTAAAACATTTAATTACTTTTATTTAAAATTGTGTGCTATTTATTATTAACTCTCTGTAATGGACTACGTAATTATTATAATATTCGTGCATATTATAGTTTGTGGTTGAAATTGCATAATACACTACTTAAGTTCCCCATTCCACGTGTGTGCGTGAAATTTACATTTATTGTGGTAAATAAAAACTGTGTACTAATAAAATCCATCTAAAACACGTGTGTAACTATTTACATTTATTAGTTGATTAATGTTTAAAATATTCTTCATTCGCTTATTTACGAATAAACGTACTGCGTGAATTTATTTATTGATTTTTTTTTTGTATGTATATAAATATATTCTCCGAGGTAAAAGTACTTTTTTTCAGATTCCATAATAATATAGCGAACCTAAGTTTAATAATATATAGTACTCTATTGTATAATATTTTAATATAATACGTTTTTAGAAACTAATAGTTGCAAAGTTTGAAAAAATTTAAATATTATATAAATTTATGCTTTGAAATAAAGAACGAAAAAATTGGATGAAACACTTTGAAACCCAATTATTGCTATATCTATATAAATAACCTAACTATACCTAATTTTTATTGAGTCGCTTAAATGCAATGTGTATTTTTTCATATACTTGCAGTTGTGTTTATTGTAAAGTTATAAACATATCAGTTATAACTAGGTATAGAAAACTATTTTCTAATATTTACTTCTAGCATGCAATAATAATAAATAGCGTTTTGATATAGTTTGTCGTCATAATCTTTATTTTATTAATAAATTCATTTTATTTAGTGAATTATCTCGTACTTTACACAGCAACAATAAAAATAATGACAATATTTTGTCACGCCAAAGTTAATATATTTTAAAATTTAAAAGTACTACTGTAAAAATGTTCGCTCAATGTTTTATCTTGTTTTAATAATGGCATCGGTATTTAATTGCACACGAATAAAATACCTCTCGTGCATTCCGAAATATTATAAACGTTTAATTCAATCATAAGGCTTTGTCTTTCAATATTTTTTACTGTGTTACACGTGTGCCCACTAAATCAAATTTTCTTCTAGAGCCCCCCAATAAATTGAAAAATCTAATCATTTTTTTACTATAAATCGTGTGAACATACACATTACACATACACAAAAAAAACTCACATCATTGTACAGTTAATACATTCTTAGCTCCAATCAGTATCTAAATCTGAAACCAATAACCAACAAAGTATATTTTACATTTAAGTTGTGATATTTTGAGTTTTTATTTAAATGAAACATGTCATCACTCATTAGTACCATATCAGCAAAAAATAAATGATTTATTTGCTTATAATATTATCGATATTGGACCATTTAAATTTTTCAAAAAAAAAAAAATATTCAGCATATTAACTAATTTAAAATAAATACATTTGAAAAAACAGAATAATACATTTCCAATGATTTATCTGTCTTTGACTAATTACACACTTTATATAAACAATCAATTAACAAGCAAAATAATATTACAGTGTACAGTAAAAAATATGAATATTTTGCACAAATGTGTGAATTATTAGCATGTGTTAATTAAAAACAATAATAATCGATGCGAAATTAATTCTACACAAATCCAATTTGCTATCAAAATTATAAGTTAAATTATTATGTTTTGAAGCTATTATACTTATTATAAGTAGTCCGGATCAAAGGATTAACAATAAATCATCATATTATATACGTAGTATTATTGATAATATATTATATTATAATATTATTATGAACATGGATTTCAGAAAGAAAATAAAAGTAGGTATTTTATTAAATCATATTATGCTGTACTAAAACAGAGTACCATTTTAAAATCATTTTTTCTTATAGATATACCATGATATTTAATCTAATATTTAATACGTTACTATACTGTCAACTAAAATAACTAATGTGTTTTATGCTGACCAATTAATTCAACTATACTTTTTGATTGCATTTTAATATTTGTTGATACTAAATAAATAAGTTGTTTTTAAATTCAAACACTAAAAAAACCCAAATACTTATGTTTTTTTTCTTACGTATTGGTCAAGGCGTCAACATTTTACGTAATTTTTGGATATCAAGTAAGATAATTTTTTTAGAATAAAATAATATATATTCAATTTGAATATTTATTATACCTTAAGAATTTTCTTAGAATATCACAATTGCTTAGTATTTTATGAGAATATCTATTGGTTATGTAATAATTTGTTTATGAATTGATCACAAAAAGTAAATATCTAATCAAAAGTATTGGTGTATTGATGCTTTAAAAGAAAATAATTAGTAAATCTTGGGAAAAAATGTTTTCATAAACATTTTTTTTTCTTCGGGTAATCTATAACAAGACTTAGTTAGGTTTTTGTAAACTTTATAGTTGTGCGTGACATATTTAAAATGTTTACGTTGATTCCAAAAAATATTTCATTTTAAAGATAAATCATGTTTATGATATTATATACTTTATCGGAAAAAATGATGATATTCTTTCTGGAGAATATATTATATAATGCCATCATTACACAGGGCATAAAAATAATAAGTATACGTTCAATTTTTCTATTTAATGAAAAAAGATTCAAAGTAATTTAATTTGTAGACAATTTTTATAATGTATGTATAAGTAGATGAAGTGTGATAATAATCTGATAAATTTTAACAGTGACGTATACCAAATATGTTTCAACATATTTTGTGGTATTTAAAAAAAAAAATCTAACTTTTAAATGTAAATTCGAAATTATTTTATTTGAACATTAAAATACGGTTTTAATTAAAACTTTAACTATAATAGGATTTAAGACCTAATATAGGTGGGGGTACTCGTGGTATTATACTAAATACTAATATACTATAAAGCGATTAAGAAGTGAGTATATCGTATATATCCATATAAAATCCATTATTATCATGAGCCATCAAAGCGATTCGATGTCGGCAGAGTTCTGTCCGATTGGTTTGCAAAGTAAACGAACATTTTACAATTTAGACAAACGCAAAGTACGTAATCTATAGACGTCCAATTTTAAATCGTATTACATGTAGCTTTATGTGAAACTATCAGTGCACTTTACCTACATGGTTTAGTCAATATGGCTATACCTACATCAAAAGTGTTTTCCACAACAAAACGTATGTTTGAAAAATCCAAAGCCCCGTTTAATATAATATAAAAACAAAGGGTTTAACGAAATAATTTATTTTAGTTGACGATTTATGATAACAAAACTATCACGAAACAATGAATAGGCCATATTATAGTTCAGACAAGTCCAGAAGTTCTAACCTAAAACAAGTGCCAAACTAGCCACAACTCAAAATAGATAGTTTCGAAAAAATCGATTTGAAGTTTAAAACAAAGATAATATTATAAAGCGTTTTGCACTTGGGTGTTTAAAAACTTAAATACTTACAAAACAGTATGCTTTAAAAACAGATATTTTTAAATATTCAGACTTACTCTTTAAGACGCAAAAATTTAGACTTGTATCTGTGCTTACTTTGTACCACACAAAGTGAATGTAAGACTTCCTTAATTTTAAATGTAGCTGTATAGCTTGCACATGATATTGTATCTGAGAATGCCATGTACAGAGGCTATGGCTGTATAGAATGCAATATTATCGCTGCAGTATCACCAATATTATGAAATGTAATAAAAATAGGAATAGCTATAGGGAAAAAAAGTTATAAACAGTCTAAGCATAATCTAAAAATCAAACTTCTCTATTCGTAAAGAACTCGCATGCACTCTGAAAAAAAATAGCTGATTAAACGACCCGCTACTTGTATACAGTCGGTAACACGCGTGATATGATACAATCTGGCTTTGTTTGTACAGACAGGTTAAAATATAGGCAACAGATTCGTGGAACAGAGTAAGTAGATCACTAACACTTTCTGTAACGAACACGTCTTTCAATATTGATTTATTATATTTTAAATCATTAATATTATTGTTGACAATATATCAATTGTTTTCTTAAAAAAATGCAGGTATTATTATTGTCAGGTTGCACAAAAAATGTATTCATTTAATGGTTCGATAAAATTTGGTGGACCAATAATTTTCCATTAAATCGTGTTTAAGAGATTATTAGCTCACAATTTATTCATTAAATATTTAGTGATTTTTCATGCAACCCGTCAAATGTATTGTAGGTACATAAAAAGTTATCGAAATACAGTTTGTTTTCAACTACCTATATTTTATCGTAAGACTAAAAGTGCTATTATTGATTTTATTGTTAAAGGTCTGGTTTATTCATGAAATACGAAAATATGGACCGTTAAGTTATCTTTTACGTTCTAATGGTAGGACTTTGCACCTAAATTAACCCAAACTCTTGACACCCTTTAAAATCCTCAAAAACCGGAAATAGTTCCTAAGTCGCATCCTGATAAAAGGTACCCATAATATTATTGGTATTATTATGTTAGTTGTGGATTTTACAAATATACCTACGTGAATTTCGTTGGACCTATAATTTTGCAAAATAAGTTCAAAGATAAGTACCTAATATCTGTTGATGAATAAACCATAGTCTAAACATAAAAATTAATAAGTTGGTTGATATTTACACAAATCAGTGAGAATATATTACAATAATTTTAATTAATTATTAATAAACGACAAATATATTAAAAAATTGGCAGATACAAAATTGTGCCTTAATGTGCTTAAAAAATGATACTGAAGTCTGAAAGTATCATATTTTCGTATGAATCGTATTAACAGTTGATTTAATAAATAATTAATTTATAAAATGTATATACAATTTTATAGACATTTAAAAAATATACAATTTGGAGTGTTTTAAAATTTAAAAAACCTTACGAGGTCATGATTTATATAATAAAAACACAATAGAAAAACTTTTTATGGTATTTATCGAAAAATGGAAGAAATCAAAGTATTCAATTCGAATCTGTAAAGCAACAATCTTTTAAATTTTTTCCAGTTTCAGTATAAATGTATAATATCACATCATTTAATTTTACTCATTATAATAATAATAAACAATAATATTTACTTTAATTATAAAAGATTAAATTCAGGTTTGCTTGATAAAAAAACCAATATCTTCAACCATGCCAATATTAAAACAATAATACTTACAGTCCTAAGTCTGATAAAATACTATACAAAATACTAGTATTTTCACCATTGAAAACTTACTACTTATTTTCTATTACATAGGTACCTATTTTGTTAGATGCAATTTACTTACATCAAAAAATACTCTGAAACTCAATTATGCACTTCAAAAAGGTATATTAAATACGCAATAAAAAATTACAGCCAGCCAATAATTCATTATAATCCAAATGGTTTTTTTTTTCTAAAAACCTGAATAAGACTGTAATTTGAAATTAAGATTAAAAAGTTCAGGTAAAAATACAATTTAAATACATATTTTGAAGTATACAAATTAATAAAATAATTATTTTCTGTGTATATTTTCACGTTGGACTTGTTTTTAGTTTATTGACAAAAATAAAACATGTGGATGGTAATATTTTTATTCTATTTATTCATAAAATATAATATAGTCAATAAGTTTTTATCATAGATATTGAACCCTACTAGTATACGAAATATTGGTATAGGACATCAAAAATCGTTTTTATTTTTCAAATATTTATTTAAATTTCATCAGCGGCACTGTGCTTATTTAAATGTACACATACATTAAGGTTAAGTACGGCTAGGTATATAAGATTGAAAAGTTTCATTTGTATAAGTCAAAAGTTAGTTGATGTTGGCATATTGCACGGGTTGAACGATTCGGGTAGATGAAGATTTTAGTTTCCAGTCTCTCGTTTTCGTATATTATGTGACATTTGGTCAGGATTTGTTTGACAGTAATGTTTGTTCCGAAGCTGGTTGTATACTAACCGTTTTGCTATCGTCATTATATAGTTATGCAAAAATAATACTACAACTAATAAAAAAAGTTTTTAAATGCATACGAACATTTTAGACATTTTCACAATTTTTCCGTCTATCGAGTATAACTTAGGACCTCAATTTTAGGATATTATATCTTATACCGTGCGTAGTTTTTTTAAGTTATTTTAGTTTTTACTAAAAAAATTCAATTCAACGTCAGCACTTGCCTTAATTTACAGTCTATCGTTCAATATTCCTATCAAGCTCGAATTTTTATTTTCAAAAAAATCATGCAACCAGCTCTCCAGTCGAATTAATCTGGATCTTAAGTAACAATTGTATTTCAAATATCAAATTTTCCATCTCCATGTGCAAATTCTTTTAAATAATTATGAAATATTTATCTTATTTAAAAAAAAAAGCTAAACACATTTATTGACTCATATTTTCTGTACTGGCGTTATGCAATTAAAATATCATTATTATTTATTACGAAATTCTATATACATTGAGTGAAAAAACTAAACAGATAATATTTTTATTTTTTAAAATTATTTTTTTTTTTATTTTTTAGTAAGCACACTATCAGATAATACCATATTATATTGAGTCTAATATTCGTCCCTACTTTAAATAAAACTAGGTACGTTTGTTATTTATAAATTACAACTTATTTTTAAAGTTATAATGTTTAAGTTATTAAATTGTTAATTTATCTTAATTTGTTATTTAATTGATTTCCCTTTGTTCAGTTTGTTTGGTTTAATTGTCTATTATTTTATCTGCCAACGATTTGTATACTATATCGTCAATGTTAATATATAAAATTGTCCGTTCAGGCGCTATAATACACAAATATTTATAAATTCACGTATTTAGGCAAATAGTAACTTGAATAAATAATAACTGTATACTTTGTGAGCAAGCTCGATCACATTAGACATTTTGTATGGAAGGTAATTAATACGCATTGATTCAGAACATTCGACACGACCATCCGTGGAATGATAATGCTTATACTTTCGGTATAGAGTTTTCTTAAATACAAAATATAATACTTCGGTACTATACAGTTATGAATTGGTTTTTAGGTAATATTATATACTAATTATACAGTTTTTAGTATAATATATTTTTGTTATATTGGAAAAAAAAAATGATCTAAGTAGGCATTCAAATTTCAAAATAGGATCAACTTTTATAACATTTTATGCATACCTATATTATTTTAATATGTATTAACTATACTAAAGAGAATATTAATTATCTAATAATATTATGAAAACATATTAAATATGTTATTTCTAATCGCATAAGCATATTAAATTTACGGGCGGGACATTTTTCGGCCAGTTCACTTTTCAGCCATTCCGAAATGACCGTTTTCGACCAGTACACTATTTTGGTCACCAATGACACCAATGAAATATTCTTTTCACGTTTTTTTCTGTTAAACTACCAATTTATATTATAAATTAAGTAAAAAATATGAAAAATAAAAGTTACATTATATTATCAATTTACACAATATATATATATAAAATTATAGGGATACTTATTTTATTTTTATTTAAAATAAAAATAAAAATATTATGGAGAATTCAGCATCTATAGGCTAACGGTAGATAAAACGAATAGCTATTAACTAGGATGAATATACAATATCTTTCATCGTTATCTTCGTTCGTCGTCAAGATAAAAACCAAATCAATATTACGAACTATGAGAGAAGAGAATAAGTAACACGAATAGAATTTATTAAACGTATGTGTTATAACTATAAAAAAAATTGAAAATCCACATAATTTTATATTCATTGTGTAAATTAATAAAATAATATAACTTTTATTTTTTATACTTTTTGACTTAATTCAATATATTATAAATTAATAATTGACAATTGTTATTATTATTTTATAGAGTCCATTCAAAAAGTAGTTTTTTGGTAGTTTAACAAAAATAAAACGTGAAAAGAATATTTCATCGGTGATCAAAATAGTGTACTGGCCGAAAACGGTCATTTCAGAATGGCCGAAAAGTGAACTGGCCGAAAAGGAAAAGGTTCATTTTGGCCGAAAACGGTGCCGCCCAAATTTACGACTTACTTATAAGTAATTAATACATAATATTATCATGTAGATGTATTCAATTAACGTATGACGTATAAAATATTAAAATCAATAAAAAATATTCTATATAATATTATTGTTATTTAGTTTTATTGACCCAATTATAAAATACAAATACCAAAAACTAAATTAAAAAATAATAATGATAAATTGAATATTATGATCATTCGATGTTTTGAAAGTAGTAAACAGAATATTAACTTAAGTCGGCTGGTTGATTGATTGGTATAAATCTATTTCTCCAGTCATGATTCATCATTATATTCTTCAATTATAGTTTATAAACACCAGTATTAAAGTAAACTCGAGGATGAATTATTTCACTTAAAAAAAGAAGAAACCTATGTAATTTTATGATCGAACTGTTTTCAAGAAAAATAGTTGATAAGTATACAATTAAAATATAAGAATACATAAGATACCATTACTTTTTTTCTTTGATTTGACGTATAATAAAAAAAAATATAATGCATTATTCTGTATTCACAATGTTATTTTACATCATCGCTTTTTTCATAACATGAATCATTATAATGTTTACAATATAAATTTGTTTACGAAGCAGCAAATTTAACGAAACTACCAGAAATCAAAAAATAAATTGTGAATAAAAAATATTATAATCTTCAAAATCAATGTTTAACGAAATAAAATTCCCTTATAAATTAATAGAAAAATAAATGTAAGGTAAAATATTTAATTCGTGGCAAGGGGTTGTTTGTTCGAAAATTATGTGTACGAATGAATATGTACGAATGAAAAGTGTTCGAATTTTATATGTTAGAAAATTTAAATAATCGAATATTATGTGTGAATGAGTGTGTCTGAATTAAAAGTGTTCGAATGTTATCTGTTAGAAAGTTTAAATGTTCGAATATTATTTTTATTGTAGAATCAACAAAATGTAATTTTTTGGTATAAAAATTATTTATTATTATTATTATTATTATTATTATTATTTATTATTATTAATCATAACTATACAATTAAATATGATATTATATTATCTAAAAAAAATAAATATTTTAAAAAGTTAAATTTTAAGCAATTCCCCTTAAAAATTCAAAAATATTAAAATCAGCATTGTCAGCATTGTTTTTACAGCTTAGAACAAGATTTTTAATACGTTCTTCTCGTTGTTATTTGGACTCTTTGAACTTTTTTGGAAACCGGTTTTGAATCAACTGTTCGATCGAACTTTCAATGTTCCGATACGAATAAAATGTAATCTCGATTATCCGATATCGTTGTAGTCATTGGAATGATGACTACACACTTCTATATATACATTTAATATGGCTGGTTTATCGCGCGATCATAAAAGTATATCTATTATCTGGTTATTAACAAATTATTAGGTGAATTATATCTGTGACTATGAACGATATTCGTATAATGTTATTATTTTATTATGCGTTATATTATGTTCAAATAGGAAAATATAACATTCGTACATAATACTATTCGAACACAAGTCCATTCGAACAGATTTGTTCGAACACTCTTCATTCGAAAACAATTCATTCGAACACTCGACTAGTTCCCTTAATTCGTTTAGTAAAACCAGCGAATATCTTGTCTAGATTGGTCATCAGTAGTTACCTTTTTTAATAACACTGAACGTACTCATATATATTATGTACATAGATAGATAATATTATTCGGTTTATATTTTTATTATAATATAATTTTATCAAAACTAAAGAACCCAAGCCTCAATTCACTATATTAAAATATATTGAATACATGTTTTAATAATTTAAGCAATTTCAGGGGTGTATACAAGAGAGGACGTGGGGATCAAAACATCAGATTCTCATGTAACTTTATTTTTATTTTAATAAGTTCGGTTAAAACGTCTAAATAACTCTGAAACCAGATCAAATAATGTATTAAATAATAGTGTTCTACATTTGATGATGGTATAAAAAAAAAAATAACAATTACAGTTTTTGAGGCTGGAAAAATATTTCTTTAACCTCTTGATACAACAATTTATATAGTTTTAAATTAAGTTATGTAGGAATGTAATTGTTCGAGTTCTTAAAAAAAATGTAGCTATTTACCTATTTCAATATAAGGCAGATATCTAGGTACAAACTTATATACAATATTTATTATAAATATATAATATATAATACATGAAGTCAGTATAATAATAGTTTGATAAAGTTTAACAATACATCATAGTTTTTAAAAATATTATGCATAAAATACAATAGAGCTTATCGCTGATCTTATCATCACAGCCCCTGTTCCACGATGATATAGTTGAATAATGATATTACAGTAAAGGGCGATAGTGGCAATAGTATAACAGCTAATACCATTATAGTTTAATGAGATTGTGAGCCGTGAGGTCGTGAGGAAAAAATGATAGTTGCTGTCACAGTGGCACATGATAGAGCTTTCACACTGTCAAACGTGCATGATACCTAGTTGATGTGGATTTAGGGGGCTTGGGTATAATCTAAAGTTATTCTTTCATATTTTTTTTTTTTTTTTAGAAAATTAAATACCTCAAAACCCCTAATTTTTGTAGCTTTTATAGCTTAAGTTTTTTCCTCTGATCCCCTAACATACAAAACGTACGTCTACGCCACTGAGTAAGTTCATAGATTTTTGTATTATTCCTTGTATTTCCTCGTAACAGTGATCAATGATTATGTACATAGGCGTAATCTGGGAGGAGAGGGAGGGGACACCTGCCCCCTCAGATATTTAACTGAGTGGGCAATAGTGTTATATTACTTTATAGGTTTTAAATTTGACCACAGTTTGCCCCCAAGAATTTACCCCAGATTACGCCTATGATTATGTATGATAGTTGCTGACATTTTAAAATTTGATTCGTTGCTAAGGAAAAAGCTTATCGATGTCATGATCTGTTGAATTTTAATAGTTATTGGTCATTTTATTTAGAACAATATGTATGATCATTATTAATTATTGTTATTTGTATAAATCGAATTTCGCGATCTATAAGTCTTAACAACGATTTATAATAATTGACCTCATGGAACATATTATTATACTTGCATGGAAGCATCTATTTACTATTTTTATTATTTTAAAAATATTAGTTGATATAAGTAAGTTGGATTATTAAATACTAATGTCAGTTTATTTCAAACTGTTTTTTTGTTTTCTAACATTATATGATATTATATTTTTACTGTGTATATTATAATACTAGGTAAATATACTCACTATAAACTTTTTGTATTTTCATGCCATAATTTAATAAGCAAAAAATCAACTTCTTTAATCATTCTTTAAACAAAATAATCTTATTATGACAAATTCAATCGTTGAAAACTATTATTAAAAACTTAGTTATCGCTTTAAATGGGTCCATAATTCCCAACTTCGTTGCAAACTTATTTTGAAAAATAATATACATAACATCATATATTTGACATTTTTTGTACATGATTAAATATAGGTTCGTTGTGTTTTAATTAATGGTCGACAGACGAATCGTTAATTGCACAGAGATGTGCATCACTATTTATATCACTTACGCAAAGAAAAGACTTGAAAAATACGGTTTTGTTGTTTGCCTTCATGTACCTACTGTGGCGTTACGACTGTACGAACAAAGGTTTTGCTATCGAGTAGAATGGAATCCTGAAACACTGTCAGATGTTTGTCGCACGACATGGTTTTGATTAATTTATTATTCGCTTCAGCAGAACTTTGACCACCATAATTTCTCCGTTTTATACTGAGTTCAAAAAGAGAAATTAAATTTAAAATGAATTTTCAATAGATTGATTATGATTAAAAAACGCGTGTAAAGTTCATAGGTGACACCAAACTCAAACTCATTTCTCATGTTTAAATTTTAAAAAAATCGTGTATCGTATAAATTCAGAAACATTATAATATTACACTGAAGTATTTTGGTAGTCTCTAATAGAGATTTTAAATAATACATATTTATCAAAATGAAAAAGTTAGAAGTCTTATAGTAATATTATGTTTTTGTTACATGTGGATGTGACTTCGAAAAATAAATATATGAGCAGTATAAACTCAAACAATTTTATGCAGCTTTTCTCGTGATTGAAAAATAAACATCAATAAATCATACTCAATTAATCCATCTAATTAATTCAATAGTAAAAAAGTTTTTTAGAAAACAATTATCGCTTCAAAGTTTAAATTGATTTGTAAGTGCAACGGTATATTGCTATTACATTTAAAGACCACTTAAATATCACAAAATTCCAGTATTTAACTTATTTTATTTTAAGTTGCATCAATTATTAAATTCATTAATACATCATATATATTATATAATTATAAAAAAACGGACATTCATAACAAATTAACTTAATTCTTGTAACATTTTAATGAACATCACAATAATTTATAATAATATAATCTAGTAGATACTTGGGTATTACAGCAAATATTGTATTTGAAAATTAATATTATTTTATTAGTTTGTTTTTTAATAATAAATTAATGGCTTGAAAAACGTAAGTCTGCTTTTGCATAATTGCATTTAATACTTCAGAATCATTTAAATTGTGGTGATTTTCAACACCCAAACACCATCAAGTATGTATACTTTTAAATGTAATGATGCTGCGTTAATGTTGTCTAAAAGACAAACGAAAAATATATTTCCAATGTCCTCGTTAAAATATCTTTCCAAATAAATTATATTAAAATTGCATTAATAGTTTGTGTAATATAATAGACAATCTTAAGAACAAATGTAAATAACATCCAACTAAATACCTTGCAGTTAGATGAAAAAGTTATTACCGTAGACGCCGCTTATAAGGCTCACATTAGGACCAATGCAAAGTGACTCTCATAACCTATTGAATCTTATAGATGAAGTGGGAAAAAATCAAACAACAATTTTAGTTAACCATTGACTTTATTTTGCTATCTACTTTGCTTATTACATACATACATACATAATGTACATAAACATATTAACTTCCATAGATTTTAATCTTTTATAAATTTGAAGTGCGATTAAATTGTTTTTAAGTGCATACTTACATAGTCTATTGCATGATTAGAAACCAGTAATAAGTAATAAACAATACAAAAGTTTATTTTCTACGATTTTTCTTTCGAAATTTAAGTCTTATAACCGAAGTCGTGAGTTTTATAACCGATTTTTTTCTAATGAATTTGAATAAGTCCGAAACCGTTTCAGCCGATTTTGAGTCGAATAAGCGACTGAACCTTCTATCCTTAAGTCTTATAAGCGGTATCTACTGTAAATTAGATTATTTTTAAAGCAAAAAATAATAATTATTATATATAATTACATAATATAGGTACAATAAAATAAACTAACCAAATACATAAAACTTATTTGTATAGATCATCATATTTTAACAAGTGCGCTTACATTATTTTTAAGTAATCTCTTTAAACTGTGGGATTAGTATAAATTACATGGATAGGTACTATCGAATATTAGATTTTTGATTACACGCCTACACCTGTTTTAAAGTTGATAATATTATACAAAGTCAAAATCTGGGAGATTTAGTAAATTCGCGAATTTTGTTTAAAATGTCAATTGAAGAATTAATCTACCCATACAAATGATTATGGAGATTTAAAATCCGAGCGAATGAACTCCATTGCAAATTATCTGTCAAATGCTTGGTGATACTAAATTATTTCTAAAGTTGTCCAAACAAATTACCGTTTTACTAATTAGCGTCTGCATGAAAAATGGATACTAAATGACAAGTGACGATTTATTCAATTGTTTAAATTACCTACTACAGTAAGCATTGTAATTACTGTAGTCTGTATTCAAATCAAGATGAAATAACTTTCAAATAGATATTTACAAAATGTATTTTAAGTGCTATTTTTACACAAAATTCAAGAAAAAACCAATGGACAATATGTTAATATTAGAATTTTACTGAATCATAATTATGATTATTTAACTTAACATTAATATTGGCTAAATTATTTTATAACAATAACTAATATGTGTGTAACCTAACGAAAATATATAGAAAAAACATATTCATCTACATCCAATTATATTATATTGGCCACGTATGGCCACGTAATAATATAACTACGGTCGTAATGGGTCTTATTTTTTTTCAAAAAATATAATATAGTATATAGACAACTATAATTATAGTCTGTTGTTAGTTATACTAAATACCAGTGTAAGAGGTTTTTTAATAACTTTTCACAAATCGTTTTTATTTAAATTTAAATTATACCGAGCTAATATATTAAATCAATTAACTCGATAACATATTACAATTTCTCAAGTTTATTTTAGTAAAATAAACAGCAACCGTTAATACCATAATTTATACTGTTGAATGAAAATATAATATGTTTGAACAGATTTTGTGATAGAGCAACAACTAATAAAGCATTAATGTTACTGGATGAGGATGAGATTACAGAATAATAATAGTCTTGTAGTACCTACCTACGTATTTACGACTTGTTCAATTCTGACCATGACATATTGAATTTCTAAACAGGAAATTGTTGCATAATGAAAACCATTTAATCTGAAAAATCGTATAAACCGAACATTTTAAAGTATAATTTGGTATAACACATAATTAATAATTATATTACAAACTTTGTTTGTTTTTTATAATATAAATATTTTTTTTTCCTAAAAGTCTGAACAAATTTTGGGTGTAAGATACTTATTGTGCTTTAAACCTTCAGTACAAGATAAAATAACGTAAGATTTAAAAAAAAAATTAAAAGCAATAACAATTAACAACAATTAATGAACCAACACATTTTAAAAACTATTATAAGTTGACTTAAAAATCGGTTATGTTTACACTTCTTTAAAAATTTTCACAGTTTTATAGTTTTTCTTTACAAGCACAAATATAAAAAACCGCTCTGCTGTATAATAGGTTTCAAGTGTGTTTAAGTAGGTCACTGTAATGGACATGTTAAATTGGAATTCAATTATAAATCATAATTGCACAGATACGAAAAACTATTCTTAACAAAGACGATGTGTCAGTCTCTATTTCTAAAGATATTTAGATATTTAAGTAACTTATGTTTCTATAAGTAATGCGATTGGTTGACTGTTGAGCATCAGTTTTGGTTTTATACATTAATTATTATAATATAATATATAATATCATATATTATTGTTATTCGATTTTTGTAAAGCACAACTTATGATGAACATTTTTTTTTAATTGGCAAGGTTGATAACTTAGAAACAAAAATGAATCAAAAAATTAAAAAGTTCAACATTTTGAAGTATGAAATATTTCATTTGAAATATTTCACTACATGGTGAAATATTTCACAAAAACGTGAAACATTGTATTTTTTTTTGAAAACAAATTATAATGATTGTTTTTTATCAATTATTAATAGTCCATGAGCTCTTGGTATAATCATTGATATTAACAATATTAATGCAATGAGTACGGTGGTTGACATATTAATATATTATACTCTTTGTACTATGTCTATATTAGGGTCTTGTTTTCGGCTGTTTATAGCAAAAGTTGGTTTTTTCCCCAGGATTGGCTTATCGTCTACGATGATGCAAGGATGGTTCTTTTATTGCGAATTGTGACTAAATATATTATATAAGTATAATATTTATTACACAGTTGACAGTCAATAATTTATTATCGCAATCATAATCTTAACGTTATATAATTATCATATTTGTATGTATTTTTATCAATTTAAAAATGTTGAATACTACCTATTTTAAATGTATAATACCAAAAAAAACCATCACTAATGAGTAGGTAATGGGTAATTAGTGATTGGTTTCAGTAGTATAAAATTATAAAAGTAAATGATGACAACTACATACATAAAAATAAAACTTATTTAAAAAAAACAAAATTTATTAAAATACTGAAATATTTCAGACATTTGAAATATTTCATTTTTTTAAATTTCATGAAATTTTCAAACACTAATATTACCTATACAATATGTATAAAATATATAAATAAATAACTCAATTAAATCTAGGATATTTCGAAAATTACAGCACGTCATGTTTAGAAAACTTTTGATACCATTTCACTACTTAAATAAGTGCCTAAGAGTTGGTAAATTTTTAATACTGTTTAGATAAAAAAAAAAAAAATTGAAAATAGAAATTTCATCATAAATTCTATAAGACAAGTGTATATATTAATATAAGCATAACTTGTAATACAATAATATAATCATATTGTTGGCACTGCTTATTTTTATCTTCTCAAAATGATGAGTTTATAGTGTTTATAGTGTTTATACATCCAAGTTAAAAATTATATTGCTAAACGTGCTTAAGAGGACGGTATACCCGCATGCGTTGTCTCCGTCTTACAAGTGTGTAACATAGCAAATTTTACGCTCAGCAGATCACGCAAAACTCCATGAATTTAAAATTTAGAGTAAATTTACCTCTTTTAAAAATTAAAGGTAACATTATTATCGAGGGCTTCTCATTGGCTTTTTATTATATTTTAATTTTAAAGCGGGTTATGAGTATTTTAAAATTGTAAATTGTTTGTATATCTTAAAATACTCATAACTCGCTTTAAAATTAAAATATAATAAAAAGCCAATGAGTAGCCCTCGATAATAATGTTACCTTTAATTTTTATAAGAAGTCAATTCAATCTAAATTTTAAATTCACGGAGCTTCGCGTGATCTGCTGAGAGTAAAATTTGCTATGTTACGCACTTGTAAGACGGAGACAATACATACGGGTATAACGTCTGTCTTCTTAACATTCAATTGGTTAAAATGTGTCATACTAATATTAAATTAATTAAAACAATTTTAATTCAATTTTTCTAAGTAATAATTTAATATTATAAGATAATAATATAGTATTACACGTGTAGCTATAATATTACAAAATCCGTATAAATTACCAAAATAATACAAATATTTTTTAATGTATATTTAGGATAAAAATGATTATGTGTTCGGCATACCTAAGTATAATTGGATTAATATCATGGAAAATTAATTAACATAACATTCACGTCAGTCCTTTAAAGTTTAAATATCAAGCGTAATAATTTATGGTAATCTATTTTTGTAATACTTCCAATATTAATAAACCGAATTAAAAGCAATTACTTAGTATTTATGTTTTAAAGTTGGTACTTAAATTAACATAAACAAAATACTTGACACTTACTTTAATTAGAATGTTTCAATAAATTGGTTTCTAAGCAAAAACATCTTCTAGTTCATAACATTTATTTTACTTGCTAAGTTAGCACTCTTTATAAAATTATTTTTAAAACACATATAATTTGACTTCAACGTATTTGAAAAATAGTACCTCATAAATCATTAAGAGGACACCACACCCGCATGTGTTGTCTCCGTCTTACAAATGTACAACATAGCAAAAACTGTTTAGCGCGGGACAACTGTTCTCGCACCATATTTGTTGTAGAACTACCAAATTTTCTCAACACGTAAAGAAGAACTTTATCTGTGCAACAGCATGCCTATATTTTAGATAACATATTAAATACAATAAAAGTTATTTGCTTCTAAACATTTTGTTTTTTTTTCATTTGCTTATAAAAAATAATTGGATAGTGTAATTAAAAAAAAAGCACGCTGTTGCACAGATAAAGTTCTTCTTTACGTGTTGTGAAAATTTGGTAGTTCTACAACGAATATGGTGCGAGAATGGTTGTCCCACGCAAAACTGTTTTCGCTATGTTGTACATTTGTTAGACGGAGACAACACATGCCGGTGTGGCGTCCTCTTAATTTCTCCAAACAATCCAAATTATATTTTTAAAACTATTCAAGAAATTGAATAATAAATTGTACGACAACAAAATTTAAATATTAAGATAGTATATAGGTGATATATGCCTACAAAACATGATGTAGTATTAGCACGACAGGTAGTAAATTCGTCAAAAGTAAATTCAGCTATACGTCGTTTGCATATTTAAAAAAAAAACAAATTGTTCGTAATATATATGTAAGAATCATTCAACATAAATGAATGTAAAATGAAAATTTAAATTTTAGAAATGAAATACTTAGATGTTTTTCAAAATTAGTCAAAGCTTCTAAATCCAAACTGTTTGTTATTTTAATTTTTTGGGTAATACACTGGTAGCTATAATATTAATTAGCATATAGATATATTATGTTATTATGCGTGCATAATTCTTTATTTGATTAATAATGGAAGTAAATATTGGTCAAACGAAGTTTACCAGTCATATTTTTAATCAAAACTTGCATAACATTAATTCAATACAAACAATAATTTCATAATTCAAATAAACTTGTGTAATTGACTATCAATACTTAACACACTCACAAGTATCATATACTAATATTGTTTTTGAAGAATATGCGTTAACTGTTTGAGTTTGGTAAATGTATATGATGTATCACCTTTTATTAATTGCAAGGGTTCAGTACAATAGTTTATAATTATTTTATTATTTTTCCATTTTCTGTATTCTGTAGAATACATAATATAATACGATCATGGTCAAATCACAATGTTTTAGTATTGTACATTTTTTATTGTCAATATATTTTCATCACGTCATATCTCAACTGTTTTAATTTCAGTTCTACGCTAGCAGCTTACGTGTAATTAAAATAAATTACCTTTTTTTAATGTAATTTTTTTCTTTTGGTATATTTATCTTTTACTTAAAATGTCTAAATACTTCATTTCAACATCTAAATTACGTAATCATTACGTATTTGATACACATATTATATTATTATATATATTTATAAGAATACCTATTTAGTTTTTAATTTTGAGCAGAAGTATTAGAATTACAGAGATCCATTTGGATTATTGAAAGCGCCACTCTCTGATTAAGACATATCCAACAGTTAACATGAACAATAATACCACTTAAGAAAATGATCAATGACAGACAACCATAAAGATGTTTACATTATGTCACATAAAATAGAGTTTATTCATAAATATATTAACATCCAAAAATATATCATCACTATTTCACTCTGTTCAAAATTATAAATGCACACACAATAAAGTTAAATTAAAATTATTAAACATTTTTTAAATAAGATTTTTACACACGTCAATGTAAAACCATTATTAAAATGTAAAACGAAAATAATGTGTATTTATATGCTTATAGGTGTATGTTATCCAAACTACCTTCTAATAATAAACAGTAAACACCCATTTTAGTTATGTACACAAAAACTACTGGTGTGAATGTAATTCGTTTAAAATACTATGGACATGAATGTCACACCCACCTGCATTCGTGTCAACTAATATTGTTTTTGACAGCATACGTTTTTTTCAAAATAAAAATATATATTAACGTCATTTAGTACATCACAGTGATCGAATAGTTAATTTGATTTTATTCAAAAATATATACGTTTTTTTTTGTTTCGTCTCCGTACAAAGGTTAATTGAGGTGGACTTGGTGACTTTTATTATCTTCAATTTCGTATTTGAATTATATTATATTTGGCTGTATGCATTTTTAAAACTGACATTAACTGTCAAAGTTATATCGACGAAATAAAAGAAAAAAAATAATATTATATAAAACTCGAAGTATTAATGTCTTTTAAATTTTAACTTAATAAATAATCAAACCAATCATCATTGTTATACAATTATAATAACGATTATTATTTTCACCATAGTCGGCTTATGGAACTACTTTTTGTAAATAACATGAAAATACAAAACAATCAGTGTACTTGGAAAGGTCAAAAACCACAGAGAGTACCATTCAAAACCACACATTTTAATTGGGTCGAATTTCAATTTTTCGTCCCTGTTTGAAAAGTACGTTTAAATTCATGAAACTAATTTGAAATATTTAAGATATTTAAAATATAAAATTATTTACTAAACTCTAATTTTTCAGTGTTTTAATTTTCTTAAATAGATTTCATAGGTTAATTACTTCGGTTAAAATTTTTAAAAATGTCATATTTACAATCGATAATTTTTAGTGAGTTGAGTTTTATTTTTATCCTGGTCAATTATTGTACACACGTCATATTTAACAGAATATAAAATTATTTAAAACCACACACATTTTTCATTTAAAGTGGAAAAATAAAGTTTTATACATTTATACTTTTTATGTTTATTGAAAATGATAACTATGTTAAGGTCAACTCTAAATGCCAAGGGACAACGTCTAAAATTGTCTAAAATATATTTTAATCATACGCAATTTATTATTCTTAACGTTTAAAAAAAATCCAGTTTCATAAATTGTTGCAACAATTTAATGATATACATTAATTTTTGAATTTATTTACATTCAATTCGATTACAAGGATTGGTAAATGTATATTAAATTGCACCTTAGTATTTTAACTCAAAAAGCCATATTCGTAAGTACTTAACATATTAATACGCTCAATACATTTTTTTTCAAATTCAAAAACATATTCTAAACTTTAATAATAAATATTTGGAATATAACCAAGTGGTTTAGGGAAAGTGTATATTCAACTGTGTGTGCTTTTGACAACTCCCATTAGGAAATCGTTGAATAAGCTCGTAAATACAGAGTAGGTAGAGAACCTAAATGTACGTTTGCTTGTTATCGTTGGCCGTGTAAACATCGTCTACTTAGTACTTAGTGATCATCAAACTAGAGAATTAACTATCGGCGACCAAATTTGTTATTAAAGTACCTAGATGACATCGAAATTGAACAGGTTTATAATGAAAAATATACACACAAACTTTGGTCAAATATCTATCAGCGCCAACAAAATTTTTAAAACAAAAGAAAGTGATTGATCAATTTTTTGACCGAACATAATGCATCCATTTATCAACATAACTTGTCGGATTATAAAGGTAGTAAAATATAGTGACCAACCAATTATAATATAACCGTCATGAGGATGATACCGGAGAGCGACCGCGACGACGATCAACAACACAATGCGCTCAAAAATAACAAATAACTCAGAGGACATATATATTTTATGAAACGTCATTTATTTCCCACAAATGTTGAAAACTTATGTTTAAATTTGTTTGTTTACGTTTACGTAATTATTTTAATAAATTGTCAGTACAATTGTTTTAATGAAACAAACTATTAACTCTGTGAAGAAATTTAAACATCAGATTAAAAAAAATACAATAGAGGTGTAATAATAACGTTTTGTTTTATTATGCCATTTATCTAATGCAACGAAAAATATTATTTTGCATACTAAATAGCTCAATGTACCAATGTTAATTATAGACCTAAACTCCTTTTAATATAATCATGATCTACTACAATAAATTAAGAATAAAATTGAATCAGTTATAACTATTAGGTAAGGATTACTAATGAGTAGTTTTCTCTTCGTGTTATGTAACCATCACGCATTATAACGTATAGTACTTTATTTCTATTCAGATTGTTCAGGAGCATTGTTAAGGGATGATGAGGAGCATAGATCTTCCAAAGCTTCTGATATTTGATCATTCTACCACTGTACTTGAAAATATAGTGACAATTTAGTATTTTGAGTGTACAAAATGTGTAACCCCCCCCCCACCACCAGAACAAATTCCTAATTACACCACTATCTGTTCTAATTCTTTTTGTTAAAAATCATTAAAATAGGTAGAGCGCTTATCGGCCCTACAAACTACATGTCAAAATGTTTCTTCTCAGTTTCAGTAGGTTTGCCTAAAAATATTTGAACATTTTATTTTAAGGAGAAGGAAGAAAAAAATGGTCATGAAATAGCCATAAAAATAAACGAATTGAGTATTTCAATTTAACCATTTTATAAACGTGTCGTACATGCCACGCCCAATTCGATTTCCATAAGATATCATGTAAAATGAAAGTTCTAAGGACCCTACGAGGTGACAAAAACAAACATCACATTAAGGTACTGTAAGGCTTGAAAACCCTACATGGCGCTTTATTCATAATTACAATTTTTGTATTGGCGCTTAACCTATTAATTATGTAAAAGGTACCAGCGTATTGATTATCGTGCACTGATTAAGTACCTACAACAAAAATTGTATATTAATTCATAATAAAAACAGCCGATATTCCTATAAATGTATTCCAAAACAATGTCGAATGGAGCAATTTCCAAGATGTTTGAACACTTTCTCAAAAGTTTTAGTATGAAGGTTTTCCAAATGTGTAGATATATTACATTTTCTGTAATTTACAATCGAACAATTCTGTCACGTATCATCGGTTAATGAGATCGGGTATGTCGTACCTACTTACTTATGTATCAAAATATTTTCGCAGTCGCGATGAATGACACATTTTTACGTCATCAAGTATAATATTATATTCTATTATAGAGTATAAAACAATAAAAATACAGTCTAAAATGTACATTATAATTATTTTAACTTAATAAAATATAACCCTGATTTTTTGAAAAAATCATCGTTTTAAAATCAATGTTTCCTTTGGATACTGTACCTATTTATTGTGGTAAATATATATTACACATCTATTTTATACACATAACGTTTGCCAATAAAAATATATTGACAATTTCTTAGACCCTCAACTGAACCTCAAAATATTTATTGGTAATCATTCAGATAAATAATGTTTTCCCCTAAAATGGTACCTAGGTAATAATAATATACCTACCATAGACTAATATCCCACGAGAGGCGAACAAACAGATTTTCCATAATGTTTCTGTATCATGGAATATTTTCGAATTTATTTTAATACATTTTATGATTCTGAGTTTTAATATTTTTCCAGCATTAAAATTAAAAATTAAATGACGTAATCACATTATCCTACATAGCTTATGGGTCGTATCTAATTAAATAACTTAATATTATGATTTATATTACATTAATATTAAAAATTATTATAAAGGTAAATCTTAATAAAAATGTTCTCACTATTTTAATAATGTACAAGATTAATTTACATTTTCAACATTTATGAGTACAAGATGTCAAGATTTATATTTTTATATAGATACGTCATAGTTTTTAGTTTATGACTTGTCACTTATTAGTTCACACATATTTGTTAACTATAATTATTTTATACCTACTCAATAGTTTGTGATAATTTTGGCAATTATATTATACATATTAAATGTAACATCCTACCCCATCACAAGCTCAGCTTAAAGGAGTAGGTAATTTTGTTTTAAATTAAAACATTGTATTGTATTTAAATATTTATCAAAAAAATATATATGAATATATTTTGCTTTTACAATAACTTGTATTTATTTGGACTATAGTCCATATCCAAAATTCTAAATAACTTAAAATATAATACTTTTTTTTTATTTTCAACATAGTAAAGAACAATTTTAATATGTATTATCCAATCGGTAGGTACCTCTTTATTATTTTTTTAAGTTTAATTTATTTATATAATTTAGCATGCAATTATAATAAAATATTTTTAGGTTAAATAATTTATCAATGCGAAAAACTCAATTAACGTAGGTAGTTAACGATTTGTAAGAATGATCAATTTTACACACATATTTCGATAATAAATGAACAGCAGTAACATATTATTTCAATATTAATAAAATGCTTTTGACGTAAAATATTTAAACGGATCAATGCGTGATTCATTTACAGACCACATGATTCTAATAATTGAAATATTTGCCCCGAGTAATTTATGAAATATGGAAGTAAGAACATTACAAAACTATTTGACCTAGTTTATCATAATAAAGGGCCTACCGCAATTCAACCCTCCGACAAATTTCACAATTAAATTAATGATTGAAATGAAATCAATAAATAAATATTTTGACCAGTGGCGATTTTAGGGTTTATTTTTAGAGCTCCGAGAGGTGAATTTGCCCGACTTTTGGGAACAAAATCTGACGTCTATATACTATGGCTATATATTAAATATTATAATAGGGTGACTTAGTAAAGTACCTTGGAGTTTTGCAAGACAATAAACTTACATGCAAATTCTGTGTCAATAAAAACTCGCACAAGGCCGTACGCAGAATGAAAACTTTCCTCACCTTAATAAACTACAAATCTACACTCTAAAAAAAAGCTTCACTAAAACTTATACCTAAATAATCCGGCCGTTAATCATATATTATGTTCGCCCAGTATGAGCATCAGCCTCTCCCACAAGAATCAAAAAAAAATCAAACCCTCCATAACAAATTCATGTGGATAAGTTTAAAAGCTCCGTGGTCATGAGAAATAAGCAGATACATATAACAGTACAGGAATACTCCTTCTTCAAGACTGGACTAAAATCCAATTAAAAAATTGACTGCACACAACGTTTACTATATTTACGTATAATATGTATTAATCCTATATTATCTGCTGTCACTTCTCATTAATAATCAATACTGTTTATACAACATAACTTACAACAAATAGTTACTACCCATATAAATTCGGTAACTATATTAAAACGTTGTCTATCACTGGAACGATGTTTCAGTGATGGATAAATACCAAACTAGGGAAATTGAGAAGAGTTAGATGTCAGACAAGGCACTTATAGTTACACCGAGTATAATTTAACATGTATTGGAAAAAAAATATTAATAACATAAATTATTTTACTTTACCGATGACTTGGTGGCAATACACTGAGCAAGCGATGAAACGAGACTTGTTCGGCTCACTTACCTATATCGAGAAGGCAAAACGAAAATAATTATGATATATAGTTATATAACGATAGTTTTAATTAATTAAAATAGTTATACCTATAATATGGTGGGACTGCGTCATAATACAGAACGAATGAAATATGACGCACGCGTCTGGGATATAATAATATGTAATAAGTACCAACATTATACAAAAGTAATGTAAACATTATCAATCTTGTAAAAACATACAACATGTTAAAAGTTTGGACATTTAAACATTCAAAATGAAAAAATATCATAATATTTACTAGAACCCAGATTTGTATGGCATGCAGTCCATGAGTGATTTTTCTGTGTGACCGCATTGTTTACATTGTGTGTTTCGTGATGTTGGGATTAAAATTACAAACATTTTTAACGTGTTTTCTGACAAATTTTTGAAACAAGTTGATACATAGTTACTAGTTTACTACTGCTTTAATGCAAGTTGTTGATTGTTATATTTTATATGTGTACTATATATTTTAATAAACACTTTAATTTTTATAATATTTATCTATTTTGCTTTCTAGATTCTGAGTGGAGCAATATATTATGTATTGGCTTTACAATGATGTGTGTTTTTTTTTACTTGTGTATTTATTTTTTTCATTGCATATTGTGCAGTGAAAATGCTTCAATTTTCAATTTTCAACTTCAATATCTTTTCTGGTAGGAAGTTCATTTCTAGTTGGTACTTTAGAAGGGGGGATGTCAAAAGTAAAAAATCCCCAGTACTTTTAATAGTAATTGGGAAAAACGAAATGTATCATTAAAATGTACAAACTATTTTGTAGTTTACTATTTATGAAATGTTTAATATCCATACCTGAGGTTTAAAAATGTAATACAAAGTTAGCCTATCCTGACTACCTATATGAGAATTTCTGTAAAATTCCTACCAGAAATTCCGGTTGCTGAAATTGTGTTAGGGTTAGTCAAGTCACACACCTATCAACCCCTAGTATCACTCCTGCTTTTTACTTCTATTTTTTAACAAAAAGAAATAAAAACGATAGTAATAACTAGTAACCAAACATATAAAACACGAGGATTTCTAATGATTGCATAGTACATTTAATACAAAGTTTTCGGTTTACTTTACTTTCTTACATCTTTCAAATGAGGTGTGTGGGCACAAGGTAATGCAACTAAATAATATCTAAAGATAAGATAATCTGATTATATTATTATTATTTATTATTAAGCTTTGGTTATCCTGTGATAAAAGAACATGAATTACCTTTTTTGAGGGCTTGAGGCATATTTGTGATTTAAACATGAAGTTCCTGCAGATTTTACTGAATATAATAATATTTTCATAAATAAATACTCGATAAATATTCCAGTGTGAGGTATAGAAATTATTGTAACAATACATAAGCCATTCAAATTTATGTAAAATTATAAAAAACATACAAATATGTTTAATTAATTTTAAGAACATCAGATAAATAATTTTTAATAATAGATGATGTTACACTCGTCATTAATCATTCAATACTATTATTAAGTAATTTATTGTGATTTTTAACTTTTTTAAATTATTAAAACATTTTAATTTATTCTATGATGTAATGTAATATTATTATTGATTAATCGACTAGTCGTATAATGACTTTATTCTAACTTTATCCGTTTCATTTCTCTTTCTCACTCGCACCCATCCTATCAATTGAAACCGATGGCACATTTTTGACATGTTTGGAGACACAAAGCTCCGTAGCTATCGGAAAACAAACATCGCACGTCGATGATAAGTACCCAGGCGTTATACCCTGTTAGATTCACTTTTATCAGTTTATAGTTTATACACAATATTATGCAAGCATATACAAACACACACACACACAGTACAGAAAATCCAGGTAAATAGTTTATCATTGCGACCATGGGTGAGGCAAGTTTTATGTTGGCGAAAAAGGAAAGCGAGTAGCGCCAGAAAAAGTTCACAATCGATTGTTTCGCCGTCATCAGAACCTACCAACGAATCGTGTATAATATGCCGTTGTAAAAAACGACTTCCTGTGAAGAATATTGAACTTCCTTTTATTTTCTAAAAAATTTCAGTAAGTAGAGAATAATTATAAAAATTTGAATTTCGGATTTTAATCTTGAGTCAAAAAACTTACTTTGTGTTACTAAATTGAGTTGTAAATTGTAAATCGTCACCGTAAGTTGGCTACAAACTGGGAAAATATATGGAACAAACAAAGAAAAATCGAAAGCCTTGGGTCCGGACCCGAAACTTAAAAGTGGAGGTGCTGGCATTTCCTTGGCGCCCCCACCGTAAATCGGCTATAAGTCAAGAACGGGGGTGTAACAAACGATGAAATTTTCGGAATAAACAAGAACAAACAAAGAACAATTATTGGAAGCCCCGGGTTTGATTCCAAAACTCAAAAGTGGGGGTGCCATGGAAATTTACCTTACAATTAGTATCATATTTGTTAGCTTTTAAAAAAGGTACCTAGGTATAATTATTAGTTTTATATGACAAAAAAGTAACTGATTTTTAGCTAAATTAAGTTAATTTTATTTACTCACTACCAGGTAACAGTTACAAAAAAGAAATGTAACTTTTAACTTATTTTACATTTTGTCTATCCCGGTCTTGTATATTTAAATGATGACCTTCATATAGAAGTTAGTGGTACTGGGTTAACGGACCTCAGTTTAGGTCATACTATAAACTATTCCTAATTTATAAAAGATTTTCTTCGAACTTACTTTATGTACAAATAGGTAGGTATATCCGATATCGTTACAAAAGTTTAAACAAATTCAATCATATATTTCGTTCTCGGTCGGTGACCTAACTAATCATCAAATTGCACACTTAGTCTGAAACAAAAATAATACCTATAATCAGTTTTGAGACAAATATGAAGTTTTAAACATATATTTGTACTTGTACAAACAGTTTGGAAAAAAAATAGAAAAAAATGAAGCACAAAGTAGCTTATATAGTTGTATACATTTTATAAATGTATTTAATAATAACGAAATATAAAAAAATCAAAATAGAACGGTTAAAAAAAACAAAATTTGTAATATATAAAAAGTAAACATTAAACAGAAGAAAAAAAATACATCGGATAGGAGACACAATAAACTAGGAGGATACGAGATGACGAAGTAGATGCATATTTGCGTTGTAAGGCCACTGGTCACCTTTTCAATGTTTTCGCGGCCGGTCCCGCGGGTTGACGTGGTCGCGGGCGAGTTTACTCGGACGCTTAAAACGACGGTTGACGGTTAGGCAGCGACGATCGGCGGCGGCTAGTGCGCGATCGTCGTGCGCTCTGAAGGGTGATGACGACTCAGACGACGGACGGTGGAGACCAATTATAGACACGGAGCGAGTGTTGTGAGATATGGAGCCTCTGGAATCGGCAGCCACCGGACGAGCGGCCGATACGGGATTGCAGCGAGGCGAAGACTTACTGCAGAGAGCCAGGGGACCGCGGCACAGCGATGGCGCACCGCGGTCCCGAATTCCCGGTAATTTTCGCCCTGGCGTCATCCCCACTGCCGCGTTTTCGTCCAATGACCACCACCTCCAGAGTCGCGCGCCGCCGGAATATGCAGAAACGTTAGAGTTCCCGCTGGTCCGGTGTCGTTCAACTATTCGGCTATGGCTTCCATAATGCTATCCAACGTCTGCACCACACGGGCCTCGAGCAAATCGTCCAACACTCCGTAGTCGTTATCGCTGATATGCTTCTCTATGTCCATCGTGTTGAAAGTATTCGTTTTGATATCACGCGTGCTCGTGGTGTAAGTATAGGCAGAACTCCGATTTTAAAATGACCTAAGTTTGGATACTTTCCGAAACCGTAACGAAGATATTCGAAAATCTCCCAGGCGATGTCGTTTATGACTAGCCACCGGAGGGCACCGATTATTACGCGTTGGTCGTTCTCATATCGGCCAGCACTATTATAGAGGATTTCTGTAGCGTTTATCTTCCCAAACACCATTATACTTATACTATTGATACCTATATAATATTGTATCTATAATATTTTAACGAGGATTTCGGGTATTTCGATCGCAAATACAATATAATATGCAAATTAAGCATTTACTCATTTTCGGAAATCTGTTTTTCAATGCAAAGGTTGATAAAAAATTTTCGAGTGATGCAAATACCATATTTATTGAACGTGTCCAATACTAAAAACATGCGTTATTTATTTTTTAATCCAAAAATTAAATTATAATGGTTCTGGCTATTTATATACTTTCTATACCCGATTCATAGAGTGGCTACTGTACTAGATTTTCGATTAGTGATGTGTTTAACTAAAAGAGTACTAACTATTTTGTATGTAAAATAAACTTACAGAATTTAAAAACTACATAACTATTTTGGATATTAAAAGTTAACAATTTATACTCTGGGGACTATTATAAGACATATAAATAGAATATACAATTTTAAAAAAAAGTAGATACAAATTCCAAAATATATTTAACATAGGTCCCAAATTCAATTTTGAGTTTTTAAAAATTAAAATTTCTAAATTTTACAAAAATGATTAAGAAAAAACAACAAACATTAAAACAGTATAATATATTCCACAAAATATACTAAATAACCAGAAAAATTATTCAATGGTTATAATTTATTATCATTTACATAAATTATCTGAATTTATCTAAATTTATCTTTAGAATAGTTTTTTGGTCGTTAATAAATAATAATGTATTCCTTAGTCACTTAATAAAGGGAAACAAATATTTATATACTGTCATTTATTCAACACTTTGGTTTGATATAAATACGAATAATCTGAAACTGCTTCTAAGTTATACTTTTATGAATACTACGAATAATTAAACATATTATTATACAAATTTACCTAAAACTTTGACTAACTATCAACGCTAACCTGATATAACGTAATACCTAACAATGTAAACAAATTTGTATGAATATAAAAATACAATTTAATCAAATAACATTTTTAAGTCAGTTCAGTTTTGCATGCTTCATTTCGTAAAATATGAAAGTAAAAAAAAAGCAGAATGGATACAGAGCACGCAAACGGACACTTATTTCGAACTGCTCTACCCAGGATAGTGGTCTTAAAGTATTTTTTTTCATTTTTTTTTTTTTCATGTCAGGCAGCGCATATATTTATAATTAAACATTTAATAAAGTACAACAAAACCAGAATAGTAAATAGATAAGTAAAATAAAGTAAAATAACATAAATAGTAAATAATAAATATCACATAAGTACATAATATGGTAAGGTATATTGGTTATATATTTTCTTTTGCCCAGAATAATTGAGCCACGTCTACCTCCTTCTGGCTGCTTGTCATCAGATAATCTTTCTTACATGGGCTTGGTCCTGCTGGGCATACAATAGTAGATGTTACATTGTCTGCTCTTCTCCAATTTTGAAGGTTATATTTTGATCTCTGTGTTCCCATTTTTGCCAATTTTCTTTTGATCGACTATCTATTTAGTGTCCTTCATTTGGCCAGTATAAGTTGTAGAAGTAATTTTTCTGAAGGTTCTATCCACCCTTTACGGGCCATGCTCGTTAATTGGGTTTTCCACTCAGATATCTTACTTCGTGAGGATGCCTCTGATAGCTCCTCAGATATCTTCAAGAAAGATTTCCTTGACTTCAATCGAGAAGTTAGGAGCATTTTGACCATAAATAGGGTGTCTTATGTCTCTTATTTGTGCTCCAAGTTCTATTTTAGTACATATCAAACGTTGGACCGATGGTGGTGGGATGCCTGCTAGTAGGTAAACTTAGTCTATTATTGGGGTGTTCTTAAGGCATCCTGTAATTCACCGGCATGTGGTATTTAAGGCAATATCCACCTTTTTGAATGGCGGGAATTTCTCTAGACTGAGCATGCATACTGAATAGCATAAAGCCATTGGTGATACCCTTTATTACATTTAACGGTGATTATAATATATTTAATAGGTATCATACCATTCGTAAGATGTTTTCTTACTTTTAAAAACCCCCTATACACGTACGTTTTAAAAACTTAATTTTTTAAAATAACTAACTACACTAAATTTAAAATCAATATATAGAGCATCTTGAAACTTTTAGAGCACTTATTTGTCTTAATCCATTGTGTTAAATGATTTATTACAGTTCACTTGAAATGTTACATTTCTGTGGTAGTTAATTTTAACTATGGCGTAGTATTCTAGATAACCTAGGTATCACATAATATAATATAATTTAACTTTAATATATTTTTATGGAAGTTATAAATGTATTTTAATATTTTACTATTTTGCGTTGGTTCGTTATTGTCACTCATAGCCCATAGGTTTAAATGCTTAACATCGTTTTGTTCTGTAGACCTATGTACAATATAGTAACCTTCAAATCACATGTAATATAATGAAGCGAATACAGAGTTTTACCTCTTGGTTTTAGCATTAGTTGAAAATGTAAAAGCATGTGCAGAAAATGGCCATTATATAAATAATGAGAGTTATTTTATGCGTTTATATGATATATTATTATATTGTTTGGTTTAATTTGAAATGCATATTGAATTATGTCGTCGTCATGTTTTTCATGATTCTAATACTATTATACAACTTGTAATAAGGTAATTCGGATTACCATTACTATGGTATTATAATGTTTATGTTTGTAAGTGACATATCAAATTTGCATAGTTTTTTCAGTAATAATATTTGTTGTTAAGTGTGCCTACCTACTATTTTAGATGAGTGTTAATTTTGTATGTATTTTGACTCAATCATATGCATTATACATACTAAAATACATTCTTTGCTCTGCTCAGAATCTAAAAAATATAATGTTTAAAACATTCGACTTTATTGATTTAACATTCTCATAAATGTATTTATTTAATGTTTGTTTATGACTTAACGCTCTGAATATTTTGTATAATTAACTCTAAAATCATTTCAATAAGTCATATTTTCTCAATACATTAATATTTTTAAAAACAGGATATTCAGGCAATATAAACATATTTTGTACGTTTTGGATTCTATTAAATATAAACTTTTTAATTATTAATTTATACCTGTGTATAGTTAATTTATCACTTTATTGATCTCGTCTTATAGGAATCGAAATATTCATTACATTTATTATTTATAATCACAAATGTCTTACCGTGTAATTATGTAAATAATTTTTATCTACATAGTAACGTCAATACAAACTTATTACACTACGAATACTTTTTTTGCTTTTAGATTTTGAGCGGAGCGAATAATGTATTGATTTTACAATGATGTGTGTTTTTTTCTGTCTGTACACACGATAAGTATACACGTATACACGATAAGTATTCGAAATAATGCTTCAATTTTCTTCATCAGTATTTTTTCTGGTGGAAAGGGGAATCTAGTTGTTACTTAAAGGAGGTTATTTTTAAAAATTCCTAATAGTTTGTAAAAGCGTCGGAAAGAACGAAAAAAAAATTAAGAAAAACAGCAAATTTTAATGTTCTTGTATGTTAGATTGATAAAAAATAAATGTATTATAATATTAAACATTTTGTATGTTACTCTTGTATAAAACAGAAACAACAAAATATGTACGTATATATATATATATATATATATATAAAGCGTTCTCTTTGTAACCATTTTCAAAACAGTTAATTTACCTTTGAAAATAAATCTTGTTTAAAAAAGATGAAAAATGTTCAAAATTTAATGAATTTAAAGACAGCGTTATAATATAATCCCAAAGCTGAAGGTGATATTTAATTATACTTTAATATCAAGTATAATCAATCATATTAAAAATTAACACCGACATTAAAGAGCTGTTGAAAAAATAGCTGATTTGACGTTTATTATGTTTTAAATTTTAAAGATCTCTGTATGATTATTATTTTTCTAAACTTTCAATTTTAGTTAATACAATGCATCAGACAAATCATATTATTTATTTTACAAAACAATGGTAAGATAATTTGAAACCAACAATGTGTAGCAATTTTTTGTTACTTTAATTAAAAAATGTATGTAATCATCTTAAAATTAGTATAACTAACGAATCTTAGAAAATAATACTGTGAAATTCCAAGTGTAAAATTCTAAACACAACATTTACACAATATAATAATATTTCCCAAAAAAACAAATACCTATTGTTATGGTCTATCAATAATGACTATTATTTATAATAATATGTTATATATTACCTTTAACATAATAATATCAAATGTAAATTGCATAATGTGAAATTAAGAGTAACTTACAACGATAATTTTATTGTATGATATTTTGTCGCATATACTCGTAGTTTATATCTTTATATAATATCTAAATAGATATAAAATATAAATGCGATAAAATATCGTTCGTGTGTAACGGGCCTTAATATTAATAGTACTAAGTACTAACTATCAAATTATAATTTATCACGGTTAAACAGTAGTAAGGCCGGTCGGAGTTACATGAACACCTTTAAAAAATGTATTAAAGAAGAAATACAAAATTTTAGTGTACTTATCAGCACAATCTCACTCAAATACTTTACATCGTTATGTAAATTTATACTTTCATCAAATCATTTGATTTCTAATAATTAATATTGTATACCTATTAGGTATGCAACTATAAAAATATAAATGATTTTTTTCTTCCTGTGAATACATTTTTGGTTAAACGTACGATGATAATCATTCATCGACATAGTATTATAGATTTTTGACTCAAATACATTCAATATACTAAGTAAGAAAAAGATAGAACAATAATAACATTACATATTTGGTTTATTCATTTCCAGGATTAAAATCTTCATCGAACAATGACTCAATGGTTTGCTCGCTGGAGGAAACAATGAGTACATTTATGGAAACCTGTAATGACACAGAAATGAACTCGACATTTAATTTCAGTTTAGAAGAAGTATATGCTATTTTGTTAGAGCATAGAAGTAATTCTCGGAATTTGGACAAAACCACTGAGGTAGTTATGTTTTTTTTTTTCAAATTATAAAATAAACAATATTAGTAATATTTATTGCATGTTTGATTTGATTCTTAAAACGGTGTTTGCTTTAATTAGCACTAACAAAGCTTTTACTGTACATTTTAAACATTATAAAACGTATTATTTTTTATAATTATATTTTGTTTTTAATTTTAAGTTTATTGTCTTGTTTAATTTAAATTTTGTTACTTAAAATATTCTATTTAAATTGAAATGTATACTAGTACAATTTATGTTTTCAATTCGATTGCGATCGAAATAAAAATTTCTTGACTTTTAAATAATACGCTAATTATAGTAGTTTTAAAAATATTTTTCAGACAATAATGACATTATTATAATATAATAACTATAAGCAATAAAAAATATATCCATTGCTAAAATGTAATAAAACTCTGAACAATTTATGTTTTTAATTTTATAAGAATAACGTTATTTCAATTTAAAATCTAATTCAGATAAAAAAATAACTTTTTATGAGTTTTCACTTTTCTGTAATATAATTCTGAAGCGTCCATAATACTTAGTTCTGTTTAATGTTCGGAAAGTTTGTATGAAAAATGATTTACTGACAACATTTTTGTTATTTTAAAAATAATAAATATATCATTTTTGTTACGTAAAGAATTAACTCTGAGTCATTTTACATAAATGACACGGGTGTGAGTAATTTGGTCAAAAGCCATTGGTCGATCGCTTAGTGATCGAATTTGTATATAAACGTAATACACATACATGGCGTACAAATTAATTATAATATTACTTACATATTTATGATTTTAATTTTTTTTTTCCTTATATAATAGCTTAATCATTTTTTTTAAACATTAAACTTAAGATTTTTTAGATTGTATGATATTATTTTTCGATCACTAGATTTTTGGCCACAAGATTTTCGACCAAATCACCCCCACTTTAACGACACCGGTAAAATATAATTTTTCTTTTTGAATGTTTGAGTAATTGGATGTGGACACGGATTCTTATTATTTCAGAAGAATTTTCATAATAATAATATTATAATAGGTATCTATCTCGTATACTATCTGATATGTCACGGCACTGCAAGTTTTCCAGTTACATATCACGTTGAATTAAAAAACGCGCTTACCGTGACTGTATAATATAGGGAGTTTACCAACTTTGTGTCCGGTCATTGTCAGAGATCGACCAATAATTTCGTTAAATAATAGCCGTATAATATTTAATATACTCAATAATATTTTAATTAATTGATAAAAATAAAATTATTTTCAATTCCAAAATTGTTATTATATATTATATAAATAAGTATAAAGCTTAGAACAAAAATAAAATAAAAGTATAATAGATATATTGACCATAAAAAAAAGGAGTGCAATCGGTAAACTCACAGTAAAATATAAGCAATAACGCAATTGGTTTACCTACTGACCATTAAATATAAGCAGCGCTATCAATACATATACTGACCGTAAAATAAAAGGAGCTCACTACCCCTAAAATACAAATTTTGTTTTTGACGCAACATAATATATATAATAATATGCAGGTTGATTCGCCAAGCATGATCAGTGATCACTCAGTTTTATATTTTATTTAAATTTAAATTTTGATCATTGGATTTTCTATGTATGCTAAAAACTAATATTTTAAAATAATTGGATTTTCTATACCACTTAAGGATTATCTTGTGGTGATACAAACTTGTTGTTATAACTATAAAACCCCCCTTTAACTGTAAATTGTTAATTATATGATTTTTTTAAAAATTGTATAGTTTTATCTTAACGGAAATTTGAACATAATATAGTTTCTGAGTTAATACACTTTATGTATACTAAGGATATTAGTCCTTAGATAATAGTGATTGTGCATCAAATATTAAATATAATAATATGTAGTATTTAGTCATGTATTTATTATACTCGGAAAATGTGTACACAAATTATAAAATGTTAGTTCATCATATACATCACCGATGTATAGCCACAAGACACTTATTAAATGGCATACCTGAGACTTAACAGATGCAAGTATTTTTAAATATAAAAACCACTGTTTGAATAAAATATGAAAGGAAAAAATGGGGGTGAGACATTTGATGAATCACCCTGTATACACCGCCTCTGTATATTGTGAAGATTATCTCTTATAATATTATAACGATCGCCTGTTAAACTCGTTCAAGTAGATGCGCGAAAGTTTCGAAACAAAACATATCATTTATCTGCGTATTTATAAAATATATAAATCGAAATGGTAGGTACCTGTGCGCTAAGTTCATAAGCCGGAATGAATATCAAAAACAACCAAAAACTTTATTCCGAAGAAACACAATAGTGCGTGCAGACGAAACGATGACGTGGAGGTAATACCTATCAATGGTGGTTTCTTTTTATGTTTTCAGACTCTGCTGACGATAGTGTACTTGGGTCTGATGCTCATCGGGCTGACGGCCAACGTGACCGTCATCTACGTGGTGGCCAGACGCGCTCAGATGCACACTTCCCGGAACCTGTACATCGTCAACTTGGCCATTTCCGACATGACCCTGTGCTTGGTGTGCATGCCGTTCACGCTCACGTCGATAATGGGACACCAGTGGTCCATGGGCACGGTGCTGTGCAAGCTCGTGCCGCTGTTGCAGGGCACCAACATCATGGTGTCGGTGGGCACGATCACGGTGATCGCCATAGATCGGTACTGGGTGATCGTCCGGGGATCCGCGCAAAACGAACGGCGCACGGTGTACGTGTCCATAGCCACCGTGTGGTTGTTGGCCGTCTTGACCGCTTCGCCCGTGGCGTATTACCAGGTAACATTCGTCTATAAAGCTACCTACCCTAGTACAGAGGTTCCCAAACTGTGCGCCGCGGTGTGTTGTCAGGGAAGCCGCGGCTGTGCCTCGCTGCCGACTACATGTTTGTTATTTTATCTATTTTATTTAAAAAGAGGTCGTAAATTTTATGAAGGGTGCCATGAGCAAACTTCAGTTCTAAAAGGGCGCCACGAGTAGGAAAAGTTTTGGAACCTCTGCCCTAGTAGTTGAACGGTTTACGATAATAGCTCAGTTGTGAGCGAAACGAACGTGTTAGGCCGAGCGATAGATAATCCATCATTTAAAATTTAATACACACTGCAGTCACACAGACAGTTGTACTTACTGCCTACCTATATACACATTAATATAGATTGAAATTTGAAACTACACGTCACTGTAATGTGATATTATTATCGAGTCGACACCGCCAGTTTAAGTGAAATGTTATAATATTTTGTAAATTATTATGATTGTAATAATATCAAATTTTTTGCAAGTAAGTATTATATATACACGTAAAACCAATACGCACACGTCCTTTAGTTCAAAACTCTGTCACTATTCTTTGGCATAGGTACAATGTAGAAATATGTATTAAAATTTACCTTTTCATCATTATAAATCTATACTATACAATATTACACCATTTTTGTATTTCAGGTGGTCGAACCGTTCAAATTTCAACATGTAGTTTTATACGAATCTTGTCTGGAAAAATGGCCTTCGACCGAAATCAAAGTGGCGTACAATATAGCAGTAGTGTTCATTCAAGCAGTACTACCCGCCACTGTTCTTTTGGTAGTTCATATTCGTATCGCAGCATATTTACACGCACACACTGCTTCTCAAAAAGACTCGAGGCGTGCACAGCGAGAACTTCAAAGGAACAAACGGACCACCCTACTTCTGATAGGTATAATTATTAATGACGAAAGTAAAGAAGCATATATGACGTGTATGCAGTATTAGTATTGTATTGTACTTATTTTTTTGTGTCTAATGCTCGTAACAATTTAAAACCGCAACTGGAATCATAGTTTTTTTTTTCCATCGCTGTCAGCATTTAATAATATATTAACCACATTTAATAACGTGTCAATAATGCGTTAAAATAGACCATCATCACTCATTAGGGATACCGTAGTATACTTTTTGTTTGTCACGTACATTATGAACACTGAAAAACTTTCTATCCACAAAAAAATTACAAACGCCGGTTATAGTTGTAGTAATAGTAGGCACTGCGAAGTATAGACAACAAACGTCATAATTTTCATACAACATCTAGAAATTTGAGAATAATATTATGTAAATATGCTTAGTAACTAGAAGCTTTTTTTTTAGTAGGTACTTATTGTAGTTTATTATTGTAGCCCAATTGATGAATACCGATCTATCACCACCAGAAATCGATCGGCTGACATTTTACATGATTTTACATGACGTATTACAAATAATATAAATATTATGTATGTAATCATTAGAGGTCGGATTTTTATGTTTTTACACATTTGTTTCTAGTGTACGCAGTTAAATGGGAGTAAGATATTATTACAATCCATAAAACATAGAATTTATAGAAAGCAATTTATTTTGCATAAAAAAGCATCTTTTAGGGGTTGGAGAATATTCAATACGTTAGAGAATATTTGAGAATATTTTATAGATATTTTTCCCAACGAAAATAAATAATAATTATTTTACCTATTATTAATTTTTTGCACATCCATATAATATGTATTACGTGTGTCGGCATTTTCATAATATTGATCAACAAATAAAATATTCACTATGCGAGTTATTGTTATATCCTTCTAGGTTGTAATAAAAATTAATCACTAGATATTCCTTATATAGATGGCAATAGCACGTCAGTTATTTCGTTAGCTGTCCCGACTCGTCAGTCGTCCAGTCATCTGTCGCTGTGCGTGTTAATATTTAAGTGATATATATTGTTTACATATTGTCTTGCAATTCGTATTATACAAATAATATGCCGAGAACTCCAAACCGTTTAAAAAGTTTATTTGCTCAATGGATTCAGTCGTAAACTAAATAAATAATAAAATGTAATAAATAATAAATTTCAACTGAGTAATTTTAATAATTTTTTTTTAAAGAATATTAAGAGAATAATATATTACTTATTTTAAACGACATAAAACATCATATTTCAAGGTCTTTAAGAGAATATAAATCCGACCTCTAGTAGCCATACACCATACCATATGTTTTGTTATTCAAATACACTTTACTAGTTATACTTTAGGGTACCTACCTATAATGTACGCATTGCTCGATTAATTCGGTCTTTCCTGGGCAATTTGAACCACGAATACAAACAAATTATTTTTGGTGCAGTATTTTTTTTCCATCTATCATTACTTATTACTAATAATTATATATATTATTGATGGGAAAAACAAAAAAAATAATTAATTTTATATTATTATATTATTGTCGAAATATATTTATCATATTCTGAATATTTTAAACTATGGTAATTAATTCTATTAAACTGTTTTATACTAAGAATATTTTAAAAATTATAATAACAATCATAACTATACACCTAATATTAACGAATGATCGATGAACTTGTACGCAGTTTTGCAAAATAAGTAAATGCAAATGTAAGAAAGCCAACAGACTTTGCAAGTTTGTATAAAAAGTTTTAATGTATTGATTATCGTAAGTTTGTTACTTATAATATCGTATAGTTTTAATAGTAAGAGGTAGTGTGCTCTGTGAAGTATTAAACAATTGTATAGTACCCCACGTTTTAGAGATATAGTTGATCCTATGGTTACAAATTATTTAGAATTTACATAATTATATAACAAATATGACGAATATGACGTAGAAATGCACCACATATTAGACTACAATGAGCATTTAATTCCAATTGAAGGGTTGATAAAAAAAAAAAAATCGGTATTTCAGGAGTGGCAGTTGTCTTCACCGTGAGTTGGCTTCCGTTGTCCGTGTTTTCATTGGCCGCCGACATGTTGACCAAGGAAATAACGGCCAAACAGCTGTACGTGACACTGGCGGTTTGCCACCTGACCGCCATGACCTCAGCCATATCCAACCCGATAATTTACGGCTGGATGAACTCCAATATTCGCAACGAGCTGTTTCAACTATTCTACACGAAAATCCTGAGACGGCAACCGGGCAACCGGTCCATGGCGACGGCCACGACAACCATCAGGAACAGGACCCGGCCTTTGATCACGTACAACACTTCGAATTACATGCCTGGCAGTCAGGAGGCGTTTTCGAAGGGAGTAACTGTGCTTTAGGCCGGGGACGTGGATGACCACGGCCGTTCCGCCGACGGGGCAACGTTTCCAGAATTTATTGTAATTTTTATTTTTTCGTATGACATCCTATCCTCTATTGTGTTATTGAGACTCGATATTGTTATCCAATACGAAAAGTTACATCATTTTACCACTGCGATCGTATGTACCTAAACCAAGGGTTCTTAACCTGTAATCCGTAACTGTACATTTTTACTTGAGCTTTCGTAGAGTGGCTCTGAACATTTTTGTTTTTAATAATTCGAACTATTTGATGATTAAGGTTCATCCGCGGTTAAGGTATTCATTGTTACGATTAAAATTGACATTTTATAATACTTTTTTAAATTATCATTAAATAATAACCGAAATCAAAATTTGTTTTTATTTATGGATGCATGGCTATTCTTATTATATCTTAAAGAAGCGAATGGCCCATACAAGGTTAAGGTCCGTGGTAAATCAATATAAGCTTTATAGTAAAGAAATCATAATTTATTATTAAAATGTACAGTATTGTACAGTACAGTACAGTACTATACAGTATACATACAGAGTGTAACAGAAATAACTTACAAATGTAATTAACCAACTATACGTAAAACACTAAAATAACTTAACATTCATTAGACCAACAGTAAGTTATTAAATAGTTGTCAACTACATGTTATGTCAGTTCTTTCTGTCACACTCCCGTACGTAATTAAATACATTTGTACTGCCGTGGCCCATGACTTAGTTAAATAATAATTAGTGTTTTCTTTTTTCGTCCAACTTTCAACATAATACTGTCATTTAACGTTTTTGTAAAATCATAATTTATTAATTTATATGATATATTATTATTAAAAAATATAATAACAATTCTATAATAATAATATAATATGATATATTTTTTTTTTTACTGATTACATAATTTGTTAAATGTGGATGTATACATAGGACATTAAAATAAGAAAATGCTTTTATATTTATTGCTTTTAAATGACTAGTTTAAATAATCATGTCACAGATATAAGTCTATACCTATAATGTAAATATATATTTTTATTTCATGAAAAAATTATCATATATCAGAAAGACATCGTAATAATATTAGCTGGATCGACGATAATCACCGATTTCGTCAATTACTCGATACTGCTCAATAACATAAATGTTCTAACACAAAAAGCTCAGGTTTGGTACAATTATCATCATAATATAAAGAATTACATTATAAAATTACCACCAAATAATTATGATAATTGATAAAAACAGCGTCAGATTAAATAAAATATAGTTAATTTTTTTCACCATAATATTTAAAAACTAAACTATCAATAAACCCAATAGTTTTTATCGACATGAAATCTTAAATATATTTTAAATAATGTTATGTTTAAAAAAAATGTAAAATGATTTATTTCCAAATAAAGAATAATTGAACAATAAAAGTGATTTTTTAATTCTAAACATTAGTATATCTATAACTTATAATTTATAAGTATATATTATGTAAAATACGAATCATCAATATTGTTCTGGGATTTATGAATGAATATGTATTTATATAAATACTATACAGAGTGTCCCAGGTCTATTTGACTAATGCAATAACTTTTACAGCAGTAACAGTGATTAGCAAGAAATAATATTGAATTTTAACACACTTTGAAAATTGTTTAAAAATTAACGACTTAACCAAATTAAAAGTTTTAAACGCCAAAATGGTTTTTAAATACTTATTTATGAAATAGCTATCTTGGATTATCAGAAAAATATTAAATACAAAATTTAAATTATTTATTTTTGTTGTAAAAAAATAAAATAAAATATAAGATATACAAATTATAGCGCAGAGCTCTACAAATCATAACAAAAAAAAAAAAACTTAAAAATATTGAATAGAAAAAAAGTTATTGCATTAGTCAAATAGACCTGGGGGCTGGGACACCCTGTATATTTACTATCTATGATGTAGTATAGTAAAATGTTATACAGGTACACAAAGTTCTAATTATAAATTATGTTGGTTTAAGTGCAAAATGAGGGTAATGTTGAACACTGTACACTTCCCCGCATCCATACCTAATTGAAGTATACTTAATAATATAAATATATAATATTATTTATTAAGTAGGTATATAAGATCAAAACAACACCTACAAATTCACAAAAATAATTGCTTGGAATCTATAAAAAAGTTATGTTATACTTTTAGAATCATAAATAACATAACATTTCCAATTTTACGTGCAGCGTGGAGTATTTTTCTTGGGGAGACTTGGGGATAATTTGTATAATTAAGCCATTGTTTTTTTTTTTTTTATGAACATTTATGATAAAATGATAATAAAATATCGTATAATTTTGTTTTTTAATCACACGCGTACAACAGCTAGATTGTAAATTATTGTAATGTAATAAAAGGTTTTTTTAAAAAAAAAAGGTTCAACAATTTATTTAATTTTTTGAGGAAAAAAAATAACGTAAAATTCTTTTATAGTTTATTTTTATTTCTATAAGTGTCAATACTATTTTATCTTGCACATTTAACAATATCCTTCAATCAAAATTACATTAAACAAATTGTCAATACTTAAATTAATAAATAAAAATAGTTTTATTTTTATAATATGCACCTGTGCCTTGTCTGTCTGTTTGTTAGCTGGAGACATAAAAACTACCGGACAGTATTTAATAAAATTTATATCAATAGATTCATTGAGAGTTGAAAGGCTCTGTATGTTTATAGGCTTATAGCGTATTTTTTCAACCTCTATAGTTAGATGAAAGGTGCTCACGCATAAAAATAGTTTTCAGCTTACAAAAAAAAAATGCTTTTTTTTATTTATAAATAGGGTTATCATTAAGGTTGTCATTGGTTACATTCTATACTACTATTATTATTAGTAGAAATATTGAATAAACATTTTTTATAAATATATTTATAAAACAAACAAATCTTGGGCAATGTCGGACAGTCAGTTGTTATATAAAGAAACAATTAGCCATTAGGTACTCCAAAGACGTATGCTACACACATAATAGTAATATAATATAATAAAAGGTATGATAAAAATATTATTATATATCACATATAGCTATAATATCAATAAATATATTATAATGTCGAAGGATGATAACTGTTTAAATAATTTCATTGGTGCGTTGCCGAATCTCGAAAAAATATAATCAGGTTTTTGACCACTTGAAAAATGATTAACTGTTGTGGTAACCCCTTTCATCACATAATCCCGTTTTTTGTTTGTTTCTCGTAGTTATCACCAAGTTTACTAAATGTTATAAACTTTACAGATTTGTAATTCTCTATTTATTTATTTTTGATAAAAATAGAATAAAAACTTTATACAGACTGATTAACCAAGCATGCTAACCCTTTTTCCGGATTCGACCGGAAGTAGTGGTCGGGGGACTAGGGCGACAGGATTCCTAGGTGAAAAATATTTTCACCCGGTTGCCCAGACACTTAAGTTGGCTTGAATAGGTCTTATGAATTTTATCATGAGTGAAAAATCTGTCCATTGATAGAACTTCATGGCAAGTGGGACGCGTATTTAATTGTAAAGGATTAAGATAGGTCACTGCACCATTTCCAATTTATTCGTCTTCTGGAGTTACATTACACTTTTTAATTTTAATATGCGATTACGACGGAACTTATGATATACATAAGGTCAAATATGAATGTATTTACTTTATTGTACCAGCCTTAGGTGCACGGACTAATATTCAGGTGTGATGGGTCATCATGAGTCACTCGACACTGCTGCAAATTTCGTAATTAGTTTTTATAATTGTTTAGTGATTGTTTGATACGTTTACAATTGAAAATATTCCCGTTTTCCCGCTGTTTTTCGTTAGTCATATTCAATTATTTATAAATGTATTGGGAATCTTATACTTTCAACCCCAAAGTATCAACTAGATCAAATTCTCTACCAGAAACCGCACTCAAAGTTGAAAATGTCATCAAATTTTCTGCTCCAAAACGTGACGACAGACGAAACAAATCACATATTATTATGATTTTAAGACTAATACAAAATTAAATTAGGAATAGCAATACCTATTATAATATTATATAATATTATAATTTTTCAATTTGGCAAATTTAGATTAGTATAAAATTCAAATTCTATCACATTTATTCGAACGAGCTAAATAATATTTTAATTTTTAAATACACTAAATCTACCCAAACGTACTTATTTTGAACCAAACACAACAATAATAATAAATTTAGTTGTATGATTTAGTATAAATACACGCCCTATATTATTATGGTTCTATGAGTATATAATATTATTTTAGGTGATAATTTATGACGCGGTTTATTAATGAATGGATTCAAAATTCAAACTGCGTGCTTAAGGATGGACAGATTTATTCTGCCCGTCATATATTGTAGTATAAAATGACGTTAAATTTAATTGTTTTATTTCAAATAGTACACTTTAAATTGGTATTATAGGTAATATTTTCATTCTCTGATTCAACTTGACTAATGAAATCCAATTAATAAACAAAAAATTATTTGAATGTCATTTCATTTATTTTCCGTTAATATCTAAACTGTCCATAATAAATAATCAAAATATATTTTTTAAATAATTAAATGACTACACTGAGGACATATGTTTCAACATTTGACTATAATTCGACTTGCCTATCTCATATTGGCATAGAATTTTAATGTAGGTACTTAATTGTAAATTTGAAAGCAACGATAAATTATTGCATTTAAAAATAAAATCTATACTCGAAGCTTATAGTAACATCGTAATAGATTATACTTCAACATACATTTACAAAGTTTGTGTGTAATTAGTTTTCCCTCGAGCTCAGAAAAACTACCTAGTGATAAAATCAAAAAATGCCCTTCGAAATGAAATTACTGACTTGCAGACCCAATTTTCATTTGAATGTCATCAGTCAAAATGTATTGTTGTAAAATTAATACATACAATATCTAACTTCAAATTAATCTAAATATTTTGAAAATTTCATTGGGTATATAGAAAATGATAATTTAAGTTGTTGGGTTCTTAAAAACACTATTGTAGAATGTTTCAAGTTTCTAAGGATTATAAATTATACTTTTTAAATTACAAAAAAAACTAAAATAATTTTATGAGAAATCGTTTTTCTACGCGTGATTATCCAATGTTTTGAAAATTTCAACTTTAGACACTCATAAAAAGTGTTTGTGGAATTACACACTAGAATTCTATTATGTCCATGCCAATATCCAATAAGCTGATACGCACTAATAAATGGCAAGTAAGCAAGTTTGTGTAAAAACTAAAAACGGCCTCCGTGTAAGGACGATAAACTCATCGTCGTCCGACCCGTATACGAGAATCCAATAACGCGTGCAAAGATCGTGTGCGTTCGGATGAATTTAAACCGCGATCGTTTACTAGCATTAATGTCCCGACAATAATTAATAAATTTAATATTAATATATCAAGAATAAATGGTTTTTCCTCGGCTTTTGAAGACATATAGGTATGCTTGCAGAGATCATATTATATCCGGCGATGACCTCTTGTTTTTATACAACTAATTAGCCAGTTTTAATTTCTAAACAATAAAATATTGGTAATATAAAAGTATTTTGTCTTATTATATTTTTGTAATTCTTAGACGGAGAACTTTTTCATATTGTCGTGTACTCTCTTCAGGGGCGGAGTGGCCCACCGGGATACCGGGAAAAATCCCGGTGGCCTGGAAGCTAAATGCCCCGTTTACCTAAAGTATAGATAATAATAATGTAGAGTAATGAAAATTCAAATATTCGAAATAAACGTCTTCAAATCATCGGAGAAACGAGATGGACCGCAAATCAAACAGCCCTTAACAGAATTTTTGGTACTTATGATGAATTTGACGATGCTTTGTATACTGAGTTGATTATTTGTCTATCTAAAATATCTAATAATGAAGGTTTTAAGCCCGATATTCGATCTAAAGCTAACTGTTTATTGTCATCACTATTGAAGTATGAAAATATCCTCATTGCCCATATGTTTATGAAAATATTTTCTATAACAGGTCCCTTATCAAGATACTTACAAACAAAAGTGGCTTAGATTTATTAAAATGTCAACAAATGGTCGAAGGCACTTTAAAACAAATAGAAAAACTCCACCGAGATATGGAAAATATGAAAATAACATGTGATAAGTTTATAGAAAAGGCTCAACGCATTATTGATTTAGAAATTGAAAATATTGAAGATGAAAAAAATAAGAAAGATTTAGAAATGTGTGATATTCAAGATCAGTTTGAAAATAAACGTATTCAAAGAAAGAAAAGGATGTCTACTTATGAAACGGAAGATGAACCAATAATTAATGCTGCAAAATATTTGAAGTTGAAGTTTATAATAAAGTATTTGATGCTATTATACGAAGTATGACTACGAGGTTTATTAAAAATAATACATTATACTTTGATCTTTCTTTTTTATGCCAAACAATTTTTAATCATTCAAAAATGGAATGCCGAGTAGTGCATTATCTACATTATCTTTAAAACTTAAACAATTTATTGAATGTAACAATGATGTTGAACAAATTAATAGCAATTTATGTGAAGAATTATTACATTTTTCTAGCTCATGGAAATATTTAAAAAAATCAGTAAATGACGAATATAATATGATATATTGTGAAGATAGTGAAAATTCTGATGACAAAGAAGATTCAAATTCATATAAAATAAAGCCATGCAGAAGTTGTCAAAATTGTCCTCTTTGTTGTTACAAGGCCTTAATTAAATATAGTTTATTTTCTAACATATAACCAACTTTGATGTTGGCATATCAATTCTTACTGACATTACCCGTAACACAAGTTGCGTGTGAAAGATCATTTTCAACACTGAAGTATATAAAAAACCGATTAAGAAGTACGATGAGCAACGAACACTTAGACAATTCCATGTTAATGGCAATCGAGAAAAAAACACTAGTCGAACTTAACAATGACGAAATAATAAACTCTGTTGGAGAAAAGAGTAAATTATTAAACAAATTATTATTATAAGCATTGATTAAGTATGTTATGAGTAATGTTATAAGTTAATGTTAATGTTAATGTTATAAGTAAAAGAATTATTATAATTATATCTGAAGCTAAAATAGTTTATTCTTTGTAAGTTACTATATTTATTTTAATTTTATTAGAACATATTATAGGTATAAAAACAATTATGATTTATTATTATTTTGGTTTGTGTATTTTTATTTCGGCTTTATAGTTTTGTTAATAGTTTTATCTGTAAAATACATCACTGTTATATTAAATTTTAGTACCTACCTATTTGTTGTTTGTCTGCCTATATATATTTACATACAAAATTAGATAAAATACAATTTTTAATCAGGAATTGAAAATTTTGAGTGGCCTGGAGAAAATTAATTTTCTTGGCCTGAATTTTTTTCCCACTCCGCCCCTGACTCTCTTCATCAGCTCCCGCGAGCCGTCACTGAGTTTAATATATTATATTGGTATTCCGTCATTATTCTACTGTTTTTCGATTATTTTCACAAAATGGCCCAGTCACTAATTTTTGTTTGAGATGACATTAAAGATATTTACACATACCTAGTGTACAATATTATGTATATAATGGAGAAGATACTTTTATACTAATAATGAAATTTCAATTAAAAATATTAATTACATTTTTTAGTTTGATGTAAATAGGAACTTTACATTTTATATTTCATCAGAATTTATAAAGTATAGTACTTATAATAATAACTACACTTTATAAATGAGTAAAAACTCTGCAAGACTAAACCAACACTTAACGTCATCTAATATTTATTTTCATTTGAAATTATTTAATTATTTTTAAACAGAAAATCATTTATTAGATTTTATATTTTCAAATATTTATAGTCGTTTCTACAGAACATAAATTGTTAGGATTCTCAATTAAAACCTAAAATAATTAAGTACAAGATTGTATAATCATGTAATTTTTAGACGTTTCTCGTTCGATAATGTAGAACTCCAGAATAATATTGTAATTAAGGGACTTATTACCTATTTTATTAATTAAACATTATTGCAATACTTTGATACTAATATCTATTAGTAACTAGTAAGCATGCAGGTATGCAGTTACGTGTACATTTCTATATTCTAAGCTGAGCAATGAATTTATTGATTTTACAGAGGACGTGTCTGTTACCACGATAAGTAGTTGAAATAATGCTTCGATTTTCTTCACAAGTATCTTTTCTGGTAGAAAAGTGAATTTAGTTGGTACTTTCGAGAGGTCATTTTTGATAATACTAGTATATAATAATATACTTTAAAGGTTTCAAGCACCTACGAAAAATATTTTTAAATTACAATAAAATAACTAACATCTTTATTCTTCATTTAAATATCTAATTTCGTCCAAATTTGAAATTAAAATGTCCATACAAACTATTTAACTTTTTAAAATTAATACATTATTTGCTTTGTTTTAAAACCATAGAAACTTAATACTTATACTATCATTTTAGAGTCTGAGCCGAGCGATTGAGCGATAAATGTATTGATTTTACTGATTGCTGTGTGTTTTTTTTTTTAGTCTGTCATCACGTTTTAGTGCGGTAAAAGTGCTTCGATTTTCAACTTTGCCCCTAGCTTTCGGTTCTCAAATCTCATCTAGTTGGTACTTTGGGGGGATCAAAAGTTGAAAATTCCCGTTGGTTTTCAAAATAATAAGGAAGAACCAACCAAAAATTAGGGACAAACGAGAATTTTTTATGCATAACCAATTTTTGATAAAACCGATTTCTTTATTTTGCTATAACTCAAAAACTAAAAACATTCAAAAATTTGAAACCAAGAATTAACATAGGCATTATCTACAAATGGTATAATTTTCAAAATATTTTGACATTTTTTGAGCTGTTTATTAAAACGATAGAATTGATCAAATTGTTTTGAAAATTGAATACAAAGTTAATCATAAGTACCTAGTACTTATCAAAATTAAAAATCGTTAGTCAGCATTTTTTTTTAAAAGCATTTAAGAATTGAAAATTCAAAACAAAGATCTCTATAAAGTTTTCTACTTCTCTAAAAAAAAAAAATTTACCCGAAAGTCACAGTAATTTTTTATGGGCGTTTGAAATTTATTAGACATTGGATATTCATCCATTTTTTCCGGGAACGATTTTCTTATTTTGATGTTATTCAAAAATGAATAACCGTAGACATTTGAAAAATTCACCAAATGTTAAGATTATCATTTTCTATACACCGAAAAAATTTTAAAATAATTTTACAATTTTTGAGTTAATTGAAGGCATAAGAAATGTTTGGTTTTTTAAAAAATCATCCTGTTAATATCAATTAAAAAATGTTTGTTGGGTCAAAAAACAAATATCTATAAATAGCACAAATACATACAAGATCTTTTGAAAATTATATAATGTAGGTATATAGTAAATTATAATATAGATGTCAAGTCTCTACAGTTTTTCATTTTTGTATAACAACAAAATATTTTGTGTGTATTGAAATACTAAGAACTGTGAGTCAGCTGTTTGGTTTTTTCAAATTTTTTTTCTGTAGTATCGATAAAACAAAATTTGATGGGTCAAATTTCTTGAAAATTAAAAACAAGATTCCTTATAAGTTGTTAAAATAGCAGTGCAGAAATAGAAAAAATACATAGGCACAATTTTTTGTATAAACATTCAAACTTAAAATTTTGACTGAAATTGAACATTTGCAAATTGTTTTGTAGTTAAAATTGATGAGACGTTCAGTTTTCAAAAATAAGGATTGACAATTTAAAACAAAGTTTTTCGTAAATGGTTTATTGTGTAACCAAAAAACCAAAAAAAAATATTAAAAAAAATTTTTTAGGGTTATTTTCTAAGGTCAACCAATTGAAGCAATGTTGATGCTATATTGTAATGACAATGGACTATCATCACTGGTCGTGAGCTTTACAATGATCTTTTCTTACCAAGATATTCGATATTGTAAACATAACAATGAAAGAAAACATTTAAATATAACCGAGGTCCGAGGAAATAGTCAGACAATCAGTGCCGGACTAGCGTTATACAAAAAAACGAATAAAAAAAACTAAAAAACGAATTATATTGTGTAATGTTTTGGGCTTAAGAATAATACCTAAGATTAAATTTATGTCTTTATTTTCTTCTCCTAAAAAAGTTTTATTTTTTTCTTCTTAAAATAAATATGCCTGCAAATGGCCGTGTCTCCTTATGAATTTATTATAAATTTACTAAATTTAACTTAAAAGTATATACTATTAAATCATTTATCCAGCATAGCCGGACTACTCTCTAAAACTAATCCAAAATAGTTAAAAACTAATTAAATTGTTTAACTTTTCGGGCGGATGAATCTGGAGACTAGACTGCGGTCAAAATCTTTCTTTTATCAATACAATTTAATTTTTTTTTCTGCTTCGTAAAACGATTATGCCTTCAGGCGCCTGTATCCCGCATCACATATTTTTTTTCATTTAATTACCTTAAAATTTATTATCCAGCAGGTATCTGTGTATTTCATTCATTATTTAAACCAAAGATAAATTGATATCATATTAAATTCTTTAGAAAGCTTTGCAATTGCGATCTCTATAAATAACCAGTACATAAAGTGAAAATTAAATTTTTGTTTAAAATGTCCATTATTTAGAATCTGGAAATTAGACTGCAGTCTCATCTCTTTTCAATACCTGTACATTTTTTTTTCAATTTTTTTATTTGCTTTTTAAAACAAAAATACTTTCGGGTCCCCTTTCAATTTTTTTTTTCATTTTATTGACTTATGTAATTTTTTTTATAGTTAAAATTCATTATAGCCAACAGGTATCTGTGTATATTTCTTTCATTATTATTTTAAACCAAGGATAAATTGATATCCTATTTAATTCTTTAAAAAGCTATATATGCAATTGCGATCTCTATAAATAACCAATAACTAGGTAAAAAGTATTATTTTGATTAATTTTTTTTTATTAAGAATCTGGAAGTTAGACTGCAGTCTCATCTTATTTCTATACCTGTAAATTTTTTTTTAAATTTTTTAATTTGCTTTTTAAAACGAAAATACCCTCGGGTGCCCGGTCCCACTTTCAATTTTTTTTTTCATTTTATTAACTTGTGTAATTTTTTTTATACTTAAAATTCATTAGCCAACAGGTATCTGTGTATTTCATTCATTATTTAAACCAAATAAGATAAATTGATATCCTATTTTATACTTTAAAAATATATATGCAATTACGATCTTTTTTTTATCCTTAAAACGGAGTAGCTTGCGTTCATAGTCTGTGTATTTCTTTTATTCTTTATACCAATGATAAATTGATATCCTATTTTAATTCTTTGAAAAGCTTTTTATAAAAAATCAAGATGATCATTTTATCGAAAATTGTTCTTCAATTTAAAAAAATATATATTTTAATCATACTTTTTCCAGCTGAAGTATGACGACTTTACGATACGTGATTTTTATATATTGTGTAAAACTTGGTACTTAGCACAAATACGAATATAATAAAATCGTACAAAATTAAATATTATTCATTGGGAAAATAATTATTTTCTTATCTGGGTATTTATAAGCGGCAATGTGCGGCTGCGGTAGAAAACCGGTTTTGAACTACGGTGTGGTACTGTCGTTGTCTCGCGCGGGGCGATGGTATGAAACTATGAACTATGAACACCGAGTCGGAGTATCGAAGGCTGCCCCTGGTGCCTGGTTACGGGTTATCGTATTCCAATCGTCCAATATTGCATGGTAAATTATCAAGTTTTTTTAACTTTTTATCGATTGATTATTCGGGCTTCTTACGTTTCTAGATAAAATTCTCCTCTACATTTTTTATAATAAGTATTTTTACTTTAAACCGCTTCAATAAGCCGTATTAATGGAATTATGAAACCATGTTTTTATGCAGTACCCATTTTGTTCACTATTTCGCTCTCTTAAAAGAGACATATTGCAATTTGCATGTTTATAATATGATATTATGAATAGGACTTAGAACATATTGGTTGAAAATATTTATGATAAACTATCATTCATGATATATGAATTTATACAAAATGCAGTTTCGCATATTTCAGACATTTTTATAAAATAATACATATTTAGTCATTAATTTTATTTTGCAATCAATTCCAATTCATAACAATTTTGCATAGGTAATTTTTTTTAAACGCATGTTTGATAACGTAAAAAATAATAAATCATATTCAATTTGAAAACCCAATAAAAAGAACGTGCATAGTCCTATTACCAATACAGTATTTACCTATAAGGTAAATCGTAGCCCTCCTATCGATCGAAGTGCTTTTGGTGGCAGAATAACCGTGCGCATTTTGTCAGACCATATTTATAGCAGACTGCTTATAGACCATAGTTTGGTCTCATTTTCTCTTATCTTCGTGGCTTATATTTTAGATAATCTTCTAAAATTCTTCTACCTAGATCGTGCGGCCATTGACCATTACTGCCATTCCCGAGGATTTGAAAATATTTTTCGCTCCATATTATACATAAACAAATAATGAAATAACGCGACTGTCAGCCTGCTGCTGCTGCTGCACATAATACAATATTGTCCTCCATGAAAATTGATTAAACTTATCGTGTTATGTACCCCACGAATGGATGTCTTACCAAACTATTATACCATCGGTAGCCGATAACACTTTTACTATGTCTATACACAACATTTTAATTTCTTACTGTAGTTATACTTGTGTTATTCAAATATTCCTATTGAGCTAGACGTTAACTATTTAGTTTGCTGTTACATACAATCAGTTTAATGAATTAAAATATTCATAGCTTAATAATTGTATTATCGCGGTCTCTAGTATGATTCGAGTCATTCGAGAGTTTTTATAATGTTAGTGTCTTGTTCAATTAAATACCTATAAGGTGGGTTGTTTTTTCATTTTTAAACAGTTCAACGTTGTTTGGCGAAATAGGCTTACCTATTGCGAATGATTGGTTTTCATCGAATAAACATATTATTTATGTTATAATTATATTCGCGCAACAAACGTAAAAATGATTGAATATTCGGATCCAGAATTTGAAAAGAGGCTTATGCTCTTAAAAGACACTCAGGATGCAATACAATCATTGTCCACATGGTGCCTTAAACGGCATGAACATTACAAAAGCATAATCACTATCTGGTTAAAGGCTATTAGAAAGGTGAAAATCGAGAAACGTTTGACTTTATTTTATTTAGCCAACGATGTCATACAATACAGTAAGAAAAAGAATTACAAGTTTATTGATGGATGGGCAACTGCTATTCAAAAAGCTATCCCCTATGTCAGGTAAGTTATACTAGTTACTACATTTCTATTTTAATAACAAGTGACAATATAATGCAGTTAACATTAAAATTAATAAAAAAATAATAATAATGTATTACCTATCCAGATATCACCTATTATATTTTTTCTGGTCAACAATATTAAACAATTTAATATTTTAAAACTATATATTATTACTTATTGTCAGTTTATACCTACCTGCTTTTTTTTATTACATTTATTTAATAAAAATGTGTCAGCACATTGCTTGCTCTAACAAGTTTTACAATTTAATTATAAATTATTACAATGTGTATAATATACATTTATTGTTATTATGAATTTATACTAATTATAGTTGTAATTAGTTAAATGTATTATTCGTCTTTACTGTCATCCGATAATAATGGGTCTTGTGGTAGTCGTAGTTTTAAACTCCGGTGTTTTTTTTTTGAGGGGGGGGGGGGGGTTCCCAACTTGAAGAACTGTGCTTCATTAATAGCTTTGAGATTGGTATGGACATTTTTGAATTGGGTTTTTATCCAGTCTTGGAGGAGAGATATTCCTGTGTTTGTATGAGTGAACCATAGGGCCTTTAGGGATTTTGTTTGTTTTTGTTGGAAAGCTAAAGACCTTACTAGACAGACATAAGTGATTAGTGGTATAATTATTAAGGTATACAGTAAGATGGATGATTTTATTTGGAGCATTTATTTATAGTTTACTTGTGGATAGAGGGTACTCATTCTTGCATAGTCTTGCGCAAGATTTTTTATTTATATTTATTTTTTTGTAAGTTTTTGGTCCAAGAATACTCCAAGGCATTTAACTGATTGGTCTTTTTTATTTCATTCTTGAGCTTGGTTTTCTATGATAATAAGTCGGGGATCTTTGTAATGTTTTAGGGTAAAGATTTTTGTTGGATTAAGATTAATTTTCCACTTTTTGAACCAAGTGGTTGCTGTGTTAAGGGATGATTGGAGATTTTGAATTACAGGTTCCAGGGTTATTTTTGTGTTATTATTGTAGTATTGCCAAAAACATCGCCAATTGAGAGGTTAGGTGGATTTGAGATATTGTGAAGTTTATACTTAAAACATTACCTGTTTAAATGTTTCTTTCAAAATATATATAATTACGTAGTTAAAATGTTCCCATATTTCATATTTTAATTTCACTATTATTTTAGAGATGAAAAAATACAATCTAAAATATCAAGAATTATTAAAATTTGGGAAGAACGAGGTGTGTATGATGATAGTTATTTAGCTGATTTAACTGGTTTATTAACTACACCAATTCAAAAACTAAAATTAGCTGACCCTGTACAAGAGTTCCAAGTAAGTACTTTTTTGATATATTCTATGATAATAACTAAATAAATTAATCAACACATGGTGTTGATTAAAAAACTTAAACATTTTTTTACATATTTATTTTTAAAATTTGCAATTTAACCGTTTGCCAACCATACATTGTAATAGTAATATAACGCTACCCATGAGCATAAAATAATTCATTATATTTTTATAGGTACCTTATATTTTTGTACTACCTACCTTTTTTTTTTTAATAAAACACTTAGGTATTGTCATACTTAATTCTCATACTTTTCAAATATTTTTTTTAATTATTAACTTTATGCAAAATTTACTTTAAAAATAAGAATGCTTAATAACATTTTCCTTCATAAAGTAGCTAAGTACTTAATATTTTTTAGGTTTTTATTTTGTTTTAATGACAAATCAAGAAGTATTAAACATTTTCTGTTCTTATACAGTATAATTTTACCATTAGAAAAATCTTGAAAAAATAACTTATATTTTTGTATTTATAAGCATTTTTACTGTATGAGTTTAACACTCAGTTTATACTCTATTATAATGTAACACAATTTTTTAGAATTTCTCTTGCTCCAAATTTAAACTTAAGAGGATGTTGAAGTAGTGTGTGTGTGTTTTTTCCGTCTTTCAAAAACATATAACCATTGAGTATAGATAGTATCTATACTATCTATACTCAATGATATAATATACCAATTTTTTTGTTTAACTAGATTAATTTTAAAATGTTCATTATTTGTTTAAAATTTAAATACCATTAAAAATATTTGAAATTTCCTTGATAATTTTCTTACTTTTAAATTTGATAATACCTAGGTCAATTAACTTAATATTTAAGCTAAAACACAAAATTGATTTTACTAAACTCAAATTGGCTAAAGATGGAGACAACAAATGTGGGTTTGGAGTTATCTTCAAATAGTTTTTCGAGCAAATTTTATAAATAAATACTTTTACCTCAATTTCTCTATATTTGTAATTTTATATGTTGACAATTTTATAAAAATATTGTGCTTCATAATAATATAATATTCTTAATAATAAAAATTAAAAATCACTGATAAGAATTATAAAAAATATTTTTGTTCTTACATAAGTATAGAGTTTTATGTATATTCAACAACTAAAAAAATTGTATCATCCCATATATACATATGTAAGTAACTATAATTTATAACTTATATAATTTTATGTTGAAATAGAATCCTATTACTTATTACTGATTTTCAAATAGTTTTTACATACATTTCAAAAATGTAAATTAAGAATTTTTTTAAGTTATTTAAATGTGTTTATTAGTAAATAATAGTGTTAAATATATAATGGTTTTTAGATACATGCATTAGCGGTTAAAATACGTTCTTGTGTTAAACTGGAACAGATTACAGACTTGAAAATGAAACATTTAAGAGAAGCTAATCTGAATCTTACTAATAATGAAGCTATACAGAACATGTTAAAAGGTAATATTGTTGTATTATGACACATTGCTATGGCTTGGTGCAATGACTTAAGATGATTTTTAGTCAACTAGTTTGTACATAGCCCATTTTTAATGTTGTCTATGTAGATCTTTATCATTTTAAAAAATGTAATATTTAATTTTGCAAAATAAAATTGTATTAGACCATTTGTTTTGAGATTGGCACTTATTGTTCAAGTCACAGATTTATACTATATGGCCTTGTTTAAAATTAAAATGATGATATTGTATTATTACAAAGTTTATAATAACAGAATGATAGTGTTATTTTTAGCATTGTCCTGTTTTATTTACAATATATAAATGTATAAATATCCATTAAAAAAATTATTTACATCGTAAAGCCATGTTTTTTTAGATCGGACACGGAGTCATGAGTTTCTGAATGAATTAAATGATGGTATGGCAAAAATTGAAACTTACATTAAATGCCTCAAACGAGAAACTATTGATCGTGCTCAACTAATAGATGCTTTAGAAGTTGCTACATCTTATTACGAAGAACAAAATGGCGAAGTTAAAACTGTTGCTCAAGTAAAAAGAATATATTTATGATATGACAGGAAACTAATTTAAGAAACAATTTCAGGCATATTTCAACTATACTAAAAGAGTAAAACTTCTAAAGAGTAAATTGGAATCCTTGGTTGGTTCTATGCCAACAGATAGTCCAATGCCTTCACCTGATATTAATGCACCGTCCCCTTCAACTTCTTCGGTGTCAATTGAAGACTTAAACATACATAGTATCAATTATGACACTGTATTAAACACTGATAAATATATGATGAATTCTTCAATGGAAAATAGCACTAATGATACTGATATTTATGTGCCTACTACTGTTGTCAATAATATTAAGTCATTTATTACTCCTGACACGTATACTACTGTTCAAGGTATTTAAAATTACATTTTTTAAACTGTCTATTTTGTTTTGTTTTTTTTTAACATTTGATTATTATTTAGAATTATATGACCCAGCTTCTGTGAGTTTTCCAGCAATAGAAAATCAAGATCAACAATCATTAACCAGCCAATTTCCATATGATGCTCCATCACCGTCTCCAGATGAAACTTTTGCCTACTCAGCATTTCCTAATCAAGCAAATATAACATATACTAATGATGTATGTATCTTTCATTTATTTTAGTATAGTATTTATAGTATGTGCAATAATTTGTATTTTACAGATGAATAACCATAATAAAAGTTCTACATATTCTACAAGTACTTATGAAGCTTATGTACCTACTCCAATGTCATCTAGTCAGCAATTTATAACTTCTGAATTCTCTAATAATATGGTATCTCCAACTAATTCGTCATCACTTATAAATGAAAATGCTATACCAGTATCTCATGTTTCACAAACAGGTAATTTCAATTCATTATAATGGTTTTTATTTAATATTTTCCAATTTTTTTTTGTTTTATTTTATTCAATGTTAAAAAAAAAAATTTTAAGATAAAAAATTCTTAATTTTATTTTTTCATATAAAATATTTATCAAACACTTTAACTTCAAATCATGATGAGTTTATTAATTATGTTCAACATTTTCAGCTTGGGATGTAACTGTACATAATGATTGGTCAACAAATGACACACCAGCATCACCGCCTTTCCATGAAAAAATCTCCTATCAAAACACTCCCATTATTAGTAAGACTGATGGAGGGCCAGGAATCGATCACTGTGTTATAGCATCAAAAATAATAGATAGAGATGAACGAGTTTCTCAAGAAATGATGACTAAAACTTCTGATATTGACCATAGAAACTTAATTAGTTTGACACATTCTCCTCATATGAATTCATCAATGGTTTCTGTTGATGTTGATTACCGAGCATTTCCTGGTATTCCTATGCCACCGTCACCACCAGCTTTGCTTATGGAAGCAGTCAGTAAACCACCAAAAGATAATGTAGAAAGTGTTGATATGGACTTGAGTGATGATGATGAGAAGCCTAAATCAAACCATGATCAAAAACATCCTGTACTCTTACCTCCACCACTTCCACCACCAATGCCTTTTGATTTTGACCAACAAAGTGTACCAGATGTTACAAGCCAGTGGGAACCACCTTCTCAACCATGGAGCAATGATAGGCCCAATTTTAATGAAAGCCAGTGGAATGTAGAACAATCTGATCAATGGAAACATCTTAACCAGTGGGAACAAGACCAAAGTGATTCAAACTTCGTACTTAATCAACCTCAACTTCAGTGGCCTCAACATGTTCAGAGAGGCCAACCCATAGAAGATTTTAGGCCAAAATGGAAGAGAGGAATTAGTAATTGGCCAAGAGGCTCTAGAAATTTCACTCCACATTCTAGACCTACTGGTAGATGGAATCAGGGACCACGTTTTGGACCTAGGAATCAACCTTGGTAAGTGAACTGTTTTAAGTTAGACTAGACTGAAATGAAAAAATGTATTTTTTTATAATTTAATAACACTAAGAATTGCTGTTGTTAACATCAGGGAACTACACTTAAACTTACTTGAACATTTTTGTTTCATTGTTATGTATTTGTATACTAATAATTTAAGTTGATTATTATTTACAAAAATGTGATGTTTATCAATTACATTAAAAAGGATTTCTTATATATATATTTGTTATCACTTTGACAACTGTATCATACCTGTCAGCACAAACTGACCACGAATCTCGTTTTTTCATTGTTTTATTTTTTAATTAGTCAAAATAAATTAATATTTTAATTAATATTGCATATTTTATTAATTACAATTCAAAATAAATGCATAGTTTTATTTAACCAGAGTTATAAGCTATTAAGTGCAATATATTCTTATTAACTTAAAAATGTATTTACTATATAATAATTAATATTATGTCCAACTATTCTGCAATTTGTGTGTTAAACAATTAATGTTAATATAAATAGCATTTTTTAATTAATAAATAAAAATAAAATGTAAGTGTACATTGAAGTATTTGGTTTGTCAAGTGTTATCAATTACATCTAATAATGTGTCTTTAATAAAACAAAATACTCGTTACTGTATTATTGCTAAATTTCATACTTTAAATAGAGAAGAATCAAAACTTGGAATTAAATATTAGTTTGGTAGTTTTTTTTTGGTATCACTGAAGAATGTAATAGGAAACCTGAGTTTTAAATGAGTTAAGTATTTCAACATCAACTATATTTTGTATGTTACCTACTTAATAGATAATATATCTTATGTTCATTTTAAACCTTATGAAATAATTTGTTGTTTGTGTGTTAAGTTATAAAATGTATTATTGATTTTAAAATTTAAAATATCTAAAGCAAACTAAGTAAGATTTATTAAATGTATTGATATAATGAAAATAATATATATTGAAAATAATTTATTAATTTAGGTACTTATACAATTATAATGACATTTTACTATTATTTAATAATAAATAATATAAAATGTATTGTTGACTAGTTGAATAACTTAATAAAAATGTTTAACCTGTTAATGATGCTCTGTATAGGGTTACAAATAATTATACATCTCAATTTTTCCCAAGTCATAATCAATTAGGTACCATTTATCCAACTAAGTGGGACAAATTGACAAATTATATATGCATACCAAATATAAGTATATTTATTTATATATATGTACAGGGATCATAATTTAAATGATGAAACTACCTAAATCGTAATTACCTAAAATTGAATTAACGCATTCTACTCTTTTTTATTATTTAACAATAAAGCGTTTCTTATACTCTAATAATTTATATTAAAATGAGAAATATTATGTTTTATTATCCTCACGGAATTGCATTATCATGACATTAATGCAATTATATGTCAGTCATTGTGTCATTTTATATATTTCAATAAACTCCTGTTTGATTTATGAAAACAGTTTTAGTGTCTTTGTTATTTAATTAATATAAATATTATATTGTCATTTTTGTTTTATTTTAGCATTTTATTATAATATATATATTTTTTATGAAGAATTGATTTTAATAAATGACCAACTGTAGGATCAATAACTCATATTAATTGATACACTAATTATGAATTTTGTTTGTGTTCTAATGTTGTATGTATGTACTATTCTGTATTCATAGTACTTTATCTTTTAATTTTCGTTGTTATGAAATACTCATTAGGTAACCAGACATCTACAATTTTGCCAAAAACGTGGGACTATAATTTTGAAGAATGAGTAATTGAAAGTGAGATCATCCATTTATAATATATATAAATGCCAAGTTAATGTTTTGCATTTTTTATTTATTGTTTTATGTATATTTGTGTTACCAGTGATACATTTGTAGTACTATATACAAGCGCAATTTGGTGGAAAGGCTCATCTATCAGAATACTTTGGTTATTATTTAACTTTCCCTTTTCTAATTATGTATACTTAATAGTTAATACATTATATATTTTTATATATGCATGTATATATTATGTTATATTAATGTACTGTACAATAAATTTAAAATAACTTAAAAATCACTCATTGATAAAAGTAAATATTGTTTTATGAATGAAATAAACACCTTAAAGAAAGTTCTCAAATTGCGCCTCAAATAAATATTATGTATTAATAAATATACTTCAAAATATTGTTTATGATTTTTATTTCGTTGTTTTATTGATATAATATGCAGTGTATGATTATCCTACAGAAATTATTGTTTAGTATTGTTATGTATCCTATTGTTTACAAAAGTAATTTTGTTTTCAAATTATGAAACTTGTAAAAATAATCTCTAAGCGTAAGTTGAATAGCTTCCAAGTACTTCATTACTTAATTTTCAAATATCATTGCAAACAAAAAATTATATTCAGTAAATAGTAACTACTTAAATTATTATGAAAACCAATAAACTGATTGTAAGAGTTAATCCCTACCTTCATAAATTGTATCATTATTGTATTATACATTATCTCCGTCATAATAATATAGCAAATTTTCATTTAGCAGAACTACTCTTTTGTTGTTAGATTTAATATTGGAATGAATTGAGCTAGGTTTCTTTTACAATATTTTAATTTTCCTATGGAATATTTTTCAAATTGTATTATTCTACATACTATTATACATAACTTTTAACCTTAATAATTACAATTAACAATTAATAATTGCAATTTTTAAAAATAGTTGATTATTTATAATAAAATGTATTTTGTAATAATATGTTCAATGTTGTTAAGACAATACTATGGAAGAAAGTAATCAATTAAAAACTCATTATATTAATTAAAATCGATGAAATGTAATTTTACAACAAACTGCCCATTAGTAGTTATTATTAATAATATTTAAATGTGAATTTTATGAACAAATAGACTAAATATTGTTATTAAATATTCAAAACTTAATTGTTGGTTAGGTTAATTCAAGGCCAGGTCCATACAGAGACAAAAATATTAAAACAAAACCCGTGTGTGTTTTTAAAACCAATTTAGATAGTCTTGTCCGTGATAGGAGGTTGAGGTTTTGTTTATTATTTTACTATGTGGGACTCTGTATTACATTTTTTTACTTTAGAAAAAAAACTAATAACATAATTTTTTTAATGTAATTACCTACTTAACAAATGACATTACACATTTATACAAATGATAATCATAAAGTTTATGTTATATTATATATTAATGAAATCATCAAATTAAGATACATCAATGGATTAAAATATGAATGTATAATGTTTATATGTGTACCTTAAATATTATACAGACTTTCTTTAAGCATGTTTGTTTTTGTTTACCCAAAACTACTTAGGTACTTGCTTTCCATACAAATTACAATTCGAGTTGATTGAAATGTAGTAGATGGGAACTGTCAACTGATTTGGAACCCAAGTCCATTTTTAAATATTTATTTTACATTTAATTTTTGGTCACTAATGCAAGCCATATTGTGTTTTCTCCTCTTTAAAAATATTTTAATAATTTAATACTTTCTGCATTTGTCAATAATTCCAATAATTGTGTAATGTCAACAATCATCAAATTAAATTTTTTTATGGTCGTAATAATAACTGTAGCAATGATCATTATAGCTACAGTTACTTAAATGTTAAACATAATTAAAATACATACAAAATGTTATATAATTATTTATTTTATTTTATTTTGTTGATTAAATTGGTTGATTTTAAGAAGTTTAGAATTGTCTTGTTTTGTTCGGGGTTAGGACCAAGTGTAGCGTCGAGGCTTTCTGTCGTTCATGTTCATATTATTGACATTCCATTAATATGTGCTTTATTGTGTGTATGCACATTATTACGATACTGCATGCTTCACATATACTCTGTGGGTAAGTCTTGTATGCCCGATTTTCAATCGATTAATAATTGATTCTTCATTTTGTTTAAGTGTTGGATTTTCCCATCTGAATGTTGACTTCTTAATTTGATTCAGTTTGATGTTCTGATTTATATAGTCTTTAATATTCATATTTTTATTGAACTTAAGCCCTACAACTATGGCCATTAGCTGTTTGTATGTATTTTTTTGGTAGATTTTTATTATTGTGAGGCGGGAAACAGTTGGTTAGAACACGTTTTGTATGTGTGGCAAGGATTTGTTTCTAAAAACCCAGGTGGTCACCCATCCGGGCGCTAGCATGCAGGCCGGTATGTACATTCAGAGCGTTTCTGCAGTTGAGTGTATGTCTGCGCCATACCAAGCCACAATATTCATATTTAATAACCTTATAATATGGTAGATACCTTTAAAAAAATAAGAATATTTTATTTTAATCAAAAGCTAATACCATCAAATAATAATATTTATTTAAGATACTACAAATATTAAAAAAACTATAGGTATTATATAATAAAACAATATATTTAATCGGTTATTCTGCTTGTTTATTTTGAATAAGTAGATACATTTTTCTTTCTTAGTTTTGATGCCACTCTTTATCCTATAGTTTAATGGTACTCTAATACATTTCTCCATAGGTTATAGGTACCTACATACCACAAATTTTATTGTTTTTTATAACTATATATTGTATCATTTATTAATTTGCATATTTATTTTCACAATTTATTGACTCATTAAAAATACCATAATGTATATAGTGGTGTTTTTTTTTTCAATAGTTTAACAAATTGTATACCATGGAAAATATTATTAGTTTTTTCATTGTTGTTTTTAACAATTTATTAATATACATAAGTACCCTCCTAAATTATTTACGCTAAGTATTAAAAAAATTGTCTTCTCTCACATTTGTTACAATTGTATATACTTAAAGTTTACAAATTTCAATCTTTAAAACGCCCTAAATTTTAATTTTAATCACATAATTAAAAAAAAAAAAAAATCCCTTTATCATGAGTAATAATGAGTAATTTAAATAGCACATTTATAGTAACATTAATAATATTAGTCAGTTTATAAAAGTCATATTTAATAATGAATACAAGTTTAGGTATTGGAATTAACTACTTACTTAACGCATTTATGTTGTACGTCATTACATTATTACTTTTAATAAATATTGATATTGTAAATGTAAATATGAAGATTAAACAAAGAATCATAAACTAATTTATAACAATATTGTATATTTTGATTTCAGATTATAAAACCATAAAAAATGACCAAAATACAAAATTGAAAATCAGTTATTTGTCTTAAAATAACATCCTATTCATTTGTAAGTAATTTATAACTACAACTACATATCTACATGTTAAAATTAAATAATATCTATCTTGATTTAATATTTATATTAGGTGATTCATGTATACATTACAACTTAAAAACAGACTAATGTATAATGTTTTTTTGTTTAAAAAATATCTATGCAATTATTTTGTTGACCAAGATTAAATTATATTTAAAGTGTTTTAGACTTATAACCTCACATTTTTATTTTTGAGCTCATTTGTTGAAGGATAGTTTACAATTTAGTAAATACCTAATAAATATATTATATAGTTATTTATCAATAATAATTATTATTATTATTATTTCTCCACCCAACTAGGTTTTCCAATACAGTTTTTTGACACTAGTTCATTTCTACATAAAGAATTTTTCTAAACTGAGTTTTACTATACTCTAATATATTATACTAACCATAAGATATTGAGTTTGAAAAAATCATTTTTAATAAATATTTACGTTAAAAAAAAATATTTTTTGCATGATAAATACTAATATAATTACAGGCCACAGGGCACTAGGTAAATAGATAGATACCTATTATGATAAAGGTAATATAATATTAATGATTGCACAATATTAAACCTTATAATTTATAGTCGGATTTCTTAATATATTTAACTCATTAACTGGTAAAGTGGTAACTTATATTTAGGAGTTTATTGACTTTATTAATGAATACCAATAAGACAATAGTAACTACGCAATTAAAATTATATGTTATAACATCAATAAGTAAGTAGTTCATAAGTAAATCGTATAGCCCTATATAGGTACATTTTAGTTATATTTAATTATATCTCATGATTTTGTTGATAAACTACTAAACACAAATTACGTGCACGAAATAGTGAGATAGGTACAAAATAATCTCATAATATTATCATGTAGCAATGTTATAGATATTCATTATTGAGTGACCTAAATTGTACTATTATAATATTTTAAACGGCAGACAACTCGACAATTGTATCTGATACCATGTTGAATGTTGAAATAAATAAGACTTACTAATAATAATAAATACTTACTCTTAAAAAGTTTATGCCCTGAAATATTGAAGTCGGGCGCATAGTAGTTATATTGTATGTAAAAAAAATATGCACAAATAATAAAACTAAAATACACCTAATTATTTATAAGTTCTAACATTCGTTACTATAATGATTAAACCTGATTAAACCTGAAAAATTATTTTAACTTAAAAGCAATATTTAAAAACCGGGGAAGTCTGCCCTGCTGTATAGGTTTCGAGTGTAGCTTGACATTGAATATCTATCTAGGTCATTGTAATGGATGTGTTAAATTTGATTTCAATGATAAATCATTGTACCTATACCAACAATTATTCAAAGCAGATCCATTTTTGTCAACATTTATTTTTAAGGATATTATTTATTTTGCTATCTCTTATTACTTATTAGCAATATAATGTATTCATTATAGTAGTTTGTTGGATTAAATTTTGATTAACATCGCATATTTGCATGTTTTATATTGTTATTAACTCACAAAGTCATAATTCAATACCACGTAACATAATAATGGTGGGAATAGGTTTGTGGCTGAGAGTATACGTATAGAGTATAGACGTGTACAACAATGGGCTATACATACTAGTTGCGGATGAATTGTTCAGGCCAATATTACAATACCAATAAATATACCAATATTTTACAACTACGGACACGGATTTCGCTATCAAAATACTAATTGTGGACATCAAAATATAAAATAAATAAAAACCATTTGAGTTGCGGTCTTGCGGACACAAATATATTGGTGTCCTTCACCACTTTGGCAACACTTAAGAAAAGCTTACAAAATAAATTGGTAAGTGGTGTTAAATATATTTGTGTTTTGCAAAAGAGCAATATCGTTTTTCTTAAAATATATTTTTATAAACATATTGCCAACATATTATATGGTGGATGTTTTTTATAATTAAATTGGTATCATAGATTTTGTGACAAAAATTTTTTTGGAACAACCTATATAAATGTTAGGTCTATTAATTTCACCACTTGAATATTGCAAAAATGTTCTAAGAATTAATTTATATCAATAATGTCAATCTTTGATATCAAACACAAATTGTCTAACGTCCGCTATCGATATATCAAACAATTAATGATTGGAAAATTGTCTACAATTAGTATGTTATATTTGTGTCCCAAATTCGTTCGTCACCTTTTTAGGTTTTATCCACAACTTACATGTTTTTATTTCTTTATCCGCAATTAGGAAACATCGCAACAATGGAATTGAGTGGGATGGGGTCAGATCCCCCCATAGTTATCTTTTTTTAGGAATTCTTTTGGGAAGTCAAAAAAATATGTATTTATACATAAATGATAGCATAAAATTATTATTTATTTTCGTTACCTATTTTCAATATTGTTAATAACGACACGGTGCCACGGTGGACTCCGTGCAGTGGCGTACGCAGAATTCGTTTATGGGGGGGGGGGAGTTACCATTTATATATTACCTATTTATATCTGTATGTAATATTCCATAAAATAAATCATTATACATGTTATACTTATGGGGGGACGTTAAACCTCTACCCCTCCCCCCGCCGGTACGCCGCTGACGACGGGCGTGGTATAGGTACATACTATTTTCACAACAGTATAATTTAAACCTATAGGTAGTATTATAACTTTTTTTGTCTTAAGTTAATATTCAAATATATTTTTATACTATAAAAAGTACAAATTACCACTTAATATAATTATTAATTTTAAGCTGTCAAAATTATGGGACCTGACGACATGGTCCCCTTGATCCAGGCCTAGATTGGAATAGCGGAGTATAATATATATATTTTTTTTTTTATTTATTTAATCATAAAATGTTTCAGCACAAAAAGTGCTATTACAAGTAATTTTTACATTTAAATTAAATTATGTGCATACATTTTTATACTGGTATTGATAGTTGACTAAATTATAGTTATAGTTTAAGTGTAACATGTATTCTTCTATTAGTCTTCTGTTGATGAATCTTCATTATCTGTTAAGGGAATGTCCTGTGCGAGTCGAGGTCGCAGACGTCTGTTGGGTGTTTTTTTTCCTTAAGTTGTAGTGACGGGCTCCGTCCGAATTTTTTAGATTGGCGTGGAAGTTTTTGAATTGCATATTTATCCATGCGTTAATGAATGGTATGCCCGTGTCGTTGTGGATTTTATTGTGCCTCATGAACCATGGAGCTTTTAGGCATATCCTCAGAAATTTGTTTTGTAAGGTTTTTATAATATATTTTAAGCTCGTGTAACTTACTAAGTACATCAATTTCAAATTACTTATGCGGGATTGATATATGTAGCTATTGGCCATTAATATGTAATTAAACGTCTTTTTTCATTGTATTTTTTTTTTCAGTATTTTGTATGTATAACCTCATAATATATATTTTTAAATAACCTGCAGATTGTAATTTATATTCCAATATTAAAAAGTGCTATTAATTTATGTTTATAAAAATACTATAACGAGTAAAACTAATAGCAGCATTTTAATTTAAAGTCATGTGAATGCCGTATGTATGCAACACATGTATATACATGTCAACATGAAAAATAAAAACATAAATAACGAAATTATTTTAGACTTACAATAAAATATATAGGTATGCAGGATGTTAAAAAAGTGTATTATTAGCTATCTCCCTTTTGAACAAAATGATTATCTTTCAATTTGAAATATTATTATTTTATTATAAAGCAATTAAATGTTCCATGATGTAAAATATATAATGAAATATAAATTATAATTTATTTGACGTGTCAGATGTAAAAAAATATTTAAATAAAATATTTTAGATGCTATACATGTATATTAAAATATACTTAATTCTAATAATAAAGGTTAAAAGACACCGTCAGTATAATCGACAAACAGCTTGGTTTAAATTTGCATGTTTATTTATGTTTATGAATCTCCTGTGTATAGACTATATGTCTGTGGATTCATTTGTTTGGTTATTACTTATTATACTTTCAGCCTTGCTCGTCAGATAAGGCCAATAAAAATGCGAATTTATTTATTATACTATGAATATAAATATATAAATTGTACAATAACAGAACGTATCAGTCGAGTTACAGAGAAGAAGAAAAAACTAGTTAAACTTTGACCTTGGACTGTGGCTTCAAAAACAAGTAGGGGCGGTGATAATATAACAAAATTATTACATAGGTAGAGGTGAACATTGTACAATTAATAATCGCTTGCTGGACCTTTGGTCCGAATCAAACAGGTCGTCAGTTCTAGTTTGTTTTCGGTAGTACGATGTTAGGCGTAAAATTGTTCGGTGCGGTCGCACTATGTGGCCTTCTAGCCATTGTCGACGTTTCGCAAGCATTTAGAACAGTATGTTATTATGACGGCAGAGCTCTTTGGAGAAAAGGTATACACAAATACATGTATAAATTTATTATGATAAATATTATTTAAAAATAAAAATAAATATATTTATGCGCTTAGGTAAAATTGAATCGATTAGGTTTATGCGTATGTCTTTTCTGTTAACACATTTATTTAAGATGATATAGGTAATAATATATATTACTAGCTACTGTATGACTACAGGGATGAATTTATTGTTTTGATTGTAAAAAAAAAATATTGTATGTTAAAATAAATACATTGGCACATGGTTAATATACATTGATACATTGTATCAAATACCTTGTTTATATTTAAAATAAAATGTTATTAAATAAAAAATATATAAAAAAATAAAAAATTCTCACCATGTATTCTTACTTTTGTTAAATCACACTAGATAATATGTACATAATATACAATATTCATAGGTTAGTATTTTATTGTTGATGTACATTTATCTTAGTTAATTATTTTAAATAATTCGTATTGTTTTACAATATTATATCGCTTGACTCAATAAAATATAAATTAATTAATATTATTTGTCGAGTAATAACAGATGATTATTTCATCTATAACTCATACATATTTGTATCTATTACCTATAACAAAATACTATAATAGATATATATTATATTAATGAACTGGTTATACAGCTTAAATCTACCCAATAGAGTTAAGATAATTTATAGAATTAACCGTAATTATTTATTATAATGTACACAATACAGTCGGGGACTTGGTTAACTCGAAATTGAAGGGACCTGCCAAAAACTTTGAGTTGTATAAATAGGAAATTCTAGAGACTGGGGAAAAAGTTCAGATTATCAAACATTTCGAGTTCAACAAGTTCGTCTGTATAATATGATCCGCTATTATTATGATTTATTTATTACATTAATTACATGCAGCATCTATTTAAGTAATATTGAATTGTCAAATGTAATTTGCTTAAGTAATTACATTTTAGGTTGTGTAGATCAAATATTGTTATTTTAGTAACTTCGTAGCAAATACTTATTATTAAGCAGAGATACTAAAGAGAAACACGAAAAAAAATTGAATTGTTTTCAAATGACTAATAATTCAATTTTAATCATGATATTATCTATGTAAATTTTAGATAGTTTTGTATATGTGTAACTAATATTACATAAATACTTGGAACTCTCAGTAACAAGTTTATATTTTTTTTTTACTGATTATAAACACAAATAATATTGTAATTATTTTGAAACAACCGTTTTAAAATAATATAAAGGTATGAATGATGATTTTTCATACAACTATTGTTTATTCTATATAGATTGTACTAAACTACTAACGTATATAATATAATAATAATGCAATTAAAATATATGCATACATATATTACAACATCTAATCGTATATTTTTCTTCTTAATTAGTTTAATTAGAGAATTATTTAGAATAATATCAAAGTATAAAATAATAACTCCATTTCTTTAAGCGTCTACATAGTATTATAGGTAGGTACATAAAATAAACAGCATTAACGTCATCCACATAAGATTATTATCATATTATCTAGTAGGCACGTATAAAATAATAATCATACATAATATTAAATTACGCTGTAATAAAACTGATAGATTATTTTTATTTATGAAATAATTTTACCGTGCTACTTAGTTTTATTAAATATGATACTATATTACCATGCACAAAGACTACTTTCAAACAGGGTTATGTTTCATAATTGGAAAATTGTTAATTCAATGTGTTAAACCAATGTTTATATAACCGTGTTTTATACGACAAATTTAAACTATTATTGACTAAATCATTTTTGATTTTCAGATGTCGTTAAAGTAGGCGCCGAGGAGCTAAAACCCGCCTTAAGTTATTGTACGCATTTAGTGTATGGTTACGCTGGTATTGACGATGACAAGTTTAGAGCGAAATCGTTGGATCCAAAGTTGGACTTGCCTGAGAGCAAAGACGTTAAGGGTGGGAAGGGAAACTTTAAGTCCATAACAGCTCTGAAGAAGGCTTACCCCAGTTTAAGCATCCTGTTGTCAGTTGGTGGGAATGCCGATGTCGAAGATCCTGACAAATATCTTACCGCTGTGAGTATATTTACTGTCGCTATATATATAGATGTAGGACGTAGGTATTATGAAACTTCGTGATGTGCCGAATATAACCTAAACCATAGGTTACAAGATTAAAAATTAAAAATTGTTTGTATATTAATAATTTAGTATCTGCGTATCAAATGTGTGTATATAAAAACTTATCTGCGATTTGGCATCAAAACATATCCATCTCTTGGCTCATGTCACTGATTAAACTTAAACGTCTTGTGGGGGAGTGCTGGAACTGGAGGTTAGGTATAAAACCTACACAACAATAATTTAAAAAGCTATTCGGCTTGAAAAATAATGTTATTTCAAAACTTATTCATGATATCTAGTTTTTTGGATGATTTGCGCTAATAGCTATTGAAAAATCGAAAAATTACCTATTTAATGTATCAGGTGATTATATGCATTTTTATCGTTGAATAGTTGAATGTTTAGATTTTTTTATTAAAAATATATATTATATGTATATTTTTTCGTGTATTCATAAAAAAAACATATACTTATAAAACATAATCAATATACCTACTTTTCATCTTTCATTGCTTCGCTCGGAATCTAAAATATGGGTTTAATGCTTTTAGTTGGAGACGCCGAAATCGAGAACAAAGTTTGCGTCCACCCTTTCGGAGATGGCTAAGGATAACGGTTTCGACGGCGTAGATTTGGCCTGGCAATTCCCAGTGGTTACTGAGAAAAAGGAAAAAAACACGTGGGGTGAGCTATATATAGTATTAATAATAATATAGATCTGTAAAGTTAATAGTATTATACTATGTATTGGATTAGTGAACGAAATACACATATTAACTATATTTGTCACTGCGTCAATTGTTGTAATGCCACTAAAAATGTATTGTGTGTTTATTATTATTTGTTTATTGTAGGTACCTAATGGCTAATATAATATTATCGTTTTTAAGGTTCTTTTATCCACAAAGTGGCTAAAACGGTGGGCATCACTAGCAAAGACTCCAAGGAAGCCGAACATAAGGAACAATTCACCGCACTGGTCCGCGAACTCAAAGGAGTATTGAATGCCAACAATTGCCCTTATCTTTCGGTCAGCATTCTTCCACACGTTAACTCTTCCGGTAACTATATACACCTAATATTACATATTTACATAATATATTATCTATAAATGTTTACGTCTATATATTATACATTTGTCTTACTCGTCCACTGGTTTGCGGTTTCTATTACTAAAGTTCCCAAAAATATGTTCAATGTTTGACCAAATCATCACTATATTATACATGTATATTGTATTATTGTATATAAACGTTTTAAGTATTTTGTAAGAAAAAAAATCGAATTTAGAAAATCGGTTCTTCTGCTCATTCCCACGCGGCACCCTGTCGTAGGGCAACCTGTTTCGATGACGGGGTGACGCTGGGGGATGCGTAAAATCAGCGCGTTCTCTCGCTAGACAGAGTATAGGTACCTTAAAATAATGCCAAAAAATAACCTAAAAATAAAATAAGGCAAAATACAAGTTTTAAATTTAAATATTAAATTCATTGTTACATAATTACAACTTTCTGTTATGAAAATTACGTTTAACAATAAGTTAAAAAAAATATGCACTTATATTAGAAATGCACGCACATTTTTAATGATATCCGTAATTTATATACTTTATATTATATATAATATAGTATAGTTGTAGGCCAGCAGCGGCGGTCGTCATAACCGCACACATTTATTCTATTGTTAAAAAGGGAAATATGAAAAGTCGATAGTTCAAAACCGCACACATTTGATTGACAGTTAAAAATTAAACATATTTTATTGTTATTACAAAAATATTTATATATTAATTAAAAACAATTCAATATATAATGCAATTGAAATAAATTTACTCCCCTAATGTTTTTAAATAATCAATTAAACTAATTTCAATTCAGTTAATTAGCAATCTGGGTATAATCCCGAAAGTTTTATTTTTATGATTTTGTGCTCTTGATTAAATATGATTATCTGGTGTGCGGTACTAAATGATAATGTTATTTTAGATAAATGTATACGTTATTGATATAAATCAATGTGTGCGGTATTGAACTGTTTGATTTGGGGAAAATATCCAGGATTAAGGAATAAAAGTGCGCGGTTTTGAACGACGACCTTTTTTTGAAAACGTGCGGTTATGAACGACGCCTGCCAGCAGACCTTCGGTCTTAGTATACGCGCACTCTTCGTCCGGACCGCCGGCGTTGATTGGTCGCCGGCCTTACACCATTCTATAAATTATTACCCTAAATAATTTATTATATAGGTAAAATGTACAATATTATAATACATTTATGATATAGGAACGATGGTCTTATCTTTTTTTTTTTATATTCTCATTCTTGTTGTTATGTTTACCCGGCAGTGTATTTCGATTTCCCGGGGCTTCAAAAGTATGTGGACCACTTCACTCTGATGACGTACGATTTCCGGACTCCGGACAGAGTTCCCAAACTGGCCGACCACGCGTCGCCCTTCAAATTCGTGTACGCCGACCGCTTAGCCTGGCAGAACATCGAGTCGCAGGTCAACAAAGCCGTCGCCCTAAAAGCCGACCGCAGCAAGCTAGTGTTGGGCATCTCCACGTACGGCAGGACCTGGAAGATGGACAAGGACAGTGGTAAGTCCGGCGCGGCGCCTGTCAACGCTGACGGTCCCGGCGAAGAGGGCACGTATACTAAGACCGAAGGTCTACTGGCCTACTACGAGATTTGCCCTCACCTAGTTGAGAGCACTGCGGCCACCACATCTCTGACCCTTTACAGGTACCTAACCTACACATACTATAATACATACAATTTTTATATGCATCGATATTTTATCGTATGTATATTATGTACAACGTAGTTATTCTCTTATTATCACTAAACGGCCATTTTATCAGTAAATGTATGCGTTTAAAAGAACTTGGTTTAACACTGTTAGATCTTTGAAGTCGCACAATTCATTTTAGAAAAAAATTATATTTATTTTACTTGTTGAAATAGCTATATGTATACGTACATTTTTAGCATAATTAATATTATACAAAGTAGACTATTTTTCTGAGGATATATATGTATAAATTACAATTTTGTATAAGTATAGTTATGTTGATTGGAATAGATTAATAAAATAATCCAGACACGTTTAAGTTAAATTAATAAAAAAAATTTAATACCGTGAATATTAATGATAATAATAATAAATATAAAAATACAACACACTATAACGTACGTAGTAATGGGTCGCGTATCTCAACTGCCAAAGTATATCCATAGTAATACTATTGTGCTATAATATGAACTGCCACACCCGAGATTGTTATGTATCATCTCAGCATTTTTGCTTCCCTTATAAACATTAAACGTATAACTATACTTAAATTGCAGTATGTGCAATCTTATGTAACTAATTATACTGGATATATTGTATAATTTCAACAAGTTAATTAATCATATGATACAGGGTAACTACAGCTATATTATTGTATTTTAAGTATTATTTTAATATTCTTATTGATGATATAAAATATGACATTTTGTGGTGTAATATAAATATGATTACATTTATATAGAGAAAATTTAATTTTTCGTGTGTTATAATGTGCGTATTGTTTTCCATTTTTGTAGACGCGTACCGGACCCGAGCAAAAATCTCGGAACTTATGCTTTCCGTTTGCCCAAAGACGACGTAAAAGGAATTTGGATCAGTTTTGAGGAACCTGAAACAGCCAAACAAAAAGCCACGTATGTGAAGCAAAATAATTTGGGAGGTATGGCGCTAATGGATCTGTCCATGGACGATGCCAGAGGTCTGTGCGATGCAAATAAGTACCCCATTCTAAAAGCCATAAGAAACGTGTTGTAAGAGTGAATAGTCACGAAATCGATTTTAGTTTTAAGCTCTCATTTTGTATCTTATATTGTCATTAAAAAAACTACATAATTACTTCGTACCGGAATACTTTTTCATATTGTCACCATATATTATGCTGTTTTAAGAATATAAAAAACTATTTTCTTTAATAAGTACCTACGTAAAATAATAGCTTCTTTTAAATTATTTTAGCTTATTTGTTTATAATCTATGTTTATATCATGTAATGTTTTTTGATGTAGAACAAATATAAATATTTTACTGTTGATTACATTTTTTTTTTTATAATTTTCAAAAGATTTAGTGGACTTTGCAGCAACAACTACTCACTTAGGAGCTTGGACGAAACTTATCAACATATTATTAAAATAATTATTACTCTACGGCAATGTTTCTCAACCTTTTTCTATTTGGGTTAATAATTTTAAGTGAAACAGATTGGTACTGAAGTTTGTTTCGTCAAGGGACACTCTTTTAAAGGTATAAAAATCTAAATAATAGGAAATATTTTATAGGGCCTTTAAGTATACCTACAAAAGACTTTATTTTTTAAATTACAAAAAAATAGGATTTGGATATATTTATTAAAGGAAAAAATGGGGTTCTGCTGTGTTTCCTTGGTGAATTACCTTGTATATATTTTACTGGCCAAAATCGAAATCTGTCAAATTCCAGAAATGTCAAAGTAAAACATCGTATTTTGGCTTTTGCCCTGGTAAACCCATAGTTGTGACCAATATCAATTAGAAAAATCCATATAGCGTCTATATAAGTCAATACCCTATTTACATTTGTTAAAAATTTCAGTGAAATAATCCAATGAATAATGATATTCACCTTTTAAAAGACAGAATAATCAGTATTTATGAAATATAATAAGAAACAATAAACATATATTAATATGGCAAAAGGCATGAGGATACTTTTTTTTGGTGTGGGGGGAGGGTGACAAGAGGGGTTACAACATTTCCTACTCTTTCTTAAACACAAATACATATTAGGTATATAAAAAAAAATCAGGGGAGGCTTTAGCCTCTAAGCCCCCTCCCTGGGTGTGCCACCGAGTATAGGCCTATGCATAAACCAAAAGGCAAAATGCAGTTCAAATGTTTTCCCGCGCATTTATTTTTTAATTAATTTTTACTCCAAGACCATTATGTGCGAATGAACATTTGTTCCAAATCCAAATGTTCTGTATTGTTATATTCTGTGGTATTATAAACCCTGTGGGCTGTGGAACAAATAAACTACATAACATTCATTGGAACAAAAGTTTATGTGAAAAGATATAATAGGAAGACATATTTAGGGAACAAATTTCTTTTGACAAACATGCATTGAAACAAATGGCAATAGGAGCAAAAGTAAAATTTAAAAATAAGAATAAATTTGCTTGGAAAAAAAATTGTGGAACAAAAGGTAATGATCCATTTACGGGCACTCCCTCTCAAACATCCAGTGTTACACTAATTTATAACACGGGTAACTTAAGTTGGTATGAACATGGAAGAACTTCCAAAACGTTTAACACGCTTATCACTTTTCGGGACTCAACTTTTAGTACCGATTACCAGCTTTACCGATGATTCACATTTTCACGAGTACATTATAGCATATTTGATTATGTTATACTTTATTTTTTAACGATTTAACGTTATCTACTAAGTATCAACTTAGTATCAACTAACTATCAATCTGATATTCTGATATCCTGATTTTCAGATTTTCTACATTGAAGCAAAATATGCCGCGTCTTACGTACACAATCAAATTTAAATTTAATATGTTGTTCACATAGCGTTAAGATTAAAAGTCAAACCATCAATCTATTTATGGAAAAATTACTATTTTTCGTATATTTGATTGGTATCCTTATTAGGACCTATTTGAGCTTCAGCGATTTCAGCACTTCTATTGCAGACCGAGTTGAAGTGTCGACGCCGTTGAACTCTTGGAAAAGAGGTTTGAATAAATCATTGTGTTGTTAATTGCAATAGTTCATCTGTATATCGACGTATTTTCTCGTTGGATTACATTTTGTACCTACACCACAGTTATAACTTATAAGTATAAAACTAGGGTGTGACCTTTTAAAAAATGTCTATTCGGTGCAGGTATTGTAATGATTATTCCAAGTATTTATTAAAGCATGTCAGTTTTTAACATTTTTATACTTATTTTTTTGACTTATTTTATAGTTAATACTTAAAATATACAATTGTTTTTACAGCAACATAATACCTAATCTAATCCAATTTTTTTTTTTAGTTATAGAAGGTGTATCTTTATACAATGAGAATATCAATCCATATGATGGGGATTTATTTCATGAGACTCCATTGGCTCTTGTATTTTTCAGTCACTTGACATCAACTTTTTCAGATTTTTATGTATCATTAATATTTATTGCGTGCGATCTCATAACTGCTTTTGTGTTGTATTACACGTCTAAAATTTACACTGAAAATTTGGTATGTTTAATGTGTAATATTATTTTTATTTTTACTGTAAATACTAATTGTAGTATCTACCTACATTATTTTTTTTTATTTTAATACTATTTTAGCTTAAGCAGCAAACAAAAACAAAACATGTCTACAATAAAGAATTTAACAAATTATTGATACCAGATGACTTTTCAGTCATAAATCCGTTTTATGTATGTTCAGTTTACATGCTTAACCCTTATACAGTGTTTAGCTGTATTGCAAGAACAACAACAGTGTTCAACAACTTATTTTTAGCAATATGTTTATACTCTATGGTGAATCGTAAGTGCCTACATTTTTTTTACATTTTTGTAATAATTGTAATATTTTAATTCTTATAAAACCCATAAATACTGCTACTAAATAACATTTTACTACTACTATTTAATATTAAATAATGAATATTTATTTTTGTTGTAGGGCATAGACTATTAGGATGTCTGAGCTTAGTATTAGCATCATTGCCAACGTTTTACACATTTGGTCTACTAGCTCCATTAATGATAAGCTGTGCACCGATTGACTCTAAGAAAAAGACTGGTTCATTCATAATTACATTTTTAACTTGTGGTGCTATTAGCTGCTTGCTCTTGTACTTATGCTATACTATTATGAATGAATGGACATTCCTAGACTCTGTTTATGGTTTTATGTACGTATTACATCTTAATGAAACTCTAATATACAGTGTTTAAATATTTATGTATTATTGTATTAATTTATTTTTCAGATTAAATGTACGTGATTTAAAACCAAATATTGGTTTATTTTGGTATTTTTTTACTGAAATGTTTGAACATTTTCGTGCACTATTTGTCTGCGCTTTTCAATTAAATGCATCTGTACTATATGTGATTCCGTTAAGTATACGTCTCCGCCGTGACCCATTGTTGTTGGCCACCAGTTTGTTATCATTAACAGCAGTTTTTAAGTCATATCCAAGCATAGGGGATGTTGGATTTTACCTCAGTCTTCTTCCAATTCATAGACATCTGTTCTACTGTATGTCAACTTAATAACTAATATTACTTGTTAGCTTAAAAAAAAAAAACTATTATTCAATATTCTTTTACATACATTTTCAGTTATGCAACAAGCATTTATTGTATCGTGTTTCTTTGTGGGTTGCACTGTTTTTGCCCCTACTGTGTGGCATTTGTGGATTTATTCACGTTCAGCAAATGCAAATTTCTATTTTGGCGTTACTCTTGCTTTTGCCACAACTCAAGTAAGAATTAAAAATGTTTTTATCCTCTAGATCAAATTTGATTCAAATTAAAAATGAATTTGACACACATTATTTTGATATGTTGTATCAATGATTTTTGATTATAACTGTTAATATTATGTATGAATATATAATATTTAAATGTTTATCAATATTATGATTTATATATTTTTCTAGATATTCCTGATCACTGATTTATTGTTTGCATACATCAAGCGAGAGTTTGCTCTGAAACATGGTATGAAACGTATGATCAATGGAAAAGAAGCGCGTCTAATGCTCGATTAATATAATTTTATGTCAAACACTTTATGAAGAATTTTAAAATTTTGATACGACACCTTAGGAAAAAAAACAAATTGTTATTGGTAATTTTTTATACTAATACACATCATACCAAATTTCATCTACTATAATTTCATCAACTTTAATTTATAAGTAAAATGTATAATATATTTTTACAAAAAACAATAAAGTAAAATTGTACAAAACATGAACAGATTTGTTAAAATTGTCTACTCCCCTGTAACTCCTAGTGTTATTAATTTAATGTAAGTATATATTATGTGGATATATATATATAAGCTTAAAGCAATTGTGGTCAAATGGTATGCATCTTATTATTTTCTGTGATATCCAATAAAGATTTTTTCTTCTTGTAATTTTCTCTCATCACATCTTCATATCCAGGTGGTGGTGTGATTACAGTTTCATATCTTGGTGGTGTTTCCTGCATTGTCTCTGGTGAATAATATGTTTCTGGTATTTCACAACATTCCTAAAAAAATTGTTTTTAAAGTTTAATGCTTTGAAGTACTTTTTGAATCAATTAATTTAGTGGTATTGTCGTAAAAATAGCAGTAATAATGATAATGATAAATATAAAATAATAAATTAAGTATTTATTTCACAGTAATTTATTGTTCAACAGATTTTTAGTGTTGTATTCATTATCACCAACTGCAGTGAAAATCATATTTAAACCCTTAGTAAACTAAACTGATCAAACATAATATTATTTGGGCCTATTTGTATGTTAAACCACGCTAAATAATAATATCATAACTATTTTTTTTTTTAAACTATTAATAATTAATTAATGTTTATTACTTGTTGTAAAGACCATTGTAGTGCTTCATAGTAAGTGTTTGAATTAACATCAATCCAAAAAGGTTGTGGTTGTTCATCACATGTTGTTGTATCAAACTTGTTGTCTTTCCATCGACAACAATAACACATCCATAAAATAAATAATATCATGCTACTCATCATAACCCTATTGTTAAAAAATGTTATAATAATCATATTAATAGTAAATAATAAAGTATTGGAATTAATGTGTTAAATTCTAATAATTGTAATGCATTCTTCTATAATATGTAAAATGTAAATATGTTTCAGTTCTTTAAACAGTATTTAATTATGTACAAATTACAATATTATATAATATATACCGTAAAAATGATGTTTTAGAACATTAGGAATATGACTCAAATGATTGGTTTGGTATAATATGTAGTATGTACTGCTTCTGAAGTGCATTGTGATTTGTGGTTGTGTGCAAATTGTAAATTTAATCAATACTAGGCATGTATGTTTTTGTAATTGAAAAATAAACTTTATTATTATTACCCTCCCAATAGAATATTAACTCCGCCTGGTGCTGTATCTGGCTGATTTTGATGATCTTGTAGTTGTTCCGGTTGATTTTTATTCTTGTGCTGTTGAGTAGCCAACGATATGGCAAAATGTTGTCCAAAAGTAATCATTCTGAAAACATTTATGTGACTGTAATATTTAAATGTATTTGCAACATTCATAGGTTTGCATGAAAACATTATTCAGTTTTCTTTTTCATACTTCAATATGTAATGGTATCAGTTTTTTAAATAAGAAATTACATTACAAATAAAACCAACTTGTAAATTATAAAAAAGTTCCATGCAGATCAGTATAGATTGAACATTAAACATAGATGGTTGAGAGAATTTCCCCAAACAGTAAAATAACTTGAAATAAAATAATTGAATAGGTATCTATGTAGTATGCAACTATACATTTGTAAGTTTTTAACAAATTCTTAAACTTTTTTTGAATAATATTAATATTTTATTAATAATTAATATTTTTAAATATACTAGTCAATAAATACCTAATTAATATAATACCTATATAGTTAGGTACCATTGCAGAGGTTGTCAATGTTATCAGTTGTCATTCACCATGTACTTACAGGCTACAAGCTACTTATACAGGGCCGTCCTTAGGATTTGCGAGCCCCAGGGCGATTACTTGTAACATATTTTAGGTATTATATATTTATATCTATCTATAATATAGATATATTATAATATGTTTATAGATTCTATAAACATATAATGAAATCAATAATTCTTATCACACAAAAAATTTGTTAGGTACCTCCCTAATTATAATTAAAAATGAGGGTTTTTTTTATAAAATATTATAATAATCTCGGTAAATAAAATAAAATAATTTTATAGTAGACTCAAATAACATATTTTTCTTTATTTACTCATATTATATAATTCATTAATCGTCCCTTAATGATATTTATACAAATTTGCATTTTAATAAAATAAAAATAAAATATAACAGTAAATAGCAGACAAATTAAAATACTAAAAAGTACAATAAAAATCATTTTATTCATCAAAAATTAATTTTTCTGGCTTTTAATTCTGCGAAATTCTCAATAATATCATTATAGTCTACATTTTCACACAAATCACGTTCAATTGAAATAATTGCTAAATTAGAAAGTCGATCTTGCACCATTGTTGTTCTCAAATAATTCTTAATGATTTTTAACTTCGAGAAACTTTTCTCAGCACTGGCAGTGGTTATTGGAAGAGTTATTAATATTCTTAATGCGATAGCAATATTTGGAAATCAACCACATGTTGATTCCATTAAATCGATAGAGGCTTTTTGTTCAAAATTCTAAAAAATATTTTTAACTCGTTAAAAAGTTCAATTCCATTTAAATCGCAATTTTCACCATCCTTTAATAATATTTCTAAATCCATACAATGCTTTCGTAATGTTTCATCTTCAAATAACTTCAAATTTTCAATATTATATAAAAATCCAAAGTTTCATCATCAAGGCTGATGTGCTGTGATTACGAAAATATTGTATTATGGATATTCCAATATTTGTACGTTGAACCAACTTCGTTATTTTTATATATTTTTTCATATTTACTAATTAGGTATATAAAAGTGTTAAACATACAATTTAAATACTACAAAAAAAAAACAATTAAAAAAAAACATTTAAAAAAAAACACGAGGCCCCAAATTTAAGCAAAAAGCGCGAGGCCCTGCTCTCGCCCCCCCCCCCCTAAGGACGGCCCTGTACTTATACATTGTATTCACAACTCACGTTACGTCTTTACCCATAGCTTCTGAGCCATTAAAGTCGAAGTATACGTATACCTAAATAGTATATAGTATACTTATAACTTTTTGTATTTATAAGTTCCTGTATTTTATATACCTCTAGGTTATGTTCATACCTAGTACCTGCCTACCTATTGACTACTTTGCTATTTAAATTTTGAACATTTGTGTATAGGATAATATTATGATAACTTGTCATTTGTGTTTAGGGGTGGGGCTTAATTACATAAGCCCAATGTAAGATGTTTTCTCTAAAACAATTTTAATACATTTATTATGTTGTAATTCAAAAAATATTGATCGAAACCTGAAAGGACTTGAAACTTTTCGTAATAACGGCATTACGTACCTAGGTACCTATATTGTTACATTCTACACACAATACAATTTTCAAAATGTCTAGACTAATTTTAAGCTACCTATTTTACCATGAACCTATTCATACTGATAGCCGGTAGGTACCTACCTAGGGGGTGGTGCAGTAGGTACTAACTTAAGTGTTAATAACATTAATATATTAATGTATAATATGATATACTATTATAATAATTACTTATATTTATAATACTGTGTATTTACTTGTGCTTATTTTATATGTGATGGTTTTGACAACAATTAATTCAATATAACTACCTACTAAGGACTAATAGAAAAATTAATAATTCATAGTGATAAAAATCAATGAACTAAAAATCTAAAAATAAATTTAAAAATATCCTTAGAAATCGAGGTTGACAGTTTGACACCTTGTCTTTACTCAGAATTGTTTTTTGTCGTAAGCAGTGCTTTATCATTGAATTTAACACATGATTACATTATTACAGACTATAACAGTGACCTACTCAATGACGAGATAGTGAGGTACATTCAAAACCTACTATACAGCAGAGTGTTCCCCGATTTTTTTAAGTGATTTTCATACCTGATGACCTTTCTGAATGTTCTTTCATTTAGTTAATTTTAATATTGTTAAATTTCTATATAATTAATAAGTTAATAACAATTAATTATAATTTATAGACTATAGTGGTTTAACTTAATATATAGGTATCACAAAACTTAAGTTTATAGTTTTTATTTACCTATAGGTACTCTGTGTCTGTACATTTTTTAGGACTCATTTGTTGTTTCGTATTATAATTTATAGGTACCTACTTCTACGTAAGAATAATGCATTTCTAAAAATATTAAATAGCTATTGATTTTTAGTTTTTACAAACTAAAATGCTATGCATAATAAAACATTATAACACAATAGGTCACGTAGGTAATCAATTGTAAAAAATATTTTAATATAATGGGTAGCTGGTAATTGAAATAGGCGTTCATATTTTAAGAGCCACGTACGGATGCACAAAGAAATATTTTCCCAATTTGATCAAACTAAGTATATAGTCATAGAAATTTTAATTTTATTATATTTTTAAATATAACATATACAATCTGTACAAAAACATATAATATACAATACCTACGCAAATAGGCAAACATAGATAAATAATATCAAAACTTAAGAGTAGGGAACTGCTATTAAAAGCAAGAATAAAAATCTATAATATTGTAAATGTTAATGGTCTATGTTAATTATTTGTACTTAACATTTTCGAAAATTTGTACTTAACAAGTACCTACTATAATAGAACCTACTTGTAATAAATATTACGATATTATTTTATCACGATTCATGATGATTTATTATTATGAACAAACTGTTTACAGCTCGTCTATAATATCATTTTAAATTTAGCAAAATACTTATTTGACATTAATTTACTTTTATTTGTATTGTCTTTTATTTCTGCTTCTCATAATATTAGAAAAATGATTTAATAAAAACATTTAAAAAATATAAACATTAAAATAAAAATAAATCCAATTAACATAATATTTTAAGTTTTAAAAGTCATTGAATTCTACACCTTTTGTTATCCAACATGGCAACATATAGGCATAATTCGATTTAGCATATTGTAACGAGTTAAACAATAATATTATAGGTTTTTGACATAATATAGGTATAATGTGAAAGCTATCAAATTTTAAAATAGCGATTACTTTGACACTTGTCCATTTCAATTGCAGCATTAAACGTTAAACACAAACGCAAACTAACATGAACGGATGCAATTGCCAAGATAAAATATGTATGTGTATGACAGTAAACTCTGTATATACAGATTGGAAGGATCTCATCAACTGAATATACCTACATAGGAAGCGATTTGGTCGGTTTCCAAATTGTATGTCAAAAACACTCTGATTATTTGTTTTCTTTTGCATTTTGGTATTAGTCGTCTATATAATATTGGTCTAGAAGAGAACTAATACCTTCTCATTTATACCTTTGTCGCCTAAAATTGTTCAAAATAATGTAGGTGGTACCTACCTGGCTACTTACCTATGTATAATTAAGATCCGTTAAAAATGTATATTTCTTAGTATAGGTATAGGTATAGTGATCAAATTCCATATATTTTATAACATAATTTTGGTCGGCCCTATTGTAATATTGCATTTTTGCTAGGTATTCAATGTTTTTAGACATATAAATATGTAAAAAAGGTATAATTTATAAAATATATTGATCATATTTGCGTACTTGTATAAAATTAAATTACCTAAATGTCTCCATGCCTAGTTAAAGATAACAATTTATAATAAATTATGATAATTGAACTTATAACGTCTTATTTACACGACAGTGGTCAGTGACTTTGTATTTTTTATTGAAACGCCTTTTGACTTTTTAAGTAGGAGTAAAAATTAATTAACAATTTACTAATTTAGTAATTTATAGGTATTTATAGGTATTATTGGTATCCAGGGGCGTAATTAAAGGGGGGATGAGGGGGATAAATCCACCTATATCATAATAAATCAATTGTACTAAATCCTGATATGATTGATGAGTTGACCACCACTGTACTTGAAAATTTAGTATTTAATTGTGTGTAAAAAAATGTCTATCCCCCCCTAAGACAAATTCCTAATTACGCCACTGTTGGTATCTATAATATAATATGGATATTCTGAACTATATAAAAAACTCGTCTTTTGCAATGAGTGTAGGTATCTTATAATATATCGATCATCGATATTAAAATGAAGAATTAATAGGTACCTCCTGGCATTATTATGTAGTTTATGTTTTTATCAAACAAAATTATTTGTGAATTTTCTCATGAATCTAAAACGAAATTATTAAATGCATAATTATACTGACGGCTTAAAATATTAAATAAGTAGCTAAGTATCCTTGAATGGTTATTTATTTACAGACTGGGCGGTTTACTACAATACTAAGGCTATACATATTTTATTTCTTGTAATGTTTAATATTGATTTTAAAATAGGTAGGTATAATTATTAAGCAACTTTATTTAAGTTTTACATTTTTGCTCAACCGGATAATATAATATTCTAATATTACATTTCGAATTGTTTGTGCTCAGTTAATTACCTACCACACATTATTGGTATTAAAAAATGAATAACCATGACGTAGGTACGAATAGTACGCTTATAACATTCAAATTATAAGTTAAATTGTATTTTAAAACACAAAGATGTAATATAAATATAATTTTAAAATTGACTATTTGGAAAAATAAGTTTGTTTAATTACATTACACTCTTTAAATGGCATACAAAACACGATTATTAAAAATGTTGACTTAAAGTATAAGTACTCAACAAGTCCAAACATCAAAAGTGCGTTTGAATAAATGGACAATTTAAATGATAAAATGTTGGGTGAGGAGTATGCTTGGCGAATCACTCATGAATATAATATAGGTATATGAAACGTTTATGTTTAAATGGACATTTCAAACAATAAAAAAAATCGATTGATGGATTGTTAAAATCATTGTTTTGCAAACACTATAATAAATATAATATAAATAGCTACCTAGCTACAACTATAGCTAAGTATGGCCATTATATATTTATACACCTAGTATGCTATAATAATATATACTCGTGCGTGGTAAAGTAATGAAATACCTACAATGAAAAAGAAAAACACACATAGGTGCACATAAATACACGCGATCTAGTAAACTACCTACCTAACTGGTGTGCTAGACTATTAGCCCAAAATATCGAGCCAATGTGATGTTTAATGCACATAAAAAAAACAAGACTTGAAATTAAACTTTTTATATTTTCCGCTGCGGAGCGATAGACAGAAATGTTGTCCCACAGCAGCAGCTCGATCCTTTATCTACTCGAAAGCGTTACACCGTTCAGACAATGATATAAAGTAACAAATTTTTTTTTTTTAATTTGAAAGTGTACGTTTTGAACTCGTAAAACTCACCTTTTTTGTACGAGATTGCTTAGTCAGATATAGGTAGTATACAATATGGCGTGCATACTGCATGTGTTACCTATACGCTCGTATAAAACCATTATAAATATCGATTTTAAACAGAATAAATATATACATACCTAATAATATTATATACGTGAGTAGAAGATAATAGTGCCTAGTTACTATTATGCAATATTGTGCGGTGGTAAACCTTTTTTATTTTAGTTTCAATCAAATATAGGTACCTAGGTAGCTAATGTAGATATTATGAAGATACAAAAAGCTTGTGATGGACAGAATTCCTAATTTATTATAATAATTAACATTAGACATTACTCAATTATAATTAATCCTCTCCTGGTATAATTATAGTGGCGGATTACAATTTTTATTATTCAAAATATATGAATGCAACATTTATCACATTTAAAAACTCGTATCAACTTTTGAGTTACTCTATTAGTGTACCAGAAAAAAGGCTGAGGTTTTGTAAAAAAAAAAAAAAACATTACACGTGTTATAGCCGCATAAATATACATTTCTTCGGCTTTTTTATGTTGTATTTGTTTAATTTGAAGAATAACCTCTTACAAATATTATTTGTGTTTCATTAATCTAACGAGTAGTTCTTAAAGATTTTTCAGAAAGAAAAATAAGAAAAATGTCAAATCAATATTGTTTCCATACTCTGGTTAAAACCTAAAACGGAGTTAATGAAAATAGGTGTTTTTTTTAATGCGTACTTTACAAACGCACCACACGATTATAATCACGTTTTATCCAACGTAATAAAAATTAACATTTGGATATTTTCATTTTTTTTTTCATGTCAAACGTATAATTCATCGAAGACTTTATAGTTTTTTATGCTTATAACTCGAATTCTATTTAAACAAAATTCGACGTTTGTGATAAAAAAAAAAAAAAATGAAAATATCTGAAAGTTACATTTTAAAACGTTGCGGGGAAATGGTTTTAGTCTAAAACGCGTGTACTTACACCGTGTCAACCGATCAATCATTCCACGGCAAACCAAATGTTTATAGGTTTTTGCAAAAATATTTTAATAAAACGTAGCCAATATAATATTATGTGCACAAAAGACTACACTCGAATCATAAAACGTTGTGTAGTCATGTAGTATGGGTACGTCGATTTAGAGAATATATTTAACTTTTTATATTATTTATTTTTTTAATATATTTTATGATGGCAAGTCGTTGTTTTTGGATTTCATTTTTCCTGGGTAGGTTACACGCAAAGTACTTAATAACAGTATACACGTCATACACGTCGAACTGAAAACGGCCTCAAGTGTTCTTTATACCTATGTTATAATATTAAACTAATAATCATATCATACCATAGACCCCCTGACCAGTGACCACGTAACATTTTCGGGATGTCTCATTGTGCCGGTGGGGAGTATATGATGAACAAACGATCAGTTTAAACCATCTGATTCTACCTAGGTAGCTACCAATATTTTACGATGACAATCATATTATAATATTCTAAGCGTAGCGATGAATGTCAATGGTTCAACATGTTTACAATGATGTGTATTTTAGATTCTGAGCAGAGCTACGAATGTATTGATTTTACAATGATGTGTTTTTTTTGTGATTCGTCTTTCATCAACTTTTGAGGCTGTAAAAACGATTCTATATAATCTGCTTCAGCATCTTTTTTGGTAGGAAAGTGAATCTAGATTTTACTTAGGGTAAAGCAAAAAAAATTCCCAGTAGTTTTCGAAAGTGTAAGGAGAAACAATCTAATTGTTTTTTTAAAAAACGATAACTTTTTCTCAAAACCAGTTTTTGACAAAATTGATTTTATTTTTTTGGTGTAACTCAAAAACAAATAACCTTAGTTAATTTACATTTTCATCAAATGTTCGCATGACTATTTTAGTATTTTCAACACATGATACAATTTTGAAAAAATAATTTCGAGAAAAATCGTCAGTAGGTAATGTCGTATTATTTTTTTTCTCATTTCATTGATGTTTTATGTTTTAAATATACCTACATATCTAATAATTATAAGTAATTAAGTCTAAAGAAATAACCTTAGGATGGGGCATGCATTCACAAAATCACCTGGTAGCTAAAAACGATCCAGCATCTACCCATATATGAATCAGGGTGAGTAGATTAAACTATTATGCGTAAATTAACTGAATGCCGAAAATACGAATGTATTTGAAACGAACAAAAAAAAAAAATACTGCAACAGATAGGAGAAGCATCATTACGACACCGGACCTTCAATCAAACAAAAATATTATCAACTTCTTTATGATGGAAACTAAATTATACAATTTTATTTACCCAAGTTAAGCGTAGGTATAAATTGTAAATGCATTGTAAAATATATAATTTTGAACTAATATGGTTATAGATGCCGATGTTATTCGGATCAATAAAAAAAAAGTATAACGAATACACGCGTCATATTTGACTATTTACTCAATTCAGCGTAATTATAAATTATAATATAATTGTATGTTACATTAAAAATTCACAGGTGTCAAATAGCTGCTTAAAAGTGTAAAACCCTTTGGAAACAATATTAAGATAATAGTTAAAAAGTACGTTAATAATTAATTGATTTAGAAAGCTATTTTTATTGTTGGATTTAAAACATCATAAATACCTACGTTCAATGTTATTTATTCAAATCAATGTCACAAGTATCCGTAACCATAACATTAAGTTAGAAAAATTACTTACAACATTATCGCAATAATGATAGATATAACAAATTAGCATTAATAATAAATGATTGAAAAGTTAAGTTCTAAATGAGTCGACCAGTTCAAAAGGTAAAAAATAACATGGTCGGGCAAATTCTGTTTTATAGTAAAACATTATTTTTATTTTTTGCATAAAAAAATGAGTTTTCATTAGGATTTACTAGGGGTGACAGTATCATTTTTATACATTGATATGACGATATTTCGGTGTTATCAATCTTTAATTTTCAAAATGCAACATTTATTTCTTTTTTTTCTCCTTTCTAGTGTATGCACTATGCCTGTATGTATTAACAATAAATTATATACATTTTATTTAACCTAATATTAAAATGTGCATGTTTTAACTTGCATAATTGTTCATAACTTATTTAAATATCTAAATTTCGAAAACGCATACATATTACTTATCACTTTTATGAACACATAATATGTCAATGATATCAGAAAGCATTTGGCACTTTGGCGTTTGGCAGTAACCACTTACTGCTTTTTGATCTTTAATTCGTATAAGCCAATACATGGGATAAGTCCATTAAAACCTAAGAAAAGTAACGAAAAGAACGGTTTGTTTTTTTTTTGTGCATAGTTTTCGTATAAAAATATAACAACAGGACATATTTTAATGTTTAAAAAATTAATATTTTTATTCTACGAACTAATGAGATTTCAAAAACTCCTTTTTGTTTCCTGAAAATTATTGGTTTATGACGGCAATAATTGCAACTGGTCGACTCAAATATTTTAACAGGAAATTTTTAATCGACACCTTCTCGTTCTCGGAAATTCTTAAATTATATTGAGTAGTGAACTGGTTCACTTATACATTTTAAAATTGTTTAGCTATGTCTAGCTTAGACACTAAGCGATAAATAATTTATGTACGTCCCACAGTCGTGAATTGTTTTAACCAATTTTCGATGCAATAATAACATATTTATATTGTGTAGGTATAGGCCAGGTAGTGTTGGTATGAACTATATGAATATTAACTTTATTGATTTTGGTTTAAATATTTTATCACATACCCGGTGTTCGATTTTATTGTTTTTACAATATTATTCAGATGATTAATTTCTCAATACAATTTTTAATAAACACATAATTCTAGACAATATCTGTGTATCGCGCATAATCTGCTGGTATAATATCGGACTGGATTAAAAAATACTGTTCAATTGTTCGTTAGGTTAGGTCACTCAGGAGTTATAATATTCATTATATTATAAAGTTATAGTTGCACACACGAAACAGAGATGAATGATTTTCTGTACAAAATTATACAACGCTACACTAGTGTTTTAAAAAATGAAAAAACCTCGGATGTTCGTATTTTTATCACTGTGTTAACGAGTCATTAAAGATAAAATATGAGTATGTTTACTGCATTAAGAAACTACAAAACAGATGACTTAAATTAAATATATCTAATTAAATAAATTACACCAGTAAATAAAGTAAAAAACCTAAATAGCCATGAATTTATGTTTTCTTTTTGTTAATAATTAAAACATTTAATATTATTATGTGCGAGTCTTTTAACTAGGTAGTTAAAATTTCATAAAAGCCTTTGTTTAGTCTTCTTTCGTATCTATTAAAATTCTTATTATAAAAACAAAAAAAATATCTTAAACGATAATGATATAAAGCGTTGCAAGTGTACAATACATCTATCATTCGTTTATATTAACCTTACCAGACATTTTTTTAAGGGGGCGAGGACAACCAATTTTTCATCAAACATAATTATTTATACTTTTTAATATTTAAATGTTTAGATAAATGTTTATTCATGTTAATAAACTTAAACAGAAGACAAATAAAATTAATTTAAATTCACTTGATTTTTCACTTTACTTGTTTATTATATCTTATATTTTGTACTTATATGTTCCATTACTGTATTAGTTTTTAATAATTATTATAATAATAAATAACTGTAACAATACCATGGTTTAATTAATTAAATTTGGTTTTATTTTAAATTTAACGTCAAGACAGGGGAAAATTAATTGGAAAGATAAGCATTTCTCCCGATCATGTTCCTACTTATATTACATACATGATATAGGTACGTATTATTATAATAATATTGTGTACCTACTTTAATATTGTATAAGACGTACAACTAAATGTATGCATTGAAAACTAAATTTTTTGTAACACAGTAAAACAAAAGTATCAACCGATTTTTATTAAAAAGGCTTTCTCTATGCGTTCACCAGAGACATTCAATGTAATTCAATATTTTTTCACTGTTCGAATTAATGTTAGGTACATACTTGTTTTTAAGTATTTAATGAAAACGTGCAAAGCACACAGTTTATACTGAAAACGGTTAGCCGGTTTATTGACAGTGGGTTATAAAACTAATTTTTCTTCTCAGGCAACAAGTCAAACAATCGTAGTCAACAACGTTAGATTTAAATACGTTAAATTTAAATGTTTAGATATTTCAACAGCTCGTCCAAAACGTCTATATAAAACAAACTAGGTATAAATATCATACACGTATTATGATTTGACGTAGACGACTGTAGATCAGTTGACTAGATGACAAGGTTAAATGCAATATTATAATACTAATAATAGTAAAAACAAATTTCTATGATAGTGAACCAAGTGAAAAAATATATCTGTAAACTGTATACTTTTTAAGTATCTACTTACATTATGTTACTCTAGTAACAGCGTACCCAAATGTTTAGTTAATAAAAAATAGTGCCACCATATATACGAACATACGCAATCATGTTTGGTACCTACACATCTTGTACTGTATAGTCTATAATTATATTGATGTAAATACACCTGTTGTACCAAATAGACAATTTATAGGAAATTACTACTTAATTATATTGAAATTTGTGTGTGTTTTAGGCTTAAGATTACGCGAGTATAATGTATGTAAATTCGAATAAAAATAGAATACGTATTCATTACTATTTTTTTTTTATAGAATAATTATTGGTTTGCCTTAACAATACCCTCGATACGAATGCATCTAATTTAACAGCAAACAATATATTTGTTTGTATTTATGTCATTTAAGCTCAATATAATATAACATGGAAGGTTAGAAGGTATCAACTAAATATAATGAGCACAATTTAAATTAACTTTCAAAAAAATAAACCTAATTACATTGAATAGAGAATTTTTTATTCAATGTATTATGATCCACAAAGAATTGCCTATTCACTTATAGATAATTTTGGTTCATACTAATTTCAAACTTGGCGATGCTTAAAGTCAACACAATACTACTATAGAATAAAGTAAACTTAAAAGGAGGGTTGGAATTTGTGAATTTTTTTACGAGGATTGTGACAGCTTGAAAATTTGTCCATGAAATCTTTGATACAAAATGTTGATCTTCTTAGTTTTTTTTTCGATATGAAGGGTAAAATTAGAAATGATTAATAAAATATGAAGCATTAATAATTTTGTTGAGCGAGATATTTTGAAATGTAAAATTATGGTATTAATAAAATATATTATATATTTTTTTTTTTTAATTAAAATATTATTAGTCTTGTTTCTGTTTTTATTGCCAATAAAATAGAATATTCTGTTGCATGAAATACTAAAAATATAATATTTTTTTGGACCAAATATTAAAAAATTGTAGTTTTACAATCGATTTTTATACTTTAATAATTTTATAATAGTCATCTAAGCGTATGAAATAACTTTATTGTAGTATATATAGTATGTAATACTTGCTATGTACATTCAAATTGTAAAACTTATACACTTTTATTTTTAAATGTCCATATTCGATTCTGAGAGGAGCGATAAATGTATTTTATATTGTATATACTATATTATACATTCTAAATAAGTATAGGTTAAATATACCGAACGTTATTGGAATAAAAATTATATGATTTCACAAAGTATATTCTAGGTAGTAGGCAGTATGTATCAGTACTTATTAGAAATAAAGGTTAACATACATTTTGACAAATTAGATAATTTAAATTTGGAATAAAATCATTATTAAATAAACCAATTGAGTATAAATGGTAAATTAAAAACTTTGTTTTAAAATAAATGTAAATTAAATTAATCGGGTATTTACACACAGAATATCGAAAAGTAGGTAGCAGTACTTACCTACAAAATATTGTTAAGTATAATTATATAAAAGTCATACAACTTGAATTATATTATACTTAACCGAATTTAGATGATAATAAATGACAATGCATTTGTATAATTAAATTTATTAACATTAAATACTAAGTATGAAGAACCATACAATAATAATTCTACGTGGTAGGTGATAATTCAAGAGCTGAGCAGCATAAAAATGTTGGTTTCCGGTACAATTGCAAAATAACTAAACTGACAAAGTTCATTACTTTAATTAATTTGTATTGTTATGTTTTCTACGATGACCTTTTTAAATAAATAGATTGGTTAATAAGACTTTTTACTCGTATTATGTTTGTGATTAAAATTTGTAATTACTCAAAATATTATTTCTTAAACATACACAAATTTATAGTTTTGTCTGTACCTACTCTTTTTCTGATAAGTATTAGCTAGTATTTTTCGGATCTATTACACAAGCTCAAATGAATAGCCATGATAACATTTTGATACGAAACTCACAACTAATATCTATATCAGAGCCCAGAAATGTCGGTCAGTACGATTAATACTACCTTACGACCGTAGAGTCTCAGAATTAATTTTCATTGAAATATGCAACGGACAATTAGTATTCACAAAATATGTATTGATGCAACGTAAATTCATACGATACCTACCATATTATAATACACAATAAGTTTAATCTATACAACGATAATCCCGATAGGTAATGATTATATGTCATTCGAATAATCTGAATGGGACGGTGGTGAAATGAACATAATAAGTAATAAACCCAATATTACATACAAAATAAGATCAAACTATTCAACATATTATTAACTAATTAAAATGCACAGTCAACAATAGGTGACGAGGAACCTAAGTAATTTTTTAGAATAACGTATTACATATACGTATTACATTAACGCTAATCATAGGCGCAACTAGGGTCAAAACACTCAAACCTATACATGGGGTTATATAGCAGGGCAATACTTCTGACGAAAAACGAATGCGCACTTAAATCCCACATCCCTCCCAACGTTTAATTTTCATAAATACGATTTATGATCTGCAACACAAAGACGGAATGAAATAAAAAACGATCTGAACAAACCGCAAATAATATTTAAATAATAATTTTATTTGTATAGTAAAATAATTCAATAGAAGAACTATAATTTTTGTGCTGTGCTCTGCTGTTGCGCATATTTTATTTAAAATATTCTCACTGCTAATAATAATTGTATTTGATATATATTTTTCAATATTGCTTCAATCTGTACCGCATGCACTGAAAATTCGTTAATCTGTATCGAAACATTATGGTACTATATTATTGACGAGGATTAAAGTCGTTGACAATGTATTATAATGCGATATAATAAACCGTATTATATTTTATACGAACAATTTCCCATCGAGCATTTTTTTAAAAATTTAAAAAAATGTCGCTGAAGGGACAAAATGTATTTCGGGGGGGGGGGGCAAGTTCCCTAGTCGCACCAATATGACTTCAACGTATTGTGTTATGTACATTGAATTATACTATACTTACGTAATACGCAGTGTGCTTTAAGTTTTTTGTGTGAATCGTAAGTGTATATTATATTATTTTAATGCGCAGGTAAACGTCACGCGTTTGTGACGACGACTCTGACGCGAACTCGGACCGAGTCTTACGACAAAAGACGACCTTTGGCGCTCGCGTGGGGTTTTTTTTTTTTTTTTTGAAACGACGCGATCGAACTTTGGTGGTCGGATTTCGAAGACCGGTGCGACGAGGAGGGTCTTGTGCCTGCACGAATCAACGTATAACCGATCGGCTGGCCGGTCGTCGTCGTCATACGAGACCGCGTGTGCGAACCAAATCGACCGGTACTCGTCGGCCAAATGCGATGCGGAAACGTTGCTCGGCGGCGATCAATCCACCGCGGCCTCGGCAATCGCGTGTGTCGAGGAGTCGCGTGTACAGGTACGCTTAAATAAACAAAACAACGCGCCACGCCACACACCCGCACACGCACACGCACACGCACATAATAATAATAATAATAATAATAATAATGCATACAGGAACGCGAATAATTTTTATATGTCTGTATAAAACTGCAGGGTCGGAACTTCCAATGATTTTTTCGGAAAAATTCCTTTATTAGTTGATTCATCAATCATGCTTATTCATTTTTCTTCTTCAATAATGCAGTTATTCAAAATCAGATTTTTGAATGTGGTTGTTCAATATTAAAAAAAAAAATTATCCACTAAATTATTTACAGTGAAAAAGTAGGTTCTCGTTTAAAAAATATAAGTAGTAAAAAGAAATTCAAGAATTGGAAAATATAGTGTCTGAGTAAGATATTTAAAAATTACAAAAATCACAATTTGAATAAATTCATTACTTATTGAAGGAAACAACGGGGGACAGAATGCTTGACGAATCACCTCGTTTTCTCGCTAAAAAAATATTTGGGCCAAGTAATGATTCAAGTTTCAATATATTTATAGGATTCTGGTTTCAGACCCTGTCTTTTACGCATTGTTAGTCGTTACCGTAGGTATATGTTTAATGATAATATTATTGATAATGCTTACAGCTCATGGTGGTGGATTTAAAGACATGATAGTTTAAGACGAGTCAGAAACAATGATCCCACCAAATATAAATTCAGAAACATCAAATAAGCAAAAAAAATATGGTTACTAATTGTTTCGTTACTGTATTTTGCCGGATTTATCTATCGGGTCAAATGGAAATCATTTAAATTGTATACTACTAACATATAAAAGAACATATTTTACATCATATGAAAAATCTTAAACAAAATATTGTTTTTATTTATCTAGTAAACATTATACACGAAGTCACGAACGAGTGCTCTCATTAGGAACAACAGCTGTAGGTATGTCAATAATATTTTTGCAGAACAAGTGAACTAAATATATTTACACAATGTAAAAGATAATTATTATTCTCAATATTATTTATGTAATTATTTTTAATTAATTTAAGGTCTAGTGTTTATACACATTGGACGGAAATTATTCAATTCGTGGTTTTATTAGCTAAAGGCGAATCTAGGGCAAAATACCCAATGGATAATTATGAGGTTTATGGAAATTAAAGGATATTGTTAGAGGCTAGACCGTTGACGATTTAGGGATTAAATACGAATATTTCACAGAGTATAGGTATAGGTATATGATGCTATGTGTTTAATGTTATTGCATGCTTATTACTATCAATCTTCCGTAATAGTATGCTTAAGCCTTACATTAAATCCAGCATATGAAAATAATGACAAACATAAAGAAGTATACATTTTTTATTTATCGAGATGTGTGCGTTAAACATTTTTAAAAGTACCTAAACAATCCAAAGTTAATTGTTGCTTTTTGTAACACAACTTGTAATACTGACATATTTATTTCAAATATTTTTTCTTGCATGTAGTTTTTGCGTTTTTTTAAAAACAGATTGTATATTAGACATAAGAAATGAAAAAAGCCAAAAGGGTATTGATTTAATATACCAATGTCCAATGTAGGTAATATAATAATAGTAGGTAGGTAGTATAATTATAGGTATGTGATGAAAATTATGATTATCGACATTTGAAACCGTTTGGTATATTCAATGATATAGCATCGTTTTATAGTAACTTTATATCTTTTTGAAAATTAACATTAGTTTTAAAAATGTAATTTATAACTCTAAACCATATTATATTCAATTTAGTTAATTTCATGAAAATGTATAAAAACAAAACATATTTTATAATAATTATTATCATAATATTATCAGCTCCTTGTTATTTATCTAAAAAGTATAATACTGTATGGGAGCATACCACGAATCAACAGTTACGATTCGAGCAGCTAGCATCCCTTTTGCTGAAAACAGTATCATCTTTAAAATTTAAAATTTAAATGTTAAATTATTTAGTTTTTACATACATTGTGTTTTTTTGTCAATATACTACCTACACTATTAGGCCTCACAATCAGTTATGTAGTTTTTATCAACCTACTGAAATAAGTGAACACATTTTTTTTTAACGTTTAACAAAAACTTTTTATCCTAACTATGAGCTATTGATTAATTTATGAATATATATTTTAATATAATCAATTATGAAAAACTAGACCCCTCGATGCAACTAATATTACTTACACAATAGAACGTCAATTTTTTTTTTATCGCGAGAAATAGAACCTAGGAAGATTAAAAGAAAAAACAATATTATGTAGGGAACTATAATAGATTTTTAATTTGTTGTAAACATCTATTATAAATCTAATAAGCATCGAAGAAAAACTAAAAACCCCCAAAGAATAACGTATAATAATAAAAAAATATATACATAAAAATTCACTCAAATTTATTATTATTAAACCTATTACTTAATATAATAAATAATAAAATATAACTATTTGTATTTTGTTTGAAGAATGTTTCCAGTATAAGTATAAAAACATTAATTTTTACTTACGATATTGGAAAATTCTTGAAGAGAATTCTGTCAGGAATTTCTTTGATTTTTTATTTCAAATTGCGTCTATGAATACAAATGATATACGTTAATACGATAATACGTGTAAAAATTTATCTTTTTTAGCTTATGAAAATAATAACGGAAATCAAATCTTACATGGGATTCTGTACTTTATTAAGTATAAGGAATGATGAATATTAAAGTTTTCTTTTTAAATTTAAAATAGTAATAATAGTAATAAAGACAACATTTAATATTATTATTACGAGATGACCACATTCTATGCTATTATTAAGTTATATCGCTCATCATTTTATTGTCAGTAAACTTCTCATTAATTCCACAAGTTTATGTTTAAAAAAAATAATGTTGATACTTCATGTTATAACATCTAACGTTATAGGTAAATGTAATTTACATTTTTAGTAATTCTGTATTTTTTCTTTCCAAATTAATTGTCATGCTACGCTAAAATCGATAAATAATTATACTTTTAGATTCCGATCAATATGTCTACGTATTGGTTTCACGATGAGATATATTTTTTATTTGTTTCGGGTAAAAGAGAATAAAACTCGAAAAGTTTTATGTGGCCCCATCTATCAATTGGAAATCGAATCTAGTTAGTAGTTTGATGAGGCCATTTTAATATTAAACCACTATTAAGGTGTTGTCTTGCTATTATACCACCACGACTTTCTATACAATTATTTATATGTTTTTTGATTGTTTGTTTATTGCAGTGCAATTGTTTGAGTTGTTTCTTTACAATATTAAAATATAAAATAATCTTAAACAGTTGCATACATTAAAATGTATTATTTGTCCTATATTTTATTCCAAGTCATAGTAATAATATTTACTATTATAATTATTACCCATAATGTTTACTTGTATTTATATTAAAATCCAATGTACACGTGTTTTAGATATTTTGTATTTTTTTTTCTTAAAAACAAACTTTCTGTTATGAATTATGATTAAAAGTTAATTGTGAATATCAAAATGTTAGAAATATATATAATATTATACAGGTTAAAGGGATGCACAAAAGTAAACAAAAATAATTACCATTCTTTAAAAAAAAAGAACCAACATTTCATTCTATTACCTATAGATAGTTACTGCAAATTATGTTAAAATAAAGTATTTTTTAAAAATACCCAGCATATCAGTAATAATAGTCATTGAATACTATTGAGTGGATGGCAAATCAATAAAAATTAATCTATAATCAAACTTTGGATTAGCTTATACCATCAACTAAAACGTTCAAATTAAATCGTATCGAGAAGACGAAATACAAATACTTGTTTAAATTATTATTGAGAGCCGCAATAGTTTTCATATATTCTCGAAATGTCTGGGTAAACCGCGTTTTGGTCATATTATTAGGCTACCTGTAGTTTAGGTACGGTAACATTGCATTTCAATATTGTATTCGTGCAATCAATAACTGTCTTGTAACAAGGTGAACGAAAAAAGAACAGTACCAAATGCCCGACGTCCAATCTTCTCGTTTACATACCTTTTTTTTTCATTTTACTTTTCATCAAGATTTATACTCTCGACTACACAAACAATCTTCTATTTTTGATATTCACTGTGGTAATCGTCCACTCGGCTATTGTCTCGCCTGAGCTTCCGTGTATTCGTCTGTGCCCTCGGGATTTATATTCTCACGACACTATTTGCTTATGCACGTCCGTCTCGGGTAGACACCAGCTGATGGTAAAGCATAATATCTTTGAAATAAACAATGCGGGCACCGACCGGTCTGACCAACATATTAATTTATACATCAAATCGTCCTTAGTTTTGATCGGCAGCACAGAACGATATTATACATTTATACTTAAAATAACAGTGACTATATATTATATAGTCCAAACACAAGGGAATTACTTCGGTTTATAATTTTTAAAATCTATTTGCGATATTAATTCGTCTCGGAAGTTTGAGTTTATAAAGGCTCAGCAATGTAGTAGGTATACACAACTTTTATAATTTTAATTTGTCACGTTTTCACTTAACCTTTGTTTAAGTAGGTTTCAATCATATTCAAAACGGTTTTAGTTAATTCTTTTTTTTTTTTTTAATTATAATTAAATTTATACAAACAACACAACATCATGGCAAAGTAAAATAGTGCCAATTGCAGATAGATAAATTAAACAGAAATATATCGATAATATACATAGGTAAAAAGGTTAGATTGGCATCTTATTGACTACGCCATATAGTACCTAATAGTTTTATCTACAATCTAAATATTTAATTTTAAATTTTAAAACCAACTTATATTTTTCCGTTTTGCTATACTATAATATACAAAACACGCTGGTACTAAAATACACATTTATCGAATTGGTTCCACAGGAGCGCGCCACGGATACTGTCGATAAAAATATATGTTTTAAGAGAATCTGAGAACTCGAAGGGCACCGTTTGTGTAGGCAATAATTAGATTTATTGGTTCGTGTATTGTGAGAGTATTAAATGATCCTAATAATTTATAAAAAGTGTGTGTGTAGATAATTATAATTAATAATCTGTGAACTTTTGCAATATTGTTGGTCATCAGGTTGAATACGCACAAAACCGTTTGTAAAACAATTTTAAACTTCGTTTGGTGGTAAGAATGGAAGTCAAAAAAAATATATTTTTGGTAATTACCTAACTTGAATTTTTTTTTATATTCTCCATTTAATCCTAACTTCAGGAAATTACGGAACACATATATTTGTACTTCATATAACGATAGGATAAATAATTTTATACGGACCCACTTCGAACATAAAAATGTATGTGCTTGGACCCTATTCAGACAAAACATTTTATTCAAATGAACCCAATTCGTACACAATTAACATTTACTGTAATTATTTAATGGCCCAAAAAGGATACAGCCCAAAATGTATCAATTTTTATTTCATCATACCGATGGATCCGAATATTTGATGATGCGATTTTGATATTTAAAATTGATTTGAACGACTCATGGTTTACTTTAGATTCTACAAATTACTTTTCCCATTCATGTACTTAAAATGTTTATACAATATTTACATTTTTAAAGTCAAATGTATACGTGTTATACAAATTTATTAGAAAGTAGCCTGTATAGTATCTAAACAATACAAGATAAAAAACCTTAATTGTTTTAAAAATCCATACCACGTAATTATATCGAGCAGTACGTTGGAAACAAAATAAGTCTTTTGGCATGAAAAATAGTTTGTTTGAATTCCTTTAATTTATACAAACTAAAAGTTAACCAGTGAATTGTGATAAATTACAATTTCAAGAAGGTAATTCAAAACTCACCAAAATCTATCTACAAACTTATAATTTAAAATATAAATGCTAAAATAATAATATATACAATTTAATTCTTAAATTGTCTCAATGATTTAAATGTTGGATAACAATGAATAATCGATGATAAGGAAGCTTTTTTTTAAACCAGAGAACGAGAAACGTAAATGAAAGAGATATCGAGATAAGATGGGAAATCAAGGACATTTAAACAAATTTAAACCAAAGACACAATTATTTTCAAGACAAATGTTAAACTAGGACTTGTGTGGAAGTATGGGCATCTTACGTTTAAGTGCATTTGCTAGGGCAACACTAAAGTAGTAAAACTAATTGTTCGATAATTGCATGTTTCGTTTGCTAATAATTAATAAATCATATTATTAAGTTTAGTTATATACGTTAATTTCAAATTTCCAAGAATAGACGTTATTAACAAGTTCAACAGTAAAAGTTAAGTTAAAAAGTTAATCAATTTTTAACTAAGTGACATAACGAGTTATATTTTTTTTATAAGTAACTTCTAATTAAACGAGTTGATTTTTTTTCATGTTGTGCGGTAGTTTATGTGTTAATTAACTTAATTGTTAAGTTAAGTTTTTTCCGAATATAAAATCCCATAACTTTAAAATATATTTTGTTTTGTAAATTAAAAGAAAAAAAATTAACATTCATAAATTATAATGTTTTATGTATTATAAACAGATACCTACTACATTTTACTGTATTTAAGTGTTTCGCACAATTTCTGGACTCTATATTAGTGATTAAATGAATGTATGCAAATACAACATTTATACAAGTTGCTTATGTGAAATTGTGAAACGAGCAAATAGGCACATGTATACTGTACAATATTAACTAATAAGCAATAAATAATAATTTATACTATTAGGGTAGTTGCACATTCACAGATTATAATATACAGATAATGGATATTAAGCAGAACAGTTATATGGGTAACCATTTTGAGAAAATAAAAATTTAACATATTTACTCAGTACCCATACACATTAAATGTATACCTACTCATTATTAATGAATAGTGATTATTCTATTTCTCTATTAATAAAAAAAAAATAATTAAAAAGTAACTGATTTTAATCAATTTAAGTTACTTTTTTCCTAATTATCTGGTAATTTGTACAAGTTAAAAAAAAGAAAAGTGAATTTTAACTTTATATTTATCTTGTATATCCTTATAAGAAACAAACTTAACGAGCTAAAGAAAACTAGTTAACTTTCCCAGCCTTGAATGAACCAATAAATTATGTGCTAGAGTTCAAAACAAAATAGTACCATTTCACTTTAGAGAGCTCATCATTTAAATAGTGAACTTTTTCCACACAGACATTCACTGTATTTTATTTCCTAATTTTTTAAATGATTTACCAGAATTTAGTATGTACTTTGTTAATTTTTAAATTAAAATATTAAAATATTATTTTCAATTTATAATATAGGTACTAACTTTACGTCTAATAAAAATTGTTGAATTTAAGCCCAGTTCATTTTTTCATGCTACATTTTTTGCAGAGCATGAGTTCATACATATTTTGAGATTTTTAAGTTCTGTAAAGTACCTGTATAATAATAATAGTAAGACATGCTGAATGGAAAGGTATAGTTTCATACACGTATAATACTAATTTATGTAAACAATATCGTTCTATGTTTTCGCAGAATGCAGTTCGTAGTTGCGCAACAATTTTGGTTGTTTGTGGACATCTAAATGTTTCAAGAGGATTATTTTCTCATCAGTTATATTATTAAACTAAACTTAGGTATTAACATTACAATTTGACAAATACTAAACAGTTAATAATATTCAAAATGCATCATGTCTTTACACCTTAGACAAGATAGAAGTTTTGTATTTAATATTATCTGTAAACATTCATTATTTAATAAAAATGTTTTTAATTTACCTGAAATTCGCAATCAATTGTTGATTTTTATTTGGGAACATATATTTATAAATGACTTATTTGATGCAAATCGAATACTATTATTCTAAATAATGTATTTTTCATTTATTATAGTACCTATTTAATGTTCAGACGATCTGACATGAAATAAATTACTATATTTTAGTTTTATAAACATTAAAGGTAGCCTATTATAATGATCATTGTATAATTGTGTAGGTACTTACTATAGGTACATATTATAAAGTTTTTATTTGCTGTTTTATTATTCGCAATAAATCAATTAAATAAATATTTCAAATTATTTTTGTAGTTATTTCGTTGTAACATATATTTATATTTATTGAATTGTTGCATGTGAAATTACAAATATTTATTTTTTATTCGTTGAACTTTTTTAGGGTCACATTATGTGTTTTATTTCTAGATAAAAATTAATGTTTTATACTTTTAATCTTTATTACTTATATTTTATGAGAATAGTGGGATTTTCCACCTGCTGATTCCATTTTCCTTCCCCATTTCTAACTGTTAACTATAATTTATATCAACTGAATTACATTTTTAATAATTTTATCTTACATGTATTTTTGTATTTTTTTTTTTTTTTTTTGATAGAGAAATAGTATTATTCATAAATTAAAAATGGAAAAATTAATATTTAAATACTTTTTTTTTTATAGATTATAGAAATATTATACAAAGGACAACTTATAAGAATATAAAATATAATCAATAACAGATAATGCGTAATAAGAACTTTTATTTGATCATTTTATGACCCGTGTCTAGTCAAATTTCTTGTTGAAATAATATTTGTGCAATGCCAGTTGTTAAAAATAATTACTGATTATTATTCATGACAATAATTGAGTTTTGAATAATTATTTTATTTGTAATTGTTTTCATAAATTATCTCTTTAAATAATTTATTGTTTACTAAAGGTTTTTTTTATATTTTTATTATCTACGTGTATTATGTTTTTTTTTTGTTAATAAATTAGAAAAATTTTCATTTTGCGGCTGCATTAGTAACAGTAATTACACTGTTCAACTGTTGTATACGTTTCATAGCCATTTAAATATTTTATATACACCTATAAAAAGTATGTTTGATTATATATTTATTTTTAATCAATATAGTATTAATATAATTATTATTACTTTATTATTATAGGTAGTAATCAATTACTATATTATTCAAGTTATCCTTTTTCTTAATGTTTCTGAATACGTACTGTATTTTCTCTGTACAATGATATTATACAAATAATAGTAAGGCTTTAAACTTAGTGAACTAGTATTATGAATTATCGACATTATGTGTCGTATTCATTTATATTATGCAATTGAGATTTAAATTTTTAAAACATTTAATTTTTTATTCAAATATTTTAATTTTGAATTAATGATAGTCCAATGCAATAATACCTACACATTAATACAGTTTATTAATTTAATTAATTTAAAAAAATAGATTTTCTAAATCCTATTAATATTATTGTGTTAATAAATTATTATACAACTGCATAATCTCAAAAAATTACATAAATAAATGTGTACAAAGTTATAATAGTTAAAATATTACAATATTGCTTATTGTGTATCTATACAAACACTAGACTGAACATTTTACCGGTATATTTAGTTATTAATACATTATTTCGATCTAAAGGGAACATATAATATATGTTTAATTTAATGACAAAATAATGTAAAACTATACAAGGTGTAATTAACATTATAAAACTTTTAATTTTTAATTTTTATTGTAGCTGCTTTAGTTCTATAATCATTAATCACATCTAAATTATATGTGACAGATATTTAAAAAATTGTATCTTCTATGTTCTTGTCAAGGGACAGAGATTACTAACCTAACTATCATTAGTGTGGGGCCTTAATACAAGAGCAATATAATAAAAAATATGATTTAGTACCTTTCTTCCGCAAATGTTTAATAATTATTTAATTTTGTACGAGTTACACAGAATTTGGGACATTTCAAAATACTAATATGGATTATAATTGTATTTTGGTGCCTTAGATGTCACAGGTTGACTGAATTACTGAAAGGTTAGGATACTGAGGATCGGGTACATTAATTTCAAAAGTCTTATTATGTAAACCTTGGATACTATGTAGGAATTATTTGATTTCAGTAATTCAATGAAGTTCGTGTCCGTAGGACAGTTATTGTTCTAAATGAGTACCCATTGTTCATTAAAATTGCTTTTGCCCTTACATAATAACAACTATGCATTATAACAACCAACAATATCATAATATACACATAATAGGTATTATGATGACGTAGTGATAAATCCCAAAATATAAAAACACAACGTGTCAATATATTACGTATTAAAGGTAATAAGTAATAACGAATATTACATATTTAATTTTTGTTCTTCTAGTTACAATGTTACATTATTAATATCGGGCGACTAGTTGATTTGTGATGATATTTTGAGATGTTTATAGAACTAGAATAAAACTTATGAAAACACAATGCATCAATGCATGTGAAATAATTATATATTACGATAATTGGCATTGTTGGTATGAACATACTTTATTTATTATGTTCAAACAAGGTACCTACGCAATATTAATAATATGACATAAATATTAAAATGTTACATAGCACTAATTCAGTATTATTAGAGGAGTTTATTCTGAATAAAAAAATATATGCATAGAATAATAGACTTTACAAAAATAGTTAATTTACCTAAGTTCTAAATGTACTAAGATTATAACTAAAAATGAATTTTTTTTAAGTATAGTAAAAAATGCTCTAACCGGTACTGTATGTTAACTTATATTACATAGGTACAAGGAGTGATTTACCAGGTACGCTCACCTCTCTTTTATCATTTAATATTTATTTAATCTTGGTTTTTGCAATTCTTAAGTAAGTGTATTTAAGGACTATATTTTAAAATACTTACATTTTTTTATGATGAAAGTCAAAATTTCAATTTTCTTTAAAAGTTGTCCAGTTATTTTTCTTAGTGTTTTAAAGATAGTATATTTAAATGATATGTGGATTATAATGGTTAGAAAATTATATTTAGAATAATATTCATCCGGTAAAATTTTAAAGTTTGAAAAAATTATTTTCTTACTAAACTGAAAGTAAGTACTAGATTGAATATTACATAAATATTATACTTTATACAAAACTATTATTATTACTATTATTTTTTTTTTAAACTTTGTTTTAACAATTAGTTTTGACACTTAGGTAATGAGATACATAAAAGATACATTATACAATTTTGAAGCTTACAAGAGAAAGAGGAAAAAAAGAAAACAGAAAAAAAAATTATGTACCTATTTATAAAACTAAATAAATAGCCTGTATGGTTAAAAACAGTTAACAATATGTTGAGTCTTGAGTATATCATTTTTTTGTTGATTTGAAAATAAAATATTGAGGTATCAAAGTGGAATGTTGGAGAATATAAAAAGAGACAATAGATGGTCGTGTTGTATTGAACTAGAACAGACGAAGATGAAGTGGTTAATGTCAGTATGTCACAGACCATAGGGTCAATTGTGAGAGTGTGCAAATGGGGAGTCCATTCAATGAAAGTTTCAAGGAATGAAAAAGATGTAGTATGATCAAAACAGAGACGGGAGAACTATATTATGCTATTTTTAAAGTGATTAATGTTATGAATTTAGGGAAGTGAGGGGGAGGGGGATATATTTCTGTACAAAGTGACAAAATGAGGTGAGAGTGATTCTCAATTTTTAGGTCATAGATTGGTTGTACAAACCCAAAGGTTAGGAATAATGTTAGATCATAGAATTTTTGTAGTTGGAAGGCATTTGAAGGGCATCAAGGATTTAGTTGGCTTTTTGGCAAATTCATTACCTGCAATTCTAGTATATCCTGGTATCCATCAAAATTGAATGTCGAAGCCAGATTCAGTTAGAGAAAATAAAATTTGTCTGATAATGATTATTAGAGGAAAAAGTTGCGATTTAAAAACATTAGAAGAGAGAGTTTAAAGACAAAAAAGAGAGTCAGTGTCAATTAAAAATGTATTTGGCGGTAAGGATAAAATTGTATTAAGTGCTTCAATTATTGCGAAGCATTCGGCTCTGTATAACGAAGCAGTGGGTGGTAAGTTATTTGAGAAATAAATATCAAACTTCTGAATGTAAAATGAGGATCCAACAGATAAGAGAAAGACGAAGCAATCCGTGAAAATTAGGATGAAAAGCGGGAATGTGTTATGAATAAAATCGCGAAAGGTATTCCTTACAGGATTGGATTGTGAAAATATTAGAAATGTTTGTGTATGGTTTAAGAAGCTTTGGTTTAAGTGGGTGGTGAGGGGAAGAAGTAAAGATTGGAAGTTTGTTGGTTTTAATTACTCGTTACTACAAGAAAATGTGCGGTTAGGGCAAAGACTGTAAGAATCTTTTGGTAGAAGGATGGAACCTCCACCACGAATTGGCCACGAATCTAAGTTAGCCCAGCGGGTGGCAAAATTAGTCAAGTCAAGTAGGTGAAGAGACCAACGAAATTTCTGTTCGTTGTTTAGACCTAAGTTTGTGTAATTTAATTTGAGACATACTCGTAGGGAACTGTATGACCATTGATTGTGGAGGCCAGACACCGGAAAAACACCGTGGTCGTCTAGAAAAAAATAAGGATTAACAAAAAAAAAAAAAACTATTATTAAGATCTATCTTTAGTACATACATTTTGATCACTTAAACGGCTAGCATGAAAATATTTAGATCAGAAATTTCCAAAAATCATCTGTTTAACAATTTACAGTGAATTTAAAGTTGATTCTCATTTGAATAAAAAATACTTGTATCGTTACACACCCCTTAAATGGTATAAAAAATCTGATTATTTGAAAATTTGATCCTTAAGTACATTTAAAAGTTCCAAATATCAGAAGTTGAATAAATAAATTAAAATACGGAAGTGATCATACTTGGAGAATCACTATTTTTATACATATTGAAATTGGTAACTAGTACGAATAATTAAATATGCATATGTAATTATAAAAATCAATATTAATGTATAAATATAAAAATATGTAGTATAATTTATTAACATATAATGAGCATTTTTGTAACGACTTATGAACCCATATTACTCATCCGATCTCGTTTTGTTTTGAAGGAATAATGTTATTAGGATAACTTTGTTGACAATTTATTGAATATAATATATTTGTATACGTATACGTGGTAAATAATTTAATTAGACAAGTTAATTTCGCCAACATTTAAGGATTATAAACAAGGCTCAACCAAAGACCCAAAGGGTACAGATACAAAACATCCTTCGTTAACTTTTACTTGTTCCCTTTGAAATTTCAAAAGGTCTATAGTTAGAGTTTATTATTGTTTTGCATTATATTAAATTTAATTTTTATTATTCAATCATATATTATAATTTATAACTGCATATAATAGAGTTTTAAAATTAAGCTAATTATTGTGTATACAAATTATATTTTTATCTTTATGCTCAATCTTTTCATTTAATATTTATAACTTTATAATCAACATTCAATTTAAACAACTTCATTCAGTTAATTTGTTTAATTTGTAGTCAATTTTAAATATTCTACATAATACCATATTCATAAATAGTGACTCACTATAATGTTTTTCCTCATAAATACTTTTTTATAGTTAATATTTTTAAGATATGATAAGCTAATTTATGTAAATATTTTAATAGTTAATTTATAATTAATGCCATAAACTCTAATAGTTAGGTAAGCCTTAAAGTATAGGTAAAATGCATCATTTTATAGTAAGCAAGGTTATGTACGATAAAAACATAGTGAGACACATTGTATATATCAAATAGGTAAAGCTTTAAATTTAGTAGTCTTTTCCACCATAACTCTGATCTCATTTCTCAATTTCTGTAAGTTGGGCAAATATTTCAACTAAATTGAACTTATATATAATATTTTACTTACTATATTAGCTATCATAGTTATGATTTTAAATATTATTATAGATAAGTTTAAGGTTTGTAATTAAATTTTATTAATTTTCTATATCAATAAAAGAATATAGTTTTTTAAAATATTATTTGTCATCCAAACTTCTAACCTTATACCCTCGCGTGAAGACTAAAACTATAGTTAAAATATGTATTTTGTTTTTAAATGAATTTATATAAGCATAATAAATATATAACTACGTGGTTCTAAGTATATTATTATATTTTTCATACTGTACATAGTATTGGGGAATTAATTAGTTCATTACCTACATTCACTTTGGCTTTTAATTATAATTTATAATTTATTATGCTAATTAAAATTACATAGAAGTATCCAACCGTAATATTAAACTTAAATTATTATGTAAAGTAAACAATATATTTTTTTTTACTTCAATAAACATTTAATACTTAAAGTAAACCTTGTTTCAAATGTAAGCCAACTATCAATATAATGTTAATTCTTACAATAATATGCTTAAACTATAATCAAACATTTTTTAAATTTTCAATTTTACTCACTAATGTTTGTATTTTGTAGAGTTAACTTAGTACTTTTAAATTTCATTTGTTAAAATCAAAGTTATGTATTACTATGTTTACCAGTAAGAACATAATAGTTATGTTTATGTATTATGTATAGTTACTATTATTACTTTAAGTCAATTTTTCGACATCATAAAGATCCGGGTTAAGACAATTCCACCACAGAGCAAACGATTTTTGCCGCTAATCCAGGTCTTCCTACTTCATATATTTAACTGAATCAGGTGCAATGCATAATATCGATCAATTTGACATTTTTATATGTATTACATTTGTGACAGTTGCACTTCACTACGGTTCTACGATTGAATTTATGACAATTTTCAATTTTCTAACAAAAGGGCCTGCCACTGCTTAGCTCACCGACCACGGTGAGCCACTTTCATCTTGTTTTTACGAACTGAGAGCTTATAACACTAATATAAAATATGTAGGCAAGTGGGCACCGCTCTGCTGTACAATACATGTCGAATGGATCATTGTAATGGACATGTTAAATTTTAATTCAATGATATTATATAATTTTATACAAAAAACGATTTTGAGTGGAGATGATCTGTTAGCCTATATGATGTGTTTTTTGATATTGCTATTAAAGTAACTTATTTTACTATTAATATTACCGTAGGTTGATTATATTTTATCGAAAAAATCGCATTTATTATATTAATTATTATAACAGTCTATATTTCTATTATATTATATTATTCTATCATATTGTTATTAATTGTTGAGTCAATATCACCTTACTGTAAAACAGTTTGAATAGGAATGGTAATAATAGGTGTTATGGTATAAACTATAAATAGGTTATAGCTTAAAATTAATTTAAATATTTTAAAAATATCGTTGTGTAAGATGTATAATACACGTACAAATTTTAATTCTACGTGAATAATGTTTTTGAATTATAATAAATATTATTTTATATTCATATTTCTATTAAAAAAAGCTATGTTAGTTTATTTTTTTAGATTTTATGGTTTCAATATAAACTATAATATATGAAACCTTATTTTAAGTTTTTTAAATTTTTTAGTTACAAAAATGTTCGTTATTTTAATTGATTTTGTTTAAATTTGAACAACTTTGTATTACATTTTCAAAAGCTTAATGACCCGACGGGAATTTTTACATAATGTATTTTATTTAATTTGTATCATTTTATTTTTAAAACATAACTTAGTATGTATACTAAAAAAAATATTTAAAAATTATTTCCTAATTAGAAATAGATTTATTAATAAAATATAAATTTATATAATCTTATAGTCTGTATCTTGAATTAGTAAAATAAACAAATATGTTTGAAATAATAATATTTCAGCTTATTGCAATGTTTCCTTGTAAATAAATTTGAAACGGCGTCTTGTATAGGCAAAATAGGTACATAACTGTTTTGCAGATCATTATCGAACGCACCAACATGCGATATTATTTAATTTTCCTCGAAAAAATAAAATACATTTTATCTAATTATTTTTTACGTAAGACTGATATTATCAAAAAAGTAAAAAAATGAGTAAATTTATTAATAAATTACGAGTATGTTTGAGTAATAAATGACAATATAAACCAATTATTAATGTGAAAAATATACAATACTAATAATTAATATGTTAACGCAACTAAGATTTACACGTGGTAGATGTGAACTCACAAATACATTTCACGTGTTAAACAAAAAACACTGAGTACAATTGTTTAGAGAGTACTTAACGTAGCATTCTAATTATTAAATTAAAGTTAATTATCATATTATTATACAAAATGTAATCGATGTAATATCATTGATTGTAATTTCAATTAATCTTTCATTTATTCTGCAAAACAAATATACTATTAGGCTATTAAACATATTTACAGGGTTTTATTTCGAAAATTTATTTTTTACTAATTTTTACACATTCTTAGTGTAATCTGACGAAAATCTTAAAATATATATCGATTTCATTTTTTATTGTATTTCATGATATAATATAAGCATTGTATATATTTGTTTTCAAGTGATTATTTATTGATCAATTTTACATAAAAAAAATATGTATACTTACATTATTTTTAATCATGACGTAATGTTTGTAAAATATGAATATACAAACTCTTTTTCCCTGTGAAGCGGAACCAGTAAAATTGCTTTGTAAAATAAAAGCATCTACATATTATTTTGAACAAAATTAAGTACCGCTCGTGACGTTTTAAGACACGGTATACGTATTTGTACATTAATCTTAGAACACTTAAGCATATATTATGCTCTACGAAATTTATTAATGTACCTACATGATATTCAAAAAAACATATTCTTATGAAAAATTGTGAAAAGTTTTGATGAATACCTACATTTTATTCACGTGTTCAGCAGAACACCATTTCGGTGACGTGTTTAATATTCGATTCATCGTTTTTATGTAACAATGATCGTCCGGGTCATAAAACTCATCAACGTCAGATTTTTTATGGGTTCTAAGTCTCGGCCAATGTATATACGTCGCATATGTGTATGTATAATATATTGTTGTAGGGGAACGTACAGTTTATGTCGATATATGGTTTCAAATTTTAGATGTATATAGTCTTCAGTTTCAATAGCAGCTCCAAAAACACTGCAATTGGTATGAATCGACATCTCGACATCATCCCCGAAAAACCTCTCCTCCCTACCACACACACACACACACACACACACACACAAGGCAGCACACTCTATTATATATAATAATATGATTTTTTCTTTTATCACCAATATTGCTTTCACATGACGTTTTGGTAACAAAACATCCTCACCGGGCCACTAATCACCATACGCACCGTAGCCGTGGTTACCGCTTTAGATTAAATAAAATTGGAACGGTGCATTTCAGTCATATTATAATCGTTCTGAGATAATGGTCTCGAGACGTCCGGGCGTGTTCACCTTCCCCACACAAATCCTCCACCTCTCTCGTTAACGCCGACCTAACTGCAGCTATTCACGATACTTGCGAAACACCATTACGACGTTATCTAAAGCTATTTGACACGTTTATGCGAATTTCCGTGTCTCGATAGTCTCCTCGCAGCACTGTAGTAGCCAAACCGTAACATAATATTCGTAATATTGGTAAGTAAACGTATTGTCTGCACAATTTTAAGAAACACGTGATCTACATGACGATTATCACAAAACGTATTGGCGTACGCGTTTTCGAAAATTCGTTATGGCCGCTATAACGGCGGCAGTCTTAGACCGAAGAACGATAAACGATACAATAATCTTAATCGTATACAAAATATTGACAATTTTAATGATTATAAAATGAAGGGTGACTTCCATTCCACGGTGAACGGCGATGACTCGCTTGTCTTAATGAACACGCCATAAGTTCCACGTCACCTGCTACACCGATGCAGTGGTAGTATACTTACGGGTTTGAGGTGGGATTTAGTAATTGGTCACCTTTTGTGCTATTAGCTACGCAATATTTTAAAAATAGTTTAAAATTGATTAACTACAAAACTATTTGATACACAACGACATGACTAAAATAAGTATTAGTGACAAAGTTTCGTTTGAAATTATTTACAACAACGCAACTTTAATTACCACATTGTATGGATATTTATATCACAGACGATCCGCTAAATGGCGGTTGACCCTAATATTGACATGCCACAGGGAGGCAGGAATCACACGGTATTTACGATAGTGTTTTGAATTAAAAATAGAAAAATGTATGGCAAATTGTTTCGTACACCTTTCGCAGCAGTAAAAATATTTGTATTTTTTTTTCCAACCGTCCTCAAAACTGTCCTAGTCCATCACGTCCTCTCCTTCCCTCGAGAAAACAATCCCAAACAGGCTCTGTCACTCTGCACCCTCTGCTCCGGCGAGCACTGTTGTCGTACGATTTTCACCCTCGTTCCCCTCCACACACCCCGTCCGTGCGGCCACACCATGGGAGCGCCACGCGCCCATTTATCGTCGACAGCGTCCAAACAGAAGCTGACGCGATCGCGCACGAGGCCAGCAGTACCGTCTGTTCAGCGGGCAGAGCGGTTCGCGTCCCATCACAATACTCGCGAACGTGTTCGCCGAGCGTGGCTATATAAGCATTCATAAACGGTCATTTATAATATTTCTATAATATATTATTATTGTGATTCGTGTGTGCCGTTAATCGTTATGTATCGGACTGTTGTACAATACGCGTGGGTGTGTTTTTGATCATCTTTTCTGACATTCTCATCGATGATGACATTTTACAGGTAAGCGTGTTTATCGTTTTATTGTTCAACCCACGCCTCACGTCGTATACATTTGAATTCGGACTGCGAGTAACTGCAGAGCTAGCTACTGCCACAATAATATTATTGCAATAAATACTGTCGTAGCGAAGATATTATTTTTGTTAACCCTTCTGCAGCACGCACCAATAACGATGATCCAATAGTTGTTGGATTTAAATAGAAAATTTTTATACATGCGTTGTTTTAGACTATTGGAATTCGTTTTTTCACAGTAGATTTCGATACGAATACAACCATAAAACAAACCTAACCTAAACTCGTCGTTCAGCGTTTAATTAAATGAGTTATTTAAAAAAAACTAGTTAAAAATTGAGTGTGGTGAACAATATTTAATAATAATAAATAATATTATACATTTAATTTAAGTTAACCAAATTATTCCAGGTAAACTGAACATCTGGTACTATTTTATTTATTTATTTATTTCAGCAAAAATCAATATCATTATTTCAATACAATAATCAAATTACAAAAGTTAAATTATTACAATAATAGTGATAAGAGCTGATACGTATACCAACTGAGCAAGCTCGTTTCTGGTATACAGAGTTCCTATACATATTACTCATAATATAATGAAATAAAATTAAATGTGTCTTATACAATTGAGAATGATGTATTTTGCTTCTCTAAATAACATTATCTTATAATTATATAACTAAACGATAATAATAGATAATTATTTATATTTACACATAGATGCTTTTTAATAATTGATTTTTACACACATTCTCATCTAGGTCATTTACTATTTTAGTAATTATATTTTTTATACGATTTTTATACTATAAGATACTAAAATGCCCAGTTGCATAAAACTTTTAATAATATGCGGTTATATAAATAAAAATATATAGATAAAGGTAACAAACGTTTGTTAAGTTTTTCGCAACTACACATTTATAGTTATAAAATGTTATATGTTGTATATTATGTTCAGGTACTTAAACTTAAAAACATTTAAAACCTTTATAATTTAATTTTTTTAAATTTTTACGTAAATTTGTGAAATAGCTGAATTTGTTACTTTGAGAGTATGTTTTTGTATAGATTTTATTCAAATTAAATACGAATATTATTAAATATAATTTTGTAACTATACAATTCATTTATTATTCTTACACTAAAATATAAATTAATAAACATAATATATTAATATGTAATTGCTATGTGTTTGTATGATCACAAGACGCACACGAAGAGTGAAATAGTGAATATAAACTGTTTTAATACTCGTATAAAATGCCCCCTGAAAGAAATAACGATCGATTTTTTTTTAAGGAATTGTTTTCATTTATATCAAGTTTTCATCTGAGGAACTGAAACAAATTGTTATATATTTTTAGTTTATCGAAGGTAATTAATTTTGTGACTTATTATTGATGTATATTAATCAATCAAAAAAAATATTTTAGGAATCTTTTTTTGTATTTTGTACAATTGTACAGAAAAGTGATTTAGTTAGATATCTGGTGCACATACATTGGCCAAAGTCATTTTTAACTATTAAGTCCTAAAAATATATTTTTAAATAAACTATTATGTTTTTACAAATATACCTTTGTTTAATTTGCTATAATATGTCTGAGTGTAAGTTGCTTACGTTATTGTTGTGAACTACTTGAAGTTCAGTATTTGACAGTTAAATGTTCCATATTTGTTGATCTTTAAAATGTATAACTGACCTTTTAAGGTTGATAAAATAAACAAGTATGAAGAAATTCTATGAATTATTTAAAGGGTATACTTTTAAATAAAAATACTTCTCAATAAGTTATGAGTTATTACCATTTGCCAATTAAAATATTTAATTTTAGATCGTATTTTAAAAATGAATTCGACGAAATAATTAAAATTGGAACCAAACTATACACATCCAGATTGAACAAGAACTATGTTTAGGTTTAATTATTTAAATTTCTAATAATGCATTTCTTAATTGAATGTGCAAAACAATATAGTTTTCCTGAATTATTTAAATTAAATGACTTTGAAACTCAAAACAAATAAACAAATAAGAAACTTATAATTTATTCGCATATGTGGTACCTATTTATCCGGATATACGATTTCGCACCGCTTTTTCACTACCATTTTGCAGACAAAGGAACATTTGTTTAAGTATAGTAGGTACAAACTAATCAAATAGTTCAAGAAAATACTCAAAAACAATAAAAAAAACAATAGATTGACATCTTATGTAATTTTATTCAATTCGTTTCTTCTATTTTGTATTCAATGACGATAAAACTGTTAGGGGTAATTGTAATTGGGTAACGATATAAGTTTAAATCACAGTGAAAATGATTGGTGAATTACTCTATACATTAACTATATTCTTATCCCTGTAAAATTGTGTTTAAAGTTTAATCTATGTATATTGTATAGGTACGAATATTTTTCCTACAAGTATACTTTTTATATGAGTATATTTTAAAAACTCTATTACTGAATTTATAGTATCCAAAATGTCTTAAAAATGAATGAAAAACTCAGTGTGTCTATTTATTATTGATGATGTCCATTGAAAATATTTTTTATTAAATAATATTTAATTTTATAAGCTGGCTCATTTGTGTTTAATAACTTTAAATCCTGGATATTAATTTGGTTTATAAAACATAATACTATTTCGTATTTTAGACTATTCGAATAAAATACTATATACAAATATTACATCTTGCTGTTTATAAAATAATGAAATAACTTTTGTTTCATCACTAAAAAATAATTAAAAATGTATTCTTTCATTCACAATATATGAGAGTATAAAATTCTATGGAAATGCATAAATGAAATACTTTTAAAGTGTCTTCGATCTATATTGTGTTTTAGTAAACACTTTGAGAAGAACTGTGCAGAAATGTACAACTTTCTTGTAAATAAATCATTAACATTCGAGAACAATGTTTAATATTTGCAAGTTGCAGATTAAATTCGGTATTAAGGTAATTAAATATATTATTTAAGTTACCTGTCAATTTTTTGGAACAATTATATATCCATATTAGAATGGCGAGTAATGAGCATACTCGTTGTCTATACACTAATCTAAAATAATATATTTAAAAAAGGAAAAAAAATGTAATATAAATTAATTAAAATAAATTCAATGTCAGAAATTTAAAAACTTTTAATGGAGTTTTAATATCAAGATAAAATAAACCAAATAATAAATAAATATAAAAGTATTTTTGAATTTAATGATAATTATTGGAATAAGCTTTCAACAAATATTTATGTAGGTATAATTATTGTACAATGATAAAATCACTGAATTATATAGTGTTAATCTATGGTGTTTTTACTGTCTGATTTTTTTCCACACACGTAATGCAAAAACCGTGTGGACCTCATGTACTGTATAGTAGGTTTTGAGTATACTGCGTCGAATAAGTCATTTTCAAGTTTGAATTAAATGATAAATCATTGTAGATATACGAAAAACGATTCACAGCGGAGACGGTCTATCAACTTTTAAATTTAGGCTAAAGATATTTTTTATTTTTTATTTATCTATTAATAATACAATAGGATGCATTAATTTTTTCCGAAAAAATAACATTTGATTGATGTACTAAATCAAGTTGTGAAAGTGATTATTTTAACGTTATTATCTAATTACAATAATTGAGTTGAGCATAATTCTGGTGATTGAACATAATAAGTATTATGTATTTTGAATTTATTTAATGGAATACTTATGAGTTATGATAAACTTAGTGTTAGAAGTAAATTAATTAAAACAAAAAATTGTGTAATGTTTAACTCTTAAACATTGTAAAATAAATAGTGCATGTGTATTTTTATATATTATGTAAATTACTATTAGAACAGCTTATAGACTAATCTCGTATTTCATTATTAAGATATTTAAAAGTGCATAAATTAACATTTTTGATTTATCTATTATTTTGAAAAAAACTTTTAATTTTGACCTCCTAAAAGTACAAACTAAATTCACTTTCCTACCAGAAAACATATTTATGTTCTTAATCATTGCATTTTTCTCCTATAAATCGTGTATAATTATATTGTCAAAAAAAAAATCAAACATCATGTAGAAAAAATAACTTTATTGGAGGGATGAATCTAAATTATATTAAATTTTAACTAAAACATAATAATTGAGGAAATGTTTGTGATTTTGACACCTTGTCAAAATTCTAACTTAAAATATTCATATTTCATAAAAAAATAAATATGGATTAATGGTAGTTTTTTAAACTTTTATTATATTATACATTTCTTTCAACATTTATAGGAAAAAATTCGAAAATGTCATGTTTATAAATAGCTCAAAAGTGTCAAAATATTTGAAAATAATACCCTGTCTAGAAAATTCTAATATATTAATATTTATTGAAAGTTTCAAGGATATGCGGTTATTTGTTTTTTTTTAATCACAATAAAATAATAAAACAAAATTGAATTTATTAAAAATGTTGCATAAATATTTTCGTTTTCCGTAATTTTATTTTTGTTTTGCACTAGTATTAAAAGAAATACTTTGAACTTTTTTTTTTGACCCACCAAAGTACCAATTACATCACTATATCCAAATTTCTTCCATAAATCACTCTCGGAGCATTTTAGAGCTCCAAAAAATAATGACTGATGTCAGATAAATTAATAAGTAATACGTTATTACTTATATCTAATAACTAATAACACACATCGTTGTAAAACCAATGCAATCATCGCTTCGCTTTGAATCTTAAACATCACGAAACCAATTATATCATAATATAGTGTAATTTAAATACATTTTTAGAACATTATCATGATTAACTGTAATATGCATGAGTTTTTTTTTCATCAAACGTGCTAATATTTTATTTTTAATATTTATTTTTGTATTATTTCTAACCAAAAATAAAAAATAATATTTTCATCCAAGCCTAAATACAATAATAAAAGTTTAAAAGGTAAATTTATTACGAACCACTAATAATTAATGCATTTTGATTAAATTACAACTATCTTTAAGAATCGTGCTATGTTCCAGCAAATTATAAATAACTTTATTATGCAAAGTTAGTCTGAAAATAATTATAAAGGTTTTAAACCCAGAGCTGTTTTACATCAATCAACTTCTTAAATATAATAAATTATACTATTTTAATTTGTAACAGTGTTACAGTGTACATTTTACTAAAATAACAATTATATTATTTTTATTATAACTAATATAGGGTTTCAGCATCTGAGGTTGTTACCCATAGGTAGATACGACAAGCATTATATTATTATACAACCACAAACTATATATATATATAATGAACCGATAAGGCATTTAATGTTCATTGCTAATGTGGACCCTTCATTCACCTTTTAAACAAAATTCTGTATTACAAAGTCTAACGTATGCATTATCTTGTAAATCCATTATGTAAATGTGTATAATGTATAATATAGGTACTACAATTGTAACAAAAGAGCTCAGCCATTTTAAGTTTTATAAATAAATAAATAATGTATATTTTAAATAAAAAAATGATAACTATTCATTTTAGTGAGGAAATCTAGGACTATTGCGCAGTTGTCTTTGAAAACTCCTTCTGAGTTATTTAGACACTAAGTGTATTTTGTAAAAAAATATTACAACAAAAAGTCGGCAAGTAGGAAAACACTTTGCTGTTGAGTGGTAGGTTTCGAGTGTACCTCGTCATCGAGTAGGCCACTGTAATGAATGTGTTAAATTTGAATTCTATAAATATCTGTATACGAATAACGGTTCTGAGCGTAAACGGTCAGCCAGCTTATATTATAACTAAGCATATTTAATTAAATATTTAAATTGCTATGATAAAAATGTATTTTACATTTAGTAATACGGTAGAAGTTATATGGTATAAATAGGCAATAGTTAAAAATTAAACTAAGTTCTTTAAAAATATAATAGCGTAGGTATTGTAAAATATGATAATATACCTACAAATTTAAAGTTTCACAAATATTGTTAAATTAAAACGAAATAAATAAATCGTGGTTCTTTATTTAAATATCCAATTTCGTCAAAAATTACTTTTTTACTCTATACTATAAAGACAAAAAAGTAATTTTAAAACACACGTGGTAAAATCAATACATTTATATCCCGCTCAGGATCTAAAAAAAAAATATACAATATTAATTAAATTAAGTTCCTGGTCGGGCTGCTGAGTGTGCCCACAATCATTAATATTTTACATCTCAAATGTAAAATTATTATTATAGCAAGCTTTATTAAATTAATTTAAATCTACTAATATACTTTATGACGAACAACATAACATTACTTTGTTGTCAACTTGTAAGAGTAAAGTATATGACAACAAATAAGGAAACATTAAAAAATAATTAGGTACATAACTACTTTTCTTGCTTTCGATATATTGAATAAAAGTTCACATGTAAAGTATGATACCTCTATTACAGACACATGCAATTTTCACCAAATGTTTAAATTACCATTTTATATACACCATAGAATGTTAATTCTATGTTGATTCCTTTTGAACTAAATAAGCATAATATGTCATTCTCGTTTTTTTTTTTTATTGTCGATAATAATTTTTTGGTTCGGTCAAAAAACTTAAAAATTTAATACATGATTTTAGATCATTGAGTTCAAATTTAATACATCCATTTCAGTGGTCAGTGACCCACTCGATGCCTACTGTACAGCAAAGGTAAAAAAAATGTTCAAGTTAAGTGGTTTATTTTATAAAAATATCAATATTTTTCGGAGGAAATTATTTTGAACCGTAATAACTTTTTTCAAAATATTATTTTTCGGAATTTTTGACACGAGATCAAAATAATTTTAATTTTTTTTTTTCATACGTTTAACTTTTATCAATTTTCTATTTTTATTCGTCAGTTCTTTCTGTTACACCATGTATGTATAATAATATGTCATATTTAGCAAAATTAACCACAATTGTTATGCTACGACTTTGTAATCTCAGATAATAATTTTGCATGTACTTTACGGAATGAAAGTACAAACGGGTTGGTTTACAAACTTCTCTCACATTGTGTAGGTAACTATTATTAAATTACACATTTTAACCACAACAATGACGTGAGATCTACCGTTCTCTCTTAGTAAGTTGTCAGTTGACTTGGACAAAATGTCAACGGGTTTCTTCAAATTAATCGAAATTAACTTGGATGACAATGTTCACCGATATTATTCTATGTAAGGCGCCGATAAACAGATTACAATTTGTTATAATTTTTTGATATTGTTGTTATTATTAATGTTGAACGAAAAGTATGTTCGTAATCCCGATATCGCAAATTATTGTCCACCAGCAACAATGTAGACATGTTTTTGACGATTATATTTTAAAAAAAGTAGCTAAGACGTGCACGTGTCGTGTCCTCGAGGATTTATTACAGTACACGGTAGAATGTTTAATCGTCAGTGATCTAAATTCCTATCACGCATCACTTAAATGTCTTACACATTCACACCAGCTTCGACCTTTATTTTCTTCGAGGAAATATTTTTGATTAAAAGTTTTCAATCAAGTAGAACTCTTAAAATATATCAATTTTCATGGTAGTTAAAACAGTTGATACAAATTTGATGATTATAAAAAATAAATACAACTTGTGAATTATGATGATGTTCAAAGGCAAAATAATTAACTGCCTGAAAAGAATGATAGACAACTCAGCTGAGTGCCAAAAATGTAGGTAATATCAAAAAAAATAAACAATGTTATTAATTGCATATTATATTATACTAATATAAAATATTTTGATAAAAAAAAAACGATTTATTATAATTTTTTAACAAAATTGTTATTAGTTTAATAGAAGTATTATGAACAATAAAGCTCCTTATAAATAATGGGGCTGGTTAAAAGAGACTAAAAAATATTTTTTTCTTTAATGAATTAGTGTGTTTTCGTTATTCCCAATTTTCTTTCGAGAAATCATAACTTGGAGCAAAATTAATGTTTTCGAAAACCATAAAAAACGATAGATGGACACGTTTTTTAATAGTATTCGTCCAACTATAATGGATTTTCTTTACACTTGGAGTGCTTTGAACACGATTGACACGATTTCAAATCATTAAATTTATTCTCATTTATTGTTGATCAGAGCGGGAGTTGTAGCTGCCTATATTCAGGGATTTTATCCGGCACCAATAAATCACTATTTTATTATAATATCAATTGTCGTTGGTCTTTGAACAGGCCGACGTCCGCATCGATGCCATTTTACGGAGGCGATTACCGGCCGGACGACGAGCCGCCGCCGGAAGCCGTCTTGGAGGAGAAACGCATCTTAGAACACCAATTCCGGAGACCATCGCCGTCGCGGTTGTCGTCGTCCACGGCCTCATCCATCCGGCCACCGACCGCGGCCAGACAGGGTGGCGGCATCAGCGCCAACCGGTCGTTACGCGCCAGGCCGTCTGGGAGTTCACCCAGGAGGAGTCTACAACGGTCGTCGGCGTTCGGCAACCGGAGATCTATGACGATCACGGATCGCGGACGTACGGCGTCCATGCCCGCCGTGCCGATTGTCAGGGTAAGGCCGGATAAGGCATTTATATAAATAATTTTTTTTTAAATGCCGCGAGCAAGGTTTGCATTAAATCGGCTCGCTTAAAGTTTGAAACGCTAAAAAAAGAGCTGAACGTATTTTCAGTAAAGGCTTCTGGTATGGACTAATTCAAAATATCCAGCTGGTTGTGGTTTAAAAATCAAAAGTGGATAGATGGATTATGAATTAAGGATGACAAAATAAGAGCGTCATAAAATATTAAAATGGCGCGTAATTCACATTATTCAAAAAATGTATCGATTCTCGAAATAATCACGTGCGCTTATATTATTATTATGGAATCTCAATATTATTACCTTATTATTATTATTATGATGAAATCTAAGCACACATTATGCACATTGCATTTCTGCGGTTTCTGTCTATACGATACAAGGTGAATTAGATTAAGATTGTGTTTTATCTCCGTCCGACCACAACGTATGTAGGTACTACATTATAATAAGTGATAATGATCTTCTTCAAATCTCATGTATTACTTTATAACTCGCATCTTTGTTCCGATGAAAAAAGTTTAAATTAAGAACTATATTGTTAAAGTATAACATTAATTTGTAAAATATATTAATAAAAAAATAAATTATGTAAACAAATACTAAACATTTTTTTTTTTAAAAGCATTTATTTTTACATAGAAAATGACTGTTTTGATAAAAAAAAAATTAATATTTATTATGATAATATACGCGGTGGACATAGCCAACAGCCATAGTATATCAATATAGGCTGAACGACCCGTGGCATGTGTTATAAAACAAATTGTTTCATAATATTATCATGAAAGTATATAAATAATGGTATGTATTTTTCGTTATCAAAATATTTACTAACATCCTGCCATAATACATTTTTTGTGTTTTTTTTTCTCGAAAATAAACAAGTATAATAATATACACGTGTATTTTATTTTTATCCGTACATTATGGTTTTTGGATCGTTTGGATTACAATAATGATGTGTCATGCGATTACATCAGTTTCGATTAACTCAATGGGTTTACGTTCAAATTGAATATCATTTAATTTATCGTACAATACCTACATAAAATGTGACGAACATTTTTTTTTGTACTACGAAAAATCGCGTGTTTTCATGCGAGATGTGTGCGAGGAAAATATGGTTTAATATATTTATTAAAACGAAAAGCTCAAAAGGTAAAAACACGACTTCCGGCTTACGTGTCGTGTATACCTGAAGGCTGAAAGGTTGATAAATGTGCTCAACCGGGTATAGTTGATTTTGACAGAAAACCCCATTAACTAAGTCTGCTTGTACATTAGTATAATATTTCATACGAAACTATTGGAAATAAGTATGGTAATAAGACTCAATAAGTTCATGCAAACAAAAAGAATCCATCATAATAGCCTACTATTATGTGTATCGTCTACGAATAAATTATTACTATAAATGTCCATAATCCATTTTCAATCATATTATATTATCGGGTTTTAGATTATGAGTGAAGATGAGCTAGAAATGTATTGGTTTGTTTTGTTTGGCGACAACTTTAAGTCCAACATCAATAATTTAGGGTGGTTTCTGGCAGTAAATTTAATCTTGATGATAACTTTAGGGGGGTCAAATGTTGAAGATGTCTAGTTATTTTCTTATTACAAGAAAAAAGTGTCAAAACAGGAGTGTTTAACGCAAGTCCAGTTTTTAATAAGATTGATTTCATGCAGTATACATTCAATTAAAATTAAATGCATCCATACAGTTTATTTTTATTATATTATGCTCTGGTTTCGTGTAATTGCAACATTTAAAAAAAATAAATATTAAATAATTTAATTAATATTTAAAATATATTTTATATTCTAGGAATAAAATGTGAAAAAGGCTAGCTTTGTTGCGTTAATAAATTAAATGTTTCAAATATTTTTTTATAATATTATATGTATTATCAAATTAAGTAAATATTTTATTCTAAACATATCATGTTTGTTATGTTATTAATGTAAATTACAATTATGTACCTAAATATCTATTTATATTTTATTTATTTAAAATAAGTATAAATATATCAAGATTTAAATATATTTTAATACCTTTACTTATAATATCACAAAAAACCACTATCAAAACGATAAATAGATAACATCGTAAGACGTACTTAGGTTATCGATAATATTGGTAATAATAATATAGGTAGTAATCATACATTGGTTTATCTAATTTAACCTACTGTTTGTATTGAAATACTGTTATACTGAAACATCGCATCTCATTCCAAAAACTAATATTTCGTGTTATTTGCAACGATTCGAATTGGATCATTCAATCATACATCGGTACTCGGTAGTTTAGATTAGGATATGTATCAAATTTCAATCGTATTTTGTTATATTATTTTTACTTTATATTTTTATATCTCAGAGTCGTCAAGACTAAACTATATATTTAAAATGATATATAACTATGGAAAATCGTCTATATAAACATGGAACTATAATTGACACGTTTTATAAATAAAATAAAATAAATAAATACATTCATTACAGTCCGATGAAACCAATCTTGAAACGAGTTCACATTTTCGATCTGAATTTTTAATTTTTGACCTGAGAATGCCAAAAACCGTATACGTTTTATTGTAGTAAGCAATTTAGCAACATATTTTTTGGGGGTAAATTGTATCACACAGTATAATGACGAAAGTAGACATTTCTGGATTTTGAAATTACAAGAAGTATGGTATAGAGACTGGAAATAATATCTTCGCTTATCATTAGTATTATTATTTTCATAAATTAAAATATAATGTAAATTATAATAAATAGGTACATTGTTCAGTTTCTGAAAAAAAAGTATCCACAATATATCTACACAGATGAGTTATGACGAACTATTAATATTTACATTCAGAAATTTGTAAATATCCTTTGTCTTTTGTGGATGAAGGGGGGATGACATGTTTAATTATTTTAAATCAGTCCTCTGGGAGGGTTATGGACAAGTCTAAATACTATATCGGGAGTTTATATTAAATTGTTATTTATTATGTACAGTGTATAAGTTGATCAACTTTATATTCGTTTAAATTGCTATTTGTTTGAAAAAATGTGATGGGTTGGATATTTTTTTTTATATTACGTAGCCACGTGGCTACGTAATACGTAATACGTAATACTACTATGTGGCTTCCTATACTTAGGTATAGAAACGATAAAATTAGTAAATGTTTTAATAATCTTAAATTGGTTTGTATGAAAAGGGAAAACAATGATATAATCAGATAATAACTTTTAACACACTTATATTTTAGATGCTTGAAAAACGTCGAGGAATAACTTTTATTATTAAATATCTGTTCTGTTATGTGAAGTTCTTAATACGAGGAAATATAAAACTTAGTTATTATGTTTTGTTTCATAAATATTTTTAAATTTAAGACAAATCCTCAAAAATATAAACATTTTTTTTTGCAAGTTGCGTTGGGTTTATTTTAAAAATACCTACTTAAATGCATTAAAATATTACAACAACAAAAAATACCACAATATTACAATCAGTTTTCTCGTCGAATAGTTTATTTTAATCATAGTCGTAGGAACGTATAAATTATAAAGCATTTGTGCGAAATACAATTTGTATTATACATTTTTTTTATGGTTAATTGATTATAATAGGAAAGAAATCTAACTAACGTGTAGCTTAAATAGGTACTAAATACGAGTTATTGAACTTTGTAATCGTTGCCATAGTATCCTAGTGAATATTATGTGCAGTATGATGATTATAGTGTAAATAAGTATGTTATTTGAATATTAGGTCCAAAAAAAATATAATATACACAACTATTATTGAACAATTAATATTTTCTTCGTATACTGCTTTTGGAAGCATTTTAACATTGAAACCAAAATAATTTTAAATATAATACTGTATTTATTATGATATTTATAACTCGTATCTTCTTATACGTCGTTTATTATCGTACATAAATTATTAGTTTTATATTATATATATTAATAAATTGTATTATTCATTAATCATTTTGAAACGAATCATTATTGAATCGATTATATAATATTTATTATTAATTTAATGTTTACAAATATGTCACATATAATATAATATAGTACATAAGTAAATCGTAATAAAACAACTTAACTTCCTTCACCCAAAAAATATATATTTATTAAAAATTCAACAAAGATACTTTTCAAGGTTATTTTAGCATTTAGAAAGAATATTTTAGTTTCTGTTTATTAAAATTGTTAATGAGAAGTTCTGGAAGGCAATTTGAACTTTTCATATACTAAAGCTTAAAATGTAATATCAAATATTTCATTTTTTTTTGAATAAATACTCAAAACGAATATCATATCAGGACGTGTATGCACTTAATATTTTAAAAAAAATATTTTCTTGCAAAAAATAAAACTGTTATAAATGCGTGAAACATTTAGTCCATTTTTAACTTTTTTTTCAATAACTCAGAAAACATATTCTCTGAAACAAAATATTATGTAATATTTTTTTATGCATTTATGAGTGGTGTAGATAGTACGTTTGTAGTAGTTCCCTAGGTCGGCTGTTTAAAATAATAAAAACAATTTATCAAAACTTATAGTCTTAATTTATAGGTAATTACATTTTGTTTTCATTTAGTTGGTTAGTTGTTCTTGTTTGATAAGTTTAAAATATAAATTTACAAACGTTTCTCATCTTCATTTTAATTTTAATACAACGTCAATCATTATACTAGAGACTTCATTTTTGATTTTCATCAAAATATTATGAAATAAAGGAAAACCTTAAACTTTACATTATTGTATTATCACGCATAGCTAGCTATATCTATATGAGTAAATTATAGTATTCTAGCTGAGCCTTCGCGGAGTTTCTCGTGACAAGTTATATAATGCCAGTGATGGTTTAACTTGTCTTCAACTTCGTTAAATTTAAACTACACATATTTTTAACAATAATTTGAGTGGTTTTTACCTGTATATTATTTTTGATCAAAACTATTTTATTTTCTATAACATTAGAATAAAAACAAAAAAAAATATTCGTGTTTCGTAAGCCAACAAATTTTTGTGTGTGCCTGCACTCTTTAAAATAATGCAAAATTTTAAAAATTGGCTCTGAGGTGTACATCTTTGGGTACAGGATTATATAATATATACCAAAAATCAGAACTACGAGTGCGATAGACTTGACCGTGGATCGCTTACACACACACACACACACACAATACCATTGCTTTAATAATATAGATTATTATAATACTCAATATTTATGCAGGAAATTCGATTGCTACAGAATGGCACTTTAGAAACACGTCCGCTGTAGATATAAATATTATGTGTTTACTTAGTACGTACACGTTTAGCGCATTGGAGAATTTGAGACGATAGTATTGATGTTATAGGACCTTACGTTATGATTGTTCTGCACTGTGATCTCTGTAGCCTATATATATAGTTGTTATTCACACTCAAGGATATTATACTGTATAGTGTAGCATCCGTATTATAAAGCTTTTCCCCTCTTTTCAACATTGAAGAATGCTCATATCATTGTTGAAACCTGCACAGTCGACAAATGTAATTTTACGTTTCTGCAGAGCGTACAGTTATCGAGATTCGACTTACCTATATATAACCTGTCATAAAAAAAAAATTCTTTATTTTTTTTTTTACTAAAACCCGTTAGACACTCAACTAAAATTTAGAATAATAATCACTGAGATACCATTAAATACTGATTGTTTATGAAAAACAAAAGATAATCTATCACTATTCACTACTGTGGTTTCACGCGACACTGGTTGTTGGGTAAATAAGTCTTGAAGGGTGTGATACCGTGATAGTCGTTGGTCAAAATCTAGTCTGATGTAAAACTTTTACCTTCGTCTATTCATCGTCGGACATTGGTCAATCCTTTATTAATCATCCCTAGAAATAACTTTTACGGGCATAATTATTATCACATACTATGTAGATAAGAGTGGTTCGGTTTCCTCAATTTACGCTTACAGTAATATGCACTGACAAAAACATTTTAATTTATACGTCTGTTGTTTATTTGTTATTTTTTTCTATATGAATCATATATTCACGATAATAATGAATTGAATAATATATTTTTTAAATGGAAATGAGATCATACACTTTTATAGTAATGTCTTAAAGTATTGTTTTTCTTGTGAATCAGAGAAAATAATAATGATTTAATTATAATTTATAATTAATAAGATTTTTCGTTGGTTATAAATCCTGGAGGTAGTCAGGTAGGTCATAAATTTAATTTACAAATGCCATCTTAAGGTTAACATTTAAATTTGTCTGCGTCGTATTATGTCTTACAAAAATAATGATTTATTAAAAAAATAACTATCAAAACAGTTTTTGTAGAGTGAAAATACATCAACATCAAATTTATAACAAAATAAGTTCAAAAATAAAAACTGTTTTTTTAACACATCAATTAATATTAATGGGTAACCAGGCTGACATGATTGATTTTGGAAAAATAATATAAATGTTTTTATTAATTTATTACCAGGCCATTGTGATATGAAATTTGAATGTTTGCATATTGCGTTGTTGTACTCCTTTAAATATTGTTTTATTGACTTCATTTTTATACGAAATGCCTACCAAAGTAGAATGGATTTTAAAAATATCATCAATTTTTGGTACGTTTCCATTGAAGGATACAGTCAAATTATGCCAAGTAAGTAGATCTCTCAAAGTATTTAGTAATAATAATTGAAAAAACTAATAATAAAATTATCAAAAATATTAAAAATAAAGGTTTGATTTATTAAAATGATTTAAATTTGATTAGGTCATTCGCATAAGCTATGCTTATTGGCTAAAATGTTTTATATTGTATATTATAAGTAGTATTATTATTTTTACCCAATTTACTCGTTTTATAATTAATGCATTTATTTATTTTTATCAAACTTATTTTAGGTAAGTTTAAAATAAAACAAATATGATAATGTTATAATCTTTAAACAGCAACCCTTTTCTTTGTTTTAGAGGAATATAGTGTTTATTTTCAATCATCAAACACTAAATCAATATTTTATTATTTATAAACATTAAGAAATTTTAGTTAAGAGGATTGATACCCCGTGTTTTTTGCGATACAATATTCTGCTAATCTAAATGTTTAATGTTTGCCTACAAATAATTAGTTGTTTCAGGTTCATCCAATACTCATTAATTATGTATTAACATTTTTAAAACGATTTATAAATATAAAATTAAAAGTATAAGTTACTTCTAAAAAAACCTTAGTAAATTACTTAAATAAAAAAAAATTAATAGTTGTTTTCTTTAAGAAAAAATTCACGGTGAAAATGAGTGTCCTACATTAAAAAAAACACATGACAATACTATTTTGAGCAAAGTGAATCTCTTAAATTTAATATTGAAATAAAAATTAGATACATCGGTGACAGTTGTTACAATTTAAGACGGATGGACCATGGAGGGTATCAATGTATAATTTACTCCTGTTCAATATTAACAAGCAAATCAGTAGCAAAAATATAATTAAAAAGAAATATTTACCTAAAGAATATTACATATTATACAAACTTTAATAGATTAATAATATAATAATTATATTTTAAAACCCAACACGGTTAAATTATTTTTATGTTTCGTATATAATAATATATCATTTTCAATAGAAGTGTAACTGCAATTTTTTTTTTTACACATTATTCAAATTTACACTCCAACATTTTAGTTGTTACCAGAAAACTTTTGAAAATACTGGGGCTTAATAAAAATAAATATTTTATTTTAATCATTTCTGAGCTTACTAAAAAAAATATAAGTCAAAACTTTACTTACCGATTCTTTACGACTTTCTTATTGTTTATATTATATTTTTCTTTTCTTTGAATTTATTTAGTTTTATCTTGATGGTATTGACTTTTGAACAATTCACGCCTGGAGATTTTTTATTTTTTTCACGTTATTGTATTCAAAATCGAAGACGTGATTCATACTACATATATTACTATAGCAGCTTGTCTAATAAACAAAATTTCGATAATCCGCAGATATTAGATATATTCTTAGATGGATTAAAATTCAACGTTTTGACTTCGATTTTATTACTATCTACCCGCCGTACATTAGGAACGTGTTATGTTTTTCAAAATATTTGTCATCACATATCCCAGCCGTCCTATAAATTTTAATATAATAAATATCCATTTTTTCACGAACTTAACATATTATGCTTCTACGAATACTAAATGGACATTTCGAATTTATCAAATTTATCTACCTAATAATATTATCATCATAACCGAGTATACATTTTCTGTCCCAGCGTCTATGTTTACCAAAAAAAAACTGCTAAGTTACGTAAATTTCTTTAGCTTTAATTATTTGGGCAAGCTTTATTAAAAAAAAAAAAATCAAATCAAGTCCTAAAATTAACCTAAAATCCAAGTGAAAGTCCATGCACTCATGAGTGGTCACAGATAATAATATGATAACAACGAGTTCCCAAAACGCGTCTACGTGCCTTAATCGTGGTAATATTATCATCTAGTGTGCATCGTAGTTTTATTTCTACTTTTTTCTATTTTTTTTTTATATCCCGTCCGTAACAAGAAACAATCGGTTTTTCGAGTGAACGGGAAGTGTGCTGCCGCACGCGTGTTTTAAATCGCACGTCGTTACCGGCGATGGACACGATGGATATTGCAAAACGTGGAAATAGTGTCGAGTCCGTACGTCAGAGCGTCAGTGGGTACCCACCTACCCACCCACATATAAATATAATATATAAAGCCGGCACGCGTGCGCGAGAGTGTGTGGGTGTGCATGCGTGCGGGTGCGAGTAAAAAAAAGAAAAAAAGTAGTGTTTTGTTTCATGTTCAGAAACACGTCAAAACCCTTTACGACGACGTTCACTCTGTACGGGCACCGTGTACGACACTACTTTGGACGGCGCGCACCCCGCGGACAAAATCGTATTTTCAACACTCCGGTGCACTTCATATATAGGCACCTATGTCGGCCCGTGTGCGTATTATATTATTATTATATTATATCGGTGCGCACACGCACACGACCTGCCGCTTGCCGCTCGGAAAATATCCAGTACCGAAAACGAAAAGCGGAAAAATAAACGCCTACGCGACTCGAGCAGAAATTACGCGATTCCGCCGACAGACGTCAATTTATTTGCAGTGCTGTGCGAAAGCGCTGTGCAGTTTCCGCTCGGTCGACCGCACGCGCGTACAGCTTTTATGACATCGCATAACGGCGCAATGACGTAATACAAATTATAATTGTTAAAATTATAATAATAGTTAGGTATGAAAAATATGGTATGCATATTATATTATTATATATTATAATAAACTTATACTATAGCACCAGCTATTGTTTGAAAAACCAACATAAACATGACACTGCCCCCTATATTCTTGTTCGTGTTACACTATAATTTGGTAGTATTGTAATAATATTGTGACCGAAAAAGATTATTAACGTGTATTGATGTTTTTTTTTATTTTTTTATTCTGTAGAACTCACCATAAGCAGTTGTCGAGACATTGTGGTTTTTTAACGTACCTATATAAAGGTTCATACCATAAGGTTAATAGTTATATCATATTGCTTTTTACTGTATATTATAATTTTTTAATGAACATAATATAATCACAAAATATCGTATAATTCTCAGAAAGAAATAATTACAGTTTAGTGGTTCATTTGTTGACCAATATTATACATTTCACAAGTTCCTAGGATCATTATTTTCTGGATAACAAAAACATAACATTAACCTAATATAATATGGTAGATTATTATCAAATAATTTTCAGTGACTAATATTTATTAAATAATTTTTTTTTTTAATTAAACCGATAAAATTCTTCTTTAGAAAATAACAAATAATTTTTACATGTTATTTTATGTATTATTTTTTATTAGTTGTATTACCATTTATATGAATAATTATAATATTTTATAAACAATAATATTATACTACGTAATTTAAAAACGAATATATTCCTCAATTCACTCTTACAAGATAAAATAGTTATGATTTGGGTAATAAATAATAATATTAAACTTAGGTATTTTAATTTTTACAAATTAGTACATACAATTTTTCATTAGCTCCCAACTATTTTTTGTACATTTTAATTCTGAGTTTTTTTTATTTAAATAATATGTAGAGTTTTAACGTTTAATTTATTATGTAATTCATTTAAGTGAAGTTCAAATTTGTTAATTATAGTTAAAATAATAACATTATGAAAGAACTTATTATAATATATTTTACATTCTAGAAGTCTAGAAGAATAAATAAAATATTAACACAAAGATAACTTTGTATAGTACAATATATTTTCAGTTTTTTTATTTAAGCTAAACATTTTTATTTTACTTAAAAGTTATATAGAGTAAAAAATGTTTTAATTTATAATAGTAATTCAAAATTTAATACATTACAATAACAAGTATGAATTTGTTTGATACATATTGTCGATGTTCAACGATTTTTAATTAATCTGTCTTGATTTAGTTAATCATGTCTATATTATGTTTAGCTTGTCTACTAAGCTTTAAATACAATAATTAAAATTGTATCATAATTTAATTTAAACTAATAAACGTATTATAAACTATAGTATACAATATAAATGATTCACGTATGTAAGCTCATAAACGTTAGGCCAAAAAGATTATTAACCGATTAAAAGTACAGTAAATTCGTTAATAGATAATTTTGAATTAAATACCTGTTATAAATTTATAATTCTGATTCATTTATGTTAAAAAAAGCACATTGATCGTAACGATTCCAGATATTTTTAATTTCGATTTATTAACATAATATACCTACATGAATATTGTACGGTTGTCCTTATAGAGTTATCACAGGAATACAATGTTTGAAAATTTAAAACAAAATCTAAAAGAGTTATGTAAATGCTTGAAAATATTATGTTACGATAATTTTCTACCGATAAATTCTATTCAGCCAAGTCCTTATTATTTTTATACCATGTCAAGTCTCGAAGAAGAAGTCACATTCTAAGAAACAAACTTATTGACTTTTCACAAACTCATATATTATACTTATTGCGTAATTTTAGAATAAGAACAAAGCACGGAATGTAATGATTTAACATCGATATTTTTTTTCTAGTGATATTTTTTAGCGTAGTAAATAGCTTCAAAAGTTTCATATATAAATAAGAAATGTTTTGCTTTTAATAAGAAATTGTCGGATTTTCTCAGTAATTTATCTTAGCTTTGAAAAAATCTTCTACATGTTTTAATTAGAGAAATATAAAAACAAGTAGAGTCATAGCAAAATGTATTTGAGATATTTTCATGGTTGAGAAAATAAAAAGCCCATCCGTATCTAATGTTTTATAAACACTAACCTCTAGTACATTTTATAGTGCTTACAGTAATTTAAGATCAAATTATAAACGATTTTCAAATTCTATAATTTATCGTACAAAACATCAAATTTTTAGTAAATTATTACTTGTTTTAACCCTGCATTAGTCGCGTTGTTTAATATCACACAAGTAGTCGCGCGTCTACATTTGTAGAACAATCACAATTGTCATTAATAATTTGTTATTACAAAATAAATAAATGATTTGACCAAATTATTCAATAATCATATTAAATGTATATTTTTAATCAAATTGTTGTACAATATTAATTAATTTAATATACATATGTCGAAAGTCCTATTACAATTTATTATTACAATAAAATGTAATAATGTCTGGTTTTTTTTTATCTCCAGTTGTCGGATCAATATTATTATCGTGATGAAGTGTAGAAACAGCAATCACTACTTTATTTTTTTTTAGGTACATATGATGTCAATGTGCAATCTTTGTGAAATCCAAATAATGATGAATTTATTGGTCTATTTTTTGGGTCTGCAAATTGTTTTGGAATACATGTTTTATTACGTCTCATAGTTCCAACTACAGTTAATTTTTTTTCTTCTAATAGTTGAAGTACTAAAGGGAGAGATGTGAACCAATTATCTATTGTTATGTTACGTTTAGTGCCCTCAATCGGTTGGACAAGTCTGGTCACAACGTTATTTGGACTATTATTTATTTTGTAAGGCCCATCAGGTTGTGTGCCTACATACACTTCTAAATTGTATGTATACGCATTTTTGACATCAACGAGGGCGAATATTTTTATGCCATATCGCGCGGGTTTATGTGATTTTTTATTTTTAGCGTTTGATTTAGGCCCCGGTAAATGTGTTATTATATTATGAGAACGTGTTCTACTATTTTGTGGAGGAACTTTTTTTTTCCACTTTGTTTGATCTTTCCCGATATAATATTTGTTTTGAACAATTAACCCAATATTATCATCACCAGAAGTGGACTCACCTTCATACTCATCATCAGTATACTCTTGTTCTGTATTCGAATCTTCGCACTGTTCTTCAACATGATCAGTTTCTAATTCTTCATCACTATCTACGCCAACACCTTCAATCAACTCTTCTTCTTCTTCTTCAAGCCATTGCTCAATGACATTATCCATTTTCTAAAGTAAAATTATTTTACAAAATAAATAAAGAAAAAGTATCATGACATAGGTACAAATATTATAAATAATTTATATAGGTACCAAAAACAATAACATATAAGTAGGTTATATTATATAAATATTATATAATATAAATTATAATGTATAACGTTAATATAAGTTTAAACTATTTCATTTTAATACAAATTACGGGAGTTTAAAATATGAGATGTAGTATAAAAGTTACGTACCTGAGTCGTCGCGTAATCTACAATAGTAGAACATAAAACTTGATTGCTCAATATACGGAACTACACTGAAAGATAAACTCCGAAATCATTACAGTTTTCAATCATATAATGTTGTTAAAAGGTATTTAGTTTATCATTGTCATTGGGTAATTCCAAAACCATCTAAAATTAAATTGATTATCACTGTACTACAATAGTAGAACGCGCGACTGATGCAGGGTTAACACCGATATCATGCGCTCAACTGAAAGAAACGTGACGACTGGCATGAATTTGTATACAGTCCCGTTTTTTCAATATTACCTTAATAAATTGATAAAATTATAACAAATATAATATTATTTGAAACATTTAAATTTCTCAAGAATTAAAATCTTGATAAATTATTGGGGGTTCAGTGTAGTAAGGCTTTAAGTATAACTGTATAAGATTAATCAAACTCTGAAAAATCTTTAGACTAAGTATACAATTTCTTTTCGTGTATAATCCGATGCATGTCTATACACGTTTATGATAATTAACTAACAAGATACATCAACGTAAAATTTTATTATATTATTAAAATTTTTTTTTTCATTCTATATAACTTTGATCTGTGGCATACACACACTCAGTATGTGTATGAGTTTTCGGGGGAGAGAGTATGTAATGTTCAGACTACCCTCATTGTATTATTTTCATTATCTATATTAAAATATAATAGTAATCAATATGAGCAGACTAGATTATAGACCTACCTTGTACCATTTTTAATTACCAAGCTGCTGCGTTATTATATATTTTAATTTGGATAATTATCACTTGATGTTCAGATCACTTTTACGTTTTACTATTATTTTAATGTTATATTTTTTGAATAACGAAAAACAACAAACACAATAAACAAATATTTTGTTACGGTTGAACCCTTAACCGCTGAAAAGATCATAGACGAGTTAAAAGTGACAAAAACCAAAAATAGAAATTGTACTATGGGTATAAAATATTGATAATAATGATACAATAAAAATATATTTTGTAAAAAACAAAGATTTATAATATTATCTTAACATCACCCATTCACCCAACACCCTTTCCATTTGAAAATGTCAGATTTTTTCACTGTCTAAATGACTAATTCAATTTCAGGCATTGAAACCTTTGAGTTATTGGAAGTTTTTTATGACAATATTTTGGATAACTGTAATCCTGTACTTGGATCCTGATCCTGTTAAACTATACAGATCTAAAACTGAAATTGGTGTATGTTTTTTTTTTTTATATACGATTAATGGTTAAAAGCAATACACACAATAGTATTAAAATGTATTCCGTTGTTTCAGCACGAATTGAATAATCGAAAAGCAACAATTGTATCTTCTATATCAAAAATTCTAAAATCAACCATAATAATAATCCAAGCTTTCAAATCCACTGAAATACTGAAAATTTTTAATGATTTAAAATCGATTGAAAAACGACTGAACATCAGAGGTAAATAAATAATTTATCTAAAATGTACTCCTTTTATAACATTTTAATAACAATTGAAAATTATACGTTAATTGACATAAATTTGTTTTTTTCATGTATAAATATTAGACATTAGTTATTTATTATTTAACTTCTATATAAATTATAACTTCTGACAAATATGTATTACAACATTAAAATTTGTAATCATCTACTTAAAAAAAATGAAGTCACCTAATTATCGATTAACATAAAAATGAATATTTCTTTCTTTATATATTTGTTCGCTATAGACTTATAATTTATAAACTACTGGTACATTTTCAATAAAAGTTATATCAATAGATTCATCAAGACTCGGGGAGTGTTTTAGCTTCGTATTTCAATCAGTATTGATTGCTATAGGACTGGCTCACACATCAATTTTGTTTCGGATCACTAAAATAGAAAAATGATCAAAATGCAATCCATCTAAATTTATCATTATAAAAATGTGTTGATGGACATTGTCTGTATAATAATATGGTGTTTTAACATGTTGAGTGCCACAGTATATTGTATGATGCGCATATACAGGGTGTCCCAGGTCTATTTGACTAATGCAATAACTTTTACAGTTTGACAGCAGTGACAGTGATTAGCAAGAAATAATTTTGAATTTTAACACACTTTGAAAATAGTTTAAAAATTAACGACTTAACCAAATTATAAGTTTTAAACGCCAAAATGGTTTTTAAATGCTTATTTATGAAATAGCTATCTTGGATTATTAGAAAAATATTAAATACAAAATTTAAATTATTTATTTTTGTTGTAAAAAAAAAAAAATAAAATATAAGATATACAAATTATAGCGCAGAGCTCTACAAATCATTACAAAAAAAAAAAAACTTAAAAATATTGAATAGAAAAAAAGTTATTGCATTAGTCAAGTAGACCTGGGACACTCTGTATATGTATCCGCGCTAAAACTGAGCCGCGGCCCGCGACCAAGTGTCGCCACCGGTTCAGTGCACCGCGAAATTGTTATTTATAAAAATCATTATTTGCCGTTCATTATCACTACTTACGTTCGTGGAATATTGATGTGTTTTACTAATAACCGGCAGTACCAAGAAATATGTAATAATTTTGTCGTAGACAAATGGGCATCAAAATAAATAATATCTAATAAGCAGTGTGTAAAAATATGAATACAGAGTGCGTACCATAGTCTGCGAACATAAATTAACACCGTCTTATTGTTATTATACATCCGAGCAAGATGATACACCCTGTACAAATAAACTAATACTATTTCGTCAGAATAATAATATTATAGTAACAACGAAAATATTATCGGAAATAGCACAGCCGCGTAATCGAAGGCGCCGCGCCGCACGTCGCCGTCGTCGTCGTTCGCGGAAAAATAATTAAAACTCGCTAAAAATAGATACGGAAAATCCAAATATACCATTGAAATCACGAGATCTTACTGAATAACCGCATATAATGTAAATGTTGAAACGGTGCGTCTATAACCAATCAAATAATACGCCCATAAACATATACATAACATTTGTCGACCGGGGTCGCTGAGACCGTGTGACAGTTGTCGACTACGTGTCGACCGTGGCATTGAACGTGAAAATCCTTAAAAAATAAATAAAAATTGTTTTGTTGTTGTTACTTAATTTGAATATTATTAGAAGATCAGAAGATGCAATTTACATATTTATAACTATTTGTAACTGAATGGCTCTTATACGGTTTAGTTTACAATTTCAAATTGTCAATATAACAATAAATCGATTAAGTGATTTATAAAGAAAATTAAGTCTCTGTTTTGCTATAAACATTTGTACATTGTACAAACGTTTTGTACGTATTTCAACAAAGGTAACATATACATGAAGAGATTAATCACGAGATAAACACATGTATGACTTTTTGATAAATACCTTCCAGCTTAGGAAGGCATGTATAATAATGTATATACAATATTATGCATAATAAATGCAGATAAAACAGATAATATAATATGTGTACATTATTTAATCTGATTAAACAGACTAATTTATGACAACATACATTTTTAAATAGCCACCACTGATATAATTATCATGCATTTAATAAGCGATTGGTTTAACAATTACGTAATTTCAATAATATTGTTATACTCATTAGTGATTATTGAATCAAACTGAATAACAAAACTGTTTTGTATTTGAAATTTGAGTTATTTTTAGTTCAATGGAGAATTTGAAATTACAAGACAAAAATGTTCTAAACAATATTTTGTAATAATTAATTCCTAATTTCTAATGAAAATGCGTTTTTTCTAGTCATATACATATTGCTGTAACTTTTAATATAATAAGCTCATGTACCTGTATAATATTTCCTACACGGAAGACCAAAATATAATTTTGTACACGCGAATCAACTTTCATGTTCACGCTACTTGCTTTATCTTATAAAAAAAAAAATGTTGAGAAGCATAATGTGGGCACAAACGTTAAATCACGACTTATAATAAATCTTTATAAAATATATTTTGTTTTTGCTGTATCACACCTATAGTTAAGTTATAAAATATGCGTTTATATAGTACTATAGTCATATATATCCATATTACTATCTACTCTTTGGATATGTATACAAATATATAAAAGAAAATGTTATTCATAAATTTTTGTTTGGTAGAACAGTATAATGAAATAAAATATCCTAATTAAACTTGTTTTATTATAGTCATCTTGAATCTAAATCCATTGCTCCTAATAGTTATAAGTTATAACCACGAGATAAAAAACAACGGTTCTAAACCCGTTATAGTTATAGTTTAGAGCAAATTATTAAACTGGCAAATGTATTTAATTCTTATTTTTTTTCTAATGATACTACACACATTTTTTTAGTTGTTATATAATATTAAAATTATAATTTTATTTTATCAGAATTTATTTTAAATGTGTATTGCTTATAGATATTAAATCTATACTTTGTTTGAAATAATAATAATATTTCATAAAACCATATTTACATATTGTATTTTTATTCAAATGTAATCATGTTATTTTATTAAAACCATTCAAACATTAAGAGGCTTAAAAACTTAAGAATTAGTTTTTAAAAAAATCAGTTGAGTTCAAGTGAAATTAATTAATTTAATACATACTGAACGACGAATGATTTCTAAATATTTCATTATATATAAAAATCGATAAATTCGCATTATGAGATTCATTACGTTTGCATACGCAATAGAGCCAATGTTTAAAGAAGAAAAATACTATACGTATACTATACTATACTTATACAGATCAAAGGCCACTTAACGGAAAAACAAAATGTTGAAATTGAAAATTACACCTAATGAGTGAACTATATGATATTTTATTGTTTAATTTTAAACTTGTTCACAAATGCTTTATAATGCCAGTTAATTTTTACTTTTTTAATAATACTAGTAGGTACAATATGTTATAATTATACGATTAAAGTACAAATCAGTTTCTATCATAAGATAACCTAATTCAATGTTACATAAATTTAAGTTGCATACAAATATTATAAATTTATAACAATGTACTCGTAAAAAAATGGAAAATAAGCTTAATTATGTAAGACAATGTTTCTAATAACATAAAATATTTAAAAATCATAACAGTACAGTATCTAACGTTACAAAAATATATTGTATGATATTATAATTTTAATGTTATAATAAAATACATATTAAATTTAATCACCCAAATTTGAATACAAGCATGATATTGTAATCATAATGTAGGTGATGCTTATGTTATGGGTCATGTTGTTTAACATTTTAGTATCTTTTAGCAATGTGGCTGAATCACAATAATATGTAATATCCATTTTGTCAAAATGATGTTGCGTATACATTTTTTTTAGAATTTTTCCCTGGACATTTTGGTTTCAGTATTTATTATTTTTTTAACTTTCCTATAAGTTTTCATAAAAAACGTATAATTTTTAAAAATTCAAATAAAAAAAATATTTAAATACATCTTTTTAATTCGATGGTTACAAAACATATTGGTCTTGGGATAGGTATTCCTTTTTGCCTCTAACTATAAGACTGTACATTTATTGAGTAATGAATTTGAAGAATCAAATTTAAGTGTTATTTTTGTCATAAACTCGATATACTTGAACGAACCAACTTAACGATTCTATGTTTAAAACGCTGGTGAATATATTTTTATTGTTTTACTATTAACACTAGAAACGGTATCAGTCACTTTGATTATAACCTACGTGGGAGTCATACTATCGGGTTTTGAAGTACTTTTCGACTACTCATTTTACAGTTTGTCAAACTATCACTGGGCATTTTTAGAGGTGATGTTAAGACTGTGCTGTGCAACATTTACATATAGTTTCATTTTGAATATGAACTTTTTAGGTAGTTTCAAGGATATGTTTGTTTACCATAGACATGCAATTTTGTTATATTTGTATTCGGATAGCAACAATTTACAAGCATTTGAGTACTAATCTTCAGTTGACTGATATCTCTAGAACAGGTGAGTGTTAATTAATGTACATAATAATTACTAAAAAATATACATTCAAATTTACTGTCATACAGTTTTAATAATTGATGACTGGCCAACTCATGTGAATAGGTTGCCTGAAACACTTGATTTCTTTATTACCAAAATCCCTAATCACATAAATACCTTCATCGAAAATATCTGTGATCTATCAAGCGACCATTCTCCTATACTTTTATTAATAACTGGTGACGTACTACTCAATTCCAGACCTTCCTTAACTAATGGACCAATTGACTGGGACAAATTCAAATTTAATCTGGACCAAAATATTAATTTAAAAGTAGCACTTAAGAATCATTCTGACATAGACAATGCTGCCGAAGGTATCGTTCGAACAATCCAACAAGCAGCTATTAAAGCTGCATCACCTATTAACCCACACATCTTAAATTCCACCAAAAGCCTACCTGCCGACATAAAACAGCTAATAATTAACAAACGTCATGCTCGAGCCAAATGGCAAAGTACAAGGTTGCCTAGTCATAAAAAAAATTTAAACTTTTTAACAAATCTTTTGAAATATAAACTACATATCCACAAATCTGAACAGTTTCAATTATACATGAAATCTTTGCAACCAAATAATGGCTCACTTTGGAAAGCAACCAAAAGGCTCACCAGACACAGAGAAAAAATCCCGCCTCTCCGACTCAAAAACGGTCAACTAGCTATTACCGATAAAGACAAAGCAAATATTTTTGCTTCTCAATTAGCCGAAACATTTCAGCCTCATTCTTGTACCGATCCCGAAAACGATTCAATTATCGAAATTCAACAATTTCTATCAGCCCCGCTACCTATGTCACTACCTGCAAAACCCATCTCTCCTGGTGAAATTCAGCACATAATTAAAAAATTACCTCCCGGCAAGGCACCTGGTAATGACCTCATTACAAACAAAATTCTGAATAATCTATCCCTCAAAACTTTAACATTGCTCACCCACATATATAATTCTATGCTAAGATTGTCTCACTTCCCAAAAATCTGGAAATTTGCAGTCATTATACTAGTACCCAAAAAAATAAACCTAAACACTTATCTTCATCTTACCGTCCCATAAGTTTACTTCCAGTTCTTGGTAAACTTTTCGAAAAGGCCCTTCTGAAAAGATTACGTCCCATCCTTCAAAACAACCAAATCATACCAAATAATCAGTTTGGATTTCGAAACAGGCACTCAACAATTCATCAAGTTCATCGTCTTACTGACGAAATCTCAACTACTCTCGAAAACAAAGAATACTGTTCCGGACTTTTTTTAGATATTGCCCAAGCATTTGATAAAGTCTGGCACGAGGGCTTACTATACAAATTAAAACTCTTTATGCCAGCTCCCTACTATCTCATTATCAAATCCTATCTACAAAATCGTTCGTTTGTCGTACGACAGGGTACCGATATCTCATCTACTCACTCAATATATGCTGGAGTCCCCCAAGGTAGTGATTTATCCCCTGATCTATATAATATATTCACAGCAGACATCCCTCAATCTAGTAACACCCTCCTTGCAACATATGCTGATGACACAGCTATTCTCTCCTCCAGTTCAAATCCTATCCTAGCTTCAGATGCACTTCAGGATCATGCTAATAAAATCGACGAATGGGCCAAAAAATGGAAAATTAAAATAAATACCGATAAATCTGTGCAAATTACCTTCACGTTAAAAAAATCTCCTCGTGAGTGCCCTCAATTAATTATGAACAACGCCCCCACCCCTGTCCAAACCGAAATAAAGTACTTAGGCATAACACTTGATAAAAGACTAACCTGGGGCCCCCACTTAAAAGAAAAAAGAAAATCGGCTAACACTAGACTTCATCTCCTCCGACCTCTCCTCAACTCCAAAATACCACTACAAAACAAACTTATTATATATAAGTCAATCATAAGACCAGTCTGGTCTTATGGAATAGCAATTTGGGGTCCGGCCAAGCCCTCGAATATCAGGCCAATTCAGGCCTTTCAGTCAATTGCACTAAGGTTAGTAACCAAAGCACCCTGGTACGTTTCAAACTCTGCCTTACACAATGACCTAAAAATAACAACTACCACTGAACTTGCCAAAACGATGTACAAACGTTTTCACCAAAATTTAAGCACGCATAGCAATACTTTAATATCACAAATGTCCACCCTAACCCTCCCAAAAAACCCACCACGCAGACTTAAGCGTAAATGGTGTAGAGACTTGTTAAATTAGTAAAGGAGGTGTTACCATTGGGTTTCTTCCTCAACACGATATTCATGTTACTTAATTCTGTTTTTTATTTTTATCTTATTTGCTTATTGTAATTATTATGTATACAGATTGTAAATTGTCTTTCTTAATAAAAAAAAAAAAAAAAAAAAAATAATTGATGATCTTCTAATTTTATAATTAGAAACAAATAAAACATACGTTTTACGTTTTTACGAATTATTTGTATTTTTTGTTTTTATTTAGGTACATAATATGATATTAATTACTGTTGTCTTTAACATGCTACACTATTTAGGTATTTCAAATAAAATACTTAAAACTATTAATAACCGGCGCATGCGCATTGATAACACAAATTGTCCGGGACTGATAACATAATAGCAAATCTCACGGAATTTCCGGGACCTGAGACAGAGCCTAATAGTAAATACAAAATTCGTACAAAAAGTACTAAAATAATATAATCACGACAAAATGTAATTAATGAATTTGAATGAAATATGAAACTCATGTAAACTACACTTTACTTTAGCTAAAATAATAATTATAATAATTATACAGGTACCATTGATTATTATGGTTACACGAATATTTCTTTGATAATCTGTTAATTACCGTTTAATAATAATGTTCAATGAAAGGTTTTAAAAAAAATAAAACTGTGGGCTGTGTTTAATTTTACTACGATTTGTATTTTGTTTTAAATATCGATATTAACCGATATTCTGCTTATACTCTAAAGTAATAAGTTACTAATCGTATTTTAATTATATTAATTATCAGGAAGTATCTACCTAAAAATGTGTACTTTAATTTTTTTCCTTCCAATAAAGTTTTTATTGATATTGTCTGTTATAAAATAATTATTATACCTATAATTGTACATCTTTTGTATGATTAAATTGTTCAAATATTACAAAATATATATTATTATTAAATGGCATATAGTTTAGAGTACAATATCATAGAAATAAATTGTAATTTAAAAATGATCAATGATGTAGAAATTTAGTTTAAACTTTAATTTAAAAAAATGCATTTTAAGAACTTAATTCAAGTTCAAGACATCAATTATTATTGAAATAATTTTAAGTATTGAGTCACATCTAATATTATTCAAATGTTTGAGAATACTGATCGTTTCCTAATCGAAAGTTTGGAAATTTCCATTCTAAACAACTTTCTTCTGCTGTTAAAATTGTACGTTTAAAACTAAAATTAAATAATTTTGATGCTAAACCTTAACTTAAGTTTATAAATTGTATTAAATTTGGATTTATATAATTTTTTGTTAAAACGTTTTATATGTATACTTTCCTAAGTATATGCTAATCTATCTATTAAGATTTATTTATTTTAAATTAAAATAATTTATATTATTCAACGTCAGATATTATATATTCTTGAACAATGAACATACAAGTAGTTTCGTTTTAATTTTATAATTTTTATTTGAACTAAATGTTTGTTCAAACAAAAACGATACAATTACTTTAAGAATTTGGGAGGGAGACCGATGGATGAAATTTAATCATTCTATAATCTATTTCATTTATTTCATTTTTTCATTCAACTTATTTAAATTATTTTAGTAAAAATATGAACTTAATTAACATCTATTATGCATGAATTGAGTTGCTAGAAAACAATTTTAACGTCATTGGTCATTATTCTGATGAAATAAATAATTCATAATAACATGAATAATTAAAAATTGCTGTGATTACTTCAATAATATATATCCACATTAGGTATTCAATTTATTTTGTGTTTATATAATTTACCTAGTGTATCATGTTATTATGAGCGTTATATTTAGTATACCCGAAGGAATAATTACATTGAATCCAGTAAATATTTTAAGGTAATCTTGTAATCCAATAGTGAATTGATTGAATCAAATGAATGTGTATAATTGAATTAAAAGTTCAATTATACCAATTTAGTTACTTATTGTTAGATATTAATATTTCAACTACAAATGCGCCACTTCACTTCATAATAAAAGTTATAAATTCGATAAAAGCTGTTTTTTATTTTTTAAAGTTGTATTTGTATAGATAAGTTTGCATAGGTTTATAATATGGTATGACATTTAATACGATAGTGTACATTAATTAAAATATAAACAGCACAACGGTGTTATAGACTACAGTTTTCTGTTTCAGTAATAAATAAAATACGATTCGTCAAAGTCAGTCACAACTCGCAGTTAATCTCTCATACAAAATAAGGCTAAAAAGGCTCTTTATGGGTACTACCACCCGAAATTCAACTTGAACCCAGGTAGAAAGGAAACTCACAGAGTCGGTTTTGATCACAATACCCGCATTCGAATAATGAATAATGGTGTTAAACATATTCAAATGTGGAATTTAAACGAAATGATAATAATAGTAATATTAATAAATAATTTGCGTGTCAACCAAGTCTTCATCGTTGTGCGTATTATTATATTGTAATGCGTACTATATATATTGTGTACCTACGCATAAGTTAACTGTCTTCGGATTTCGCATACTTAAACGAATGACACCACTGGGATAACATTGTGAAGTGGTTCAAAAACTAAATATCCGGAATAATTTACGATTTTCGTATTTATCGAATTTCGATTTTTGTCGATGCCTGTTATGATACCTGCTGAAGCACACCAATAAGCAATAACTGCTGATATTATCTGTCAAAATGTGCAGCTAATGTCGACATTGGGTGATATCTGTTGACAGTTTTAAACTGACAAGGGTCATTGGTATGAGATTTCACTATACTTAAACGGTACAAGTAAACAACTTTAATTTGTATTTCAAAATTTACTTTTCACCCGCTAAAGAAAATAGTTGACACTAAATATTCAGAAATAATTACATGAAAGTTATTTCAACTAAACATTACGTGGCTGAAAAAATTAACTGTAAATTAGTTGTACAAAGTTTATTTCAACATAATATATTATATAGGTACCATACTACCGTGAAACGGCTTCTTTATAAAAGTTTTAAAGAGAAAGTTTATATAATTGAATAATAGATAGCTACTTCATTAAACACTTTGATATTAATTTGATATTATTCAAACAATTATTTTACTTATCATTTCAAATAAATCAATAACATATTTCTGTTAAAACTTGGCCGCTTAGTAAAACTGGCCCCATTCTCTTTCAAAATTCAGCAACAACTGCCATAGTGCTATTAAATTATAATAAATCAGTAAATCACTATGTTCAAAAGTTATACAAATAATTTTTTCGATGACTATAAAAATTGACTGAGAAAATAACTAAATTAGTTAGCACTTAGCATGATAATTCACGATTACGCTTTGTAGAGGGTATCGGTTGACCTAGACCAATAAATCACACGATCACCGTCGACCGTCACGCGAAGTATTCATGTTTTTCACATTATTTAAACAAATTGTGTAGGTACTATAAAATATTATATAGGCACATTCACTGCTTACAACAATAAGTGACGAAATGGTGTTATATGTTAGATAATCGTTAAAATAAAATTCAAAATCTTTTGAAAAATACTTACATATTTTATTTACCTATACGAAAATGAATAACAAATAAAATCCATTTACCATTAATTGTTTACTATTCCTTTTATAACTTGATCATATGATTTTTGATTGTTTTTCGTTACTTGAGACTTGTTTTGGTTCATATAGAACAAGTCTTTTGTGCCCTTCAGCCTTTTAATAAGATATCTGATCTTGGCCGTTTTACTAGAACTGTAGTTGGCTAAATTAGTCAATACTTCTTGAAATATATTGATACTAAAACATATTTTATTAATATTGTTTTGATAAGATAATATAGATTATCGTTATTAGTTGAAATTTATTCACACAGTCTTCACAATTTATCGCGTTTTTAAAAATATGTAAAACGCTTGCCGCAGAAATCCCAATAGTTCCAATAATGAAATCAAATTTGGGCCCACCATTTAACCTCGCTATTACACTATTATATTTTATTTATCTATTTTATTTACAAATTCAGTCCAGATTATCTAAAAGACGATCACTTAAATCAAGAAGTTGTCTATTAATATAAGAATATTTTTTTTCACAGAGTTTATATTATAATAAATAATTTAAATGTATATAAATATTGCATTGTCATATAACATTATATTATATAAGGTAAAGTTTATTTTTAACTTTTTGGCCTGACAAGCACCGTTCACCTTGCAGCAATATCAACTCAAGGTTTATCTTCATTTTTTTGTAGCAATATTTCAAAGTATGTTCAAGTTATTTTTTCGGATAGTAGGTGAGTTTTGAAAAAAAAAACCTAACAAAATATTATTTTAAGATAACACCAATTTATATTATTTTTTATGTATTGTGTTTTTAAAGTACCTAGTTGTACCTATAACAGATCTGTTTTTTTTTTTTTTTTTTAAACAGTACAGAAACATAATTTATTTAACTGAAATTGTATTTATATTGACTTTTGTTTTAAATACAGGTAACTATATTAAATTCAGGTTTTTTTTCTTGCTTAATATTATATCCCGAATCCTCAACCCAACAGTGTGTAAAAATGTTTTCTTTGTCTTTTATAGGTAGTTTTTTCACTGACATTATAAAACAATCGATAAATATCCTGTTGTGATAAGTACCAACTAAATACACAGTCTATAAAGCCAAAAGATAAAAATTTAACAAACATTGGTTAGTAATAAGAGAAAACGAATATACCTGATTAAAATTAAGTAAACGGTGGGCCAAACCGGAAAGGAGATCACACGCATTTCAATCGTGCCATATGGCATATACCTACCGATGCATGCCGAAACAAACCCTAGTTTTTGGATAGGTCCATGGTATAAATAGCTTAAAATAGAGCTAAATATTTCGAAAAGTCATAGTAAGTAGATAGTAAATAATAATAAAGTACTCGTGAGTAACGATGAAAGTTTAAATTTCCAACGAATTATATATTTTGAATTACAATAAAATAACTCGACTCGTTTTTTCGTTTAAATATTCAATTTCAATGTTTAAGCATAATCTATTTAAATTTAATTGCTGTTTGACACTACAAAGTACAAACTAGATCCATTTTTTTATCAGAAATCTCACTAAAAGTTGATCCCTAGGAGCATTTTTTCTACTAGAAAAAGTATCTTCAGATACACAAAAAACACCCATCATTGTAAAACCAATACATTCATCGCTCCGAGCATAGTCTAAAAATTATACCATTAATATAATAATAATTATAATGTCAAGTAAATGTTTTGCAGAACGTGAGATTGTTATTCGAAAGCCTATACCATTTTGTATTGCAGCTTTTGTTTTATTTAACATTGTGAAATGTGTTAGTCTAGGAATTCAAATCAAGTCAACTTTTAAAGTCTATAAGTGTCAACCTCGACTAAACCCATTTCTTTCATGACCTGCCACATATACAGACTTATAGATATTATATTGGACTAGTATCTTTAACGCTACCAATAAATCTAAAATAGATTGTAGGAAACAAGATAAAAAGGAAATATATGGAAACAGGTATTTATCAACGATATTTTCTTAAGGAATTATAAAAAAAATAGCATAATCTAATGACTGAAAGATAATGCACGCAATTCAACAAATCTGAAATATATCAGATTGTTACGTAATATTGTTATTGTGCCTATATAAATTAAACCATCGCCGCCAGTCGCGTTCGTACTACGACTGTATTTCCAATTACACGGGGAACACTAAAGTATGATGGACGGCGAAGAGACATTTGCAAGCCATCCTTTCTACCCCCGGCCCCCTGCCCAGTCACCTTGCCAATACCAGTCTGTTATATTATCTTAGTCCCAGAGGGCAACCTATATTTTCAATTTTATAATACCGACCACAAAGCCTCCTGCTGGTCTACATTATTATTATTTATTATATGCCACAATATTAAATATTATCTCATGAGACGAACGTCAGGATATAAACCTCTACAAAAGACATTGCAACTGATGGAATTATTAAAAGACATGTTTTAAATAAATTAATAATGGAATTATTCAATTATACGTTACGCTATAATATACGTGAGTCCTAATTGGCCACTGACGATCGCGTTGATAACGGTATTCAGAGTCTTGAACACATCTCTAGTTTTTAATCACAGTGGTCCCCAAACTTTTTTATTCGTGGCCAATATTATTAGTTGTTATAAGCCACGGCACACTTTGGAATATTTGTATATTTGTCAAAAATAATTACCTTAGAACCGGGAAATACATAAGCGAATACGCAGATAATATCACGGCATACCTTTTGGGAAACACTGCTCTAATACCTCTATAAAATTGTTTATATTAATTTTCTATTTTTTGACGGTTACATCTGTATTATTTGATAATAACAAAATAGTTTTTACCTTACGGCGCAATCACTGTTTCAATTTAATTTGAAATAAATAAAAAAAAGAATTGAGTTGCTGACATTTGTTACACTATACATATAAGAGCTATCGACAAATTACGTAATTTTTGTGAAACTTAAAGATTTTTCGATCGTATATTAAGAGTCTATAACGTTTATATATTGACAACTTACAACTTTACAACTTCATTGACAGTTGTGTTAATAAATTACGACTGACTGTAGTTGTCAATCACCTCGATATCAATATGTTTACAGTTTAGCCACCCATTACGGTACAAAAGGGATAAAAATCACTAACACGTCATTACACGAAATCGAGGAAAATACAAAGGAATAGTTATTATTAAATTAAATTCGTTATTTTAAGAATACAAATTAAAAAACACTTCGTTCATAATACATTTCGTTAAATAATAAATACCATTGACGTGATAGCGTGGGTCACTGTGTACTCTATATACTTTATTATACGTTATTTACCAGTTTACCACGAGTGTGGAAGACACAATAACTATTGTGGTTTGCTGCTAACAAAAAATATTTTTGTTTTATATTATATTTTCTTATTTTACCGATTTTAACCTCATTTTGAGTGGTCTTTATAAAATGCAAGTTGTATTATTTTACCATTTCAAGTTTACACATTAGTGCGAATTATTTAATTAAGTCACTGAAATTTTGAAAATATGTATAATAGTTCTAAATAAATTGGATTGTTGAAAAACGCGTTTCCAAACAATAATATTTACATAATATATAAGCAATCAAAATATTTGTCAATTTAAAAATGATTAGTAGTTATTCTGATAAAAATAAGTAGGTCAACATATTTTATTTTTATATGCCTACGTTTTAATAGGTTATAAAATGGACAAATATATGCGAGTATTATAATCGATTAGTTTAAAAATAACAAACAATTTACTACCTATATTACATTTGTAAAATTGTTCAATATTGTGCGTATTGTTTATTAAAAGTTTTGTGATATTTTCAATAAATTGTTTACAGGTATTGCACTATTCTGTATATTGCACTATTCTTCTGTGTAATTCCAATTTAGGTACAATATTTTATTTTGTGATATCAATTTTATTTTCATACGATATAAGTGAATTAAGTCTAATATAGTTATCTTTTAAACGGATTCTGAGAAATAAAACATTATTATTTTTTCTCCGACAAAAATGAAATGCCATCTTTTTATTTTAAATATATATGTAGGTATATATATGTACTATTAATAACGACGGATAAATCGTAAGATCCATACCAGACAAGTTCGTGGTAATACGGATTTGTTCGTTAATATTTTCACCGAAACTCTTATGTGTTCCAAGTTGCAAATACTTTTAAATTGCATTATTCGTTCACATGATTTGAATAATAAAATTATCTTTACAGTTTGCATTCTATCTGTTGGTTTATCCAAGAAGGGTGGATTGTATGAAGTAAATAATGCTTAGCAATTTAAATATTAATTTGTTAGACCCAAGAAGAAATACATTATATTAAAAATTTATATTTAAATTGTTAACAACTATAGACGTAATATATTAAAATGTATTTAAAAACAAAATTCACGACATATTTTTTGTTGATAAAATTAATTTTTTATGTTTTATATTTTATATATTTATGTGCTTTCTAGGTATAAAACATTGTACATAAATATTATTAATAATTAAAAACAATGCGCTACTTATTGCTAATTCAATCTCTAAATTATTCATTACATATTTAAGTATATTCAGCGAAGTTAATAAAATATTAAATATTTCATAAGAATTCCAAATATAAATAAAACTATAGATTTACAAGTTTATAAGTTTTAATTGGTTGCGAATTATTAAAAAAACAAATAATTGCCCTTGCAACATAATGTTATAAATAAAAAGCTATAAAGTTATTAAAACAAAATGAATTCTAAAGACGTAATTAGATGCCTCAGAAATGCCTCGGAGGCACCAGCTCTCTAATCTTTTTAATCAGTCAGTTATAAATGAAATTATATAATTTATTTTAACGTATTAATTATAACAATGATAAATGTGTAAAAAAAATCATTAAGTATACCGAAGCAAAATTTTATTTGAGATTTGTATTTTAATTATTATTATTTTGACTTTACTTTCTTTGGTTAAATATGTACAATGTATTTTGATGGTCCCAAAAAGCTTCCCGAATGCCTATTCCTAATGTGGCTCATTAAAAATTTTAATCGGGACCACTTGCTCTACTATAATATTATACTTAACATCCGCCATCCGGTATGGACACACAAATTCACCATAAGTCCGGGAAACCTGCCCATCGCTCGTCCGTACTTGAAAATAGTTGTGGTTAAAAAGAATTCACCATCGACATTAGTGAAAGTCATCGAGCTGTAGACTGAATTTTCCAGAATTTTGGATCGTCTCTGAAAACCGTAAACAGTCGCCACCGCGAGACATGATTGGTTTTCGCCTGCAGGGAAGCTCGAGTCTTTTGGCGATTTCCCCGAGCTTTCAACGGCCAGATGGCACTTCGTTTCAGGTCTGCGGCGCAGAGTGGACGGCCTGTCGGTGGTCGTCGTGGAGTTTGGATTGCTGGGCGACGTGACCGGCCGAACGAACAGAGCTTACGCGGGCCAACTGTCGCTGATCGTGGGCCTGCACTTCTCCGGTGCGCTCGTTCACGTGTACCTGTTCTGTTTCCACGCGCTAACCAAGACCGTGCCGTGGGACGCCGTCTCGATTGGCGGCGCGCGCGCGATCAACAACCTGTGGCGGTTGTCCGCGGTCTCCGGTTCCGCGCACTTCGCCGCCAAACAGGTGTGTGTCCATCTCTTGTGCGATAACGGTTCGGACGGTAATATTTAACAGGGCTCTTGATTGAAAGCGATAAAAAAAAACCACTTATCAGGTGTTCACACGCGCACTTATGCGCTAAGGAATAGAGGAGTCACGCCAACAATAATTTAAAAATAATATCCGAAATTATGTCAAATATAAAAATAAATAAATTAACAATTATGTAAATTATTTTATGGTACGATAGGTTGCCATTAAAATACGAAATTCGTAAAAATATTAAAATTGTTTACCAGACAAGTTATGGATATTTTGAAGAAAAAAGCGGAAGCTTTGAAAAATGTATACAAATTAAACGCCTTACCTACGTTAAAATACCAATAATATCATATTGTTACATATATTAAGTAGGTATATCAAATTTCATCAAATCTATAATTTTATTTCCAAAATCAAAATAAATGAAAGAAAAACTTTAACAAAAAAAAAAACAGTTATATACATTTTCATGACTAACGTCTTATATGTGCTAAACAACATTTTGTACTTGGAATAGAAATGTCTTGAATTACATTTGTATCATCCCACTTAATTTGCATTCAAAATTAATTTCATGAATATAAAAAACCTTAAATTTCACAGCCCTGGTAGTTATATATATTATAATCACAACATTTGTGAATTATATATATTAAATGTGGATACGGCGAAAGATATGCCCGAACAGTCAAAGAAGGAAATGAAAATGTTGGTTATAACCTCAGCATTGAAAATATTTCTGAGTCTTTCCATGCACACTTTAATCCAATTCCTCATAAAAATAAATATTCTGTCATACAGACGTATATTACAAGAAAAAAAAACAAATACTTAAATAATTAAGATGTATAAGCAGTCTTTACGGACATGCTCAGAATCAAATAACAAAATCTAAAAACAAAATATGTAATATGTAATATACCTACACGTATATTTTATTTATAATTTAAGATAACAAATAATATGTAATAATATTATGATAAATACTTTTTTTAAAACGAGTTAGTACATTTTTACTCATTCACGAAATATCATATTATTATGTTTTAATGATATGGTTTAAAAAAAAAAAAAAACATACCTATATGAAAGACAATGAAAATCTACTTCTTTGGGGGATGTTAATTGATTCTCAAGAATAAAAATAGGATCTTATAAATAGAACTTTATTTAAAAATTTGTGGCACAGTTTAAAATTGATCACTCAACAGCGACCATCTGTGACGCTCGGGATGTACAAATCCAATAATTTGAAATCGCCAGACGCGTGTTTGTGACATTCCTGGCCGACACGCTTCGTAGCCATCCCATTTTCCATTACCCAATTACCCGCTTCACCATCCTCAGTTCACGCGTGGATTTCAGATTAATTTCTCCAGACTCGCCATTCCCACATTTCCGTGGAAAAATCGCATAGGGCAGTTTGTTTCGGAATTACAATACTTATATTTTTATATAACTTATATTGCTATACGTTTTACGTTTTTAGATTTTGAGCGCGGTGATGGATGTATACTACTAGGCTGTATACATTGATGTTTTTTTTTTTGTTTCCGAAGAATTTTTTTATACCCAAAAAGTATTGATTCGATTCTCAATTCCGAGGGATGGCTTCTTTCTTTGTGGGGTAAAAAATAAAAATAACTGTACGTACCTTTACTAATATTAGAGAAATACAAACAGCAAACCAAAATGAATAAAATTATGGAATAAATTAAATACCTAGGTACTTAACATAATTTTTTAAAAATGTATTATATTTTATTGTGATTTTAAAACAAATAACCCTAGATATCTGCAATTGTCATAAAATGTCTATATTAACATTTTATACATAGAGAAAAATGTCTAAAATGTTTTTGCTCTTTTGGAGCTATATATAGACATATGACATTTTCGAATTTTGTTCCTATATATGATGATAAAAAATGTAATAGTTAATTAAAAAGTTTTAAAATGGAGTACGAAGTTCCTCGTAAGTTGTGCTTAAAGAGATTTTAAAGAAACAAAAGTACACAACAACAATTTTTTTAAATTTTTTAAAATTTAAATTTTGACGAAATTGGCTATTTTTCAATATGTGTCTGTTTTCAATCAACTAACGCCTATTATTCAAAACAATTTTATGTTATTATTCATTTTTATTTAATATTATAAAGGTTCACATAGGTTTTTTTTAAAGTTCTACGAATAATAATTTAGTTATTTGAACAATATTATTTATTTAGATACTAAAAAACAAGGATGAGTAAAAATCAATAATATTTCGTTACAATGATTGGAAATAAAAAAAATATATACAATTTAAATTTTTGAAAATATTATTATCTGCTGAGAAAATATTAAAAATAATTTGACTGTCGAAATTATTAAAATTACCAATAAATAATTTATAAGACTTGTGGCGTACAATAACTAATAAACTAATTTTTCGTTTGTTGTGATGATGAAATTGTATAATATATAAAAATAATATCAATGTAACAGAATAAAATAAAAATCATTTAAGTTAAAATTGTATTACAATACAAAACGTATAAAAAAACATAATTGACAAAAAACAATAATACACAATAACGAAATTAAGTAACTTTTATTGACATATCTAAATGCAAAAGTAAATCGCATTTGTTTAAATATTCAAACAATTTAATTTTTGGATAATATTTAAAAAATATATCATACACAAACCTTTGTATAAACTCTTGACATTAAATTTATAAATTCAAAGCAAAGAATTCATAATGTAAATGTATAAAATTAATACAGTTTTAATCATATATACGATTATTTTTGTATATAATATATTTGATAATACATAATGATAAAAATAATTTAATTTTCGTTAAATAAAATGTTTATCTTATTTATGAAACTTTTAGTTTTTAAATCTTTAATATATTATCATTCACTATGGTTTATGGAAGCTTTGGTACTTTTTTTTTTAAATATCATCGGCATTGTTAGTTTTTGTAATATTATTATATGCGGTTTTGTTAATAACGTTTAATTTAAATTGATGTGTCATTTTTATATAAGCTGCTTACAAAATTATATTTTAATAATGAGAATTATTATTTGTTAGGTTACCTACAAAATATAAACTAAATAATTACATAAGTACATTTATTTTAACGATTTCCAGGTTAAATTAGTTTTTTGTAATATACTATAGGCAAAAAGGCCAAAAGCTGTAGGCAAAAAGGTTATTTTTCATAGTTAGAATAATTATACTTTAATACATTAATGATCAATTCTAACACAACAAAATACAACAATTTATTATTGTAAGTTAAGTATCAACGATCTTTATTCAAATGTGATAAATCGTTCATGATATAGTTGCCTGTCTGTTCGTCAGCTATTAATAGCCTCCAGGGTTGAAAAGTATGCAAATAATGCTGTTCAATAAATAGTTTTGAACATTTTCAGGCATTGTATGTTTACGAGAGAATGGGCCGAATTCGAACTTCACGTATGGAAACTGAAGACGTCGAAGAGGTGTGTACTGCTACTCACTTATCAAAAACATTTGTAACAGTCAATCTTCTCTGTTTCTCGTTTTGTACTGTCTCAATACTGGAAATCAACCGATATCATTGTCTAGTTGTTTGAAGCGTAATCTGATGCTCAGAGTTTCCCAACAAAATATAATTTTATCGTCCAGTCAGATCCTATAATTTGCGTGAAATCTACCGAGTTTCTAAATGAAACGATTTACTTCTGTAATCTTGGACCAATTATAATACCTATACTTATACATGACACCATCCCAATTTATTTAAACGTAGCTAGATTTTATGATGGAGTTATTCTTATACTGCAGTTATAATTACAAAAATGGTGGTAATCGATGCACTTTATACAATGTTTTATTACGAATATCACATTATCAACAATTACCATACACCATAAACTTCACATATTGATTACATAATTATTATGATCGACTGAGGTAAAGTTGAATTTGTTTTAATAATATACTCTTGTATGTGTACGAACTATATTTTTTAATATTAAAAATACATTGGAAATAAGTAATAACTAAAAGTTGCTTTAAGGTTATTTATTGATATGACTGTGCTACTAAGGTTTAATTCAGTTTAAATAATGACAGAAAATGCATGTTCTAAATGGTCAGAAGTATTTATGATGTGAGTATGGAGTAGCTTAATCAATTAAAAACAAATATAAGACACGATTATGAAAAAGTATGTTCTAAATATGTAAGCCATACTACATAAAGCGAAGTACTCGAAGAAAAAACATCTGAAACTTAAAATACATGCTATTCAGTCGTATGACAATTGTATTATAGTTTTATCTATAATAAACTCTTTTGAATATTTGTATTGCTTATATTATAAGAATCCAATAGAAACTCTGTTTTTAAAGAAACAAATTCATCGGAGTTGTTAATGAATAATTACAAATAAACGATTTGCTTGGATTTAAAAATGTTTCATTGTAAGATTGTTGAAATACTCAGTCTTGTTTACGCTAAATAAATAGCAACAGTAACGAAAAAAGTTTAACTTTTTATCAACTTGATTTAGTGTGCTTGGCGGAGAATTGAGATTTTATTCAGACGCATCATTCATTTAACCATTAAAAATTGTACAGCTTACAATAATTTTTAGTTTACTTAACAGGCAAGACTAGGTTAATAATTTAAATACTTACATAGCAATAATCTGCAATGAAATAAATTACCTCTATTACATTTATTTTCTATTGAAAAATTAACTGAAAACTTTATTCGATTGTTTTTATTTATAATTATTTATTTAAATAGATTCAAATGTTCTTCATCCAATTCAACCAGAATAACTTATCATTAAAGTTGTTTGGATCGTTGGTATTGGATTCGTCTTTAATTATATTGGTGAGAATATGTAAATTATCATATACAATTATAAACCAACTAAATATCGCAAAGGTAAAATTTTTTTTATATTAAAATATATTTTATTGTTTCAATTTGTTTAGTTTTTATTTTCATAGAATTAGTTAAGATATATATTATTCTAAACATTCACTTCACATCGCACTCTACTTTAATATTTTCACATTTTTCTTATTAAGAATATTAGAATAGACATTTCAAAAGCCAGAGACTGTATTATAGTGAGTGACCGTGTGTTGTAAATGTCATCTTGCGTTACTCACCAAAAACAAACAGGATTTTTAATCGATATAGACAAAAAAGACATAATATGATAACTACTACACAAAAATAAATAAGAATTAATTTTAATGTAAAATAAATCTAAGTGCATAACCTAAACTAATATACAACTTTTAAATCACTCATATTACCTATACTAATTAACAATCGGTTTATATTCAATAATAAAAAAAAACAGTTCGTAAAATATACCTATCGTGGTCTTTATTTTATAATATCTCAACACATTTAAAATAACTTTGGTTATAGACACTAATGATTGAGTGTATAATACTGTTAAAATAATTTATAGTAGTATAGTATATTATACAGATATGTAAACTAAAAAAAATAAACAGTTATTTTAGAGTTATCTTTAGATGATTTTCCACCGAAACCCTAACCTAACCTATGAAGACTAAGAGCGTGTGTTACCACGATAAAAGTGAATTATTAACAATATTTTATAAATGTGTATTGGTCGAATAAGATAAACAGCAGTATATCATCATTTCCATTGATATTTAAAAAACGTAATATACATATATATTTTTTTTTCTTTAAGATATTTACGATCTGTTAAGATGTAAACAATAAGCAAATGTATTGAAATCTTAAAAGTAATTTCATACATATGAATCTTTTGAATGGAAGAAACCTCATATTGATTATACTTTATATTTTGATTAATTATTTAGTTAGATATTAGTTAAATATTTTAAATATCCTTTTTAGTTATTTACTTCTTGTTTATGTTCATAGGAGACTCAAAAGAAACTGTCCTAGAGACCTACTTATATAAATTTAAAAAACCGGGGAAGTCACTCAGCTGTCTAGTCGTAAGTGTTGAGTGAACCTCGTTATTGGAAAGGTTACTGTAATTAATTATGTGTGAAATTTTAATTCAACGATTTATCATTGTATATGATGTAAAACGATTTTGAGCAAAAATAACAGATCTACAGGCTTTATTTCTATGAATATTTTATTATATATTTATATTTAATATTGCTATTATTAATTTATTTTTCTATTAGTGATAAGGTAAGTTGAACTTATTTTTGCCCAAAACATACCGCATAATAAATTACAATATTATTTCTATTACTAGCTATTATTAACTTATAAGTTGATACCGTAGAAAACCGTAAAACCGTAGAACGGTGTAAATAGCCGAATATGTTCATATTATAATTAGCTTTAAATTAAACTAAATATTTTGAAAAGTCATAATGTACAGTAAATAATAATATGAGTAGGTTAGATGATGACAAAAAGTTTCAATTTGCTACAAAATAATATTTATTGAATAACAACAAAATAACTTAAATTTTTTTTTCGTATATTTATCCAAGTTCAATATTCAAGCTTAAGCTGTTAAAATTAAAAACTGTATGAATGTTAAACTAATTTTCTTGATTTTATATATTTATTCTTGATACACATATTTTGTGATTTTATAAAAATGTGAACTTAAAATGCTAAATTAAAAAATCGCTAAAATGCATTTTTTTTTTTTGAAATATTTTTATTTCACTTCAACATTATGGTGTACCTGGTAAGGTATTATATTTTCAAGCATTTTTACTCTTTAATTAACAACAATTTCATCATAGTTCAATAAAAAAAAAAACTACAAAAGTGGTAAATTTTCAAATTTTTATAAATAGTATAAAGAGAGCTATAGTATTTTTAAAAAATGTCAAGTTCAGAAAATAATATTACTAATATTAAGTAATAAAATTAATGTATCTACAGTTATATATGTTTGAATTAAAAAAAAAAAACAAAGACATTTTGTCAAAAACTGGCTTTTGTATAAGTACTTTCATATATATTTTTTGTTTTTCATGATTATTTTGAAAATTACTAGAAGTGCTTTACAAAAGTTACTTTTAGCCACCTTAAAAAACAACTAGATCAAATTTTCTACCAGAAACTTTTCTCAAAATTGAAAATTTAAGCATTTTTACTGACCCAGAAGAAACAAAAAAAAAACATATCATTGCAAAACCAATACACTCATCGCTCCGCTCAGAATTTAAAAAATAAAAAATAATAATTAAATTAGGTTCTTAGTTAGGTAATGCTGCTGGATTAATTAACATTATTTAAAATTGTTTGCCTTGTCGCATTGTTATGTTATCAAAATTACTTATTATGATGTGTAGTATAATAGGTTGTAAATACATTTAGAAGTAAAAACAAAATAATAATAATAATTTGACCATAAAATGTAATAATAAAACTGTCGTGCCTATCACAAACAGAGTGGAGTTTTAATTATTGTGATAATCATAATTTTAAAATAAATTAATGCAGTTTAATTTGGAAACTGCTGCGTAATATTTTTATGCAAAATATAATATGTTACATTTAAAATATTAAAATATTATGGTATAATATCAAATCTGATGAATAATTTATATATTTATATTCGACATTATTATACCTAAAACGTTTCTATAAATTAAATGTCTGTAAATCTTGAACATTTTTAATAAAATTATACATTTTGAGTTTGAAACCATTTTATTATTTGTTTATATTGTTACAAATAACCACAATAAATTATTGATTAAAATTTAAACATATTTTAGTTCAAAAATGTATTTGTAAATATTTTATGCTTTTTAAACAGTATAATTGTTTACGTTGCATTTACAATTCATTATATTGAGAATCTATGTGAACCTTTATACACTTATACGCAACCATTCAACAAACAAGTCACAAACAGTGAATTGTGTCCATAATAATAATGCAGTTTAAGATTTCAGAAATACGTCATTGAAATCAGTATAAACAATTTTTAAGACCTTCCATTTTGCATCTCACGTAAAATCATTTATAAAATAATTCTATTGTAAAATATACATTTTAATGGGAAAAGTTGCACAATCAACATTGCGTAATCACAACTGTATTAACTAGTAAAAACAGTAGGTACCAGTTATTTAAATCGATTTCAAAAGTGAAAATCCGGTCGTCAGACGTCAATTGTTGTTCTCCGAAACGAACGAAATGTTTCGTTTTATTTTTTACTCGTTACGAGAATAATGACGTTTCAACATTAATATATTTAATAATTAATTCAAAAACAACGACGACGACGACGATGACATTCACTACAAACTTGTACGAGACATACTTTTAAAAGCATCATATTGTTATTATATTATACGCCCGCGCGTGTGTACGTGGTGTATTCATTCATTCATTAAGCACTCAATTTTACAATGCTCACACACCAGTTGTGGATAAAAACATATGTTTACAATCCCATAATAAATTATCGCGAGAGATGCTTGTATATATATATATAAATATACGAGTTTATACAGCACGATTCGACGATCAGGCTCACTACCATTTTAGATTCTAAATGCAGGGACGATGGATGTATTGATTTTACAATGATGTGTGTTTGTTGTTTTTTTGCTCTAAAGACAATGTTTACAGAAGAAAAAATGCTTCGCTTTTTTGGATTGTTTCGGATAAAAAGAATTAGATCTATTTGATATATTGGAGAATCAAAAGTATAAATTGATTGAACATTTCATACATTTTCCAAATAATTCGCAGTGATTTTGACGAGTTTTGTTAAAATCTGAACATAAAACGCTTATCGAAAAAACAAATAGTGTATATGTATTACTCATATGTTTTGATTGGTTTATGGATAACCTATGAGAAATTTTGTATCACATTTTTAAGCTTTATCACTATAACTCAAAATTGTATCATACAACCTAAAACATATCTATCAAAACCATAAGAAAAAACTTAAAAGTTGAAAATCTCATATTTCTATAAACAGCACAATAAGAGAGCCAAAGTATTATTTTTAAGTTTTTGTGTCTAGTTAGATAATGATCATCTAAATATTGAGTGAACATTTCAAGCCTCTACAAATATTCACTTTAGAGTTACAACAAAAATACAATAAAATGTTAGCGTTTATCTGTATTTTATTTTATTAGGTTTTTCGTAAAACGTAGATATTAATAATTCTAGTATTAGATATTAACTCTAGTACTGAACTAGTTACAAAGTGTCTAAATATATATTAATTATAGAAGCATAGCTAACATAGCTGCTAATAGGTACCTATTTTATTTTATCAGTTTAATCGTATCCATTGTGTTAAGCTGGCAGCCGGCCGATAGCATTGGTTTTATTATTTTTGTATTTTGTAGTGTTTCAATTTTTCAATTGTGGCAACCTTTTTTTTTCTTTCTATGCTCTATGACCCACTAGATTTTTAAGTTCTAAAAATTATCGCTCAAGTGACTTTGAGTTGCTCATCCCTAAAATATAGCATAAAGTGAGTTTTTGTTTTTTTTACGACATATTATATAATATATATTTTTTTTTACTAAAATATTATAGAAAATATACAACCTGTATATCATGTACAATACGCAAATATGATACGTAGGAGAATAATTATAACGTGATTGGCGTGAGGAAATAGGATGTCCAGTGACTTCCAAAAACAATTTTTTTAAATTATTTGGATTTTGTCTTATTCAAGTTTTAAATTTTAATAAATTACTTTTGTATAGCACAGTCTTGAATTTAATATTTTTTAACACAAAAATATATATTATATTGTTTTTTGTGTACTCATATGATTGTTATTTGTTATGTTATAATTAATCTAACGAATCAAGGTTTATGAATTTTTATTATTTAGGTTACTTGAAAAAGGTGAAAACATTTACAAAAATAATTATAACAAAATAATAACATTGTTAACAGAAACAACAACTACCATAGTTTTTATACATACATATATAAATATATACGATATAATATAACGAGTTGTGTTTAGTTATTTTTATTTGAGAGCAATTTAATTTAACACAGTATATTAAAACGGTTGTATTAAAAGAAACTACTTCATGCATGCCTGATTTAAAAAAAGAAATAGTTCAAACAGGATAAAGTTAATCATTAATATTATATTTAAGAAATAATCTGATTGGTTGATTCCGTATTTATACTAATACTAATATTATTATATTATAATATTTATAATTATACAATGCATAGTTAATAATCTGTATATATATATATATAAATGAGAAAATTGAAATCCTCGTGACGCATGTTCTTTAAAACTACTATCCGGTTATCTTGATTTTTTTTTTTTAATGAAAGAGTACACTTCGGTGCAGGTACTAGGCAAATTTCAGTTCTAAAAACTAATATTGAAAATTGAACAATTCTGGAAATACTGAAAGTGATTTTCTCGATGGGTCCTATGTTTAATCTCTGTTTATTCATAACGTCATTATTGGTTACATGTTTTATTGAAATTATAATTTGTAGAAATATGGTATATTATTAAAAAAAATAAATATATATATTTGTTACGGGTAACCGTCTCAATATTTATCATGTACCTATATAATTCTGATTTCACTCATTTACGCACTTCGTGGGGTCCACAATCTACTTGTGGTGGATTGCCAACCTGATAATATACTGCTCGCATAATATAGTCCGCGATTTGATACAGTGGATTGACTACCTAGGTGGCTTAGATACATGTAAATCACTTGAGGTTAATCTTAGCTTAAAATTTGGCTCAGGAAATGCTGGGCGGGACAGCTAGTTTTGATACAGTTATAAAAATGTGTCGAATAATAAACAAAAAATGTTGACATTTGATTCACAGTAGATAATATAACTTTTCATTAGGCGTGTCAATTATTAATATTTTATTCCAACACGGCACGTCATATAGGCAATTTTACTACATTAAAGTAAACCGCTAAAAAAAAATATGATATACCTAGTGAAAAAATTGATAAAGGTAACTTTATTATTCTAATTTATGTTATTAAAAATGTAAATTTATAAACCACATTTTAATATTTATGAAAAATAGTTTTTATTTTATTCCCAATTATTATAAAATAATATACAAAATCAAAAAAAAACAAAAAATACATTCAAAATCAATTATATTTTTCCCATAGTATTCCTTTAAATGATTAAATCCGATACCTACCTTTTTCATTATAATATTATTGATATTATAAATGCACCAAATTTACCAGTATGATGTGTTTCTCATTACTTCAGTTACGGTAAAAGCTAAAATATAAATGTTGTTTTTTTAACTGACGAACTTTTTAGTTTTTATGAATACAATGGATCAAAATATGGATTATGGAAATATCGATTTAAAATTACAAGAATACTAAACAGGAAATGATAAATTAATTACTACTGAATTTATAATCGTCTATAACGTAGTTTTACAGTTTACTGCTTAACAGGAAATGCATAATAAACTGATACATTTTTAAACGTATAACTATTATAGTAGCTGTGTATCGTTCAACTTTGAAGTATACTAACATAGAAACCAAAAATATATTCTTCCTTCTACTTTAAAATCATACAGGGTGTTTCATTCAACTGTGAGCACTATTTACATTTAAATATATTGGCTTTAAAACATGTTATATTTTAATATGTACTTTATGTTTGATTCTTAGCGGAGCGATGAGTGTATTGATTATACAATGATTTATTGTGTTTTTTTTTCCTGAATACAAGAAAAGTTTTGATTTTTTTACTTTTAGGAGTGGTATCTGGCACCAAAATAGTTTTAGTTGGTGAGTGCTCAAAATTGAAAATTCCCGGTGTTTTTCAATATATTCGGGAAAAAATTGAGAAAAAAGTTAACTTCTAAAACAAACCCATTTTCGAGTTGTTTTTTGGGTACTTTTAAGTTACTTTTTTTGGTAACTCAAAAACAAATAACCATTAGATCATGAATTTTCACTAAATGTTTGTATTATATTTTTGTTTAAATGTCATGACATTAAAATTGTTTGATTATTTTTGAGCTCAATTATATTATAGACATTTGACATTTTTGAATTTTTTTTTGTTTTTTTTTCGATAAAAGCCGATATCCATTTGTTAAAAAGCTTGAAAATGTATTACAACATTTCTCATAAGCTGTTTGTATATCCAACTAAAAAATATTGAAATACATGAACACGATATTTTTTATAAGCGTTTACAGTTGGAATTTTGACGAAATTAAATATTTAAATGAAAAATAACCATTTCAGTTATTTAGTTGTAATTCAAAAATACTTGTAATTTGGATTTGAAACTTTTAACGTATATTGTATTATATTAAATTATTATATTTAATACACACAATGACATTCTAAAATGCAATGTTTTCGGCAAAAATGATTTCAATGTAACGCAATACTAATTGCAGAATATTTTTTTTAGTAGCAATATCAAAAAATATACTTAGAATATAACCGTCTTTGTTTAGAATCATACAGCATAGCCTACTTTCCTCCTTTTTTTTATCTTTACATTTGTTGTGATGACACTCTATATTTTAAACATTTGTTGCTGGTTATAAAATGAAATATAAATTTCAAAATTAATAAAAGAATTACAAACCGCAAGGATTGTGTATTTTAAATTTTCCAAAACGTAAAGTAAGAAAAAAATTAAAAATAAATCACAATGATAATCAATTAAGTTATTCATTTTGTAATTATACTTTAAAATATGAATAAATGAATATAAATAAAATAATTTAATAACAACATTTGTAAGTTGTTTATTGATCATCTATATTTAAAAAAATATTGATATAATTTCATTCGTCTTAAATGTATGTGAATGATTTAATAGAAATCTTGATTGACCCACTTCCGAGTAGAAGATACTTATTAAATTCATAATTCTATTCACTATTTATTATTATTTGAAATTAACTCAATCGTAATAATTATACGTTAATTACACCATTGAACTAAAATTAAAATAGTCAGAAAAAAATATTTTAATTGAATACAGAACAAAAGCGTAGTACCGCAGAACAAGTTGTACAACGAAATCATCATTTTACTTTTTAGAACATACTTTGATGTAAATACTTACTGCGCAGTTCGTAAACTATCTTTGTTAATTAAGAAATGTGTAAGCAACTATATTCAAATTATGAAATATATATATTATTTCTCCATGCATTTTAATAACTTACAAAATATTTTTGTTACTTCATTTATTATTGATAAAAAAAAATATATAACAAAATAAGCAAAATATGTAAGAAAAAAAATAGTATTTTTATATAAGTAATTATTAAAAATAAATTATAAATGCAAATTATTACTATACATTATATTATGTTTATTGTAAATTTAATAATTGTCTTTATTTCAATTGTATCTTTTTGATTCACTTTATTTATATATTATCAAATTGCAAATCTAATAGAATTATTTAATTTTTCAATATGTGATTAATAATAAAGTCTTTAAAAAAAATTCTTTTTATCGTTTTTAAACCATGTTGACTTTTAAATTACAATAAAATATATTACATTGTATTAACATTTAAACTCTAGTATGCTAAATATATGTAAAATGTATTAAAAAAATAGTTGCAATTAATAAATGAGCACAATATTGCACCTATTGTAAGTAGTAGTACCCTATTGCATATGCAATTATAAAATATTATGGTCACAATATCATAATATATTATATTAGTTAGTAAAATCAAAATATTTGTTGATACAATGACTTAAGATATACTTATACTAGATATACTGTATATCTTACACCAAAGCATTTGTTATGATATCCGTAATCAATAATTAAAAAGTTCCATTAAAATATTTTGGTCTTATAAGTTCAAAACGTGGTATAATAACAAATATGGTAGGTATAAATGAATAATGCACAGTACTTACTTCATATTACAAATACAAATTTATCAGAGACATAAGTAGTGATGCCGTCACGGTGATAATAAAAACGTATTGGAAAATCAAAAAATGATCATTAATATATTATTTTGTAGTTTGTCGACAGCGTCTTGAGATGCAGCCTTATACTGATCCAATACAATTGGATGGACACAGCATTCAAATTGAACTGAACAGAAAATAATTAAAATTGTGAACTCTGGCAGTAATGTGATGTAGAAAAATTAAACTTCCATCGTTGTAGAAGTTATTTCTACCTTTTAAATGTCTGAACAGTGAATAGTATAAAAAAAGCACCGCAATACTTGTTTTTTGCAAGTTTAAAACAAGTATAGAGGTATGCACACTTAAATGATGATCTAAAGCTTTTTTATTCTATTTATTTTTTGTTTTTAATAAAAACGAATAAAAAATAATAATAATGAAGATGTTGTTTGAATATTTAATAACTGTGTACGTCTACAGAAGTGATTTTTTTAAAATATTATTATCTTTAATCCTATCCCCCTTTCTAGCTATGTTTCTTAGGTATAGCTAGATTTCTGAATCTATTGCGTGACAAGATTCGACCTAATGTATGTTTTAATTTTTCTCATATATCTTCTTGAAAAAGAACTATATTACCATAACCATCATATTTTATACTATCAAGTGTCACTACGATTATTTTGAGAAAACTGGAATAACCCCAAAGTCATATAACACATACACAATAATAATATATATATTATATTATACACATAGTTCATATTATTAATAATTATTATACACATTGAGTACATTAAACGCCCCTCCGGTTAATACTAGACATAACACCCTATTTAATATTTCATAAATTAGACGTAATTTTGTTATTCATAGTCCCTTTAATATAATTTTACACTAAAGTTACGAACATCTATCCAACTTTGATTTTTTCTTTAATAATAATTGTAAGTTAAAAAATTGTTGTTTGTTCAATATTTCTATACTGTATGTTATCCCTATCCTATGTTATATGTACCATCTGTACTATTTGCGTTAGCGCGCGTTACTATCAATTAACTAAATTTAAAAAAAATACAAAATAGTTTTTTTTTTTTTGACAATGACTATTGGTTTAAATTTTAAAAGGGGATGGGGGTGTAAAAACGTGTGGCTAATCTCTCCCTAGTTCCCCTAGTTGTTATTCCGATACATATAATGATTCACTGTTGCATAAAACATTTTTGATTTGCTAAAATGAGCGGCGACGGTGCTTCAGACTCTATTTCTAAAGATATTTTATGATTTATTTGTTTTTTTATTAGTAATACGGTAGGTTGACTAATTTTTAAATTTTAAATCCAAAAAAATCACAGAAATGATAAAATAATTATTTTAATATTATATTATATTATATTAAAGTATATAAGATACGTCACATAAAACTATAATGTATATACAAGTAGGTTCGAGTAGGTAGTTGCGTTGTTAGACTAATTAAAATGAAAATTCTTAATAAATGACAGTTTATTATTTATCATTGTGAGAATGCCGAGAATGGCACACTATACATTGTTTAATCATACAAATAATATCAAGTGACTTTCTATCATATTCCATTATATCCTCGAAACGACACTTTGTGTTATACAAAAAAAAGCTGTTATATTTCGCTAACTGAAGATTAACATTCAAGAATAAAACTTAAAGCTTAGAATGTGGTTTTTCTGAAGTATTATCCTGTTCTCGTTTTTGAAAGAAGAGAAAAAATATGTATTGACGTTGCATTGCATCACTTACTTGCTTACTTACTTATGGATTATAATTCATCAATCGTTTGATGTTTGATTTCCATAATTTATTAAAATATGCTTTTTACGGGTGGAATCTACATTTATGTAGCCCACAAAGTTTTGACATAAAACTAGGTAGGGCTTATAATACATAGGCTGAACTATACAAGAAGTCACAACTTTAATTTGACGTGAATTTCCGGCAATTTTTAACTAATAAAAGACATAGTATCACAAATCATATTTAATAGTTAGATCATTTGCTTAAAAAGAAAATTGTATAAATGTTTTTATGTTTACACAACATTTTAATGAATATCTACATAATACAAAATCAACGAATACTAAAAATAAATTTTAAAAAACATGTTTGAAAAGTTGATTAGTAGGTAGGTTAGGTTAACAAGGAATATTAAAAGAAATAACATAAAAAGTTTACGTTCAAAACTTAGTTCTAAAAAAAATGCATGAACATTTAAATTGCAAATAACTACACAGTCTTAAAATCATATTTCAGTGGAATTTTAAAGATTTTCCAGACAAAGGGAAATTATTCAAGAATAAATATGAAATCAACCATGAATAAGCACAAGTGCACAACAAAAATGAAATATAAAACTAATATGCATTGAAGTGAATTAAGTACCTATAACTAAATAACAGGTACAATACCTACTTAATATGTTCATTGTTGGTTAAACATCTATTATTATATGGGTAAAATATTATCTACTTTAAAATTGAAAGTATTTTACTTCATTAAACATACATTTGTAAGTGTAGATTAAGAATTAATACCATGATATTAAATCGAAATAAACTGAACTAAAAATCAAAAAACATTCATAATTTAAAGTGAATTAGAAAATATTTTTATAATCGATTTTTATCCGTTTATTTTTTTTATTCAGTATCGTTAAATTGAATTTTTTTAAATTCAAAACTACCAACTAAAAGTACCCTTTTTATACCAGAAACATCTTTAGTTAGGGTAAGATAAGATAAATAAGATCCATAGCGTCAAATTGAAAATAACTAAATATTAAATAAAAAAATATCAACAGGTTTTAATTACCTTAAAAAATGTATAAAAATGGTGGGTAAGTGGTTACCGTTCTGCTGTACATTAGGTGTCGTCCACTCTAATGGACGTAAAAACATATTTATCAACAGTAAAAAAAAAATCCAACAAATTTTATGTGTATAAATACCTCAAAAAGAGTCAAAATATACCTCCTTTAAATGTTATGGTGTATACAAATTTGGTAAAAATATCATGTATCTGAAGTTATTATTTTTTGTGTTACACCCAAAAAACAAAATCGACTTTTTCTTAATTTGTTCTGTTTTTGAGGAACTTTTGAAAACTTTTTGAAATTTGAAATGTTTACCTTTTAAAAGTAACAAAATATAGATTATTTTTTACACCATAAAAGCAACTGAAGTTAAAACTCGAAGCATTATTTCAACTACTTATCGTGTACACAGGCACACAAAAAAATAAATAAAAATATAACCTGTTATAGTAAAATCAATACTTTTAACGATACGTTCTGAATCCAAAAGGTAGGTAATAACCTTTCTATTGAAAATATTTCTGATATCATTATGGTTTGTTCCTAAATTACTGTCTGTAATCTAAAAATAAAATGATCAAATCATACAAAAATGACGTTATTCTGTACTCGAAAATATTATTACTAAAAATAAGAGGTAATTGACAATTGTTGTGCATTACCGAGCATCATATAATTTGTACTTTGAACTCAACAATTTTAAATTACTAAAGAGATAACTAGTTTATCATAAAAACTTGGCAAAAATGATTACACCTGCTTACGTATATTATTGTCACGCTACGTATCTCTACAAACTACCATGTGGTATCTGTATGAAAAATAATGAAACCGCAAATTGTACATCGTGATGAAGAATAGAGCATATTATACTAACCTGATGCTTATAATACGACGAAGAAACAAAAAAAAAAGCATGGTACCAAACTATTCGAAATAATTGGCCCCGATTCAACATCGATCGTAAACTTATTCTCCTGCCTTTGAGGCTATAAAATTGGACAAACAAATTTACAAAATAAAAATAATATCAACAAAATGATACATTTTATCGTTCAATTGTTGTACTACTTATAAAATATATAAAGCAAAAATGAAAAAGGTAATTTTTAAAACTTACGGCCATTGTTTCTGCTCATTAATAAAAAAAAAAACTAAATTCATCAATTTAGAAAATTGTTAACAACTAAGCTAACAGAACATACTTAGCTAGAAAATTGAACATTTTATAAAATTTTAACTTCAAATTAATATGCAAATGTTAGTGATTTTGATGAACTTTTTTAAAATTTTGACTTTAAAAGCTTATAAAAAAAAATTGGGCCCAAACATTCTTGAACTATTACCTATTATAACAACTTGTATTAAATTTTAAAACTTTTTGGCTAAGCGAAATACATTATACATATTTATAAAAACAACTTGATAATTGTGTTCTTCTATATTAATAGCAAACAATTAGTATTAATTTTGTCATGGACTATTTAAGTTTTTATTTTCATAGTTAATCTTACGTTTAATGCCAACTTTTAAGAATATTTGTTAGCCACTCGCTAAAGATTAAAAAACAGACATTATTATAGAATATAGTGTACCAAAAATATACAGTAACAAACTGAATATTAAAGCATAAAATACAAACTTAACAAATAGATAAAAAAAATTACGTTTTATTATTTCTGTATTCAGTACATTAAAAGATCCATTTACTACGTGCTGTTCAAAAAAATCAACAAAAGTGGAAAAAGCATATGGCCTGAAACAGATCTCTACTTTACTTAACATTCCTAAATATAATAAGATATAATTGTGCTGTACGCAGAAGATACTAAGGAGTACATAGAAGCACGAAACATTGCTTTTGGCGTCGTCTATTTGAATAAAAAAATATCCATTTACACGTATAGGTGAAAAAATGGCGTATGTTAATATAGTATGTTTCGTTATAACATTTGTACGTCAGAAAAAAAACTACTAACTCGTACATTATGGAAATAAATTGCTAAAAATACGATAGTAAATTTCCTTACATCAAATTCGTTTGTATTAAAAATGTTGATGAATACAAAATTACCCAGAGTTTGACTGCGTTGACTACGTGTCATTATAACGCGGACAATATTTGTGACTGGAAATACTAAATCATTATAAATAGGTTTTCTTGATCTTATTTTTAGAAATTAAGAATCACATTTTAAGAATACAGAATAAAAGTAAAATATTATTTAAAGCAAAACCCTGACACTAAACTGACCTTTTATCAAGCAATTAAAGAATAACTGTTTCAAATAATTTTTATTCAAATTGGTAAAATGTTTATACACAGGTTTATACAAGTTTCAAACCAACTTACCCAAAACCATTATATCTCACGGGAATTCGTATAATATTTCATAGGTCTATCCTATAGGATTATTGTCAATGCAAATTTCATTGAGAAGTCCATCTGCAAGTAACTACTTTTGAAAATATTAAAATTAAATATAAAGTTTTTTAGCCAGAAATGTATTTCTAGGCTACTGGAAGTAAGCGAGTATGCAATCTAGGAATATGGGAAGGAAAAATACAATTCCCCTAAGTTTCCATTTGTTTAAGTACAATAATATGGCAAGTCTCGTTAATGGTCCACAATAAACTTCAACACGAACCCGTTAAAAATACGCGTGCTCGCCACAATGATATACAGGTCGTATAATGGCTTCTCGTAAATAAATTACCATCAGAGTTTCAACATAGAATTTTATTTCTAACCTGAACCGTTTTCGCTTAATCTTCAATTATTCACTAACCTCGTCGCTTTCATTACCGTTTGAGCTCAAGATTTGTTTCCGCGGAACAGCAGACCCGTAACACTATCTCAATAAAACTTTGGTATTTGATATATACAATTATTATCGAAACAAACAGCGCACTTCAATGATTAATATTTCAACCGGAACAAAATGATGCAATTTTATGCAACGTTATCACGTCATGTTGGCACGCTTGCGCAACCAAAGATTGAACCTACTAATCAGTAATATACGGATGTATAATAATATTTAAGTCATTTTATTAATTTATATATTATATTTATCATACTATCACATAATATGTCTTTTTATCCAGATATGTGTTCAGTTTAAATACTATTTTGTATATTTTATAACCCCACGTATTTTTTGTTGATTTTTAATATAAATGATAATATTTTGTTTTGATAGGTAGTTGCAATCAATAAAAACAAAATAAATACATAAATAAATGAAATCATAAGTCAAACCAAATTATATTCTCATCGATTTATTCGTTGGGCAAACATGTAAATGTATAGAATTTTAGGATATTTAGTATAATAATATATAGAAGTCTTTATTTTAACAACTTAAGTTTTAAAAAAGAAATATTCAAAATAAAAAGGTAATGAGTACTTTTTTTATTGAAACAAAGTAAAAATATCGGAACAAAATAATATATAATATTATATTAGCTGAATTAACTGGCTTCACCCGTGTAGTTTTGAAAACAATTATTATACCATATATTTATTTTAACTAATTTTATTTTTGTGCTTTAAAGTTATTTAGATATTTTGTTTTGCATCTTCGTACACGTTGAGTAGGTACGTAATTTGCATATAATTCTATATTATAAATAATTTATTTCTTGTGCGAAAATAATGGAAATAACTTTTATGTAACACAATTTGTGGTCCTTTATTTTGTAATTTGTATATGCCATATTCTAATTCATCATAACAGTAATATAATCAGCAACCAATGACAACCATTTAAATAAATAAAAAAATATTCTTTTTTCCTGCGTCAAATTAAACTCTTAAAACTCACTTAAATTTAAGCTACCCTAAAGCAACCTATAGAGGGGTTGAAAAAATTAGCTACAAACACCCTACGTGTCTCAAAAAAGCATTGATATAACTTTTATTGAAAATGGTTTAGTAGTATCTGAGTATAGGGAGGATACATATACTAAGTAGTAAGTACATTATACAGGATAACTGTAAATGATTTGCAAGAACTATAAATATATAATGTGGGCTTCATCGGATAGGTATCTACGTGTAATAAAACTAATATGCCTTTATTACAGTGCCTATAGCTCCGATACTTATTTCTAGAACAAAAACAACAGAAGAGTACGATTTTTTTTAATTAGAACCAGGTATTCATTATTCATACAAAGTTTGGAGTTATTGTGACAATATATTATAGCATAAAAACTGTTTTTTTCCCAAGAGCTCCAATACTATAAGGATTTTAATACTTCATTAAAACTAATAATTCAACTTTTAGAATATTTACATTTATAACTATATAAATTAGCCATATCTCATTAATAAGAAACACAAAATCAACAACCATTATAGTTACTTCGATTTTTATTTTAGTTAAACCAAACAATATTACACACTTCAATGATTATGGAATACAATATATAATTATGGCTTTAAAAAATAATATTAAAAAAAAAAATATGATTGAACAAACATAATAACTTAGTGACTGCGGTATAGATTAGAAAAGGTATACTTTTTATACATAATACCTATGGCTAAATCATATTAAAAATCTTTTTTGAGTATAGTAAGTTTTGTCATAAAATAGTAAAATACTATGGCATGCAATTACCAAAGTCTGATGGTAAAAGTATACTTTAAATAATTTTTTAATAATCTTTCAATGATGTTTTTATTAAGTTGTCTTTATTGTTCGGCAGTCACGCCTTTGTGCAATAGAAGCTTTACAATGATTTTAGGAAATGTTATATTGTGTATCGATTAATAAAATAGTGAGAAACTTCTGAGCAACTTATTTTTTATTTGCTCGATTGTTCCTTAACACTACTGTAGTTTTAAGTATTTTAAACAAATTTTAATCAGAATCATTTTTCCAATCCAATGGTTCGTAAAAACAATTAAAAATAAAATCTTCAAATCAAATTCAAAATATGATATGCTCATTTGTCAGGTTTATGGAATATAGAGATATGTCTGCTTAAAGATTTTTTTATTTTATATTTATAGATACATACATTTGAAGCAATTTTAAAATCAAATTATCGAATAATATATTTTATTTTAGTATTTAATATACGCATAAAATGCTTATTCACAATGGCCAACAGCTACAAAAAACATCAGTAACTTTTTTCCTCTGTAGACATTATAATAAGGATAGACCAGTCCAACAATATCCTATTTATACTTGCATGTTCATAGCAAAATAGGATGGTAAATTAAAAAAAAAAATTATTATTTAAAACGTTAAGTGATTCGTAATAGGGGTCAGGAGTCAGATGAGATGCTCGTGTATTACGATACACGTTCGACCGAATAAAAATCGTTACACAACAAAATAATATACATATTCAATGCACCACTCAAAATCTAAAACAGCTCAGTTAAATTAAAAAAACATTATGACTAGACTTAACACTCAAATATAACAGGCTGTAGTATATATTAATATATTCGTTGGAATATCAGTATTGACTAAATAAAAAATACATAAACGCCTCCGAGAAACGTTATTCACTTAGATCGAACTAAATATTTCAACGAATAAAATCGATGGAAAACGGAATGAATAAAACTTTTTTGTGCCACAAACCAATTTTGCATTTTCAAAGATAAAAAAAAACTCATTTCAATACTGTTAAATGTTAGGTCATTCTTTTATTGCTTTTTAAATACTACACTATTTCAAAGAACTTTTGAAACAACCCCTATATTGAAGTTAACAACCCTTTTACTTCTTTAATGTTCCAAAATAATGGTATTTTCCTGTTACTGTGAAAACTACGTCCATAACATAAGTTTTTTTACAATATTATATTTAACTAACAATATTATTGTATGTATTATCTAACTTTTTATGAGTGAAATACTTTTAAACTTATTTTAAACAATAATACAAATAATGTCTAATTTTCTTTAGTTTAAGGACTTCAAGTGTCAACATTTCTAACGATAAAAGTATTTTGATATTAAAAAATCAGTATTTGGTCTAAGTAGCAATAATTAAAATAATAATTATAATAATTTGATATTATTATAATATACAATATAATCAAAAACTTCAACATTTGCGATGACATTGTATAACTTTGAGATAAAACTTTAATAAAATAAAAATAATAAAATAATGCAGATGGCGCATAGAGTAATAATTATTTTACTTAAGTCTAAATTAGAATTTTCAAAAATATGTCAAATATAGGTGTACACAAACCATACTTGTACGTCAACACTTATGATATATTATGTAAATACAATAAACTAAGCGATGATAAGCCGCAATAATATATGTATACCTACTTTATGTTTGACTATATATTATTTTATTAGTGTTAATTTTTATTTGTATTGCTGGGTATCAGCGTCTAGTTTCCGGTATTGGATCTGATAGTAAATCATCGATGCTTGTCGGTTGTCAGCAAGTATACTGACACGTGCAGGGAGAGTCACGAAACCAACTCTTGAAGAATTGGACATTACTCATTAGCCTACGAAACTCTGCAGTAAATAATAGCAACATATTTATTATTGTATTTTAAGTTTTATATTTTGACTTATATACTTTATAAGAAAATATAAACACCTATTCGTATTTATTGTAAGTATTCAAACAGTTAACAAGTCATAACAATAACTACTAATGATAAAATGTTATTACTATTATACCTTGTATTGAATAAGCAAATAAATATATTATTTTAAAAATCGTAGTACAGCGCGTCACAAGACTTTTTTACCTATGTTGTTTTTTAAAAAACTCATGTCATCAGAAAATGTGGATAACGTAAAGTGTTATAAAAAATGTATTAACTGATTGTGTGTATACGAAATACGGGAGTTTGATATAAAAATCATATCAACTAAAAAACATTTTTCGAAAACACAATGTGTCATAGGTACTACTATAAGGAAAAGCTTACTATAAAATAGAATAAAACTTCCTCGCATGACGTAGACTCATCAGACGACGATTAAGGTCATCAAAGTTGTGTTTACAATATATAAATAAAAGTAGTGAACAATATGATGACAACGGTATTAGCCAAGAATTAACCAAATGGCCGTAGACTCATGAAATGTGAATTATTCTAAAATTATTACTCTAGTTTTGCATTTTCCAAAAATTACAAATCCATTATCTAAATGCTCTAAGTCTCTCATTCATATATTATTTTATACTGGATAGTAAATACTGATTAATTATAATAATAAACTTTGCGAGCACAAAATATTTATTACATTTTAAAATGTATGACGTGGCGTAATCAGTGTCACAATTACAATTTTGAGGCACCAGTGCATAAATATTCTAGAAACCCTTGCCACCACGATAAATATCGTGAAGCTTAGCATCTAATTAAAAAATACCCCCTCCCTCCCCACAAAATATTAGTCGACATCAATACACTCAAATTGTTTTATATGCCTATATGGCTATATGACGTGATCGTACAATTATTATAAACAGAGAACAATTTTAGAAAAACATTCAAGTACATTTGATTAGAAAAAATGTAAGCACTCGCCAATAATATTAAAACTTTAGTCACTTATTTATATGGTATATACTTCAAGGCACTCTATCGACTGATGGGTTGAGTTTCATCTCTGCTTCCTCGTTATTTAAATCAGACTTAAGCTTTAATTTTCTTTGGGTTGAGTATGAAATGCAACGGAATTGCCGAGAACAGGTTATTTTTTAAATACAAAATTTGCTACAACGTCAACACCAAATACATTGTCATACGACGTTTCACATACTAAAGAAATGTTTGGGAAAAAGTCCGCAATCCGGAGCCCGTGGTATAGAAAATCTGAGGGCCCTATTGGTTGCAGAACCACTGTGATTGTATTTTAATCATTCGCGGCTGTAACACATCAAACTACAGCAAAGGTGTTCATATTTTGTGACACATTCGTGGGAAAAATGCGATTATTATGTTATCGTCGCACACTAACAACCTTTATACAATGGCTTTTATTTCTGTTAGTTATATTATATCTATTTAAATCATTCTATAGGTCGGAGATATTTATACTTTTTCATCCCATCATCCCCATGACTTCTTCGTCTTTTCTCAATATTTTGGTGGTTCCTTAATTATTAAGTACAAAAATATAACGTTTAAAAATAAATGTAAATTCGTTTATTTATTTATAATATTTTATATATATACCTATTATGTTATATACATCAACTATCAACAAAAAGTGTAATAATCATGCAATATGCATAGAATACCAATATTAAATGTCTTACAACAATTATAATAAAATGAAATAAACATTGTCGTAACTTTATTATCGTGACTCCGTACAACACCATCATCATTAATTTCTCATTTCTATGACGCTGTTCCTCTGACCCACTTTCGTGAATCTCCTCGAAGCCGCAACTAACAGTTTGAATACTTTTGTAATATAGGTTTGACAATGAGTTTTCGTCATTTAATTTCAACTAAGATCTATAATATTTTAGGACACTGCGCATCAGCAGTAGATTGTTCGCTAGTCCTCGCAACTGTGAAATCGATTTACTGTACGAACGCATGAAATCGAAAAATTGATATAAAGTATAAACACATGACACTTATCGTCGAGACCTGTTATCATTTTTCACACTTACATTTTAATAACCTGGGAATTACGCGTTAGAATTCCAATTTTATATAAGTACATCAACATTTGACAAAAACACGTCTCCTTAACAATTATTAATATTAAAAGGGTAAACATAGAAGTGAGACCCCGAATGTCATCTAAAACAAATACCTTTATAGGTATAATTCATTTTACTGATTTAAGTAATTAACAGTGTTTATTTTTGTATGAATACATAATAATATGTACAGTGTACACGAATATTTGTATGTGTGTTCAAAATCAAAAAAAGGTATTAAATAAAACATTGACGACTAGTTTTTAAAAGGTGACTTGAATGATAAGTTGACCACCAATACGAATAGGTTGATCATACTTAACCTTATTTTTATTGTCGTCAAACAATCAGAAGAACATAAAAGAGTAAATTTAAATAACGAGTTTAAAGGTTTTAAGGAATGTCTGACTGCAACGGTAGAGAATTTTTTGAATGCCTACGGTTCGATATGAGTGATTAAAAAAAATATATACGTGATGACAACCAATATAAAATATAGTTTTTTCTATTATTATTATCATTTTTGATTATCTGTGTCTTTTATAGCCGAGTTTTGGAAACGTGCCCAGACCGGATGGTCCCGTACTGGAAGAGTATCGCTTGCGGAGCTTCTCGATCACTGCCAGTGGCGTTTGCAACCTGGGTGACTTCGTGCGGTACGCTTCGCCACCGTCGTCCACTCGACACCATCAACCGGTCGGAAAGCGCGAGAGTTGCCCCGCATCGGTTTCCGGTACACCGTTGCACCAGCAAAACGCCAATGGTTCCTCCTCCGCCGCCGCCGCCGCTTCCTCGCACACGGTTTGCACGGAATTCTCCAGATTCCGAAAACCCAGGTAGGCCTAACCTTCGACACCGTGGCGGACCGCATTGTCGTCGCGGTTCGGATACGATCGTAAATCGATCGACGGCCATAATAAAATATGGTCTTTTTTGGAACCTTCGAATACGAATTGTATTATTATTGTTGTAACGCGTTGTATACCTGCTATTTTAATAATATTTTTGTTGAACGAAAAATGTTTTTACAATGTACACTATACACAAGGCTAATATTCTTCAAAAAATAGGAAAATTTAACTAGAATCTTAGCACTAGACATTCACTAATAATAAATGATAAAAAAATAATACCACAGATTAAAAATAAACATATTTTTCTCTGATTATAGACATATAATATTTAAATATAGGCACATTGGTTCAACTTATCTTTATATGAAGGATGACAATAAAAAACTTACTATTGGCATTATTCATTTTTTTCAGTATTGACGATTTTATGTTTTGAAGGTCTGGAATGTTATGGATGTAATAATAAATAATCAATCAATTCAGTAAAATAATTGACTATGAAGTTAAATAATTTTTATAACTTTTATACATTTAATCAAATCTACGGTTATAAATATGCAGTAAACAACGAAAAAATTGAAAATATATGCATTTAGGTAAAAAGAACCTAGAAATATGAAAAATAATATTTTGGATATGGATTTGTGTAGGTGTAAATATACGATGAGTCTTGCTCTGATGATGGCCACCTACAACGGCCATAATCAATATTAGTTGTCCATCGTCAATTGCAGGTGGCTGTAGCTGGTGGCCATTGCTATGTACCTGGCGATGCATATCTTGTATTACTATTATGCATCAACATTAACTTTGAATAAACCACTAAAGTGAGGGGGAACCGTATACTTTTGACACAATCCACTATATATAGGTATATAATCTACACACAAACAACGAAAGTGACTTTGAATGGACAGCTATATTTCTTAGAAGAGTATATTAGATAGGTTGACGTATACTCAGAAAAAGTAATTGGAACGAAGTATATTAGATAGGTTGATGTATACTCAGAAAAAGTAATCATTATTGGAATGAACTTCCTTTAACTAATGAGACTCGGGCCTATGAATATGAATTATTGTTGTAATATTATATAGTACTGTGTACAATTATATTATATTATATTGTGCGCAGTAGAATCACTCGTATAGATGATAAAGTACTAGGAATTGTGGTAATGGGTGGGTTGACCACATCCGTTCGGTTATCTGAAAGTGCACTACAAAGTGTGGAAGCGTGGTGACTACTGATGAAGAGACGTGCCAAATAGGAGGAGTAGCCCCCATATAATATAAGGGAGCTCGAAACAGCTCTTATTTAGACGTGATTGACTAGCTCTGCAACAAGCACCTTCACGCCAGCCTATCTTTTGAACGAACTGGACTTGGGAGAATTTCGACCATTTAATTATTTGAACTTAGAATATCTATGAGCTCAAATCATAACTGAGGACTTAGAAGAATTGAATTGTAAGAGACTTCTAACAATTCTAACTCTAGTTAATTTTACAGTTTTAATTTTACATTTGCATTTAAATAAAAACACACTTGAACATTTATCAATCTAATTATTATTTATTCAACATCCAAAGTCCTAATTCATCACAAGATTGTCTGTACGCTGAAGTCTACAAAACCATTATTAATAACAGGTGTTTTTCATCCGTAACAGGTGGCTGTTGTAGGTGGCCATCATCAGAGCCAGTCAAATCATACATTTACAACTACACAAATCAAAATCCAATATTTTATTTTTCATTTTTCATTATTAATATGCAAACAACTGTTCGTTGTTTACTGCATAATATAGGATATAATATATCATAATGTATAACTAAATACGAATTCTATAAACTTCGGATAATTCAACTTATATTTTATGTATACATATATTTATTATCTGTAACCAATGAAAACCCTAAAAATAAACAAAAATAAATAATACTTTTTAGTGCCCCGATGACTTAATTCATGTGTGAGCACTCTTCAGCTACATATAGGGGTTAAAAAAAACTATAAACACCCTCCAAGTCACAAAGGTTCTATTTATATAACTTTTGTTGAAAACAGTCCAGTTTTGTAGCTAGCAAGTAGAAAAACAAAACATATTATATTTTGTTAAATAATAGACATCTTATGGAAACAAAAACTCATTTAAAATTAAAACTAAATATGTATTAGAATGTGTATATTATAACAATTTAAGCTATGATCCAGCTATATTCTGTCCAGCGAGACACGCAGCGGTTCAATGAAAATCGGTTATTTTGCACATTCTCGCTCGATACTCTACCACTGTGGAACCGATTTCGATGGCAGAGTATTGAGTGGAGATGAGCAGAATCGGCGTGATCAGGTGTTTTTTCGCTGGACAGAGTATAGTCATAAATCATTACAAACATAGGCGTGCACACGGGTGGTGTAGCAGTGTAAAAGGTGTGCACGTTATGTGGCTTTAATTTCTTTCTTAAAAGTAATAATACTAACTGCATATTATAATTGCCTGCCAAACAAAACTTTAAAAAATATATTAAGATTTACGGCATTATTTTTTTTCTTATCATAATATTCAAGAGAACAAAATATATTGACCTTTAATTCGTTGAGTAGGTACATTGTTGGTTTTTAGTGGTCAGTTAAAAAAAAATCACAAATGTTTAATGATTTGTTGAAGAGTTATATTATAAAAGATAGAAAGGAATGCACCACCTGCGAATAATGTCTGTACACGCTTATGTTTACAGGTAATAACGCTTAATCACCAAACCCGAAAAGCTTTCATATTAACAAATAATTAACCAAAGCATTGAACAAAACTTTCAACGTAATCATTCTAAAATATCAACTTTTGTATAATATCATGGAAGTGCCATTATTTTAAATTAGATTTATGAAATCGGTGTGCTATACCTATGTAATGTTCATTATACAATACGTAACTAAAACAAATAAACATATTTCATATAATAAATGATATAGTATAATATGTATCTAAGTATAAAACAATGTATTCAAGTGTTAACAAAAACAGTTAATAAAAAATGAACGGTTAAAGTATTAAAATTAATATTTCGTAGAATCGTTCTTGATAATAAAATATTAAGTGGTTCAATTACGTATATCCCAGAAAATCAAACTCCACTAGAGTTGAGTGGGCGCCCTTGTATTATAACATTACTCTAAATAATCACAATACTTCAATAAGCCATAATAATCAGCCCAATAATAAGTATCAGGTACTCTCGAAATGTCGACTCATCGATCTAACGATTATCGCAATTATGTAGCGTTAATATCGATAACCATCCCGACACGATATTATTATTATAATAATTTATTATAAAGATATCTGAAATAAAACACTGCAAAATTCGTGGCTGAATTTTATAAAATGTGAAAATATTTAAATTTGCTTCAATATACTGTACGTATATATACTGTAGTAAATACCTATTGTATTCGATTTTGTTTTAAAACAATGTATCGTATAACGCGAGAGAAAAGAATCCCACTAGTGTCTCTTCTAGAAAAACTCTATATAATAAACGTTGACAACTCGTGATTTGCAAACGCGTTTAAATTATTATAGGACGTTGCAGAGAATTTTACCAGCTCGTCTGTTACGTTACAATCGAATAAACTTGTTTTGCGTTATTTGTTTTTTTGCAGTACGGCGCTGACAAACAAGTTTAAAGCCAATGACACTGTGGAATCGTACAAGGTGGCGTTGCTAGGGGCCCCGGGTGTCGGAAAGACTACGATTTCTGTGCAGTTTTCGACGTCCGATTACATATGCGTGTACGATACTTCCATAGGTAAGTAATTTCGGTAATGTCTCGAGAGTCGAGATAGTTTATTCCGATGAAATGTCACATACGAGCAAAGAGAATATTTCCTATAAGAAACAACCAAAAAATAAAAATACTCCTTATCGTTGTATTATAATATTTAAGTATTGTAATATTATAATCTATAGGAGCCGATAACGTTTATGTACAGGTACTTTTGATTTTCATGATTGAAATGTTTAAATTACTCTAATAGGTAGCTTAATCAATAATATATATTCCACATCAGCGCTACCTGTGAGCACTAATAAATTGCATTATAATATTTGCATATTTTTGGCTTGAATAAATCAAATACATTATTAAATTGAAAATCAAACTAACAATTATTATTAATACCCAAAGAATTATGAAATATTAACAATTTTTTGTATAGTTAACTACAATTTTAGAATGTCCAATATTTATTATTTATTAATAAGTTAAAAAAAAACAATAGTGAATTTTGAATAACAGTTTTTTTATATCACAAAGTATAATTTTAAACTAAATATGCTACGGATTCTACAATACGATAAATAAAATATTACAATGAATAAACACTTAAATTGAATAAAATATGCTAATACATAATAAAGTTGTATGATATTTGATCACATAAATTGTTAATATACATGGTAATATTATGTTATATTGTAATTACTAAATTACATAAAAAAAAAACTCCATAATATATTTATTAATCTTTTTCTTGTATCCAGGAGAAAAAATCCTCGAAAACTTTTTATTTTAAAACACATAGCATTTTCTGTTATAAATATTCTAATTATTTCTAAGCCAAAATAAGCAACACAGTTATATTATTATCACATGTCATTTAAAGTTTAAAGCGGAATTCGCATACTTTCGTAATTAGTTGAGTCTTGAGCTACCATACTCACTATGAAATACCTAACGTTCCTGTCGTGTCCATTCGCCCATCACAACTTGTGTTGCTATGGTTACCAATCCATTGTTGGTTTTATAAAAATATTATCTAACCACATTTTAAGGCCTACGGGCATCATCATTTTTATTATATTTCTGTGCCGACAGTAAGTTTATTAAATGTTAACTTGATTTATTTTTACTGTTTATTTCATTACTACGAATCCATTCAATTTTTTTCTTGTATTAAATTAGACAGTGGTCATAAAAAACTATCAAGTTTTATACTCAAATAATAAAAAATATAATTTTAATTTAATTTAATAACAATTAATTGAAAAATAAAATTATTCGTTCACCACACCGCTCATCATATTCTACTTTATTTTAAACTCTTTTAAATGATGTATATTATTGAATATTATTGAGTATTTTTTTTGTAATTATTGTTTATAAATTCAACTCATATAACTATTGGTAACAATATTATGTATATATACACAATTTAAATTGATTAAAATAAATTAAAATTGTATAGGTTATCATAACTTATCAATTACATTATGTATACAGATTGTCCCTTGAGGATTTACCCATTGCGATATCTCCTGAAATAATGGAGATATCATAATTCTGATTTTTTAATAAGACTCGTAAAGACACGAACTACAAATATTTTATGTTTTAATTTATTTTAATGTTTTGGTAAAAAAGTTAAAAAATATATATTTTTATTTAATTATTTTCAACAAAATTGAGATAGATATTTTGTAGAGTTAAATTTTCGGAAAATGTAGACATTTCAGCATTTTATTTTCATTAATCTCCTGGTTTTTAATAATTTTTTGTAGTTTCGAGAAAAATTGTGTCAGTCAAACGAGCCGGTTTTAAGCCGACCGTACGAGAACGGGGGCAACATGTTTGATGTCTCTATGGTATTAAATCATTTACAATTTTTCTCAAAACTTTAAAAAAAATTATTAAAAAACAGGAAATAAATAAAAATAAAATGTTGAAACAATATTTTCGGTAAAATAAATTCTACAAAATGGCTACCTTTAATTTCTTTGAAAATAATTAAAGTAAAAAAATATATTTTCGGGAAAAAGCAATACAATATTCTTCAAAAGTTTTATGTTTACTTATCTACATTTGGGAAATTGTAAATAGTCAGACATTGATTTTCTCAGTAGCTTACTAAGTGAAAATAAAATAAGAAACAAAAAAATATTTATATAATCTACTGGACCTATAATTCATAATTGCGATTATTTTATAACAATATTATCAGATAATAATACAGATAATAATGTAGATGGTAGCTCGTTTGAAAACTGAGATATAGGATAAAAAGTACTTAAACATCTAACTGCATTGTTCACAATGAATACCTAATACCTAATATATTGTCATATTAGTTTATCAACATTTTTATTCGTACCCTAGCAGAATGTTACAGAAATATTACAAAACAACAATAATATGTGATAACTAGTAAGTATGACCAATATGAAATCAAACTCTTTGATTTTACATTTTAAATACATAGAATTCAGTGAAAAGTAGTAAGTCGTATTAACTCAAACAAACGGTATCATATTTGATTTTCAACAAAAAAGTTTAAAAAAAGTGTCGCATTTATCAATAAGTTCGAATAATTGAAGGAACAAAAATTGTTTATTACAAAATATAAATATCTATGAAACTTTGTTAATTTAATATAATAAATATTTTAATAAATTTATCAACCATAGTATCATAGTTTTACTTAAATTCGCTCAAAGCATCTTCATTCGTACTTATAGTTTATTAAATTAATACTATTCCATATAATATTACAACATAATTTAAATGAATAATAATACAATATAATACAACTAGGTATTAATAACCACTGACAAAATAATAAAAAGTTCCTCACAATTCCAAAAATGATATTGAGCCAGCACAAATATCATGTTTTATTTGTCATATTAGTATGCATACTGCATAGGTAAAACTATGTTATATTAATTATTATTACTATGGTTTTATATATTTATTATGTTGTTTTTTAACAGATATAAATTACAGTTAAAAAAAAAAATAATATAAATTACAATTATTGTCATAACATGTATGTTACATCGATAATACTTTGCAAAACATTTTCGGGTGTTTCAATTATAACTAATTATGTTTATAACAATAAAATGAAAATTTACTACCAAAAATCTAATTTAAAATAAAGTTAAATTTACGATACCGTATACTTATATGTATTAAAATTGATATACATTAAAAAATAATTCTAACGATTTAAAATCTGTATCGAAAGCGGCGCAAAGCAAATAATAAGCAATACAATAAGTGCCAGACATCATATATCTGTAATTTATCTGTCTTAGTTTTAAATTATTTTATTTAAAATCATACATTTTAATGATAACAATATTTCTCTGGAGAAATAACTAATCCACTCCAAAGGTTACACAAAGGCCCAATAAAGATTAGAGTTTTTTTAAATAGTTTTTTTCCATACTTATTTCTATACTTAAATCTTTGAAATATGTATTTTAACCGATATCCTGAATTTAAAATTAAATTTGAAAAAAAGATGTTCATCTATAATAATACCATAACCTACATACATTAGAATCATAAAAACGATTTCATATCAAGGTTTAAAATCAATAAGAAGATCGTTAAATCGTCAAATTAATACAAATATTAGATTCCAGTACAATAATAGATGGCAACCTTCTAGTTATATGATCATAGGCGCCAAGTACATGGGTGCTCGGGTGCTTGAGCACCCATTGAAAATATTCATTGGGTGCGCAGCACCCAATATAATTATAGTAGACAAAAAAATAACTGTAGGTATTGAATATAAAGATGGTAATCGTAATCGTAAATTCGTAAATATAATATAAAAATAATTAAGTATATAAATTTACAATATATTTAAAAAATAATACATTGATTATTTCTATGATCGTAATGTGTAATGCTATTTATTTGTTGATAATGATATTTGATAAAATGTTCATTTTTCAAAGGAAGTATTATTAATATCACAATTATAATCGATTAAATTGATTAATTACAATGATAAAAATAATCAGCTGTGGTTTGTAGTGGTTATTCGTGGTTATTTGGGCCATGGACTAATATCTTTAATTATGATTTGTGGGCCGTGGTATAAAACTATAAATATGGTCTCCAAAAAAGAATTTTGGATATTGAAAAACGTGCTATATATGTTCACTGCGTAGCACATACTTTAAACCTTGTGGTCCAAGATGGTATGATGAGTGTAGATAAATCTCGAGAATTTTTAGCAATGATAAGATCTATTATAGTGTTTGTATACGCTGTTCTCCCAAAAGACAGGCAATTTTCAATGCCCTACAAAGTGAACAAGAATTAAATTCTCAATCACTTCGTCTATTCTGTCCAACCAGATGGTGTATGCGAGTAAAGTCTTTAAAAACATTATATTATAACTATGCAGTTTTAATAAAGTTTTTAGATAATATATCAAAAGAGAGGTCAGAAAATGGTGCCAAAGCAAGTGGTTTTCTCAAACAATTGTTCAAATGTGAATTTTTATTTTATACCAAAATAATGATTAATATTTTTGAAAGGGTTGAGCTTCTCAATGCAGAACTCCAAAAAATATATGATAATACATTATTAATGATTAAAATACTGCATTTTATTTCTTACAACTACATATTATTTATGTTAATGTTAGTTATTAGACAAACGAATTAGACTAAAGAATAGTTAAAAATGCGTGTGTTTTATTTGCAGATGAAGACTGCGCTTGTCGGACGATCAGAGTGATGATAAACGGTCAGGAAGCCGAACTAACAATTATCGATATACCATACATAGAAATGTCGGTAAGTTTTTCTTAACCAGTGTATGCTACCAAATAATATAAAACAAAATTGTATAATATTATATTTCAAGACGGTAATAACTGTTATTATATTTAACTATTTTCTGTTGGCTTTTGCAATTGTCTTCCCTTAAAATCGATAATTGTTCCAACAGAGCATGTACACAGATGTGCTGGGACAATTTTCAAACAGCAAAAATTACAAAGTACTATGTAATATGCGATGCACGACCTAGTTAAGATGTAATTCAAAACGAGAAGTTCAATATTATTGGATTTCACGAGTATAAAATAATAATTTTTCATCAAACGATCAACGAATTGTTATTCAAAAGCGAATAACCGGTGATAGGTACTTAAAAATGTCACCAAATGTTTTTAATATTAGCATTTTCTATATATGGTATAGCTTAAAAAATATTGATAAAAAAGTTTCATTTAGTAAAGAAGCTTGAAAATATAATAGAAGGTTCCTCATACGTCTTTAGTATAGCCATTTAAAAATAATAAAAATACATAGGCAAGTTTTTTTTATAGAAATATTAAGTTCAAATTTGGGTGAAATTAGACAGGTATTTAAACGATGAAAAACGATTTTAGTAATTTAGTTATTACCTATGTTCTTATTCAAAAATGTTTTTTATGAGGATTTGGAACTTTTACGTTCATCATTATACTTTATAACGAAATTTTCAAAACATTTAAAAAAATTGTATGATATTGCCTATTTATACCACAAACTTATTTTACACCGTTCTACGGCAAGTCGGTATTAACTCAAAAGTATAAACAATAATATATGACATAAATATATACTATATCATAATAATTAATTATTAATATAAAATAATATAACAAATTCAATATTTTTGACAAAATAATTTCTGCTTATTAATTAAACCGTTTAAATGAATAATAATAGCAATATAAATATTTTAAATATAACATTTTATAAAATATACTTAACAATATAAGCTGACCAACCATCTTCGCTCAATTTCGTTTTTCGTGTACAATGATTTATCATTTCCCCTTTGTCAAAATGTATAATAAAATATGAAGTCACGTCATAAATAAAAATAAATAATACACCACTATAACCAGTAACCAGCGTCGATATGAAAAAATTGAGAAGAGAACAGAATGTTTTAAATCATTTTTTTTTAATAATGATGTCTAATTTAAAATTCCAGAATATAAGTTTAAAGTTAATTTTAAAACACGTATCACAAGTACCAAAGTCTGTACAAAATACGTGGTACGGACAGGATAAATTTGGCTCTGGGGAATTAAGTTAATAATATCGATAAGCTGAAAAAAAAACAGTGAACGAAAAAAATTGTATTGGTCCGTTTCACTAGACGAATTTTAAAATAAGAAACTGAGACAATTGGTCATCATTTTTAACTTTTATTTGGATATAAAACGAAGTAACCGAACTCATTAGTTTCATCTAGCGTTCTAACTGAGTAATCGTATTAAACTTGAAATACATTAAAACACGGACTGTGTTTTACACGGCAGTCATCCTCAACGTAACAATATCTTAAAAAACTGTCCTCTCCAATGTGTTAATTACATGTATATTTTATGAAACAATTAAGTACCTATAATACTTTATTCTTATAATAAATTAAACTATCCACTCTCAAGCTATTAATACATATATTATTATTTTATTAATAATTCAAAAGCTTACAACAATGTTTTAATTTAATACACAATATTTCATCAATTATATCTCTTAAGTCAATTTGATAACAAATCACGATATAGTTTTCAGTTTACATTTTTTTTTTTTCGTTACAATATTAGCTTGGATTTCATAATACAGCTATCATATATTATTCATGTAACTAGTTTATTTATAGAATAAAATCTTATTATGCTAACTGGCAACTGCTTTAAGTAGTAAGTGTAAGGATAGTTGCACTGACATTATATATAATTATATGTAATTACAATATTATATACATTATACATTATAATATATTGTATACCAATGTCGTCAACATTTTGCATATTATTGTTATTAGGTATATGCAGGTTTAAAATTTAAATTAATAAAGGTACCACTTTTACTCTAATATAATTGATTATTGAACTTCAACATCGTAACTCAAAAAATAAAGTAACTCACACTTAGATTTTTTTCCAAACCTTTATTTGTAATGGCTATATTACATTGGAAGTAATAATGCGTTTCGTTCGTTCTACGAAACCGAGCCGTATAGTTATTGAACTGAATGTTAGCATCGAAAGTATAATGTTTCGCGTTCAAGCCCATCACCATCAATTTTCGACGGTAAATCACTTTCTTTCCGAGTTTTAGTTATACCATATAGATTTAACACTTTTGAATTCTACCTAACTACGCGTATTCGGAAAATGGCGATGTCAAATGATATGGAGAACACACTATCGAGGAAAAAGTATATACGTCGTCGTCGATTCACACACATTAGGTATATAGTACCTCCTGACGCAAAGGGCGGTCATTCGTTTGGCATTTTAATAAATATGGCTTCTCTTTGAAAACGTCACGCGCTCGCAATTGCCGTCACAACTGCCTACATAGTTTACCGCTCACACCGATTCAATTCTCTCAATATCGAAAGCATTTCTATTGCGCGTGACACGTCGTTCGACAACCATAACCGCAACCGTCACGTGCCGCCGATCGAGTAGGACTTTGGCATATATGTATATAGATCGTCGGATTCGCATTTCCGAGTCATCAACCAACCACCCCCCCCCACCCCCAACACCACCACAGCGAACATAGATACAAAGTATTCATTCAGACCGATAATTCGTTACCTGTCGAGCCGATGACAAGACCTATGCTGCCACATAATATGTATCAGCCACGTAGATCAATATTCAATTCCATGTAGGTTTCAAATACGTCATTATAAATGTACGTCTAACTTGTTCACGAGGTCCCACAAAAGAACTTTTAAACATGACTTGACGGCTACGGCAACACAAGGTTAGGATTTTCAGACCGTTTTTCATTTAGTCCGATATAAAAATAAAATTTTTAAATCGAATGTACCAAAACGTATCGTCTTAACCAAAATAATACCTATATAAAACAACGACGATAGGTACATTTATATAGGTGAAAACTATCATGTAAAAATAATGGTTTTAACAAAATAATTATGTTATTAAAAAGGTTTAAAGTAGTTAACCGCCCTGCAATACAATAGGTGTTGAGTGTATCTCGTCACCGAGTTAGTCACTGTAATGTATGTGGTAAATAATTGCTTTTTGGTTTCCTCGATGATTTCGAAAAAAGTTCTGGAAATTTTAGATTCTGATGGGACAAAAGAACATATTGATTTTACAATCATGTGGCTTTTTTTCTGTATGTATATACACAATAAGTAATCAAAATAATGCTTCTATTATCTTCATCAATATATTTTCTGGGGGAAAGTGAATTCCGGTAAAGTGAAATTAACCGGAAAGTCAAACAAATTTTTTATGAGCTTTTGAAGTTAAACATTGAATATTCACCTATAAACTACCGATTTCTCAAAGAAAGATTTTTTTATTTTGTTGTAATTTAAAAACAAATAAAAAACGACACTTTAAATTTTTAACGAATGTTAGGATTATCATTTTCTACACACCATTACATTTTAAAAATATTTTGACACTTTTTGAGCTAATAATAGGAATGAGAAATTTTTGATTTTTTCTATAAATGTCGATAAAAAAAACTTTCATTGGGTCAAAAAGCTTGAAAACTTAATTCAAGTAAGTTGTTGTAATAGCAGTTCAAAAATATTAAAAATACATAGGCACAATTTTTTTATAAGCATTTAAAGTTCAAATTTTGAACAAAATATTGATAATTTTCAAATTATTTTGTGGTTAAAAATGTATAAGTATAATGTATATGTTGGATACCAAATTCAGTACGGCACTTTTAGCGCGTCGTGACCGTCACGTTCCGTGTCACCAGTTGGCCACCCTGGTCAGCGGCGACCAACTTTTAACCTTTGTACCCCCGGAGAGGGAACGGTCTCGCCTCGAGCGAACCGGCACGCGCCGCCGTGCTTTCGTCTTGTCGTTTACCAGCCGTCTAGGCAAGCATAGCAAAAGCCGTATGCTTTATCGCGAACCGGTGCGTCGTCGCCGTTTGAACGTTCCGTTGTTTTTTTTGTTGCCCCCGTGCAACTGAGCCCTCGTGCTCACCGACTCGTCGTGCACGTCCCTGTGTCCACGATTCGAGTTTACGGCCGCCTGTGCCGAATCCCCGCTCATTCGCGCGACCGCGTGTTCCGCCCGCCCGTTTTTACGCAGTGCGAACCGCTGTCCGTTAGTTTTGTTGTCGTTTGAACCGCGTCCCACTCCGCGACAACGAACGTGCACGCGTTGCTAGTATTTGCATGTCCAAAATCCCGCGACCGGCAAGTATCGCGTTTCGATCATCTCGATCAACGCCCGTGCCGTCCAGTTTTGGACCATCTCAACATAACCGTTGACTACCGTGCGCACGCACACGTTGTTCCTGTCGACCATTTCGTCGGATTCGACGGTAGTGCAAGTGGTACGTTCCAGCCCCCCGTCGTCGTCCAGTGCAACTGCAGCACCATCGTCATGTTATCAACACAGACCATCCGGTATCAGGTCGTACACCCGTTATCACCTCAGTGTATTATTATTGTTTTTTTGTCAACGTCTCCGACGTGTTAATAATTTGTTTGTCATTTATTGTTTTTAGCCGATCGGTCTGTGATCGCGCTCATGTATTTACTAACACTAGTACGTAAGATCATTATTCTGCAGAGCACGCTTAAAATATATATTGTTCTGTACACTGTTTACCTAAATGAAAAGCGTTGTTTGTTTCTGGTCACCTTACACTCATCATCTTAGGTACCACAATAATTCGTCGTATTTGAATCAACAGTTTATCTAATATACAGTCCACTCTCCCTGAAGGTTACAGGTTACATAAATCAGAGACAGTCAAACACACCGACGGGTTGCGTGTAGGTCGCCGCTCGTGCACACACACACATACACGCTCACACTCGTCCACCGGCTTCTTGTGCAGCCCTATCGCACATTGTTTGGTCCTTCGGGCCGGATTAGTTTTGTTTTCGTTTGATTGTCGTTGTTTTTATATTTTGGTTCGTCATGCCTCCAAAGGTCGAATCTCCCAATGTTGTCCTAACGCGAGCGCGCGTCAAACGTGATTGCGCGTTGAAATCGATCGAAGGTATTCACGCGACAGCGATGGATGTTCGACTCGATGCCAGCAAGCTACCATCGTTAAGTATTCGCGCTGAGGATCTCGAAAATTTCGTTCGGCAGTTTGTTCAACAACAAGATATCATTATTAATGCGTTAATTGACCTCGATCGTGTAACCGAGTTTCATCAGGTCGATCGCCTCGTTACTACGCGGATGGAAACCTTGCGATTCGAAATAAAAACAATAGTCGCGACTGACACTTCGAGTTGCAAATCGTCATCTTCGACGTCCACGTTAACTGTTCCGCAACAGTTTGTTCCGTTACCAAAAATTCAATTACCTATGTTCGACGGTAGTTTACTTTCGTGGCGGTTGTTCCGTGATGTATATATATCACTCGTACATGATAATACCAGCATAGGCGACGCGGAGCGCTTTCATTATCTACTGTCATGTTTATCTGGTCCGGCGTTGGCTACTATCAAATCTATACCGTTGTCCGCGAATAATTACGCGATCGCGTGGAACGCGCTATCTGAGCGGTTCGACAATAAACGTTTGCTAGCTTCTGCTCATCTAGACAAACTATTCGCATTTAAACCAATCGCTCATGAATCATTGCCGGCGTTAATCGAGTTCGTAAATGTATTTAATGAAAATGTATCAATAATCAAATCGCTCGGTGTCAACGACCTTTCCAGTTTTTTGTTATTTCATATGGGATCTCGCGTTCTTGACTCGACGACGTTACAACTATTCGAAGCCAGTGCGTCGCAATCAACCATTCCGAATTTTGATGAATTATTAAAGTTTGTGCAGCATCGATGTAAGATTTTAGAAAATCTTAAAAATTCCAAGAAAGACGGCCGCAACGATAAACCGTTCGATAAACCGGATGTTCGCGGAAAACAAACCAAATCGACTAAATCAGTGTTCGCCGCTACTATGTCTATTTCGACTAAATCTAAGTCTAGGAATTGTTTATGTTGTGATAAGGCCGATCACAGAATATATCAATGTCCGAAGTTCGCCGGAATGACTATTGATAAACGACGAGAGGTTGTATTAGCTCGTAAATTGTGCTTTGCGTGTTTAAGTCCGACTCATATGGTCAACGCTTGTCCATCAACGAAGGTCTGTTCGTCGTGCAAAAGTAAGCGTCATAACACCTTGCTACATCGCGAACAAGATGACAACAATATTCAGAATATTAATCCAATTTCGCAACCAACCACGTCGAGTGGCAGTTCCAGTGCATTCGTCGGTGCCGCCTACACCAATTCCACTGTCGTATTGGGTACCGTGATTGTTCATGTTAAAGACGTTTGGGACCAAGTGCGTTGCGTACGCGTGCTGCTCGATAGTGGTTCGCAGATTTCGGCCATGACTAGTGAATGTGCAGCGCGGCTTGGACTCTCGAAACGTGGATACAAGTCCGACATCGTAGGTTTCGCACAAAGTCCAATATCACAAGTCCAAGGTGTAACAAGCTGTCAATTCTCTTCACGATTTAATTCAGATTATTTATTTCCGTCAGTTGAACTAGTTATTCTAAAACAGATCACATCTGCCATGCCTTCAGTTCGGTTACCAGCGAGCGTGTGCTCCAAGTACCAGCACCTTCGCCTCGCTGACAACAATTTTGACATTCCGTCTCGCGTCGACGCACTATTCGGCGCCGATATTTTACCGAGTCTAGTCCGCCCGCACGCCGGCGTCGAGCATCACCCCGGCCTCCCTTCGGCCTTAGACACCCAACTCGGTTGGATCGTTTTCGGGTCATTCGCTACATTGAAGCCGCCACCTGTAACTACGTTGACCATCGCCGTATCTCCGTCAATCGGGGATTTAATACAAAGTTTCTGGGCTGTCGAAGAACCCGCCGCACCACCGTCGCCGACCACGGAGGACCAGTGGTGTGAACAATATTTCCAGAAATCTACTTCTAGGGATGCTTCAGGTCGCTTCTGCGTCGCGTTACCATTTCGCGATTTGTTCTTTCGTACAGTCGATGATCATGCATCGCCAAACCACAATCTCGGTGATTCTCGGTCGATTGCATTGAAACGTTTTTACAACCTTGAGAGACGTTTAGTCAAGGATTCTGTGCTCTACACCGCCTATCGGAAATTCATGTCGACATACCGAACGTTAGGTCACATGGTGCTGGCTCCTGAGCCGGGAAAATATTTTATTCCGCACCATGCAGTGCTGAAGGCCGACGGAGACATGGAAAAAATACGAGTAGTCTTCGACGCTTCTTCAACTTCCTCGTCTGGTCGTTCTCTGAACGATGTTCTATGCACCGGTCCTAAATTGCAAATCGATCTGCGGGACATTTTACTTCGCTGCCGATTGCACAAATATATTTTGACAGCTGATATTGTCAAGATGTATCGGCAGATTCTAATCTGCCCAGAAGATCACGTTTTTCAACACGTATTCTGGCGCGACTCCCCCACTGACGACCTTCAAGAATTTCAGTTATGCACCGTCACGTATGGCCTTAACTGTGCACCGTACCTTGCGATTCGGTGTTTACATGAACTCGATGCGCAAGAAGGTCACCGTTTCCCGTTGGCCAAGGGTGTCCTCACTCAGGCTGCTTATGTTGACGATATTGTTATCGGTTCCGACACCGAAGAGCAATTATTGCGTCGTAAGTGCGATATTGTCGGCCTGCTTCAAGAGGGAGCGTGTGAGTTGAGCAAATGGACGAGCAATAGTGCCCTCGTGCTCGAATCTCTCCACCCTGACGACCGAATAGATTCCGTATCATTTGACCCGCAGGACGAACAGTCGGTCAAGGTCCTAGGTCTCCATTGGAATACGAATTCGGACACCTTCGCTTACCATACCCGAACCCAACAAATTTCCTCGACAAAACGCCAAGTTCTCTCAGTCATAGCACGTCTGTTCGATCCTATAGGCGCGCTGGGCCCGTTGTTACTGTGGGCCAAATGTTTTATGCAGTCGTTGTGGTGCAGCCAACTTGGGTGGGATGACCCTCTGCCCGACGAATTATTGCGCTCATGGCGTCAATTTTGTTTGGAGTTAACCGATGTATTTGATTTGTCTATCCCTCGTTACATTCCGGTTGTGCGTCAGCGATATATTCAGTTGTTGGGCTTCGCGGATGCGTCCATCAAAGGCTACGCGGCCACTATTTATTTGCGCAGTGTTGACGCTGCAGGAGACATATCAGTTAAATTCATTACGTGTAAAACTAAAGTTGCCCCTCTCAAGAGTGCCGTTGCTGATGATTCCCTATCTATACCGCGTTTGGAACTGTGTGGGGCGTTATTGCTGGCACAGACGATGCACCATGTCCATCACGTTCTGTCGTCCGAGATCTCCATAACTAGTCTTCGCGCCTGGACCGATTCATCCATCGTCCTGTCATGGTTGACGTCGGACCAAAAATACTTCAAGATCTTTATCACCAACCGGGTCGCAAAAATCCACCAGCTTCTTCCTGACTGCAAGTGGGTTCATGTGTCAACCGCCCAGAATCCCGCGGACCCTGCTTCCCGCGGACTCCTACCCCGGGCTGCAACATCTTCGGATATCTATTGGAATGGCCCAGAGTTTTTGCGACAACCAGAAGAGCTTTGGCCAGAGTCAAAGTTCACACCGCTACGTCCTGATCAACTGCCGGAGACTCGAAGTAATGTCCTCTCGACGTTAGCTGTCCATGTTCAGCCGTCGTCACTACAGTTTATAGGCCAATATTCGTCGCTAGGGAAAATGTTGCGGGTATGGTCCTATGTCCTCCGTTATTTACGTCATCGTTTACGACGACAGCCAATCCGGGTTGGTCCGATTACGTACGCTGAACGAGAACAGTCATTAGCAGTTGCTGTACAACGTACTCAATCTCATTACTTTGCGGATTTGATTCAAATGTCGAAAAGACAATCTTCAGTCACACCGCCGTCACTGGCACAACTCGCGCCTTACATCGATGATAATCATATTGTACGAGTCGGGGGCCGCTTGCGATTTGCCAACATTAGTCCTGATGCAAAACACCCTATGCTTCTGCCACGTTCGTCACATCTCACAGACTTGATCATTCGCCATTACCATTTATCATTTTTGCACGGTGGGTCCAAGTTAGTGCTATCGATGTTGGGTCAAAGGTTTTGGATCATGTCGGGCCGAGCAGCGGTTAGACGTGTTATTTACTCATGCGTCACGTGTACACGTCATAGGGCTGTACGTCCTCAGCCAATCATGGCCGACTTGCCATCGTACCGTGTACAATCCTATCGTCCGTTTTCCCATGTTGGAACGGATTACGGAGGACCGTTTTTTCGTGAAGGAGCATCGGCGCCGAAACGCAAAGACCGTTAAAATTTACTTAGCATTATTCGTATGCATGTCTGTAAAGGCAGTTCATCTGGAAATCGTGTCGGATTTGAGCGCCGACGCGTTCCTCGCGGCGTTGGACCGCTTCGTCGCACGACGTGGTATCCCAACTAATTTATATTCCGATTGCGGTACAAATTATGTTGGCGCCGCTCGTCAATTGAAAACATTGTTCCGCGATGCCGAAACTCAGAATTACCTTACGTCGCACCTAAGTTGTACTTGGCATTTTAACCCTCCTGCCGCACCGCATTTTGGCGGAATTTGGGAGGCTGGCATTAAGAGTACCAAGGTCCATCTCAAACACGTCATTGGCCAACAGATCCTCACCTTCGAAGAATTTCATACTCTGATTACCGGATCGAGGGCATCCTCAATTCTCGACCGATCACGCCAGCGTCATCCGACCCGCACGATTTAAGCGCTTTGACTCCGGGGCACTTCTTGATCGGGGAACCTATCCACGCACTACCAGAACCCGACACTACCGACATCAAGATTAATAGGCTGAATCGATGGCAACTAATACGTCAATGCCACCAATCTTATTGGAAGAGATGGTCTCGCGAGTATCTGACGTCGTTGCAGACTCGATCGAAATGGCACAAGTCTTCCCCAAATCTGAAGGTCGGCGATATGGTCGTCGTCGAAGCACCGAATCGGCAACCAACTGATTGGCGGCTCGGTCGCGTTACCGAAGTGCACCCGGGGTCTGATGACGTTGTGCGCGTTGTTTCCGTACGCACTCAGGACGGCGTTTACAAGCGCCCCGTCGTCAAACTTGTCAGTCTTCCGATCGAACCCTGAACCTGTTCCTTTTAGTTACCACATGTACATATATTTTCTTGTGCTATAGCCACATATTCTTTTTCTGTTAATGTTAGTAGAGGTGATGAGTGTTAGGTCCCCTATATCTATGATTTATTTATTCTCATGTATTATTCCAATATGTTATTTTATGTTATGTTTTTCGCGACCTTTGTAAGTGTACGACCTGGTCAATATTGCCAATTACAACTTCAAGTCTTGTGTTTTCTTGAAAGACACCTGGGTCTTTCAACGTGGGGAGGAAATGTTGAATACCAAATTCAGTACGGCACTTTTAGCGCGTCGTGACCGTCACGTTCCGTGTCACCAGTTGGCCACCCTGGTCAGCGGCGACCAACTTTTAACCTTTGTACCCCCGGAGAGGGAACGGTCTCGCCTCGAGCGAACCGGCACGCGCCGCCGTGCTTTCGTCTTGTCGTTTACCAGCCGTCTAGGCAAGCATAGCAAAAGCCGTATGCTTTATCGCGAACCGGTGCGTCGTCGCCGTTTGAACGTTCCGTTGTTTTTTTTGTTGCCCCCGTGCAACTGAGCCCTCGTGCTCACCGACTCGTCGTGCACGTCCCTGTGTCCACGATTCGAGTTTACGGCCGCCTGTGCCGAATCCCCGCTCATTCGCGCGACCGCGTGTTCCGCCCGCCCGTTTTTACGCAGTGCGAACCGCTGTCCGTTAGTTTTGTTGTCGTTTGAACCGCGTCCCACTCCGCGACAACGAACGTGCACGCGTTGCTAGTATTTGCATGTCCAAAATCCCGCGACCGGCAAGTATCGCGTTTCGATCATCTCGATCAACGCCCGTGCCGTCCAGTTTTGGACCATCTCAACATAACCGTTGACTACCGTGCGCACGCACACGTTGTTCCTGTCGACCATTTCGTCGGATTCGACGGTAGTGCAAGTGGTACGTTCCAGCCCCCCGTCGTCGTCCAGTGCAACTGCAGCACCATCGTCGTGTTATCAACACAGACCATCCAGTATCAGGTCGTACACCCGTTATCACCTCAGTGTATTATTATTATTTTTTTGTCAACGTCTCCGACGTGTTAATAATTTGTTTGTCATTTATTGTTTTTAGCCGATCGGTCTGTGATCGCGCTCATGTATTTACTAACACTAGTACGTAAGATCATTATTCTGCAGAGCACGCTTAAAATATATATTGTTCTGTACACTGTTTACCTAAATGAAAAGCGTTGTTTGTTTCTGGTCACCTTACACTCATCATCTTAGGTACCACAATAATTCGTCGTATTTGAATCAACAGTTTATCTAATATACAGTCCACTCTCCCTGAAGGTTACAGGTTACATAAATCAGAGACAGTCAAACACACCGACGGGTTGCGTGTAGGTCGCCGCTCGTGCACACACACACATACACGCTCACACTCGTCCACCGGCTTCTTGTGCAGCCCTATCGCACAGTATAGTTTTTATAGTTAAGGGTTAAAAATGTAAACAAGGTTTCTCGTAAATATTTAATGTTGTAACCATTAAATCTAAAAAATATATTTACATGGTAAATATTTATAGACATTTAAGTTCAAATTTGGACGAAATTAGATATTTAAATGAAAAGTACCTACCTAAATAGAAACTAAGAAATACATGTATACATTATAATATATGGATGATATTTTCCTTTAATATATTAATCCACTTACTATTTTTAGATATTTATTGATACCATCATAATATTATATTAATACAGTATGGTACATATTATTATGTTATCAAATTATGTTTTAATATAATTTGTACACTTTCCTTCATAATACCCATGTGGTTATTCCTTTTTCATCGTTAATCCTATATACTTATATAATTATGGTGTTATGCACATATAATGTCCACATCGTAAATTTAATAAAACTATATATATTATATTCAAATACGATAACTGTCGTATAGTTATAGGACTTAATAACAATAATAAAAATAACGATTTTGTACGCGCGATAGAGTTTTAAACGGGAAAATACATTATACGAACGCGAAACCTGCTCGAACACGTCATTGCCGTGCAAGCAATATTGTCATTTCAACACTCGATTAGATCTCATAATAATAAGTTTGTATTTTAGAGCTACCTGTGGGCTAATAATGTAATCTATATGTAAAGCTCTAGTAGTTTCCCTGTAGTTTTTAGTAATAACGGTTCAGTCAAATGTGTGAGTTGCATGAATCATGAATATTATACTTATTATAAATACTCGTGATATAATGGCCGATAATGAGCCGATAATTTGCATTATTCATAACTATTTTACCATGAACTTTTGTTTTTTTTTCTACATTTTAAAGTCGATAAAGTAACTACATACCTACTGTGCACTATAGTGTAATATGATAACACGTTTAAATCATATAGATATATTATAATATCTAGGTAGTAAATAGTGACAAAATATACAGACTGGAATGTCATCAATGCTTATAATAAAACTCTCATTAGTAATCAATAAGGCACAGAACTTGATGACCTAAAAATGTAGACAAATTCGCCAATTGATAAGAAAAAAATTACCTTTAAACGAAGAAATACCGAAAAACACAATTTTAAAAATAACAACATTTACAAAATACTATTTTGTGTTTTTTACGTGTATATATTTGGCTATTAAAAATAATTATAACTTTAATGAATTAATCAATTTTAAAACTAGTCACGTCCGAGTTTCGTGTTACAACGTCTCTTGTGAAAACTATTTATTGTTAGGCGTGCGCTCAATGGTTTTTGAATATTCGTCAATGAAAGTTATATCCAAAGCATTGAACATCCTAGCATGATTATTTCAATTTCCTACACTACCTTGGTTTAAGCACCTTAGCTGACAGAGAGTGTCCACAAACATATCATTTTGGAATAAGTCGATTATTGGCTCCCATCTCTCCTATCACAAGTGAATTTCAAAAGTCCCTTCGGCCCCATACGAAACTTTGCTCCCTTCGCAGTCTCGTTTCACGCAATAAACGCAATAATATTGTGAAATATTTGAGGTTCAGCCAATTATATAATAAATATAAAAATAAATAAATTAATTAATCAAGTAAAATTAAAAATATATTAATGAATATTTTTGTTTATATAACTGTAGGGCTTGACCATGTAATGATAGTAGATTCTATCAAAATGGACTACATACTTAAATCGAAAGAAAGCATCACGACAAAAATATCTCCATTGTTCCATTAATGCTCAATAGTTATACTTATAAGCTCAAAATATATAAATAATGAGCAAAAGTGGTGACAGACTGTCAGTAGCACTCAGTTCTATATCCTGCAGAGACATATTATGTGTTTCAGTTTAATAGGTACTAAACTGCATTCATAGAAGCTAAAAGAATAATTAATTTGTATTAGAAATTCGAACATATATTATTCAAACATCGGAAAAAGCTTTTTAGATTATGAGCCGAGCGTTTTTTTTTAAATCTGTTTTCTTGTTGTAAAAAACTCTAAAAGTATCAAATAGTAGATACCTACTTTTAAAATTGAATACTTGAAAAGTTTTTTTTTACAAATTTCATAGTATCTGCTACTTTTATTAGAATATTTAAGAAAATAGTAAAGCTAGCGGTAAAGTAATAGTAAACGGTAAAGATAATATTATAACTTTTAAGACGTTAAGCCTGTTTTAAATACAAAATTTCATAGTAGTATTCAGTATTTACATGCCTTCAGAATTGTGTCAAAATATGTACAAAAATGCACAGTACACAATGATAAAATAAAATATCTTTAAATATAAAAAAGTATAAGACACGTGTCACTCAGTCACTGTCCACTTAACTTTTAATTGGATAAATTTCTATTATTTTTGTACTTATTACTTGTTATAAACATACTAATAACAACGCTGTACAAAATAATATTTTTGATAAGCATAAAAAAGACATATAAAATATATTATTATTACAACTAAGATAAAAAATAACACCATTTTAACTAAAAAATTCAAAAAAACATATTTTAAATTCTATGATAGAGAATGAATACAACAATCAAAAACCATAATTTTAATATTCTATTTTTTGCATTTTGCATTTTCCAAAGAACATTATTTTTATAATAACTCTAATAATGTACGTTAAATAATTAGTTATTTTAAATAATTTCTAACATTTAACTATAAATATTAATAAATATAGTACATATCTATGTTATTAATTACATTAATTGTCATTCAATTTGATACCAGATTTCATGCAAATGGGTCTCACACTAATTGCGAAGTATCTACATAATATTAGTTTGTTATTAACTATTGAGGTCAGGGTAAAAAAATCTAATGAGATTATATCTCCCGATTGACTTCAAAAGTAAACTACGGGTTGACAAAAGAAGAAATTATATTATTATAAGACGAATTTACTAATATGAAAATAACAAGCAATTCTATAGTATGTAAAGATTGTTATTTATTAAGCGTGAAGAATCAATGATAATAGTGAGCATATATTGTTCACTGTATGGCTGTAACTACTTTGGCGGTAGCGTTATAAAGCATCAATTCAATCAAGTCATCAAAGGCGAAGCACGGTATTCATCAACACCATAATATGATTAAAGTCATTGTGTTTATATTATGACGTACCGAAATTCACAACGCCAATTTTAATCGGATTGACCTGAATAATAATTTTAGATCTAAAACGTTTAACATATTTTTAGTGTCCCCTATGATATGCGTTATTAATTCCCATATTGCAGGGGATTGTTTTCACTTGAAATATTACTTCCGAAGGATTGTTATTTATATAAAATATTTTTTCAGAATTATTTTTAATCAAACATTTTTTTTTAGATATTTTCATTAGTCATCCTGTAATCTATATAATATTAATATGATACACCAATCACGCGTGTGCCATTAATTATTGTTATACAAGCTCTGTACTAACTAAACTCAATAAATAACAACTATATGTATGTGTAACTATTTAAGTTATTTAGATTGCATAATTATTAAACAAGATGGTAATTAGCATTTACAATATTGTTTCGTTCCATGGAATAGTGGTTAAACAAATCCTTATATTGACATTTCCCTAAAAATAAAATATTCTAAAATTGTATTTCCTGCGTATGAATACTTTTATAAAATAATATTTCTTGACCATAAAATATCGGTCAGGAATTTTTCAATCTTAATTAATTTTATTCTTGGTCTTTATTTGTCCTGAATTCAGTGTTGATACTTATCTAGATAAATATTAAGTTTTATTTTATCTTATCTAGATAAATAGTTGCAAGTTATCTAACTAATTATATAAGAAAATAAATTCACCTATCTAGATAAATTCGTCTATATAAATAAACATATTATGATATTATAATTATTAAATTTATATATTATGTATAAATAATAATAATAATATTTAAAATCAAATAAAGTGTTTTTTATTTATTATTTTAACATCATTATTGTGTTTAAGTCATATTCAAGCTTTAACTAAGATGTACACTTAAAAAGTTAAATTAAAATAAACTTCTTTTATCTAGGTAAAAGTATTTACCTTTTATCTTAATCTAGACACATTTTTGTCGTTTTATCTTTATTATTTATCTTTAATTAGATAAAAAAAGAACTTATCTAACCCCAACACTGATCCTAGTTTTGATGCATTCCTTAATTTATCAGGTCATAAAAATAAAATTCCCGAATTTGATAATATTTTCTAAGATTTTATTTCCTGCGTATAAATATTCCTATTAAACACTGTTTCAGATTTTGTTCCTCTAATATATTGGCCGTTTAATTAAACAATCCTAATCAATTTCTGTCCTGATCATTTTTTTCCTGTGTTCTACCTATCTACCTACTATTAAAAACGTACAAAGCCATAGCTATGTTCGGGCGGACGCCGAACTCTTATTTTTCTTTTAATAATAAGTTTATTCAAATTTCGATTTTTAGAATTGTTAAATATATCTACTTAACGACCATATTTTAAAATTCATGAGATTTTTGTACTATTTACTTAAAGAGAGTCATGCTGTAATAACAATTCAGTTTTTCAAATGAGAACCCCTTTTTATTGTAAATTATTTAGTCTAATTCAAAATTCGAACGAGTAATTTCTCAGTTATTAAAATGTTTTTGCTAAGTATAATAATCAATACAAATGGTTTTCCAAAAATATATAATATAAAATAGATTAAATATTGAATTTAGTATTTATTATACTTGGACCATTTTTACAAATTATAAATATTGATGGATTAGTACTAACTTCTACATGTTTTAAATCACCATAGCCTCCATATCTTCCAAACCCATTACCATGGACCAAAATCCATACTACGTATTATCATAGTACCTAAAGTTAATTTAAATTAAATGAGAAACTACTAGTTCGAATTTTGATTTCGATAGGTACGTCAATATTGTTAGAAAAATAATCTGCAAAATAATTAACAATAAAAAGGAGATTCTTATATGAAAAATAAAAGTTAGGTTTTTTTTAGGACACTCCTTATGGTGTAAAAAAAATCTCAAGAATTTGAAAATATGATCTTAAATTTCCAAAACTCGGATTTTGAATAACTGCATTATTGAAGACAAAAATTTAATTACAAGGTGAACCACCACCCTATTATGTTATCCTTTTTTATTATAAAATGAATTATTTTACGAAAATTGAATATAGGTACCTACTAACTGACATTAATTTTGGTTTATTTAATTGCATCTAAAAATTTGAGAAAGTAACGGATTTTCGTAAGTAAACGATAACATGATAAGAGTAAAAGTAATTTTGACTTATGTAAAAAATGTCAATGTCACAAAAATAATGCCCAGCGAAACTCAGGAACATTCTTTTAGTCAGTTTTTAATAAACGATAAAAGAATTTGATCGTCATCATAATGCCTTGATCTAAAGTGACGTTAAGATAATTAAATTTTTTAATTTAGTTTTAATTACGTTTTAAAATACATTAGTGATTGATTATTTCTAAAAAAAAAAACATCAATCAAGTTAATGAAAAATACTCTTAAAAAGTAAGAGAGGATTATATTTTTAATCATCACCCTTAGAAAACTATACTTAAAATGTTCTAGTTATTGTTAGACTCATAAAATCATAGATTAAAAAATCTAAGACGTTTTTATTTTAGAACCAATTGATTGTACAATCAACGAAAACGTTATAATTATAATATATTATTATGATATCAATAATTATATATCAATATTACTAATTCCTTCAACATTTAAAGCTCAATACGGTAAATGATACAACTTGAAAGTATAAATTGATCGAATTTAAATTGTAGAATTAATTTTGTCAGAATAAGGTGTGCAATATTTACTAGTTTTTTTTTTTTTATTTATCTTATAAAAACAACTCGGCAGCAAAGGCCATTAGTTCACAATTATTAATGACAATTTAGATTATATACATCATAGATACAATTATATTTTGTTAATCAAATTAGTAGGTTTAAGAAATTTCAGCGTTATTTTGTTCTGGTCGGGATGTGGTCCGAGAGTTGAGTCGAGGGTTTCGGTCAAGTTGAGGTCCATTCGCTCCTGGTCGTAAACATGACATTCAGTCAAGATGTGTTTGACGGTGAGAAGTTGGCCGCAGGCTTCACAGAAGGGGGGTTCGTCGTTAGACATGAGATATCCGTGGGTAAGTCTAGTATGTCCTATTCTTAAACGATTTAAGGCGGTTTCTTCTTTTCGATTGAGGTTGGAATTATTCCATCTGAAAGTTGTTGACTTGATCTGGTTTAATTTAGTATTCTGGCTATTCCAGGATATGTGCCATTTTTTCCTAATATATGTTTTCAATGTGTTTTTAAAGTCATAGTAGGTTATGAAGTCTAGTAATGGCGTGTTCGTGTCGGAGATGGCCATTTTGGCATATGTATCCGCAGTTTCGTTACCTGGGATACCGGTGTGCCCTGGAATCCATGTTAGTATAATTTGTTTTTTATTTTGTTTAGTTTCGTCAATTTTATTTTGGATGAGGATGGCAATGTCACCGGGGTGGGTTTTGTTTTTAACACTGTTTATGGCGCTAAGGGAATCACTGAGAATTAAAAAATTGGTGTGTGTTGAGGTGTTTATTACTTCTATGGCTTTTAGAATTGCCAGAGCTTCCACGGAAAATATTGAACAATCATTGGGAAGCTTGAAAGTTAACTTTTGATTTTCGAGTATGATTTACTAGTTTATATTGAATGATAGGTACTAATTTATTCTCTAGTCGCCGCTCACCAGGATAAAATATAATTTAAAATATTCTTTAAATTGATAAAAAATTATAAACCTAATCAAAATCTCAACAAAATCAGATATTGAATGTTTAACATACAAAATAATGTGAAATAGGTTTTTAATATAATAAATAATAATTGCATGCGAATTTTCATATATTCAGATATTCTTACAGTTATATAATAATTTAATATGTAAATTAGGTTTATTTTTCCCAAGAGTTCGACGAAATTAATTTTTTTATATATTTATTATTACAAAATCAAACCAATTAGTTTTTAAAGGTCTTATCAGTTTTTATTCAAATGTAATTATATTTCATGTGTATACAACTAATTTAGTAAAATATTTTATACCATATTATATTATTATTCATTATAAGTTTTTTTTATAAACACCAATGTTTTAATTCGGCGTCTTGCTGTATAATATGCAACTAATATAAAATAACTTATAATACTGAGAAATTATTTACACAAACACAAACATAAAATTATAATAAGAATAATATTAAAATTGTTGCTATAATACTTTAATGTGTTTAAAAATAATGAAATACGATGATCGAAGACACAAAACTATATTTAAAGCACATCTGCAACACTACAGATGTGCCTTAAATTCCAAAGTTACTGCGGAAATCTGAGATAATATTATAATTTATAGTATTAACAATTTTTGAGAGAACTTTAAGTATTTACATGATTAGATTCTGGAAACTCGTTGGTATGTTTCTTTCTAAGAAAGACACTACCTAGTCTATACTTGTAAAATAAACAAGAAATAGGACACCTATAGCTGTTTTGTAATCTATCTGTGTGACAGATGGACACTCGACACGATTAATTTGGACGTGCTGTTTATAAAGGTATTTATATTTATTGTCCCTTTATGACCGGTTTTGTGAATGAAATTCGATCAGGACGCTTATAATCCAGTTTTAGAACATATTTATTTTCAATTGTTTTAGGTATAGGTATGAAAAACATATAATCATTAATCGCTGCTGCCCTTTTAATTATAATTAAAAATTATAATGTAATCAAATAAATTCTTTATTTTTAATATTTTTATATTAATGTTAAAAACTAATTTGCTTTTTACCTTTTAAATTATTGTGTGATTAAAGGTATGCATAGGCCCAATTTACGATCGTCCGGGATACCATTAAAATGTCTTCGTCTCGACGTATTTCGCTTTGTAAAAAAAGTGTACACTTCTTTCCATTCGTTCTAAGTAATATATCGCTATTTCTATAACAATCGATTCCGTTAAACCTATTATCCTCGTCTCCCCTATGGTCCTATCCCATTTCATTCCTACTTAACGAGTCAAATATATTATTTAGAAACGAGGCAAAACTCAAATTGCTGTTATAATTTTTGAATAAACTTGCAATTATTGGTAATAGTTATTACAGCTTGAGATCTTTCAACTTTGTTCGTTGAAGCTGACGCCCATACTAAATTATACACGAGACTTGCGTATGTGCGATACGCAAACGAATTTTTAATGTTCTACTTGATCGTTAATGAGAGATTTTTGAGGTGTTGGCTGCGGGCCAGAGTAATGGATTCAAAGTTCTTATGTGCTCCAATAGTTGTACATGATTTTAACTTTTATCGACGTACGTTTACTGAATAAAGAAAAAACTTTTAAGTAGCTGGCTGAGTGGTCGTTGTTATTGGTTTTTTTTTTTTGATTTTAACGTAAATTCGTTCTAGGCTGTTGTATTTGTGTGTGTCTTTCCCCATCTTTTTTCCCTCATTTTTATTTGCCAAGTACCAACTGATAATCAATTTTGTTTGGTAAAAATTATCGAAACTTACTTATCTACAGTATGTGTTTAGCTTTTATCAATAGTGTCATCAGTTCTAATTTCTAGATAAAGTAGATGAAACCTAGTTAGTAACAAATTAAAAAAAAAAAAGTACTTATAAAAAACCTTTTTTTAAATTTTCAATCCTAACATATAAATAAAACTTTTTAATATTTCTTAACTACAAAATAATTTGCAAATATTCGTGTATTTTTATAAATTTTTGTCAAAATATGAACTTTAAATGTTAATAAAAAAAATCATGCATATTTAAGCCTATTTCTAATATTTTGTAGATAATAGTATATCAATATTTATACAAATACATTAGATACAAAATTAAAAAGTCGAAAATTTCAAAAATAGTCAAAATATTTTTTTTTTATTGTACCATGATACAGAAAATGTATGTATGGAAAATGCTAATACATACATCTGGTAAAAATGTCAAGTATCTACATACATCGTTAATTTAGGGGTGAATATGCATTGTCGTCAAAATTTGTTCTTCAATAACGTTCATAAAAAATGTAACTGTTTTTGAATCACTACAAAAATCGATTTTGTTAAAAACTGGTTATGCGTAAAAATTCTAGTTTGTTCTTAACTCCTTTTTTGATTATAAAAATTACTAGGATTTTTCAATTTTGATCTCTTAAAAGTACTTTATAGTTCCAATTTTATACTAGAAACCACCCCCGAGTTTGAAAATCGAAGTATTTTTTCAACTACTATTCATGTATATAAACACAAAAAATAAGAAAACCACACATCATTGTAAAATCAATACATTCATCGCTCAACTCAGAATCTAAATTGTTAACTATAACTTTTTTGAATTATTTTGACCATTAAAATATATAACGACTAACAAATTTTTTTTATTAATTAAAATGTTAATTTAAGATACACTGAAATAAATTCGAACAGATTACAGATGTGATCATTACAGATTTTTTGCCCCTGTTTCAACCGTGAGGTTTGAACCCGGTGGGGATTGCTTTTACATTGCTTCCACCCGGTCCCACATCGTTTTTTTTTTAATTTTAAAACATTAAAATGTACATCACGTTGATCTCTCTCGGGGTTTTCCGAGATGTATTACCAGAAAATGCCTTTCCCGAGAACCGCGGCGGCTCTATACACAATTAAAATATGTATACATACGACCTATAGTCTGATTGGGTCTTCGTATCCGTTTGTCTGCATATGTCTGTAATATGTCACTCAAAGCGTTGACGGCGTACTGTTCATGCTCCTCATTATGGACAAAGGCACCTTCAATCCTACTTGATGACGACTAGCCTGTATTCGGCTTTTGTACCATTATCGACAGGCTATGTCGCTACTATGTAGCTCAGGCCCACATAAAAATACGACAACAGCTTGTGGCTTCGTTTTTCTTCCTCGCAATAGTTTGGTCAATGGTAGCCGAGTCACATACCATATCTCACGTTCAAAGAGTGATCAAATAATTATTATAATATAATATAATATAATATGAATCCCACTGGTTTGGACAGTAGAAGTATCGTCGTGTGGGCTCTGTGCCCTCTTCATCCTCATTTTTTTTTTTACCTATGACTTATGATTATACCTAATGATGTCCAGGGTTCGGCAATTGTTGCATTTGCATATTCCCTAATGATGACTGTAGAATAATTTATAAATTAGTTTTAAGACATAACGAATTGAAATACAAACATTTTAATTGCATATTTTTGCTTATTTTTCTGTTTTTTTATGCAAAACGCATATTTGACAAATGTTGGCAATTTAATTGTTTTTTTATAGCATATTTACGCATTTTTACGTTTTATGTTAAATACTTTTATTTTAAAAGTTACTATTTTTTTACTGTCATTCGTCGGTCAGTATACCTATATAATCATATAACAAGTCATCGTGTCATCGAACAGGGCAGCTAGGGAAATACCTAATGGTTCCTGCGTATATAGCTCTGTTTAATTGTAATTCAATACTACCGTAAATCATAAATCGTTTTGAGTATGCAAAAGAAAAAATAAAGAAAATTAAATTGACCATACAGTCATATAGAGTATGTTTATAGAGTTATTGTTGTCAAAAAATTACCAAGTAAAAAAAATTGTCTACAATTTAAAATTTAATCAAATTTTTTAATTGGTAAAAAAAAATTTCAGTTGCATATTTTGGTTATTTAAAGTTCATATGTGCAAGCATATTTCCTTCAATTTTTTGGGCAATAAGTCCCGAACCCTAATTATGTATAACTGTTTTGCGTTATTCAATCTTAAAGCGCTGATTAATTACGACGTTCGAAAAACATTTACCAACCTACCTCGTTTAAACCATTTCTGATATTATTTCATAAATTGGTGACAGTTGTCGGAAGTATATGTTTAGACTCGGAGAAAATACCAAGCAAATAAAAAAACCGACGTTTTTGTAGTAATATAAGATTTACGATCCATAAAGGAACCTAGTCATGAAACTTTTTAGCGCTCCTTCTACATGGAAAAATATAAGCAAGAAAATATAATAACAATAATAATTTTGAAAAAATCACTCACAAATTCAATCACATTGAATTGCTTAGAACCCAAAAGAATAAAAATAAATAAAAATAAAAATATATGATTTGAAATTGTTGTTCATATTATTTGGTTTTGAACTTCAACCATATTCTTAGTCATACTCAACTTTTGATTACTATGAATACTTTTTTGTGCTGCAAATAGATTTGAAATATTTATTTTGTGTTTTATAATAAAAATACAAACACAAAAAATTACAAGTTTACTTTCGTTTTAAGCTTCAATGGAAATTTGAATGAAGACTTCTCTCCACTTAATTTTAAAGTATCTAATTGTCATATTACAAAATATACCTAACTATAAACTTACAAAAATAACTTATCTAAACACATTCCTGAAAATCTCTCGAAGACAACTAAATTACAAGATATAATTTAAAATACTTTGAATAAATATATTAAAATTAAAATTTTAAATACACAAAAAAAATATATATTTAAATACATTTTAAAAGTCTTTTTAACGAGTATATATGCATACATAATATTCATTGTACCTCATTTAGTATATCATATAATTATCATGTATAGATACGTTAATGTGATAGTATTTGCATTCGTGGTAAAATAGAAGAAAACAATATGTGTATTGTGTTTAATAATATATAAAGGAAGGATTATTGAATTTTCAACGTCTCATACGCAAAATAATAATCCCTTGACACTTCTATTTTATATTTTCTGCGCACTTGCAACAAAAAATTCGGAATCCATATTCCATACACCGAAAAAGTGTTTCCAGCTGGGATTTCACTAGAAAATATTACTGTGGTATATACTTATCTATATCTACCTATCTATAATGTACATATAGGTACCTACTCAATAAATCTCAGCTCTTGTATAAATTATATAAATTAAGTCATTTGTAATATTTACACAAAGCTTTTTTTTAGATAATTTATCATAGTAGGTATTGTAATTAATTGTAATAGTCGGCCATATAATATGAAATAACTTTTATTAAAATGTATAACAATGTTAATAATATGAAAATATAATAGGTATAGTTAAAACTTTGAACTAATAAGCTGTACCTAAATCAAGGTTAATATTAAATTTGATTGTATGATCAATTTTATTCTTATTATAAAGAATATATTTTATTATGCAATAGGGTGTATTATATAGGTAGAAAACCTAACTAATAAAAATCATCGTACAAACTCAGGATTTATCAAAAATTCAATGTTTGATAGAAAATAATATTACAAAAATATGGCTTCTATTTTTTAACAAACTTTGAAATTCATTCATAATATTTGTAGAAGGTTGGTAGTATAATTATGTTTTCAGTAATCATATTGCCAAATGTGAAGACAATTAGTTTAATATGTTTATTTAAAAATGACAATTTTAAACTACAACACACTTTACATATTATAAAGAATAATGAACCTATATTATTTTATATGGCTACCTAGTTATTTTGGAAAGTATAAAGTTATCTATTCAAAAACAATGTATACCTATGCATGAGAAAGTATCGAAGAAACTGATGATATTCAAACTTATATTTAAAGATTACATCAATTTTTTAAAGTTATTCGTGAATATATATAACTAAATGTATATTAATATATATATATTATTATATATTTCTTAATATATTACTTTCTTAATATTTGATTTTTAGAAATCAACAGATAAACACTATATTATATAGTATATATATATATATATATAATATATATGAAATTTGAATAATAAAAACCTGCATTGCCGTGATCAAAAATGAGTACCTATCAAATAAAGTCAAGCATTTTCACATCATATACTGGTATTGAGCATTGAAATATAAAAATGTATTCGTGGTTATAAAACAACAATGTATTTCATCCACACCTAGCGATTTGCATAAGAAGCTCGCGTGGGATCAGACAAAATGACGAAAACAATTTACTCGTTCGATAATCCTACGTGCTTGTTAAAGCCGAGCCATTTTGAAATTACCTTTCGTCTACTCAATTGTGTTTTGTATTTTTAAGAAAGAACCCCTTTATATGATATAGGTACCGGTATATGTGTGCGGTTCAATGTGTGCCAATCACTCACCGCATTTCACACTCCCAAATCTGTTTATACTAGGTATAATGGAGTGTTCTCTTTATCATATATGTCGTTAACACTCAAACTCACTTAACCTAATTTCATGAAGAAAATAAATATTATTTTAAACTTCTGTTCGTCCAAGTAAAAATTCAATAACACTAATACCACCAAGTAATAAAAGTCAAAATTTGAACATGAGATTTGTTAATATATAATTGAACACAAGTCATATGAAATCAATGTAATTAAAAGATTATTAGTGTAGAAACTCTGTTTCGAAAGCTATTCGTTTGATTTTGGGCTCAACATTGTAAGCTCGTCAAAAGATAAAACGCATACTTGTAATTATTGTTTTCCTTTCAACAACAAAATAATAATTTTGTCAATATGAATTTCAAAATAATTATTTTATCAACATATTAATTGTACACAATGTTAGGTTTTTTTACTTAAAACAATGCCAAAATAGTTTCAAAAAAATAATAACTTGAAAATGTCTTATTTTTGTCATGGTCAATTAAACACTCAACATTTTTAATTTACAATAATAGAAACAAAATTCAAAAAGAGGTGATGATTGATAATGATTGATATAAATTTACAATAGCCCATTTAATTATATAAAGTAGGTACATGCCGAGGCTGTATTATATAATATATGCTATTATCAAGACGTTCGGTTTTCTGATCGAGTTAAATGTGTGGAATTTAGTACCTGCGAATCGATATTGGCTCGACACCATTTAAAAATGCCATTTTAATTGCATTATTGCGAATACGTTTGACGTACACACAGACGGATGATCTAACTTTTATAAGTTGGATAACCCTGCAGAAATGTAAGGCCTACTTGATAATATTGTAAAAAGCAGGGATGGGCAACTGGCGGCCCACTTACCTTTTTTGTTTGGACCGTGCTACATTTTCTAATATGAAGCATATCAAATTAAAACATAGAAATCATCTTACAGAATATGAAACTTAAGGTCCCCAGCCTTCGTGTTTAATCTTTTGAAACATACCTAAGTTGATTTTGCTCTGTTATAATCCTGCAGTCACACATCCCCAAAATTCAAGTTAAACAAGTTGTAAAAAATAACAAAATTAATGCTAATTCAAAATTGGTTTTTTATTAACCTTTTATTTTTTTTGCTTTCTAAGCTTTGGCTCACTAGATTTTAAAATTCAAAAAATTGGGCCTCTAGTAACTTTGTGTTGCTTATCTCTGGAATAACGAATTAAACTCGGATGGCCAAACGTACGCGGCACGATACAATATAGTTAACGATGACGCCGAAGTACACAATCCTAATGAATTTCTTAATTCTTATAATCCACCCGGACTGCTTCCACCTCACGTAATACATTCAATAATAATTGGTATTGCTGTTATGTTGTTGCTGCGACATCTAACACCACCGAAGCTATATGCAGGCACTATCGATTCCACTATAGAGCCAACGAATGTGGTGCAGCGTGCGCGCTCGCGAGTGTTAGTCTGTATAATATGTGTATGTTGTGAATCGGATGATCATATTAAATAGTACGTTCAGGTTGGGACATGAGGTTGTTACTTTACATCACGATCACATGGGGGAAAAAATTGATAATAACCTGGTTTAATTTGTATTAAAGATGTCAAATAATCTTAAGGTGTTAAAAAGAATCAAAATCAGATTAGCCAAAGCCCCACAATTTTAACACAGTAGAAGGTCTAAAAACGATATATTTTTATTGACCGACTAGAGCCCTCCTTACCACATAATAAATATTACATAATGGTTTCCAGAAAGTTAGGCTGATAGTTAAAAAACATAAAATAAGATAACTATATCACAGTGACACAAAATACCTATGGAAACTTAAATTATAAAAATAACTTATGTCAGCCAATCTCAAAAGTTGTAAGGTAATGTAAAAAAAAAAACTTAGAATGATCAAATACATTTTTGTAAAATTAATTACCTAAAACCCGATTAATATATAAATTCTTATTGTTTTATTTGATTTTCAGTTTAATTGTAATACTTGTTTTTTGGATCATTGCATACAAGTGGCTGTATTAAAATAATATAGTTATTTATTATAAGTACCTACGATCTACCTATTAAATTAGCATTTAATAAATATAATAGGTTTAAAAATAGATATTTTAAACAAAAAAAGTTTATTATCAGAAGCATATTTAGCACATTTATTATCTAGTGAAATTATTGTTGAATTACCTATATACAGTATATCTACCTACTTAGTTTTTTGTTCACCTTTCTTAGGTACATAATATAGCCGTGACTCGTGAGCTCATTATGGTATATTTTTTAATCAACTAAAGGTTATTTTTGTATTATAAATCAGTTTTAGATTCAAGATATAGGTTAAGTAAATAAAATATTGAATAGGATTGAATATTTGAATATCTTCATCGAATTGTCTTCAATAAATTAATAAATACATCATAATATTATTAATGCTATATAATCCAATAACACTTCGTTTTTATATTAAATACACTTTTAATATTTATTTTCAGATTGAAACTCTATGCTCGACCTACAACCCAAATGTATTCATAGTTATGTATTCAGTAGTCGACGAGAGGAGTTTTGATATGGCAGAACAGATGTTACTGTTTCTATGGAAAGGCGAGTACATTCATACGAGAGGTGTGATATTGGTTGGCAACAAATCAGACTTGGAACGAACAAGAAAAATTCAAACAAATGGTTAGAAAATATTTTAATTACTTAATTTATTAAAATTACAAAACTCTTTTGGTTTTAAACAGTTGGACGAAATTTGGCATACAGTTGGAACTGTAAATTTATTGAAACTTCAAGTGGGATCGATCATAATGTGGACAAGCTACTAGTAGGTATTTTGGCTCAAATCAAGCTAAACCCGCTCAGGGAAAGGATGTATAACAGCAAAAGGAAAAAATATAGCGTCACAAAACTATACAAGGACTTTTTAGCTTACTTAAGAGGCGTTAAGTCCAGTGAAAATTTGTTCAGTATTTAATTATTTTATCAACATGACATATTTCAATATTTTTCGTGGACCAATTTCTTTATCCGATACCCAATTTATATTATATCCCCCCTCTCCCCAAGTACAAACTTTACACATTTTATATAAAATTGGATATTACAAAAAAAAATACATATCTAACTTTAGATAAAATAATGTTTGTAAAATATATTTATGTCACATTGTGTTTATATTAAAAACCTCTCATCAATTAAGGTTTTCTTGGCCAAATTCCTTTTGCCAAATGTTGTTCTGATGACGCTCATTACCTACATGAACACATAATTCGATTAAGTATTAATATTTATATAAAACAAATTGTATTCCTAATTTTGTAATACATTAAAATCTTAAAAAAAATTACATTTATAAAAGTAGTACTTAAATTGCATACATGTATACAATATAATATAATCAATATAATTTACAACTTTATTTATGTTCACTTTTTTTAAGCATAATTCCTGTGATTACAAACCTTGATTAAAAGTCCTGTGATAATTGCAGCGAGCACAATATTTTCAGTAAGTACGTAAAAAAATGACAACATCATCAAATCAAATATTACTAAAGTACACTCATTTCCGTAAAAAATCACTTGATCAAACGAATGGCCGTCATCTATAAAACAGTTATACAATGTATTATATAAATATTACAATAACAATTTTATAGTCAGTACTCACCTATAAAAAATACTCCTTTGTCCAAAGGGTCGGAGTATTCAATCCCTAATAGCTTTTCGACGAAAGTCTTTTCGCGAATTTCATAATCCAAATCTTTCAAAGCCTAAAACAAATTGTATTAAGTCATATTTTGATTTTATAGTAAAATTGTTAACACACGTGATCCAAGAAAGCTGCTAAAAATTTATTCATGTTATTGTACGCCTGTCCTATTTTTACCATATCCGTTTTATCTACTTTTTTAATTCGAAATGACGAGCCAGAGATCTGTTTGGATTGTATCTAAAAAAAAATGTTTGATAAAATAAAATCGAAAACATATTATTTAGGTAAGTATTAAATAATATGTGATCGTATTTACACTATTCAAAGGCGCCATAACTCGTCGATAATATGTCTTCAAAGATGAAGGAACAGTCATTTCAAACGTCTGATTCTCTGTACCTGGCATCAAACCTCTATGCCTAACCATATTGTCTTCTTCCCTTCTAAGTTGACCAATCAAACTCTCCATGTCAGTATCCGAAAATCCATGAGCAGATCTACGTTTAAATCATGATTGAATCACTCGTCACATATCAGCCATTTGTAATGTTCGTTTGAACGTCTTTTAATATTATAATGTAGTGCAAGTTGTTTACCTGCCATGTATATAGTAACCAAAAAATTCCGCAGACAAAATGAACACACTGATATTAGCCAACGAACAAATATCGACAAATTGCTGTATACAATTCTTTATGTACCTCTCATATATTGCTACTGTCGTTATCCACTGTATACGTAAAAAATGTAAATTTTAAATTTTAATCATATTTAAAAAAAAATATATTTTTTTGGTTTAAGCTAATAATTTCAAACCATTTAGGTACTTTTCTAAACTACATTTGACACAAAATTAACGATATTAGAGTGTAATCTAGCTGGTAATCACAAGTTGATTTTATTTAGTAAATAAGCATGTTTACTAAAATCTTGTCATTATCAGTGACAAACACATACTAGTACATTTTAGCATACGTACTCTTTCCTTTATGTAGGAATGTAGGATTACATTTATATTATTTAAATATTGGTTATTATTAATACTGAATTGTTTCAAACAATTTAAATATACAAAAAAAAATTGTTAATCACTGTTTCTAAAAGATAGGACTTCAATTGATAAAACAAAATTTGAAATAGGTAGGAAAACTCACATATTATATAGAACCCATAGTTTTTGAGACGTAAATTAAGATCAATAAAGACAAATACTCCATTTTACACTTGCCTACGTACTTTCACAAGAAAACAATAATAGATTATCATTATTTAACTTGTACAATTCAGCGTTAGACTGTTAGAGTCGTCAATACATAACGACAAAAATGTTCACAACCTTCTCGAATTATTGTTTGCTTATGTATTATGGAGTTAACTTCATTGCAAACAATAAATCACAAAAATAAATAAAATACATAACAGTGGAATTTTTCATACCTGAACTATGTACACAATGCTGAACACAATAACAAGCATACCAAATCCTAAAAGCTGACTAATCGGTCTATACGGAACTTTGGTTAAATGCACTTCGGGCTCAGCTGCAGCCCAATTTTCTAAACCATAAATCTAAAACAATATTTTATCGTAATATAAAAATTATAGTATGTAAAGTTGTTGTTTTGTATTATTCAGGATATACTATAATATTATGTTTAATATCTAAGAACTTTAATATCATACTAATAAAGAGTGTCAACTAATAAGCAACAAATAGTTTATGGCTTTTGCACAACTGATGATCCGGCAAACTCCATTTGTAAACAAATGACTTATGCGAATTACGAACATTTAACTTGTTATATATTACGTTGTTAAAAAATTCAACATTATTAAATATACTTTATTAATATGTGCATACTTTTAAGAGGAGTATAGTAAACAAAAGTTGCAAGGGCAAACTAATTTTTCTTTTCGTCTGTATTTCAGCCCATTCGTTTGCTACAAAATAGCTTCTCCATATGCTTACAGTTTGCTTTTGTGTAGCCATTATACCATTTTGTTTCTGATTTGGTGAAATTCTTGGTTTTTCCCAATCTACTAAAAATATGTCAATGGTTGTTTGTTTCCATATTAATCGTACAATTTCAACAATCTGAAAAATACATTAAGATTAATGATATATCTATAGGTTTCTGATATGTAAATCTTACTCTATATCTTTTAAGTACCTATGCCTTAAGGTAACAAAAATCACATGCTTGCCTATGAATATATTTACATATTAATATATTTTATTAAAGCAAAGAACAGCTTTTAAATAAAATATAAATTCTGTTAAGTGAGGTTTATTTTTATATAGGTAGTTCTTTCAAACGAATACATAAATAACATACACGAACACGATGTACAAATTATTTCTCGAAACACTTTTGTACAACAAAAGTTGAATGAGAAAGAGCTTAATAATGTTCAAAAAAATTTTAATATTTGCACAAAAGATAAGACAAAGAAAATATTAAAGAAAATACATATGAGTTATATAATTATTTAGTTTAGTTTAAGTTAAAATCATACATCTCACCAAAACATTTTCATATAATTGGTTTTAAAAAGTCACTTTTAATTGCACCATTCAAATTTATTAAATTTATCGTAGTATCAAAATGAATCTCTTACGCTTAGAATCTTACATGGTGACGATTAACTTTAATGCCCAATTAAACGTCCAACAGACAATTATTTAAATTGTTCGATGAACTTTGTATATTTTAACTAATGTCTGGAATATAGGTAATCTAAATAAGTACCAAGATTAACTTCAACTAAAAATAAGGGGGGAAAATAGGTAACCGCTCTACTATACAGACATACAGTAGGCGTCTAGTGTACCTCGTCATTGAATAAGTCACAGTAATGTATGTGTAGAATTTGAATTTTTCACTTTTTGACCCCCAATCCTCCCTAGTAACAACTAGATTCATTATTCTATCAAAAAATATATCGGAGTTGAAAATCTCAGCACTTTTACTTCTTCACGTCAAAATGTGATGACAGACAAAAAAACACACCTATAACCGCCCAGAATTTAAAACAACATTTATATTATGTTCTATTTTCGTAACACCTTTAATTGCTACTATATAGTTTTTAATCATCGACCAATCGATATACATACTTTTAATATGAATGCAATAACTACATAACGGTTAACAACAGCTTCCAGATCTTGTGACGGTAAAAGAATGAAAACAACACTCTGAGCTTTATAAAAGAGCAACGTATGAACAGCCAATATTAGACAAACCACAAATATCATATTAGAAAAATGCGAACAACAAGTAATTGCAAATTGTCCAACTGTCCACAAGTCAATTGCCATTCTTCCACATCGTTTGGATTCGCTCCACGTGTGTATACAACTCCAGATGAACACACAACCACTGAGAATACCCAAACTCATCTGAAAAAAAAGCAATAAAAAGGTAAGCTATCCGAAAAATACTGACGGAATATTACACAACAGTCTTACGTCAACATAATGCAGTATATCATTTTCCATATAAAATTCTACTGTGAACGTCACAGGACACAGCTCATTCGACGATATATTCTCATCAGTTATTTGACCGTATTCTAAAACCATAAACGGTGGATAGATATTTCCTTCCATTTCAATCTCACGTTGAGCTTGCACCCTGTAATTAAAAATAAAAAACCATGATTAATAACGTGTAATCAATGGGTTATTTTACTGCCACTTACACGAGTTTAACGCTTTTCAAGTATTGGATGACCGTTGGCAATCCTTGGTTTTTAATAGAAATTCCACTAAACAGATCCATCAGAAACATGCGCCTGGTTAACAACCATTGTGATGTATCTCTGTCCTAGAATTTAATTATCTTTTTCTAATAAATAAATATATATGTATATCATATTAATAATAGCATTTTTAATTTTTTTAGTACGACAATAAATTATACGAAAATTGTTCCCACGTGATGATTAGGTAGCACAGATTGTTATATCTTCAATCTATGTTTTGTTGTATAATTTTGAGTAGTGAGTAATTTTAAATTATTATATATTGAATTATAAATTGTTAATTAGGTGTGATGAATTTACAACTGCATAGAATTATAGCAATATATTAACCATTAACTATTATGATACATTATGAATAGTTCTTAAATCAGGCCGTATAGTTTTAGTATTATGGCTGCCATATTGCAATAAAGTTCTCCGAAGACTTTCGAAGACCTTCAGAAAGGTAAACTTCACCAGTAATAAAATTAATTCAGTCCAATTAAATGAATGTGAGTCTGTAGGTTACCATAATTTAGTCATACATCCAAATAGCTAACTATATTTTTAATTTATTTTATACCTACTCAATTTTTTATTTTAATAATAAATTCACTCAGAATTTAATATATTATGATATTATAGTGTTATAACTTATAACCATTATAATAATATAATATATGCGATTTGTTTAGTAAAAATAAATCCAGCCTATCACAGTACCATATTATTAAAAAAAAATCAATTATCAATACCTAGTAGGTACCTAATAATATAGGTATAATAAATAGGTATATTATAAATTATCCATAGAAATAGAGGCTGACAAACAGCACATCGTCTCCACACATCATCATTTTTGATTTATTATTAAATTAAAATTTAATACATATTACAGATACCTACTTAATAGCCATTTTCGAGGTACACATCGAAACTTACTATACAGCAGAGAAATCTTAAAATATTAGGTACTTTAATAAATCCTGAGTAATCCTCGTGGTTTGCAGACCGGCTGTCCTTATTTATAATTGTAAATATGTTTATAAAACTTGTAAATTTAAACCGTAAAAAGTTGATAAGAACAATTCTAACCTAATATTTAAGTTACTGGTTGTTATTTTGATCATTAACTCAAGTTCAACTTTCAAGTCCTATAGCTAGTTGGTATTGTAAAAACTTAGTTTGACTTTTATTTTATGCCTACGTTCAATATTCTAAGATACCTAAATATCATATGGATATGGTATACGTATGTGCATTCAATTGTGTGGTTATAATGGTTATATATATAAATTTAATTAATTTGGTTTTTTCAAAAACGAATTTCGTTATACTGCAGGAACTATAATCTTTACTACTTTAGTCAACATTTATTAAAATAAGTACAATAATGTTTATTAATAAATAATGAATATTAGGTAGGTCCAATTTTTTTAACACATTGCATTATGTTATATTTGATTTTTTTAAGGATATAAGTTTGATATTTTTGAACATATTTGCATTAATTTATTAGAGTTTTTAAAGGCCAAAAAGTATCATAAGTCCTAACCTTGGTGACCAGTTATAAACTAACTATATAAACCAGGTATAAATAAGGCTCAGAAGTAGTAGCATTTTCATGTTTTGTGGGGGCTATTAGATTTCATGCTAAGTAAACTTGAAATTAATTTTTCGATACTACAAAAAAATATTAAATGATTATACTGCATATTTAGTGGTTTTGTTGTTTTAAGAGCATATTTCTTAGTTTTACCATTTTTTAGAACAGATTAGATCTTTTATGATAAGTTTATAATACAATTTGAAAATTTAACAATAAAAAAGAAAATACGCATTTATTTATTTTGAGAGTTTTCACTCTGTGGGTATTGTTGTATCGTGTTTATCAAATCCCTAGTTGACGTACAATTTTCCGTTTTTATAAATAAATATTTAGTTAAAAGCAGGCTTAAACCCGATATTTAATACCAATTTTGAATACCGGTTAAACCCGTTAAAAACCAAAATCAATATCGAAACTGAAATCGAAATCGAAAAAAATTAGTACCATGATCCGAAATCGAAATCGGAAAAAATGTTTTCGGTTTCAAGGGTTGGTTAAAAGTATAAAGTAAAATAATACAAAAATATTTGTATTAGTTATGAAAATGTTGAGTAAAAAAAAAAAGATTAAGTGCATATTTTTACTATTTTATGCGCATACGTGCATGCACATTGAGTAATTTTTAAGTGCATATTTTAGTTTCTAGGTCTAGTTATAAGGACTCAACTAATCCGTGAACTGTATAACTGACAATCTTGTCAACGCTTACAGGCTACAGCAAAATGAGATCACAGTTATTATATTTTTGCAAAGTATTTAAAGTTACAATAAATTACATTATCAGATATTAAATATTGTTAACTATTTTAATTATAAACAAATGTAAAATTTGATTGTTAGTAATAAACTTACTTTATTTGGATACGTTGTTCCCACTTTAATGTTTCGTACCAACAACGGTATTGCGTACAACATGTTCTTTTTATTGTCATCGTATTGTAAGTAAAAGTCATAAAATATGGGCTCTGTGGACCCTTGTCCGATCAATTGTTTCGCTGGTATATTACACGTGTGGAAGTATCGAGCACCAAACCGAAATGCCGACTCGATTCCGTTCCACAGTCCAGGACACAGTTGAAGCTCGATGGGACTCAATTCAGATACTTTAATTAGCGATCCGTTCAAATTATATCTGGCCGCAACCAGTTGCAATTTGCTTTTCTAAAATTAAAAGTCCGTCAGTTCAGTGGCATCGAATATGCACTTGAATGGTGCATTTGAACCACCTAAAATGTTAGGTGGGTGGGTAATTGGGTAGGAGAAAATATAATTTATCAAATAAAATTAATAGATACTAGGTACCTACATTGATTAAATATACAATGTATATTAATTAATCAATGCTAGGTATTACTTTAGGTACTATCGTTGTAGGTCATTATTTTACATCAATATGTTTATAACATTGTATTGTAACATGGTAGTAAATACTCGTATTATATATAAATAATGTTGAGTGTTGACCATTGTTTAAAAATACCTAATGTTATATATTTATAATTTAATATCTATTATTTCAAATCAGTTTTTAGAATTCACAAACAAACATGATATTAGAATATGAATTGTATTATTCATTACAGTTATTTTTATTATAATATTTTAGTTTTAAGTTGAATATTGTTTTACTGATATCTGAAAATCTAATGCGAGTGAAGCAATCCCGTTTTTCTTCTTTGTTAGCACCATTAAAATATTTCCCTGTGACAAAAAACTATATTTATCCATCCCTGGTAAGCCTTTAAGCGTTTATGAAATTATTATGTACATTTTATGATTGTAATGTATTTTTTGTATTATTGAACGGTAGAGAGCAACACAACGATACATGGTCGACATTTCAGAAAAAAATCTTAAATTATATCAAACTGTAATCAAACACCGCTGTGTCTTCTCACATAATCCGTGGTCAAGGCAGTACAATCAAAATATGTTTAGATTAATTTAATGTTGAAAAATGTAGTATTAATATTTTAGCTTATCCCGTGTTTCTTGGTTGATGAGGTGTGTAAAGTCGGGTGAGTGTTGCCAAATTGGTAAGAATTGAACCACCTTTTTCTAATATTTTTACTGAACTCTACGCCATTACCCACCATAAGTCTTTGAAAATATGCAACTACGCGATAGGAACTAGGAAGGTATTTATTGCGGTTCGTTGGTGAACGTATTTACGTTGGTGCGTAGGTACATAATATAATTCACAGGAACATACACGACTGCCGGGTCCTATGGTGTACTTGGACGTGATTTTTTTCCTGTTCAAAGCAATAGAAGCGTCTTCTTCACCGTAGTAAATCCAAGGCAATGGTAAACGGTCAGCATCCGACGACGTGGGTATGCGCCTGTAGTCTTTGAATACCCTACATGGGTTGACTTTTCGCTCGTCCTTGTACATTTGAACCGTGCACAGGTTGCCAAGAGACTCGCACGCCATTCTGTGTTTCATCTGAAAATCACATGTAAAATTAGGTTCAATTATTGATGACTGCTGCTGTTGCTGATTATACGACGGGGCATAATATATGAAATTAATAAAATATTTTATACTTTAACGCATTTGTACAGAAGCGCCCTCAAGTGCTTTTTCAAATACTTGGACTCCACATCCACGCCAACGATGTCGTATTCGACAATGTGTGTCTCCCTTTCGTCGGGCCACAAAGTCAGGTTTTGGCTGAGCACGCACAGGGTTCCATCTAAAAGCAACTCATGTGAAGTTCTTGGACATGTGCAGTTAACCACTTGGCAGGGTAAACACTTTGTGCGATCAAACGACGGGAATGTTCCAGGGGAACAGCGGATACACGATTTTTTTGGCAACGGCAAACCGTTAGGCTCAGTTTCCACTACATATTGTACAACAAAATTTCAAAAATTATACTAAAATAGTTTTAGACAAAAAAAAAAATAATAATAATAATTAGCATCCTAACCTGGATCTATGCACAGGGATGAATTTATTATTTAAGTACAGACATGTTTATTTCATAATTGCATACATCATTGTTGTTAACTTTTGAGATAATATCGACTTACCTTATAGAACGATGTAAATATAAGTTCATGGAATAAATTAAAATTAATCTAAATATTTTGAAAATGCCATTGTATACATAAAATATAATAATATACGTAAAAGTTTCAAGAACCCCGTGATTCATGAACAATATTTTTGTATTAGGTACCTACAGCAAAAAAACTAAAATCGTTATTCTTTGTTTAAATATCTAATTTCGTACACATATATTTTAGATTAAATGTCTATAAATAAAACTATGTTTAAACATTTTTTAAATTTTTAGTTTTCAATAATAACTATTTACGAGGAACCTTGTATTACATTTTTAAGACTTAGCTATAAAAATTGAATATTGTATACATTCTTAAATGCAAAATAATTTGCAAATTTTGTCAATTAAACAGCTGAAAAAATTTGAAAAAATTAAAATGCCTATTAAAGCTTTAAATCAAACTAAATATTTTAATAATTTCATTGAGTTGAAAAACTATAATTTGAACAGCATTGGAATGTTTCAAGTTTCTATGATTAACACTATTTAAGTTACAACAAAACAATATTTAGATCATTTGATGTGAAACATTTATTCAAGCATCTTATAACTTAATTTAAACTTCAGACTATCATAACAAATATTTGTGAAAATGCGCTCAACTTTATGTTTCAATATTCTTGTAAGGGAAACTTATACCCTAAATTAAATTTTCAAACATAAGGTTTGAAAGGTAAAAATGTTATGAATTTTATACTTCAAAATAATCTGCAAATTTTGGAGAAATTGGAGTTTGATGAATTGTGTAGGTAATAGGTATATAATATGGTATATAGGTACCTATATACATATGCATTTTAACTTAAACCTCTTATAAAAAATACTGTGACTATGCGTATTTTCGATATTTTTTAATTGGTATATGAATAACTTATGAGGGACTTTATATTAAACTGTCCAGCTTAAAAATTACTGTGAATTTTTTACTTTTGATACCCCCGCCATCAAAAGTACTATCTAAAATCAAATTTGCTACTAAAACCCCCCTTAAAGTTGAAAATTGAAGCATTTTTACTGCTCCAAAAGGCGGTAACAAAAACAAAAAAACATAAATAAATAACAAAAAAAGACATCATTGTAAAATCAAAATATTTATCGATAGTACCGCTCAAAATCTACATATATATGCATCCTTGAAAATAGTAACTAATTAAAAAAAATGTTGAAGTGAAAACCGTTGAAGTTTGAGTGTCGATTGGGGTTCACGAAGTGTCTGGTGTTACGAGTGACGAGTACTAATGAATTCTAATTCCCAATGAAGTCCAAATGATTCTTTAACCCGGACTTGATCAATGTTCAGCATCCCCCCAAGAATAAAATTTTAATTGTGTACCGTTATAGTAATAATCAGTGCTTGTAAGTTCATGCCTTAAAAAATGCCTAAATTATTACTAATAATCAGAGGCGGATTTTCCATTAGGCACTGTAAGCAGCTGCCTATTGCGGCAAAATTTGTAATGTTTTATTAAAAAACTTAAAACGTATAAAAAATAATTGTAAAATTAATTACTTTATATTTACGAAAAATAATTAATTATATGCGTATTTAATAATTAAATACTATTTATATTTTATATTTTTGTATATTATATATTGTATACGGTATACAGTGTTGGGAAATATCTAGATAAAAATTATTTATCTTTTATCTTATCTAGATAAATGTCTACTCAGTTATCTTTATCTTCATCTAGATAAAATTCTAGTTATCTATGAGTACTTATCTAGATAATTTATTTAAATGAACTAAAAAAAGAATTTGAAAATTTAAAATATTTTTTTATTTTTACATTTTTCTATATTTCATCTATTATATAGAAAACACGTTTAGTAATATGTATTATAATACCATGATTTGAATATTTATTAATATTCATTGTTAGTCTGGAGTTTTACATCGTAAACAATGAGAAAACCCAAAAATAGTGTAATGTTAATGGGCATGTAGTAGGTAAGATTCTAAGAACATCCAATAATAGAAAAAGCAAAAACATCTATCCCCGCTACCCGCCGGCCAACACCGAATGATGGTCTCATTAGCTGATACTCGTTTCATAGAATTGTGTACAAAATATGAAAAATAATTATTATTTTAAACCGACAAAAATAAACCAACATTCATGGATATTGGACTCACAAGCATAATAATAATATAATATCATTATATTATAATAATTGTAATTTATAACAATTTAATATTTATAAATTTGTTTTTAAATGTAAGGTTTTTATTATTAAGTCAGAGAATGACCTATCATCTTTTTATGACATTTATTTAAAAAGAATAACTTATATTTTATGTGTATTAATGTTTGAAATCAGTTCAATAAAGTACATTCATTTAAAATTTTTAAAATTATGTATTTTTTTTACCTGTAGACTGTAAAAGGTATCCTAAAAAATTAAACATGAAATTATCTCATATTTATCTAGATATAAATGTACTAATTTTTATCTTTATCTAGATAAAATTTGGTATAATTATCTTTATCTGTATCTAGATAAAAATTATTACAGTCATCTTTATCTTTATCTAGATAAATTATTAGTTATCTATTCCCAACACTGACGGTATATTAGTATATTACCTATCTATTTTGATTTATTAAAATGTATAGTTATTCAAAATATAGTAAACAACTGTATAGCATATAGTTTTTGATAAAACTATATTTAACACGTTGGTATAGTCCGGTATTAACTGAGTATAGTGCGGATGACATTATGGAATTTGCAAAACATCTACAAAATGTTTATAAGGAAGATCTTGAAGAGAATTGTCCAAATGAATGTATTCATCTTCAAGCCCACCTTAAAAACAAAGATAAGATGTCAATCCTTCAATTGTGTAAATGGTTTGAAGAATATGGGTTTTTCGAAATGTATCCAAACATAGATATCGCAATTCGTTCAAAACGTTCATTTTCATGCTTAAAACGAATAAAAACGTACTTGCGTTCACAAATAAAAACAAGTAAGATTAAACAGTATGGCAATTCTAACTATTGAGTAAAATCTTCTTACTTCATTATCATATGAAGATATCATAAAATCATTTGCAAATCAAAAAGCAAGACGTCAACTTTTAAACTTAAAATAGTTAAGTTACGTTTATACGCCATATACCTAGTTTACTAGTATAGATTAATTAAGAGTGTTAAGATGTTTAAGTAAAACATCTATTTTGTAATTTGTATGATGAAAATAAAGTTTTTTTATTTTAAAAAATATTGTAGGTAAATTGTATTGTTTTACTTAATGTTTCTAACAATGGTTATAGACTTATAGTTATGTATTATCATTAATGGTTTATAATTAATAAAAATTATCACTGTAGATTTTTATTAAAATTCAGTGGATATCCATTGATATTTTTCAAAGTAAGCTAAATAACTAAAGGCCAAAATATAGTCTAAAAATTCAAGTGGATGTCCACTACTATTATCTATATACCTATTTAATATTTAAAGTAGGTATTTTAGAGCGGATATTGTAATTTGTTCACCCATTATAGGGGCGGCAAATTGTTGGTGCCAATAGCCGTAAAAAAGATAGATCCGCTTCTGCTAATAATCAATAGTCATATGGTAGTACTTAGGTACTTAGGTAGGTACTACCTATATAAAAAAAGTAGGTATATTTTATAGATTATACCTATATTTTAAAGGTGCTAGTTGACCATATGCGCAACTAAGTGGGGTCTTGGGGCAAATTTATTTCCCCCAATATATATATTATATATATTGGAGTTAAAGATGTTAAGTCACGAAAGATTTTTCTTTTGTGAGAAATAAAATTGGCTAAGAACAAGTAGGTATGCTGCAAGACTGTTTCTCAAATTTAAGATACTTCTCAAAAATGCTGAGGTTTATTGTTATACCTACCTACCTACCTACCTATCATATTTTAAGGAATGTCCTGTGGCAATTCCAACTTCTTTTTTTCGAATAAGAAAAAACCTTTTTTTAGGTTAGTCAAGTAGTTAGTTCGGAGTCATTATAGGGATGTATCTATCACCGACTGAAAGTGTTGAGTGTGGTAAGTAGATGAGTCAGAAAGATGAACTAAATTATTTAATAGTAAATTGCCTATAGGTAGGTAACAAGTTGGTTATTCTTAATATTTTAAATGAACTAAAACCACAGAACAATAATGCCTAGTTTAGTTTGTTTAAGTGTTTCATATTGACTTATTAAGTTATTTTTCAACTTTGTTCACTTGTAGGATTATAAACTGAGTTGCAGGAGTAATGTAAGTTTTTTGATGTAACTATTTTACTGTTAAATAGAATTTGTAAGTTAAATAATATCAACTTTAGTTTTAGATGTAGGTAGTTTTTAAGAATGCCTCAGTAATTTAGAACTGAAAAAAGCAGTCAATAGTTTTTTTATATTGCAGCTTTCATGAATAATTGGAGCCAAATGACATGACTGTACTCACATAAAAATACAAACTCTATACTCTATTCAGAATAAGAGCGGTACCGGGCGGCGGACTTGTGCTGTGCTCATAGGTATGGCTTTGTTCCGAAGCTTTGTCTTGCTTGCCAGTTAGTGGGAGAAGCATCTGACCACTGCCTTATTCTTCTTCTAATAGAGTATAGGTCATGTATTTAACAAAGCAAATGGACATAAAGAGCTTAGCCCCCCTCCCCCTAAAAAAAAAATGATAGTAGACAGCTTTTTAGTTATGTGGAATCAAAGCTCTTCCACTCAAATTGATATTAAAAATGTTAGCCCCTCCCTCCCCCCTGAAATTGAAATGGATTTCTGCCTATGGGCTGGACCATTATTATCCAAAAATTAATACCGTTGGCTGTTTCTTTTTTTTGGACTAGAATCATGTCCATTTTCACACAAATATTAAAATCATAGAGCAGTTGTTCATACATAAGTGAACAGTGGTGTGCTCAGGTTTTTTGAAAGTAGGATATACATTTTGGATTACTCTCAGACCATGGTAAATAACCTTTCATTGCTTAATCATACATTTTATATGACAAAAATAAGCCAAAGAGGGAACCTCATTGCAACCCATGAGCACTGGTCAAAGAGAGTGGAGTTTCAATAATTGATAATATTTCTTACTAATTATGAAGTTCTAACCAGTATCTATTCATTATAACCACTTAACTCGCAGAAATTATTAATATTGATAGGCATGACTCATGCCAGTTTTCTAAATTTAATAAGTGCTCAAGAGAAGAGACCAAATTAATTGTTAGATATATTTCAATCTAACATGTGCAAAATACTAATTTAGTACTGATATATTTAATTATTTCCTGTGCTCTAGTTCAAGGGGTGCTCACTGCTGAGGTGCAAATGTAAATAGATATTTATCGTAATCAATTTAACCTACATTCTATTTCTTTTAATCCACATGAAACGTTAGTCTTTTTCAAACAATGCAAATGATCCAATGTGGCTGTCAAGTTGGATGGACATGGTTCACAAGAAGAAAACTCCAAAACTTTATCAACAGTTCTGCTATTTTTTTCACAAACACAACTTAACCCTTGATTTATAAAAAAAAAATATTACAAATATTATATTCTATCATTATAGTATTCATTACTTACGATCTAAGGATGATTTCTGGTGATCGTTACATTGTGCACATGTCATTAAACTGGGAACAAAATACTCGCGTTCAGAACAGTTTTCAGGTGTGATAAATGTAACAATTTCTCTGTTAGATAAGCAGAATTTTACAAAACTTAAAATAGTAATCAAATAATATAACTCCATAATTTTATTGTAATTGGATTTTTAATCTAAGAAATAAATAATTGAATCATTAAATTGTTAAATAATACAAGAAATCATAATAACAACACCATTGTGATAAAGAGTATATGATTTGAATATGTTTTTACACATATCAGTTTGTTATGATTCAATTACCATGGCAACATAATAGTAATAATGGGGTTAAAAATCATTTTTGTCATTGAGGAGTTATAACAGTAGTTTTAGCTTTTATAAACCCACTATAAAAAAAAAAATGTTATGCTTTATCAGCCTTCTACAATTATTAGAAAAAAAATTAACATTTTTCTTAGTAAACAAACAACTTTTTATGTACACACAAAATGAATAATATTTGAATATAAAGTGCAAAAAAAAATAATTTAAGAGCATAAGAAGATGTGATTATTATTTATGTCTATTTAATTATTATTATAAAAAAATTTTTTTTTTAGAAAATGAATCCGTTTATGTTTCTGAAATTGAGTCTTTGTCAACATGTTCCTTTTTATACTTCAATAAAAATGCAGCTAGAAATCCCAATGGATCAGGCGGTCTGAAAGTTTGAAGAATAACCATTAAAAACAGTTCATTACATTTATTAAATATTTTATTGTCTACTTATAATATTACTGAATCATCAATCAACATAACCATACGGCAATTTAATATAAATTTTAATATGGTACTTAAAAAAATACTGTAGGATATACTATAATCAAGTTAAGAACCATACTCAGCGGAGGGTGGCAGTTAGGCAATACTGTGCGTTGCCGCCAACAAGTCTACCATCAGTATACTGCAGTGGCATAATTATGAGGGGGGGGGGGAGGAGAAGAGATTTGGGCTTCATATCCATGACATTTTTTTTTAAACTGGCAAAGCACATTTATATACATATTTATTTAATTATAGTACTATAGTACCTATATTTTATAAAAATAATACCAAAAACCCAAATTCCCTATGCCAGCGTTTCCCAAACTGTGGTCCGTGGACCCCTAGGGGTCCGCAAATATACCGGAGGGGGTCCGCGAACTTAAATAATTAAATTAAATATTATTATTATTATTAAATATTTATTATTGTTTTTTATTTTTATTAAGGGGTCTGTGATCATTTTTCTTATCTCGAAGGGGTCCAGCAGAGAAAAAGTTTGGGAAACGCTGCCCTATGCTACAGTTTTACATAACTAAGATAATATTAGTTATAACTGCATAATAAACCAGTAGCATCATTAGAGAGGGGCCAAGGTGGGCATTTTCCACTGTCTGATTGTAAAATCAGTCAAATTTTTGTTGAAACAACAAAAATATAACTTTACTAATTTTGAGAAAAAATAATCAATGATTTCAAAAAAACCTCTATGATACAAGTGGTTTCTATATAACAAATTTTGATTTTTTAATTATGTTTTAGCAGTTTCATATTGTAATTTAATTTGTTCGATCTCTAGAAAGTATAAAATAATGCTACCGAGGTAGGTACTAGGTAATAAATTAGCTCATCCGCATCTTTTTTAAAACATAAAATGAGACTATTTTTGCCTCAGACACGTGGGCTGGTCAAAAATGTTGCTCCCTCTTATTAAAAACTAAAATGACGCCACTGTAATAAACACTTATCACTAATCATTAATCATTAATCACTATTGCACAAATATATTGAAATACATTGTATTATATTGAAATTGTGATACAAAAAAAAACAACTGAGCGTTTGAATATTATTTTATTGTGAAGCAACAACGCAAATCAGCAATGTGCCAACACCAAATAATGTATAACGTATAACTTATAATTATATAAATTATCTAATAACATTATACACCCTAAAAATAACATAACCCTTAAGAAATACTTAATGAATTACGATTAAAGCCATGTAAAATGGATCTTTTATTGTAATTTGTGATGAAACTATATACCTATTTAGGTACCAATAAAGTTAAAGTACCTATAATACCTATTTATAAATGTAAATATTTAAATATTATATAATTATTTATTTTAATGTATACATGTCCTAATGGTTGTATTGAGAGGTGATTATGATATAAACCAATTTTTTTTTTTTGGGGGGGGGGGGTGGTAATAGGTAAATTGTACTAACATATTTTGATCCTCCCCCTACAAACATGAGCAAATTAAGCCACTGGTATACGGTATGACTACTGTGTAGTGAAACTGTTTATTAGTTAATTTTAATAAGGAATAGAAACTCAAATAAATATGATATATTATTATCCTAATCAAATACTAACAATTGAACATCAAGCCCACAAACAATTTTCTAACATAATATTTTCCAAAATTTGGTCATAATTAAGCTGATGGTATACAACTTAATAATTCAAAATAATAATTAAATGCGAATACATTATTATAACAACAAAAGATATAATATATTCTTTGTTCAGCAAGAGAACACACAAATTCTGAGCATTCCCAAGAATAATTTTGGCATAGAAACAGGTTCCTCGGTGGCAGGGGGATGCGCAAAAGAACCGATTTCTGTGTTTTCTTACTGAACAGAGTATATATTAGTTACAGCATCAAAATGAAATTGATACTAGAAAAACATTATTATTGGTATATTACAAAACCTAAGCAAATCTTAATACTTTTTATGTATTAATATTGTATTTTATAAACAAACAATCAATTATTGTTTACCTTTCCTTGACTAACTCCTTCATGCCAACTAATAAAGCCGGTACTACAGTTTGGTCTAGATATTGGCGCATGGGTGCATTGTGCTTGGGATTTTTCAGCCTTTTAGCATTACTCTCAGAGGAAGTTACCTTCTTCATTAAAAAAAAAAATTAACAAAAGGTAGAAATTAATATTAGACTTTTAATACTATTTTAATTGTTTTTTAATATGGATACATCAATACCTGAGATTCTGAAACACTCGACTCTGGTGGAGCATCGACAGTAGGTGCCACTGGAGTAGTAGCCACTTGCCCGTTAGTCGTTTCTATTAGCAAAATATCAGAAAACAAGTTTGTCAATAAATACAATAAAATAATGTTAAATGGTTGAAATTATAAAAAAATGAGCTCACCAGACGTTGACATGACTTAAATACTTGAAAATTTAAGACAAAAAAGACAAAATTTCGGTACGCTTCAATAACCGTCGGCTCGAAAATGTGTCAAAATATTCGAACTCACGAAAGCAATAAATGAAACATCACTGTCTATATTTATAGTACCTTGTCTAATGTCTATTTAGTATTTACTATAATTAGTAAATGCCAAATGGTATATACAATACTTAGCTGCTGTAAGCACTAAGCTGATGGAATAATAATATACTATAATATAGAAACTTTATTATTGATAATTGTTGATAATAACAGCGCAACGTTGCCACTCATCACATTTGTATACGCAGCTGGTTCTTATCAACTTAAAATGCTGATACGAAGTACAATATTATCATAGAACAATATGGTAATACTGTAATTAAGTTTGTCTCATAGCGTTTTCCACCTGACCGCACTGTTGCACCAAAGTGACACTGGTACAGTTCACTGATAATCGTTCTAGTGCAGGTTGGTGCAAGTGCAGATGAAACATACAATTTGTTTATCATTTAATTTCTCTTAAAATAGAATTTATATCAATGGCTATTATTATTATTATACAGATAATGCAAATTGCAAATAATAATTCATTACAAATTAAAACAATTTTCATGACAATAAATTTCATTAAATTTATTACAAATTGTTATTATTAATTATTATGTCTGAATATAATTTACAAATAACAATCGGTAGTAAACCGTTTTTTTTTGTGATTGATGAATCAGCCATAAATTATTTTCAGCAAACTGGTAAGTATTTTATATTTATAAAGTATGAGTCCCGGCATAAGCCCAACTAGGGGAGTACTTTAGCACTCCCCAATCTCCAATTCAACACCACCTGGTCACTGTTATAAAACACTAAAAATAATGTGAGAAAAGAGTGATTTCTTTACTTTATGTAAGATTTTTTTTATTTGATAATAATTAATAGTTGGTAGTATTATTCTTATTAACTGAATTTTTCATTTATATGATACTCGTAGTTACATAACAAATTGTTGTCAGAAAATTGACAGGGGGGCACGAGCCCCTACTCTAAATCCACCATTGTACATAATTTTTCAAAAAAAAAATTATACAGTTTGCCATTTCAGGGGGCCACATTTAACAGGGAAAAAAACTGTGGGTCAGCCGACCTCCCAAACCCCCCTGGGTCCGCCCCTGTCATGGACCATTCACAATTTATTTATCCAATAGTAAATATTTTTATTTATAGTAACAACTATAAATTTAATATTAATTCAAATTCAAAGAATTTAATTTAATTTTCTTTTTTAGTTTATTTAGTCATTTTTACAAGAAGTTATTTATGTACCTAATAAATATGTTATTTTTTATGTTTGCACATACATTTAATTTGTATGCATTTGTTCAAAACTTTATAATAAAATTTAAACATTGTCTGATTTAAAAAAAATAACTGAAAATGGTTTATTAGATATTATAATATATTACTAAAAATGTATTAAATCATTCATCAGAAGTGTAGCACTGAAAATATTGTAAGCTATTTTTTAGTGCCTCACGTTTAGCTTCTCCTTTTTTTCTTAAGACAATGTCCGAGTCGATTGAATAAACATTTGGTTCTGCTGCTACTGTTAATAGTATTTCATTATCCAACTCAATGTAATCTTCCATATCAATACACATATTGTTTAATACACAACATGAAATAATAAACTTAGTTATTTTGTCCACATCATGTATATCAACCTGAAGTAGTTGTCTGAACCGCAATTTAAGAAGTCCAAATGAATTTTCAATTAAAACTCTAGTACTACATAACATTTTGTTAAATTTAATTTGGGTGTCTGTTAAGTTTCCATAATTTTTGTATGGTACTAATAGCCAATCTCTTATACTATAAGCACCATCTCCAATAATATGGTATTTATTTTCGCGTATTAAAGGAAGCTCTTTACTAATGTCTGACAGAGCAAATACTCTTGAATCATGGATTTTCCCTGGTGCACCGGTGAACACATCAATAAATTTTTTTTTGTAGTCACATATAGCTTGCAGGGTAATAGATGGTATATCATGCCTATTGGTATATGTACTTTTAAGTTTGTGAGCAGGAGTTCTTATAGGTATTGAAGTCGATGCACCCGATTACACCAGGAAGTCCAGAAACCTAAATTTAATATGGATTTAGTAAATAAACCTTATGTAAGGCAAAAAAAGCTTAATTTGTATATTTACTTTTTGAAATTCTTGAGATAATTTAACAGTTCCTTCGTTTAAATTTATATTAGTAGCTGAAATATCAACAAGGAAGTCCATAACTCTGTTGTTGATACGAAATTGTGTGGTCAATCCAACACCAAACCGTTCTGACACATCACGTAGGCAACATTTATTAGCAGGAAACCTGAACCATTTTATTTTAATAACTAAAGAATTTAGAATAGTATTTTGTCAACTATAAATTTACCATAAAAAGGAAAGTATATGATTTTCTGATGTGACAGAAGATTCATTCAAATTTTTTCTTGGAAAGAAAATAGAATTTTCAAACTTTTCTATAATATTGTATGCAGTAGATCTTTCCACCCTAAAACTACCTTTAAACTAAAAAAAAAAATTATTATTATTATTATAATGGGATTAAATACATTAAAGCCTAAACCTAACATTTACAAAAATAATTATATTTATAATAAAGAACTAACTTGTTTATCTGTATAAACATGAACTATGTCCGAAATATAACTTTTAATTTTTGGTATTATTTTTATTTTTCTGGACATAAAATACTTTATAATTTCATCATCATCATCATCACTATCACTAGAGGAAAGGTAATCCATGATTTTTGCAATTGTATGCCTATCCATATTGAGTTCGAATTTCGAAAAACTTATTATGATCAATATTTTTCTTTATAAAACGTTCTACCTTGTACAATAATGAATAAAATATTATTTTTAAATTCGTTTATCATTTTTATTAAATATCAATACTGCCATATCAGTACTTTTCGTGATAATGATAAGGCGCACGAGCTCCAGGAGCTCGTGCAACTATCACTGCACTAAGTGCAAAAAACTCGCATAGTGCAGTAACGTGGAACATAAAATTAGTAATTTAGTGCGCACTGGAATAGCTGATAAAACATAAAAAAGTGCACTAGTGCAGCTAGTGCAGTCAGGTGGAAAACGCTATCAATTCAACATGGTGTGTTGAGTACCAAATTGTAATTTATCGATTGGTAGTAATTTTGGGATTCCTAAAAATGCATTTAATTTGTGTCAAAATGCACTTGGTATAGAGCTGAAATCCAATTATAGAGTGTGAGAATTACATTTTAAAACAGATGTTATTATTAATAAAAATAAAATATCTTAAATCGTGCTTTCCCTACTTGTTATCTTCTATACCGTGGGCGGTCGGTAGCATATACCACGGTCATACATTTGCTCATGAACCCGACCCAGTTTTATTATAAATATAAGATATTATTGTATTCTACTATTCTATTTTAAGCACGAATTATTAAGTTATTATATAATATAATATTATTAATTATTATATCTTAATTTGTTATTTTTAGATATCTTCGTATCCATGAACATAATATTATATTATATTGTTCATAATATATTTTTACTGGTCGTATCTAAAACATTGTGATTTTTAAGTGACTATTCTCTGCTTATTTTTCAAGCTTTTGAAAATCACTTTTTTGCATAATATTCCTGAAACAGATTTGTATAAAATAAAATACAAATACATTTTAAATATAAATTACTTTCACTCTTAGGTTTCTATTGGTAAGCGAAATTCTGGATTCATGCACAATTGTAGGTATACAGTTCGATAAAATCAACCGAATAATGAAATATATTCGACTGAATAACCTAATACTAATTAAAATAAATTTATGAGTATCATTTGATATTTTGGTGTACCATATGACTTAAAATTTTAGTACAAGGTTACCGACTTACTACTTAGACACTCGGATAAAATGTATTTCTATACAGAAAAATTCAAAATCGAATAAACGAAATACTATTACAATATATTATATAAGTTACCAAATCAAAAATATTTCGATTACATTTATAATTATAGTTGAGCATATTAATAAGTAGGTAATAACGATTTGTTCGAAAACTCAAGATATATTAAATGCCTTATATTTTATAGAAACTGTAGTATATGAATTGGTAACATTTAATAACATAATATAATATACGGAATTAGAATTGAAAACATAAATGTAAATTAATATACATAATACGTCATCACTCATCACTAATAAGAATATTAAGAATCACCAAATAAAAATGCTTCAATTGTTTACGTTATTATTATCTTTTCTGGTAGGAAAGGGAATCTAGTTGTTTTTTTTTGTGAGGAGGAGGGGGGTCAAAACTCAAAAGTAAGAATTTCCTGGTAGTTTTCAAAAACGACATTTTAACACAAGGTTAGATCGACCAATGATCGAATAGCCAGAGAGTGCAATAATTTAAAACTTGATCCGTTTATTATGAATAATTTGTAATCTTTAAAACACTGTTTTTAGCAGCTTGTTTTATTACTAAAATTATCTCTATTATTTTGTAAATTGTATTTTATGTACTTAATTTATACTACTATTGTACTTGTATCTTTATTCTACCTATGTTAATATTATATATGTTATTGTCATTGTCCTTGAGCCCACTTAGGCGTTTACACCAAATAAATAAATAAAATAAAAAAAAGTCCCTTATAAGCAGTAGGTAGTTTTTTCTAAAACCTAAAAATCGAAAGATCATAAATTGATAACTTATACCTACACATTTTTACATTTTTAGTAGATTTATATCTATAGTTCTATAGTTCTAGCCGCTGGTAGTGTTTGCACCTCATCAGCAAATCATCAGAGCCCACCTGAATAAAACACTAAGCGTGATGATCATGATTGAGATACTTCTGGAATAAAATATATACTTGAATTAGACATGCAATATTTAAAATGTAGTATATGTACCTGGTGTTCATTCATACCTACTGCTAAGTGCTAACATGCTATATCTATAGTCTATTTAATTCTATAGTAATAGACAATAGTTGTCTATGCTGGTATATTCTTTTGGTACGATTTTATTTTAATAACCAAAACTTAATATAACTATTAATTATTATACATATATCAGAATAAACAGGTATAGTTATCACTTATCAATAAATAGTTTATTTTTCAGTCACAACTTGACTTCCAGAAACGATATCGATAAGATCTGATGTGATTTTAAATTGTCTTTTGCGATTATATTCTAAGGATAATTTTTCGTTCAATGACTCAACATTTTTAGAAGCAGCATCCATAGCTATCATACGAGCAGAATGTTCAGATAAGCTATTTTCTAACATGGCAAAAAATAAAAGTGAAACAGTAGAAAATTCAATATAACTTCTCATATTTTCGTCTTCTACTTCTTCTAAACTAGCTATATTAGCTACTGTGAGAAGGAAGTCTGTGTTATAAATGGAGATCCAGTCAACTTCTGACGTGCTTTTAGTAACCATATGGTTGTAAAATATCTGGCAAGCAATAAATTCGGCGTAATTACATTCATTGAATATTTTTGAAGCCTCTAGAAATGTGGGATTATTTTTCCCTATTTTGAAAACTGTGAATAAAATATTGGATTTATGCGATCTTGCTAACAGTTCCTCTGATTTTTGGCCAACACATACGACTTTTGCAAGTTTTTGATCAGGCCTGTTCAGTTCTTGTTCAACTTTTTTTACGACAGCCGTATGTATGCCACCACATAGACCTCGGTCAGACGTGATTGCAAATATGAGATGATTTTCAATGTGGTCGAGCATGTTAATATGTGTGTAATGTTTGTAAAACGATAGCGTGCCATGGCCGAACGGACGTACGTCCTTCAGCAGGCGTTCGGTCTTGGCCATTTTGGCAGCTGATACGAGTTTCAGGGACGAGGTGATTTTGTTGATGTTTTTATACGACTGCATGCGTTTCTGGATAGTTCTCAGAGACATTTGGAGAGCACTTTTAGGAGGGCTGCAACAAATGACGTGAGTATAGTTACCTCGTGACACTGCAAGGTGACGAACGCAACAGTCTAGGACCTATAGTGACAAGAAACAGAAACAGAATAAAGAAATCGTGCTCAGCTCAGGAGTCAGGACAGAAAGTTAAGCGTGAGGCGGATTACGAGACTGCGTGACTAACGTGACGACGAGGATGTCTGGATGTGTCAGAAGATGGCCACACGTCTCTGGGGCCTGGGTAGGAGAGTCAAGTCGTACGCGGGACGGGTCGGAGGCAATACCAGCAGATCCATGATATAAACAACATGATATATATATAAACGTCGTAAATAAGTATAATTCCAAAAGTCTATAGATTTGGTTCAAGTCTGCGCAACATGCCATTTGCTTAACCATATAACACATTATTATCATATTCTCATTAAATTATAATTACAGTATGCTACGATTCGTCAGGTGACAACCGAAGGATCTGACCGTTAAGAAGTTTCGATCTTGTTGTTATATCATGGACCTACCCGCGGTCTGCAATCCCTGTGTGCACGACTTATATACCCAGTGCCGCAACTAGGTTTTGTGGGGCCCTGGTGCGAAAAATGTTATGGGGACCCTGCACTTGTATAATATAATCATTAATCACAGATAGAAGTTTTTTTTACACTATTGTTTCTACATGGTCCGTAAGAACCAGCTTTTATGACTGAACTTGTTTTTGTTACATTGTGATTTTAACACTATATTTTATTTTACCTTGTCTTTTGACTTTTGTGTTTACTGCCTACTCTTAAATGTACACACTACAATTCTATAAACTTCGGGGCTCAATTTATCTAAACTGAGGTCCCTTGACCGTGCTGACCACACCCCCTCCCCCCTGCTAGTTGTGGCACTGGACATACCAGGGATGACAAAATTTTTTTTTTATTTCATTGTTTAATCTTGCGTTAAAAAAAATTGTAATATAGAAAAGTTATAAAAGGTTGAAACTCATTGCTTCCAGACATAACATTTTAGACTTTGAAAAAATTGGGCTCATTCTAAATAAATTCAATATTCGAGTCAACATACATAATATGTGAAAGTTTATTTTCCACAAAGAATTATTTCAAATCAAAACATAGGAATAATACATTGTTTCTTAAAGTTAATGCTGTTTGTCGTTTTTTTTATCATTTAAGACTAACAAAATACACAACTAATATTCAAAAAATTTCAGTAAACTTTTTTAAGATCCCGCATCTCCTTAGAAACATTTTTTATATGTACCCTGCTATGCAATACCTATTGCTGGAACGTGCATTTTTTTAAACTTTGATTACAAAATGTTGGCACGTGACCCGAAAAAGGTTTGCCACCCCTGGTATAATAAAACCAAAAATAGTAGTATAGCACCATCATGATAGCATTAATTAAATAAATTATATTTATCAAAATATTGGAGAAGACAGTTTTGGCTCACCTCTGCACTGACAGCAGGCTGGATGCTGCGACGTCACGGTGTCTGTGGTATTTGCCTTAAATAAAACGTATGTGTGCAGCTTATGTATAAATTAAGTTTACCATCAACAAAAAAAAATAGAGAACGAATAAAAAATAATAGCCTATGAATTCGAAGGGACGGAATCAAAAAATGGTAAAAAGCGATCTGAAAACTCTGTTATTCATACGTAGCCGTAGTGCAGGATACGACAGAATGGAATATCAACAAACATGAAAAATATTTTCTAGCTACAATAGGTATGCCTATTGTGATAACAGTATAACATACCTATATGGGCTATATGATTGACAAGTACAAATAAAAATACACTTTGTAAAACCAATACATTCAACGCTTCCCTTAAAGTCTAAAACAGCACATCATTTTAGCACCACCTAGTTCTCTTTAGAAATTAAATTAAATTATCACTCTATTGTGCATTATATTTTTTGTAATAACGTAATATCCAAATGTCCAACGCATTTTATTCTAAAATAGTATAATCCTGATATTTATCACGTATTTGCAACCTGTGTCCAAGTAAGTTGTGAGAGGGAAATGGTGAAACTATTTTTATTTTTAAAATATTTATAAGTTTACCTACTGAATACAAATTATACTATGGAAAAATTGACTTGGAACAAAAATATGGTATAATAATGCAACTTACTTATTGACTGACCTTCGTGTTAATTGTTTTCAATTTTAAATGTATATAATTCCATTAAATATTATATAATTGAATATAATTAATATCGACCCACAATATGAAGTAGCGACTTAAGAGTATCGAATAATGGTAAATGGTGTAAGTAATTATTAATTAATATTAGGTATGTGATTACTAACTATTGATTAAATATAATAGTTTAATAGTTTGAAATGTTTAATGTTTAAATATTTTTCGTTTTATACTAAGATATTATGTATTTATGTATATAATTATATAAAAAATGTAATTAAGTTTTGTTATTTTTTATCAACCATAGTAAATATCATTATTAAAAAAAAAAATAGGAGGCATATTCAAAAGTCTTACTTAATACGTTATACAAAATATTAAAAAATAAAATTATTACCTACTGGCTACTAATAGTTACTCCATCGTAGAAAACATGCTTACATAAAATATTTCCACTGTCGACGAAACATTAAACAAAAAATTAAATACTTATCAAACAATAGTACCTAATAGGCTTATTACTTAGTCCAAAAATTAGGGAATATTTATTTTAATACTTACAAATCTGGTATAAAGTTCTTTAAATCTTTTGCTGTCGTTCTCATTTGTCCATGTTTGGTAGTATTTTTATTGTTTTCTCCAATATTATCTAATAGATCTTATCGTCAAAATATTAGGAAATATATATGTATATTTCGTTTCTAATTTTTGAATTCAGAGATTTTTTTCGTCGTCTGGGATTGTTATTCTGTTTACCCATAGTCGGAAATCCATACAATTCTGGAGGGGGCAGGCAACTAAAAAGCTGTCTGTTTGGGGGAGGGGCTGAATAGGATATTTGGAGAATATGACCCCCTACCAACCCTCCCAATGGTTATACCTATACCTATGAAAGGCTGTAGTATTAAATAGTACTACTCATTATAAACAAGTTGTACTACCCAGGACCCTCTAATCACCATTAATATTAAGTAATCACGGTCATGATGATGTCACGGATTTTAGGGATCACTACCTTTTATTTTTATATTTTAATAATTCTTCCAATTATATCTTTTAATATATGGTATACCATTGTTCCTTTGTGGTAAATTTAATGTTAACTCTTTCTTATTGCCGAGAAAAATTTTTCAAGTGCATTTCTAATTCAAACGAATACTGAATAGAAAAAAAAACTGAAATCAAAGAATAGTAAAATAACGCAATGGTGAATTTAATTTCATAATATTTAGTATTTATTGCGTTTTAGATAAATATGACGACCACTAGAATATTACAAATATGAATATATGCACTGATATAGTGATATTATTACCAACGGCGTACAATAATAGTGCATTACCAAAAAACTATATGATTAAGTTTGTTCATCGTTGCATTCAAAACTCATAATAAGTTATCACTAATCCATACTAAAAATTTGCTCACAAACTAGTAACCAGTGTTGCCAAGTATTAAAATTAAAAAACAACTAGTTACCTGATAAAAATCAACCAGATTTCAACCAGGAAAAAATTTAAATGACTATATATTCGACCAGATATACATTTTATTTTTCAAACATTGATAAAATGATAATACATATAAGAAGTAAGAACATTATTGTCTATTGAATTATTCTAATTATTTATTATAAAATAAATGTAGTGCACTAGTGCTTTTAATTTAAAAAAAAAACAACATAAATATATATAAATAAATTTACATAAATGCTGGTAGATCATCTAGCATTTCAGTAATTTCAGATATTTCTATATCTACATTACTACTATAAACATCCATTGTCCCGATAGATTTAACAACACTATCTGGGAATTTAAAATTATGGCAACATTTTTTGTTTCTTTTTAAGCCTGAACGAATATGTAGAAGTGATATTAACATTGGCGATTTCATTCTATTCCTTGACTTGTTCTTGACAATGTTCATTTGGCTGAAGATTCGCTCACATGCAGCGTTAGACCAGGGCAATGAAAGTATTGTCAAAGCCAAACCAACAAGATCTTCAAATGGATTATTACCACCGGCATCAGTGAAATTATTAACTTCAGACCAAAATTCTACCGCAGATTTAGTTTTTTCCCATTTGTGTAAAACAATATTGCTCCATTGTAAGTCTATTTTTTCTATTATTTTATTTTCAATATTAAAATGTTCATACACTAATGATATAGGGTCTTTTAATTGTTTAAGTGCATTTTGAGGGAAAAATAATTCAACTTTTTCTAATATTTGCATGTTTTCTGGTAAACGTTGTTGTAGTTGCTTAACAATATATATAATGAATGATATACACCTACTTCTAAGTACTTGTTCTTGATCAGATGAGAGTTTACCTTTTTTTTTTAATTCATCAACTTTATTTTCAAATCCATACCCAAGATAAGGCTTTGGATTTAAATGATCAGTAAAATTAGTTGATTTACTAAAATTAAATGTTGGCACAACAATAATTTTTCCCAAACAAGTGACAAGTGATATTAACTCTGATCCCAATTTTGTCGGGTCTGCATACTCAGATTCAAAAAGTTTATTAACTCTTTGAATTTCTCCTAAGAGAGGTCTTAAAAATAGCAAATATGCTAAGTTCTGTTCATCTCTATAAAGAGTATATAGCATTTCTGCAGAATAGCACTTTTCCTTCGATCTACTAATTTCAAAATGTAATGTTTAGTTCGTTCCATTGATCAATTATTCTGACAACGGCAGTTTCTATGGATAACCATCGCGTATTGCATGCTTGAACAATTTTAAGCGGTTCATGATTTTCATTCATACATTTATACAGATCCTTATAGCATTGTTGGCGTAGTGTGGATTTTGAAAACCAATTATGAGATTCAGAAATTAGAAAATCTAAATGTCTTGGAACTGTTTCGGCACAAGCTTGCGATGTGGCCAACTGAAGTGAATGGCACACACATCTAATTAAAATTAGATTGGGATTCTCTTGTTTTAAGATAGCATAGACACCATTATTTATTCCAACCATTACGCTTGCATTATCTGATCCGATACCGATTAAATTTTTTATATTAAGGTTATACTCCTGTAATGCAGATTTCATCGCATCAACTATAGCTTGAGCATTACACTCTCTCAGTTCTTCTAATGCAAAGAAAGTTGTAACAACATCATTTTTGTCTCTACTGTAATAAATTATTGCCATGCCAAGAAATTTTAAAACGGATATGTCAGTGGATTCATCGATAAGCAAACTGTATTTAGACTGTCCTATATCATTTCTCAAGTCTTTAACAAAAAATGGGGCTAAAATATTAATGATAATTCTAGAACATTTTGTTCTATGCATTTTAATATTATCTCCAGTAAAGTTAGTATTACACAACTCACCTAAATGGTCAATTGCCATAATTGCACTGTGTGCACTTACAAATAATGCCATACTAGCTTGTGTATGCTGCATTTGTAAATTATTAGGTTTAAATTGAAATGATCCAGTACGTCTAATGCATGTTGCACTTAGTGCAGATTTGTGTTTATTACACGCACTATGGGTAACTAAATCAGCCTTTCTTGCACGGATACTACAACAACATACCTTACAGTAAGCTTTTTCAGGATCATCCTTCATTTCTTGCAGCCAGTCCATAAATAATTTGTCCGTCTTCCACACTTGACGGAACTTTTGTGTATATGTTGGCTTTCCCATTATTCACCCTAATATACTCGATTCTGCAAGTGAAGTGAAACCGAAGTGCGAATTACAATAAAATTCAAAACAAAACAAAATCAAAAGAAAACCAAAAAAACAATATGGGAACTCAATGATTTGTTGAGTACTAAACTGCAATTCAAGAAATAATTTTTCTTGTCAATTTGTTTGGAAAATATAAAATACCAGTTTTTCAACAATTATTTATATTTTTATGTTCTTACATTTTACATGTACCTACTACTATAGTACTAGAGTTCTATTGTGTAATATGGTAACATATTTAATAGCTTTAGAATACTACATGTTTTCTAGTCTTATACTCTTTATCTTAATAGCACAGATTAAATAAAACTAGATTTAAGTGAGTCCACTAGGACCCTACATGATCTGTGGACTGTGTTAATGGCATTACTGTTATTTGTTCACCTACAATGGATACAATAGATCCAGGTAATTATTTTTTATTGTTCAAATCAAAAAAAAAAAAAAAACAATTTTTTTATTGTTCAAATCTAACAATCGAATTATTGTTACCGCCCCAGTGTCGTCGGTAGGCACAGGGGACGCCGTGGGGGGCTCCCGTAGCCCGGTCCCCCTTGGTGCCGCACAAGGGCGATGTGAAGTGGAGGTCCCACAACAACCAGTACCCCAGTCTGGGGGAAACTTGGCAACCAAGTTGCTCCAAAGTAAAAACACGCAAGGACGTTCCTCAGATATTCTACAGGCTATGATGAAGCTCAAATTGCTGATCAAAGCCCAGAATACCATTATCAACAAACTATGTCAAAAAGCTGATGCCCTCGGTGAGCTGGGAAAACTAACCCGAAGTGACCAAGTGAAGGTAGGTATCGTGGAGATAAACTCGATTGTAGACGAAGTGGTTGAAAACAGGAAACTACTCCACCCGGCACTCAACGAAGCGTTGCAACTTTCAACCAAAATCGTCAATGGACCTGAATTATGTGCTACCGGGTTCGACAATACTGAAGTGAATAACCGCCTAGACAAGCAGGAAGTTAAAATTGACGCAATAATGGCGTGCATCATCGCGATGCAGGATAAAAAGGACGCAGAACAAACGCCCACAGTCAGGATCCCAGAAACTCAAACCGTCGACCCTGGAGGTAGCGCCGTAACTACCAGGAGGAAAAAAGATAATGACCCAAGAGGAGAAGCAGCATGGACCGAAGTGGCTAAAAAGTCTAGGCCGGCCAAGAAACCGTCATACCAACGAGGCAGACCTGACTCCATCATTATCGACACTGAAGGATCTTCGTACTCCGAAGTGCTAAAAAAGATCAAGGCCGACAAAAGAGTCCAAGATGTGAGCCAGGCCATCAACGCAATTTCCAAAACCAGATTAGGACATGTCCGCATCGAACTGAGCAGAAAGGCCAGAAACATAGACAGCCTAAAGACCGCGGTATCCCAAGCGACAGACAACAAAAACGCCCGTAAGTTTCTTTCAGACACAACGAAAATTGAAATAAGGGACGTGGACGAAGAAGCTACTGAGGAAGACGTAATGCAGGCAATCCTACAGAGGACAGGTGACTTAAGCACCCCAGTCCCGTTAGCAATGAGGAACACAGGACGCGGAACGCATACCATTGTCGTTACAGTACCGGCGAAAGTAGCTGCTAGCCTGACTAAAGAGAGGCTAAGAATAGGCTATGTCAACTGCAGAGTTCGCAGACTAGCGGAGGTCAAGAAATGTTTTAAGTGCCAGAGCTACGGCCATACAAGAGAGAAATGCACGTCCAACGACAGAAGCAACCTCTGCTGGAAATGCGGTGCCGAAGGTCACAAAATGAGGGAATGTGAGGCCGAGGCAAGATGCTTTCTATGTTGCAATGAAGTGTCTAGCGACCACACACTTGGCAGCTTCAGATGCCACGTCTTCAGACGAGCACACGAGGACGCACTGAAGAAATCAAAATGAACTCATTCCTGCAGATTAACTTCAACTGTGCTAAAGCAGCGCAAGACTTAATGTACCAATACGCCAAGGAAAAAGATAATGACTACATTTTTGCATCTGAGTATAATAACGTAAGCAACCAACATTGGTATCAAGACACAAACGGAAAGGCAGCAATAGTCTGCAACCCGAATAGCACAATCACTAACACCGGCCTAAGTGAGCGTGGGTTCAGATGGATAGAAGCCGAGGGAATCACGATGTACTCATGTTACTGGTCGCCAAACACTACACTTCAGGATTACGAGCAATTCCTGACCAGGCTGGAAGATAGTGTCAGAAGCAGGAACTCAGAAATCCTAATAGCCGGTGACTTCAACGCGTGGCACACGTCATGGGGTTCCAGGATCAGCAATCCCAAAGGCGAAGCCTTGGTAGACGTGATCACATCCTTGGGAATGGTTATATGCAACAGGGGCAACTCACCGACATTCCAGCGAGGGTATTCAGAATCTATCATAGATCTGACTATAGCGACACCTGAGCTCGCAACCCGCATAACCAACTGGGAAGTCTCCAACACCACCACCCTAAGCGACCACAACTATATCAGGTACACAATACAGACGCTCACTCAGGAGACCACTTGCTCCCATCAGAACACCAGAATAACGAAGCTCGACTACCGCAAACTAGAAGAAGCGCTCGGTACTGGTGACCTTGTCGACCTGTCCCTACTAGATGCCGAACGTAGCGCGTCAACGTTGGCAGCAAAAATCATTGAAGTCTGTGGCAAAGAGATACAACCCTGCAGTAAAAGGAAATCTGTATATTGGTGGACACCCTCCCTGAACACACTGAGGAAGACGGCTAACCACGCCCGTAGAGTTGTACAGAGGAAAAAAAGAAGAGTAGGTCTAGCTGGATGTGCTGCGGAGATCGAGTAGATGAAAATGCCAAATTAGAGCTGACCAAGGCTATCAGAAGAGCCAAAGAATCGTGTTGGAAAAAGTTGTGTGACCAAGTGGAACAAGATCCTTGGGGTAAGCCATACAAACTGGTCATGGGCAAGCTGACTAGAAGTCACCCGGCCAAGGAACTACAACAAATCACGGTGCTTAAAAAGGTAATAACCGGACTGTTTCCCGTGCACCCGCCACGAGACCCATGCACTTGGCAGGAACAGGACGCACCGACAATTTCCCTGGAAGAGCTGGTCAGGGCAACTAATTCCCTCCAAAACGGCACCAGCCCAGGCATGGATGGAATCACTAACGAAGCGCTGAGGCTGTTGGTAAGGCGCCAACCCCTGATCCTGCTGCAGATGTATAACAAATGCATCGAAGATTGTAGATCCCCAAACCAGTGGAAAAGATGTCGGTTGGTCCTTGTAAAAAAGGGAGACAAGCCACCTGAGGAACCCTCATCATACAGGCCATTGTGTCTCCTCGATTGTATCGGTAAGCTCTTCGAGAAGATTGTCGACAACCGCCTGAGAGACCTTCTTGATTCCGACGCTGATTGCAGGCTCTCTGACAATCAGTTCGGGTTTAGAAGAGGACGCAGCACGTTGGATGCCCTCACCAAAGTCTGCAAATTCACCGAGGAATCCGGCGCCAGCTACAAAGTAGGTCTGCTGACCCTGGACGTACGCAACGCATTTAACTCGGCCTCTTGGGAGAAGATCCTCACGGCGATGAGTCCTAAGGAACTGCCACCTTATCTGTGCCGGATAGCGGACGACTACCTCAGAGGAAGAATCCTAAACTTTCAGTTACCAAATGGGACGATGACGTCAATGAACCTGTCAAGCGGAGTTCCTCAGGGATCAGTTCTCGGACCAACCCTGTGGAACATCCTGTACGACGACCTCCTTAATGTGAAGCTTCTTGCAGGAGCAAGGTACATCGCGTATGCAGACGACATAGCAATAATAGCCCGGGCCAAGGAAACGTGGGATCTAGAAAGGCTACTAACGGCAGCGGCGAACGAAACGATCGAATGGATACAAACTGTAGGGCTCCAGCTGGCACTAGAGAAATCCGAGACAATAGTCATAACCAAGAAGCGCCACCACAACGAAATGGATTTGCTAATCGGCGGGACACGTATCAGCGCAAGACCCGACCTAAAATACTTGGGAATACAAATGGACGGCAAAATGAACTTCACAGCCCACTCGAAACTTGTAGCGGGCAAAGCGAACAAGGTAGTTCAGAACCTTGCCAGGATTATGCCCAATGTGAGCGCTGCCAAACAGGGAAGGAGGAGGCTACTCTCCAACGTGGTGCACTCTCTGTTATTGTACGGGGCTCCAATATGGGCAGAGAAAATGAGCGCCAAAGGGATATCTGACCTCGAAAGAGTCCAGAGACGCATAGCGTTAAGGGTGGCGTCCGCATACCGCACGACTTCTAAGGATGCCGTACTCGTGATAGCCGGCATCGCTCCACTTGGACTGCAGGCCTTAGAACGGCGAAACATACACGAACACAGAAAGGACCCAGACATCAACAGCACCAAGGAAGAAATCCACTCTAGTACGGTCACAGCCTGGCAGGTTAGATGGGACGGTAGTGCCAAGGGTCGATGGACCCACAGACTGATCCCGTATATAAATCCTTGGGTCTCTATGTGAGACACGGAGACATCGATTACTGGCCCTAACAGGCCACGGATGTTTCGCAGCATACCTGTACAAATACGGCAAACTGGCTTCAGCAGAGTGCTGGTTTTGTTGCCACCCATCGGACGATGCGTTCCACACCCTGTTTGAATGTGACGCATGGGGTACTCGCCAATGTAGGATGGAGACAGCGGTTGGCACGACAATCACACCGGAGACGATGATCAAGGTCATGCTGACAGGCCCAGAGAGCTGGAATGTCATCAACAGGTACATCCATGAGGTACTGCAAAAGAAAACGGAGGAAGAACGAAGAAGACAAACTACGTAAACCATAAACTAGTTAAGAGTAATGTATTGTGGGCTGAAGGCCAAATTTAAGGTTTAGAGGCCTGTTAATTTTGTAAAATACATATAACTGTATAATTAATGATGTTTTGACGAGATCAATAAATGGTGGTGGCTGGGGGGGGGGGTGAAATGACCAACGTCAGTGCCACCCCCAGTCATCGATTTGCAATGTAAAAAAAAAAAAAGGTAATTATTTTTTATTGTTTAAATCAAAACCAGTTTCGAACACACGGGTTAGGATATTATACTATAATAGTTGGCGACGTAGTATAATAATATAGTATATCGTTATAAGGCAATATTTAAAAAAAAAAGCCGGGAAAAATAACCAGAAAAATGACTATCAACTAGAATCTAAAATTTAACAACTAGATGCAGCAAGAAAAAACCAGATTTAGTTATAAAAAGACCAACTTGGCAACGCTGCTAGTAACTTTAAATCTATATAGTAGCTTAGCAACAAATAATAAATTACCAACTAACCTATAGTATAATACATCATACAGACTTGTTCTTGGATTGTGTGTACATATGATGTTTTGAAGAGAAAACTGTTTGAACCCTTATATTTTCTATTTGAACAAATTATGTTTAAAGAAAAAAATCTTTATACCTACTAATTCCCTTTATCTCAACCTTTCCTCTATTCTTTTCTTTTTCCTTTTTTCCTAGAACAACCATTCAAAAAGAAAAAAGTGAGTTACGCATCAGCTAGTGAAAAAATTTCAAACTTGGCAGAAGAAAAAGAAAGTTTGGTATGTTTACAAAAAGAGTTGGTCAAGCAGGAACTTGAACAGAGTAAAGAAATGCACAAATTAAAAATGAAGCATTTGAGCGAAGAGCATGAGTTAAAAATGTTGGCTCTTCAATATGAATGTGACATTAAAAAAAAATACTTATGTCATAAAAATAAAATTGATTAATAAAGGAAATTAATATTAATATTATATATATGTATGTATATATTTTTTTTATTAGTAATATTAATTGAATTTTACACTCCATTTTGAACGACTAGCTCTAATCGACTTTCTTAGATATCTCAATACCCCTTTTAATCTCCATTCCATTCTCAACCCTAATTGCACACTCACCATTAAAATTATTATACATTTTATTTTGGATGCTGGCCTTATAATATAAGTTTTTCTATCTTTTAATTTAAATTATTTTGTATCCTTGTAACCATAACTGTTGAGCTATATTAGTTGTTACTTAAAGATATATAATAATAATAAAAAAAAATCAATTGAATTTTACTATTTTTTATAATTAAATCATTACTATTACTTAAAATGTATTATTATTATTTTATTTATTATTTTTAGAGATGTGAGAAATATTCATTAACTAATCTTGTTCTAGCATTTTGACGATTTTTTATTGTTGGAATATTGATTAGTTCTGTCAATTCGTTAGGTAATTGTAAATCATTCATTGGCATTTCATCATTACAGTCAATTGCAATATTGTGAAGAACCGAACAAGCAATTATTACATTTTGTACATTCGAAATTTTCAATCTCATCCCGAGTGACAAAACTGGAAATCGTCATTTCCAAACACCATAACAACGTTCTACAGGATTTCTAGTACGAATTTGAGATTCGTTGTACAGGTTTTCTGGTCCTGCTTGAGGATTAAGGAAAGGTGTGACAATATGCATAGTGTTAGCATAGCCAGAATCTGCCACTATTAAGCTATTACCCCAGTTTTGTCCAACATGTAAATCATTATTTATTTTTGAATGTGAAAATATTGTAGAGTCATGTGTTGAACCTGGCCAGCTAACAACAATATCCATAATTTTTAACTTAGCAGAGACTACAGTCTGGACATTTAACGAAAACCATCCTTTTCGGTTACGGAAATATTCTGCATTTGGTCCACCTTGAATTAAATATTTTATTTCAAATTAAGTAATTTCTATGTAAAGTCGTCATATTTTAAGAATAGTAAGTAATGAATAAAAATTCGCCGTCAATATCTTTAGAACCTTGAAATCAAAGTTTCAATTAAGTTTTTTTTAAGTTTAAATTAGTACAAAATCAGATATTTAAAAATATTTGTTTTGGGACTTGAAACTTTTATGTCTATTACTTTAGATACATGATGACATTTTCAAAACATTGAGATTCATTTTAAGCTAATTTTTGTCTAATTATAGCACTGGAAGGGGTTTTAGATTCAAAAGTCTTTAAGTTTTTAATAATTTAATAAATGCAATGTTTTTGTATAGTTTATAGTTGCCAGTAGCATATCCAGAGTAGGCAAGGGGATTATTAACTCTCCCACCCACCAAAAAAAAAATCTGGATATGCCTCTGACAGTTGCTGTGCCAACTGCCAATTGACTACTGAAAAATATTATCTACACCTAGGTACAACCATTTGATAAGACTCACCGGGGCTTTGAATTTTAATATGAGTACAGTCAATGGCCCCAATAACCAATGGAAATTTGGCTATACCATAAAATTGTTTTTGAAGCTCTTTCATTTCATCATTTGTTTTTGGCATTTTAATTATTTGAGGACGAAGTTTTGCCAAGGCCACACTTACATCATGTACAACAACACATGCAGCAGATTTACTTACACCAATAACGTCTCCAACACTAATTAAAAAAGATCCCGTTGCATAAAATCTCAAAGCTAATAATAGTTTTTGTGTAGATGTTATGGCATTATTTCTGTACATAAAAAAAAGTTACAGTGTATTTTATTTGGATAATAAATTTTGAATAATGTAAATACTACTATGTACATAATATTATGTACATTACCTGTCTGTATTTGATGATATTGTAGGACCAATCATATTCAATATCATCATAACCGTTTCTTTAGATAATCTAAAGCGATTTTTAAAATCCAATTCATCCCAAGTCCTAAAATGATCAACCCTAGTTCGTACGGTATACGGCCTACGTTGATAATTTAAATATTCCTGAAATTCTTCGTCATCATCATAAAAAAGTATTTCATTTTCGAAATTCATAGTTATGTAGTATGTACGTAACTGAATTGAAATAATGAAGACAAAAAACGTATTTAATAGTGGTAAGTGTACTCGCTAAAATTATCATAATAATGAACACAATATCAATGATAATTATTAAAATAAACAACAGTTAAAAAGTTAATCGGAAGAAATAGTAGTGGTTAGTTTAACCGTAGGTTAAACCTGATGGTTAGCTTAACTAGAGTTCCAAAAACAGTTTAACTGTGACAAAGTATTAACCGACAGTTAAATCCTACTAACTGCCAGTTAAAGTCAATTGAAAAACCGGCCCTATGTCTGCCAGATTATCGCTAAAAAAATAGATGTGGGCATGTGGCTAATACTATTGTTGATACAATATAACATATAGGGTCTTCATTTTGTAATTATGTTGTCAAGAAATCAAAACGTTCGTAAAGCATCTGTTGTTGGTTTCCTGTACAAGAATTAAATTAAAATTTATTTGAATTTGTTAAATTAACGTATACTAATAGTTGAAAGGTTTTAAGAATTGAAAGTTTAAAACAAGGTTTCAGGTAAGTAATTATATTGTTGAAGCAAATACAACAAAAAAAATCTATTTACATGGTTGATTTTTATAGACATTTTAAGTTCAAATTTGGACGAAATTATATATTTAAATGAAGAATAACAATGTTAGTTATTTAGTTGTAATTAAAAAAAAATTTCTTGGGTGCTTGAAACTTTTAAAGTATAATATTATATTTTATACACTCAATGACATTTTTAAATGCAAAAAATTAATTCAACCTACTGTATTATTAATAGCAAAATTAACTATATTAAAAGCAATAATATCATAAAAATATAAAATATAATTAGTTATGTAGATTGTAGGCTGACAGACCGCCTTCACTCTTCGCTCAGAACCTTTTTTCGTAGACAATGATATAAATCCTTGAATTCAAAATTAACAAATCCATTAGTGACTCCTTTGAGGCCTCGACACTCACTGTACAGCAGAAGCGGCACCCACTTGCCGACCTTTTTACTTATTTTATTTGCTTTTTATTTTAGTGTTCAATATCTATTTTTTGAGCATCCTAGGGATTGTCGTTTAATTTCAATGTTATAAGCTAATAGTTTTAAATCCTGTAACCATACTGTGTATATTAATATTGATTCTGTATAGGTACCTACTATGTCTAATTGGCAATTCAGGTGGTGGGCAGTTCACTCAATAAAGTTGTGATAAAATTGTAAACATTTGCATAAATATTTTTGAGCAACATTTGAATGTTCCATCTAGGTACGTAAAATGTGCAGTTGTTATTACATAACAATTTTCAATTTTCAACTGTACAAAAAATAACTATGTTTTAATAATTATCATTAAATAATAATAATAATTTTTCTTTGTTGGTTTTTGTATTTAATTCATTCAACATTTTATAAAATTCGTCTAAACTTTGTGGAATGTTTGATAAAGTAATTTTTCTAGAGTAATTAATATATTTTTTTAAATGTACAAACGTAACGTGCATTGATGTATTTATATCATTGTTTTTATTTTTTAATTAAATATTATGTATTAATTTAGCTGGTCTTTCACAGATATCGTCTTCAGATTTTTTTCTTTAAATATTTTTATTACTCAATGCTAGACGATATTTAATATTTTTTTCAGAATCACAATTATGAATATAATTATGTCAAATTTTGTTCAATAAATGTATGGTTGTTAAATTTAAAATATGATTTACGCATGATCTCTGAATACATCTCCATCGTTCAATATAATTTTTCAGAAGTTTATGAAATGAAAATTTAAATAATATCCTTCTAAAATATACACTTTTACCTTTAATAATAATATATACATAATATAATATAAAATACATAATATTATTATAGACTTCCGTAGTGCACTAGTGCTAGTCGCTGGAACACAGAACACTCAGTGTGACAGTATTAATATTATGTAACTCCGTGCTGTTTACAACTGTCATTCTCAGATAACTTGGATCAGTGTTTAATTATTTCTGACCGATGCGACCCTTCATCAGAGGTTCGCGAGCCCCAGGGGCAAACGTTGGTATAAACTATGAAGAATAAAGAAAAAAGTAAAGGTATATTTATGTAGAGTGCAAAATGGTGTGCAAGGTGTAACTGATAATAATAGCGCTATAACACACGGCCCCACACGGGTAAAAAAACACGTAAATTATTTCTCGTATCTCGTCGATGGATTCGGGCTCCCATCACCAATGACTAATGAGGTTTCCGACCAACTAATAAATATACACACTCGAAATGTTTTCGTATATTAGATATTTATTTCGTTAATGGTTAATAATATATAATTTATTTTGTAACTCAATAACTGGTAAAACAGATAAAACTTAAATTAGTTTTTAATTTTTATTATTAAGGAGGGAGGGTCGTGAGGTGACCATGCCGGCCGTTTTCGACCAAAAACGTACCCTTCCCTTTTCGGCCGATTCACTTTTCGACCAAAAAAAAAGTTTAATATAATTAACAATATTAATGTTATACAAATCGACAATTATTAAAACCTATAATAATAACTTAGATTATCAAAACGGACAACTCGACAGGTACAGTATATAGCTATGCTTTATAATTACCTAAAAGTAAATATTTGTATACTTTTATATTTGTAGGTATAATTTTGTTGAGTTGGTTTCAAATAACTACTTTAAAAAGTAGTGAACCAGCAACCTAATCTAAACAGTGCTAACAAAAGTGAGTAAAAAAAAATGAATTATGACAGGAATTGTAATTATTATCATACTTTTTTATTGACATTAAAAATTATTTTTATAAATTTTATTAGGTATTCATTTATACATTTTAGTATTTTATACAACTTATATATTTTTTAATATTTTTTTATGATATGTATAACATAAAGACTTATATGTAATTATTATCATTATTTATTTGTAACCTACTACTATATTTAAAAATAACTAGAGGTGGGTCGAACTGTTCGAAGTTCGAAAACCGAACAAGTTCTAAAAAAACCGAACCGAACCGAACTCAAACAAAAAAGTTCGAAAATTAAAATAGTTCGAACTCAAAAAATATACGAACAACAAATAATTCTATCATGTCAAACGTTTCGAACTAAAAATGTTCCCAGTGTTTATTTTATTTAAAATTTTTATTTTGTCTATTATTATCTATATAGTTATATAGTATAATATACTATATTATTCTATAATCAATATTATTATTATACTATGTATTTAAATTTTAAATATTACAAAAGTAAAATTATAATCACGATATCGTCCGGGCATTGATTATTTCTTGTGCTATTGAAAATAAGACTTGGATAATTATTTTGGTTTTATTGTTTTGTACTATTTATAATTTATATAATCGAAGTTCGTATCATGCTGAACAATAATATTAGCTAATATTAATATAGATTAATGTTTATTTTTATTGATTATAGACTACACGCACTGTATAATATTGTAAATGTAATGTAGTGTAAGTACCTACTAAGTATACACTAGATAATAATAAAAATAAAATGTATACAGAGGCTATTTTATTTTAGAAATAATAACTATAAAATAACTATAATAATAATTCAATAACAAATAACAATATTATGTATAATAAATAATAATATACGTAATATTTATTATTTATGTCTACAAAAATGATTATTACCGTGGTCATCTAGGAACAAATTTCATCAAGCTAATACCCAAGAAACTAAGAGAATGAAAGATAATTTTGCAAAAATAATTAATTGAAATAAATCCATTTATTAATAACAGCCAATAAGCGCTACGAATCAAATTCCAGTGACACTCTACGTGGAGCAAATAATTTAATTATTTTATTTAAATAATCGATACAATATTTCCTATCGATATTGATGTTGAATAAAATGTAATTAAATAAAAAAAATAAAAATCAATACACAAGACGGTGTTTATTATATTGTTTCTGTGTAATACGCTCTCCAAAAGAGTATGTACCAAACTCGATTTATCGAATAACATTGTAACATTGAATCTACCTACATTGTCGACGAAAAAAAACATGATCCTCATTACAAGGACAAACTTAGGTTAGGTAATTGATAAAATCACGTAAACATTGAATTTAAAAGAATCGATAGTCTTTTCGTCTTAAAATATTACATATTATTATTTTCCACAATATTTAAATCGTTATAATAATTTATTGTAAAACGGTCGATTGAGCAGTAATGTGTGACAGTTGAAGTTGTAAATAGAAATCAACATACGAATAAAATATAATATTCTACAATTTATTTTATTTACACGTATACACGTAAGACCTATGTATGATGTGGTGGTATTTGGGGAAAAAAAACTAATCCTAAAGCGGCTCCTCCACCGATATACGAAGGCTGTGAACGCGGTTACCTGCACGCTGGCTACTAACAAACGTCGTCTGGGAAATAATATCGTTTTCTGTGACGGTTTTAACAAACTCACGATATTCGCTTCAGTTTAATAAAAACAATCCCCAAAACGCATTTACCATGAGCGGAATCATCATCGAAACGGAAGAAAACATGTCACAGTGGAAGATGTGATGACCATGGTGTTCATCAACCTCTCGAGGTCGACTCCGGCAGACGACATCATGGACATCGTCCCTGTGACGTTCGAAGAGATTATCGGATTGGTAGTGAGAATGCGTCGTCTGGCCGGAGGAGTGGAAAAGGAAGGCGGCGAATGGACTGTGGAGGTCGACGAGTTGGCCGGCGAGGAGAAGTCCATCGTCGAAGACCCGGCAGCAGTGGACAAGCCACACCGACAACGTGGCAGCCTGAGGCGAGCGGCTTCGGCGATGTGGAAGGCTTTTAGGCGTGCAGCCCCATATTATTACTCTATGGTGCAGCCCTCGCAGTCGCCCTGTGCGGCGGACGCGTTTCGCAGGGATGACAGCGGCGGCGGGCCCACTGCAGCAGCAGCAGCCGCGCCTTGGCCCTCGGCCGAGGGATGACGATCGGACGACGACGGAACGACGAGGAAGGGACGCGTAGGTACGTGGGATACAGCAGTACACCCGAAACGGCATTATAGGCGGTAAGTCGCCCGCGCGCACGCGAGTTTCCGGCTTGACACGCGGCGCGACGGGATCGCGGTGGCCGGCGTCGCGAGATAGCGCCAGCCGACACGCGAGACCCGGACGGTGGTTCGGCGCGAGTTCCGGCCGCTTCGGTCGCGCGCGGACAGACGGACGGCGGACGGCGTGGCTGCACTTTATTATATTAAAATATAAAGTTTAACATTAACATTGCGTTATCTGCAGCCTACAGCATTATCTGCTATCTTGTGCACGGTTTTTTAATATTCTTTCTGACGGTGGCCTTAAGACCACCGATTTCAGGATTTCCTCTGTAATAGGAATCCTGAAATATGTCTTTGCCGCATTAGCCAGAGAGCTGCTGGACGGCGGCCGACTCTTCTGCGGCAAACTAGGTCGTGAGGCCGGGCTCATTGTCCCGACCGTCATTGGTGGTGGTGGTGGTGGTGGTGGTGATGGTGACGGTGGTGGAGGCAGATGATCCCAGGATGCTGGGGGTGCCGGAGGAATTTTCGACATACATGGAGCCGAGCTCGCCGGTTTGTTCCGACCGGCGGGAGACGTGAATCCTGAATCGTAGGCAACAGGAGTCGACGTTGAACCAGGTTGTTGATCGTATTGCCGAATGCCAGAACAAATGTGGAGAGCATTTAAACCCATAGAGTTCTTTAACACTTCTGCACACAAAAAACGGAGTGATTATTAGTGAAAATAATTAACACGAATGTCATAATATTATAAAGACGTATAATAATTGGTATATATATAAATATCAATAATTACTTTCTAATATTTCTATTTTCATTTTAAGTTTGTATAACTTTCGCGTAGGATTATCATCTATCTCTATAAACAAACGAAAAACGGTTGGCGTATAATCATAACAATATATTATTCGTAAGCGTTTGTGACGAAAATTAGTGTATACAATATTATATAATTATATATTATTACTTTCCGCGGCCGACAGCCTGGTTGCAAAGTCTTCGAATTTGCAATTGGTTTTGTGACAAATACACTGATGGTTATTACCATAGTCTCTTATTACATCGTTTGTTTCCGCGGACGACGTCTGGCCGTCCGTCTCTTCGGGATCCGGCACCCGGAATCGTACCTTTAGGTCCCGTGCAGCTGGGGTATTCGTCGCTTCAAGTTTCCTTGACTCTGTATAATATAAAACCGATAAACGAAGTCATATTTTATTTTTGCAATCGATAAACATAATACGTGATACAAAAATATTATGATCTAATCGTATAAGACAAAATATAGTTCGTTATATTACCGAGCAAATCTGCCAAAAAATTTTCTGTTTCTACTAAACATCCTCGTCCCTTCCGTTGGTCTTCAATAATTAATAGAATTATCTTTACAAATTTTTTAATGTCACAGCACATTTTCAGTAGAACCGACCAATAGAATATCACCGCTGTGGTAAGCATACCAGCCAAGTAAATGATAAAGAATAACATGATATTGAGAGATTATAGGTATATATTTTCGGAAAACACGAATTATTACGAAAAGACTCTCAAAAACACACTGACGAATATATGAAATAAATAACAAGCCCCATAGAAACTTTATTCCGTATAATGTCATAGGTTACCAGATTGATGTTTTTTATTCAAGCCAACAAACAAAACATGATATAATATTTAAATGGCGACCAAATAACTAATATTATTATTCTTCGTTTAAATATATTTTGTAATTTCGTACAAACTTCGACCTTAAATGTCTATATAAAAAAACATTGATGCATGCATATTTTACAATTATATTTAAAATATTTTATATAAATCCGGTGTTTACTTATAAGTTGTAACTTGTAAGTTACAAGTCATAACAGTTAACTCGATGTGATATCGCTTAATGCAACTATATGATTGCGTCTCGTGTGAATGCATTTTTTGACCATCCGGTCGTCCGTTCTAATATAAACATTAAACACCCATCACGAGTGATGTTTGAATTTAAAATTGTACTTTTCCAAATTAATAACACCGTTATTCTATTCTTATTCCGGTCGGTTACCGCTGATACCGATTTTTGCTGGTTTATCAGCCCTGGGCGCACTGACTGGTGGTGTTGCCAACGTTGTGAAGGTTGCTAATGAATTTAATAGGAATACACCGTCACATTTGGGAAAGGGATTATATCTATCACCGTATAAAGGCAACTCGTACAAAATTGGTACAGGTCTACACCTAGCGCCGTATAAAAGTGGTGGTGGCGCAAAAGTAAAAAAAACAAAAAAAACGACAAAAACACCAAAAACGAAAAAAACGACAAAAAACTAATATCTACGTTACCCAAAAGAGCGTTGTACGATTTCGAACTTATAAAAATCGCTCGTTTGATGAAAATACCTCATTTCATCGGTGTGTTTACTAGAGACAGGTTATCCACACGGCCTAAACGGTTAGAATCAGCGATTGTTAACTTGGATACGGAAAACGGTACAGGAACGCATTGGGTAGCGTATAAAAAAATCGGAAAACAAGTTGAATATTATGACAGTTTTGGAAATTTACCACCTCCACTAGAAATTCAAAAATATTTTCACGGATGCAGCATTAATTACAATTACAACAAAGAGCAGAAATATAATACTACAAATTGCGGACACTTGTGTTTAAAATTTTTATCATGTATACGATAACGTTAAACGGTGTCTCGAGCGAATTGTCTTGTGACATTTTCCCACCGTTGGAAGTAGGGAATACAGCACAATTATGTCTTTTGAGTTTGCAGACAAATAATTCGATACCAAACATAGAACCCGGTTGCAATACTATCGGATTCCGTGATATTATTAATCAAAATGAAAATGTTATTATAAATACGGGCTCATATGAGTTGGAGAATTTAGAATCTGTTATACGTAATATGATGCCCAGATATGTCAGTTGGTTTGAATTAAAAGCAAACAGCAGAACATTAAAGCGTATGATATCGTGTAGTCATGAAATAGACTTCTCAGTTGAGAATAGCATAGCGTCATTATTGGGCTTTAGAAATGTACTATACACTACTGGTGCTACTCACGAATCTGAAAATACTGTAAACATAATGAAAATAAACTGTATAAAAGTAGAGTGCAACTTAATTACCGGTTCATTTTGCGACGGAGCACCGAGTCAGACTATACACGAGCTTTATCCAACTGTCCCTGCAGGGTATAAAATCGTTGAGGTACCTAGGCATTCAGTTTTTTATGGTCTCAACACGACTTCAATAAGTCGAGTTAATATCGTACTAAAAGATCAAAACGATCGTCTGATAAATCTACGTGGTGAACCAATTACGATTCGTCTGCAAATAACACGTTGATATGGCGCTCAAATTTAACGTCGATATAAATAGGACTACAATCAAAAAATCTATCAGTGTAGTACCTACAGTTAAGAAGTCAACATCTATATCCAAGTCGAAAAAAAACGAAACCAAGCTAACGAAAAATAATTTAAATTTTCTTCGCTCCCTACAAGTATAACTATGGATGCAGCATATTTAGATGTAACAGCCGGCTATGTTGACGAATGTAAAATAACTCAAATTAAATACCATTCGTTCACTCCGTACTCAAACACGTCTTTTTCGAACAATGATGAAATTAGAATAAATATTCAAAATATGGATTCTTACACTTTACCGTGTGAGAGTTATATTTACATCGAGGGAAAAATAAATAAGCCTGCCGATGCTGTTGGAGATATTCTTTTTTCAAACAACGGACTAGCATTTTTATCCTCTGAAATGCGATACGAAATAAACGGGATAGAAGTACAAAAAATAAAATCACCGGGAGTATCATCTTGTTTGAAAGGATACTGTTCGTATACTCCGAACGACTTGCATACGCTTGATAATGCAGCTTGGGGCGCATCGTTGGATAGCGGTGAAAATAATAAACATTTTATGACCAACAACGTATTCACCGGATGCATCCCTATGAAACATTTATTCGGATTTTGTGAAGATTATAAAAAAATATTACTTAATTGTAATCAACAACTGATTTTAAATCGCTCGTCTACCGATTTTGACGCGTTACATGTCGCGGGTGTTGATAACGCTGAGAAAAATAAAAAAAATACAGTTGAATTGACTAAAGTATTTTGGAGAATGCCTATTATCAAAGTCAGCGATGCAGAAAAATTAAAACTGTTAAAAGTATTAGATTCTCGTAGAATGTTATCATGCGCGTTCAGAACCTGGGATCTTTGTGAATACCCTGTGCTACCTAAAAATACTTCACATTCATGGGCAGTCAAGTCTAGCAGTCTACTCGAAAAACCGAGATTTGTATTGATTGGATTTCAAACAAATCGGAAAAATAATATAACTCTCGATGCTGGCCAATTCGATCACTGTCGGCTGAAAAATCTTAAAGTACACTTAAATTCTGAAGTGTATCCGTATGAGGACTTTCGAGCAGATTTCCAGAACAAGCAAACTTCTATACTGTACAAGGCTTATACAGATTTTCAAAAATCATATTACGAAAGAGACTACTGTGAACCATTATTATCAAAACATATCTATCAGAACCATGTTCCAATCGCCGTTGTTGACCTATCGCGACAAAATGACAACGTTAAATCATCGACCGTAGATCTACGAATAGAATTTGAAACTGATGTATCCATTCCAGAAAAGACTGCGGCGTATTGCTTAATATTACATGACCAGATTATAACATATAATCCGTTTAGTGGCGATGTTAGAAAATTGTAAAATGTTTTTTTTTTCTTATGAAATGTATTGTAACCTTATTATTATGATGAATAAATAAACACTTGTTTTTAAATATCATGCTTGTTTTTATTTTACACAAAATGTATATACACAAATATTAAAATAGTATAGAAATTATGATGTTATTATAAAGATTTTCGTCTTTCTGTGGGACTTTTATTGGAATACTGTGGTCCGTATGGCCCGTCGTTTTCATCACTCCCTTGCGATAGTGACATTGGTGAAATGATTGTTAGATTTTCCTTAAAAAAAAAATTAAATAAATATATGTTGTATGAGATAGGGTTAAACCTGTTTATTACCTGTGGGTATATACTGTGGTATGAGGGTGGTGAAAAAACCCGAGAGCACTCGTCTTTATGTACCTATAAAAAATAGTATGTTAAAATTGGCTTTAAAAGTTAAGAAAAAATATTTCATACCTCATCATTTTCCAGTTTTTCAATCCACCTTTGTATGATATGTTCAGTCGCGTATAATTTTAGCTGGTTTATGAAATTGTTATTGTTATGACAAATGAGTTCAGTGAAAGAGTAGTCGGTATCAACTACTAATAATGCACTGTAATTATTGCTAATGCTTCTCACATGTTTTGCCATTTCTTCATTGCATCGAGGTTCTTGTAACACATATTTTGATTTTAAATACGATGAAATTTGTCCGATTTGAGTCATTACAAAAGGTTTGATGACGTTATTATTTTTTTCTACGGTTTCGAAAATAGAGCATTCTAAATTTTGTAACTGTAGAAGGTCGTTGCGATTTAGCAGTAAACGACAGCCATCTTGAATTTTAGACTCTATAACGAGAGTATTTTCGCCTTGATAAACCATACTAGATATTACAAATGAATTTGAATCTAGAAACATATTTCGTTTATATTTTTGTGGTTTTTCGAGTATGAACGATAGAATATTCCCCATAAGTCTGAATATACGCTTGAGAAAATCGGCGGAAATATTTACAAACCGCGACGGAGTTATAATGTGAATCATGGTATTTAATTCATTGCTCGGATCGAGTCCTATGGTCAAAAACTTGCGAGCCGCAAAATCAATGACGAAATTACTAGATTCGATGAGTTGAGCTGGCGCCGACGGTGGGTTATATTTGAAATTGTTCTTCTTGTATAGAGCAGCCATGTTTTCAATTGAACCTGCCATGTTTCGATTGTAAATTTATTTTAAACACTTTAAAAATAAAATATGAATTTTACTATAACGCAGAGAGCTTGTACACACTCGGACGATTGTAGACACACTGATTTCATTTGAGGGCTGAAATACTCTCAATGTATATTTTGGGGTAGGGATTCGTCGACAAGTCTCGACAAGCCCGTTATTGCAGAGATAATAATTTAGGGGTAGAGAAATATGCGCATGCAAGTACATGTTTTAGTAATAATGTAGACAATTCTTCGCTGGCGCCAAAGAGTATAATATGCTTTTTATATATCAAAAATGACGATAGAATTTGGTTAGTGTGATGTCAAAGATTATCAATACATATGATCTAATATATTTTAGTAATAATAATAACTTAAGGTAGAGCATTCTTCGTTGTTACAGAATACTTTAAATACAAACGATTTTTCCAATACGGGATATAGTGTAGGTTATATATATATATATATTAAATGATAGCAACATTTTGTACTTATTATTTTCATTACGGGTTATATATAACGAAGATATTATATATATATATATTAAATGATAACAACACTTTGTACTCTGGTGGTTGCGGATAGAGAGCGCTGGGTAAGGACTTATGGTAGTGATAGGGTTATATCGACGGCGGCAGTTTTATAGGCCGGAGGTGAAGGGTGATCGTCGAGCGGGGACGGCGTCGGTAGTTTTGTAGGCCGGAGGTGAAGGGTGATCAACAGTGGCGGGGAATGATCGCAGGGGGAGGGTCGCGGGGGCAGCAGAAACCCCTATTATATCCTACTTAATATATTTATGACAATTTCAAATTTCTGATGGGGTTTTTTAACCATAAAAAAATGTCATGCGAATTCTGGCGATAGTCATGCAAATTCATGCGAATTGCGTGCTAAATATTGGCACTATCAAAATCAAAAAATTCTCAACATTTCTATAATGAGCCGCGCTGGCGCAACGCTAAAAACTCTTAAACGGTTTTTTAACCATAAAAAAATGTCATGCGAATTCTGGCGATAGTCATGCAAATTCATGCGAATTGCGTGCTAAATATTGGCACTATCAAAATCAAAAAATTCTCAACATTTCTATAATGGGCCGCGCTGGCGCAACGCTAAAAACTCTTAAACGGTTTTTTAACCATAAAAAAATGTCATGCGAATTCTGGCGATAGTCATGCAAATTCATGCGAATTGCGTGCTAAATATTGGCACTATCAAAATCACAAAATTCTCAAAATTTCTATAATGGGCCGCACTGGCGCAACGCTAAAAACTCGTAAACGGTTTTTTAACCATAAAAAAATGTCATGCGAATTCTGGCGATGGTCATGCAAATTCATGCGAATTGCGTGCTAAATAGTGGCATATTTATTTATTCGATATCTATATTTTTTTCTACTGGGCCGGGCTGGCGCAACGTTGCGCCAGCGCGGCCCATCAAATTTTGGGTTTAACCGTTAAACCAATATCATGCAAATTCTAATTTTAGTCATGCAAATTCATGCTAATTGCATGCTAAATATTGGTGCAAAAATTTTCCAATATTTCGAAAGGGCCGGGCTGGCGCAACGTACGTTATTCCGACGCCGGCCAGGTCAACTTTGAATACAGAGTGTTGTATATTATCAAAATCATTTCAACGGTATACGCGGTTAGACTTTGTTATATTTTTTGAGCGCATTGGTGAATTATTTGAATTTTTCTTTTGTTTCAATTACACGTGTCACTGTAGGCACTATGGCAAATATTTCACCTTCAACAAAAAATCCTATGAAACGCATTATTACTTCAGATCCCTGTATTCACGGCGGCGTCGTCGGCGACCAATCACAGAGCGAATAGACCCGACCAGGGGGTCCGGACGTCGCTCCGCGATTCATTTGGATGCGCCAGCGCGGTGCGCTCTTATTTGGTACAGAGACACAGAGTTTTTATAGTAGTTGATGCATTGAGAAGGTCGTTTTTTAAAAATCCTAGTACTTTTTTATTTCTATTTTATGTAGGTATTATCGGTCATCGATGACAACTAAAAACAATAAAAACGGGAATGGTTACCTGGATTTCTATGAAATTGATTTTTTTTTTACGTTAGGCGTTATTGTAATTTTTTGATCATACGCATTTCATCATAGTGGCAAATAGTGTCTGAAATTTGGGGGGCTGTAGGTCAGGATACTGGATACTCTTATGATGCTTTTCAATTATCACAAAACCGCTAAAAAAATTGCCCTCGCTACGCTCCGAAATGATTTACAAATAACAATTAACATAAAGGTACATATATATTATATACCATTATCAAAAATCAAATTCAAATATAATATATTAACATATTATTGTTTTTTTTACAGAAAATAATAAACTTTATAATTAAACAAAAAGCCGTTACAAACCATGACCACGGTATAGAAGGTAACTATCTTCTATACCAGTGTTTCTCAAGGCTCTCAACCTTTGTATAATGGCGACACACTATTCAAATATTTCATACTTTGCGACACATAGTAAAAAAAAATAAGAATAATAGGTAGTCATGTAGTATTAAATATTTATAATTAAAGTACTTCACGCGACACATTTGGACTTGCTCAGCGACACACCGGTTGATGAACACTGTTCCATACCGTGATAGTACACACTAGATCACGATGTAGAGAAGTGATCTCTTCAGTCTTCTCTACATCGTGCCACGGACCATGAACTAAGATATAATGTGTAGGTATATAGCAGTGGCGTAATTAAGAATTTGTCTTAGGGGGAGATAGACATTTTTTTCACACAAAATACTAAATTTAACACAATTTAGTACCTATACAATATTATAATAAATTCTTCAAAATGTAAATATTGAATAATATATTTAAATTAAATAATAATTATTAAAATATTGAATTTATTTTGTTTGTAATATAATATAATGTACATAGCTTTTTTTTTGTACTGCTTATAAAAGAAATTCTAATTTTCTTGGCTGTTTAGTCAACTCGTCAATCATATCATCAGGATTTAGTACAATTGATTTAGTATATAAGCTCTGGGGGGGGGGGGGGGCACCATCTTACAATGTCAAGTGCTGTTTATTTTCTCAAAACTAGTCTAAACTCTAAATTCAATAGTCGTTATTGTTTTTCCATTCGTAATTTGTTCCATAATATGCAATAGGAATATGGTCCGTCAGCCTACATAACTAAGTATAATATTTGATATTATTGCTATTAAAATAATTAATTTTACTATTTTTCTTTTTTATACAGTAGTTTGAATTAATTTTTGTAGAAAACATTGCATTTGAAATGCATTTAAAATTTAATAATTTTAATGAATATCTGGGATATAATTTTTATGGTCGAAGGTTGTATAAGCTTACCTGTTAACTGGGGGAGGGGGGGGATAACGTCAGGGTCTATGCGGTCGGGTGGTAGAGCAATTGACCGGCAAGCGAGAGACTCGGGTTCGATTCCAAAAAGTATCAACAAATAATAATAATACTATTTATATTATAATAGATTTAAATATTAAAATACATTTTAATAATATTGACAAAAAAATACATAAAAAAATAGTGTAAAATGTGATAAAACTACAGTTTTTATAAACATAAAAAATAATTGTGTAATAGTTACATATTTTTAAATTTTGAATCTTGAATTATATAAAATTAATTCTTTTTGCTCATAAATAAACTAAACAATTTGTTTGGCGTACTGCTCGCTCGTCTTTTATTGGTATTTGATTCTTTAGATTCCTTTAATGCAATTTTTGGATTGCTCTGAAATTATATAAAGATTGTTAAATTTAATTATTTATTGGTAACACAATGTATACCTATTATTAATTTTAACATAAATATCATAAAAATCTTAAATTTATAGACAAATGACCAAGTAAAAATGTCAATCTGATAAATGACAATAAATAATATATTTTACCAACTGAGATTCTAAAATATTTGCTAATTATTATAGAATACAAATTTAAAAAAGTTTTATGTATCAGAAATTCTAATACTAAAATAATTTATTGCCTATTTTAAATTATAAGTACTACTATTTTTTTTTATTTATAAATTTCATAATTTTAATAAAAATAGTTGTTAAAAACTTATTATAATAAATAACCATTTTACACGAATATATTTTTTTAAATGTTTTTATTATGGCAAATTACAAAGTATTTTTAAGTGCTATAAATTCCAAGCACCGTATATTTAACTTCTTAAAATCCATTTAGTGTTCTTGGTTTCCATCCAAGTTTCAACATTTTAAAAATGTTATAATTTATATAATATATTATAATATATAATATATATCATACAAAACAAATTTCAGTTAAAAATTATTTTTGAATAAACTATGTTCTTTTTTAGTCTATGACATGATCGAATGTACTGTTTGCAAAGATGCCATTTTTCAAATATACCATATAATTTGTAATTTAATTAATTTTGTTGTAAAATATTTAAATCCCAATTTCACAAACTATTTGTTGCATTGATAAATGATCTCTAAACAAGAAATTATGTTTACATACTTACATACAAAGAAATTATTTAGTAAAATAAGTGTAATACCTAATAACACATGATTATCAAAATGCATATTTGTTAAATAAAAGTAAATATTTTGTTTGGTAATTATAAAATACAAATCATCTACTAGTACCATTCTAATCAATTAAAAAAATTTGGTGCTTATAAAATTCAAAAATGTAAAAGACAAAATTAATTTTAATGAAATTTGGCAATTTATACAAAGCAATTTTGTTAACCTACAATTGATTAGTAGGCAGCATTAAGAAAAAACAAGTTCAAGATTATGTATGTAATTTTACAATGAGGAATTAAATTATAAAGATATTTAAAAATATTAATGTGTTGAAATTTAAATAATTTTTTCCAAATTAACTAATAGTAATGAAATAAATAAAAAACATACCGATAAAGAAACACGACCTCCATTTTTGCTAGGAGTTGGTGGTCCTGGTTTCTTATAAGATGTCTAAAAATAAAATAAAATAAATATAACATAAAGTAAAACATTTACATATGTAGCAAGTAATAGATAAATACCTGATTTCTATCTTTTTTCTTGGTACGATCATTCGGGATAAGGTTTTCAGTCTCATAATCACTGTAGTTAGCTATTGTCTATAATATAGGAATTAAATTAAATTGATTAAACAATTATGATTGGTTGTAACAAATAAATAATAACAAATCACCTTAATGTCTTCTTCGGTAACTAATGAGGTATTTGGCAAGAAATTGGTCTCTGCAGCATAACAACTTCTTAAATGTGGTGGGCAAAGTGAGTTGCGGGCTTGTAGTTCTGATAGTCTTTCATTACATTGCTTTTTATTATCATTCAGTCTTACTTTACCTTGTTTTAGATCTGCAAGGTATGAGTGGTTGAACATTTCACCTTCCTCATCTTCTTCTTTTGGAAATATTTTACCTAAAACAAATATATGTACTGTTTTAAATGTCTATAATTAGGAGTACATGACTAAAAATGGAACTAAGGGGTTGGTAGGTCAGCTGATCTACATATTTTTCTTAATATGATATAGGTAACCCTTATTTTGACATAATTATTTAATACAGTTTTGATTGTAAAAAAATGTAGGCTGATATTTTTCACCTATAAAGAAACTCTAATAATCATACATATGTTTTTGGGGGATAAAAAGGAATTAGAAATCAATTTCCTTGTAGAGGAAAAATATTGAGTAGAATGCTACATTATTTTTAATTATGATATTAGATAATAGGTTCATTTATCTATGAACTATTTTTAAATACCAATTACAAATAATTAAAAAAATAAAGTGAAATAAAAACACAATTTTTATTAAATTAAATTATAATTATAACATTACCTATATGACTAATAGCCACTATTTTAATAAACAAAGCGTTACCCAAAATACGTAACGGTCAGAAAAAAAAAACATTGTATCCAGCCCAAAAACATAATTATAAAATATGTACAAAATAATTATTTATAAATTGTGCATGGTTATATATTATAGTGTTTATAATAGTGTCGCTTTAGAAAGATAAGTATTAACATTACAAATCATAATATTATATACTGATACATTATGTCTCGTAGTTTATATGAAAATACAATTTTCTTTTTACAGGTGACAATAAAAGAAGCTATTTTATATATATAGCTCTTTATTTGGACAATTTTTATTTTTTAATATTTCTATTATATCTTGTTTATAATATAGTACATAATATGCATTATGTATATATCATTGATTTTATAAATAAAGCTATATAGACACACTATGTTTAATAAACTTTATTGACTTTTAATAGAGCCATAGAGGATATGCGCTTTGTTCATTAATAAACTCAACTAATTTATTATAATTGGAGTAGTTTATTATACTATAATGACATTTGGTTTGACCTACAGTTAATATCGGTATTATTATCAGACTGAATTTTTGTAAAAATTATATTTTACTTTGAAACATACTTGATCAAATAATTTTACGAAAAGTATATTTAAAAATTCTATTATAAAAATAAAACAAATAAAATAAATATGCTGCAAGTATAACATTAAAATCAGATATGTTGATTATTTATAAATAATGATAATGATGATCTTGAACCATTAATAGATTTAACTGAAATTAAACAAGTAAAAATGATAATTTTTTTCTTTAAATTAAATTGAACCAGAGCAAGCAAAGAATAAATAATAAAGTCCTTAGTTAAATAAATTTTAAAATATTGCTTAAATATTGATAAAGGGAGATTCTTTAAATAATACAGGTAAATTAATTGTTTTTATATTAGCCGGTACGACAAATAAGTTATAACAATATCAAAATAAATGTTAAGTAAATCCTTGTAAATACTTCCTAGATCAACTTTTTTTTGTATTTAAATCTTTTGATGTTGATGACTAACAACATCCAAAATCTGGATCTTATTCATGTTGTGTGAAATGGCTGACAAGAGACAAAGTATATTTAATTACAAACATAATAAAGGCATATTAAGTAACAGTTATATCCATACTATAAATCCAAGCATTATTTTTAGTTACTATGTTTTTAAGTTCATGAAGTTTATTTTATATGTTAAATTAATTTTATTCAACAAAAGTATTAATAAATTAGAGAGCAGCAAGCAAAGCATATTTATTATTTTATTTTCTACCATACATTTTATATATTAAGCAAACCACAAACAAAAACGATCCAATTTAAATAAGTTGTTAAAATTATTTGTATTCAATTTGTTATTCATTTTTCAGTTTTCAGAATCTTTTAGAAATATGGGTATAACTAGAGATCGGAACTGTATACACTAAAAGGTGATAAACATAATTCAAATATGCAAGATAAAAACGACAAAAGTATTCAAAATATGCAGTATAGGCATTCAAAAATTTGCACCAAATAAATAAACGTAGACTACAAGACAAGTAAACCAGGTCAATCATAAACCACAGTAGTAGGTATCTAATTATTTTTTTTTCAATATAAAATAAATTAGTGGCAGACATTTAAAATATGATTTTTAATATTCAAAATTGTTTTGGTAATAATTTAAAATTAATAGTTGTTTGACATATTAATTCTAGTCTTTATAGTAAAGAGCTTTGAAAAGAAGAAATAGTTTACTTATTTATTAAGTGTATAAAGTATACAAATTATATGCTCTAGTAACAAAGTATGCCTTAATCCTTCAAATTTGCAAAATAACATTTAGTCTATGGAATCAATTTGATTTAAAACACTATATTTCAAAGCCTCGTGGGTCGTGCATACATTTAGTTTGAATATGCAAACGTATTTAATTCTAGTCTCTTGCTATAACTTACAATGACTAAAGATTGAAGTTTAAATAATATAATTCTAGAAATAATCATTTTTAAAATAAATTACATTATTTCATATGGGTAATTGACATAATTAGTATTAATTTATTATTATTATTATATTAGGTAATATTATTTTAATTAGATACTAGGTAAAAATATTAATAATGTTAGAATTTTGTTAGTAACGCACCAGACGATAAGCTGAATTTTTTACCAATTCCTGCAGGAACATTTCGTTTAGTATTATCCTGATAACGAGCAGTTTCTTCTACTAGTGATCTAAAATTAAAATACAACAAATTAAAATATTATATCATAAAAATATATTATTTGTTATAGATTTTTACCTGATTTGGCCGACTGAGCTAGACTTTGGCAATGTAAAAGAATTATATTTTGGGAAAGCAGTTGTCTGTAAAATAAATGTACATACAAATAACTGTTCAACACCTTAAACATATGATTTATAATTTTTCCAAATTCTTACTTTTTCAGAAACTATTGACATTTCAAATGGTAAGGACATGGTTGATTCTCTTCTGTCATTTTGTTGTAACCTTAAATATTTTTCACTTACTTCCCATAACTGATGACCAAGTTCTTTGATGTGAATTTCATCTTTGGTTATCTATTTTTTACAATTAATTTATGTTAATAAAAATTAATATACAACTTAAAGAACATACTTTATCTTTGTATTTTGTCAGTTTAGTTTCAAAATCTTGATACATTTTTGCCTCTAAATCTTTACAAAATTGTTTCTAAAAAAAAAATATTTGATATTAAAATTTACTTTTTATTATAACTATTATTTTAACTTTACCATTTGTTCTCGCTTTCGTTCAAACTTTTTTTCGTATTCTGAAGTTACATACTCTTGAGTTTTTTGCTGCACTTTTGTCATTTTTATAATGCATTCAGATTTCAATGATGACATTTCAGATTCCAAATGTTTAATAGTTTCTTGTTGACTGAAATTAAACATTTTTTAATTATGGTATATAAAAAATGTAATTAAATGAAATACATACGTTTTTGATAAGGCAAGTAATTCGATATAAGCTTCACTGGATTCATTATTAGTATGATTAACTGTTTGTTCGTTTCCTTGGGTTTTTAAACTGCTTATAAACATTTTCAATGCTTCAAATATTTTTTTCACCCTTTCAATAATCGAGTATTCGTCAAAGTTTTCAACTCGTGTTAACTGAATACCATTTTGTTCAATAAATGTATCCGCAGAAGTTATAACTTCGATTAATGAATTATGATGATGATGATCCAATATGGGTTTGTTTTTATTATAATAAAATGAATTATTTAAACAATTTTCAAAATATACTTCAAAATTTTTTCTTTCTTTCTTTAGAATCAATTCAAGTTCAAGTTTCATATTTTTTAAGTTATTTATTTTCTGGTAGATATCTGCTATTGAGTCATTCTTCAGTTTAATTTCAGATTGCTTATAGCTTAGTTGTTCTTGAGCTTCTAACAGTTTTTTATCCATTTTATCAATTTTTTCAGTGGATTCTAGATGTAAGTTATTCAATTGACATTTTAATTGTTTCAATTCTTTTATCAACGACATATTTTGGCATTCTATTTCTTTGTTTTGTTTATCAAAATCCTGCAATTTATTTTGATATGACTCTAAATCAAATTCATTTTTGACTAAATATTCTTTGAGCTTATTTGTCTCGTCTACCAAATTATTTTTTTCACACATTAATGAATTTATTTTCTCTATTTGTTCAACTGAACATTTGTTCTGTTCATCTGATTCCGCTTTCAGATTAATAAGCTGTTGCTCAACTTCTTGTACTTTTGTATTTGCTACTTCAAGATTTTGAGTCAGATTGTGTTGAATGTTGTCTAATTGTACTTTGGTATCATTGAGTTCTGCTTCTAAGTATTTTTTTTGACTACTAAGTTCTTCTAATTGTGTCTTGAACCCAATCAATTTTGTATCATTCAATGTTAAAGTATTTTCTTTTTCTAATAAACAATCTTTAAGTGCTTTTGTTTCATTTATTAAATTATCTTTATCTGAAGTCAGAATGGAGATGGTTTTTAATTGTTGATCATTTTCTTTTTCCAAAGTTTCTAAATCTAGATGCTTGCGACTTAGTTCTTCTTGCAAGCCAGAAAAATTGTTTTCTATTTCCTCAAGACGCTGTTTTAACTGCACTTCCATTACAGTCTTTTCGGTTATTATTTTATCATTTAATTCTTCATATTCAAGCAATTTTTCTTGATTAGCTATAATGACATTATCTTTATTTAATAAAGTACTCTCAAGAGTATCGATTTTGTTTATCAAATTATCTCTTTCTGAGGTTAAATGAGCAATTGTTTTTAAGTGGCAGTTACATTTAATAATGTATTCATCAAGTTCAACCTGTTTTTTATTTAATGTTTCTTGTACTTCAATATATTTTATATCCATATCCTCAAGTTGTTTCTTTGATTCCTGATTTAAATTTGTTAATTTCAATTGAATTTCACTGAGTTCAGATACTAAATTTGTCTTCAATGTTTGTAATTCTTCATACTGTTTTTCACAAATAAGAATTTTTTCTTGCATTGACTTTAAAGTACATTCATTACTATTCAAGCATTTTTGAAGTTCATTGGTTTCTTCTAGTAATCTATCTTTTTCAGCATTTAAAAAAGATATTGTTTTTATTTGTTCATTGGACTTTTCTATTTGTTTCTTCAACTCATTTTGTTCAAGAATTAGCTTTTTTTGAATTTCCAATATATTTATTTCATTGATTTCTAGCTGCAGAGTAAGATCTTGATTTGTATTTGTTAATTTAGTAATAGTTTCATTCAGTTGCAATTCTAAAATTGACTTTTCATTATTCATCTCTATTAATTTTTTTTCTAAATTATTAATTGTGTTACTACAATCATATAATTTCCCTTCACATAAATTAAATTTGTATTCATTGTGAGATAAAGAATCTTCAAGGTTATTTATTTTATCTTTGAGACACTCTTTTTCATCATTTAAATTAACAATAGCATCTTTTTGCTCATTGCACCACTGAATTTGATTTTCTAATTCAACATGTTTGTTGTTCAAAATTTGTTGTACTTCAATAATTTGTTTCAGTAAGCTTTCTTTAGCAACTGAACATTCTGATACATGAACTTTGAAGTCTTCTTCTTTTTTTAATATATCGTTACTCAACTCTTTTAATTTATGTTGTAAGTCAATACATTGATTTTCAATGTTATCAACTGTTTCTTTCAATTTATTATTCTCTTTATTGATTTGTTCAAATTGTATTTGTTTTTGATTTAAATCTTGACAACTTGATTTTAATTTTTCTTCTAGTTCGTATTTTTCCAAATGTAACTGAGAAATTGTATCTGTTAGCTTATTACACGTCATTAGCTGTTCATTGAAATCATCCTGCTTTTTTTCTAAAGCATCTTGTAATTTCTCAACTTTCATTATACACTGATTATTTTGTTTATCTAATACATTTTTCATATCATCAAAATGACATTGAAAATCTTCATTCAAAGTTTTTATTTTTAACTCTTTATTTCTTAAATTTGTTTCAATTATATTATTTTCAGCCAGAGCTGCATTAAGTTGTTCTTTTAACTCATTTAAATTTAATGTAGATTCCAGTATATTCGCACATAAATCTTTATTTTCAGAAGATTTTTGTAGCAAAACTTCATTAAGATCATTTATTATAAGTTGTTGGCTACATTGTTCTGATTGTAATGTTTTGATTATATCGTTTTGATTCTTAATCAGTTTTAGTTGTTGTTCTAATTCAATTTGTTTACAATGTAAAATGTCTTCTAATTTTGTTTTTTCATTCTTGACATCTTTCAACTCGTCAACATAATATTCTAAAAAGTTTTCCATCTCATGATTTTTGTCACTAAAATTTTTCTGTTGTGTTTCAATTTCCATTTTTATATTTTTTAATTGGGATTCTAATATTAATTTTTCTTGGTACATAGTTTTCAATTGTTCTTCTTGACTACCAACAATTTGATAATTTTCTGCCATTTTTTCTTCATAAAAAATTATAATGTGTTCTTTGTTTGATAAATTATCTTGAATATTTTTCATATTATTTTCTAAATCAATAAAGTTTTGATGGGATAATTTTTCTGAATTTTTATACTCTTCAATTATTGACTGTAAATTTTTAACTTTTTCATCATGTTCTTCATGTATTGCTTCAATTTCTGTATTAGTTTTGCTTAAAATTAGTTCAATCATAGTTTTTGATTTTTTCACAGAATCAATTTCAACTGACAATGTCTCTATTTGATTTTCTCTTTTATTTAATTTAGAGCACAAGGATTCAATATGATTTTCATTGTCTTTGATAGTATCTTTAAGATGCTTAATTTTTAATTCTAAATTATTTTTTTTCTTTTGGCATTCTTGAAGTTCTTCTATTTTGTTTGAGAATTTGTCTATCAGTTCATCTTTATGAGTTTCATAATCATCCAACTTTTTTTCTAATATAATTATCTTCTCATTCAAATCTTTAACATGAGTTTTAGTCTAAAAAAATATTAAAAAAAGGAATAAATACAATTATATGATATTATAGTGGTTATCAGATAATTAATCGGCATTTAACAATGCTATAGTCATTCTCAAACTATTTTCTCAACTCTTTAATTGCTCATCAATCTAACGGCTGATCGAAAATAAAATATTGGGAGTATTTATTAAAGAAACAATTATTGCTACTTTAAATTTTTTAATTTTAATCAGACACATGTATTAATTAACACTTTTCTTTATCACACAAACCTTATAACATTGTAAATGTGCATATAGCATAATTAATTGAGTGTTTTGACTTTAAGCTATAATTAGAATACTGTCTCAAAAGTTGTACCAGCAACAGATTTTTGTCAGGCACCTCCTACCGATGAACTGTGCGACCTGATAATAACCGAAGTAATGATCGGTGGAAAGGAAATGGTTACTAGTATATTATTCTCTTTTGAAACGAAGTGTAGAATGAATTGATCTATTATTATTAATTTAAAGGTAAAAATATTATCTAGGGAATTTTCGTGACCTTTTAATGATAATATTCACATTTTGAAACAAGTTAAGAACATTTAAAAAAATTTAAATATTAATCAAGTTCTACCAGATGCCCAAGATAATATTTTTACATTCAAGTTTTATAATAAATGCACATAAAGTTGGATCTGTTGAACACAAATTTGGTATGTTGTACATTTGTAAGACGGATACAGCACATGTGTGTTCTTTTTAATCGATCATTAATGCTACATGAATTAAATTGTAACTAGATGTAACTATCATTATACCAAGTTAGATGACGAGACAACTGTACTATTTAGGTAGCTAATATAATATTAAACAAATAAAGTTTGTATAGTTTATATTATACTTACATTTGATAAGTCTTTTTTAATTGATTTGTACTTATGTCTGTATTTTTCTTTATCATGTGTTATTTCTTCTAATTTGATACAACTCAATTCATTAAATAATGTATTTGAAGACATAGCATTGGACTCTTGACTGCTTATATTTGTTGAATTATTTGTTATTGATTTATTACATAATTCATCTTTTAATGACTAAAATTAAAATAGTCATACATCTTATTAAACATTATATTTTAAGATTAGCAATTCATTTATAGAAACTATGGTTCTCACTTGAGCAGAAGCTTCTTAGCGATAAAAAAACTAACATTTAAACAAGAGAAAGAGATGTAACAATGATATCAGTTGTGTTGGCTTACAGACCTAATACAGCATTCATAAGCTTAATATCAATGTAAATATTATGTGAAGTTGAAAAATTGAATAGTTCAATAGATTATAAATCAAAAATGTAATACAAATATACAGTAGGTACTCTAACATTTAAAGTTATCAAAAAAAATTTGTGATTTGGAATTATTGAAAAAAAAGTAAACAAGGTCATTTAAACTAAATTATGACCATTTTTTTTGTACTATTACGATAAAACACCTTATTTATTATAGTGGCCTACCCAACTCTGTACCACTAAAAGTATGGCATTAAGTTTCTTTTTTCACTTACAGTTATTTCGGTGTCTTTTTTCTGAATGATTTCTTCAAATAATTTCAAGTTTGTTTTTAACAACATATTTTCATTTTCAATATCATCAAACATTAAAATAAGATTATTATAATCTAAAGTTTTCATTTCAAGCTACAAAAAAAATAAAAAAAATAAATTAGTTTTAAAATTACATTTTACACAGAAATACAAATTATACTCATGCAACATAATTAGTAAGTCATTAGAGACAAGTCTGGATGTATTATTTTAATGTTAAGAAATTCCTCAATCTCAAAAAATAAATAAGTCAATCTGTAAATTGCCTTAGAATTTAAAAAAACTATCCCCAATTAATTTTTGATCAGCAATTTTATTATTAAATAAAAAAAAAAAATTATATCTAGGGCTTTATCATTTAATATTTTATTAATTTATGACCATGACTTAAACTAAATTGTAATCAATAATCCAGTGTAAGTAGACAGACTATTGAGGTTAAACTTTTTTTTTTCCCAACATAGTCCTCCAAAAAGCCATTGTTATGGAAGTATTCTGTATATTTGTGCTTAAAAAATACATTTTTTGTCCATCTTAAAAATTTTTTTCAAGTCATTCAACTTTTGCCTCAACAAGAATGCCAACTTCCTGCTAATACAGTAGAACCTTATTATCCAGACTTCGCTTAATCCGGACAGCCATTTATAGTATGTAAATTACGCTAGTTTATGTCGTAGATTAAAATAAACAAGAAAACGAGTTCTACAAATATCTTATAGATGCGGGTTATTTCGATTACATATTTATCACATACCTTATGCCATAGATTAAAATAAATATGAAACCGAATTCTACAAATTTCCCATAAATTCGGGTTATTGCGATTAAAAATTTATCAATATCAATAGTCATTAATGTTATCCATATTATGTACAGTATACGTATTAGCGTTAGTCGATTTCCTGATACGCTTCGGAGTGTTATTGCCAATATCGTTTCGTAATTTATACTTAATTGTAATATATCTAATATTGTAAGACATACATATGTATTTATATTCAGTTTGAAACTTGTATAATAAATTAATATCCAATACATTTTTTTTTAAATTTATAATTTACGATTGTCGGTTATTTTGTTTAATCCGGACTTTCAATAATTCGGACAACCTAGAGCCCCCATATAGTCCGGATTAAGGAGGTTCTACTGTAGTTATTTAAATTGTTGACATACCCTTTGAGTCTAAGCAATAGTAAATCAAATAAAAGTTATAAGTGGAAGACAACTGTGATCGAACTTCAAACCAATACGGTATACTGTAAGAACCGTATAAAAGATATACCGTTAACAACCGTAAACCGTAAACGAGGACATTTTTCTATTTTTGTTTATTTATATTAATATAGATATAAATATTTCTAAAAGCTGTATTGCTAATTTATTTTTAACACATCTATCTTTTTTTGCAGTAACAAATTTTTTGAATTAAATTAAATTGAATTCTTTTTAAGTTTTAAGTTTTAAACCAATACTGTAGAGCTTTAATAATATAGATATAAAATAGCCTATGGGCTATAGTCTATAGATATTGACTAGTTTAGGACAGTTAGAAAAAATCCACTTGTGAAATAACATTAAAGTAAAATATATTGGTACTTCATAGATTTTATTTATCATTTTGGTTTTTTGGTATACTGTTTCAAACCGGTATTAAAATCAAAACCATAATACCAAAAATTATTTTCAATACCGTCAGCCCTACTCATTATTACAAACTTATAAGTATAGATATGGTTACATACATATTTTGGATTAACCTGTTCTCGTAAAATGGTATTTTCTCACACAAAAGTAATAAATTCTAAATACTGAGCTATACTTTCTGATGATAATTTAGAACAGCGGTTTAGTTTAGCAGACGGACTATACCCCAGATTATAATTAACTGGGCAAAGATATGCAATGACACATGTCTATACCAACAGTATAATGTGAAACATTAATTTTTATATAACTTAAATTTTAATTGTATTATATTATAAGTATGGTAGCATAGTATGTCTATAGCATAGTATAAGTTTTATCATAATAACAAAATTGTCGATCAAAAAAAAAAAAAAAAAATGAGGGATTTATGTTGGCATGAAAATTTTAGGATATTAGGTAGGTTTCATATGTCTAACTCCAAAACACCACTGATAGTCTAGATCAGGTATTTATAATTAATCATAATTTACATACTTTTCCATTAAGCTCTTTATGATTTTTATCAAGTTCTGTTACTTGTTGCTTTAATTCATTGCAATTCATTTCCAAATCTATTTTGTCTCTGTTTAATTTTTTTATAATTAAAGCATTGTCTACTTTTAAATATTCTGGAGACTGGTTTGGTTTGGAATATTCTTTGATTTCATCTTTCAATATTTGTAATATTTTGTCTTTGTCTTCTAATTTATTAGCTAAATTAAAAATTGTAAGTCAAAATCAATGATTTTTAAAAATTAACAAATAATTTGCTTTTTTTATTCTATGCATTATGCAAAAAATATGAGCCACATAATACATACGAATACTAATAAATCATAGTTCTAAAGTCCAATTGACTTTATAATTTTTTTTTTACAATGAAATTAAAATTATTAGTATTTTATTTATAGCAATTGTATATTTTTTGATGATAAAATATAAATCTTAAAATGTATTTATATTCAATTATAGTATAATAACTTACATAGTTTTGTATTAAGATCTTTCAGACATTTAACATTTTCAGCTAACTTGTAGTTTTCTTCACATTCATTTTTATAATCTTCGGCAAGTTTGGTAATAAGTTTTTCTTTTTCTTGATTTATTAAGGATTGAGATTTTGGTGACTAAAATAAAGGTTATTAAATATAAATTATAAACATTAAATACAAATAAAACCTTTTATTGTTTAGCAATGTAAGTTTCAATAACATTAAGTACTATAAATCACTAACCAATATCCAGTATGATTTAAAAAACCAAGGGACAAACACTCTATAATTAAAATATGTTGGGAACCTATGTTTATACTCCAACATTTTATTAGATAAAAAAGTAATTTTAAATATCTAATTTTTGAGCAGTGATATTGATGAATAAAAATACAGCATTTTTTTATTATATTTATCACCATGACACTGACAATTTTTGGAATATTAAAAAACTATTTCAACCTAGTAATCATGTTAATCAAACATAATCTGTTTTCAAAATTTCAAAATGCCAAACTAAGTTCTTACAAGTTTTGTCTGGCTTTTGGTCTGAATACCACTTTTTTTTTATTAACTGGAGCCGCCTAATATTAGAGTGAATTTATACATGCACATCACAAAACTGGATAGGCTGAACACAAATATATAAATACTGCTATGAGAATACTTTCGAAAGTGGGTAGTTGTTAATTTTATAAATGTTAGTATTACCTGACAAAATTCTTGTAAATAGCTCCGTCGCATTGATTTTGATTTGATTGGCGTGTTGTTATTTGAATATATTTCTGAACATACATATTAATTCAATTCAATTATTAATTTCAACAAGTATAGTCAAATTTAAAAACATAAATAAAATTTTTTACATTTACCTGAAGTGTTAATACAAGTATGCTTAGAATCACTTAATAACATAAATGCTTCAGAAATATTTTGTTTGGTGAACAATAAGGATTGTGTAGCTTCTAAGAAATTTGCTAGTAATACTTGCTCTTCATTATCCATCCTTTCACTTAACTGATTTCTGAATTTGTCATTTGTACATTTTAATAATGCATGTAGCAAAACAACAACACAAGTATAAATTGAATTATCATCATTGTTTAAGTCTTCATACTTTTGGACTTCAAACTCACAATAGTTTACTGTTTAACAATTTTTAAATATTTAGTAAGAACAGTTCTACAGAAATGTATTTTAAAATTAAAAATACCTTTTATTGTGTAGTAAACTTTTGTATCATCTGTGCTTAAAGCTGAAGAACTTTTCAAACAAAATCTACCAAATTAAAAAAACAAAATATATAATTAATATGTTGTAATAATAGGTTTTAATTACTAATGTTGAGTTGCATAAAAAAAGTGATTAATTTAATTGACCATCAGGGGCTACTTAATCATGTTAAAGGGACTATTGGCTCACTAATGATTAATTAAATGTTTTTGTGACCCAGTATAATAAGTATAACAAATCAGATAAAATGCTAAACAAACATTAATTAATATTATAGTTAGGTTCACAAAAAACATATATTAATATGTAAGCAATCTATGTTTTAGGTACCTATTAGTAACTAATATAATAAATGAAATACAGTACTTACACGTCATCAACAAATTGTTTAAACCTTGGACTGGATATAAGGTGTTTTGTATTTGAATATTCAATGTTTTTAAATTCATCAAATAAACATATCTGAAAATTGTTGTATATATAATATTGGTAAATCATATTTTATAATTGTTATCAAGTAAACACTAGTAGGTAGTATGAAATTAAATATAATTTATTTCATTAGTTTAATGTGTGAAATAATATCTGACACAAATCAAAGCTTAATCAAACAATTAATGGAACTTGAATAGGCGCCTATAAATTAAATAGGTAAACTAGTTTTTGTATACTGTATTTACCTAGTTGCCAACAATATTATTTTTTATTTTATTCTATGTATATATCAACTACTCGGGAACGTAAGTACAGTACCGATTCTGATATTGGATAGTGCATTAAGAAGAAATAAGCTAAATAGAAAAAAAAGTAATGAAACTACCAGGAATAATTATACATTGATATTAATTAATAACATTTTTGAATTATAGATGACAAAAAATTGTAAAAAAATCAATATTTGACAAATTATTAATAGTGCGACGGGCGCGATCAACAGAAGCTGTGTATTCGTAGTTAGTGGGATTAAATGTTGTTTAACTATAATGGGTAGTAAACTATAAAGTACATAGCATAGTGTATTGCGCGTTGTAGACCTGATTATAATATCAATGTCGTGGTAAAGATGTGCAGGTATTTATACCAAGTATAATAACTATACGTTTATAATATAATTGTTTATGTCGTTACGCGGGAACGATAACTTATTCTCCAGGGACAAATAGTATAATAGGTACAAATACTGTCTTATAATGCAAACGACAATAAATTATTCGAATAACAGAGAAACAAAAACAATCGCATTAGACTTACCCAACGAAGAATGGTAGATTCGAAAGTGTCCATTTTGATTTAAAAGATATTAGGCGTCTGAATAGAGAGCACGTAAATTACTAATTTACTGGTTTATTTATTGCCAGCATGTTAACGATAATATCAGTAGATCGCTGGCCGGTGCACGTGAGTACGTCGCAATACTGCAATAGGTATTCCGAAATCGGTATTGTAGCTTGCGTATACTGTTGTACTACCGTGTCAATTATTGTCAAAATATGTCGGTACGAGTGCACGACCGTTAAAAATACGTTAAACTGTTAAACACAATCACGGGGCTATAGCTGATACTATGGTTGCGTGACGGCATATAGTGTGTTGCGGAAAAAAACGGCGTTAAAATGTTCTTATCAAAAACCTCCCGGTTACTAGCGCTTTTAGCGGAATTTGTGGTGTACCATAGTCTTCATATTATTTTTCAAATCCCGCTTTTTTTTAAAATAAAATAAATTTATAAATGATTATTCATTATTAATGTTTGCTGATAAAACATGGTCACCACTCACTTGTACTGTATTCGGACATCATCACCTAAAAAGAGAAAGGTAAAATACCAAACTATATCTTGTTATAAGCAAAGCATAATTTTTACATATATGTTTAACTTTTTCTTGTTGGGCAGTAAATTAATTTTTTTACAAAAATTAAATTGTAGATTTGTAGGTATGATACTAGGGCTGTCCTGAACCAAATATTAACGTAATAATTTGTATTATAAGCATAGACCTTATACTAAGGTATAGGTCTTAGCCCTTAGTATAAGGTCTATGATTATAAGTACCTTGAGTATGAGTGCACGACCGTTAAAAATACGTTAAACTGTTAAACACAATCACGGGGCTATAGCTGATACTATGGTTGCGTGACAGCATATAGTGTGTCGCAGAAAAAAACGGCGTTAAAATGTTCTTATCAAAAACCTCCTGGTTACTATTTATAGTAATTTTATTGTTTGATTAAGCTTTGATTTGTGTCTCTGATATTATTTTACACATTAAACTAATGAAATAAATTATATTTAATTTCATACTACCTACTAGTGTTTACTTGATAACAATTATAAAATATGATGTACCAATATTATATATACAACAATTTTCATATATGTTTATTTGATGAATTTAAAAACATTGAATATTCAAATACATAAAAAATTATAATTAATAATTATAAAAAATAATAGGCGACAATCCAATGCTCGCATGCATGCGTAAATGCGTAAAACCATAAACTTTGGTAAGATATAACTTCCAAAATAATGATTTGCGAGAATTTTGGAATTAGACTTTAGACTTTTGTATTCAGTGCTTAAAAACACATATTTTGGAGGGAAAAAAATCAAAAAAATCACGTGGGAACTAAACTGCATTTATATCAAATAGTTAGTTTAAGTTTACAATGATTAATACAAATGTATTACATGTACATTCAATAATTACAAATTTACAAATAGTGTAAGTCAGTCATAATTAATATTTGAAAACACAAAGTAAGTATAAATCACAAATTATTATTGTCATGAATTATTTGTCGTAAGATATTTTACATTTAATGCAAAACCATGTTTTTTTTTTTATGTTGGTTTAACATTAACACAATCAAAATGAAACCACTCTAGACATCTATTGCAACAAATAGAATTGTTTGACGAATCCTTGTTGCAAGATGTACATATCCATACTGGATATGTACGTTTTATCTCCACAACTTGTTGGAGAGCAGCCCAGCCATCATCGTCAAAATAATTACGTAGGTCATCAATTGCAGTATAACTGTCTAAAACAGCACAATGACCAAAATAGTTAATAGTTTTAAAAAATGGTACAACTACTAAAAGCAGCAGTTTGTAAGATTCCAAGTCAAACATTTACTCCGATATTGCTGAGCACGACATTAATAACTATACTATCATTTAGTATATAAATTATTTTTATATCATAATATTATGTTATAAACTATAAGCTATTTAAAAGTATTTGAAATGTTTTAATTTGTAGATATAGTTTATTCCCGATAAATATTAAAACATAATTTTTTCTATCAAAAACCTTGTAGATGCAATATAAGCTTTCTCATAATGTATTATATTATGTACCTACACAATACAATAAATCATCTAAGTAATATGTAATGTAATTCTTCACTTTTATTGTTTATGAATTTATTTACACTACTACCTATACGATATGGCCAGTGTTGAGTTATAAGTGAATAAGACTAATATACAAATATAATATGATAAAATACCTATAATAATAGTATACTTATATATTACACTAAACTTGTAAGTAATAATTTAATTTGAAATTGAATCTTACGAGTGAAATGTGAAATGAATTACATTTTTTTTTTATTCAGATTAATATTTTATTTCTGATAGATATTAATAAAAAAAAGTTTTCTGTAAAAAACTGAATTTCTTGTACATTTTTAACCACAAAATGATTTGCAAATGTTCGATATTTTGTTCAAATTTTTAACTTTAAATGCTTATAAAAAAAATTGTGCATATGTATTTTTAATATTTTTGAATATTACTATTAAACAACATAATAAATGAGGAACCTTATATTAAATTATTAACATTTAATGATAATGACTATAATAGTTAATTTTTTTTAGTATATTAAATACTATAATAAGACGTTTTTGTGTATTTTATTATTCAATAACAATAATTAAATTAAGTTTTGAGTGTGCATTTTTCTAATACAAAATTTTAATAAACCAAGGAATTACTCTGATCTATAAAATAAGCTTATCTATGACGCCGTGCTATTGAAATGTGTCAATAGCATTAGGTAAGTTTAAATCAAAATATTCATTTTTTATATAAGATTAAAATCATTTTTTTCTACTTTACATTTACATTTAAACACTCTGTTTTTCTCATTATTAATAGAGATTGGTCAAACCGAAGAGAAGAACAGAACCTTTTAATCATATTATGTCAAACCGAACTTTTTATTGTGTGTCAAACCAATCATTTCAAATGATTCGTACTTTTTATTTTTATATTTTTACAATATTTTAGGGGGGTTTGAGGTGGTCAACCTTAGAAATTTATAAAAACTCTACATATCTCTTAAGAATAGCAGATTTAATAATTATACCTTTTTTTGTATTTAAGTACTGATACTCTTAATTGTTTTATTAAATATTTTCTAAAAAATAAACTTTGATAATTGCTTTTACTTTTTTTTTTAAATTTGTTAATAATATGTTACATTATCTAAATTTTGTTTGGAAAATGACATCACTCATCACCCTGCAGTATTATGATGTATAAATCTATCCAGGGACAAAAACATTAAAAATACATTTTTAAAGGGTATGTATGTATGTTGAAATTTTAAAACCCAACTTGCTAATTCTTGCTAATTATTTGCTAAGAATTGATTTGGGTTAAATTGGTTTGTGATAAAAAGGGTGGGCCAACTTCACAGCCATGTTCAACACTACCGCCGTTCGTGAATAATAATGTGCCTCTCCGCGACTACGCGGCGTGAGCCTCGTCCTCGAATCCGAGTTTTTCCTTAATTTTTTTTTTGTTTTTTACAATTATTAAGTAATGCTAAGAGTTTTGAGACCTCTCAAAAGTTCCAACGAACTAGATAAAATTTGACATCAAAAACTACCCTCAGTTAAACATTGAAGCATTTTTTTTACTACTTTTCCTGTAGATATACAGACACCTCAGGTGCATGGCGTATATGTAATTATATCCGGTTGGTGGTACCATTTGATAACATTTTTATGTACCTTGACCTAGAAATCTGCTGTTGGCTAATACGGCAAAATGTCCACTTCAGATTTTAATATTTTTGGAAAAACATCAGACACTAAAAATAAATCCTGAAACAGAGCTTTTCTTAAAGGGTTTGTTTTAGATCTTTTTCGAAGATAAAAAACCATTTGCGTAGCCTAAAAGCTATGTTTGTTTTACTTCTTCACATTATACGTCATTTGATAACATCTATTATATTGAATCCGAGTGAACACCAGATGCTAGATAATTTTGAAAGAGAAAAGAATACATTTTTAGGTCATCACTAAAAATTACTGTTTTGTTCGTGCAAACCATACGTGACTTTGTGGTTAACATTAATCTACATTATTTATATTGCTATCATATATAGGCATTTGCATACATTGGCTTTAGACGCAGCATGAGATTAATCCAGTCCAATTTCCAGTAGCATATTTAAAAAAGGTGAACAAGTCGCAAGTGGTTAGTTTTCGGGTGGGTCATTGTTATGGATGTGTAAATTTTGAATCCAATGATATAATATTATCATTGTATATAAAAAACGATTCGAACGAAGTATATATATTATGATATAATTGCAATGTCAGTAATCTAATTTACTTTTAGTAAAACTGTAGGTTGAATACATTGTTGCCAAAAACATTTCATTTGATATAATTTTAAAGTTTCAAATACCCACGAGGCCATGACTATGATTTTTAATTAAAACTCAATATTTTAAAATATCTATTTCCTTCTAAATTTAAAAATAAAATGTCTATTAAAAACTGTTTAATGTTTATACATTAATAAAAAAATTTTGGTTACAGTAGGAAAAAACTTATGAGAATCTTTTTAAATTTTAAATTTTAAACTATATAAATATTGTATATTTTATAAATATTAAATAACTACAAAATAAGTATCAAATTTTCTTGATGAATTTTATCGAAATCTGAACTTTAAACACTTATAATAAATTAATTTGATTTTCCGATGAACTTTTGTTTTTATTAAAGGTTCACAAACTTATGAGGAATCTTGCAGTATTACATTTTTAAATCTTAGAAATAAAAAGAAACATTTTTATGAACTTTTAACACAAACTAATTTGTACATTTTCGTGACTTGGATTATTATGAATTAACGCTCAACTTTTAGATTCTGAGCAGAGCAAAGAATGTATTGATTTTATAATGTTGTGTGTTTGTTTTTGAGTCTGTTATCACGTTTTGGGTCAGAAGAAGTGCTTCGATTTTCTTCATCAGCATTTTTGCTAGTAAGAAAGGAACCTAGTTGGTACTTTAGAGAAGTCATTTTTGAAAATTACTTAAAATTTTTAAAAGCTTTGTTAAAAATAAAAAAAGTATTTAGAAAAATGAGGATAATAAAGGAAAAACAAGAATTTTCTACGCATAATACAATTTCCAATATATTTTGATTATTTTTGAGCTATTTATAAACATAAGACATTTTTAGTAATTTTTTTTAAAATTTTTTTTTAATCGGTCAAAATACTTGAAAATGTTATACGAAATTTCTCATAACTTGTTGTTAGTGAAAATTAAATAAAAAGATGTGCGTAAATCTACAATAGTTTTTTATAAGCGTCTAAAGTTATATAGAATTTCGACAAAATACGCCAAAACCACGGACATTTGTAGTTTATTTTGCTTTAGAATTTCATAAAAAATGTTCTGTTTGAACCTTAGATTTGAAATATTTAACGCAATATTCCTCTTGCATTGGCTTATATCAAAATATTAAAATAATATGATTTTTTAATAATAAAATATATTATACCTACATTGAAAATTAAACAGTTAAGTTCCAAAATAGGGTCCGTATTAAATGGCAGAACTGAAAAAATTAAATTACTCTGGGTTAATGATAGATGGAGAATTCGAACTAACTTGGACTAACTTTGCGATACGCAACAGAAGTTTGCTCGTTCACGTTATAGTCACTACGATGGACACATTTGGGGTGGAATAAAAAAATAAGTCACATACTTAATATTTATAACTTATTATTTGATTATACAACAGTATAAAAAATATGCCATGAACGAACTAATTAGAGATGAATAAATTGTATGTCTTCATTTTATTTGTCCTAAAAGGTCTTATATTGGAATAAAATATATTTATTTTCTTGTCTTTAATGACTATTATAATTTAAATGAATTAAAAGTAAAGTTTAACTTTTACGATAAAACATCACGCAAGTTAAAACAGTGTTAAAATAATTTGATGAATAGAGCGCAGCATCTAAACTGTAATTTGGATGGTAATGTAAGCGGCATAGTGCGATTCCAAGAAATAGTTGGATTTATGGGTTGGGGACTTGGACATATTTATTTAATATTAATTATTATAGTTTGATAACCATCTTAAAAAAATTATCTTTAGCAATAGAATATTGCTCTATTATTATATAAGACGTTACTTACCTATGTCAACAAATCAATATTAAAAATATTAAAAATAATATACATGAGTAATTCGTTAATATTCTGTTATAAGTGACAAGTGATAACCTTTGAGGTGTGTTTTAAAAGATTGAAAGCAGTGATGTTCTGTCTTTGTTTAACACACTCCCAACATAGAACAACTTAGATGTGTTATATTTCCAGCATATCAATTGATTAATGGAGACATACGAATTATTGAAACAGATTTGATTTTTTTGTTAAATCTATAAAAATTAAATTTAATAATTATTATGTCAGGGATTTCGATGCACTTTGCAATTTTTCATGTATTTTTGAATCAGAGTAAGAAGTTTTTATTTTGTATTTTTTGAAAATTTTAAAGTAATTTTTTTCAATTTTGGGGGCATTTTTTAGAGTTTTGGAATCCAAAATTTTAATTTGAAAGTGTATTTACACATGATTTTTGTATACATTTAACAAACTATAAAGTAGGTTCCCGTATACAATTATTAAGAATAATTTTAAGCTGTAGTTATAATGTCTGTAAACATCTTTCACAGTCATTTAAAAGTTATTTATTAATTTATCAATTATTATTTACACCAAAATGATTAATAATAAAAAATATTTTAGGGCATTTAAGTCTCAGCCCTGGTACCCCAGCCCTAAATAATTTATATTTTATATTCGTATACGCTTGCGTGCAAGTGCTTTATATTTTAATAATATTATCTATGTGACTTGTGTATATAATAGTACCGTGAATGAGATGATGCCACACGCGCGCACGAGGTCTCAAACCGGAAGTTTGTCAGCACGGTACGATTACTGCGGGAAACAGCGGCGTTCGAGTCTCATCCGAGAATGGATTTATGAGTGGCACAGGAAAGAAGTGTCCTGGATAACTCACACAGCACATATTATGTATATCAGGTTTGTGTGTATGTGTGACGTATATAGTATGATGAACATTCGAGCGCGCTTTATCAAAACAAAAATAACAGACCGACACCGCCGCGCAGCCGGAGAGCGGAATACGAGTATATCCTACGCCGAATGAGTACATTATTTATTGTCATTATTATTATTATTATTATGATCATCGTCATAGGCATAGGATTATAGAAACACATAATTGTCACATACACTGCGTGTCCAAAATACTGTCGGCGACCACGTGATAGCGATTAATAACCGCCGCGGTCGCGGTGTCTGTATATATACAACATATTATGCACGAGGGTTAGTGAAAAAAAAAATTTAAAACCACAAATATAATAATATATTATTATATATATATGCGTCAAACAATATGATATTGAACCTGGGCCAAAAACCGTTTGTATCTGTAACGAGGACGCGTTATATATTTATATTTTATAATAATATGTTTGATATAATATTATACATGCGGGTTTTTCGTTTTTTTGCGAAATTCGTCGATATTGCAGTGACCGAGCAATCGCGATCGATGGGATATGGTGCGAGACGACATTTATAGTTTGAGCGTACCTATAATATTATGATAAAAGATTGTCGACTTCTCGAGTATACTGAGTAATAACCGAAAACCACGTGAAACGAGCATCGGTAATGCAGAATCGTAAGCCGACGCATGTTTTCCAAGGCAATTGTGTCTCGTATACCTAATAGAAAAATTAATTTTCGACATTTTTCGACGGCCCACGTGATGCGCAGAAATATGACGTACAGTAGAAACTTGATTAACCGTCAATGTCGGGACCGGGTCAATGACGGTTAATCGAATAGACGGTTAACAGAAATACAATAATACAAATCAATTTTTTAATAAACGTATGTATTTTACAACGTAATTTTCAGACAAAAATAATAAACATAATAATAATATAATAATAAATAATAAATACTAATATAATATAATATGTAATAACATAAAGAATACCATTCTAAAAAATATTAAACAAAATAATCATCTTCTTCTGTTTTTTTGAATTACGAGCTTTTTGAGCGGCCGCATGTTTCGTATTTTACGAAGAAGTAAGACCTGCGCTGCATTTGCCTCCTCTTGTACCTCAAACCAATCAATGCATTTTGATAGCATTAATTCTATACTTCTGTGTGGCTAGACTTTTTTTTTTGAAGGTGACCGATGAAGGATAACAGAAAGTGACGGTAAATCGAGTGACGGTTAATCGAGTTTCTACTGTATTCACTGATGCTATATTAGGTACATTCTTACACTCGCGTACACGACCGAGTATTTTAATTATTTTTCCACCATTATTATAGTAACGTAAAATATTGCATTATTTATGATTGAAATAAATATTATTCGAAAGCTTATCATTCGTATAGTGTTTTAGGTATCTGATATAAATGTCACAAAACAGTATTTTCTATCATTTTCATTTTTAAAAAATAATAATGTTATCTATAATTTAGAAAATGTATACTTTTATTCATGTAACTAAGGTTGAGAAAATTATATTTTTAATTTTTTTACACGTTATGTACTTTAAATAATTATGATAACGAAAATTATTTTTGAATCTTTTTGAAAATCCTGAAAACATTTTTAGTAAAATTTAAACAAAAATTAAAAAATGTGTGTTTATATAACCAGAAATGAGACTAATTTAATAGAATAAAATATTTTGAGGAATATCTGCATGAAATGTCGACGCAACCAGCCAGAAATAAATACAAGCCTGAAACTTGAAAATATTATAAAATACTATAAAGAATTTTATTTAGTACCTATTTGAGCGAATGATTAAATTTGATGTTTGGAATCAGATAGGTAGGTAATTATTTTTTTACGTAAGCATAATGTAATAAATTAGTGATAAAGGCACTATAGTACAGTAATACATAAATTATGTAAGCATACTAAAATGAATGAATTTTTCTAATTATAATAATGTAAAAAAATATAACTAGGATGCAAAAATAAACAAAATGTATGAAATGCAATAGTAAAATTAAAGAGAATATAGTATTACATTTGAGATTGGTTTTAAACATTGCATCGTTCATTTCGAACTTATGAATTGATAATAAATATATATAACGTCATAATATTATTATTATTATTATTTGTTATTTATTTGCAAATTTATCATTGGACATATAAGATACATAATTAGCACAATAAACTTGCTCACCTTCTTTATGCTTGCTTGCAATGGAGATGAGAGTTCTGATTCTACAAAAAGTTCCTGGCCAATTAAAAAACTACAAATTGATCGACAGCGTCACGAACATCGAAGACGCAGTGCATTATCCACAGGAATTCTTAAATTCACTAAATCCTTCTGGACTGCCACCGTACGAAGTGACGTTAAAAATCGGAATTCCAATCATGCTTTTGAGAAATTTAAGCCATTCTAGGAGGATACCAATGATCCCAACTGATCTGCCAATCCCGATTAAATGGCTTCAATTTATGGTGAAAATATCTTTCGCGTTGACTATTAACAAATCCCAAGGTCAAACATTCAAATTAGTAGGGATCTACCTACAAAAGGAATGTTTTACTCATGGCCAACTGTATGTGTGCCTACCTATCGCACGAGTTGGATTTGCTGATAATCAATTTATTTTGCTGCCACAAAATAAAACAACATCAAATATCGTTTACAGAGAAGCTCTAACCCAATACATTTAATGATATATGATTCAATATAATTTTAATGTAAAAAACCCCGTTTTCACCTGAAGTGACTTTTGTCCGGGCAACGCCGGGTGGGACAGCTAGTTTAAATATAAAAAGATAAAGTTTTTTAAAAAATTACATATTATTAATATGTATTAATACTATAGATACTTACATACAAATTAATAACCTATTAACAATGATTGATAGTACACTTTTAAACAAATTTAATAATATATATATATAATAAACAATTTCAAAAAGTCCTAAACTAAATTAACTTGAGTAAATCATTTTTAAGACAAAAAATATTTTGATATTGATATTGATTAATATTTAATGATACACATAATTCAGTTGCATTATTACTGCAACTTCTTAATCTGAATAGTTTTTACAATTTGTCTTAAGTACATTAATATATTTTTTTATATATTATAGTATTATAATTTTGCTTACATGTATGATGTTCACGATATTTACAATTAATATTTTTCTTAAGACCGTTGTAAACCCTATTAATTTTTCATTAAAACGACCTTAGCGACTGACAAAAATTAAGGTACTTCTATAGTGGTTCAATTTAAAAAATGTAAAGATGTTTGAATTGGTCAACAAGTCTACTTTGCATCGGCCGGAGCGTATTTTTTAAATTTGTTATATTTTTTTAATATATTCAATATTAAAAATTGACAAATTTATAAAATGTAAAATATTTATTCTGGTTAAGATATTGCTAAAATTGAAAAAGTACTCCGACCGATGCAAAGTAAACTTGTTTACCAACTCAAACATCTTTACATTTTTAAAACCGAACCATAAGAAGCACCTTAATTTTTGTCAGTGCGACGGCTATTTCAGGTCCATAAATTGGTTTTGAACATTTTGATCTAATGACTTTAATTGACATGTGCATGTGCGTGCGTGCGTCACTGCGTCGCATATAATACATTTCAATTGCAAAATTATGATCAAACGGCGTTGTAGATACGCAACTAATAGTACACTGTCGTCGTCGACCCATGGGGGTTTTAGTTGGTCATTTTCTAAGGGGTAAGAATTAGGCAAATTTTGTGGCATCTACAACCATGACCCGGACGAAACATTTTTTAGAAATATTAATTTGTTCAATACATATGATTGAACAAAAATGTTGTTAAAACTGAAATTTGTATAATATTATAATATTGTGAAAAAGTTCAAACTTAAAAAAGCTCCCACTGTTCTCTTAGAGTATATGTTGAGAAACGTTATTATTTTTACAGCATTAAAATACAGCATTTTTTTTTGACCAACTGGCAACTGGAACCATCTTAACCTAATATTTTGTTAAATAAACGAACAAATAGTAGTCACACATAACACGTGCACTAAACTTAAACATAAGTTAGTTGTCATGTGGATATTAAATAAATACTTAGATCTTTATCTACGCTAACCTAGCTATGATTTTAACCGTATGCGCTTCTTTAATAAGTAAAAATCTGATATTTATTATTACTCTTTAAAATTGTAGTCTTCTTAATATCTCAATGAATGTTTGTTTTAATTGTTGTTGATCACAGATCACACGTAGAATATTGACGTGGGTGTGGTAACGTACCGAGTTTTTTTTAAACAAAACAATTATTCGTTTTTCAAATTTCCGTCGTTTGTTCATTATAATATACATTAAGTATACACGAAAAATAAATTATTATATTAGGTATACATTTTAGGTAAATAATATTCACTACATCATTAAAGTCGTGATAAAAGGTTCTTGAATGTTTGTGTTCATGGCATAGTTGACAATTTTGTCAAAACTGTAAATTTTTTTCCTTAGCGTTGATTGATAGGACAATTATTTATTTAATCTCTACAGTCAGACTTCAAAAGAGGTGATGTAGTTAGTAATAACAGTAGTTATTAAATATTAATTATACTTCAATTTGTGTTATGTATATTATATTATTATAATTTCATATTGTTATTAAATTTGCTTTATCATTTTTGTATACTATTAATTATTAATTATTAAGATTGTCAACTAACTATTAAACATTAATATCATACTTGAATTTGAGTAGTATATAATATATTATATATTATGACTATATTGTTGCTATATTTTATATTGACTACATTTTGTCCATTCGATATTTTTTGGCGATATTTGTTTTTATTTGTTCGCGAAAAATTGGTTTCACTGTACCTATTTTACCATTGATATTTAGTCGATGGTTTTAATGTTTACAACTTACTGTTTTAATTAGGTAACCCATTATACATACCTACTTACCAAGTAGATACATGTAATGCTAGAAGCTGAAGATAAGTTTGATAAAAATAAAAGTCCAGTAAAAAGTACAATTTATATATTATCTAATTATTTATACAAACATATACATTATATATGTATTGACAAAAAATACTTAGTAGCAAATTAAAAAAAAAAAAAATTAGGAAAAAATACAAACAATTTTTACGAATATAAGACAATAGTATATTGTCATAAATCGACATAAATAATATTATAATAATACAATATACAATATACTTAATGTAAAATAATGTGTTCTATTCATTTAGTGTGGCTATATCGTACATGCATCAGAACTTAGGAGCTCTTAAAACCAGTGTACATGTTTGTAGGACTATCCCTATACACAAGGGTGTTTCATATAGAGGAAGGTTATAAAGATATGAAATCATAAAAAAAGGAAATAAATATATAGTATATACACTTGTGATTTTAGTATATTATAAAAGTATTTTTGTCATAAACCCCGGAAATGGGATCGTAAAGTTAGGACGGTAATTTTATTTATCTTTTTACGAACACCCATTATGCCAGACGAGGGCTACGGCAATGAAGTTCGTTTTGTAGTGATAGAAAATCTACATAAAAACTGCGACTTTTAAAAAACTCATTTTGTTTAACGCTTGTGCAGCAGCCGAATGCAGTGAAAGTTTTATGCTAACAGTTACGAGTGGATCAATTAAATGTCACAAAAGTGTAGACAGACAAATCGATTTACTGAAATTGTTCACCCATTATTTACTATAATTTGATGCAGTAATAAATATAGAGGATACATGTATATAATTTAAATAAGTACTGAAAACGTATGAAGAAATATTGATTACATTTATTGTTGTATTCGTTAGTATAATTTACTTAAATGAAATAAGTCTGCCCTGTTGTAGTTAAATCTACTAAAAACAGATTGTAAATATTAAATAATAGTAAGAAAAAGGTTTTTTTTATGGAAAAATAATCAAAATATCAATTGAAAAATGTTGACAACCAAAAATAAAAGACATTCAAAGATAATTTCAATCTCTGGGATTTCATTTCAGTTGAATATTTTAAAAACTATGAAAAAATATAGTAAGAGATCAGTATAATTTTTCACACTTAAATACTTTATAATTTAAACTAAAATTTTAATTATGACTAATTATGAGACAAGTGGATTACAAATGTTGAAATGATGCCAAGTATATTTGTTGACGTAACGTATTATGATTTTTTATGTAGTAAGGAAATATTTTGCTTATAATTAAATAGCTTTTATAGACAAATCAGTATATATTTTTAATTCTGACTAGAGCAATGAATGTATTGATTTCACCATGATATATGATTTTTTTTATGGTGAAGTAAAAAGCATTGATTTTTGACTTTGAGGGTGGTTTCTGGTAAAAAGTTGGATCTATTTGATACTTTTAGCATCCAAAACTAAAAAAATCCTAATACTTAATTGAAAATGTCACACTCATTTCACAAAAAAATAGTTATTAATTATAATATATTTTATAAGCTACCTACCTTATTATTACATAATAGTATAATGCATGTATTATGGTAATAATATGTGAATAAAGTCTTATTAATGAAGCAAATAAGTATCAATCTAGAAATAACGACTTTAATCTTCGGGGAAAAAAACAGCAACGTGAATTAATGTCGGGAAAATTAAACTGATCCGAATAATGCATTGCCATAATTAATAGTCGGAGTTTTTGAAACACTAATGAACCTCGAAATTCATCCTGGCCTCGCCAAGTCGTTTAATCGCTACCTCGCCCACTCCTCTGTTTAGCCTTCCTCAACATTGATTGTCTAAGATGTTTCTTTTTGAATAATATAATAAAAAAAAAAAAAAAAATCGGTCATGTTTTTTAATTAAAGTTAATTACTTTGACAAAAAACTTTTCTGTCCATTTAACAACGGGCCATTTTGGTACTCTCGCCCTCGTTTCCATTAATGGAGGGTTGATTCAGAGTTGGCGGCTGTTCTTGACGTATAAATAATACGAAAAAAAGGGGAAAAACTAAATTCTTGCCAACATGACTGGGTTTTCTTTAATCTCTGGTTTTGAAAAGAAAATAATAAGGCAACTAAATAAATACTATGGACATGTATCAAATTGTGTTTATAAGCCATAAGGTGTATACTGCGTATTGTGTTAAAAAGGGCTTCGATATCATATTTGAATTGAAAGAAAAGTATCAAATTATATACTTATATAGGTACATAAATACTACAATATTACGTATGTAAAAATCCAAATTGCGTAAATTTATTTAATAAAATAAAAATTGGTTTTTTTCCTGAAAGTTTTTAATTTTAATTTTAGAGCTAAAAACATCACGTGATTTACAGGCGTGATTTTCAGGCGTGATTTACATAATCATGTAATAACAACTAAAAATACTAAAGCTATGTTCAAAAACTGAAAACATAAGTTTATATACTTTTTTATTGTGTATAATTGTATAGTCAAAGTATTCAACTAACTGGAAAATACAACGTATTTTTAAAAACGCAACCAGTTCCATATTTGTCCTGATTCTTAAGTAATTAATATTATAAAATATAAAAATACTAAAATAGAATTATCAGTATAAAGTTATTGTTTCATTTAGGCAGATTTGGCATTTTATAAACATTGTATTTTTATTAATTATTTCACTATTTGGTCCCGCTGCCTTACAAATAAAAGCTTCCCGCCAATTTAGGAGATATTTAGATAACAATATTATAATATACTATTATCATTTTACAACGTGCAATCAAACTGTCCTATGAACTATGAAGTGTTAATAGTGTTATACTGTTATATAGGTACAAAATACCTAAATACCTAATTATTTAAGTACACTGTGGTTTTTTCTTAATACATATTATTAATATTTGAAATTTAAAATGGGGAAACACAGTCTTTGAATTCATAGAGTATTCCGGAATTTAGAAAAGACAAAGAATAATAAAACTGTCATAAAAAAAATGTCCAATCATTGCAATTTGGAAATAAGTATTACTGTACAAAATGTCACTAGTCAAAAAAATATAGAGCCTATAGAGAAAGATAAAAGTTTTGAAATTAGTATGACTAGTATGAGTGAGATAGGCGACTTAAGTGAGACTGTAGAAGTAGAATTTAATGAGCTTATGAATGTAGTAAATACAAAAAAACTACTTAATTATCAAATAAATTAATTTTATTATTTTCTTTGTTTTTTGTTATTATTTTTACATCTAACATAATAATTCATTAAATTTAATCACGATTAGCAAAAAAAAACACGATCAGAATATTAACAAATAAGTATTTATTATTTATTTTACATTTTGATTGATTGTAATAATAAAAAATGTCGGCAAGTTGGTACTGCTCTCCTGTACAGTATCTGTCGAGTTTATCATTTTCATGAATGTATTAAATTTGAATTCAATGATATAAATCATTGCATACGAAAAACGATTCTGAGTGAAGACGGTCAGTCAGCATACATAACTAAGAGTATTCTATGATATTATTGCTATCAGAATCATTCATATTACTATTATAATACAGTAGGTTGAATTAATTTTTGCAGAAAATATCCATGTGTAATTTCAAACGCTCATAAAAAATTAGTTTGACTTTTTTTCTTAGAAAGGCAAAAAAGCTTATAGAGATCTTTTTGTTGAATTTTTAAATCTTAGATTTGAATAGACATTTTTTTTATAAATTTACTTATCAAAAAAAAAATGCAAAAGTTTGTAATTTTAACGTATTTTTTGAAATTTCAACTTTAGATGCTTGAAAATACTATTGGAGACATACGCTTACCTTTTTTTAACACTTACAAAACAGTTTATGACGAACATTGTATTAAATGTTTAAACCATAGGTATAAATTCTCAAAATGTTATACTTTTTTCACTACAAAATAGTTTGTATATTTTCTTGATTTTGTAAAAATTTGAACTTTAAACGCTTATAAAAAAAATTGTGACGATTTTTGATTTTTTTTAATTATGATAAGTACTACTTATGATTGACCTTGTATCAAAATTTTAAAATTCTATGGTTTTATTCGACATTTCTAGAAAAAAAACTTTTAAAAAATCGAAAATTTCAATTTTTCATAAATAGCTCAAAAAACGTCAAAGTATTTTGAAATAATACCATTTGTAGATAATGCCTATGTTAATGCTAAAATAATAATAATGGAAAAAATTGATTTATTTAAAAACGTAGTACTTTATGACATTTTCAAACATTAATTGTAGATACAGAAGAATGAAAAAAAAATATTCATTATCTAAAAAACAGATCATTTTGGAAATGTTTTAATGGAATATCACCGTTATATATTTTAAATTAACAATCATTTACAATAAACTATTTCCTAATTTTATTTTTGCAAGCTTTATACATTTTAGCTTTACGAATTGTTTTCTATTTGTTTTATACTATTTTATTAAAATACAAATAAATTAAATATTAATTATATGATGATTTACATGGTTAAGAAAAACAAATATGTGAAAAACATAACGTCATTTATTTTTATAGTTACATGTTTTTAATATTGTCTCTGAAAAAAACTTTTGTACATTTTAATTAGAAACGTTGGTCGGATTTAATTTACTTTACTGTTAGCAATAAAATTAAACCGAAGAACCCTAAAGTACAAAATGGGGAAAAGAGGAAATTTGAGTACTAAAGCAGAAAATTCTCATGGATGTTAGAAGATTAGAAAATAAATCTATAATAGAATCTGGGTTAGATATTTAATGTTGTAATTGATCAGATAAATATTTTTCAGGGTTGTGAACTCATAAATAATATCCAAGAAGAACATTTTGCCAAGTTATGTGTTTATTTGGTAGCATCCCAAACAGCTAGGGACACAGTAAATGGTTAATCTAGTTATACAGTTGTGATGTGATTCACAGAGATTATTAACAAACATAATAACCTAATAAATTGTAATTTTTTTTAAGAAATACCATCGTCCAAATATTATTACGAAATTATTAACGTTTATCAGTATAGGTACTCAAAGTGAGAGTTATTAATAATGATAATGAAGTTAAAATTTAACTTATTCGTTTTAGTTTTTAGCTGTCTCAACTACTTAGGTTATGAGTTCTATACATTGCAGGACTATGATTATAATATACATTGCGTACCTGCACATTTGGTAAGCAATCGTTATTGTCAAGCTCAGAGGCATGTATCAAAAAAATTGGTATTGCTCAAATGATTGTAGGTGACTTACCCCTCATAATATTTTTTATTCCTACCGATAAAATGTCCTATTATCCGCCTTTTTATGCCCACTCGTCCATATTTAAGGTGTTGCCTGAGGTAGGTACACTTGAATCCTATGTTACATGCCACTGGTAAAGCTCGATAACATACACTATTAAAATATGAAAAATATTATTTTCAAGTATGCTCAATTGTTCAAATATGTAAAACATGTGAATCGTACATAACATAAAAAATACTGTAGGTACTACTGACAACTGTTACATTTTATCATAAGGTACTATTGTTAGTTGTTTTTAATAAACACAACTTTAAATTAATATCAAATCTTTACATAATATACTAAACATTGCACAATGTTTTTTTTTTTTATTAATTCTAAAATTAAATGTTTAAGTAAATGAGTTCTTAGAAAAATCATGAATATTATAAAATATATTAAGCAAACCTTTAAACTTGTACAACTGTTTAGATTATACGGCCAGTATGTATATTACCTTAACTAATTCGACTTAACCTCTTTAGAGATTGCTGAGCTATAAACATATAATTAGGTTTTACATTCATTATATCAAAATCCATTTCAGTGATGTTGCATTAATAGTTAAACTCCTAGTTAGAAATACTACATAATCGGTATGTACTATTGTTTTGTTTTGATATTAATAAGACAGTGAATTAATATAGTAGATTAGAAAATAATAAAAATTATGTATTTCTTAAATTATTTGTTTATAAAATAGAGTTTATCTTTGATTTCAAGTTTTTTCTGTTTTAAGGGTTGTAACATTATTAAACTGCTAATTATTGCTACTAAATGACTTTTAATACAATTCAAATATAACTTTAAATTATAAATAAATAGGTATACGTTTCATTGAAAACTGAATTTATTTAAAAAAAAATTATTCTAGTCATACCCTATTTGTATTTAAGTTTCTTATTCTCGTAATTCCATATTATTGTCTCTTTGTCTTCATCTGTTCTTTTTCGTTTCATCGCCTTATCTTGGCTGTGCTCTTCTATTATTATATCCAGTTTAAGAAAGAAATTTAGTTTGAAATTATTTGTTTTTATTGGTTTACTTGTAAACATGTTAAAAATTAAATCGCTTTTTTTTTTTTTATCGGACTTGATTTATTTGAACAAAATATTTTCAGTATTACAACTTATTGAATACTAAAAATTGACTATAATTTTTGCATAAAACAATAAGCTTTTGCTAGTAGCCAGTTCAGGTACTAAAGAAAATATAATTGTTTTAAAATCAAAGACATTCAAAATGTACCAAGGGTTAAGTTTGTATAGTTTGTTGATATTATTTATTTATTTATGTAGATATTACAATTACATATTATTATTACGTCCAACCGATATCAATTTCATAATACTATAATTATTGTCAAACCTATATTCTTAATTGTTTGTCATGGTAATCTGTTCTTCTAAATTATAACTCACCGATTTACTACCACCACCGACGATTTTTTCATTCGATGTACGTACTGTTTGTGAAAAATATAAATCGAACGTCCTCCACGTGGCGTTTGAGGTAAAAATACAACAAGAACGACAACGATGACGGGCCTCGGCAACGACGGAGATACGCGTGCGCGGGTAATGGTTTTCCAAAACCGCCTTACATAATTAATTCTCTTTTCTCATCGTCGTCGTCGTCGTCATCTTCGTCGTCAATAGCTTTGTTCACTCAAATAACTAGAGGGTTAGAGTGAATTAATATCTTTCGCGTATCGAAACGAGGCTGTACGCTAAAAATAAATACGCACGTTGGTCGGACGTTGTTAATGACGTACCTCTTTGGACTGAACTCCACAGACGTAATAAATTTCGATTTCGAAACGAATATATCTCTTGTAATAGCGTATAGTTTTGTTTCTATCTGTTTGTCTGTTCGTCTTTCTCTGTCACTCAATCTATGTCTCTGTCTGTCTGTTTCCATATCTTTCTATCTCTCTCAAGCGCATGCTGTACACACGCTATACGTATATACGTACTTTCTCGCACAACCACTTTCTGCAGGGAACCAACAATTGATGGTAAAATATCATTAAAATATCAGTGACTTGTTGACGCTGATAACTTCAACGTCCCAAATTTGGTTGAACTCTTTTTTAAAATGTATTGTTTGTAATAAATTGTAACACTTGTGAACTTAGTAGCTCAAGGTTAACAGTTAACATTTTAATCGATCAAAAACATTTATTATTACCTAGAGATATTTTAAGACAATTTTTAAAACTGTTAGATAGAATATTTGAGAATAGTCCATGTTCTTTACTGTCTTTACTCGTCATAAATATAACTTTAAACAAATAATTAACACAATACAAATAAAAAAAAAAATTGAAAAAATTGTAAGTAATAACATAGGCAATGGCGAATATTTTATAATTCCTGCAAATAATAGTTTTTGATAAAAACAAAGCAACTACAATCGTTATTTTTCTTTTGAATATCAAATGAATATTTATCCTTGCGTATAAAAAATAAATTGTGAAATTTATAGGTTTCTTTTAGGACAACATAATATGAGAAATCTTATATCCAACTGTAAAATGTTAGTTATTTAAATTAAAAAGTATTTGCAAATTTTCGTGATCAAAACAAATGTTGCCAAGATTTGAACTTTAAACGCTTCGAAAAAAATTATGATAATGTTTTAAAACGCTAAAAAAAAATTTATAAGGAATCTTGTATTATATTTTTAAGCGTTTTTTTCTCGAGAATAACAATTTTCATCAACACTTATACAAAAAGAACTAAAAAAAAGTCAAAAATGTACTACTCGTATAACATAGTATAAAAAAAATAAAAAAAATAAAGAACACGCATTATTTTAAAATAATTACATAATATCTACATATAATATAAATATAAATATGTACAGCTAACTGCTAAGGCCGTACCCAGCAAAAGATTTTTTTTTTTTTTTTGGGGGGGGGGGGGGGTAGAGTTTTAATATGTTTTATGACTAGCACATTTTAAAACATTAATAAGCTCGGGAAAAAATTTCAGGGGGGGGGTCTGAATCCTAAACCCCCCCTTGCTACGGCCTTGCGTACATCATCCATATTACTTTTATTATAAGTCACAATATTATCTGTGCCAATATATATATATTTTTCATTTTATTGTTAAATTCTTAAATTAATTAAGTATGAAAACTTAATTATTGTTAACAGCGTAACAATGGAGAAAAATACCTAAATTCCATAATATTATGATACATTTTAAATTTTAATTATAACGCTTTTGGTGACATTTGTTTAATGTTGAATGCGAAAATGTTTCAAGTTAAAATAATTGTATTTGATAATAAATTATATATTAATGTTATTACATAGTAAAATTTGTTTGATAAAAAAAAAACTTAAGAAAAATAATTAACAATTACAATTATTATTTTACAGAGTAAATTATTCCCTATTTTTTTATTTCGTGTAAAATTAAAATTAATTATTTCATACATACAATCTTAACGTTCCTTACTAAATCGTGTTTTTTAAAAATATTTTATCGAAAAAAAAAGTAAAAACCAACGAATAGATAATTGATCTAGATGTTTACCTACGTATTATCAGTACAAAATGAGTATCATCTATTAAACTTCTGATATAACTTTTTTGTTTACAGGTGTTAGGTATTCGATAATCCAAACATTAAAAGTCTGTCATTGAAAAATGTAACTTTAAGCTAGAAATTCGTATTTTTATTGTACAAAGCGTGTATAATAGAAATATTATACTTTGAGTGCGCTATTGTATCCTGGTACTCTGATAGTGCAAAATATTAGGCTAGGCGTCAGGTATACATATTATATAAATAGATCCCCCATACTATGCATTAATACTATCTGCATAATTGTACCATGTTCTAAGCCTTTCAAAATTCCTTATGTATGGGGTATCGGCGTAGTACGACCCTTGAAGGATATTATAAAATAGATTTTCCGGAAGGCCCCTCTCCCGCCCCTCCCCCCCCCCCTATGGGATGATATGCACGCACGTGTGTGAGCCATTAAACACATTGACGTTATTCAGCATCCCCCGGAAATCATGGGAACTGTGCGGGTTCATTAGTATAGAAGTTACGAGGGTATTACCAGTCAAAGGGAACCACCTTGGTTTCCCATAAATTCATAAGGATTGGCCTTAGATTCGCCATTAGATTAAACGAGTATAAGCACGGTGTACTCGAGGGGACCAATTTGAAAAACGATACATTTAGATTAAAGTGTTAATATATTGATGCTTTGGAGTCATTTGTTTTATAAATCTTTTAAATGGCTGTGGTCACATGGAATCGCAAAACTCCGTAGAGCATTGGAAGGTATAAAATAAAATTTAATAATATAAAATTTAATCCCTTATAAATATCAACATAATATTAGAATAACCAATACTACAAATCAAAATATGTATTAAATTAAAAATATTAGTTAATAATTAGTGTTTGTTAAATGTACATAAATGCATGTCTGTGAACTATTATACACATTAATAGCTTTTAGTATTGTATATTATTGCACCTAACTATTAATTTATTATACATTTATATTATATTTAATTGGGCTTTAATAAAAATTAAATAGAAATGATTTTAACATTGCGTAAGTTATGATGTGCCACGCTGTATGCAGTTTATTAATTGCTAATATTAGCTGTATAGTATATGTATACGTAACAGCTGATATACCTATTGTTTATTCTGGACGAACTTGGTACGCATTACTTACAAGATTTCAATAATAGCAAGCGTTGTTGTAAGCACATTTATCACACTATTTCTTATTTTTATCTAGGGCCAAAAAAAAAAAAAAAATAATACCTATTTCGGGCTTGTGGTTTAGTTTGGTTTGGTCGTAAAGACTAAGTCAAAAGAGATTGAGATAACTACATTGTATCCGACCAATCGATAACACTTTGTTCGTTACGTTTGATGGCATCACGTTCTGATTACGCACTTTTGGCAGAGCGCTGTAACGGTTAACAGTGATTTACATTTAGCAGCGACTTAGAAACGATTACCACGTGGGTGGTTATCCGATATTATCACCGAAGAATTATTTATCGTGTTTACGAATCATCTCGTTATGCGCGCACCCCTCTCGTGCAGGTTTTACGACTTTAATTTGTGATTTTTTCGTTAATCCCGTAGCCGTTTCAGAAAAAAATACGTTCATGCAAAATCATCAAACGATGAAAAAAATGAAGATAAACAACGACGGTTGGAAAAAAATCTTAATTCTAAATAATATATATTTAAAATTCAAAATACCCTTAATTCTTCGAATTAGCAAACATCTCTCATCCTGCAGGTACAGCTGACGTTGGCGTAATAATACACACACACACACACATAACATAGGAGGAATCTCCTGCTGACCGAGCTAATGTATTTGGGTCACGATTAGGCCTGGTGCAGCGGCGTTCCGGCCCTGGAACTATTCCAGCTAATTTCTCTCCAGACAATGTTTTACGGACAAACGGGGCCTGCCGGAGTGTGTAGTTAAATGCGCGACACTATTTTCGGACCAGAGATTTATTGAAACGCCTACAAGATAAAAGCTTATTTTCTTTTCAAACGACCCAAATCCCCATAGCGGCATTTATATATTGAAAAAAAATATACATATACGCTACGACTACCGAAGAGTGAAAGAGAAACACGGGGAGAGTGAGTAGACGAGACTACAATCCTATTTGTCGGGGTTCACCGCGCCGATCGGCAGTCCCGGAAATAGAATAATACTCTAATCAGAAATAACTCCCGAGTAATGAACGAAATACCAGCACCAATAGATTCCATGGAATGGCTATTCGTCGGAATTATTGTCTTTGCCGCTCAATTTGTCCCTAATAACTAATTTATTTTTGACGGCTATTTGAAAAAATACATTTGATTCTGTCTGTAGTTGGACACTGGTTATGAGTTTTTTTTCTCAGAAGAAGACTTAGACAAAACAAACCCGTTTTCATAAGGTTTTATTATTTTTAAACTGTCTGAAAAAAATGATTTGATTTACAGCTATAAAACTTTAAACAGTTCACTTAGCGTGAGAAATAATGTATAGAAAGTATTAAAAAGTACTTCAACTTTTCAATTTATACATGATAGATATATACATTTATCAACATTTTGAATTTAAACTTTTGAATTTTTTTAATATTTTTTCGTTAAATGTACAGTCTAAATTTACGGTCTTATTTGGATTCACAATTCACACAGAAAGCTGTGAAGTAATACAATACAGAACCACAACACTGAAAAAAGCAAAAATAAAGAAAGAAAAAAAACACACAAGCGGAGTACAGTACTTTTAATAATAGTTAGTTAGCATATTATAAAATATAAAATATTTGAGGTTGTTATGACTTATGACATAAAAGTTCTTTGTTTCAATAAATAACTATGTTTATCGGTATTTAATGACTACTGTATTTGTGTCACAAACTTGGAATATTAAAATAATAATCAAAACATTTTTTTTTTTTTGCAAATATATCTAATTTATTATATATTTTTAAGGTCGATTTAAGCAAATAATTGCAGTAGGTACGAATTAAATAATACATTTTAAATAGTAAATGTTTCAATAAGTATATATTAACGCCGGACAAGAGTCAGTGATCTGATGCGGATGATTGTTATTACTTATTGCCACACTTGGTTAATCTTGACGTAGGCCATTAGACAGTGATGTAGTGTATTTTTATTTTTATTTTAATACAATGCTAAATCATAGCATTTGAGAAATGATTTTGTAAAAACTATAGTTCAATATAAATGTATATCTGTTGCTTTTTATGATAAGTATAATAATATATTTAAATAGATTTTTTTTCTATTATAAAAAATGTACTCAGACATACAAATAACATACAGAATTGTGAATCTTAATAAATTTATCGTTCTGATAAAAATTTAAAAAAATGTTATATTGATTAAATAAAAATATATTATTTTTATTTCTATTGATATTCGATTTTCAAAGTTTATTTTTGCCGTCTAATAACTAGATATAATGTAATGAGAAATTAATTATTGAATTTGGTTTTTTTGTTGCATTCAAAAATTATTTCAAATTAAACTAACCAGTTAAGTATTGATTTTTATTGATTTCATAAGAATGCATTTATTTATTAAAAATATAATGATCAGCATAGACAATTGCAATTAATTGCAATGCCATTATTGGTTTCCTACTTTCCTCACATTTAGGGCAAATTTGCATTCATTTTCATTCGATTTGTATCCTTATTAGTGCCTTAGTGGTTATACCTATGTCATTGGTTATTGGAATTAAAAAGAATAATATGCTATCGTATTATAGTCGTATATATTCATTAATTGCCGTTCTATCAGAAAGAAAATTTGTATACTCGTTTTTGTACCTATAGACTTGGCGTACTCGCGGAATAAAACATTTTTCGAATATCCAGGATGGAAATGTTTGTTGGTTGGCCCGTTATTCATCAAGTGTCCGGCCGTACGGGAATTGAATAATTTGAGGTCCAAGTACGATATCAAACAATATAAAATACAACATAAAATATCTGACCTTCAATAATAATAATAATTATACATAGGAATAATTTTCACCACGACAGAAAACAAAATGGCATATTATTATGTAATCTGTGTCACATTTTAAATTTCAATTGTTGGAATTTACTTAAAACATTATTAGATAACACGGACATTAATAACATGAACAATTGGACAATTAATTATAATAATCCTGATTCTTGTATTTTTTATTATTAACTGAAATATTACTTATTTATGCACAAAGTTCGTATAATATCTACAATTACAAATAGATTACATTTTTTTTATTTCACTATGACTATTTAAAAAATGTTTTTGAAATGTATCTATTAAAATTAACTTTATTGATGAATGATTTAAAATACATTATTATTCATTATTTTAAATTGTCAAAAATTACAAATTTTGTAGAATATATAGGATTGCGCAGAATGCAGATTACATAGGTAATACTTTATTATCTAGTTTTATTTGGTATAAATTACAGTCTTAAAAATAAGCGCAAATTACCAAAACTAATTTTTAAATGTGGCGCAAATAAGTTATTTTTTTTTATGGGTGGGTTGAGGGTTATTATTGGCACGGAGGATTATTTTTAACATGCCTGTTATAATATTAATCTTTAAATAAGCTATTTAGATAGTTGCAAAACATTCATAAAAATATCAAAATATACAAATATTTAAACATTTAAAGTTTCAAAGCTATTTTCTAGATAATAAAATATTATCACTGTTCGAATTATGTACTAAATACTAATATATTTTAAAATGCAGCAGTTTGTTTCTAACATAAACTGTCTGAGTATTATATTCATAGTATGAATACAGGGAAAAATTTTGATTTTAGATTACGTTTGTAGATCGGATTAAAGTGTTTTGGAACATATGGCGTGACAATTTATTAGAATAGCGATCAATATGGATATAATATTCATAAGCAAATAATTGAATGTCTTGAATATAAAATCAAAACTTTAAGACTATACCTACACATAGCCATTAGTTTTATAAATTATTCGGGTACGTAGTAGATGGCTTGTAGAGTACTTTATTTTAGGGGAACTTCACATTAAAATTTTTTAGAAAAACAAATATATTTTTATTTTTTATATAAATCAGGTATTAAAATAGAAATAAGCATTTTAGGATGAGATTTAATCTCAACCCCACATATACGCCACATGGCTATAATTATAATGAAGGCATTATTGTGGCAACGACCGATCTTATTCTGTAGTTATTTATAAAATTATAATGATGAAATATAACCATTTAACATTATAACCACATAATATTATAATATTGTATGTATTTATGTATACAATTATTGTAATATATATATAAATATATTTATTGTAAACTATTTAAGTCTATTTCTGTAAAATCGTTTAATTATCGTATTATATACATATAGTTCTATTGATTTTAAATATCTATTCTTTAGTTTGTTAGTCATATTATACTGTTAATGAATTGGGTGAATTTATTTAAATACATAATATTTTACTGAACGACTCTCCATAATAAAATAATATAATTGTGCAATCAAAAAATTACCATTCCAAATCCTGCGTAAATTTTTTTGAAACATTTACCAAAATGAACGATTATATAAAAAAATGTTTATCTTTTTTACTTTTGGGAGATTGACAGGTAGCTCCTACCTTCTAGACTTAAATATGCAAAATACAAATTATTCGTAAATGCACATGACTATATTATATTGATTGCATTTAGGTATAATAATAAATATGCTTCAAGTCTACCCCATTATAAATCGTACACCTTTTTAGAGAACAATGAAACCATACACAAACAAAATAATATCCATTATTGAATGAATGGAAAGCGGTTTAATGCAAATTGCGAACGCGTGAGCCATTGGCATCTGTCGCCACTTGCCACACGCGCTTGGCATGCGTTAAGATTGCATTGAAGTAAATAGACTTGGAGTAATTAAAGGGTTAATTTTAATTCAAGTGCACTTTTGTTTATATTATGCAAGTAGGAAAGGGGAAAGTATTCAATACGTGCACCATTAGGCATTAATTGCTAATAAATAGGCATAAATATATAGCTATCAAATCAAATCCCTCACAAAAAAAAATATTAAACGCATTAGCTCTTACCTACACTGCAATCAAAATCATTCAATCACTATAATTATTATCTTGCAAGTTATTCAATGATTTTATCAGAATTTATTATGACTGTTCATTTTAGATATGGGTGTATACTCCAAGTTAAAAATGTAAAAAATGTTCAAATACAGTCAGATTTTGAAACAATTTTTCCTGCGATATGCTTGTATAATATAGTTGTAAAAAATGAATATTTAGTAGCTATAAATATACAATAATAATTAGTTGACAGCTCTTCGGTACCATCAACTGTCACATTTCTTGAATGTGCATACGAATTTATTGCTTAGAACAGGATACAATTTCAGAGCTCATCAGGAACTTTAGTTATGACGATGGGAAAATATTTGGCTTAAATCCCAATTTTATTAATAGTGTCTTGTAGGGTAAAGTAATATTGGTTCTTTAAAATTGAGATGTAATTTATCAAAGTAATTATTTTTTACTGTCTAGAGTTTCTTATGGCTGGTTTGTTTAGTCAATAAAACATAAGTTATTAAATAAATGTACAAAATCAAACAAAGTAAAAAGTAATAACTATCAACACACAAATAAATTGTAATAATTAGTATTTATACATGAACAGTTTTAGTGAGTGTAATCATTGTTTATACTAGAATTTAAATTAATACAGACTATAGTTACGTATTTTAATGTTTTAATAGTTTATCTACGATATGCATTGACGAGTTACGACTGTGGTGGACAATTATTTGATTCGATGGAAAGTATTAATATCATAATAGCCATAATTAGAAACTAGAACTTAATTTTGAACGTAATCGTGTTAATTATTTAGTTATCATTAAAATCATAAATAAATAAATAAGTTACGTATTAGAATAAATAATATTTGCTGATAAAGCTGATAGCGTCTATGATAATGATTGTCACAGAGAGAGTTAATCTGATTAATAATTAAATACAAAGTGATGTTGTTTACAAGGCTTTGAACATAAATGGCTTGTCGTGAGGCTTGTCTATTTATATGCGAACACTGAACTATAACTACAAGTAAACCGATTTTAATATTTTAATACCTCGAATTGTGTATATTTCATTGTATATATCTAGAATGTATTTTTACCGAGTATAAAAGACGTCTGGAAAATAAACCGTATCGTTAAAATCATACGAGCGCATCGTCGTTTATCGAATACCTACTGCATCAAACACAATCAGACGTTTAAAAAGTGTGTAAAGACATTTATGTTTGAATTTGAGATTTAACGGGGGAAAACATCAAAGAAGTTTTTGGTTCCAAAACACGTGATGAGAAACAAATTGGACTGTGCTGACTGCAATGTTTTGTGTTTCGGAGTGTAATACAAACGCCATCTAAATGTACAATAAAATAATATTTTATATTATATAGGTAATCGCGTCAGACATTCACTGAGAAAATTGGACTAAAACAACACACGCTCGTGCTCTATCGCACGTTATTCGTAATCGAACGGCGTGGAATAAAAACATATAATAATAAAACAAAAACCAAATAATTTTATTAATATTTTTACCATATTATTATTATTGTTTAATTTATTAATATCATCATCATCATCGTCATCGTCGTCGTCCTCGTCGTCGTGTCGTTTTGGCGTGACGAGATACGGTTATATTCCGCATTCGAAGTATTTTAACGTAATGCGCGTCGATCATTAATCAAAACCATAATTGCCGTATCTGAAGGGTTTTGAGTGCGTGCGGCTCGAGGTGACACAGACGCGTAATCCTGCTGCATCGGTGGAGGGTAACTATTAAGTATTATTGTCATCGGCAGGCAATTAGACGACGACAGATCCAAAGCGAATGGGGTCCGGACTAAAGGGTCGCCGCGATCTACTCGCACCTCCAGCACCGCGACCGCCATCGGTGTACCGGACATACATTTATAAATTATATAATCTTTCGCGATTAATATAGTTGTTCGTACACTGCTCAGCGTTAAAGGCGAGTGGACAGGCAGGTGGTGGTGGTACCTGGTAAGCGGTAAGGTGTGTTATTAAGAGCAAACTCGCTATCTTATGCGCGACCGTAATAATTGAGTCTGAAAAACTTGTTAAAATTAAATATAATATTAGAAAAAATAGTAACCTGTTAAAAAAAAAAAATACATAAAAAAATTACGACCACGGAATACTGGAAAGTGGCAACCAACCGCGACCGTATAAAATACTTTTTCGCTTTTATGGTGATTGCAACAATCAGAATGTTGTAAACGGAAACGTAATATTAAGTATAAGTTTAATATTATGTTTGTTGAACATATTATTTTATACACACTAGTTTTTAGATTTAGATTGCTTGATTATGCCTCAAAATTGTGATCACCTATTTTACTTGTTATATTTAGTTATACTGGCATTATAAATCCGACAATAAAAAAATACTTATTCGCAGAATGATATAAAATACTATCGGTAGGTACCTACTATAAATTATTTCGTTGTATAAATATTTAGGTTTTTTTTCGTAACATTGATTTTATAAATAATACAATTATGGCCTTTGTTAACAATTGTTTTATATTCAACCAGTTGAGAGTAAACACAGTTATAAGATTGTATTTCTGCTTGAAAACCTATGTTTATTTAGTTTGTTATTATTGATATGATTTAAAAAAAATTGAAACTTTTTTTAAAATTCATTTTAAAACTAAAATTGTATGATTGTTGATTACATTTTATATTATTATTATATAACATCATATTGTTTCTAAACAAAGAAGTAATACATATACAACTATAGAATATTACCTAAATGTTTTCAATATTATATTGATAAACAAATATAATTGAATAATAATTTAATTTAATTTGATATTTAAATGTCTAAAAATGTATTTAATTAATTTCAAACCCAACATTTAGGTTTGAAAAATATTTTTGTTCACACATTTATAATGTAACTACTATCATTATGTTAAGATACGAGTAAATTTATTATTATTATATTTGTTTTATGAGTTCCAAAATAGTATCTTCAAAAAATATGTTATTAAAAGGGATAAGAAACATATAAATGAATTATGACATTTGAAATGTTGTTATTTTTTATACTGCTTCTTTTGAACCATTAAACATTAATGGCTTAGCTTAAATATGATTTTTATGAATACACACCACATGGGAAATAAAACGAACCTAACAATATCAGCATGACACAAAAGCTGGTTTTGTTTTTATTTTTTGGTAAATATTTCTATCTAATAATATTTGTGTATATAGCATACATTAATTTTTCTAAAATAGTTGAAACAACTAATTAAACTATCCCATTTGTCAGTTAGTGTATTGCTTTTAAAATGTGATAACACAATATCGATTCCAAATTTAAATATTAAAACTTGAACTGCTACAATAATCCGTCTAAATTCAAAAGCAATTTGGTATACTCAACATAATACATGAATTAAGAAGAAATTTGTCATCGTGCTAAAGCTGTTTTAAAACAATATTTTATATATTATTACGTCTTGAATGAAAATACATTTTATATTTTTATCGGTTCAGTGTTAGTAGCTGACATTATTTAATTACCAGTGATCTGGTTTACTGTCATCAGTAAATGTGTATACAACACAAAGAAATATTGTGAAATGCAGAATAGGATAAAATTGTGTTTTGTAGTAGAAATTAAATTAAAAATATTGTTGTATTTTTATATTTTTGTTATAGATTTTGTTAGCATGATTACAATATTGATCATAATTTACAAACTAATGGTCTTATAATTTGTTTTTTTTTTAATCACAAACTTATTTATTTCGATAGCTCAAAGTTCAGTTACTTATGATTTAATTGATACCAGACAATAGTTTTTTGTGCATAATTTACAATACTGAATTCATGTATAGATACCTATATAATATAAGTGTTTTGGAGTGGAATAAAATCCTATCCCCGATAATAATCTATACTGTTGTTGTATACAGCTCTTTAAGTTCTAGGCAGATTGTTTTCAACGGTGAATTATTGAAATGACAATTTCCTCGACACAAACAAAGGCTATATGAAGCAGTGCACTGCCATGCGTAAATGTAATTCTAGTGTACAGTGAAATCAGTGAATAGTATTGTATTCTATAGTACTCTGTGGCATTTGTACAGTACAACTTCATTATTTGTGTAGGCACAGCGGATTTCGATTTACCTTTGGTCCCTTGATTTGACCACAGTGGTTAAACGGCTTTTGCTCACCAACGCATCCGGTGGCCATTAAATTATTTACAGGATGTTATGAACTATCACGGTGAAGATATTTGAGTTTTTAATCAAGACCCTCAACTTAATTCAATTATTTTGTATAATCACACCGTTATGCCGGTTCTAGTGTAAGTACGCATCATTTTATCAACTTAGATTATTTGCTCCTAATAGCAATTAATACATAGTTAAAATTAAATTATTTGATATATTTCAATTTTCGTGATGTGCTAAACCTTAATAATAATATATTATTATATCACACAAAATATAGATCCAAGAAGGGGGGGGGGGTGACGATCGTCCCCTTAAAATACGCTCTATATATACGTGTGTTTTACTTTGTTTGGGAAAACACTTTTTGTAACAGTACAATACGTAAGATAAAAGTTACATGGATTCTTATTTATAGATCGGAAGTTGAACACAGATAGTATTATATGTTTCGAAGAAGTCGTGCCTGAATAGCGCAGAAAAGTTGTATTGACTTTATCGAATAAACTACAAGAAATGGTAAATCTAGCTTTGCTCAAAATCAAGGTTTGATATGCAATATGATTTTTAAAAAAAAATATTCAATATTAACAACAGAAATTATATTTATATTGAACTGTGTAAGACTATGTATCTTCATAAATTATAATTTTGTAATTCTGAAGAATAATATATATTTAAAATGTTTTTATACTTAATACGTAAAGTAATAAACACTTTAAATTTAATTATTAATAAATGTGCCACCTTGATTTATATAATATTGAGAAACATGTTATGCAAAACTATCAATAACTACGCATAACAATATCTGTTGTGAATTTTGGTTAGTTGTTGATCCTTTGAAAACCACATACCGGTTCCATTTTAAAAATATTGAACTGCCAACAAGGTATTTCGAAAGCCATCCAGAATACTTAACGAGAAGGGAATTTTTGCCAACCTTATATACATCTCATCCATCCTGAAATAACTTGGATTATTGCTGTTCAGCGTTTTTCATTTATCCTTGCAGATAGTTTATAAAAGCTTCTCATTAGAAATTCATTTCTTACAGGGTATTTTTTCAGTATTATTTTTTCCATGCTCATCTTCACAAGCCCGATTGTACCAATTTGCAGTCGCGTACGCCTCGCGGCTGCTGATGTGGTAAACATTTTCCCAAAAAAATAATACAACTTGGGCAAATAATGCTCGTTAGATAAAGTACAGTGGAGCAGAAAAAAATCACGAACTTCACGTCAACAGGATAAGGAAACTGCGGCCATTATTTTCAAATCATATGCTTCACCGTCATCATTGGATAACATATTTCATTTATGAAGTCATCTACAAATATTAGATCGACCCTATAAGTCAAGGGACGTAGCAGCGTATGCATATACATCTAGTACGCAAGTACGTTTTTTATATTCAAATAAACGGTGAAATATATGTATTTTTAATATAGTGACGATAAAACATGAAAATATGTGTGATAGATTATTTTTATGAATAATCCTTTAAAAAACATTATTTTTCTACTTAATGATATTATTTACCTTTCTCTAATCCGCACCAGTATAGTTCATAACTTAGGTACTTATAATATATTACATGAAATAACATAATTTAATATTATTAGTATTACGAGAATAAACAGATACCTACGATTTTTTTACCGGTTAAATATTTAAACATATATTTAAAAACACACTTAAACATGTTATATTTCTGAGTAAATGCTCAGTCCTTTCAGAACATAGTGGTTATAAAAAAAAGCATTTATGGGTACCCTAAATAATTCAAAGTAAAAGTCCACCTAACATTTTACTTTGAATTATTGAGTGTGCCTAAATGCATTTTTTTATCCTAATAACTGCAATGTTCTAAAGGGACTGAGCATTTACTCCAAATTACAGAGAGCTTTGATTTATCGAGAGTCGACTGTGTATAATTACACCCGTAACTTATAATTGAGCATATCATTATTTACAAATTAACATGCAACTGATTTGCTATTAAACCAAAATTTAAATGTTTTAAAAGTAAAATAATAAAATTACACATTTGAAAAGCAAAATATGTTATTACCAAATCTCCAGCGATAAAAGTTTTTAAAGTATATAGTTTTGGATAAAGTTACAGCGAATTTTCCGATCAACCATTGAAATGCAAACGACCAATTGGAATTTATTTGCACTGATCTACGCTTACCACCTATTTATAATCATAATTATTATTATTTACTATTGAAACATTTTTGAATAATAAATACGACAGTCGTCGTTCAAAGGGTTTAAACTTGATCGGAAATGGTTCATCTGGCGAGGGTTCATCCCCACGACGAGAAGTTATAATATACTCGACGACGTTCTATAGTCGCTTTGATCAAAACCCACGGTAATATCATAATATTGTTATATTCGCTGTCCGCATTAAAATAATAATAATAATAGTAATTAGTATAATATTATTACTGATGTACAACAGCAGCGTATTACAGAGACGTGATAAATCGGAAAAGTTTAAGCCAAAAGCACCCGCGTGGCCGCGATGGTCACCGCGGGCACGTGCTATAATATAATATTTCGCCGGTCGCCTATCAATTATTGGGCCCTATATAGCTGGCTATAAGTTATTATAATAATACAGAGACGACGAGAGGGCGTCGGTTTAACGATAACGGGCCGCGCCGGCCGATCGAACGGAACGCGGAAAGTCACCGTAATATAGTCACGTGCGTCAAACCCGCCGACGCCGGAAGCGATGGCCGTAGGCCGTATCCGCCACGGCGGCGAACGGGACGCCACCGACTTTTGAGAGGAGGATTTCTGGTCGTGCCACCGGTAACGGCGGTCACTTCCCGCAGTCGGTGCTCATAATAATAATAATAATAATATATACGCTATATACGCGTACACACGGCGCGGCGTATATCTTCTGTCGGATTAAATCGATTTACCGAGGCCGGCGATTTTTTTTGGCGACGCATTTCGACCGTTCTCCGCGCGCCAAAATGCCGAGACGGTTTGTTCGGAGCATATGATTTATGTGCGTGCGATGTGCGCCTACCCCTCCCTCCCACCACCCGCGACTGACCGCACCCCGTAAAGAGGCGACGTGCTCACGTCCGAAGACTGGTTAACCGTAAACGACCGCACTGCACGACGGAAAAAAATGAATGTCGACACGAACAAAAACAAATCTCGTCGTTGCCATTTCACGTGGGCCGCAAGCTAATGTATAAATTAATAACGGAAGTACATCTATATAAATGTATTGACGTGAATGCGATCTCGAAATTTTTCTCAATACTCGTCTGGCACACTGCGATAAAATGTTAGTGTGTTTGGTTCACTTGGTTTCGATGTGATGCATATTATTTTAAGTGTTTATGACGGTACCAAGTAATACCTATAACCTGTGACGTGAGTACGTGACTATAACAAAAGCTGCAGGCGATACAGCCTAGTGCAGGACATCTTTGCAAGTTTTTGTTTACTGCGAACCAAATTATAAAATAGGACGTTCTGCTATTATGCTGCTACATTACCGATACATGATTTAATTATTGTGATTCGACCGAATACTGGATTTATTATGCTTCGGCTTCATAAACGGGGATTATACCTACGTGTCTTGTGATAAATCGAAGTTTTAAAACGTTTCTGTAAAACACTTTGAAAAAGAATGAAAACGATTTTTCGAAAGTCTGAGCGTCATCAGCCGTTGTTCATTACCTACGTCATGTCTACGAATTGAAAATTGATGGCGTTTTTTAATCGTCACGGTTCAGTGAAACAGAAAGGTTGAAAATGTCGGCAGCCGAATAAGTTACGACCAAAACTCAAAGTCCCCCTTTTTGATATATATTTTATATCTATGTGACTATGTGTATACATGTGCAGTTTATATATATTACACACAGCACACAATATAATATATAATATATAAATATATATATTATATTAAAACAACTTTTATTATTATATTTTGGTCGTAAATTTAGAAGTCATTGCAATTGTTCTGTATCAGAAGAATATTATTTTTTTATATATCTCGGTAGTTGGTATCATAAACACAGCCAACAATTTCAAGTGGGTTGATAACATCGTTGTCTATATTGTAATATGTTCGTGCACAGGTGCGTTTAATAGTGGTTAATGTAGATTATAGTAGGGTTCAAAGTATCAATTTATAATTGGTAATTCAAATTTGATCTGAGTTTTCATTTAAACTGCCGTCACAAAGTGTTCGAACGCCTTAAAAAATATAATTTTAGGGTTACGAAACATTTTTATCTATGAGTATCATTAATTGTGTAATTAGGACAAAAAATTAAAAACTCATTATCCGCTCAGAAATATTTTTGGGGTCAAAAACCTTTACACGAGAATTTAAAGTTATCATTGGCGGTCTTTGGTCATTAGAGCTTAACGTTCGGCTACGATAAAATTAATTTATTAGTTATTACAAAACAGTGTGTATATGTGTACCCATATTTTACGTTTTCGAATTGTTTTAAATCAAAACATTATGTGATTTTCTACTGAAAATTATACTATTTATCTGTTTATAATATATAAAAGTAAAATTAATTATCTATCTATCAATCTATGTCTAATCTCTATCGGTTCCTAGATATTTAAGTCGATTACACCAATTTAACATAGACAATATTTACCCCCCTGATTGAAACACTGGGTGTATTTACCCGCTTGATCACCCTATCAAAACGTATCCAAATTTTTATCTCAGTTTCAACTCAGCGAATTTCTTGTGAAATTTAAAATCATGTACTCCTTGTTGATGTATCTGTCGGTTGTCAACAAAAAATGATTATAATATTAACAGACTTTTTTTTTAGTAAAATGCAAGTTTAATAAAATTTAAAACGTAATTTTAGTAAAATTAATCTTTTATAAGATTAGTTGTTGACATTGGATTTCAATACAATTTTTGAAGCTTTTAATTAATGAAATACTTACATTAGTTATCATAAAAAATACCTAATATACATAATTATTTATTTAAATCTTTAAGTTAATAGGGCAACAGAAAGCTTCAGGTACCTATTGTGTTAAATATTGAATAATTCTGATTTTTACATGTTTACTACCTTAATGCTATGGTTCATGCATAGTATCTTAAGATATTTAAGACTTATTTGCTTCATACATATTATGTTTTTGTCTTAAAATTTATTTCAGATAATCCATATCTTAATGTATAATAATAATATCTATATGCTATGAGACAAAGCTGGGGTGGCCAATTTATAATTATTGTTTTTGAAAAATGGTGAGTGCCAAATACATTTTATACATATTAATATTATATTTCTTTAAGTACCAATAGTTATAATTATAATAGCAAATTACAACAAACACTGAAGTGGTTTATATATATGTTATGAAAAAAAAAATTATTTAATTTTACGTAATTTCCATTTTTATTAACAATTTTAAATTGTATATTTAAAATGTTTTATTGTTAGATTTGTGTATGGTTTATGAACTCTTAAAATATGATTATTCCATTGCGATTCTCTATAATTTATAAAGTAATTTTTTTTTTAATAACTCTCACATACTAAATAATAGTTATATAAACCACAAAACTAATTATTCAAATAGTTTTTGTTATTTTTTAAGTTACTTTCTTCCATAATGAGTAAACAGTACAATGATGATAACAACTTACAGACAAATCTGATTTTACTTCTAAGTTCAAATTAAAACGGAAACCGGTGTAGAAACATCGGAAATTGCCTTGTCTAATGTCAACTTCCCAATTGCTAGTTATCGTGTACCTATGTCGGAAGTATCCTAGCTAGTTCGTGTTTCCAAGAGATTACGTTAACAGTATTATCTTATAAAAACAACACAAATGTCGTTATCAGAAGCGCAGAAAGCTTTATTAATTATTAAATCACAACATAAAATAAATTGTAATTGTTGACGCTACGGTTTTTAGATTCTGTGTATTAGTATATTTTAAATTGAGGTATCTATAGGCAATCTAAATAATTTTAAATGAATACATTTGTATAGTTTTTGATACATAATAATATGTGAAAGTTATTCAATATCCATTGTAATTTTTGTGCACCATTTGTTTAGGTATCAAATAAACGTCCGTGTATTATAAATTTATAATATTAATTTTTGCTTTAATTGTATTATGTATATTACAATATCGTTATATAATATTCACGAAATATTAGTATATCATTAAATTTAGATAATGTCGTCACATTGCTGTGTTGATGTGTTATTGAATTGAAAAAACCAATTTTATCGGATATATTATATCTTTATATTTTTGAATGGCAGACCTTCTATTTGTCCGTAATGGAAACGCATGCACTTCCGGTAATTTGAGCCTCCAAAATCGTTTCGGTTGAAAGTTCGCGACGGTCGATGGGGCGCCACCGCGCCGTAATGACTTGGGAAAACGATTCACCGGAAACGTAAATTGTCTTGTAATGAAATGGTAGTATTTTGCTCCAGGAAGAAATGATTAACTCACTAAGGAGAATATTATAAGGGTACGAGGATATTTTCTAAAAACAAGTTATCCCAAGACCAAAGCTTCTCTATATATGTACACGTTCTCTACCTAGTACCTACCCTATAATAACCATGAAAAAAAAGTCCAGTGATAAAACTTAGTTTATCATTTATAACGCCATTTAGAATCCAGCGTGTGTAAAAATACAATGAATTGAATATATATTTTAATTGATCAGTCCGAATAATTTTATTTAAATAATTTAATTTTGCACAAACATAGTTTTTAAATCGTTATTATCAACTACCATAATCATATGATCATGTATATTATATTTAGTTTTAATTATTGGATTGGATACTTGAGATCAATCATTACAATTTGACTTATTATTATGTGCTTTAATTTCAGATTATTGAATACAACTCATCAGTTTTGAAATCGGTTTTAAACATTTCATTGAGAGATTTATTTTTTAAAGTCTATGACTAAATTTGTATTTTGTTTGGTTTATCTGATTTATGTGTTGTATTTTTTTAATAGACAAAAATAGTATATTTTGTTAATGTTGACTAAATGCCAAGATGTTGTGGACTCCTTCTATCATAAAATAAAGCATCCTACTAAATAAAATTGAATACGTTACATTTTGTTTTGTTTTGTATCCTTATTAATCTAATTAAAAATAACAGTTTATTTTTATTTTATATTTATATCATAATATATAAATATTTTGTACGTACAAATAATACACTTATAGGCCATAACTCTAACTTTTTTAAGATTAAGATTATAATATATCATATAAAATACCATTAAAATTAATATTACGTTTTACGATAGTTAAGTAATGTTTTTTGTTTAAGTTAAAAGTAGGTTTTATAATTAAATTCCAAAACTATATTATTGCATTAAAATAAATATTAAATTGGTATTGTCGTATTGACAATTTATTAATAAATCAATAATATTAAAAATATGTTCTTAATGACGGCGCGTTGTATAGGCAATAACGCTACGTAGAAATTAAAAAATATTAATATATCTATCTAGTACATTGTATTATTATTAAGCTTAAAAGACATTGAAATATTGATAACATTTTAAGTAGTAGGTATATCAATTTATTTTACAACGCAATATACTATAATACCCAATATGAAATATTGTATACCATTTTGTATTTTTTAAATTGTTATATTGGAATAATGTTATAATATTAATATAATATTATTTATTTTTATTTTTAAAATTGTATATTTATATAACTGTGGCCCCAAGATATCCCCTCGCCGAAAAGGCCAGCGCCGATAATATGTTTTCGCGCCGAAAAGTCCGATTCCCAGAATTAAAATACAGATATAAAATAAGTTATTATTTTAGATATAATATAACATTTTCAAATGTAATATTCAAACATTATTATTTAAATTTTAAATATCTGTATTCATTTAACCAACTGTAACTCAATTATTTAGAGTGCTTTATGTACTCCCACTACAATATTGTTATCCTATAGTCAATAAGCATTTGTCATAATCATTTTAGTAAAATTATTTTGTTTGATGATTTTATATCATTTATTGGTGGTGTTTTCCGGGTCACGCTCGAGCATACACAAAAAAACTAACGTTATAAAATATAAATAATTTTTGTTCATATTAAATAACTAATTATTATTTTAAAATACCAATACTTAATAAAGCTTATGTACTTAATACAAAATATTTTTCACAGTTCCGATTATACCTAAGTATTAATATTCATTTGAATCCAACTTTTATAAACACATATTTTTTTACGAGACAAATGTTTGTATTTAATAACATTTAAATTAGTTATCATTGTAATAATTGTTGATGATTATAAGTATATATTATATATAATTATTATATATGCATTGTTTAAGTAGAAAATGATAAAATATGATGAATTGTAAGTTGTGTTATCGACAGTAGGTATGAAATATTATATTTTAATGGAAGAATATAATTTATATTTTGTATTTTAAATGTTGACATTTCCTTTCAGTATTTATTGTTGATTTTAGGTTATGAAATAAGTATAGTTCCCGCTCAAGTTGTGTTATTATTTAGGGATTTAATACGTAAATTGATATTTTTTTTTAATTTTGCATAAATTAAACATTGAGTATAATGTACAATCGTTTATTAAAAGTTTTCAAATGTTTGATACAAACACAAAACAGTTCACTTGTTGGGCAAGTTCAAATAATGATTTTATAGTTTGATAATTTATACATTCCCGCGTATTTCTTGTACATTTATATTACATCGATTTCTGACTTCTGTGTACTTAACGCGAAATATATGTATTTTGAAATAGTAGTATTGTATGCATATTTGAACATTACGCGCAAAATATTAATGTAACACTATTAATGTGTATCATACACTTCAAAAAATAGGTGCGCAGATTCACAGTGTTAATTTAAGGTCAAAATAACCAGTTTAATTATTATTCATTATAATATATTAATATGATTGTACAGCACAATATTTACCGCAAATGTGATGAGTTAATGTCGTGTTAGTTTTTTTTAACGTTAAATGATTCAAAAATGTCTCGTTAACAGTATTGTGCTTTATACAATCATAATAATATTGTATAACTTGAAATTTAAAAATAAATTATGATTTTCGATTGGGGAGGAAGGTATTGCCACTGCTTGCTCCGCTATCGACCTCAAATTTTAACTCATAAATGTCATTTTTATCATTTTTAATAAAACACATGTTTTAGGTTCCATAGCGATCATTAAAAATTGCAATATTTATGTTAATATTATGTTTATGTATAACAAACAGATTTAAAATAATAAAAAAAATAGTAAATAGTTTTAAAATTAAAAATTTGTCCAATTTTCTTATATTTATTAACGGTCTAATTCATAATAAATCAACTTAGACGATTCAACTAAATACTAAGGCAATAGTAAATTTCATATTTATACTGCGTCTTAAATTTATGACTAAATAGGTATATACGACATACTATATATTATTATGTACAACGCTATAGGTGACATCGGGCATTGTTTATAGGACTACGTATCATAATACGTCACGATATCACGAAAGTGTTGACCGTATCGTAAAATAATAATAATAATAAATGCACAATATATAAAAACAAATAGTCGGCTTAATACAATAATCCGGGCCCGTTCACTGCGAGACTTCGTGCAGTCCCGCGCCCCGGCAATAAGCGGCGTGTAAACGAGGGCGGGCACCTAATATGTATATATATATGGTATATATATGGTATATATATGATGCTATGAGGTAGTTGGCGTTTTCAAGGGGCGTCGCTGGCTCGTATATCAACCCCGGGTGCCCTTCCGAAAACTTGCCGTCCCTCCCCACACCACCCGTCGTCCGCCGCACTCTACGCGCCCGCCCGCGTCCGGGTTTGTATTTGATTTATGCGTTATTTCACGTATACGCGGCCGACAATAAAGTACACGCGCACACGACCGCCGCTCAGATAATACTCGTCCAGGTTTAAAATAATATAAAATATAATATATTATAATATTATTATTATTATTATTATTATTATTATGCGTGTGCGACGCGTGTTTGTGTCGTCGTAATACAGGCGGCGGCGGCGGCGGTGAGCTGGACGTGGCCGGGCGCCCGCCGCCGCCGCCGCCGTCTTCTCGCCGCCTACGTCGTCGTCGGTCTCGGTGAATTATTGAGGTCGTCGAATAGATTAGGCGAAAACCGTTTTTAATCGCCCGAGACGTTTGCGACGAGCGGGAGGCCGAATATTCCCGTATAATAATATAATAATATATAATATATTAATATAATATCTCGCGTACGGTGAGCGGTGCTTGCAGTGCGCGCGAGAGATTCGACGCGCCGCCGCGAGGACGATACACGACGTTGCGGCGTTTTTGATAAAATGCCTGATTTATGGACCCTTTTTTGGAATGCCAAACGACCGGCAAGCACGTCGTCGTTACGTTACCGAGAAAATAATACACACACACACACACACATACGATACCGGTTCGCTATACATCAGCCCGCACTGCTGCACATATATCGACGGTATTTTCTTTCCGTTGGCCCAATAAAACAATAATGACGCATCGCGCGCTCCGAATCAATAACAAACATATTCTTTTCGCCTCGCTAACACTGACTGTAATAATAATAATAATATATTATCGTATTGTTGTAGGCTGTTTCATATATTTTATCCGTTGGAGATAATATGAATTGCACGGTTTTCGCCATGAATTTTATAACGCATTTCGAAACCGATCGATCGATCTTATTGTCTCGTTATATTAGTAGTTGTACGTCCGTTTTTAAAATCACGAATCACAATATTGTAGCGTTGTCCTATAGCTAGATGACGCGTTGCAGATGGTTATTTCAAATTGATGATAAATCGACTATTTTTCGACGTTGAAAATAGTATTCTGCTGATTGATATCCATTTAATGATTCGCGGTTGACGGTTATACCGCGATATCAAATAAGCACAGACGTTCGGTTTTAATGCTCTATCATTATTACGTTCATTTTTACAATTAACTTGTCTTGACTATAATACGTATTGTATTATTATGACTTATCATACATTAATCGACTGGCAATCGAGACACTAATTTGCACAAACGATCTATGGTCCAAGATACATAACGTAAACATCTATAAATCAAAATTTTGAAATATTAAATTTTGAAAAATATTTATTTACATCAGTTATTTACCGAAAAGCGACAGTAATCACTTTTTTTATTGTATGGGCGCGTATATACTGTCACCATAGAATAACAATTTACTATATTGAAGATTCGTTTTATGATCCAAAAATATAGGATACAAGAATTCATCGTGGCTACCTGTTAATCTGTAATACTGACTAAAGGGTGTTTAAATTATATAGATTAAACGAAAATGGCCAAGAGACGCTTTTATTTGAATAATAATAAAAACAATATATTATATACAAATTTAAAAAAAAAAGGTTCTCCAAAACCTATAAAAATAGGAGGTATGTTGCTGAACACCCCCCCCCCCCCATAAGTCATTCAAGTCATATTATATTCATCTATTCATCTCATTTACTTATTCTGATCATTTGTATAGATTGTAAATTTAGCTAATTTTAATAAATAATAAAAAATGATATAGTGATATTCTGTTGAGCAGTCTATATCATGTGCTTCATAGCAACACATCAAATAGTATTTTCAAATGCGCCTAGGATTGTGAAGAATGGTTGAAAATGATTAATAACGTTTCCCGATGACTTTTTTTCTTGGCTCTGTTCAACGAGGACAATCGGTGTAGCTCTGCAGCGTTGTACAACAGTCCTTGCCGTGCTCCCGAAAGATAAATACATATTATACGTCATAATGAGAGAGAGGTAAATTAAATAGGCGAAATCAATATTACTATAATACAATGTACAACCATCTATATTAAACAATATTAAATTTGATAAAAAATTCCTTCAACTTTTCCATTTACAAATTAATAAACATGGTACTTGTCTTTTTCAATAAAGAACATCAAACGCAATGCATAATAATAATAATAATAATAATATAATGTGTTATTATAAATAATTTAATTAAAAGAACAATATTGTTCAAATCTGGTATACTAATAAAGAAAGTCGAGTTATACGTTGGAATTTTAATATTGTGAAAGATCGGCGTGGATGCTTTTATTAAAAATGTATATCGTTCACAAGTTTTCTATATAATACTCCCCTCCCCCCCCCCCCCAACGAGTTCGTTCGTTCGTTGTAAATGGCATATTTTATTTGCTTACAAAAATCGCAAAGAGATATTCACACAAACGCTCGGGCGGAATATTGTTTAGTGAATGATGACTGTCGTTGGTAGACTGTGGACGACAGTGTCACGGCGAGTGTGGATGTGACTCGGCTGCCGTAATGTGCTTTATGCGTGCCACGCGCTGATGGTTAACGGACCGAAAACGGTCGATTTTGTCGAGAAATATTTTTATTTTGTAAAAATATACTCAGTCGCGAGTTTTTGGGGCCTATTTCCATTAGCCGATTGGTTACCGTGCACACACTGTAGTACTGGACACATTGTATGCACTATGCGATATAAATATATTTATTGTACAATCAATGTGTGGGATAAGAAATTCGGATAATTTCACTACGACACAGCGGGTGCTTGAGTTGATAATATTGCCGGAATGAGTTAAACGTTTCTGTTTTTCAGGATCAAACATAAACTTATCTCTTCCTACAACCACTCTGTAGTTTCAATCGTTAATTCGTGTTACAATATTTGCGATATATTCATCTGAAGAAAAGTGTATAATTATAGTAGCGTCGTGGTCAATGTTATTCTAAGGACAGCCGCGGTGTTGATAAAACCTCTTAAGACGAATTTGTATTAATAAATTGTTTCACTGTTTAATTTATTTGATAAGGCTCAAACTGTGTTAGAAAATATCAATGGTATGACAATATGGAAACGGCAGAACGTTTCATATAACGTCGTTAAATTAAAACGTGCACGCTTCAAATGCAACGATTTATTAAAACAGCGACAAAATACAATGAGTTGAGGTTGGTAACTTTAAATTTGAACCACTAAAATGCTGGGAAAATAAACTGTGTCTAATTCGATTAAAAATAAAAGTTATAATAAGATATGACGTCGACATGGTGATCTAAACCAAACACATTATAACACGTTTTATTATTTCAGAACTCGTTTAAAAATAACAATTGCCCCTTATTAATAATACCTAAAACAGTAAAACTTCACAAGACCAATGATTTATGGTTATGTTTCCAACGTCAACCACATATGTTGTGTATTATAGAAAGAGTAAAAAATGGTATCTCTTCATGACTATTACGCATTGTTACTTTCCTAGTACCGATATGTACATTACTCCGTTTCTCTATATTATTAATAATTATTGCATATTTCAAACGTTTATAAACATCGTAGTGGTTTTATAGCTATTTTATCATAGCTGATTTTATGCGGTTTTCGGAACGTACGAATGTCATAGTGTGTTAAATAAAAAACACCCCACTACATCATTGCAGAACGTAATGCACATTATACAATAGGGGTATAATGGTATATACACACGACGGACACTCAATATTATTCATTTGACATTCCAATTAATACTAACGTTTATTATCGGTTTTGCACAGTGCATGGTCGTACAGGTACGTAACCATCAGTCGATTTGCGCTGAATCGAAATACGCGGTTCGCTTATTATACATACGACGCACATACGAGCATCTGTAGCCGTGGCGTATTTCTCAGCCCGGCAAACCATATTATTATCATAGCCGGAGTTGGCGAGCAATCCACCCCAACAGAAGACCCGCATACGCACACCCTAAAAATATAAGGGTGGATGTTGAACGACAAAAATACTAATAAATTATGCCAAACCACCCCGGGGGGTTAATACGTCTTTATCGCGACAACAATGATGAATTTCGCATTCCTCCACATATATCCGGCAGTGCACACGCGCTTGCTCACGCGTAATCTTGACACAATATCTAACATGATCTCTCACACATATGTACTCGCACTCAATCTCTCACATTCTTTTTTTTGTAACCGTGATGCGGTGGTCCCGGTTTGGTATAATATTTTATTCTACGGGCGCCTATTATAGCTATATTGCCGACGACCGCGACGCCACCGTGGTCGGGATTAAAACTCGATTTCCGGAAGAGTTCGTGTAAACGGGCTTAAAAAATAAAAACCAGACGTTTGTACATATAATATTACATGTGACAGAATAAAAGAACCGAAGAATGGATATCGACTAAATGACGACTAAATGATCGACGAAATGATCGAGCCAGTACGTTTGTTTGTTCGAATTTTACAATATTTTTTCCAATGCGATCATCGCTTTAATATACTAACGTTCCAGCTGCATCTCCCCTATGGCGAGCCCAACAGTTTGACTCGAGATCTAGTTTAAACAATATCCAGAACGATCGATAAAAACTTTATTTTTTTTTTACTATTAGCCAATTTTTGAACACAATTGAGTACTATTTGCTCCATTTGGTAATATGATTATACAGGGTATATGCATCGATGGCACCTTACGATAAAAATAAGCGTTACCCAAAAGTGCAATCACCATCATTATTTCACCGTAGATATGCTTAACAGTTTTCTTTATTTTTTCTCGCCATTTATGACCGGGATTATGTGTTTTGACTCAAAAAGAATACATTTTTTTTAGATAAAAGGTGTTTAAAATGTTAACTATGGTTAAATTAATGCACTGCACGATGATAATTGAAACAAGGTAGCAGGTATTTTTATTGATTTATTTTGATACAACTTATAATATCATACATTTTAATAATTCTTCGATGAGCTTATCAAATAAATTAAAAATTAACTACTTCATATCATGTCTATGATTTATGAATATAAAGACCCTTTCGTGCGATGTTTAATATTTGAATTAAATAGATTACCAAAATATTATTCATATTTTCTATTTAATCATGGTACATGTAATTTAACTTAAACAATGCAATTTCGAACACGTTTATAATATTTAGTCGAGCCTTATCTATAGTTAGTTTTCGAATAAAATTATTACTTCATACTCATTTAGTTCTGCCTTTTAAATGTATTTATATAATTTTTAAAAACAGGATTTAATATAAAATGCATTGCAATACATAGTTTTATGTGAACAGCACCACCTAATTTTTCCAAATCCCATGGCGTTGAGTCTATTTAAATAATTCGTTAAAATGGTTGTAAAGCTACATTTCATTCGTCACTACTATTATATTCGACTGTAAAAAATTGAAATCAAAAATATACATTTTTTTTTTCATAGCCCGCATTGGGTGATAAAAATGTCAAATTATATTATGTATCACTTTTATTTCTTTTATTATATATAGAACCAGTTACATTTTAATAACTAGCCTGGAGTAAGAGTTAAAAATATCGATTTATTTACTTTCCAACAGTATAATATATACCTATGAACTCTAGAAGTAAAGTCTTTTAAAAAACTATAAAAACGTTAATATTTTTAAATTAATTTTTATAATTAAGCCTAATCAACTTAAATCTATCGTATACATGTGAGAGGTGTATACTAAAAATTTAAACTGCATATTTTCTATTGTAGCTTTGGAGACGACCATAATTTGTTTAAAATTGTACTCGTCCAAATAGTAGAGTTCACTAGAATCAAGTTTTTTTTTATGTAAAAAATCCTCGTAGCTAGAAAAGTATCGTTATATATTTTTAAGTATAATATGCTGAAGTCACCATTGAGAATAGTGCTGTGTGGCTGTACTGCTCTATTGAAATGTCAAGGATCTCAAAATTATAGTTGATCATCTTGGTTTTTATCTCCTGTATTAGTGTTTTGTATACTATAGTCAATTATCATAAAAAAATACTAAAATTACTTAGATAATACATGGCAGAAGAAGAGAAGTTTAACAGTAGTGAGTACATACTTATAGTAAGTAAGAGTTAATATTTTGACTAGGTAAGTAAAATCGGTACAAATTATTATTTGTAATAAAATATTGTAAGTCCCTAAAAAAAAAAAAACAAGTACTAAGTATATAGATATACATAGTATTTAAGCATCTTCAGTTTGATAAAAATGAATTTACAAATATATTATTTTAGGTATTTACTATTTTACACCATGGTTTAGTTTAAGTGCTTAGAGTATTGTTGTATTGATGAATTTATTGGTTTTACAATATTTTGTGTATTTTATAATTTATTTTTTTTGTGTCTGTTGTCAAGTTTCAAGGCAGAAAAAAAATATTTTAACACTCAACTTTAAAGTTGTTTCTGGTGGGTATCAATTTGGTACTTCAAAAGTAGAAAATGTCGAACACCATTCAAAATTATCGAGAATATACTAAAAAAAAAACTTGAAAATACGCAACACCAGTTTTCTATTAAATTGATTTTGTTACTTTGTTGTAATGCAATAATGAATAACCCTAGGGACTTGACATATTCACGTTTGAGAATCAGAGACTCCCCAAGTATTGACGTTAGTCACTTCACACATTTTATCATTGTCTAGACATGATTTCATTTTCAAAATCTTTGGTGACTTTTTTTTCGCATATTTGTATAAATTTTTTTTCTATGTCAAAAAAATTTAAAATTACGTATTACAATGTTTCTCATTATTCTAATTTAGTGGAATTAAAAATAACGTTTAATCGTAAAGCTACATTGTTTTAAATTATCTTTATTATGATTTTTAATGAATTGAAAACTTTACTTTTAACGTAAGATATATTTATATGGGTGCTTAACGGTTTTTGTTATTTTATTTTAATTTGAAATATCTATATTCATTTAAAATATGAAATAGAGGCTGAAACATTGTATCCACTCATAGTAGTTTTTTGTTTACTCAATGATGAGCCCACTTGAAACCTACTAAACAGCAAAACAACCAGGTATTATAATAATTTAATACTACTTTGCTTATAAAGTACTATGTTTTTATATCAAACAAAACAATTTGGATTAAAGCATAGCAGGAAAAAGAACGACAGATGAGAAAAAAAACTTGTTTACCTAGTCTAATTCTCTTTTCAACTAATTTATCTTGACTTTTTTTTATTATCTTAGATTTGTAAATTTTTATAAGCTAAATAATCAAAAATGTATTTATAATAATCTTTTTTACATAATATTATGTACTTATGTACAATGCACATAATAAATAGACCAAATTTATGAAAAATAGTAAACTGAATAAATATTTGTATTGATATATATATTGATTTATATTTTATATAAATGACACATGAAACATAATATCATCATCACCATGTGACTAACTTTAGATTAGATACACATAATTATTTACCATCGTATAATATTAATACAATTACATCAATCACGTATAGTTCATAATTATTGGTGTTGAGTTTCTATGTAAGTAATAAAAATATTAATTTCAGCAAAAAAAATGTCATATGTATAAAGAGATATTACTTTAGTGAAATATTAAAAAAGTATTATTGTATAACAAATATCAAATATAAGCACAATAGTAGTCAGGTACATTATTCACGAAAAAAAAATTTAAGGCAGATGGTTTGCAGTGCTGTAGATTAACGTATGATAAAATAATAAAAAAAATCTTATATTTGACGGCCGTTAAATTAGGTTATTTATATATTATTACATTGTATACTTTTTTCTGCAAGTCTATAAACTGACGTTTTATTCTCTAGTGAAAAAATCACATTTCCCGTGCATAACATATTGCTGTTTTATGTGTATAATAGTATATATATACATATATATATTTATGTGTCTATTATTTCATATTTTTTTTCTAAAATATGTGCGACTCGTATACGTAACATGATTGATGAGAAAGGATTTGGCAAATTTTCCAGGTATGTTATTACGTATAAGATGGTATATCATTTATATCATACTGGGTGACGCAAAAGTAACGATGATTTATACTTTTTAAAGTAAAAACAAAAAATAAAAATCTATGCTAGGAGAAAATGAACGGTTTACTCATTTCCCACGGGAGATGGTTAGAAAACATCTTATCTTTTTTTTCTTGGCAGAATAGCTATCATTACCACTGTACGTTTTCCGTTTAAAATGCCTCTTGTTTTTTATGTCTGTTGTTATTCCACACGGCTTTAAATCTTAATTATAAGATATCATATAATTTTTTATACTTAACATTGGTAGCTTATAGTATGAGTATTAATGGTATAAATCGTGGGTATAGATAAAATAATCACTGTGGTGTTTTAAATTTATTTGAAGTATTATAATATATCATAAATTAATACGATTTATGCACTTAAAATTAAGTATACGATAATTCATTAGGCCTAAATAATTGTATGAACAGATGAGAGTCGTCAAAAATATGAAACTATAGGTTCGATCGTTTGTTCATTTACACTGTGTGGTAGGTATTGAATTAATATTGAACGAGTTAACCAGACGCATAATAAAATACATTTAATGTATTTGAAATACCTACCTTTATACTATTTAATAACTATAATGTAATTAAACTCACATCAATTCCAGTGAATATTTATATTTTAACTTTATTTTTTAAATTGATACCCTTTTTCGATTGTTATGCTGAAGAAGACATTACGTAAATGTTATATTTTATTATTTTAGATTCTGAGCAATAATGAATTAATTTTACAATGATGAGTTTTGTGTTTGTATACACGATAAGTAGTCAAAATACTGCTTTGGTTTTTAATTTCAGAATATTTTCTGGCGGAAAGTGAATATAGTTGATTTTTTTGAGAGGCTAAAATTAAAAATTCCCAGGAGTCTTGAAAAGCGTCAGGAAAAACAAAAAAAAAATTAAGGAAAAGCTGGACTTTTCACACAAAACCAGTTTTTGATAAAATCAATTTTGTTTTTGCGGTGTTCCTAAAAAAAAAATGTAGATACAATAAAATTTGAAAAAAAATATCACCAAATATTCATTTTATCATTTTCTATCCACCATGATGTTTTTAAAATATTTTTATTCTTTTTGAGCTATTTTTATACATTTGAAAATTGAAATTTTTTCTATTAATATCGATAAAAAATTATTTTTCTTATGAAGTATAATGTCATAGTCAGGATTCTTTTTTATTATCATTTTAAGTTCAAATGTTGTAATCATTTATTAATAATCACGTAAATTACCAAATTATTTTGTAATTCAAAAAATATAAAATAATTAATTTGTACAGCTGAGGATTGAAATTGTATTTGGAAATTTGAAATTGTATTCATATGTATTTAAAACTGTAACCAAAAAATATATAAATACAATTTTTTTGTATATATATTTTATGTTCAAATTTGGACTCAATTATATATATTCAAACAAAGAATAAAAATTGTGTTGTAATTTAAAAATATTATTCATAGTTACTTGAAACTTTTAAAGTATATTATTTTATTTTATATAGGTATACAATGACAGTTTCAAATGCAAATGTTTTCGGTTAAAATTAATTCAACCTACCGGATCAGCAAGTATAAAATAAATTACTTTAATATCATTAATATCATAAAATAAACTTAGTAATATAAGCTGACCAGGCTTTCTGAGCCCCAATCGTTTTTTGTATACAATGATATAATATTATTGAATCCAAATTTATCACATTCATAACAGTGACCCACATGGAACCTAATGTACAGCAGAGCGGTGATCACTTGCCAATTTTTTCTGGTTTGAGTAGTTATTGTATTTAACAATATCAATGCAGTTTTAAATACTATGAAAATTAGATATCTATGATTAATTAACAATAATTTATTATTATTATTATTGATTACAATTTAATAATAGCATACACATAATTAATACTTCAACTTATATAATACGAGTATTATGTATACATCAGTTATAAATATATAACTATTATATTATAAGTTATAACCATTAACTAACTAGAACTGTATCTAATATAATTAAACATGTTGTATCATTAATTTAAAAATTACATAATATTATTTTCTAAATTACTTTTTCCCCCACAGGTATTCTAGAACTTTCTTATAAGTTCAAACTTAATAGTTAGGTGGTACAGTCGTAAACTACAATGAACCTTGTAAAAGCTACAAGGCTCTGAAAAAAATCTTTTGTATTATTTATTATATATTTTACTATATTTAAGAGTTCATATCTTACATATTTTACATAATCTCTTTATTGTTAAATTTGCTTAATACAAATTTATTCTATTTATATTATATCTCGTTAAATTTTAAGTTCGTCAAATTATTCTTTCCTGTTCCTTCTTAATATATTTAACAAATAATCTTAGCTAATTAAGTAAATAAATGTACACATTATAATATCAAAGTACCAGATCTGCACCGTTAGTGTAAATTATTTACATTTTGTTTTATCCCATACGGCCATACATGAATTTATTTATACTTTATTTTGTTTTTATAATTTAACAATAATTATTGTTTTTTTATTTCAAATGAATATTTGAGTGAATTCTTGCTTATAAAGTATTTTTTCAACAATTCAATAAATAACCTAAAATAAAATATTAGAAAGCCAAAATTATTTAAACATTTTCAAAAAAATAAATATTGTATAGTCATTGAGCATCATGTAATTTAAATTGTGATATAATATAAATGATGTAAATAAAATAAGCCATGAATCGAGAATATTATTATTTTAAATAATTATACCCACCAACTTCATTTGATTTTTATCAATTGAATTCCATTGGGGAAAGTCAATGACAGACTAGTTAAAACTAACTGAGATTTTAAGTTGATATTCTAAGCTTTTGAGCGTTTAATACAATACATCTCTTCAATTATATATCAACCAAAAGCGTGTTAGAGCGACGACAGTGGTTGATATTCGCGATACGTTTTAATATCGCATAATGCAGTGTAAAAACAGAAAACATGACGCAACTTACGTGGCTTATGTGACCCAAGACTTAACTATCAAAAGGGAATACCTCGGTGTCACCAATTCTGGACTGCGCACCAAGTTAACAACTCTGTGCCAGTGTTTAATATTTTTATATCGGATATTCGGTAAAAACTGACAATACTGACATGGTTGATAGTCTGTGGTGTTGGATGCTGTTCTCTCCAGAAATGAAATATATAAAATATTAAATCGAAATCGAAAAATTGATGCGGAGGTTCACAAAAAAAGGGAAGTTTGTGAAAGCCTGTAGTGCGTGTGGGTGGATGCGAGAAAAAGGGTCGGACGGGGAGAGAGAGCGAGCGACAGATGAGAAAGAAATATCTCCGTCTGGGCAAACTCATTGTGTGTGTTTAGTTTTACGGAAACGTGCCCGGCCCCTTAATTTCCTTCTTTGAGCTATTGCGGTGGTGGAATCGGGTCGTTTATGCTTAAAAACGACGACGACATGACTACAACGCCACCACCACTAGCACCACCCACCAATAGAATAGTAGTACGAGGAGTCCCTTTCCATAGGTTCTATATTATATAGCAATGGTATAGTGAACTTTTCGGAGGTGCCTTATCTCTGAATAGGTGTATTTCTACACAAAGCTGTACAACGGTACACCGTTCACTTCCTCCACCTCGACTTACCCCTCCCCCCCCCCCTCCAACATCACTCGATCATACGCCCTATTATCCTTTTGTGAGTATGTGTGAGAGAGATAGAAAGATATAATATACGAACAAGTGTTGCTGTCAGGGTGTGCACCGTGCACGTTACACTACAGTCACTATATGTATACATGCGAGTAAACTATATTATTATCCTCGATCGGAGATTGTCCCGTACTACGTATAATGTCAGCCTATAATAATATAATATAACATGATGTTTTTTCTAGGCTGTTGTTGTTTAATTTTAAAAACGAGACACAATTAATTCGTTGCTTGTGTGTGTTAAACTGTGCACGTATTTCGCCAATCAACAAGTTTTCCATACCTATAGTTATTAATTTAGCATTTATTACTACAGTATTTATTTACTATAGTATTTATAATCAATGGTTTTAGTTATATTATTTTAAGCTCAACACTATTTTAGTGATTACTTAATAGTTATTAGACCTGAAGTCACGGGTTCGGAACCTATTAATTATTATAGTAAAATAGCCAATATATTGATGTTGTAAATATATTTATACATTTTATGTTAATACGACAAAACGAATGACAATGTACTAGACTTATTAAAATTTCAAACTTTTAATTAAGTGCCAATGTTCTATAATGATGTCGGTATAGCAGGAATTTTCTAAGTACTTACATACTTTTTTTCATAATTTTGGTAAATTATTTGCTTGTAAAAAATCCGATTCTTTGTACTTTTTATTTTATCTCAAAAATAATAAGAAATTACACTACTTGAGACATTAGAGACTGTTATAGGTGTTGGCATTTTAATTCAATTGACCCATACATCCTATTTGTATAAAATTATACTCACGTAACTTTTATCGATAAACCAAATTACATTATTTATGTATATTAAATTTTATTTGATGAGTTTACAAAACTTTCAGAGGCACATCATTTTTTATATTTTTTTCATTCATAATAATATATGTGTGAAATAATTTATGTGCTTGGATAAATATGAACTATATAACTCTATTTATTTTATAAAAAGCGAATAAGCGTCTGTTACATATTATATAAACAACTCAATAATTTATACAATTGTCACTCATAAACTTACAATGTACTATTTTTTTTTCTACAATAAATAAATAATATTTTCTTAGACATGGAATAGAAAATATTTTTTCATGTCGACTTTTGTGTAAGATTGACATAAATTTATTATTATATATATATGGTTGTGGATAATATTTTTTTTATTACAATCAGAAAAATAAATCAAGGTTGACCATTGATCCAACCCTCAGATTTTCCACATGCATATTTTCTAAGACAAGAGGAATATAACACACCGGTGTAACGGTATAACTATTTTTAATAAATATAATATTCTGCTCCTATTCATGAGAACTATATTAATAACATAAAAAAAAACTCCGCCATTTACCTACTAATGGCTTATATTTTGGATCATACATTCAATTTGGATCGACAGGAGTTCGATTAACCTAATTCGGGGGTCGCCAAGCAGTCGATCGCGATCGACTGGTCGATCTTTTTAGGAATATAGGTCGATCGTTATAAAAATTAATTTTACCATTATCGGTCGATCGCGTAATAAATAATCGGATAATGTGGATTGCTATATTGTATTCTATGAATTTACCATTGTCGGTCAATCGTAATAGTCATTTATTCTTTAGAGCTTAGACCTTTTTTTTTTTTTTTGCTCATAAAACAAATTTTTACCTAATTTCTCCTGGATGTCGATCACCTGGGATTAAAAATTTCAAATGTAGCTCACTTGTTTGAAAAGGTTGGCGACCCCTGACCTAATTCATAGTAAAATAAATTTATAAACGTGTACACAAAATTACTCTTTTGCTAGAGTTTTAAATTCATTTATTTCTTAAAAAAATGCATATTTTTTATCTTTTAAAAAAATAATAAACAAATGTTGTAAATGTTTTAATTAACAACCATCATAACATATCAAAAACAAATTAGTAATAAACTGAAAAATTAGTTGATATAAAAATTAAATAAGAATTGAATACTTACTTTCTTAACTTGAGTTTTATTTTGGAAATTGGAAAATTATCATGGTAAAACAAGTTTTATTTTAGAAAAGCTCTATTTAGATTTATTATTTGTTTATCTTTGTTTTATTTCCATATTTTTAATCAATATTTGTTAGTTATTACTTTTATTTACATTTTATTTTGTTCATGGTTGTATATTTATTTAGTTCTATCGTAAATTCACTTTTTTAGATTTATTAGTTCAAAATATATACTTTAAAAGTCCAACTAATGCTTGAGTAGAAAATTCAGAGTAGCTTTCTTATTTTTAATTGCAATACTATTATTCAAAATAATATAATTCATTATTAATTATTAGTATTTCATGTAAATTATTCGTACATTCTTGAATCAATAAAAAAATGCAATTTATATTGTTTTCTATAAATTGTTTAAGTTTGTAATGACATGACATAATATTATATCAATAAGTAAATACATAACTATATCTAAAATTATATTTTGAAAATGTTCCTATTATAGTAAGATACTATAAAGTTACTATCATTACTCGAAGAAAATAATTGTATCTATAAATCATAAAAACTTTGAGAAACCTGATTTTGGAATATTAAGTTAGCATTAATTCTGCAGAAATCAAAAAATATAGTATTGCCAGTAAAGAACCAATAAATCATATAAAAAAAAAGAATTTTACAGATTTTCTACTACCATCGATAACTAAAAAAAAAAATCATTATTTAAACGTGACAATAGCGAGTTTGAACACGGTATTGTATAAGATAGAGTTCATGACGATTTTCTACCGTCAAAGTCCTTCAATCGTGTAGAAAATATCAAAAGCACTAAAGCTGAAGATGTTTTCAAGTTATGTTGTAATATTTTTTGTTGCCTGTTTTTGACGTGAACGGCCGATATTGGATTATGGGAGTAATGTATTATAGCGAATTTCCAATAAGATTAATTGCAATATTGCGTATTCACTTCAGATGTTATTCATAATGTGCCACATCTTGTCATTTTTTCCCTCTTTCCGCAATCCATTAGTCGCTTTGGTGGGTTTTTATCATTGTTCAGTCCATAATGGTTTATTCTTTGAGTTCAATGAAAATAAAAAAAAATGTAAAAATATCCTAAGTGATGGTGAATACGCTGAACTCCATTTAGGTACGTCGACGGTGCGATGAACACGAATTTGACTTGGTACAATAACGAATTTTATGGGTATGTAGTGGAAGGAAATAATTTTTTGTTATATTTGTATAAAGGTAATACAATAATAATAATAGTAGGTCATTACAACATTACAATTTTAACATAACTACGTAGGAAATAATTTAATGCAATAAAGTATTATAATTTAAAATAACAATCTGCTCTAGGAACATAATAACTAATAATAGTAAATAAATAAAACATTGTATGCTTACATACATAATTAATCCGTGACAGGAACACCACACGACATTCTCCTTAGGCCTTCTCCTTGAATCCTTTATAAGTCCCACGCCGAGATCCAAGAGATAGGTGTCTTATGTGTTTTAACCATGCCTATAAGTAGTGCATCAATATGATAATTATTCTGCTGATCTATATACATCTTCATAATGTCGACACACTATTTGCGTGTACTAATAATGTGATGTCCTCGATTTTGGTTGTTAATTAGTTGATAAAACTGCTAGATTGTAGTATTTTATTTGCGCATTATACTCGTATTACAACAAAAGTCGTAAAAACTTTACAATGTGAATATTTTTATAAATAATATTAGGCATAAAGAATTTAAATAAAATAACAATAACAATATAGAATACGCAGAAGAGCCGTTTAGCTTTAAGCGTAATATAATTTAGTAATATTTTAGTATGTGGCACACAAATTATAACAAAATATTGTTATTTTTATTTATACATTCATTTTATTCTGATTTCCATAATCTAAGTTGTACCTGGAATAGCTGCATAATCTATGATAAGACTTTATATTATGTATATGACATATCACATATTACATTTCAGTTAGAAAACTGACAAATAAAATAATATGGTAAAAATCTATCTGTTGTAACTGTTTTTTTTTTCGATTTAATAAAATAACAGCCTGTTACAAATGGCAACACAGTATAATATAAATCCATAATCTTAAAGAATTATTTTTAAAAGTTTGTTGAATGTTACCTCGATTTACCTTATTGAAACGGGATCCCATTGTAATTTATTGTACACTGTATAATACGATGGACGCGGTCAGCTCGTGATTTTTAAAATTTAATTATGTCTATTTTTATTGCATGGTTTTTACGGTAACCTTTTGTTTAACCATAACTGAAATAAATCACTCTAAGGTATGTTTATGATTTATTCTAAATAAAAATATTACAACAATCGAATAGACGTGTATCGGGTGTTCGGTATATGCAAAACTGGCGGGTTCCTTTACGCATTGATTAACACTGATGGCAGCGTACATAATATATAGGTATCAAACCAATACGGAGGACCATATTATTATGTATATCTGTCTGTGATGCCGCTAATAGTAAGTCCGTGTACCGGGAGGTAATTGAATAATTATTAATCATGGTTCAAAGTAAATCAACCCTGGGTTACATCAATATTCATAAACCGAAAGTTAATTACTAAAATAATGAACATTACGTCGTCAATTACTACTGCGGTATGATAATATAATACACTATGAGTAATTATTATTACCCACTAACTTTACAATATTATGTCGAATGAAATTTAAAAAAAAAACTTGAGCTTTTTTTGAAAAATACAATAACGAGCGGGCGCATAATATAATATTAGCGTGTTGTACAATATCGCGATGGCACGCACTATATAGTAGTTGTAAAAGTTTAAAAATGTTCAAAATATTATGTTATATGTCTTGCCCGCGAGATTTGAACGCGTAACACGTGATTCGAACGAATCATTTAAAACATCCAATTCGTTCACACAGTCATTTCAATTTAACTCTGTTGTAAATACTATAGAAAGTCTTTGACACTGTAATATGGAAACGTTTTTTTTTTTTCCCACTCGATTGTTGATTTAATTTTTCCGATTTAATTTCGTGACGAACATAGTACCGCAATGATATCGCATCCACGAGGTTGTTTAAAAAGTAACGAGTTGATCGAATGCACTATAGGTCTATATTATAGCTGGACAGTGGACACACGCGTATATTTTATTAAACTTTCATTGGATCGCATTAAACAGGCGCGTGTGCACATCAAAAGAATAATAGAATAAATCATTTTGTATAGATAAATATTGATGACCAATAAATTTGGATTGCCATCAAGACGTGACCACAACGTTATAATATTATGAATATCGTTGCGAATAAAATATTAACTGAAAGCTAGAGCGCACTAGTAGTTTTGATATCGTTAAACTATATTAAGTCCTGTACCCTACAAAGTATACTCGTGACCACGAAATCGACGCGCAGTATACGTTTTGAAACTTTTTTTATTGTTAAAAGAGATGGAAATTATTAGATTGGAACATCGGATTTGCATTATTCTGAGTCAAGGAGCTGAAACTTTTCAACTCGTATTCGATCGTATAAAGGCAATCACGGCTTATAATGCAGTAATTACTGATAAAATATTTATATATTTAAAATATTGAAATATTAAATGTATTATATTTATAAAAAGTTATGCACAATAAAAAGCGTTTAACAAATTTCGTGCTTCGATATCATGGCATAATCGTTAAGCTAAGTACTAAAATTAATTTGATTGATTTAAAAATAAAACAATTATTGTTTATTCACCTCAATTCTAGAGTTTGTCCATTTACGGTCTGTGATTTAAATTTACGGAAAATTCGTACCAAGGAATCTCTTAAAGAGGATAGAGCATTACCACATAATTGAATCAGTTTTTGTTTTTAGTAGTTTCAGGTTCTTTTTATGTTTTTTTTTTGTTATATAATAAATTGTTTTATAAATATTGTATGAAAAAGGATTTTCTATTCTCGTCAATATTTTTTTGTCTCATGTCTTATCAAATCAATATTTTGATCAAAACTCACTTTGTAGAAGTCGCGCGTATTTGCGTATTTCCATTGGAAAAAAAAATCAAATAAAAATACAAAAAAAGTCCTAACACGAGAATCTTTTAAAATTCAATATCATATGTACATTTTTTCTATGTGTATTTATAGACACTGAGTGGCTTATGGTAAAAATCATTCAGCGAAATGTCCACGAAGTCTGTACACATTAATGTAGCTTAGCTTGTATTAAGCTAATATGTTTAATATTTTCAATTTAATTTGGTTAGCCGAAATCCTCAATAAAATAATATTTTTCTAGTAAAACATAATAGTATTATGCGTTAAGTTTATTGTTTAATTCTTTCAAAATAAAGAATAAGTCAATACAGTTACATGAGTTAAAAAACAAAAAAAAAGTTTCTTCTTTAGTATTCCCAGGTTTCAATACCCATGTAACCGTGAAACAATTATTAGTACTCAGAAACCTATTTTCATGTTCTCGTCCACGGTTTTCCTGCAGACTACACGCAAGTTGTGTTCAGCAGCGTTTCAAAATAAAGCCTGGTTTGTGCCATGTATTATTCATATGATCCATTATTTTTCAGACTGCTTGAAGTAGAACTCAGGATACATGTATTTGCCCAGTGATCTACACAATGTGCAAAATTATAATTTATATTCATTTTTTTTTTTTTTTAATACAATTCGTATTTACTCTTAGTATTTACCATTTTATGCGGTTCGGAGGCTGGTTTCATATTCATATATTCTAAATTTGAACTGAAAAATGCTTTATGGCGTGATAGATGTTTAAAATATTAAAATTATAATTTTACTTCTATGATATGTATATGCTCCAATATGTAATGGATATTCGATTAGCATAATTAATAAATACAGTTTAAAAAAATATAAAATGCAAGTGAGATACGTGCGAATTGCGAATTGAGTGTTCTATACTCAATCATCATTATAATATGGTGTTAAAAACAGGTCTTTTATTGTATAATTCATAAATGTTCATACATTTTTCTATATTATATAATATGTTAAATTTGAATTTAATGATAAATAATTTCACACGAAAAACGATTCTGAGCGAAGGCGGGGCTGTCCTAACCAATATTACTAAGTATTTTTTATGACTTATTTATATATTGCTACTATAGTTAGTTATTTTACTATTAGTAATACGGTAAGGTTCAATTTATTTTTTCCGAGAATATTACAATATGTATTATATTATTATAATAGTATAAATGTGTACAAAATAATATTATTGTTACTAACATTTGAGTCAATACCGACTTAACGTAGAACAATATGTGAATTATAATAGGTGTATGGTATATTATATTATTATATTCATATTTTTTTTTCGTATGGCGCTTTTTGTCCGGGGTAGGCCTGAAGGCCTAGTTCGGACGCCTATTTGGCAGAATTTTTAATTGGGCACCCTTAGGTTTCTGCCATGCCCGGTTGGGCGATGGCGGCCTCGCAACCTAAGCAGTTGCCGGGATTCGAACTGGCGACGGTGCTCGTTAGGACCGACGCCTTAGTCCGCTCTGCCACTCCGTCCCCGAAGTATACATATTCATATGAGTAATAGCATAAAATTAATATAATTTTTTTAGAAAATTCCATTATATATACAAAATATGATAATATACGTAAATATTTCAAATCACCCATAAAAAAATATTTTTGAATTCGTTATTTATCGTTTGGATATGTAATTATGTACTTACATATTAATTTGAACTTTAAATGTCATAAAAATAAATTGCATTTATTTTCATTGTTTTAGATTTTTTGTTTAAGTATTCTGTTTCATATATGAACTATTTATGAGAAACATTGTACTAAATGTTCAATAGCTATAAAAACTGAAACATTTTATATATTTTTAACTACAAAATAATTTTGAAATGTTCATGATTTTGTCAAAAATTGTAATTTAAATACTATTAATAAAAAAAAAAAAAAATGCTTATATTATATCTTTTGTATTCCAAAATAGCAACTATTATGACATCTTGTGTTACGTTTTCATGCTTTTTGACCAAACAAAAATGTTAATTAAAATAGTTTTATTAAAAAAAAAAAAAACTAAAAGAATTTAAATGTCAAATGTCTATTATTAGTTAAAAAAGAGTCAACCTATTTTTTTAAATTATAAAATATTATATAGCTGATTATGCTTATATAAAATATATTCAATGAAAATAGCAATTATTTAGTTATTCGTTGTTTAATTAAAATTTATAACATAACCAATTTTGTCAATAATTGGTTTACATAAAATTCCAGGTTTTCCCGAAATGTCCCAGGAATTTTTAATTTTTTTTCCTACCAGAAAAGATATTAAAGTTGGATATCGAACCATTTTTTATACTTAACATCGTGTATACATAAAAAAAAAACACATTATTGATTTGATTTATTTAATTAATTTCTCCGATCGGGATCTAAAATATGTGTAGTAGCCAGTAGGTAACCCTGTTAGGCCCTTCTTGATCAAATTATTATATATTATTCTACTATATAATAGAATACATTTGTTTTATTAATTTATAAAACAAATAACAGATTATTGGTTAATAGTTCTGATATAATAGTTTACCATAAAATCAACGAAGTTTCAATTATGTTCATATATTAATTGTATGTAGTATAGGCACATAAAACAAAAAAAAAAACACTGACTTAATACACTGAATAGTGTGGATTAACACAATTTATAATTTTAATGATATAAGATTAGGAATTGCTTAAAAATTCCTTTAAAATATAATAATTTGTATGTACAATTTTATCAAAAAAATTGTATGGACAGAGATTTGCTCTTCACAGATGTTGACACTTTACTACTTGATATATAATTTATTTTATATATATTTGGTTAATAATGATATTTTGTTTTGTGGTATTTAATTATTTTTGTTTACTGTTTTCCGTTTTAATAACGTTTACAAATGTCAATCGGTTTTTGTCATATAATATAACGTTACTAAATATGTTATAATCATAACTTTACTATAATGTTTGCAAACTCTGCAGGTTAAGAGAGGACTTGTTTGACGCGCATGACGGCTAAACGATTGTAGATACTGGGCGGCGACGGCAGTTTAAAAGTTTCAGTGGTCTAGTGATTTGCATTTGATTTATTCATAACTTCTAGCTCCACTTTATTGAATAAACCTATACAAAAGTAAATTCAATTCCACCGTTTAGATTTTTCAATATGTCGTTCCAATTTAAATATATTTTTGCCACGTGTTTTCTGATATAGCTGTATGGTCATTATGAACCAGTGTCTTTATACCTATTTTACATCTAGAGAATTCAATTTTAGTTGTGTATTCTAGTCTGAAAATAGTCACGAAAGTGGTTGATAATGCTATTGATAGTCGATTAATGATTTAGTCAATATACTATAATTACTATCACAAATTCAACACGTTATAATTATTATATTACTATCACCTGATCGAACAATAAATATTATCCACAGAACAAAATAATATGTCTAAATTGTCTAAATATAGGTATGTAAATTAAGTTTGAAAAATAAATGTACTCAAAATAACGAAATCGAAACCGTTTTATTTCAGACTCAAAATAGCCACCTAAACATTTTTTTACACATTTTTTCTTAGAACTTTAAAATAATAATTTTTATATAACATGTATTTTTATAAATTGATTTTAAATATTTAGATTTGTAATTTTACATTGCTATTCACAAAATATTATTTGATTATAATATATTTTTTTGGACTACTTCTATTTCAATTATGTCGATTCGTGTGATTTATTTCACACAATATACCTATTTAGACTGTATACAATATGAAACCGTGTGAGATCTAAAGATTATATCTTATGAGATTAAATTCCAATTTTTTATAAAATTATAATCGACTCAACAATTTGTGATGTAATAGAATTTTCATGTTATTAAATTTAATATGATATTTTGTTATCTTATTTCATACATCTATCTATATATTATTTTATTATATTGTATTAAACTTTATACCAAAGGCTATTTCTCGTTTTTTTCTCTTAAAAGGTTACTCAAGGACATTATGCATACAAAAAAAGAGTAGACCAAATTCCTTTGATCACTGGCAAAACGAGAAACCCCGTGGGCACAGGGTAAAGTTCGAGCGGGACGGATCGTGATCGATGCATGTTGCTTGTTCCATCGCAGCCACGTGCACGGGCGGTGGTCTCGTCAAGTGCCTAACCACATAAATCGTTCAGATATGCCGCTCAATGTTTGACACACTTTTGAACTTCAGGTTTATTCAATCATTTCTGTTTAAATAATATTAACTTTTTTGCCATTAACAAAGAAGCAAATATTCGTATTAAACATTTTTAAATGGTTTTTTCGATTAAAATAATTCGACAAAAATTAATTAATCGGAGACTAAAATGTTCATAATATGAATTTTATGATATTAGTTACGTATACATTATTATAATAATATAACTTGGCAAATAATATTTAAATATTATGTTTCGAAACTGGGTAAGCTTTTTTTGGTGTGTCTATGTGGGTACCTTTGTTGAACAGCATTTATGCCATGATGCCTGTTCATTGTGTCTCACTGAAACAGCTTCAGTTATATGCGAATTCGGATAAATGAACATCAAAACTTTGAACACACAGCCGGGCATAATCGACTACATCCTGTCATAATGCAATAATGTTTAATTAAATGCACGAGTTCTGCAGCCGTCCAGTCTGTTAGAAATGTTCTTCAAATGAAACTTTTACACAAAGGTTTATTGAAAAACAAACTATATTGAGTATTTCGATGAATGCATCTCATCTATCGCGTATATATTCGTAGTAAATTAATTTACGGGCATTCATATGTTTACTTAGAAATATCATTAATCGATACCTAGTTGTAATTGTTAATATTATGATCAATCAGTACTATAAGTAGGTATGTGAAGTTATATACTCGTGTGTAAGCTCATTATTGTATCGCAATACCAAGTCATTATAACTATGTATATTAAAATTTTAATTAATTTACCAGTGTAAATAAAAATAATAGGTTTAACAGATTGTAGAATAATAATATGATAAAAAGTAATTGTATTAGGAAGATTTGTTTATTCAATATTATTAAAATTAAAACTGATACTTTTTAATTTTTGTTATAAACCAAAAAGTACATTATGTGAAATTCTAAAAATAAAATTAGAATTAAATGTAATTAACAATAAGGTAATTGGGTAAGTAAAAAAAACACGTAAAATCTGGGTAAAAATAAAATGTCATATTTATATCATTATAAATCATAAGTAGATAGGTAGTAGATAAAAATATTATTGATGAAGTTTAAAAATTATTAAATATTTAAACTAATAATTAACCTAATCTATTCTAAACTAAAATTAAAAAAAGTTGTATATATACTGTAATAAATATCACATACGATTTGAGATTTGTTATTGCATTAGAGTACCTATTTTTATTTTTGATAATTCAATTTATAAATCAAGTATCAATCAATAACATTTTACTGACTCAATATGAGAAATAAAATCACTTGGTTACCTCACAAAACGTGGTTTGTCAAATTCATCTGACCAGAATTATAGGAGAGGAGATGGGCCACGTGCGTTTCAGAAACTGGCTTGGACAGAGATCGATCGGCTACCGGAAAGCAATTCCAATTAGCAACGAAACACGGTTCAGCACGGTGGGGGAACGCTAACGTGAAAAAACAGTTTAGAGGTTTTCTCCCCATTGACTTTTCCCCGTCCCGGACACAACTGATTGAATTACTAGGCAAACCCATTCGCTTCTACGGGTTTCGGACTAAATCGTCAATTTTCCTCTTTCACAGTAGTTTCTCAATAATATATATTGGTAAACGCTAAACCTTGATTATTATAACTGCGATTGAATCATAGCTATTACATTTCCATTGCGCCTGATTCATTTTATATAAGTTATTCAAAAATATTTATTCAAAAAATTGTTGTACTTTTCATAATATAATATGGGAAAAACAAAAACCAATTAGTTAAAAAACTTGTTATTTTTATACACAAGAATACAAGATATCTAATTAATCAATTTGTTGATATTAAATAATATGACTATATGAGTCTACTGTGCAGGAGTAATTCGCTATATTCTTATGGTGTATTTCGAGAGAGTCACTTGTACTAAACACGTCTCGCAATATTCTCGTTTTTGATAGGGTTTTGGCTCACAATCAAAATAATTACAAACATTTTGTTTCATCGGCGAACAATTAAAACGCATACATCTACATTTAACTAAAAAATAACTCTGCTGGAGTATCTTAGGTATTATATTATGTGTGTGTATATACAATATCACAGTTAAACGGAACAGTTCAAGAATTCGGGATTTAAAAACGAAGAGAGATATTATAGTCCATGATTACTATATGGTGTACTAACGGTTTGAGGAGTATCGCCTGATATTTTTTTAACGTCTTAATTTTTTCTCAGAGTCATTTTTCTGTTTATTTTTATCCCCCCTCCCCGCCGCTGTTGGTCTAAATACTCCAATGTCGGATTTAGGTGCGCGCAGCACGCATAACGCGACACGTAGTATAATACATATTGTAATGGTTGTGATAACCATTATGACATTGGTGGAAATCGACTGTCTATGAACGTGTTTAATTAATTAAATAAATTTAAATTTCATTTTGTTTTTTTTTTTTTCATAAACTGGCCGATGCGTAGTGTGTGCGGGCGGCAATGGCATACTACGAGGCGCGCGTGCAGTAATGCGACGGGAATTGTGCGAGGTCAAGTACTATTATATTATTATTATTATTGTAGGCATTCGTATAATAGTAGACTGCACAAATAACGCGTTCGCGGCGAAAACACATCGCAACGTCAAAATAACGGGCTCCCGCGTAGTATCATAATAATAATTAATATTTACACGATAGTAATTATTATTATTACGTAATACGCCGAGTGGTTATTTTATTTTTTTCTCGAGACTATTATACGAAGTATTCGGCGGGGTAGTCGTCGGACGGGGAGGAAAAAAGTGAAAAAGACCGATTTCATCGTCGTGCGCCGCGCAATAATGCACATAGATGGCTATAGAACCTGCACGACCGCGTCTATGGCATGGCGTCCGTCGTCGTCGTCGTCGTCGTCTGACCCTCGCGCGGCGTAGGCTATAATACTCGTAATATTATTGTTCGATTCGATTGCGCGGCGGGTTTTATTTAATTTTTTTCCCGCTCTCGTGACGACGCGTCGCGCCGAACAAACGCACACACTGCATCGCGATGCACACACGTGCGTTATAATAATGATAATATATATTATATTGTTGTTATTATTATTGTATGTACACACTGCAAACTCGGGAGGCGCAGCACATTTATAGCGTATCGTATCGTCTATATATATATATAATATATATAGAACCATTGTGTGCGTGAGTGCGTGCGTGTGCGTGTGTGTGTGTGTGTGTGTTCGGTATATATGTATATAAATACGGTAGCGGAAAAGCGCGTGTAACCCTTCGCCCCTCCCCGCCGAAGCTCCGCCGCCGCCGCCGCTGCCGGTTGCGCGAGTGGCGCACGTGTCGCGGCCCGTCGCACGTGGAGCGGTCGGGCGGCGTTTCAGCCTCGCGCGCGCAATAATATACCTCGCCGCCGCCGCTGCAGTCGCAACGATTTCCGAATAATATTCTGTACCGGCCTTCGCCGTTTGTATATTATTATTATTATTATTATTATTATTATTATGCGTATAATATTATGTGTGGACACGGCGGCATACGCGCCGTATCATGGCTACCCATAACGTACGCGTCATTTATTATTATATTATATACGTATTGTATTATTATAATACGCCGTATATGTATATAGTACACGCGTAACTACCTGCTGCAGCTGGCCGCTGTACTAAAACCGCCGTCGGCTCGTTCGATAATATTATTAATAATAATTATTGCGCCCACGAACGCATGCGAGTGCGTGCACTTGTGCACAGACTCTCACACACACACACACACCCACACGCGTACACGTAGACGATATATTAATGATCGCCGCCCGGAGGCGGCTACCGGGTGATTAGGACTTTGGAGAGACTTTGGAGGAGACTTTGGAACGTGTCGTTTCCGGTCCGGGTTTCAGACCCGTTTTGCTGATAATCTGTTACGAAAAAGAACAAGACAGTAAAAGCAGGTGTACAACGATAATAATTATTTAAAGTGATCGAAATGTATAAAAAAAAAATATAAAAAACTTTCAATTTTAACGCACGCTTATTATTTTCGTTATTACAAGTATACGTAGGTACAATATATATGGTATAACATGGTATATTTACGATTGAGAGAGCGAAGCAGTGCTCTTGCCGAGAATTATTAGTCGACAATTAAATCCTCGAGGGTCGATTAACGACTACCAGCTATATAATACTGAAAGCGTCAGTTTTTTGTTTAATGTGGGTAGGTACCCAGTTTTAAATTATTTGAATTGTACGTTAATTGCACAATTGATTGCTATTTGTTAATATACAATACGAACTTAAACGTTCTCTCATTGCTGCTTACATTAGATAAAGATTTAGGTTTCTTCTTCGTCGGGCGCAGTCATAAACAAAAGTTTGAGTAGTACGACTTAGCGCCGAAAAACTTTTTTTAATAAATACCTACTTACTTATAGTGATTGATGTTAATGATGCACAATATTGTCACTTTAGGAGCACGTGAGATACAATAAATTTGGTAGATTTACAAACAATATTGACGGGTTGAATTGAAAATTGGTTATTTTTCAAATACTTTACTGAAGCAAACGGGTCGTAAAATAATGCCTTTCATTTGACAACTTATAAGCATCTTAAAAATACTCATAGCTAGTTGTAATTGGAAGAAAAACACGATATTTAATTGTTAAAAGTAGTTGATATTATAATTTTAATATACCTACCGGAGTAAAGTATCATCATTCATAAAAATAATTAACTTGCTAATACTTAACTATATTCTATCTCAAATATATAATTCTTTATTCCTACTATTTAACATGCTTAATGGCATTTTATACAGTTACATAAAATATAAGTATAATACCGTTAAACAATTTACCTAGTAAATGCATGAAAACAAGATGTTATGATAATTTTCAATAAATAAATCGATTTCACAAGTAAATGTAATTTAATACCTTTGCGATTGTAAATTGCGCCCACAGCGAGCAGAAAGTAAAAAAAGTATACCTATTAAATTTTGTCCGATATTTTTCGGTTTCTAAAATGTGTATAGTGAATTGCGCCAACCTAAGCGATCTTAAATTCATTAATATAATATATTCTATACACTGTTGTACATTGGTGTAAAAGAAAAACGTTTATCGCTTTAATCGTTATATAGTATTATTGATATCAATGACTATTAGGGGCTGAATATATGGAAATTATGTCGCATTACTACAGTGCTGATAATATGTGAAAATAACTTATACAATTTGTATTATTTACTCTATATATACATAATCTAACAAAATATTTTCTAGCAACTTAATATACCCATTTATATATTATTTAATTTAAAATAACAATTTACTACATAATATTATACATTTATACCTGAAATATACTGGTCGCAAATTTTACATTTTTTACCTTTCGTTGGGCTAGATTTACGTTTGCCTCAATACTCACCTACATAGAAAAATATATACGTGCAATAATAGTTTTTATATTTTTTTATTCTATCTAAAGCATAGTTGGGCGCTATCAGAAACGAGTTAACCCACGGGCAATAGTTATTATATAACGTACCGATAATACAGGGTAATGGATACGTTTTCTATAATATTTTTTATTCATGATTATTAATTAATTGATATATTCTACATTTATTCTTGGTTTAATAGTGACACAATGTGAAATGACACTATTATTATTTAGATACAAATATTAAACTAAAACACAACCACAAAATCGTTATTATTATTATAGTTAGTACTTAGTACCATAAATATATTCATTTATAGTATATGGTTTTCATTTGTTTTAAATAAACATTATAATATCTATTTTTTATAATAAATACATTTATTGGATATTTCACGGACAAGTTGAAAAAAAAAGGATCGAAAGATATCCAAGTCTTTATGACCTTGAGCTATAATTTAATATAATAATATGTTTAATTGGTTCAAATGCCATATTATTAACAATATTGATCAAGCATTTAAAAATATTCAATAAGTACCTATCTAATAAAATATTCTGACAAAGTCCGAGTTATTCATAAACAAAATTGAATGTTTTTTATCAATGTAAGTATTATAGTAAAATAATATTGATTTTTTTGAATATTTTGTTATATGTTTATTGTATGTATAATATATACGCGTATACAGATTGTGCATTAAAATGTACATTGTTGACGTGAAGACTTCGAATAACATCCCAGGCCCCAGCTTACTCAATTTATTTTTCTATTTGACACATTTTTATTTATCGAAAAATCACCCTTTTTTTGTCAGTAAAATAGCGGATTAAAATATCTATTTGTCTTATAGACGACAAATGAATGATTTTAGAAAGTGACACTCGATTATTTAAAGAAAAAATTGGCAGTAATAAAGCTGAAAGCCTTTCTATATGAACACAGTAGAAAGAATCGTATACGCGCTTTTAGGGTAAAATTCAAATTTATCCTCGCATGTTTACTTTCAATTTCGTTAGAACTACCAGAAAATAAAATATTCAAAAAAAAAATAAAACTATCGATAACACGCATTTTGTATTGCGTGTTGGAAATTGTATTGTCAAAAGTTCAATTGGGCCCCTCATTTTAATTTTTTCCCCACCCAACGAAGAAAAATCGTTATTTTTTTTTTACCCTCTTGTGTTTTTGATTTATGTGGTTCCGTTTGTGCCTGACTTATTTGTTTAACCGTTTTTCAATAAACGATTTATACGTTTGTTCAGTAAAAAAAATGCGCATGATTTACCCCTTATACATTCCCATCTTCAGCAGTTTGATAACACTCTGTTTGATAATCTGAACTTTTCGGTTTGTATCTGTACCATCATACAATATTTTTTGTAACCGAAGTAGTGTCAGATTTATAAATAGGAATTGACTGTCCATATATGGCGCACAACTAACTTACTTATATATTTTATGTCAAAGTGTATTTTCTTTGATTTGTTTTGTGTGAAATCTTAAACTTTATAAACTTTAATGCTTAAAATTCAGTGAATTAATTATAGGAGACTGTTGGCAGTATTATGGGTTACAAATATTCCAACAATACATGCGCTGTTGAATGAACACAGTATTACAATATTTATTCATCCTCAATAACATAATTTCTATTTAATATTTTTACAAACGATGTTCTTAAAATAATTATTTTGTCTAGGTACCATTAAAATAATTTAGTACTTTTGTTTTATTTACGAATTATAATAAAATTAAATGTTAAATAATTTTAAAATTTGATTTTATGAACTTTGTTCTTTGTAGATACTATATTATAATAATCTCTATTATTCGACTTAGTACATTTTTAAACACATATTTTACGAAAGTTTATTGAGTTTATTTATCAAAATATTAAGTTAATTAGTTGTATTATTATCTAAGTATCATTTTTTTTTTTTTTTAATAAAAATAAAAATGTATTTATTTATTACTGAACACTGTTAACTATTCTAAAGTATTTTTACATTTTTGAAATAGTATTAAAACTTTGAAGTTGAAACAAGCATTATATACGACGAAAGAAATCAGAAATTGAAACGATTCATGTACCAAACTTTTTTTATATCTCGAGATCAAATATTTAGCATTAAAAGAGTTAAATCAGAAAAATTATATAAATGCGTCTAAGTAAAACTTTTAAGAATTCCAGAGACTTGTATAAACTTGATTATAGTTTTTTCATAAAAATAAAATGAATTTATATTGCTTATTTTCTTTATAATTTATGTAATCTGAATTATGTCAAACTTGTTTTATACTTGCCATGACTCGTCATTGTGTGAACTAGTAACAGTATTCACTATTCTGCATTAGTATAACAAAGCACTGAACTAAAGAGGATTATTGAAAATAGGGTCCAATCAAATACACGGACACAGTTCTTTTTAATGGAATTAGGCCAGTGCCTTTAATTCTACTATGTTTCCCTATATATCAAGCTTTGCGCAGCACTTTATGGTCACATCCGTCCGTTCGACAAGCTATAAATTTAAAGACTGAAATCTATTCTAAACACAATATATTATATGTATAAAATATATGGCCTCTCTCTGAATTTAAATTTAGAACATTTTATACGAAAATGCATGCCACCAACTGACAAATAAGTAAATAACTACAAACGGGTACACATTTGCTCAAAATCTATTACTGTTTTAATAATTTAAACGTTGTTTTTTTTTTATTAAGGTGCCATCGCAGTGTTAAATATTATGGAAAGCCCATCGATAAATGGTTGGCTGAATCGTAAACAGGATGAACAAAATTTACATCAATTTTATCATAAAATCATAGGAGTGTGGACAAATCGCGCAGGTCAACTTATTATGCCATGCCCTATATCAACTAATAATAATTTTTTCCCCGTTAATACATTTTATAATCAAGGTTTGCAAGAAGAAAAATTAAAACGTTTATAGATACTTGAGCAATACTTATATACACTGTATTATTTTATTATAACGATAGATCATTGATTTACAAAAATGTACTCCCACTACCCAAAAGGTGTCGGGCATAAAATTTAACAATATGTTATATGCTGTTGCAGTACAAATAAGTACCTACAATTAAAACTATTGAGTAATAATAGAACTGCTGCAAACGCAGAGCTTAATGTTAAATTCAGAAAACTAATAATATTTATAAGGTGTAATAAATTCGTCAAATTTCCACAAACTTTTTGTTGCGTCTGCAGTTCATCTCACGTTTGGTACATTAATATGATGTAGGTACAGAAATGAAACATTGCTGCGTATAATATTATAATAGCGCGTGGACGGGGAAAAAACTAACGGTTACCTACGCCCGTCGCAAATCTATGTACACATTTCACTCGTACCTTTACGTACAGTGTATGCGTATTACAATAATATATTATATAGGTACGAGAAACGTTGTAGAAACTTTTCGACACGTCCGTCCCGTGCAATATATGCAACGCACAGTTATTATATTATATTTTACCGAAGTCCGGCGGCGGCGGTGCCAGTCGTTTATCACACGCGTCCGACAGGTGGTAGTAATATTGCCATATTTATGCCCAAACGTTCACACGCGAAACACACACACACACACACACGTGCGTATCTTTCAAGATAACGGTCAAGCACATTTTCACGGACAACCAGCACAGGTATAATAAGTCGGTGGGATTGGGTTCGATCGATGATCAGGCCCGTTCACGACAACACTGCACCTCCACTGCCACCGTCGACGACCCAATAGCAGAAAACATAATATTATCGTCGAGCAGGAAGATAATAATTATTATAAGTAGTATAATTTGTGCATTATAAAAACATACATACGGAGGTACTCAATTGCTCAAATTGTGTATGCAAATATACAATAATTGTTGCCTAATTATTATTATACTAGACATATCACGAATGTTTGCGTATAATATTTTATTCAATCACGTCGTACACGCAGCTTCGACTTGTGTTTTATACGCCACCGGTACATTAAATTGTTCAGCATTTTAAAACAATTTAATATTTATAAGTTTTCCTTGGAATTCAATTTTAATGAAAAAAGTATTTCGGAGAAGTCTCCGCTGCAACCAGAAAACATAATAAAATACATTTCTTCGCAATAAATGTCGGTGTTATATTAGTTGCAGGTTCAAAATCACATTATATAATTATTAATATTTGGACATTTTTATTCAAATAATCGAAATGAATAAAATCCATTTACTGTAATTGAATTTGATTTAAAAGTTTTGAAATACTGACATAATATGCTATATTATGCATAGTTGAATTATTTAAAAACACCTTTTCTTATTACGTTTTTTCCGTCATATAATAATATAGTTTATCATACATTTGCTTCATAACCGTTTTTTACTATAAATGTATTCATAATGGTATTTACAGTAATTATTTATACGAAGTATCTCATTATATGCATACTATATTCACTATAATATTATGTTTTATGCCATACATAAAAACAAAGATATATGTTACTAATTTATTAGAATCTTGTCATATTATTCTTCTACACTAGGGAGGATAATAAGTACGATATGGAATTTAGTTATAATAATTAATAAATCGATTTCGTTATAAAGTTAAAATTTAAAAATCATTTCATTCCTAGGATAAAAATATATTTCTGACACTTAATAATTTCAGGACAAAATGTTTTGGCATACACAATATTGTATACGCAAAAAGTTATAGTGACATTATTTTAATAGTTTATTTTGAATTTAAAAGATTTCGGAAAATAAATAATATATAATTTAACGAATATATAAAGTACTCTAATCATTAATGCTTGACATAATAGAATTTAGTTATCATAAAAAATATGTCTACCACTTTTATAGAATTTACGAACAAACCAGCTCATAATTTATTGTTTACGCCATGAATTTTACATAATTATTTTTTCAACTAATTTGACCGTCGTCGAACGTTCCATCCAATTTCTGAGAATTATCAATTCCCATCTTCTTGTGACCGTAACACACAGCATTATTGTGTCGGAAGTTTTTATTTCGTACACACATGCAACAATACCGTCTCTCTCTATTATCTCAGCCTTCTGGAAATTATTTGTATTTATTTGTTATAGTTATTATTGTTAGGTATTTGGATTTTTTTCTTTTATTTAGAAATTTAGAATAACCGGTTTACACAAGTACCGAATCATGCACAACGAAATGAGTTATGGGAATTTCTCAAGATAAGTATACCATGGATAGGAAACTATACAAAATGATTGGGCTTTGAAATCATTTTTTGTATTCAATTTTAACGATCGAAAATTATATGCGTTGGTATATTTTACGTTGATCGTGTAATAGGTTATAGGTATAATGTACCTATATCAATAAACCGAACGGTTATCAAAGCTAAGATTTCTACGGTAAATATTTCCAGTCACAGAGATGGGTATTTTATAATGCTGTACTCTAGGTATTAAATACAGGAAAATCTACTTTTAAAATTGAGATAAAAAAATAGGTACACTTGCACACTATAATATAACATAATAAGTTACATTTAAAAATTATTATAAATTGCTTGTATATAAAATATATAAAAAAGAATTACGAGCATGTTTGTTTTTGAATAATAAATTATTGATTGTAAATTATTTAGTTCAGTATAATTTTATTTCTATAGACATTTTTTTTAAAATAAATAATGAAATTCGATTTATTTACCGAAATTGTCTGTTTATAACTTTTATAAAAAACAATTCGTAATTTTGAAGGAGCCCATGAGCAAAATATAAATTTAAGAGTTAAACATGAATCTAATCTAAAATAAACAAAAAAAGTTGAATTTATCAAGAATTTATAAGGGTAAAAATTTAAAATCTTTGATTTAAAAAAATAACACAAAAGCTTTAATAATTACCTACTTAAACATTTATACTTATGTTAATAGTTTTATTGGAAGATATACACATAAGTAAGCTAATTGTATTTTTTTTTCAAATTTTGTTGAATGTACTGTAAAACTATTGCAATTATTAAATTTTTAGGTGAGTACTCGATTGCGGGTGTTGTATGATTAATTGATTTGTCATTTGTACACCGGAAGACATTTATTAACAATTGTTCTTATTAGGAGACCGGATGTCGTCTGATCAGTGGGTCACAGGTCAACACCAAAATAATTTTAAATTTATAATACGCTTTATTATTATGATCTTGAATTGGATAGTACATATAAGTATACAACATAATATACAAGCATAGCTTTCATTGACTAAAGCTATTATAAAATTCTAAGATCACCGTTTAATGTGGCATCTTGTGGTTTAGTATAGGTTCATCTGAAATTGTACTATAATAATATTGTGCTTATTATTACATGCATTGTATCAAAAAATCGATTTTGAACAATATTGAAGAAATAATACGATAATAAAATAATACATGCCCAGTATCGTCTGCGCTCACAGATACATAATTTTAATTTTCTATTTAAATATCAACTATAAATATTATGACATTTTTTATCTGGTCGTTATTCTGATATACCTACCTTTTATAGTATAATTTGCCTTATAAATATAGATACGATTTAATAATGAAAAACGTATAGACTATAGATACATAATAATATGGTAGAACAGGTAATCCAAAGTACTTTTGTTTATGTACGCGCTTGTGAGTCCTGGATCACGCTGGCAAGCAGACGCGTATTAGAAAAGAAAAATTATTTCCGTAGACACTATATAATATTGTCATGATATCACAATAATTGATACGTTTATACGTAGGTACAATATGTAATTATTAATAAAAATACTATATTATTATAGAGATCGCTGTTCAGTTCAACATAATATTATAATACCTATATGTATTTCAAATACGTATTCCTATATTCGTAATAAAATCGTCCGATTCTGTTGGTCAGCGCAATTCGTTTCTCATAAAATATAAGATACTATAATATGCGACGGACGTTTACGTATTTTGTATACGTTTCCGGCAACGCGTTGGAAACTTGACGGTGTGCCGTCACGAAACGGATTTATACGTTTTTATTTTTATAATACGCTTCGCGTGGAATGCATCGGTTCTGCCGCGCAGAGTGGCCGTCGCCGAGCCCGTCCTCGCCACAACCCCGCGGGCAAAAGGTCACGGTGAATTATTCAATTTGTCGGAATGACTAGACGCGATTTGGAGTACACTCTCCGATGACGGAAGAGCGTAGTAATATAATATAATGTAACCCGGCTACAAAAAGAAGTGTGTGCACACGCGGTCGTAGGGGTGGGCGGAGTGGGCGGGGAGGGCTTTGCCGTCGTCGTCGTCGTCGTCGGAAATAAAAACGCCGCTGCCGTCGACTTGTGCAGCTCACCACCGCCGTCGTCGCCGACGACGACTTTATAATTGGAACGTTTCTCAAGGTAGTCGCGGTGCGCGTGCGACCGATCGAACAGTGCACATATATGTACTAAATAAAAAGGAAAAAATATATATATTATACTGCGTATGTATATAAATATATAGAGCTGCAGCAGTACACGCGCGCGCGCACAAAAATCATATTGCAGGTGGCGGTGATTCACGACACGTGTATATTATGTGATATTGCGATTTTTATTGTAAATGTATGCATCGCAGAGAGAGAGAGAGAGAGAGTGAGAGAGAATGAGAGAGGACGTACGTCTGCCGCCATAAGCCCCGCGACATTGCAATTAGAGGTATATTCGAGCCGATTCGATACTGTTGCCACCCACGCGCTTAGGTGGACGTTTTTTTCTCGGCACGTCGTCGCGCCGGTGATTATTTACACGCGGACGGACACGCGCGCGCGTACAGAACGGCGTTCCACGTCCTCGCGATAAAGAGATTTCAGAGGTCCGCGGGGCTTATAGCCGCGGTTTATGAGTTTATTATGCGTTTAGGCCGACACCCCCCCCCCCCCCAACCCCCACTCTTCCAGCAGACGCCTTCACTCCTATTATATAATATACACTTAAGATATCTTTACGCCAAAATATTGGAAAAGTTTGTGTTTTTTTTCCTTCCCTATTTTATTTTATTTATTTATTTATTTATTTTTTAGTTCACTTTTATAGCGTACCGGTCGTCGTCGTCATTTTATTTTCCTATCGTAAAGTTCAATGGTTTAGGTATGTGTGTGTGTATATATATATAATACGCTCACTGCTCAGTATATATAAGGACCGGCAGCGAAACAACTACTTAAAAAGAGTTGTAAAAACTCGCGCAGAAACTAAAATAAGGTTAATCGTTTACGCGTTTTAATATATTTATACGTTTACAAAATTGCTCATCTAAGTTCAGAATTTATTTCACCTATATTGTAGTCGTGAAATGATATCCGAACCGTTTCAATATATAATAAGTACCTACATTGTAAATATACCTACTTTGTTTTAATTCAAGAACTCTTATTATAATATTAATATAATATATTCTGTTCTGATATTCTTTAAACTATCTTAAATAAATATATAATATTGTTTTAATTTGAGCCAATTTTTTTTCTGTGAAATCTATGATAAACTCACTTAGTTTTCAATGAATCTAACACTTTGTAGATTATTTAGTATTTATTCTCAAATATTAAAAGGTTAATGAAAGATAACTTACGTTTTTCGTTTTTGAAAATGTTCTTGAATAACATCTATGTTTGTGTCCATTTCTCTGAAATAAAAATTAATTTTTTTTTTATTTCTATATGTTTACATTTTATGATTAATCTGTTTTTAATATACTGTAGTTATGTAGTTTCCGCGTTTTGCAATATGTCTTGCATGCGTTACCATTAAACTACATGCGAACATGCATAATTATTCCCTAAGTATGTTTTGGTGTTCGTTTTTGCTATACAGTTAACATACAACATATTTAGTAATTGGCAAATTAACTATTGATATAATAATAAATGCAATGATATGATAGCATTTATAATATTCAACAATTATAGATCAGACATGACGTCATCAACTGACAACTACGAGTATAATATAATATGTTAGCATCCGCTTTATAGGTATAATACATTTTATTCATTGTTTACATTTGGATTAATAAAAATATCCAATCGTCTGTTAAATAAACATCCCTGGTTAAATATATGTTAAAATATTTATTTTATCTTAATAAAAACAAATTGTTTACAGTTATGTCAGCTGTATCAAAAAATTATAATAAATTAATATTTATCGTGATTCCTGCGCTGGGAAAGTCGTGCGAAAGGTACTTTTGATGAAACTAAAAACTACAATTGCAGTGCGGCTAAAAATAATTTTAGTGGTAAAAATATTTAAGAATAAAATTTAATAACTTTTACTTCTATCGTATGATTGACAACCATTTTCTCTACATAGGATTTGATATTTTTACTTAATAATTTAATAACTGCAGATTTATGAATAAAAATAACAGCTACTCGTATACAGAAACTACTAGTATAAACTATTATATTGTATTTAATATGTACATTATGTAAATATACGGTTGTAAATCACCTTGAACTCGGTTTAATTTGAACGGGTAGTCAAATAGAAATTATTTATTATCCGATGGTAGGAACCACTGCACCAGTGATTGCTTGATATAGGTAGGTATCGGAATCAATATAGTATAAAATGACAATGTTAGTATCTCTGCTAGTATGGACCTTAAGTTGTATTAACATTTGAACAATTCCAGGCATAGCAATTAAAGCAAATTACTTAGAAACCAAATTAAAATATTAATTACTAATGTAATTTTTAGTGTAGTGAAATCGCCACAAATACAAATTAATATTGTTTTAAATGTTTTGACTATTTTATTATATTGCAAATATTAGTATTAATTTACGCAACGCAATCACAGTATTACAGCCAAAGGTTTTAAGTAGTTATTGGAAAATGTAAGTTTCACGTATTTTTGTGGTATTGGTTGTATTTTATTCTATATCCATTGACAAAGTTAGTCTACAATGTACTTATTGTATGTTTAATAATATAGAATAAGTACACAGAGACGTAGTTATTCAGTATAAATGTATAGTTAATTTTAAAGTGTTTTTTTAACAATATTATAATCCTAAAATTTAAAAAATGTTAAGTGTTAATCTTTAAACCTATAGGTATATTATAACAATATTATATAATGCTATAAATGCTATATAATACAAAATATAAAATAAATTGTTTTTTTAAATTTAAAAAAATGTATAGGTACTGACAGGTTCAAATATAAATTGTTGTTTTTGATTTATGTTAATATACCTACCTATCTATAATACTCAGTTGTATACAAGGTTTAATCTATACTAATATCAGTATGAACACTTTTTAAGTATTGAAGTGTGTACTCTCCATAAAATAAATGTCTACCTACAATTATAGTAGACAAACTTCGGATCTTCACGTGTGCATATGCGCATAATGTCTCCGTAAACGATGAGTAATATTGTATAATTATAGATGGAAACTGGTCATTTACACATACCGCTAATGAATTCGGCGGACGTGGTGTTTATTTGCCTTGAAATTGCACGTGTCGTTTTTTTTCGTTGTGATAAAAATTTGAATGTCGAGCTTAATTGATTTAATATTCATAGTGTTTAGTAATGTCAGATTATTTCGTATTTATAGTGCAATAAAATAATTTATACACGCTTTTATGAACTTCGTAGTTGCATACAATTACATCGCATTAATATTATATTATAATATAATACATCCTAATCATCTGAATTGTCTGCGCTACTATTTTTAATTAATCGTGTTATTTATGTTGTTTTTTACGGCATGTTAAGTGTTATGGATTAATAGACTTAAACACTTTTATTTAAAAATATTATTATTTTAAAAACTAAATGATCGTGAATAGCTTTTATTCTTTATTAACACAATTAACACGTTTCTTTTATAGTTATTCGTGTAATAAGAAAGACGTGAACGTATTTTGTGTCACTCTAATGTATATTTGATGTGAAAGATACATTTCTAAAGGTATGCAAGGAACAACATTAATGTCCCAGTAAATAACTGTTATTGGTTTCATCAATAATGAAAGTAGAATATATAAATTCAGTGCATTAGAATAATTTGTTTTAAATAAAACTCATAATGTACTAGATAGAAATAGGATTAACAAACTTTAGAAAATACTTTTAGATAACCTAACAAAATAATTTTACAGCTATTAACATTTTTACATTTTATTTATATTATACATTTTCTAATGAAAACGAGTTTGTAGTTTAAACACATTAAATATACTTACGTTATTGTAAATAAAACATGCGTTATGCAAAGTTAGTTTGTAAAACTTTTTTTAAAATTTAGTTTAGTAATAATTTTTGTTAAATTAATATTTGTATTTAATCTAATCGCATTATCTATATTTACATAAGATGAAAAAAATATATATACTTATTTGTATTATTGATCTAAAATAAATTTCGGCTGCATGGGACATTATATTAATTTATTTACACATTTTTAACTTAACTTAAATTAAAATAGTTTTCAAATCAAAGTAAAGATGAGTTTTTTGTAAGAATAAAAGTAAATTTAAATTGTTTATAGGGATTGGATCTTAGTGCTGCGTCTATGCCTTAAGGTGTTGGGTGTTTTAATATAAAATATAAATGTTTTGTGTATATTTAATAAACAAAAGCTTTAAATATTTTTCAAATCGAAAAAATACTCATTATTTATTAATAAACTTTACCAAAACAATTTAATAATAAAACACCTAACAACTAATCGAAACACAAAATACGTATTCCAGCCTTGAATCAAAATGTATATAAGATATAAACACAGTATATCTGGCATGTTATGTAGCGTAGGTGACACTACTTATTAGACTGCATAATATTATACCTTTTCCAAGTATCGAATATGGTCAAGTGAAAAAGGGCTAAGCGGATTTATTAGTAACCAAAAAACAGTAAAAACAACAATTTTGGGAGTACAGAAACATAACGCTAATGCAACTCAAACCTGCAGATTTTTAAATCAAGTATGTATTTCATAACAAAAATGGCGTATTAAATTCTGCACGTTTAAAAACGTCCAACTGTCCGATAATATTTTAACCAGTTTATATAATATAATATTATGATTCAGATTTAATCGCTTTAATATTATTGGTTTTTTATTACAATATTCGACACTGAGATTATTGTGTGCCACTGAAATGCAAAATAGTGGGTATAGAGATTATAAAACAAATTCTGCACGAACTAAGAAGCTTATAGTATTATAATTTGTATTGCTATTATAATATTCGTCCGTGCACACCGCGCACTTATTTCATCACAAGAAAACGGTACAGTTCGTGAGGAGGAGGCGTGTGTTGTTGCGAGAAATCATGATAATAATAATAATTACAGTCCATAAATTGACCGAAATCCTATATAATATTATGATATATGATATATATTATGGACTATAACTCCATAGTAGGTTATCTAATTCTAAAAGTATAGTAAACAGTGTTCGGTTATTGCGGTGACACGAATTATTATAGGTACCTAATCTTTGTAGCCACTTGCCTACGTCCGGGATTGCCAGGAATTTGCCTTTAGGTGGACCATTTCGCTTGCCACAGGGTGGTGGTGACTTTTCACTCCTTGATTTTCACGGCGTTTTTGGAGGGGAGTGGTGCACCAGGAATGTTAGCAGCACCGAGTCGGGCTCTGATCCTAAGTCTCTCGAGGAGATCGGCTGGAGATTTTATTATTATACCTATAGGTACCTGAATAGTTTTTATACACTTTTGGTCCGGAAAAAAAATACACACATTTGTTTTATTATAATATTTACATCTATATTGGTGTGTATCGTAGGTAGGTAAATTTTAATATTTATATACGACGTAACTTAACAGTTATCTTCTCAAAAAATTTACGTATTTTTGATATAAATTTTATTTTTTGTAATATTATTGAAGTACAATATAATTCACAACACAATATCTTTGAAGAAATAATCATTTACTTTTGATTCAATAATTTTATATCGTGTTTTTAAGTAAATAAAACACAGTATTAATTTTTAAATTTATATTCCGAAGCAGAATACTTTTCTGAGAGAATTTCGATGTACTAAAATATTGTAAAACCAGTAACTCTACCTACTATAATAATAAATAGTTATTAGTATTCTAACATTTAAAAACATACATTTACACAGAAAATGACTGTTCAGCGATAAAATAATCTTCTTGTAAATATCGTAATATCTACGTAGCCACATTTAGGTAACTGTATAGTACATAATACGCATATTGAAATAATATTATAATGTGTAATGCGTTACACATAATATAATGACGATACGCATGCACCGTCATTAATATTATAAAATGATTGACGATGAGATACGAGCCGGTGGTGGTAATTCCAGTGCGGTTATTAAACTGGCATTTGGATTATGGTTGTATAATATTTTGATCGTGCGCCGACCCGACGAAGAAGAGTGTGGAAAAAAATGTAATAATAATAATAATAATAATAATAACGAAAATCCTTCAACGCGTTCGTCTGCTGCAGTCACACGGTCCGAAGACACGCGCATCTGCCGCAGTGTATTACAGTATACGTCATAGGTACACGACATAGGTAATACGCATAACACCGAGCGGTCCGGTGTAAATTACCTGTCACGTTTCCAATTGACCCTCGGCCGATTAGATTTGACAGCAGGCCAGGTCTGGACCGTTTAGCCGACCATCTAGATGACCCGCAATATACGAATAGCATAATAATAAATATACACTTATAGGCACCGTCGTCGACCGAAAAGCTCGAGAGCGGGCCCGCGACGAGATCTAAGAATTATGTATATACAGTTATTATATTAATATTTTACACGGCGATATTCTCGGTCGAGTGACCGCGGTCAAAGGTCGATCGCATTGAGATTTTGGTTATATTTTTAATGGAAAGGATAATCATATTATTATAATATATTATACGAGACGTCACTCATATGTAATGTAGTAGGCGCCTACCTCGTATTAACGAGTCGTTTACAAATTCGATGTACGAGCGTGTTGTATTATATTAGAAGAACGAAAAAAACTCGTATATTTGGTAGGTACAGCCAGAATACCGTCGGGAACGCTTCAAAAATAAAAAACAAACCATAATGCCGATGAACCGCAGTTTTGTAATGATATAGGATAACGCGTAAGAACCCGTTAACGGCTGCAGTACGTTTATTGCGTTGCAACTTGCAGGACAACAATGATCATAATTATTGGTAAACTAATATTATTATTCTGTTAACTAGGCAATAATAATAAAAAAAAAAAAACAGCAGAAAGTTTCACGAGTTTCCAGTGGTATTATTTGTCAAGTTGTCGAGATGTTCAATGCACAGTTTAATTCAGTTTATACTCTTATAGCACCTGTAAGTTCAGATTGTGTGCTTATTTAAAATCCATGAAAATAGATAGTTACTCAGTCGTGAAGCGTGAGGAATGATTTGAAATAAAGAGGTATATTTTCACAATAGTTTCTACAAGTGCAATGATAATCGACCGACAACTACAATAATATTGTATACACCAAATATTTCAATATTTATTTAAGTAGTATCAATAAACATCATTGTAACCAAACTTAGAATTTCTGTTTTAATACGAATACAATCGTTTTTAAATTTAATATAAAAAACGCCAATATCTGAACTCAAGCGAGCGAAAAAGATGAATGCTTCATACATTTTTATTCTTTTATTCATAAGGCTGTATTTATCTAGATCTTTTGACTACCTAATACAATGTTTATCAATTTGGTATGGTACCTTTAGGAAATATTTGAATCATAAAATTATTGGATTAATATACGTCCAATGTGGTAATTCAGTCAACCCAATTTTATATTATTTAATGTAACAGGTAATATCAAAATACGGTATAGTGTGTTGATTGCATTTCTTAAATTATACAATATGGGAAAAGGCTTGGTATTCAATTATTTAATTTTTGATGAAAAATTACAGACTCGTACAGACGAGTACTTATTAGCTCTTACTTTAACCATTTAAAGCTTGAAAATCGTATTTTATTTTCTAAGAATTCATTCCTATGATTTTAAAATAAAATATTCTTCTATTACTCGTTCTGATTTTGCACTTCAAATTTTATCTTTAAGAAATTATATACATTTTCTGGATACTAAAAACACGAGCACAAAATATTTTTTGCAACATTTATTATTGAACATGATTTAACGTTTACTTTTTTTGATATTTTAAGTGCCTGTAAAATATATTTTTATTAAGCCTGTAACTGTAGAATCCACCAAACGATCTTTTTCAAAATTTAAAATGATAATGAATTACTTAAGGAACTTAATATCCGTAGAAAGATAGCAAACCAGCATTTTTAAACACAGAGAAGGATGAAACATCAACTATAAAAATTGAAAAAATAATTAACAATCTTGCTGATTTGAAGGTAAGAACATTTTTTTTGATTTTAATAGTATATAATAAAATGTATTTTAATTTACTGAGAATTCTTAATTTATAGGAACTATAAATTGGGAAATGATAAAAAACTACACGTGTGACCTTTTAACAAAAATCATAGAATAAAAAAAAATTATATCTCTGTTGTAATAAGTAGCACATGATATGCCATTTTAACATAATGATAAACTTATATACAAATAACAGAATACCAAAATAAAACCATTTTTACGAAAAATGTAATATGTGCCCTTTTAACAAAAAGCGATGCAGTTGATTTAAAGAATTTAAGTAATTTTTAAGTAACGTACAAGTGTTTATAATCTTTATTTTTAATAGCTACTTGGTATTATTTTGTGTTGAGCTCCCGATACTAAGATGTATAACAGTTTTATATAACTTGTTTTTTGAGAAGGATTGAAGGTGAGGTAAAACGGCCCACAATGAATTTATGCCCACGGGCCCTCTAAAAACAAATTACGGCACTACATACACATTTAAACAATCCAGCATAATATTATAAATTTGTAGCTTTTGAAATTAATTACGGCACACAATGGTCGTTTTACAGTACATCATTTTTACTTAAAACTATGCAACAATAATTTTTAACATTAACATACTATACATTATTATAGCATTAAATGGGCTACACAATGCACGTTTACAAAAAAGCAGGCAGCCTTTAACACTGCATTAGTAGTCTGCTATTTTTCTTCATTAACAGTACTTTTTATTCATTATATCGCCACATTACGTATAATATATATTATTCAAACGTGAGAACTGGAAAGGCATTAAAGCTTATAAACAATTATTCGGCAATGAATAAATAATAATAAAGCTGATTTTATATTTCAACACGAAATACAGGGCTTGTATTTTTTAATAACGTTATCGAACAATCTACTATCAACGGGGAGAGATTTTCATAAACCACTATTCGCAAATAAATTATAGTGCGAATGTAGCTATTAGTTTATACTTAATTGGGATGAATAATAAAAAAAGAACAATTAAATTCATAATGAAATCATAAGATTATTTTACCTTGGAACAACATTGTTTTTGATGTTTGCTCGGCGTTTACGAGTACATAATATATTACAATAATAAACGGTGTAAAATAATATAGTCAGTGTACACAATATATTTACATGGAAATGATTTTGTTTTAAAGCTATTAAAATAGTATTTACTTAATACGTTGCTGATTTTTTTAAATGTTTACGGGCAAAATGTCAAGTTTGTAGATCACATGCGTGATTAAAATATTATTATACATGACATAATGTGTATCGTATATTCCTATGTATACGTAAGCTCAGTTTTTTTTATGGATATTTGAAGTTTAAATGTTGACCAAATTAGGTTTTTACACGAAAAATAACGATTTTGTCCTTTAATAACTTAAGTTATTTTGCTGTACTACGTGTGTAGTACCTTGAAGTAGTACAAAAATAATATTGTTGATCTTGTCGGAAACTGGTGTCACATAAATATTTCCGTTTTCCAGTCGTTTTTGGTTAGTTTTTCCCAATTATTAAGAAAAGTACTGGGAATTTCTAACTTTTAATCAGCCAATCCCAAAAAATAAAATCATCAATTAAATCAATTTTACTGCCAGAAGTCATCCTTAATTTTGAAGATTGAAGCAAATTTTGTGTTTCCAATTTCCATAATGTAACAGATAAAAAAAAAACACACACACACACACTTGACATATCATTGTAAAACCAATATATTTTTTTCGCTATATTCTTTTCCCAGAATATAAAACAATCGACGCATCGAAAGAATTTTGTATTATGTTTGCAAGCCACTAAATAAACCACTCATAGAAAATAAAACACGGATTGAATGAAAGCTCTAATTTAAGCTAGACTTTCAGACGAAACCGAATTTTCTGTGGACTTTTATATAATAGGTAACTGAATGCTAAACGAGAAAACGATAGGTTACTTATATTACAGATATTAATTCGTTTGACGATCAAATAAAATAATTTAGCATTCAATAGGTATATACGTTCGTCGATTCATTGCGATATTGTGTTGATATACCGGCGGCGGCGGCGTGGCAACAGGTGAAACGATAACGCGTTTCGGACCACCCGTTTTGGACGACGTGTTGGATTGTAACGTTATTATAATAATAAAATAATATACGAAAATTCGTTTTTTTTGCGTCCCAACCGCCGCCGCTCTGTTGTAGGTAGTTGTCGTCCGACGCGGCTTCTTTCATGTTTCCCCCCTCGTCGTGTGTGCGACCGTGTACACACATTTGCGGTTTAGCCGGCACACACGAGGAGTGATGCGAGGACTTACGACGTTTATTATAATACATATTTACGTGCAATGTGTGTTCGTATTTTAATTATCGTATAATACAAACTGCCGCCTGGAGACGGTTCGTGTTTGCTACTTCCTGCTGCGTGTGTGTGTGTGTGTGTGTGTTTTCGGCGGGGTGGTCCATCGGCACAACGACGATTTCGGTATCGTTTTGCAGGACCACATGCGAAATCACTGTTGGATTTTTCACGACTGTCATATAATATTTTGTTTATTGCGTGTAATGGATTTCACTTCCTTAATAAAGCTTCGTCTATATCGGTATACACGTTAACTCTAACTCTAACAATTTAGTGTACTCAGTTTGTTAGTGTGCCTGCAGTTGCATACAACTGTGCGTAAACTCGATTATGTAAATACGTTAACTATACATAATTTTTACTAAATAATAGTATTAAATACTTATTAGCTGCCATTACCTATACACCTGTCGTCCTGTTTGTTGTTAATTTGGAAACATAAGATATACAACAAAGTAATTAATAAATAATTCATACTATGATATACATAAATAAATTGTAGAATATTGTGGTCACTGTATATTTAGTTCTAATAGTTATTTTTCTGGCAAAATATTAAATCGTGAACAGTTACGACTTACAAATGAATATTTATCAGAAGTATAGCCAGTGAAAAATGTTCAAAATAAAAGTCCAACGACAAAGAAAAAAATTATAAATAAATAGTCCTATAATAAAATAATGAAAAAAGTAAAGTAAATTATAATTAATTTAAAGTAATTCGGGTATGAATCGTTCATTAAAATGTGATATTTTTTATTGAACTTTACTACCCACTTTTAAAAATGTTTAAGGCACTTTTGAAGATTTCATTTAACTATATCATTTTTTTTTTTTTGTTAAAAACTATTAGTACAGAGTCATGCTATCTAAAATTAATGGACCATGCTTAAAATGTTTGAAATACAAAAAGCTGATTACTTCTATTGTTTTTACTTTTTCAATTTTCTTTTAAGTTACTTGAATATTTACGCTTCCGTGGTTATTTTAAATCCACTTTATATTAACAATTAACTGTAGTGTTCGTATTTATTTTCATAAATCTGGTATTGTAGTTTTAATTATAAACACTTTTCAACAGACCCATCGGTAAATAGACAAAAAAAACCATACAAATCTTAAAATGTCTTAAAAATATTACAATTGTCTACGAATAATTTAATCATTTTTATTTTAATGAGTCTATTAAAAAAGTGAACATAAGGCTAGCTCAAATTTGTATGTTATATTCACCAGTAGTGACATGCAAAATAAAATCAAAATTGGTTTTAGAGAAAAAAATTGTATACCTATTATCTAGGTACACACGCGCAGTTCTAAGCATGTTAAACAGAATATAATATAACGTCAGTGTTATATTTATCAGCTTCAATCAATTTCTGTTTTATTTTTATTCTTGACTTTATTTGAATTACTGTAAAAATAATTTTTGTTCATTATATTTACGAGTATACTTGGGTGGTTTTAGATAAACATTATAACTTTCTCTAAAAGTAATTTTTGAAATATTTTCCATAAAATTGTTAGTCATTACAAAATATAACTTTTGAATACAACATTATTATTATTAAAGTCTTTTTACTATTTTTATTTAGATAACCTTACATTTTTAATTTTATATTCCTAAGCGAAATATTCTACTGAAAATTATTATAAATAAAAATCGAATTTTTAACAAGTAGCTATTAATATTAAAAATTTAGATAATCGAAGTGAATTAGCACAGGCACTGGGCGTAAAATTTTGGTACTCCGCTCATTTGAACTTTAAATACTCATAAATAATTAACTACTTGTTTGAAATTCGATTTTAATATTATATTAAAATTTGCAGAAAAATGTTTTGCATCAGACTATGGAGTTAAAAATGTATAATGTCGTACAAAAAAGTAAAATATTGTTTTAAAATGATTTAAAATTATGTAAATTAAATATTTCTAAAATCGTTAATACTTTTCTAGAAAATGAGTGTTTATTTTACAAAATGGTAGAATCCAGTGCTCAATATTTTATTTGGTGGGTAAAAGTGTAAGGCAATAAATTTACAACATTAGTACTACATAATTATTAGTACCTACAATCACTATAGGTACTGATATTAAACAATTCCATAAAAGTAACTTCACTATACTAAACACAACATTAACAATTACAATTTATCAATTTATATTTATATTAGGTAAATTCTAATATGAAACTTGGTATGTATATTTTTTTAATCGACACCATCTAGCATAAACCAATATTAACATTTTATACAACAAATTCCAAAGGACGCTTTCGCAAAGTATGTTAGTCTGTGTCTAACTGTATTAAATTATGTACACTTTATTCTGAAAATTGGAATATTACAATGTTTGCAATAAACGCACAGATAGAATTTCGAAACTCAATGTAAATTTAAATATCCGCGAGCACCTGTTTACATCCACTATGGCACTACAGGCTAAAACCCACTACGTAACTATAGTGTTTGTGGGGAGGGGGGGAGGGAGGGCAGGAAATGCTCACTTTACCACCCTTGGATCCGCCACTGAAATTTCAAGAATCAACTTCTATATATACACCCTTATAAAACTATGTATGGTCGTATGAATAATTATTAAGTGCACAGTCAAAGGACGGGAAATGTTTCTTTTACTGGAGATTCACTGGGTGACCATGGTGCGTGATAAAGACTTAATCGGATGGATCCTCTACACCTCCCTTTACGTAAACATTGCAGCTATAAGATGCTCGAAGTTTGGATGGCAAAGTCACTATCATGGTAGTCGACTCTCTGAAGGTCCGTCAGCTGCAAGTAAACGTAAGAGCGATTAACCACGGTGAAGTGGTTCAATGATTTACCCGCTCGTGACATACCATCTAATAGTTATAGATCCACTCCCAAATTATACGGAATCCCCGTGGCCTCCCACTTACAATAACCCCGATCACCTGATCCCCCGACTCGCCTTCGCATGACCCACTCACTCAACACACTTTCACATCCACACATATCTATCCATCCCCAAAACCATCCCTGCATCGACCGAGTCGATTCGACTTACACGCACTCGTGACACTGTAAATGCTATAGGAACCAGCTAAATTACCCCCGTGTCGTAATCCGATATATATATACAGCCAAAATATATAGAGGGCTTATTTTGATGAAAGTGCGGGGTTGTTTTCGTAATTGGTTCGGGCCGCAAACGTCGTTGGAGCTGAGGACGACTTGATTAATACGTGGTATTGTTGTTTCTAAAATTATAATATATATATATATATATATATATATGTATATGTATATATATGTTATATTCCCGACAACAGTGCAAATATTGCAGAACGAAGCTGCGGTCGATCATCTTCTGCTACAAGCGGTTTTATATAATATTATTTTTTTATTTTTATTTTATTTTATTTTATTTTTATTATTAAATATACGGGATATAACCCTTTAACACAATTACACATTACATATATATACATTATTATATGCAGTACGAATAATATGGAAAAAAATAAGCCTAAAATAAATAAGCATATAACACTCTTGACTTATGCTCTGCAGATGACTATTTTAAAAAGTAAATTACATCGATAATACATTGTATGCGAATATTATGAATAGTTCAATCAAAGTCGTACCACAATGCTTTTACGCTTTACGCAATCAGCGACTGGCCTATATGCATTGTTGATAGCACTAAAATGTTTAGCCAGCTCACGGAAATTATTTTTAACAATATTACCGTTAGATGTTAGTAGGGTATTAATCAAATATGGTATCGAAATGTTTATCAAAAATGATCTTGTTCTTTCTTATAAAACATTATAGAAGTAGATACTATTTGAACAAAATTAATTTAATATTCTTAAGTATTATTTTTAAAAAAATGTTGACATTTTTTTAGTAGATCACTATTTTATAGTATTATTGTTGATTGTAATATTATATATTTATATATTTTAATGATTTAAAAATGATTAAATTGAATAGTTTTCATTAAGGATATATATTATAATGACTATTTAGACTGTGACACTATGTCATACTATAACACTATTTGTTTGGCATCCCTAAATTATTATCTTATTGCGTTATCTAAGTGTAAAAGCAGTCAACCTAATAGTTTCCCCATAGTTTATTTTGTTCGAAATTAATAATCTCTAATTATATTTGCAGTCAAATCATTGTACTTCTTAATAAGATTCCAAGACATATTATACTGATGGGCTGTTCAGAAATGCGTCTAAACCTCCAGTGTGCACGGATTTCATTAATGGTCAAACAATATTATACCTTGATAAATGGATATACGTACCATTTGAGAAATTTCCTCCACAAGTACCTATTTAACAATATTAATATTTAAATTGTTATGAAAATATCATTAAGTTCACCATAATATTGTAGTACGTAATTATTGAACTTTAAGTATGAACACTATTACATCTTCAAAGTAAAAAACAAAGTGTAACATTCATATTTTATAAGATAATAAAAATTAGAATCTTCAGGTGTTATATTTCAATATCTATATGAAAGTATTTTATTTTATTATCACTGTTACTAAATCAGAATATATAAAAAGTTATATAAATGTATCCATTCGTCTTTTAAGAAAACATTTTTGAATCATAATTTTATTAATTAATGAAAATAATAAGAATTATAAATATGTAAATTTACATTTTGAATCAATAACAAATATTAAAGTCTAGAATTCGAAGTCTTTGAGAACCGTGTGCTCTACTTATTAAGTTTGAATATATTCGAGGACATCAAGATTTCAATTTAACAAGTTGTGTGTTCTATAAATTTAGTACGAGTTTTAAGCGAGTTTTTAAATAAAAATTACTCACGTTTAAAAAAAACTATTAACACATCAGCGCGTATTTTGTCTAACCGTGTTTAAATTAATTGTCAACCTACAAATAAAAGTATGAACAACGTTTTATATTTATTTTTCAGATAGTCGACATAATATTGTAGTTATAATATTCATAAATTGTCAAACTAGTAATTGGCAAATTCAAATTACACTGTTCTGAATATCAATTAGAGGACCGTATGGATATAATTTTTTTCACGCAGTTTCGATAGTATAGCAATATTATAGCATGTAGTCATAAAAGCTGAAAAAAATAAACTAAACAAACGTGGCTTGTGTTTTCCATATTCCGGAATAATAATGTAGCGATTACGCGTTATGCCGCACGTAACTCTCTCGCCCGTCGCCCGTGTCCCGTAATGTGGAATTTCGATTAATTTGGGATTACGGAGAGTGGCGGAGACGACGTTAAATATGACGAACGATATCCGGAGTTCCGTTGAGGGTTATAACATTATTAAAATTGTCGTCTAAAATCATATTTTTACGCAATCAGCGGGCGGGCGGGCGGGTAACATTTAATAATAATGGTCTATAATATAATTTTAATATTATAGCTGGTGTCTGTCTACGACCTCCATAATATAACAATACGATAATATTAAATCGGTAAACAAATATAACATAATACTATATGAATAAATCAAACGCGTCGGTATAGTGGTGACAAAGTCGGGCCCGATTAATCTGCACACGCGGCGAATCCACCTCCACCGGAATCGCGGGAGATCGGCTCGCCGGAGCTGTGCGGCAGACCGCCGACGAGCCGAAGGAAACGCGGTGTCGGATGTCGGCCGGCGATCGTGCGTGCCCGCGTAACCCGACACGCCGAAATCTGGCCATCGCCGTCACTGTCCGCCACAAACCTGTTGCACGGCAAAGGTTTCTCGCTGCAGGTCTCGCGGTAATCGCCGCCGCCGCCGCCGCATAGCGTTTTCTGCCGGCCAAGAACGACGACGGTGGTGGGCTGCAGCGGATACAAATTTCACGGCAAACGGGGTGCTTAAGTCCCGAGATGTTGACTTATAGTCGTTCGTGATCGGCATGACATCGAATTATTATAATATTATACGATTATCATAATATTTCGGTGTGTGCGCAAAGCAAACAATACGAGCGGCGATTGAGTCTATACTCTATACCTAGGTACCTAATATGTTATACCGTGGTATATCGATAAAAAAAATAACATTTATACAATTATTATTATTATTAAACAATTTATTATATTATTGCTTTGGAATACCACGGTAATACCATGTTTTACCGTGGTATTCCAAAGCAATAATATAATAAATAATATAATAAATTGTTTAATAATAATAATTGTATTAATGTTATTTTTTTTTATCGATAATATATTTATGTTTTAAAATAGATAAAAATCGAGAAATTTCTTATAATGAAGTTTTTGTTATATGATGTAAACAATCTAAGACGACGACTTAACACACAAGGTGTTTCATTAAGAACGCCGGATTTTTGGTTTTTTATTCTTGTGTGGCCAGCTTTAAAAGACGTTGACTCTGACATTATGTATGGTTCTAGTGGGATGGTCTCTGCACTTGCAACACTGCTCTATGCTAGCTTGAAAATCACGTTGTTGCTCGAGAAATTTGAGGGACACTTTTTTCACGAATCGGTGACCAGAAGTATAATTGGCCGCCCAGGCCGTGTGATCTATTTTACCAATGAACATTTTTTCCTGGGATCATGTCTACGAAAATAAACTACAAACCATCGAACGACTTAAGCAGAAATGCTTCAGGGCATTGGTGAACTTGACCCAGAGACGTGTCAGCGGTCCGATTTTGTAACCGGAATTGAAGCTTGCCAGCGTAGCTGACGTGGACATATATCCATGTTGTATTCCATATATTACATAGACGGATGGTTTATACTATATTATGTTAATTTAACATTTTTTTACAAGTTTTCTTATAAATGTATAGCAAAGTTCAGTCTGGAGTTCTTAGTGCAACACCCTGTATATATTTACTTATACGCACAACCGACTGACGCGATTTCCATTCGGCCGTATAAAACTTTGGTGCAACTACTTCAAACATTCTGTTCTGTTTGATTTAGTATTGTAATGAAAAATGCAGGGATCTCGTAACTGGTCATAAGACCAGAAAAAAGTCGACAAATTCCAGGTATAAGTAATCCGGCATGCACCAACGTTCGAAATATTTAATTGATACTTGTGTTTAAATATAATAATTGTTGTGACTAATAAATTGGTCATAATATTTAATTCAAGATATTTTAATTTAATTTAATTACTCTACGCACTACTTCATTTATCATGTTTTCATCTATTTTTGTATTTTTAGTATAGAAACAATTTTTTTTACACTTTTGGTACCTATTATGAGAAAGTATTAAGATTAATATTTTTAATAAAACAAAATATCCTATCTAAATTATTTCTATTTAACACGGCGTGTGCGTAAGATAATTGTAGCCTATAAGCTTTTAAATATTTAAAAAATGTCCATAATATATAAGTTTATGGATAAGCACATACTAGTAAACTATAAGAAGGTCTACTCAGAAGAAGTTTTTTTTTTCAAATGCGGTGATTTATCATCATTATTCATCGCTATTAAATGTTTACTAATAAGTTATAATAACAATAAACTATGATGCACCATAATTATATGTCGAAGTGTGATAGCAAGACAATACATTCACAAATCACAACACCTGGACATTCATCGACGGAGATCGAAATTTGTTAAACGGCGCAATCTATACGCAATATAGGTGCATAACTGTGTAGAAAAACATCATTATCGTTGCACACTTTACGTAGTACATTCATTGCTTGTTTTTAAATCACATAAAATATATTATAAGTCTACGAGTTTCACGAGTATTAAGTTTCACACTTTTATAATGTACGTGCCTATACTGATCGTTATAAAATGTCAAATGGGTTCACATTTATTCGGAGTGCTTTTTTTCAAAAATCCATCTCATCTATTGGATTTTTACGATGATTATGTCTTACCAAAGGTATTATTATTATTTATTTCAATCCATCTTATTGGAGTTTCGGAAAGTATTTTATGTTAAGAAATTGTCTTTAATTATTATTAATGTTGGGGTTGTTTTGTAGAATTTAAAATATCATATTATTTCGTTCTACAACTATAAAAAAAACAGCGCTTACAATGGGACAAAATCTATATTATATACAATTAGTGTACCTATCAATGTATATGATAGGTACGTATTAAATAATTAAAACTGTTGACTAATGTCTTTAGACAATAATATTTTATAGTTTTGTACACTTGTTATTTGTTATGCGCGCGATGCGTTCGGTTAAATTCCCGGTGAGTATGATCGGTAAATTCCACAAATTGCATTTCGGACCGCTCAAATCGTATACGATATAATATCATAATATTGTCATCGAACTAATAATAATAAATATTTAGCAGCAAGTGTTGTTGGCTTAAATCGACGGCCGTCATCTCTTCGACTCTGCGTGTGTGTACGATATTATTATATTATTACATTAATTGTAATTACATTCCTATTGTATTTAAATATGAGTATATTTTTTATTATTTTTTTTTTATTTCCAATAATTCACATCTGACCTTGAGAATTGGAAATGCTTGTTTATTATTTTAAGTTTTTCTGTCCCCATACAATAATTTTAACACCATAATATAATTTAGTACTTATGATAGGATAACGTTTTACAACTTCCATAAGTCCAATGTTGAATGTATGTCGAATGCAAGAGTTGTATAATATATTAATATCTGAATATTAGACAAAATAATATATTACTAAACGATCAATGCCATGAAGTGTTGTAAAATCGGGACTTGGACGGTGAAGCTGTGGCCGCAGATAAATCCGCCAACCGCGGAAGAGCCGATGTGGGGTATTCTATAACTGCGATAGCAAGGACGATATTATATACCAGTGTTTGGAAGAAACGAGTTCCAAAAGGGAACTGATTCCTGGAACGAATTCCTTTTTATAAAAAAAGAACGAGAAAATGAACAAGTTCTTTTTTCAAGGAAAAATAACGAAATTGTTCGTTCTTTTCGAGTTCTAATTTACACAGATACCTATGTAAATAATTGAAATAAAAATATTTTTTTTCTTAATGTGTATATGGCTAATATTAGTGATCGTTATCGAGTATCAAACTTAATCGTTAAAGTTAGTCATTAGTCATTAGGTACTCTGGTACTCCGTACTCATTTATAACTTTATTAATATTTCACATAAGTTATAAATTATATGGAAATGAGTATATAAATCGTTGTCGTCGCGTCGACGGAAAATAGCACGAACACTGAAGACTGAACAATAAAATCATTTATCAATTATTATGATGCGGGTTGAAACTTATTGTAGCACCTACAGCTAAAATATATAATATAATATTATTAGTATACTATGTAATATGTTACAATATTATTTTAATGGTGAATAAAAAAAAAAAAAACTACAGTCAATATTATATTCCTAAACTAAATAGTAAATTATAAATGTACTTGTAGGTATGTATTAGTATAATTAAAAGTAAAGTACCTAAGTACATCTATAAATAAAAAAAATTGATGGTTAAATAAGAATATTTATTTTATTTGGAACTAAAAAAGAAACTCATTCATTTTTCCAAGGAACGAATTCTTTTTTTTTAAGGAACAAGAAACGGAACATATTCTTTTTATAAGGAACTTGCCAAACACTGTTATATACATAAGTTATATTATAATATCAAAATTAATATCTAAATAAATAATATCTATTAAAGCAATTACTTTAAATAAAAGATATCGAACCATTAGAATTAATAATATATATTATATATATCCGATATCGGATATCTTTTCGGCCGCTAGTTGTCGGATCAGCGTCGTAATCCCGTGGAACCCATACGGTCAAAAAAACTAAAATTACAAAATAAAACCATTTATTTCTTTCGATTTTAAGTCGTACTTAATCGCATATAATAAATTTAAAAAAGGTAGCCATCTACAGTCAAAATGATGAACCACTAAAATTAGTACTATGTTGAACGTTTTGAAGGAAATCGTTCAGAATGACCTACATGGTTACTGTAATGTAATGACGAATGGCCATGCATTATATATTTATATTTTACCATAACTGATATAAAAAATTAATAATTTAAAGTAAGTGTTTCCCAAATTCTTGGTTATAAAAACGTGGGCAAAAATGGTTATAATTATGTTGGTTGAAAAGGGATAACAATATTTTAAAATATTTAGTGATAGGGAGAGAGCATAATATTTAGTGTGCTAAATTAATAATATGATTGTAATGAGGACTCAAGTCTCAACACCCGCATATGTGTTGTCTCCGTATTACAAAAGTACAAAATGACACATTTTACGATCAAAACAACTAGTTGTACTCTTTTATTAAATTGTAATTATATATTATATATTATGACGTATAACAAATTTTCAGCTTAAAAATGTTCATAACTTATTTGTTCGTAATTAAAATATCGAAAATTCCCTCCTAGATGATCTAGTTAATAATCTTACCTTTAAATTGTATTTTAATAATATTATCTATATCAATTCACACTAATTTTAAAATAATAGATTAAAACGAATTATTGTGAGCTGAAAATTGTCCACATTGTACGTTTATAAGACTGGACGTAGACAAGTATACAGCACAATAATATTATGTGGGTGGTGTCCTCTTAAGCCTAATAATATAATGCGCGTTTTGTTTCACTGTACCACATACAACATTATACTCTATACTCGGTCGTTACGAATAATATTACTTATCGACCAGTTAAGCGAGAACGATTTCGATACCTTTTGTAAGTGCGGTGGCCACATTAATAATGTACCTCAAAAACTTTGTTCGTCTGTACGCGGTATACTACTACTCCGCAGTTGTTGTTGGCGTACCGTCTCATTTTTGATTCGTTTTCAGTATACGAGTTCACATGATGTTTGGTTCGATTTCCAGCCAATCATAATACATAATAATGGTATATATGAACACGATTTGAGGTCTGCCACGCGATGTAATAATTTTCGTTCTGTCCGCGCCGAGACATAAAAACGTAATAATAATATATTCCAGTTCTCTTATTTTTGGAAACGGGTGGTCGGTCGATCGTGGTCGAGAATCCTTTGCAATCGCGGTGTATGCGGCGTACACCCCGCACGTTTCCATATTAATATTATATATAGGACTACGTCGCAATTACATTATATTATATTTATATTTTCCCCATACATATATTGTTGTTGTTGTTGCTATCCCTCTATTTTCCATGATTTCTTTTGTCGTGCGCGGTTAAAGGCTTTCGGGTATGAGCCATATAAAGACTACTAGACGCCAACCATCGTCCACAATGCTCGGACGAGAGACCATATGCATTAGTGCCATTAGTCATGAGTCGTTTATTCTTCATTTCTACAACCCACTATACTATTATTATAAATTGTGTGTTCAAAAATATAATATATCATCATATTATATTATTATCGTGTGATACATATATGTATAGTTATTATTTTAGAAGTAACGAAAATTATTTTAACTCTTCTCCTTCGGTTGCGGCCCCGTGTCGTATTTTTTTTTTTTTTTTATAGATTTTTAGATTTTAAAGCGACACAAATCATACACTAAATCGCATACACATGTTAGATATTTCGTGAGCAAATTAATGGATCCGTTAAAACGATCAATTTGTTATAAACCCGAATGGGAGGAGATTAGTTTTTATTTCTATAAAACATTATTAATGCACCTACCAAATGTAACGTTGTAAGTCCGGAGTGTCTCCGATGATATAACAAATTGTTTATTTTGTATCACATAATATTTTAGATAATTCATTATAGAAAATCATGTTATGTTATAAATTATATTATTATTGCTTAAAATTGAACAACGGTTTTCGATAAGTAAAGTAAGTGGTAAACGCAATAAGGATTTAAAGAGCTTATAGATTTATTTTGTTTTTTTTTTCACTAAAAGGAATTTTACAACCATTACTGAGCAATATTATATATTTATGTATAAATATATATAATCAGACGTATCCCGAGTCCTGACTGACTGACTGACTGCGACTGATCAACGTATAGCATGAAATATGATAGGTATAAAGGCTTGAAGTTTCCATGGAGGTACCTTCGTACTACAACTAAGGTAGGTGTGCACGAAGAAAGGATTTTCCAAAGTTCACGTTTTAAAAAGGTGTTTACACAAGAGTTTTGAAATTCACGTTGGAGATAGAAAATGTTATTTATCGTGGTTACCATTGATTACTCCGATAGACAAGGTGATGCATGGTCGAGTCATGCAAATCGTCGCATTTACACGGCCTCGATTAAAGAAAATATATATTTTTAAACCAAATGTATGTTTGTAGCTTATATACTGAAAAACTGCTTGACTGATTTTGACGAGAATCACAGAGATTGTTTTAAATTATATTAGACAAGTTTATGAAGTAGTTTGAATTACGTTAGTAAACATACAGTTAGTGTTAAATTCAATTTGCGACTTGCGGTTGCCCATCTAGGTTGAACTATTTCACAGAGCTAGGTACACTGACGCCAATTTGCCCCTGAACTATATGGTACACTAAATACTAGATACACAAATATAGAGCTGTATTTTATATTTTTTTTTCAGGCCGAAGTCGGGTTGTATATAGCTATAGTATTATATAGATATATTTTTTTTTATATCGTATACCTATTATATTATTATTTTTTTTTTTAATTCGAATATACTTATTAAACTCAAATACCTTATAATTTATACATTTTAAGAACATGGACAATTTATAGGTAGATTGTGGTTTTAAATGTGTCGAAATCAAGTTGGTAAGCAGTTTTTTTTATCTCTCATTATGTCATTACTACGGCCCGGAACTTGATGACCTAAAAATCTTCAAAAAATGCACACAAAAAAAGTGTTAAAATGACTTTAAAAAAAACTCAAAATATAACAAAAATAATTATAATGACTTTGGAAAATGTTAATTTTTTAAAATGTCTAAATATAGTCTATAAGACTGTTCTGGGTAAATTAATTTATACATAGATATAGGTACTAAAATGTTTTTTCTTAAAAATTGGCTTATAACATTTAAATTTAAATTATATTATACTGTGAATCATAGAGCTATAGATAACCTCATAATTTATAATTTATTATTGTGTTAAATGAGTACAGATTCAAAAAAAATTAAAAAGAAAAGGCAAAAAAGTTTATTCCGGTACCGGGAATCGAACCCGAGCCTCCTGGGTGAGAGCCAGGTATCCTAGCCACTAGACCATACCGGATTAGTGTAAGATTAGCCAGAAGTTTTATTATTTAAGCTGATTATCCTTTTAAGTGCAAAATTAAAGTAATAAAAACTACAAAATAATAATTTCTAACTCACATAATACTTGATAAAATAAATATGCATTTTATTTATGTCTCATATTTTTCTATATTTACCTTTTAACCCAAAAGTGTGAAAATATTTATATTTATAAAGCGAAATTGTTGGGAATAATATTAATCACAATTTCCTTTATTAAGTACCTACTGTTGTATAATATTGGTCTTAAGTCCGTTCTGATAACTGTTTGATGTATTTCAATTATTTGGCCTCAAAGTATTTTTTTAAAAATACGGTGGTGCGACTTTAAAGGTTGGAAACCGTTGCAATGTCATAATATAAAAATACAGAATAGGTACTTTGTACTTACATTTCCTACAATATTCAGTATTAAAAACATTAAATAGGTAAATACTTATAGGTAAAATCTTACACACAATATACCTACATAACATGATATTATGTACGCTGACAAATGATAATGAACAGTAAGCCGCCGTCAAAGTAGCTAGTCCTATTCTTAACGAATTAAAAAGTGTTTCTTTATTATGCATTGACATTTTTTTTTTTTTTTTAGTTACCGTAAAAAGAGTACTTTATTACTGCTATTTATAAAATAAAATAAACTAATACTTATATAAATAATTGCAAAATTCTAATAGATTAATCAAAATTGAGTACCTACCTCTGAATTTTAAGTAGTTATTCTTAGCATACACAACAAGAAAATACTTATCGTTTTCAAAGGTTGGATTTCAAAAAAATATATTTTTTTTGAAAATCTATTTGATAAATAAAAGTTAAATAATTAAAATATTACTTATATAGGCACATCGGATATTGAATATACATGATACTTTAATCAGATAGTTTTTTTTTAAAATCCATCAGGTCTAAACCAATTGATCTGTATTAGTTGCCAGATGGCACTTGGTTGTGGCCTATTATTGCTCGTTCATAACAACAGTGTGTATTTTAAAGAAATGGAAAATATAACATACTATTTAATGTACTATTTTTTAAAAACAAAAAGTAATACAATATCTGTACAAAATATAATTCAAACTATGAAGAACTCTCGTGAATTAAAATACATTGTATATTAAGAATGTGTATTTCATTTATTTCTGATAAAAATAAATTCTTTACTTATTTGCTTAAACAGAAATAACAGTTTGATTTAAGTTATTCGACAATTTTGAAGTGTTTGTTTTATATTTTATTATTGCTTATTTTTGATGTACATTTGTTTCCGTTTTACTATGTATTTAGTTTAAAGTTATTTGTTCATAATTTTCAAATAACAAAAAAAACTCACATAAATTATTGTGTATATTGTCCAATGTTAATCCCTTACAATTCCGAAATTTGCATTTCAGTATGAACGAGGGTGGACTGAGAGGAAGTGAAAACAAACATCGTGTACGATATACATATATACCTACACTCATAAATTAAAAGCGAGAATTAACTCTTCTTCGATGATTTATATTCGGAGCGTTTGGTATATTATATGTTAGTCACCAGGATAAACACGAAACACTACCTCTTTTTTTTTTAATGCGTTTACATTATTTTGAAAGTTTTATAATATTATTGAGATGTACGCCACGGCGGCGCAGCGCTGGGCCGTCTATATTATCACGACCACCCCCCTCCTGGACGCAGTTATAACGATAGTGTTGTTGTGTTATAGTGCAGGTGATAATGCCAAAAACTCTGTAATATCTGCAGAATGTCAAGACGATGTTAGCGTACTTAAAATGAGCTTTTAGTGGAATTAGGCCGTTGTCGGTGAAATAGAAGGAGGGAACCGCAACCTGTCGTAAAAATGATGACGAATTATCCGTGACGGTCACACAAGACTGTTTTCCGGGAAAACACCACACTATACTAATTAATCATTGATCTTATAAAATAACTTTTAAATTAAATTTGTTTGAAAAAAAACTGATGCCAAAGAATATTAAAGATCATTAAGATCGATTTACTAGTTTCAATAATATTACGAGTAAGGTACCTCCTACTCGAATAAATATTAAATGTGTGCCATTAAGTATTACCATTGATTTTACCATTGATTGGTATTACATATTTATACTGAAAAATAAATAAAAATTAAACCGACTATATTTTCTCCGTCAAACCATTTTACACAAACCACTATTTCAAGATTAAAATCATTCAGAAACTAAAAGTCTTCTTTACTATCACAATATTATATAAAATGTAATCCAATAAACAATGTGAAGTAATAAAAACAATTGTTATTATAAATCAAATTCGTATTAGCAAACTTGTAATAATAATAATATCTAGAAATATTATATTATTGCGGTTTAATGTTGTATTGTTTAGCATAAGACTAATTATAATTATAGTATAATATTGTAATATTATGTTTAATTTTTAATGTACCTATTCATAATTAAGATAAATAATTTATTAATTGCAATTTCTAATTTGACTCTAATTGTGTGTATGTGTTTTTTTAATCTTAAATTCTATAATGTAATATGTTTGTTATAATTATAATAATCTATAGTTACATATCGTTATGCATTCTCGGATTCTATATTTTTTTCCAAACTATGATTATACATTTAATAAAAAATACAGTTTATTTTAACTTAGACCAATTTAAATGTTCACAATTTTATATGTTATCTTAATTAATTACGAGGTACATTGTTGAGATAACAGTATGAACTTAAACAAAATTAATTAAATTTAATTTTGAATATTATGTACGTACCATAAAATGTACATATACCTACATCACAATATTTATGTAAGTTTTTATAAGGCGCCCGGTGCCAATGCCATTTCGTCTTCAAAACCACACTTTACGGGAATAATTGAACTGACTCGTAGAATCAATCAAATTTTTTTAACTGATAGAGGGAAATATTCTACAGCCCGCATCGATCTCGGTTTAATAATATTTTCATCCCAAACATTAAAAAAAGGACAAATTTAAGCTTTTTTTACAAATTATTTTATATCATTATTTAAAATAAAATAAAAAATCTGAGTTCGATGCGGGCTGTAGAATATTGTTGTGTATTAATTAAAAACAAAATTATCTGAAAATATTCAATTGACAATGAGTCATATTCACATATTCCTGTGAAATCATTTACGTCTGTCGAAATGGGCAACTAATAATTCGTTATTTGTTAGTTCTATGGCATGTCCCTGCGGGTGCGTTCTCGTCGTTCTTATGAGGGTAGTAGAGTGCTATCTCACACTAATAACCATTTACACTCCAACACATTCACGAGATCGTGCGAAGCCGAAACAATATGTGAATAAGGTTGCCAATAATTTGCTCCTTAATAAATAGCCGGCACCGGAAGCATATATCATTATTCATTAACGTGTGTTCATTATAGAAGAAAAAAAAATTGAATAAACCCACATTACAATATTTTGAAACGTTATGTTTCTATTATTTCTGTTGTGGCACTATGTATTATTATTGTGCAATATTTCATACATAGTTAAATATTGTATATTAAATAAACATCGGGGCTTACAAATACTATTGTTATCACTTATTACTTTATTAGGTTCTGAGCCGAGTAAACGATTGATGAATGTATTGGTTTGAGAGAGATGTGTTTTTTTTATATCTGTCATAAACTTTGGAGCACTAAAAATTCTCCAATCTTTAATTTTGAAGGTGTCATCTAGTAACATTCAAAATAATCGGAAGAATATCGAAAAACCAGAATGTGTACGCAAAACCTACCATTTATTGACAAAATGAATTGTGTTATTTTGATGAAAGTGAAAAAATAAATTACCTTAGATACTTGAAATTTTCACCAAATATTAACATAAGTATTTTTTAGACACAATTCCACTTTCAAAATTATTTTTATATAATTATATTTATAGACATTTGAAAAACTTTTATAGTTATATAATATATTATTATACCTACTTAAACAAAATTATTATTTTAAATTAAAGATTTGTGTACAATCACAGTAGTGATATAATATTATATAAGTATAATAATATATTGAACGCAATAGTAAGTCATATTTATACTTATTTATAGGAGTCCTATTTTAGTTTAGTTACCTTACTATGATAATCAGTGAAATCTCTCAAGGATAATTTTTTGTCCAACGGTATCTGCAAATAAAATATGAATAATTCGTATTCAGTTATAATTTTCATATAACAAAACATATACGATGTTACATAAACATCATAATTTTCTATTACGCACTGATGTTGGATTTTAGCTTAGTATATATAGCATTATGATCATAGCTAGTTGTACCTGTGGTATAGGTACCTACTTATTTGACTATAATGAGTTCGTGATATTTACATCCATCAGCAATTATCAGCTTGCAAATATTAATAACCATTATAAGGGTTCGATTTAAATTATCATATTGGTGGCATTTTTAACCATAAGTCATTAAGAAAAAATAACAAGCTAGCATACTCGCTAAACTAAGTTTATTCGTAAACAACACATCATACATCGCATAAGTATGTATAAAAAGCTGGTTTTTAATTCTTCATTATACAATTGTATATAAATGGCCAAGTTGCTTTTATACATTTATATAACGGTTATGAATTATTTATGATTTATACTTCTTTAAAGTTGCAATATTTCTAATGGTTATTTACGATTTCGTATTGCAATAATTTCAATTTATTTTGTCTAGCTTAGGATAATCCATAAGCATTAATAGTTGCAGGAACTGACAAAATTATTCTAATATACTGAAAAATGGGAAATGTTTCAATTTCTTAAATGTAAATTTTATAGCATACTATACAACTAACATGTATGTTACATTACGGCCATTGAACTTTTTTTTTGATGTCGAAGTCATGAATTTTCTATCATCTTTAGCACTTGGAAAGGTTTAAATAACGCCACGTAAACGTCATACAATTTACAAACAAACAAAAGACGTTTCCGTAAATAATGACGTGAATACATTAATGCCATTAAAACAATTTATCGAGTCAAATGTGTTGTTTGAGTTCATCAATCTTTGTATTTTATTTAGTGTTTAACGAATTAAGTCTACAATTTACTATAAATAGACTAGAGTCTTGAACACATGATTTTAAGCAATTCCACTGATATATTATAATAATTTATGTATAAATATATTAGCCATATAATATATGATGGACTATTAAATTATGGTCTGAAATAAATAAAATGTGTAATATTATATACAATAATAATACGTATATTTGTTTTAGGTATTTCGCTGTATTTGTTTCTATTTCAATTTTATAAAGTAGCGTAAAATAAGTAAAATCTTCTACAATCTATTATAATTGTTTTTTATTTTATTTTAATTTCTTCGCAAACAAATTGTTTTATATACATGCTGGTTACCAACCATTGGTTAAGGGTTGTAAGACGCAGCAGCGCGCGGTAATAATGACGTATAGAATATACTATCCGAGAAGTCAAAGCCCGCTGAATTTAATAACGATCGCGTGATATAATAATAATAATATGATATATTATAATCGTTGTAATAATTATTATATTATACGAGTAGAGTTATATAACAAAGGTAATATTCGAGTGTCGTGTGAGTCAAAACACGGAGTTTGTGTATCGATTTCGATGGGCGCGTTCCGTATAGCTGCAGCTGTAGGTGCATCGCGAATGCAAGCAATGTATTAATGTTTTGCCCTGGTATACGTGTATACCACCGCAGCAGGACGGTAATTTGCTAGCGGGCCCCTTCTCCGTGGGCAGCTCGACGACGGGACGCGTTGGACTGCCTCTATGTATTGATTTCTGACACTGTTGCGAAGTTCCATACCGATGACGATTCAAATGTCCGTTCAGACCGCGGCGACGACGACGTCCGAGTTTTGATTTAGCACGTCCACGTGCAGCCTCTAGTAAAATAATAAAATATATACATATATTATACGCTCTGTATAACAAGTAGTTAGCTAAGTTACAATAGCTACTGTTTTACAGGTTTTATTACTTCAAAACGGGGAGTGGATTATCATCTCGATATTGTACGATTTAACACGATATAATAAACATATTATATTACCATATCAGTTGTAACATCAATTAAGTGGCAATAAATATTTTTTCATGAAGACTAATGTATTGATAGAAAATTCGTTGAAGTTTTGAATAATACAATACATTTATGTAAACAATTTTTTTACTTTTATATTTCCTTGAAATATATATCCAAGGTTAAAAAATATATTATATAACTGGACAATGACAAACTATTAAAGGAAAAAGCTACTCATTAATAACACTCACAGATTGATTTTTTTTTTCAATTAGAGTATATGTAATATATTTTTGGTAAATACTAATACAAATGATGTATCTAGTTCTTGTAAATTACTACACACCATTTTCGTTTAAAAAGTCTTGGAGGATTTCCGAGAATTTTGGGAACTGCTAGGTTTTTTAAAAATCGAATAAGGTGAGAGATTAGATGATCGAGGAAGTGTTTGTTAAATAGTTTAGATTTTTTCATGTATGGTTTTCAATTTGTAATTACAATGATTGGTAAGAATACAACTTAGAGGTTATATGAATACGATACATTCATTTATGTTCTTACCTTAATGTTTTGGTCGTTTAGAACCAAAAAAATGTTTCAATCTCCGACTTAAAGAGGATTTCTGGTAAAAAAATTGGATCAATTAGTTTGTTTCTTAATTCTTAGGGGGTTAAAAGTATAAAGTGCAAGTTACAGCATTACAAGCTTTACACTGTTCTACAGACTACAGTATATCAAAATTTACTTATAAGTTAAATATTAAATAAAAGTATTTAATATAATATATATTAATCGTAATTGACTAAAATTCCAATCATATAACTTAAGGAAAATGAAATAACTAATAGTATCTAATATAAATAAATTATAAAATATTCTTAGAAACAGAATGACACACTATTTTTACTCAGAATCGATTTTCGTATACAATGATTTATCATTGAATTCAAATTTAACACATCCTACTCAATGAGGAGGTGCACTCAAATTTATTTAATGTACAAAGAAAATCACGTTTGGTTAAAATCACAAACTTTAGTAAACTTAAGGCACATAAAAACGCTCGACATTTCGTAATCGGAGTAAATAACGGTGGTGATTAGATTTCCCATTTACGATATCCTTTAAACTAAATAAAATAGACAGATTCGAATAAAAGATGCTCTCCTGCGAGGTTTTATTTGAATTGTTTTTATCTGAAAGTTAGTTTAGCAAGTTTATTTTAAAATTATAAGTTTAACCCTAAAATACAAAATAATATTCATAGCCACGTTTAATTTTAGTTTATTGAATAGTTGTAAAAATATATAAACGATCTTAAATGTACCTACTATATAAGCGTTAAAAAATTTACAATTATCAAATCGAAAATAAAATTAGGAGCCGTGTTTATTGAGAGAAATTAATAAAATATATTAATAAAAATTACAATAATAATTATTGATATTTTTGTATCAATTATTGAAAGATACCTTTTAGTTTAATTTAAACCATGTTGTATCAAATAAATAGAATCTCGTGAATCAATATTCTAATCCCTGCTCCAATCACATTCGATGGAATATTAAATGTGTTTGAAAACAAACGATATAATTTAGTAGATACAATTCATGGACCGATCGCATTGTAAGAGTATTTTATACACTTATTTTCGTTGAAAAAAAACATTATTTGAAAATTTCTTTTAAATCATATAAAAACACTAATAATGAATAAAACCATACGTCTGCGGATTGAAAACAAAATAGTATTGATACTTTTTGTGTTATTTTTTTCTATTTACTTTCACTATTCACGTCTTGAAGTAAAGTAACTAGTACCTACCCTAGATACCTTTCAAAAATGTCAAACTATTATAAACAGTCAAAGTTAACTTCACATTCGTTAAAACAATAAACTATCAACTAAAATTTATTATCATATTATAATATTCATAGGGACTTGATATTCACGTATATTATTATAAGTTATATCCGTGCATTATTGATTATAATTCAATTTTTTTAATTTTTTTCAATGCAATTTTTATATACTATTTTAATGCAATAATGCAATAAATTTAGTGTGTTTTTTAATGCAATAACTTCACTGCCCTAATTATAACCATATTATATTTTACAATATGCAATGACATTATCATTATCATTAGATAAATTTTAAAGTGTTGCATGTTTATGCACACATGTGTAGATCCAGAAATCCGAAATGGGGAATGGGCATTTATACATTACATAATACAAACATAGTTTTAGTATTATTAAAATAGATTTAATATTAACTCTGTGAGGCTTAAATGTTTATTGTTTTCTAAAATATTTGTGTCAAAAAAAATAAGTGCATATTTAGTACTTTTTAAGAACATTACGTTTCGAGACCGTATTATTATTATTATGAAGTAGTATAATATAGTAGTAATACTTGCTTCAATTTTTAATTTAGGAGCAAGTTGTATAAGTCCAAGATTATACTTTAATAAATTATTACTTAAAAATAAATTCAGTCAATCCAAATCATGTGTTAAGAATAGGTGTTTAAGAAAACACATCTTGAATTACGCATTCGTGCCCCAAATGTTGTGTTAAAAATGTGAACATTTCAGAAAATAATGAATTAAATTAGTAATATAGTACCTCTTAGGTTCACCCAAAAACTCATTTCAATACAAGATCATAATCCGGCCGAAGTACTTAGTGTTACCTGAAATCATGATCACACTGTACATGTATATATTTTTTTGCATAGGAATTACTACGTACAAATATGTGAGTTCATATATGCTGTACAACATACATAGATTAAATATCACAAAATAGATTGAACCTGATCATCGTGTAGTATCATGTTCAAGATCAATACTCGTGATTTTGCGTTTGTCGAGAGAATATTGTTTCGTTGTATAGTGTTTACACGAACTGACGTACCAGGGGTGTAATAAAGAGGGGATGAGTTGGATAGACCCCCCAGAGGCATTGATATTTGATAAAAAGTATTTAAAACTACCACTGTACTTGAAAATATAGTGAAAATATAGTATTTTGTGAATAACAAAATGTATATACCCCCCAGGACATATTCCTGTGACGCACAGACACAGTGCCGGAGGACAACTTGTCTCTTATGTTATGGTAAAATAATAAAAAGAAAAGAAAAGTCTAAAATAAAAAGGTTGGCAAGTAAGTACCGTTCTGCTGTACATAAGGTGTCGTGTGGGTCACTGTTATGGATGTGTTAAATTTGAATTCAATGATAATAAAAAGTTATACTGTAAGAAAAACGATTCTGAGCAAAGACCCAATAATTGCGGTCAATAAAGGCCAGCTCAATAATTGCTACCTAATTATAATTTTTGATATTATTGTTATTAAAATAATTTACTTCTAAAAAAATTACATTTTTAAATGTCAATATTTTTCTTTAAAAGTGGCAAGTACCCACGGGCCACGAATAATACTTTTAAATTACAAAGACATAACTATAACATCGTTATTCTTCGTTTAACTTTCTAATTTCGTCCAAATTTAATTTTAAAATGTCTACAAAAAAACCTTTTATAATATATTTTTTCCAGTTTTTGGATACAGTATGAACTACTTATGAGAAACCTTGATTTTTAATTTTTAATTCTTAACTATAAAAATTGTAACTACATAATATTATAAACATTTTTATCTATACAAAAATGTACAAATTTTCGAGATTTTGATGATTTTTGCCATGCTTATAAAAAATAATCGTGATGACGGATAAAAAAAAAACACGAAACATCGTAAAACCAATACATGTGTCGCTCCGCTCATAATCTAAAATAATAATAGTAAAGAAAAACCAAGAAAATTCCTTTTATTACATATAATATATAACAAATATATTATAATGTACGCACACTATTATCGTACTATGCGATAGTGTCATAATAATATAATAATATTGTTTGTTAATATTAGATAAATAATATTGCACAATAAAAGTGTAAACTTGCAGTGGAGTGAAATTTCTGTATTTATTTCTAAAAAACTTTTCATTAGATATACAACGATGCAATTTACATTTTAACGTTGTTTTGTCAGGCTTGGAAGGAGATCAATATTGACTTGTGGCGAGTAACGTGATTTGTCGCAAGCCGAATAACAGGTTATTTTTATCACAAGTCGATTGTTTGTCATTTCGAGGGTCGTCTATCCATTTTCACCCTGTCTACTCGGTAATCTCTCAGAAAGTCTGACGAATTCTGTACCTACCCAGTCGCAATTGGCTTAGTTTTTCTTTTCTGAAACTTCGTATTTCGATCATCTTATACGAAATGTTCTCAATAGAGAAGACAGCGTAAAACTAAAAATCATCATTTGTAACTTACTGTAATGCAATATCATTCCACATCCGTTCATATAAATGCGTCGTACAATAAAATACAATTTTACTTAATTGGTACACATACTATTGTGTTAAATCGATGTTAGGTTGGATTTATAATAATTTTTCTTTTGTATTTATCATAATAATATAATAGATATATTTATATATAATAGTTAGTACGTTTGTAATATTATTTAAATACCTAGTTTGTATTTTACTATAGGTAAATATTATATGCATGAGTCATAATTCCAATACACAGTTCTAAAGTGAAAAAAAAACGTTTAAAAAATATTAAATAATCACTCAATTTATTAGACACACATTTACATTTAAATACATTTTCAAACATAAATTAGAGGTGAAAAAGGGTTTTATTATTCGTATAAGATATTAATCATTATACTTTCTATGGATATTTGACCTCTAGTAAACATGCGGATATAAAATTTGAATTTTGTGTTTTATTTTGTTTGGACACATAACCTTGTAACAAATTAAATCATTTGTCATTTTTATAACTTACAACAGATGATTGATGAAGATGGACGGTCAAAGTAAATCAATCAATTCTTAATAATGCAAGTATTCAATTTATATACAGTACATCTTGTAGGTGAGTGTTTCTCAATCTTTGTATTACGACGACACACCGTTAAAATATTTCATACTTTGGCGACACTCCATGCACGCAAATAAAGATGACTAAAAAAAAAGTCTAATAATCCTAAACTATAGTATTTTGTTTTATTTATAAAAATATAAATTGTAATAAATATTCTAAACAGAACTCTTAAACAATATAACATTTATATAAATATATTTTTTAAAGAAAGTAAATAACATTTAATGGGAAACATATAAAATATAGTCCAAAAGAGACTGATGAATGGAGTAATGTTGGACAGGGCAACCTGTAACTTTTCTACACTATAAATAATCGTTACATCGTTTTGTATTTTTTATTTCGTTTATAGATGAAAACACTATCTCACATAAATGAGATGTAATAGAAAATTCCAAATGGAAAAAAACACTGATATAGTTGATGTTGGTAAACTTGAATATTATTATGGTTTATGAATATCCGACATTGACTTGAAATTTTCACCGGGTATGTCACGGCCTCATGGGTGGTTTAAAGGTTAACAATTTCATTTTAAAAGTACGAACGTTTTTTTTTATTATTTTTATTTATTATCATAAAATATAATAATTTTTATGCGAATTAATACTCACGATGCACAAATGCAATGAAATAAATTAATAAACTGAAAATCTTAATAAAATTAATTTTGTATGATTTTTTTTAAACGTTGTCCAACGGGATTGGTATTGATCTATTATTTGACGTCTCAAACAAAACATTACATATATTAAATAATATTTAGCCATGAAAACTATATAAGAAGAATGTACAAATGTAATATGAATGATGTACTGTGCCCATAGAAGTTATACTAGAAGAAGGTCTATGACTGTGCCGTTACTAACGTATTATTTCACTTTCAAATTCCAAACATCTTTGGCCATCGCAACGATAATTATTATAATAAATATTTCTCCTAAGAAAATCTTTTCAAAAGTGTAAAATTAAAACGGTATCGTGGTTTTACAAAAAGTTCGACGCCAACAAATAAAATACATGACGTATATGATGCCAGTGTGTGTTTGCGTGTGTATAATATAATATAGTAATAATTTATTATTATTTTCAAAATCAAATGTGTTAACAAAGTACGTACAATGCGCATGTTACATGAATTTGTACATCAGGACTAAATTATCATAATAAATCAATTTGACGACCTACCATTTATTTCCTAACGGTTATTAATAACAATAATTATTCGTACACTATGCGAGCTGTGACCACATAACACTTACGGTCGACGATCCGTTCGGTAATGTTTGAGCCAACCGTTAGATCGCGAAACCCGTAACGAGATCGGCTCGGATGTTCTAGGAAAAACTATAATAATAATTTTAATAATAATAATATAATTCTACGTTTCCGGGGGGTTACGTTTGAAGAAATTCGTCCACCTTCTAAATCGTGTCAAATCTCACGATACACGACGTATAATGATATTATAGAATTAAGTATAAACTACGATATAGGTTAACTAACTGACTGTCAGTTCGGGATCGACGCGAGTTCGACGACCTGCGGTACCCGGCAAAATAATATAGTGGCAGCGGCGGTATGGCGTTGGCGTACACGGCCGTACGGGATGACATCGATTCCGTCGAATGCAAATTATAATATTATTTACATAAAACAATATTAAATTACAACCGGATAATTAGGACTCGGCCGAGTGATCAAAACGGCTACGGCTGCGGCACATGCATGGAGGTACAACACACTGCCGCACAATGGGCACATCCGTTTTGCGACGACGGCCGCGGCGGGCGAGCAGTTACGATTCTATAACATTTATGTATAATATAATAATGTACTTAAATAATGTACACCGTATATACGCCGCATGAAATAAACATAATTGTGCGTGTGTTAGTATATAGTGACTATTATTGCCATAAAAAATGCAACTGTTTTCTGTTGAATAATAGACGACAGCGGATAAAAAAAAAGTGACCACTATCGATAAACTAATAATTATAGGTACGCGTATAGTCTTATCAATAATTATTGGCCATCGGTGGGGAGTTCATATTATCGTGTACAGCGTGTTATTTACTAGAACCTATTACTACCATTATTATTATTATTATTATCATTATTGTTATCATCATCATCATCATCATTAGTCTTATACTGATCTAACGCAATGACCTACGATAGAAGATGCGTGTGAGCCAAAGATAAAAAAAAATTACGAGCAACCCGCGATGAGTGTAAATGTGATAATATTATATATATTATATTATTATGCGTACGATAATTGCAGATTTGCCCGTATGGCCGTATCTACCCAATATCGCACGTGTGTGCAAATTTGAAAGGAAAAAATATTGACTAGGGGTCCGTAATTAACCGTTAGGTATTATAGTAGTTATTAATAATATAAGATTATTTATAATTTAGTATCTGCGTTTTGAATTTATGAATAGTAACCTATATAATATTATGTGAGTGGTGGGGTTGTATACTGATGAGATAAAAACAATTTTAACCTCGACACGCCAAGAGGCTCAATATTACGCTCAGTAAGTAGTGGTCGAAGTGGGGAAGGGAATTGGTGAGATATCATCCCTCCACTTTTTAATTTTTATTTTCCATCCCACCAATTTTTTAATTAAAAAAATACGTCCTCCCCTAAACAATTATACTTAAAATGTATGCATATTATATAATGTCTATCAAAAAGGTTCTATAACTTTTAAATTAGCTCTTAAGAAATAGAATATATTTTTACTAAATTATTATCATTTTTTTTTTTATCTAACTGCGGATATATAATTGATAGTATTTTGTTACCTTTATTATTATAAATAATTTCACAATTTTATTTTTTAATATTTGATCTTGATCATCTTTGATGACATTATCCGATTATATATTATCAAGAGTTAGAAAATGTAACACACACGAAAAAATATTTTTAAAAAAACGTTTGTCATTCATTTATGGTTGTACTAAAATGTATAGTTAGTTATCTTAATCGTTGTATACATAATTATTAAAAATAGCCGAGTTTTTATAAGTTTAAATGTAAAAAAGGTCGGCAATTGGATACCGCTCTGCTGTACAATAGGTGTCGGGTGGATCGCTTTCACGGATGTGTTAAATTTGAATTCAATGATATAAATCATTGTATACGAAAAACAATTCTGAGCGAGGACGGTCCTACATAACTAAGTGTATTAGATATTATTACAATTAAACAATTAATTATACTACATTAACAAATAACAGTCAGTTGAATTAATTTTTTAAGAAAACATTGCATTTGAAAATTTAACTTTGTGTATGAAATGTAATAATATACTTTAAAAGTTTCAAGAACAACAAAAAATATTTTTTTAATTAAAATGAAATAAATGACATCGTTAATATTCATATAAATATCTAATTTAAAAAAACGTCAAAATATTTTGAAAATTGTACCATTTATTTTGTAGATAATGCCTATTTTAATGCTTGGTGAACATTTCAAATTTCTAAAGTTTTTAGTTTTTGAGTAAAGAAATCAATTTTTTAAAAAAAAATGGTTTTGAGTAAAAATTCCCTTTTTTTCCCTCATTTTTGGTTGGTTTTTCCTGACTCTTTTGAAAACTACTGGGAATTTTCAACTTTTCAACTTTCAACTTTTGATAAGTATCAACTAGATGCGATCCCGAAAGTTAGGAGCGAAGTTGAAAATCGAAGCACTTTTACTGCACTAAAACGTGATGACAGACACAAAAAAAACAATATAATTGTAAATACAATACATTCATTGCTCCTCTCAGAATCTAAAAAAAGTAACCAAAATCATTAATAAACTAATATATATATATATATATATTAATAAACTAACTTCATAAAGGTAATCATACTATTATAGTCATTTATCTTTAAAGTTTATTCACGAAATAATATTGGAAAAAAATTAATTAAAAAAACTGATTTATGGTGTGTCGTGTGACTTGAACAGGTATGTTCCATTTGTTTCGTGATATAATATTCAATTCATTGTATAACCTTAGTAAAATGATTTAGCAAAGTACTTATTTCATCTCTGTTATTTCTAAAAATTTTTCATTCTTTCTGTGTAATTTTCTTTGGATATATTTTCTTCAGAAAACCACTGAAAAGATCAATAAATCAGCTCTTCAAATTTCAAGAATCTAGAATCGCCTAAGAACCTGAAACTTTTTTTTAGCCTTCTTTCTGTTTAATGGAAAAATTATAAAATATGAAAATATGACAAAAATTACCTACTTATGAAAATATCATTGCAAAACCACGTCATTCCTTGTTTGGCTCAGGATTAGTCTTGCGTTTATATTAAAAAGGCTATGTCGCTATGATAGTTATTCATTTATTAGGATGTGTAAGATTTTTCTTACTGTTTAACAGTTATTAATGAATTGTTTGATATATTTCTCAGTATTACTGTAAATTGGCCATTACGCATAGTATATATTCAGGTGTAAACATTTTCAAATTTAAAGCGTAGCTTTTAAACTCTATTTAATTTCTAATGTAAAAAATTGGACGTAGTTGCGAAATCGGGTGTGTGTCCCAACGTGTTTTTGCTTTATTTACTTTGTTTTGTATTTTAAAATGTTTTTTTTTTATTATTATTTATGAGATATACACAATCAGTACTAAATGTAGCACATGTGGTGATAGGACAACATTTTTATTGAATTTTGAGTAAGAAGCCACCCATCAGTGGCACTTGACTGGGAGTTGTTTATTTTAAAATGTAAGATAATAATATAATTATAAAGTAAGTATAATTTAAACACTTTTTTGATAAATATATTTCAAATGTATTCCGAAGCACAAAAAAGTATTTAAAAAGTTACAGTTAATACCTTACATTATAATTTAGTGTGTACCTTTTGCGAATCTCACCGTCGCGCCTCGTGGCTTTCGCTGCCGTCTGCACCTCCCCCCCCACGGCCGCGATGCCGCTAGTGTAGTGCAGTGAGTGCACTGATCGCGCGCGCTTGTATTTATATTGCGTATAAACCTACTCTGGTGGTTATAAATTCGGCGTACGTGCCCAGAGAAAATAATTGGCCAACAAATCCGGTAGCGGAGTCGTAATTTATATTCAACTACAATATAATTCGGTTTTTCGGTTGCCAAAACTCGAGACGAGGGCCGCGCGCGCGTGTGCGGCGAGGGGGGAAAAATTGCCCCGGTACCTTATACACCTATGTATACAAATGGGCTGAATCGGTGGTGGCGGCGGCGGCGGCGGCGGCGGTGGTGTGCCACATGAACGTTTTCAACACACAGCACGTGCACTCACAAACACACGTTCGCGACCGTGGTAAAAACAATCTCCTCCTCCTCCTCTACCTCCACCTCCTCCTGACCAGACGCACCGGTGGAGGAGGCATTGTCGTGAACGGTTAGCCGGCATTTCAGACGTTTTGTTTCGGCTGAGCTTTTGAGGGCGGCCGAAAAGAAAAACAAAATACAAATATCCTCCTGCGATTTCTATAATATATATAACAAACGGCAGTCGGGAGCATGACCCGCACGTGTATTACATAACAACCACCGGACACGTAGGTACGCTGAAAAGTTTCTGAAAAAAAAAACAAAAATAAAACCACGCAATTTTTGTAGAATAAATTGCTCGATTTACTCGTACGCCTATTTGATATTCAATAATAATATTATAATACATCGATAGACCGCTGCGGACTGGCAACGCGATTCGTTGTCGTTCTTGGGTACACATAATATTATTATTATTACTTTATTATCAACGACGAACGACGAGTATAAACGCACTGCACTTTTTGCCGAGAAAATCAGTGAGATGTCCGTCTAATATTATATAAGTATCTCTCATTCTCGCAGACACACACAGTTTGACGTATCGTGAAAACAGTGCATGACACATCACAATCGAGGTTAGGTTAGGTTAGGCACATCACAATCGAGGTTTTAAGAAGAGTTTAAAAGCCATAAAATAATTTTTTAACTAAAAACTCGGCGGTAAGTTTATCAATTGCGTAAAAACTGTGGACCGTGAAAATGTGAAACGGCTATATATAAAAATGCACTATTTAAATTCAAGTAGGTTAAGTAGAAACATTTTCAAGCGAATTTATTCGTTGAGTGTTATGACATTTTTAAAAATAACGAAATGACCGTGGAAGTATATAATACATGTATACAACATAATATAATATAGTATATTAGAATATTATATTAATTATTCAGAAAAATCACGGAACGCCGTCATATGCTTTTGTAACCACACAAAATACAATGCATTTATTTAAATTGTTTACGTTTTAAAAATATTCACACGATTGATAATATACTGTGCGCAGAATATTATCGTGCTATGATATTTTATTATTATAATATTAATACTATTATTATTGTTTTAGTTGTGAAATGAATACAAACAAATACTTATTATATGTACTATCATAGTATAATAAATTTTTATCGACGCGCGCGCGCGCCCTCGCGATTACTGGCTCCATAATACACATTTAATTTGTAATTTATTTCATTATTTTCAACGTTCAAGGGCAGCAATAGTACAATATACAAACAATAATAGAACAGTTTATGAAATGTATGAAATTGAATTAAAATGAAATATTATACTAAATAATCATATCAAGGACGTATCCGCGCGTCTGTATTAGTATATATTATATCATGCGCAGTAGTGTCAGTATATACCTAATAATTTATAAATATTTTCGAAAACATATTTTTTAAATAGTACCTACCTATCGCTGCCGGTGCACGCAAACTATTTTACGACATAATATATTATATTGGTGGATAAAAGAGCAGGGGAAACGGAAAACCGACGAAGCGTTGTAGTGCCCCGACGGCGGTGGAGACGTAGACGTTTCTCTCACTTTTAAACACATGTTGAAAAACCGTAATAATAATTGGGCAACGGAAATAAAACAGGACCTAAAACGATGCATATACCTATAATAATAAGTTATAATGTGATTTACATGTTTATCTATTATTATATTGTATTATATATGGCACTGTAAAAAAAATGTAAAAAAAATAATAATGTCCGTCTCTGCCGCCGCCGCGCTGTCGGTTGTATATATGAGCGTTTTTCACGATCCTATGTTAATAATATGTAATTATAACAAAACACGCGTAGGCCATAATATACGGACCCCAATGCAAAAATTAAGCCAACTTTTTTGGAACTACTACACAACTATACCTACACGAGCATTAATGGTAGTACGAAAATAGATAGAGCTGAACAACTACTAGCGGATTCAATAAACCGACGACGACGGTTTAATTCGTTTTGAACACGCACGCGTCTGCTATACGCACAGAATAAAAAACGATGTCGGGCAATAACATAAAAAACAGTGCTAATATGATAATATGCCATTGTATTTTAGCCGACGTGCAGTGTCGATTGCAAATTATGCCGTGGATCGTGTATATTATAAAAATGTATAACTGCACAGCCTATATAGCGGCGGCGATGTATTCTCTCGTCGTAAATTTAAATTCACCTCGAAGAAAAAGACGAGCTCGTGTGTTTAATACTGTCACATAATATCCGCAGTTACTGTCTTCTGTTTGAGCACGTATAATGATTATACGTACTGGCGTATAATATCATATTATTTCAAATCGTATGTTTAGACATCACGATCATCCCATACCATAATATAATAATATTATTGTGTCGTGTGATTAACAACAGTAAAATAAATATATATTTTTTAAATAATTACTTACATTTAATACGTTTGTATAATAATGAAACCGCGCTCAAGCTACATATAAATATTTAATTGATAGTATTCTACGTATGTCAAATAATTACTCTTATCATAATATAGAAATATGTACGCGAGACAATATTTAGTTAGATAATAATGAAAACAATATTACTATAATTTTGAATAATGTTAACAGTGACATAAAAACATATTACATTGTACATTTAATTTACTCATAACATTTAATTTTTACCCTGAAACCAAAAAAATAAAAATAAAAAATAAACACGAAACTGAAAAACAATAGGTACCTATTTTAAAATCTTTCCAAACACAATATAACGTAATACAACATATAAGATAGTGTTTACAATTCAAATATTATAATATATAAATCTAAAACTTTTAACTATTTATATAATACGATTATAAATTATTTTTATTATATATACTTAGGTACAGTTATACCTAATATCATTTTAAAAACATGATTGATACAATTACACTGTTATCAGTATGATATTTTTAATATCAACTGTAATGGTATTATATATACCCATTGCCAATTACCATTTTAATTATATTTTATTTATTTAAAATAGAAAGTTTTTCTTTTAAAACTCAAATAATCGAAATTGTGATACTTCCGCTGTTTTAACAGTTTATTGACTTTGGTATTTGTTTAAAATTTAGAAAGTCTGAAACTTGCATATACTTGGACTAAAAACTTTACCCCATGTCCAATTTTATTCTTGTAAAAAAACTTTTACTGTATACTCTATTCAAATAGACTTATTTCCTAATATAAAATAATGAAAAGGATTCGGGCAACCCGTGGAGGCGGTTCATATAATTCCATTCAATATATCCTAATAAATAATGATAAAAAACATATTTATTTATTTTGAAGTAATTTAAAATATAATTTTCTAAAAGTTTCAACTGCTATTATTGGTTGTTATGGAAAAAGTTTAAAACATTTTATAATTCAATAAAATCGTATCGTCTTTACCAAGAGAGCATACTTTCAGAAGTTATATAATAATTTAGTTTATAGTATATATGAAAACACTAAAGGGTTGTGAAATGTTTATGAACTTGAGTTTAATTTCTCAACCTTGTTATTTCTCGTTTATATTTAATTTTTTTCTCCAATAGTGTTTTTCTGAGTAAAAACGAATATAAAAATAAAAGACTGAGTTAATTTTATTAAAAACAACACTTATAGGTTTATATTCTCATCATGTCCGTCCGATCGTATACACTGCATTGCCGTGGTTACTACAGTAGGTACCTCGTACCTATATTAACTATTAATATTTTTAGGTAAATCGGTTATATTTATTTAGTGATTTTTATTGGTACATGGTACGCATGTTACACAAATTCGTTATTATTATTTAATACTATACTCGATATGATTGTTAGATATTTTGATATTATGAATTCTAGAATAATTTATATTTTCATGTGATACTACAATATTTTCTTTAAAACGTGAAATCTAAGAATCTAATTAGTTTTATTTTATTACAATTTTTGTAAGATACCACGAAATAACACTTTAGGATTTAACATAATATTTGCATATGAGTATATTATGACATAAAATAATTGGCATGGACTTATTATCCTTAGTACACAAAGTTAAATAACTCAAAAACTATTCGTTCGAATTTTGATTTTGATACGTCAAAGTTTTCAGAAAAAGTATCCGCTCAATAATTTACAGCTGAAAAGAGGGAAGGTTCTAATTTTAAAAAACAGAAGTTTACACAGTTCACTCGAAATAACGGGAGTGAGGATGCTTGGCGAATCACCCTGTATAATATGTATTATAGTGTTATTCGAACTTTGTTGCACCTCTGCAGCCAATGATACGTACCTATAGGTACCTACCTCCAGCTGTATATACGGATCCACCGCCACGGTAGTGCGTGGTCTGCTTATACCGAACACGCATTATAGATTTCACCATTGTTCTTTGGACAACGATCGTTCCCGATTTGCATAATATTATATATACCTATATATAGTATATACGATATTATACACCAAAATGTTCCGCGCCGGCTGGTTAACATACAGGCGCCCCGAAAATAAATAAGCGCAGTAAACAGCCGGAAGTCTCGTGCTTTTATTTATTTATTGTTTTTCTTAATAGACACATACCTACACACTATAATACTATTATAATATATACGCCCAAATTCAACACACGTCATGATATTATATAATAAATGTATAATATTATTATATATTATAAATTGGGAAAATGTTAATTTTTACTAGGTTTATAGGACGGATGGACGTATTTTTATCGCCCTCCGCCGTGTAATTTTGATTTTGACCGAGAAGGTTTGTCGTACAAATTTAAAATTTGGTTTGCAAAACAACGGAAATAATGCTAAAAAAAGCAAAAACAAAAAGGAAAAAAAAAATATTTTTACCATGATTGGGATGAAGAACGTGTTTCTTGCCCCCTCAATGTATTTTTGATTTTTTGGGAGTGTCGTGTAAATTTCAAAATTATGCTTGAAGATATTCATACGAATGGCGTGATAAATATTTGCAATGATATTATTTTGAAAATGGAATATTATTATGATGCAAACTAAAATAAAAAGTAATAAATGTGACTTCATTTCAAAAAACATTCGATCTATATTTTGAAAAATGATGGCACGATAGTATTATTATACACCCACCTCTGCAGTTGCATCGTTTATTTGCATATCGGTACCTACGACTTGTGCGACGTTCGCGTCTATCGTCACAATATTTTCATTACCTATGAAAAATGTTTGTACCGTTTATATATAATACCGAAGTACAAAATATGTAGATACGTTAAATAATTATTGCGTACTCGCAGTATAACTCATAGCGTCTCGTCTAATAATATTATCGACATAAAAATCCTCTCGTATTTTCGGTTTGGTATTAATCGCTGTCACTGATAATATACACCGTACCAGCGATAGACAACGCTTATTAATAGTTACCATACCACGTAACAGCGAATCGCGGACTTTCCCGACCGTTTTCGATGTAGTACGAAATCCCCCCCTCCCCCGTCATATTTTTGATGCGGACATTTCCCCCCCACCGCCATGTTTTCTTTAAAGTTTACTATTTAATAATATTATACGTTTGAGGGAAAATGTCCATTTACCGTAACAGCATATATATATATATACATTGCACCTTAATATAATGTTATAATCATGTATAGTTCATTATACATTGTAATATATATAAACTGTATAATAATACGATAGTAAACGCGCACGTGTATCATAATAATATTATACTGTTATCTGCGTTATCGTATATATAGTCAAACTTCCGAATAACGCAGCCTACCAGACGTTTTTGCGCTATTTATTAGAAAACGTATTCTCATTCTAATGCGCATCCCGGCCCCCGCGGGGTTCACCTTTGAGTTATCCCCGATAAGCATTGCATCCCGGGGCAGTTCGACCTTAAACGGACCCGCACGGCATTGTATAGGTAGGTAGCCTCTCAAACGAGACGTTTTCATATTATTATATGCGATCCTTTAATTTCGCTCGAATCGTAAATACCTCGAGGCTACGTTTTAATAATATTATAATTTTGAAGCAAAAAACTTTTTTTACCTCTTATGATGATCATCTAATGTTTTGCCGTAATGCCGTTTTGTGTATAAAAAAATTGTACGACCTCGCGTTAAATTATTCACAACTTGTTTTTTTTTTAAAGCTTTTTAATTCTTTAATAACACACAACGCACAAATTATGTACAACATTATTTATTAACACAGTGTAATCAATGTGATAATATCTTTGTATCTATATGAAAAAAAAGTATTAACAGCCATCGGGTATGTCTCAACGAATTTGTGTTTATTTTTCAATTTTATCTTAACAAGAATAACATTTGGTTGCTTGAATCTAGAATTGTTAATTAATGCGTGTCACAATGTATTATTTAAATATGTAGTGTGCTATATGCCATCCTGCATATTGTGTCACAGGAATATTATTACTTTTACACGTTTCTCTGAAACTAAAACAATTTTTTAACGTACTGTGCTTATATGTATACTCATATCAATTTCAGCAAATAATATGTAGTTACTATTATTCATGGTAAAAAACAATTTTTAAGTCACAATATATTTTATAAGCACCTGTTGAAATTTTGTAACATTATTATTTAGTATTAACACAATATTGGAAACACTTTTTAGTTTCTGTGTGTATGCAGTCTGCTGACTTATTGGAGTCATTATTGTATTTATTGAATTACAATAATATACATACTATTAAGAAAAAAAAATAGTAATAAAGTGTTTGCGATCATATTATTATTATAATTGGTATATTATGTTTGAAATATAATAATATAACCAATACGTATTCAGGACAAATTATTAAATTATGACGAACTCAATTTTTTTTTTAAATTTTTTAAATTTAAATGATATCATTATGTTTAAATTTCAAATAATCGAGATAATTCGATGTTATAATAATATTATATTTCAGACGAACAAGTTCACCAGGACTATCCATCACTATGTATAATAAATGTAATATTAAAAGACGCGAAAACGGGCGTGAACATCGTGACCCATGCAAAACAACGTGTTTAATCTTTTTAGCCGTCTCGGGCGAATGTTTTGCCCAAAATTAAACGTCGATCGCGGACGTTTTTGGATTTTATCCACTTGGTGTACATGGTTAAAATGGTCTAATCTAATATAGGCCGTTTAATTTCCAGCAAATGAAATCGCGAACGATTCGCCTAGTGTGTAAGGATATTTAAGACTTAAGTTGTATATAATAATATAATACACGAACGTGGTTTGATATACTATTATAAGTGTTAGTTTGAACCGTTGGTGATGTTGTGGAAGAGAAGAAACCGTCATCGGATCGGCCGGAGTGTCGGAATATAATAATATACAAGCGACGGGTCTAGGGGCTTGGAAAGTTTGGACGGGACGAAGACGACGACGATCATTAGATAAAATTATTTAATTGGAACACGTCGATTGTATTCAATAGTACCTATATAATATAATTAACAGTAGTCACATATTGCACCGCATAATATAGGTATATTGTTATTTTCATATGCACTGAATATTGTGTTTTTGTTCGAGTAACTCGACGACGATGACGACAAGTACAACTACAACAGCGGTAGTGGTTTGTAAACCTTATAGTCGTCTCTCGGCCGTCATAATAATATAACATTATACTACACGGTTTTCCTATAGGACCCGACACGGTTCCGCGGGCGGTCAGCTTGTAAGTCGTAAATTATTACAATATACATACACACTATTATAATAGACGTACGCGGTAATAATATTAATAATAACCCGTCGCGATCGAGTCCACACCACACGGGCATGTTGACGATGTAGCATTTAATATTGTAGTGTAGATATTATATTTTACATATTATCATATTATTATATTCTATCCACAGGTGTGCAAGTGTGCAACGTGCTTAATATTATGCAGTATACCTGGATACGTCGTCCTGCCTCGCCGTAGTATTGGTCACGAGGTATGATCATATTATACAGTGTGCACGGACGACAACAAAAACAACAACAATAATAATAATATTATTATTATTATTTTTACTATTGTCGTATTAATACGCATGTCGTGTCCCACACGCGCACTGCTAAGTATATTATTGTATAATCTATACACTGCGGTGACTTGAGCGCACAATACGGGTAATAATATTATGAAAAAAACAAGGTGTTTATTATATTATTATATTATGTGCGTGAATAATAATATATTGTGTGTACTTACCTGTGTAATAATTTATATTATATTTATACATTTTAATAATATATGTATTATTGTATATTATACGCAGTGACCTTGACGCGTGAATCGTTATGAATCGTATTATTTTAATTTAATCGAGGTGGGCGTTCTCGCGGTTGTGAAATTCGTGTGTGACTCGGCTACGGATCTGACTAGCCAATAATAATAATAATTTCTCCTATATTTTACACGCGCACGCTGCCCCCCGCACCGTTTCTAGAAGACGGCCACGGTTGCTCTGTGCGTATATTATAAACGTTAATATTATAATAACTCGTCTGAGCTTAATAGGTAAGTCACCGCAATAATAATATCATTATTATAATATGGACGAGCGTAGTGCATAATAATAATAATAATAATAATAATAATAGCCAATAGGTATGGGACACGCCCATATAATTCGCGCGTCTTATTAAATATACTAGGTACCCTATACTTGTTGCGCAAGCTCATCCACAGCAGCAGACGAGACATTTTCACGAAAATTTAAGTATTTTAATGACTTGTGTGTGTTGAACTGGTCAGACGAGACACGTGCATATTATTATAACCGTCCGAGCGTGTAAATGAATATTTTAATGTCTATAACGATGATAATGCCCGTGTGGTACCTACTATATTGCCGATTCGCACAAATATAACAAGTCGAAAGTCAAGTTCATTTTTACATTCAACTCGACACTAGTTTCTGTGTATAATAGTAGTATAATGTTAAACTCTTGTCAATTTGTATAATTTTTTTTTTTACAATCTAGCTACAAGGCATAATGAGCAAATTTGAACATATTATAAATAATTTTATAACATGAAACACAAGAGGAGGGAGGCCATCCAGTAATAGAACCCAACGTTAATTTTTTTTTAAATTAAATTAAATTATAATGGTCTGTTAGCCGTCAATCGTTTAGTAAATCACGACACCTATTAAGACGGCCGCGGCCTGGGGGATTACTGGGAAGCGAGTTGGATGCAAGTTCAGCAATTAAAGGGTTATAATGAGACTGTAATTTAGAATTAAATTTTTTTTAATGTTTTGTGGCTAATTGATTTATTGTTTCTATTTTAAAGTTATTTTGAAATGTGGAATTTGATACGTACCATGATGCAGAAGAGGGATAATGTGGAGAGTGATGAATTGGAAGGCCTGGAGGGTACGTATTTAGAATGGTTTTGGCCCAGATTTAGATTGAATAAACCCAGATAGGCCTTAATAGAAATTTGTAGATGGTATTTTTTTAGTGGAAATTTATATAATTTATACAATTTTTTACGATTGTTAAGCATTATAAGACTGTCTAATAACTAGAGTCGAGTTAATATAATAATATAGTATAGGTATTCCAGTTTATTTTATAAAAATGAAGACAATCTGAAATGATAATTTTTGGATTTGTATTATTGTTGGTTTAAAAAACCTTCTAACATGGCCAAAAAAAGTAAGTAGAGACTTTGTGATATCTAATGAGCCATATATTATTATAGTATTTTACTGTATAGAAAAATTATTTTATATTTTACTTGGAAATGTTGATTTGTACTGCCTACGTTTTTACCGTATGCGAATTTATATCAAATTTAAATTAACATAATAATATTTTCACTTAATTTAACCGAGTTAAAAACTGAAATTTATCGGTCCAGCTACGATTTAAGTAAGTTAGGTTTATTACATCGCAATATAAGAATAATATTTATAATAATATAGGCACTGCGTAGTAGACCGCGGTGTCAAACCGAACGGAGTACGTGTACGAAAATCCGTTGTCGCGCGTGGGCAGACGGGTTAGTATTATTACGAGAAGAGAGGCCACCGCACGCGCGTGTACATCAGACTTGTTCGACCCGAAGCGTCGTGTATACTAGGTATATTATACAATAATAAAAAAAAATAATAATAAAATAATAATATATAGTATAAAATATACTTGTTGTACATCTATATAATATACTATATACCTATTATGTGTGCACTGCGTAAACTACAGTTTCAAAAAGTTATATATCGTACAATCACGACGAGTCGCGCCCACGCCGATCATGACATTATAAGTTCTATAACCGCGGTATAATATTATATATTATTAAAATAACGGTCGCTGCAGTTCAACCGATATCGCTTATGTAATTTAATAATAATATAACACGTTATCGTATTATTGTTGTACGCATAACGTCTATAATATACGGTCAACCATCGTTGTGAAAGCATCGTTGTGTGATCAGTTAAAAAAATTATTTCATCAATGAGTTTAGATGTCATAAGGTCGAGTAATACTTCACAATAGTAAAATATCACAAGAGTGCTCTGCGGCTGTTTTTCCTGTAAGGTACCTAAACTACTATAGGTACTACATTATGCATATTTGCACACCATCGACGGAACGCGGAGATGGTCCATACCAATATCGTTTAGCTCATATTATTGTTTTTATTAATATTACATAATATTATCGTTGCAATCGAATAGAATGATTTTTTTTTATTATTATTGCGTGCTCTCATTATTTTAGGCATCTTTATATAATAATTAATAATACATTATTACAGTACGGTTGCACCTTGCACCCGACGGATTGATTACGGTCAAAAGCAATTTTAAGTTTATTTGAATCGTCATCACAAACTCGAGCAGAATCGATTATGTCTAGATTCGTTCTTTAGATCATACATTTTTTCCACACCATAACACCACAAAAACACGACACCTAACACATTATTTATCATTAGAATTTCTATAAAATTCAAAATTAATATTCTATCGTGAGAACTATACTTCGTGCACCAAAAACTTGGAGTGAGATTCCAATGAGGAGACCATAATTGACCATTATTAGAATCAAAATTAAGTCATATTCGTGGTTAAGAGAATGTTGTTTTTCAAGAATAGCTAATAATCGTGCGGGTTATATACAATTAATTATGGTCCCAAAATAACTGAAGCATTGCGAATCATATTATTTTATATGGTATCATAAATGTCAATATTTTGTAACGTGCTAATAGTCACTATTGAATCCAATATAAATATGACATACCGCCGTAGGTATAGTATATTATACGTACTAATACCAATATATTATATAAATTATTGTATAATATTATAATAATTATTGAACTAGTTAACAATAGGTACTGTCTGTAATTTAATTTGCCGAATCATATTATTATTGCATGTTACGTAAGACATAATAATGGACCACTACATGATTATTATTTTTGGCAATATTGTAAATTTAAAATCTATATTTTATTGGTTTCTTTAAAAGGATAACAAAAAAAAAACCACTGAAAAAATTGTGCTCCTTAAAAATTATGCCAGCTATTTTGCACCGTGTACATTATTATTTTAATATTATTACAATACCGTGCGATTAAAACCAAAATAAGTCGAATTTAGGGAACTTAGTTAATATTAAAGATGATGAATAATAAAAAGTTTTGCTAGTTTTGCCGTGGCATGCATTACGTGTGACGTCTGCGATTAATATTCATAGTTGGCTATTATTCATAGTAAATAACACTGGTCTAATATTACCAGCTTACTAATAAAATTATGATAATGGTACCAAAAATATATGTTAAAATGTACGAAAAATAATAACCATGTATAGGAACTCCAACAGTATGCTTTGTCCGTATATACATTGCGTGTAAGTATAATAAAAATAACTCCGCACGTATGATGTACCTTAATTTCGTTTTTTTATACAGACCAGTCTCACAATAATTTGCAGGTAATATTGTTGTTCGTGAAATGTGTATTTTTTTTCATCATAAACACTTTTAGACCGTAATTTATTTTGAAAACAATAAAAACAACCAGGCATTATGTTATTATTTATCGTCTTATCGATTACCACGTGGTGCTTATTATTTTTTTTTCGCAATAGTGTGTTTTATAGGCCAGCTGACGGACAAACGAAAGTCTAGGTCCAGTCACCAGTTGTAGACCGAGTTTACTGACCCGCATCCGAAGTCCTTGTAAACAATATGAACACGAGTAACAATAATCATATTTTAAAACTAAAAAAATAAAATAACATATTATGCTTAAGAAATTTGGGAAATCTTGAGATTAATTGTTTACAAAGCGTATGTGTCCTTATAGCTAATATTACTTACGTGGCTACGTCCTATACACACTTGCAAGTTACTTTAGATATATTATTAGCATAATATGGTTACGAGTTTCCGACGTGGTCAAATTATATGCTGTTAGTTAGTTTCCATTGTTTACTACTTACTTTAAACTATTACGTTAATCGTCTATTAAAAATTATATACATATTGAAGTAAATGAAGTATCAACTCGTTGAATATCCATTTTTTTTTTAAATGTTGATCATTTTGTAGGTACCTAATATTTTTAGTATCATATTGTCTTAAATAATATCAATAAAAAAATGTTATTTCATACTTGGTATTTCGTCAAAGTCGTTAGACGACTGCCGTTCTATGATCCAATTGAAAAACATTATTTTAAAAATGTTTAGAATATTTTAATTATTTCAAATATTTACGAATAGTCATATATATAAGACTGAATCGATATTTTGTTGGTGACGCTATAACTCGAAAACGGCTGGACTGATTTGTCTAATTGTGTTTTTAAAAAGGTTGGCAATAGTTTAAATAAGGTTTTTTGTGAAAAAAAAAAGTTGAAAAAATTGAAAAATTCTGGAAAAACTAAAAGTGATTTTTTCGATGGAATTCAAGTAAAATCTCCGTTTATTTATAGAGTTTCTATTGGTTACATATTTTATTACCAGGGCTAGGATTTGTATGCAATAAAAAATTGTATAATATGCATTTTATTTACCAAAATATGCAAAAATATGCATATTTTTAACTTTTACAAGATAAACACAAAATAAAGTTACAAAAAAAAAATATTTATTTATTGAAATACATCAGTGATTGACTGTATGTCTTAATATTATATTATATTGAGAAATAAAATAAATAAAAATTATTTAGAAATAAAATGTATAATTCACATTTAATGCGTGTGTTACATGCTACTACCACATATTTTTTTAAATTTTCGAACATAAATTATCGGAGATTGGATCGTAGTATGGATTTATATTAAGCTCCGTTCAACGTCACATGGTGTAGTTGGAGCACGCATATTTAAATAAAGAAATATGTACCATAGGATTGTATTTATAAAAATAAAATGTATGTTTGACATAAAACCAAGTTTTATACTTTAATCAGCAGGGCTAGAATTAAATACGAAACATTAATATTAAATTATAAATATTAATTGCAAAATATACTATAAAACATGCATTTTTCGCATTCTTACAATCGAAATATGCAATAATATGCATTTGATCCAAAATATGCAAAAACATGCAAAATAAAATCACCACCATTTATCTCGTCGTGAGGTGATTCGTGGACATTACTGACAAAATCAACAATCAGAAGTCTCAAAAAAAACATGCTGTTGCATAATATAAATCCTAGCCCTGTTTATTACTATTAATACTATTACATTTGCAAGTCCACCCTACGACCCGTGTGAATTTTTTTACTTCGTAGAAGTAGAATATGGTTGGCGAACTTACGAAAATTCGGTACACCAGCCGGCTGTATGTAGTAGTCGCACACTCGCACGTTTCGACATACGCTTTAACAATATACTTTTGAGTTCCGGAGGTGCACAACCTACGTGCAGATGGACAGTGGACACGCAGTATATTATACTCATAATACTGTGCTCGTAATAATTATATTGTGTTAGGTCTGTCCAGAAGACCAGAACTCGCGCGTCGTTTGTGAAATCGTAATATTATTATTATTGTGCTTAGTACAACAAACGTTACAATATACGCAGGCGGTTCGCATATTATCATACTACCTATATAGTACATATTATTATTATACGTCATACTCGCGATATTATATATTATTCAAGCCGAGGAGTCGTTGTATTATTGTGAACATGTATATAATATTGTAATAACTAATGATAATTGGCATAGGCGGCACAGGAAATCGCGGTTCTTACACCACGGATCACAACACCGAACACAATGTAATATAAAATATACTACGGGCATTATAGTCATAGCCACTTATAGATGCACAGAATGTATATATTATTATCGCGATGATGCACCGCGTTCAATAACAATAATTATTTTATTATACCTAGTCGTCTATTATATTGCAGCTATCGGCCACCGAGCACACAGGATTGCGGCCTACAGGAAGTCGCAGCAGGTGCAGGATAAACCGTAGCTATATAATACAAGAAAGAGTGAGGTGTTTTTATTTATAAACTGTATTTCAACCGGACACACCGCTTCCATCGGCTATGCGTGAAAACACATAGGTACTCTTTACATCACTCCCTCTCGCTCGCTCGCACACACAAACTGGGGCGCGTGCTCAGTTATGCACTGACGCTCTGTGTCATATATACTTAAGTACTATATATAGTATATACCATAATAAACGGTTTACGTGATCCTGCAGGATGTGCTTCCCGTGCAGTTTTCCTTCGTGACCGTTATGGTTATATATACTTACCGGACAACGTGCGTTTTTCTCCGTAGACCATAGAGCCGATATAATATTATAATGATATTACGATTCCGGGGTTAGGCAGTCGACATTTCCGAGGCCTTCTTCACAAACTTTGGCTCGCGGTGAAGGGGGCTGAAACGGTTTTCACTGCCTAAATTTATGGAATGGTATCATATGGAACGGTAATTATTATTACTAGGAATAGATCGATTCGACAGTAAAATAAATAGATCTGTGTATATATAATAGCAATAACGTTGCAGGTCTTACTATCACAGAAAAAAAACATACAATTACACTATTAGTTATGGTTTAATTTGTGTGTATCATTAAAACAATGCACGTTATCGGTTTCACAAAATAATTTACTCGAATTAACTGCACTGCACTTTTTCTGAAACAATATTATGGTATTCATTGAATACCGTGTACATTAGAATATTATTGTGCAGTTTGAAACTAAAATTAATGCTGTATTTTAGTCGTACTTTCAGGTCTCCTATCATTTTTTTATTTTAAGATTATCGCAAACCAGACACGTTCGATCCAAACGATTGTTAAAAATAACATATTATTGTTTGGTTGCGTGTTGTCTGTGTATATTTTATTCGAGTTGTTATATTATAGTCGTACCCATACAATAAATACATATTTTAATTGCACAATAATAATAATGTGTCAGAGCAGTATTATTGTCGCGGTCGCGGCGTGGGCGCTAACTGTTAAGAATACAACAACCGATATAATGAGCTTTCAAATTCGCAATATTTATGTCGGTGAATCTAATCTCGGAAAACCATGAATCATCCTAAATCATCGGGTGGTACTTTTTTTTATTACAAATTTCGTCTTATTTCCCATAACTTATTCTGTAAGCTTACATAATGTACCTATATTTATTTATAAATATATATATATATATGTGCATGTGTGTGTGTTTTGACAAGAGGGTTGGGGATTGTCAATAAGCCTCGTTATCGAAACGACTACCTACGACAAAATCGGAAAAAATATACTATATAAATGTATAGCTTACATTCGAATATGAAAACCTAATAATAGAATAACCGATGGAACTTTAATACATATAAGGGTAGATTTGACGAACGATACCATTAGAGGGGTACATCATACATCGTACATAATAATAATAACATAATAATTATATAAACTATTCGAATCTGATAAATCCTCAAAATAAACCACACGATTGTGTATGTTTTTGATAAGACAATTTAATTTAAGTGAAATGAACGAGATTATTCTAAAAACATTTTTAATTACTATCAAGCTCCTACGTTTATCAATCACTATAGTAATAGTTTTATAGTGTACATGCAGTGTATTTTATAGTTTTTGTCTATTCATTCATATTTTAGATTTTGAGAGAAGCTCACTACAATTATGTGTTTTTTTTTCATTTTGTCGGTGTTATTACTTATATTACCTGTTAGAACAATACAAAATATGTCAGTCAAATTTAAACTCTGAGGGTAGTTTCTGGAAATTGTATATTTGTATCAAGTTTGTATGTTGGTGGTCAAAAGTAAAAATACTTAGTACTTTACCAAATAACTGGGAAAAACAAAAAATATATCAGAAAAAACGGATAATGCCAAATCAGTTTTCGCCTAAGACAGATTTTGTTATTTTTTTTTTTTTGTACAGTGGTCTCCGCTATTCAGGAAATCGAAGTCGTAGACACTCGAAACATTCCGCTATTGTTTGATTCATTATCGTTGATCTTCTTCTCAATGAAATATTCAGTTTATTTAAATTCATTAATTTTTTACGGTCATTTAAATTTATTTAATTTTTTTGGTGTTATTTATAGACTTGGTAAAAATGTTTAAATATACATTTTGAAGAATTTTTTTCTCACAGCAATTAAACAATATTAATAATAAATAATAAACATAACATTTAAAATCAATACTGAGTACTGCACAACGTTTTTGGCTCAGAATTGTTTTTAATATCATGTGATGAATTATCGTTGAATCCAAATGTAACACTCAAAATCTACTATGGAGCATAGTGACTTCTCCAGCTTTATTAAAAAAAAATAAGATATTCCAAAGCTATCAATAGCTTTTACGCATATCTACTTATTTTAACCATTATACCATATTCATTAGTCACATTTATTATAATAGAATAATTGTTATTAAACTACCTAAAAAATGTAAAATAATGCGTAATATATTCATGCTAAGTAAAAACTGAGATTATTGTCGATCTATCAAGATACTTTAAATATTGTAAGATATTATGATTCATTAACTAACGACTAACGTTAGTTATTTATACGATTGTGTAAGTCTTATAGTTTAAGGACAATACGTCGAATGGTGTATAAACATAATATAATAGGGAGAATATATATATATTATAGCGAATAAAAAACGATGAGATACCTTGTATAATATTATTGTAGTTCGTCTAACAATTTGTTGTAGTGGTAATAAATATTCACGATTAAACTGTTATTATACGTGCAACAACTATGTTTGATTAATGTTCCTAAAATGTAAATTTCGTATTTCCACATTGATTGATGAACATATTTTTATTTATTTTTTTGTTTTAGTTTATAGTCGATTGTAATGATTTTATTATTGCTATTTTTTCACAACGAATAAATCAAATATTAAACCGTAAACGACGATTGTTATCTTGTTACTCTATTGTCTTCTACTCGTGGCAATCAATAATACAAAATGACACTAGAATAAGAGATTGATAGTGAATCAACGATTGGCGCCATTTAAACACGATAAATAAATATCAGTTTATCACGATTGATGATGGTTTGACACGTCTTGATGATGACAAAAATGTAAAATATTTAAAAAATAGTTTTTGAATCGATACGACGTGATTATAGGACGTGATATTTACAAACTGTTAGTTATTTTGAATTTGATATCAAATCTACAATCAACTTTACATTATAAAATTTAATAAACTATTTTGGTAATTATTTGTTATTTTTATGTGGAGTGGAAAAAACAACAATTATTTTCCTATCCGGCTATCCCGATGACGTTAACAATTTAATTTGCTTTTACATCACAAGTTTTATATGTAGTGGAGGTAAAAATATATTTTTTGGATCTCCTAAAGGAATTGATTGAACACTATTTGTACCGGGCTCATAAAAAATTCGTTGATTCCAATTTTGTTTAATGTAATGGTCTCCTATAGCACGAATATCCCACATGCACAATATCAAAAGCAAATTTCATAAAGATAATAATATAGATTAGATTATATTTTAAAATACAATCGGGTACATCGGTACAATATACGTATCTAAATCCGTATACAACATATACTACACAGTATAATACGTATTCATTGAACGCATTTTAATCGATCTCATTTTAAAAAACTATACGTGCTAGAAGAAAATGGAAAACAGATTTGAAATCAGCATGAAAAAATCTATTTGGTTTAGTTTAAATCATCAGCTATTATTGATATTATATCCTTTGTTTCCTCTCGAGGGGTGTCTTCCTTGCTGATGTATTCTCTAGTTGCAACTAAGTTCTCGTTTTGAGCGGTCGTCAAGTTTCCTTCTACGATGACGTGTTCTGTATTTGGTAGACGGGTCGCCTCTTCCCGTTGCTGCTTAATCTGCTGACGATGCGCACGCTGTTTATCCTCAAAACGTTGCAGTGCGTTTTTTCGATAACCACCGTACACGACTCCCCCCAGCAGCATACACCATCGGGCTGCTCGAATCACGGGTGACACGTTGACTGGAAACTGAAAATTTCTGACCATTGTACGGAAATCGACTAGAATTATATGTTGAATATTGTTTTATTTAACTATGACGTCGATATGTATACTATATACCTATAGTTTATTTATTTGAAAAATAAAACTGATACTATGCAGTTTTTTTTGTAAATATTTCTTCGGTATCTGCGTAATATTATAATATATAAAGCAGTATTAACGTTTACGATAGGTTTGAGTCAATATAAATATTAATAAAACACATGACTAGAATAGGAAATAAAATAATTGTACTAAAATAAACAATTCGTCGTAGGTAGGTAACATGTTGTAATATTATTAGGTCGTATAGCTAGTGCAGAGACACGTTTTTCATTTGTGAATGATGTCGTCGTTCCTTGGTTTCAACTGTTGGAAATAAAAAGTTGAAGATACTCAATACTATTTTAGTTTAATTAATTAACAAACCGCAAGCATATAATATCTTAAAATTAAAAATTTATCATCATAATATTATTATGATGATAAATATTGCTATTCTAGTTATATAATTGCTTAACGTAGGTCGTTAATGTCTTAATGGTACGTGCGACTAATGAATCCGACATAATAACTAATAAGTCAAACAGACTTGCAATCACTTGCTTGCGATTTTTTAGAATATCCGAAAAGTATTTTTTCTTTTTTTTTAGCAGACCTAGAGTATTTGTTTTTACTATTCTAAAATTATAGAGATAACGCTAAAACTGACGAATACAATGTCTGTAGGAATATAAAAGCCGTTTTGTGAAGTTATTATAAATTGTATTAACATAGGTTTATACATTTATTTGTGTATGTGTGTGTGTGTGTGTAGTTTTTTGCGCTAAACGTGTTCGGATTCACAAATTTCAGCCTGTACACTGGCAGGTCTCACTGCGATTAGACTTGTTAGGAAACCGACGCCGGTTATTATTACTTTATATACTCGACGCGTATTACGATTGTCGATGAGATATATATTAATATATTATTATCATTATTTACTATATTGTTTAGCGTAACTTTGTAGTATAGGTACTATATAGTAGGTACCTACTATGTATTTTCGATGACTTCGTACGCACCCTTCCGAATTCGATTTATATTCATGGTTTACGGCCATGGAAATAATAATAATGTGGGTAAGGCACATCGGTGTATCAGTAATAATATTATAAACATTTTATGGTAGGTACATGTTTTTTTAAATTAAAATTTATAAAATATATTTATTGTGGTCGGGTCGGTTGGCCGGTCAGCCGATACCCGTGTAATTATTGCAGTATCGGATGTGAAAGGTTCGAAACTAGATAGGGACACCTAGTTATTTTTTGGAAATTATAATATTCGACTACGGCGGCCTGAGTATTTGTTGTACGTACCAGCTAGGCAAGTATATTATGCGACGGATCTCAGTATTATTAATTGTCTGTGTATATGTATTTTACTTATCAACCGAGTAGGTATAGCATAATACATAAGCAAAACTAGACATTTTAATTGTGTCAGAACAAAAAACATCAAATTTGTCCTCCATCCAAAGTCATAAATTATTCTTTATATACCTGTTTTGTGACTACTGAATCTTTAGAATGATACAACGCCCATACACATTATTCAGTATAGGTTTATGCGTATAATTCTCTCAATATCTTACTCATATAGAAATAACATTGATTTACCCATTAATTACTGCGTAGTTATTAAGATTTTTTTTTTAAATATCAATAACTGTAAATAATTTTTAATTGTTGTCTCTCATCTGTTAATTTTCTAAAGAAGATGCCCCCTGTCAGAGTTAGGTCAAGCCTCATTCGGACTCGTAGTTTTGCCTATGTACGCGTATAATATGTTATGATAACACAGATCTCCTATGGTTTAGGTACGTGTATATATTAGTATCTTATATAAATTTAGCTTATGTTAAATATTATTATCTTTTGAAGTTGTATTGTATGAGTTTTTCAGATGGTTAAAAAAAACTATTCAAATAATTGCGGCCGCCTATAATTGTATTTGTAATAAGGTTCCGTAATTTCAAGAAGAATGTTAACAATTTAAAAAATTAAAAAAAAAAATTTAATTTAATTTTAAGGTTAAGTAACTAAATTGTTTAGTTTCTTTTAATTTAATTATTCAGAATTTTGTGTGTCAGAAATTAATATTTTAGTAAGTACATGGTTATAATATTGTAATAGTATCATGAATACAGGGTACATAATCAGGGTACATATTTAAAATCTTGAACATAAATAAATTATGTTTACTTTGTTTTTAGATTGCATTATTGATAATTATTATCACTTATAAAATGTTTAATAATATTATTACAACACTGAACACTGGCATATAGATACCAAATGAGTTGACCAAATCGATTAAATCTAGTTATCGTTTTAAAACTTGTAACATTTTTTTTTTTCAGTGGATGGATGAGTTTTACTTTTACTACAAAATAACGATTCACTAGTTTGGGCTGTTCTGAGAATAAATGTAAAAAAATAATATAAATTATTATAATTATTAGCTAACACGAATTCAAACAAAAAATAAACATTAAGTATTACTAGTATTTATAATCAATGGTATTACCTATATAATATTATGCACTTGTTATACATTATGCAGGTATAGCCTACAATCTACATACTTAACCTTAGTATTCACTTACTGTATTATATTATAAAAAAATGTATACTGTAATACTGTATAATATAATTATGTTACAATGTTATAAAAATAATTGCACAGTTTTGGGAAAGAGCGTGGAAACAACCTCGAACTAATTAAATGCACTCGGTAAAATATCGTGGAAAAATAAACAAATAAACTGTAAATATATGCGAGTGTGAAATTGTACAGCCACTGACCATTGAATGATGATTATTTTAACCATCTGTGTATGGACGAACTTTTAACCATTAAGACCTACCAAAAACAATCTGTCAGTAATATATATATATATATATATATACAATATACATATATAATATTATATTCGTTTTTCCACATCGGTTGAATAATTTGTCTAGAGCCCTAGGGGATTTGAGTCTTGATTCTTAAAGAAACCAAATGGCTCCACTAATAATGATAATTACACCAAACATTTTTAACAAAAACATGACATAAACCAATAATAATATTTTATCAACAATAAAAAATGAAATAAACCTTGATAAAAAAACAAAATCACTCATTCTTGGAATAAAGTATAAACGTTTACGTTTCAGTTTAGTTGTTTACAAACGTAGTCAAAATATAACCATTAGATAAAATACTATTTTTCTTGGATATAATATTATGAAACTTGTGGAGATAGAACATTGGTTAAGTGATATTAAAAAATATTATTTTTAAAAATTTATTAAACAGATTTTTAAAAATGAATTTTTCATGTAGGTGTATTATATACATTCTAGGGATCTTAATAAGTTTTTATAGCGAATCGTGAATAAATATTATTAATGTATTAATATTTTAAAAATATTATTCTCTGTAATTTGTGTTATAGTTGATTTTACTGTAAGATACATAAAAAAAAAAAATATTTTGCGTGAATGTGTTTTGTCTATATTGCGCATGGGTCAAAGAGGAAAAACCAATATTGCGCTGCCATCCTCTTAAGTTAAAAACCAACCTCTGTTTTTTATATTAAAATATCGAATTGCGGTAAAATATGTAAACATGTTATTATTACGAAGGAAGTTATTATTTTACGTTCGTCTTTTTATGAAAAGATCAAAATTCAAAACATTAAAGAAATATTGTATCTGTGATAATATTCTAATACCAATAAATGGCTTGTCAAATGGGTTCATGTATTGTTGTAGACCTCTTTTTCAATAATATTGCATGGTATAGACTATAGGTACCTCATACATCTAGTTAATATTTATTTTTATTTGACAGTTCAGCAGAAATTCGCCGGTTTACGATCGGTGGACACCCTGTACGTACACAAGTAAGTTATACTCGAACGAGCGGCTAGGGCATTAAACTAAAACGTCGGACGCGATTCAATAAACTGCCTCCAAGAGTTGTTTGGCCAGAGCCGCCGCTGTCGCCGCCCTCGTGGGAAATATAAACTCCAAAACTAATGGACGTTATCCGAAACGTGGCCGTCTGAGGTTTCCCGGAGGGCCCGACATTTCAGTGTTTTTAGTGGCTTATTTCTTATTTTTTTTTTGTACATTTTCTTAAGTCATAAAAAGTTGGAGAACGAAATCGGAATGTACCAGTGAGGTGTAAACAATTCACATGAGTTTTTGAACACGTGCGTACCTATATATATACTGTTTCGACCGTTCACTTATAGTTTGACCGTGTTATTAACATTCAGTCAGCGTGCACACGCCAAATTTGAGTCGAATTTCCCGGGCTTTTGTCACGCGTACGTTTGTGGATAAAAGAAATTGAAGATCATTAATGATCAATATACACTATTAAAACGTATTTTGTCGTGTATGAAATTATATCATGATATGATAATATGATATTTTTTGTATTTTAAAAGCTAAAATGTTTTCTTGGTTTACGAAAATTGGTATACGGTGAGTGTTGTAGTGGATACAACAAACTACGATAAAAGTCTAGGTAAATATTATATATTTACATTAGAACGATAAAAATCCGATAGTTTCCAATTATTTTAATTATTTTAAATATTTAATTATTAGTTTTATTTTAATTTCTAACAAAATGTGTAAGAAATAAAAATACTTAAAAACTTAGGCATTATAATTATTCATTTATTATGTATTTATGTACGTTTACAGTTACACTATACTATTATTTTACAGAACAATTTTTCGTAATAAAATGAAAATATTATAAAAATCTCACGTAATATTATTTACAAAATTTGTGTTACTTTTAATATTTTATAATTTCTTGAGTAAGTCATTATTATTTTTTTAATTATTCGAATAACATAAATTAAAGTTTTCGCTAAAACTAAAAAACTCGTAAAAGTTATTTTGTCTAATTTAAATTTTATTCAAATAAAATCATAAAATCTCTGTTTTTCTGAAATAAAATAGCGAATGATTTTACCGAGTCTTACATCTTACCCCGTAAAATGTTCAAGATAATTAAAATACAAACATCATGGTTACAAATTATTAGTCTATGCTCTATGTTGTGTACTTTCACATTATTATGATAATTAATAATCTGATGTAAATAAACTCTAAACTAAAATAAAATGAAAAAATTATACGTATTTTGGACGCAGCGCACGTTAAGAGGTGAAAAATCATCTTTTTAAATGTTGGTATACCTACGTGACTACATAATTTGTACGATATCAATAAATAACTGGTCGTCATAATACAATAACAAAATATTATAAATAATATATAATGGTATAACGGCACAAAGGAAGAGCATGTTGGCGATGAGCGGACTCGTAAAAACTGAGTTCATCGACTAAGAACAATTACTTTATTTTCCTTGCCTCGGGAGCGATTCTTTCGACGAAGGAAACACGAACGTATCTATATAATAATAATAATAATAATATGAACAGAGCAAACTTAAGCGTAAAGGTTTCACGACTACGTCTAAACTTATTACAATATAATATATTAAATTTATACATACCGAGTGTGTTTATATATACTAAACTATACCTGTATTATAATACCCAGGTATAAATTATTATATATATATATATATTATAATTTTATACCTTAAGGTATATAGTGCACGCCGTCTTTTTTATTTTCGGAAATCCAATACGCATTTACCCCATTAAAACCGTTCGAGCGAAATGTCGTGGCCGTCGTTAGGTCGAAAAGTGGAAATACTCGTCTGCCATATACCTACTATATGTAATATATAATATACAATATGTGATTTCTCCTGGGGCACAATATATATATATATATTTTTATATACTTATATAATATGTATTATATGGCCATATAGGTAAATATATACATATAAATATATAAATATATAAATATATACTTCCCCGTCACCGCGGCGGCGGCGGCGGCGGCGGCGGTCTACACAAGACACCCGTCTTATGTATATACTCATTATTAACATATACCGACCGCACACTGCACTGCACGCCGTGTATCCTTTCGGTGTTTTATTTTTACATGTATTTGTACACTGGCGGTCACGTCTATCGGTTCGATTTTTTTTCCCCGTGTGTAAATATGCATTTTTTACCCGCGGCGATCAACCTTTACATATCGATTGAATAATTATATCATTGTCGCGCGCGCACACGCACACCGGACACAATGTAAGAACGACAAACCCGGAGGTCTCCCCGGGCCGCATACAATGTGATCCGTTCCGACACGTTTGTATATTGTGTACACCGCGCTTGGAATTGAGTATTAGAGCTTAGAGTATTATATTATTATATATAATATTATACCCATGGTAGGTATAGTTCCGAATCTGAAAGACTTTTGGCCGCTGCCGCCGCACGACACACGCCGTATAATACAAATATTAATATTATTATTATTATTATTATTATTATTATTATACACACTGGCGCGTGATTCACGATCGTCGTCGTTTTCCGGTAGAATATCAAAACGTTTCGCCTGGTAATATCGTACACGATGTTCGAATATTTACGTATTTATTATAATATATGTGGCTATAAATACCGTCGATCAATAATGTTGGTATAGTATATAGCTGTAATACAAATTCAATTCTTGAAACTGAGATTTTGAAAAACCAATTATAACATAGATTGGTTTTTTTTTAATTTTCTCAAACTTGGTCTAACCGTAACATAATTGTAAGAATTTATAAAATCACTAAATAACCTAAACTGAAACCGAATAATTAAAAAGAAAAACGGTACGCAAAACCCAAACCGAAACCGTTAAAGTTGATATATATACTATATATTATTCAGCATTAAACAAATAAATTATGTTTAAGACATTCTTGATTAAATAGTTATACTGTTTTGCGATGGTTATTATATGTGTAAATACATTGATATTTAATATTTAGTATTTATTATTTACGATACGTTTAGAAAGAAGATTTAAACATTTTTCAATCCTTTCTTCTAATAATAACATTTTGCAATATTTCTAGAACCATAAAACTTGATCATGGTTATTGAAATCCTAATGTCTGCAGTACTATAAATACTGACAATGTGGCTAGTACCTTTATAGGAGAGTTAGTCTTGTATTAATTTTATTGCCAAACTATCTACTTTTTATCTCAAAAGGAACACAATCACTAAAACTACCTATGTGCCAGCAGCCTAATTGTAGGTAGTTATAGATTGCCCGTTCACTCATTTTATACGAATTTTAAATAGAGCTTTTTAGGCCAGGAATAACGTTTCAAACCACTAGATTCATTAATACGACCTGTATATTTTACAGACCTTATTGGAAGTATGCTATAGAAAATAACTCACAAATATTTAATAAAAATAATTGTGACGCTGTGTGGCCGGATCATACGTTCAACTGCGGAAACGCTCTGAGTGTACGTACCCGTAGCTCCCGGATGGGTGACCACCCCGCACCCGGGTTTTTCGCAACAAATCCTTGCCAAACATACAAAACGTGTTCTAACCAACCGCTCTCCACTCCACAATAATAAAACCTACCAAAAAACACATACAAACAGCTAATGACCATAGTTACCGAGCTTGAGTTCAATAAAAAATAAAAATATATTTATATTTATATTTAATAACATAATATTATATCGGTAGTATATAGCGGAAATTAGATTTGAGCAAATTAAGTAATCTTTATAGGTCTGATTAATGAAGCAAATGTCCTGAGACAACATAATTGTTACGAAAAACGCAACATCATGACGAGAACGAAAACAGCAACGTTGTGGGCATATGGGTATTGTGTGTTCAAAAATAAACAGTCGTATGCGTGTGACCGACGATCCGATATTATGTGTTATTTAATTTTGGGTTTGTTTTTAATAAAAGTATTTCCAATCATATTTTGTTGCGACGTTACCGTTTCGCCTTGGTGTTGATCTGAAATCGGCTAATTCGTAGTCTAAAGCGATTAAAGGTCTTAGCCTGTAACGTGCGAGTTAATTCATTGCCTTTTGATTTAAAAGAGGTGATACAACAACAGTATTTAAATCTGAATATTACAGAAATAACAGCAGTTAAAGGAAATTGTATTGAATGTTGGGTCAAGACTCAAGTCTACCATATGACAGTCGGTTAAAAATTAAAGTTGTTTTGTTTTTGATAGTTAATTTTTTTTTAAAAAATAAGAAACTGTTCAGTTAATCACGTTGGAGCACGTGAAAATAAGTCATCAAATCCACATAAGGATAGCAAAAATATAATTAAAATTACTATACCATTTTGCAATTGCTTTAATTTAAAAATAATAGAAATTACTTTTAGCTGGGTAAACAAAGTGACGATATTATATAGAAAGATGGTTTTTGATGATTTTTAAAGCAATTATTTAAGTAAATAAAGCTCAATTCAACTTTTAATTTAACCTTTAAAAGTAAATAGTAATTTATATTCTGATTGCTTGTAATTATATTCAACTTGACTAAGATATTTGGCAGAACTGTTCAAAAATTAAAGTTGATTATAATATTATTGCGTAAAAATGTAATTTTGATGACGTTATTACTTATTACTATAAGGCCCGGTTTTTCAACCGATTTTATTCGTCGAATAACCAAATATATTCGCAGGATACCAAAAATATGACATAAATATGTCATTTAATAAATTAAATTAAGGGCATTAAATTAAAATTAAAATTAATAGTAAATTATATTTAGTATATTCAAACTAAATACTGTTAGAAAATTATCTTCGAATTAACCATCACGATGTTTATACTGTATAATCATTTCATTATCGTATATTAACTATTATCACTAACAATAATATTCAAAAATATTTTCAAATTCGTTATATAAATAAATAAAAACGACATAGGTGTTACTATTAAAGTATTAAACATAATTTCTCCGAGTTATTTATCATTTGTACAATACATACATTTTTATTTAATAGCCTTATAGGGTTTAAAAATGAGTATATTTGGTTCAAGCATCGCGTGGTGCGTTCTATTTTTCATTACTATTAAGTCACTGATATTGTGGTGTGGGGTTGGTGAATAATGATTATTTTCATTATATTATTTATATATTTTTTTCAAAGCTTTACAGACTTCCTGGTAATAGGATTATTTATTCGGTTACAAAAGAAGAAACAGGAAACAGGTTTATATTATAGCCACAAGAAAATCATTGAAACTGGAATATAGTATATTATATAGTAGGCCTTTGAGTGAAATAGTAGGCAGCCATTAAGTTAACGCAGTTTCCGGTTGGACAGAAAACGTTCTTTCGGTACAATTCGTTGTTTTATTATTATTTCTTTGTTTTTTTTTTCCATTGCGTAAATTCATCCAAAGTAATACAAATGGTAAATATGAAAAAGTCTTAAAGGTTTAAAAAAATATAAAACAACTATAATTCCGGTTTTTTATGTCTCTTTTTTGGTTATTTACCGTTAATGAAAAAAAATCATAATTGCCAAATAATAATTAAAAACCATTTAACAGCAACAAACTATGTGCATAAAAATCAAAGTCTTTAAATCAAAAATGTTTTAACATATTTTATAAACCATGACAAAATATTTTGAAAGGTACAATATATAAAACGAATATTTGTAATTCTTTAATTATTATATATTGAGACATAAAAAAATATAATATATAATATAGAAATGATAAACCATTAGTTGTACAAAGTTAAAACAAAAAATGACTTAACACTTTTTATAGGATTAACAACATATTATACATTTATTACCTGTTTTACATATTATTTTTGTTTTATATGAATTATGTAAAAATTGCATAGTTAATTAATAATTAGTATACCTGTGTTGTAAACCCTAGTGTACCCTAGTTGTACCTGTTGTACCAGCCAATTTATGTATTATGTATCATCGAGTCATAAAATAGATAGATATAACGACACAGGCAGTTATATGAGTATAAAAACGAGGAAGAAACACAATGCAATGATTAATGCCAATAAATACAAATAGCAGAGTGGAGAACTACTGTGTAAGTATGTTCTATTTTTGTAATTTTTTTTTCAAATATCTATAGAAACAATAACACAATTATTAATTATACGAAAAATACATAATATTATTATAATAATATATGGAAATATTTTAATGGCGCAGTCTTGACGCGGTACGTCTATCGGAGTAATAAATTTGGCCCGGGAGCCTCGAGTGATTATAAATCGGTGCCCGACTAGGTCGACTTCCCGGAATACGAACATCGTGTTGCGCAGACCCCGTCGCGGAAGGTAAATTAAACCTGATAAAACGAACGAGCATATTATTATTATTATTATGATATTTAATATTAAAACATGGCGTCATAGACGTTGTCGGTGATGGCGATATTACATTATTTATCACGCTAGCTGACTGGCGGCGCAATTAAATTTGTAACGTTTCCATCGACTCTGCCGATGATTTAACGCGAGAACGACTACAGCCGAATGCCGACAACGTCGACGGCGCGGCAACGGAGGTCTCGATTCCAGGGCGAATAAAATATAAATACGGCACACGTAGTGAGACAGACAACGCACTATATAATAATACTACTACTACTACTACTACTACTACTACTAATTATAATATAATAATTAATAGGTACCTACTAAAAATGTTTATTGAAAACGTGTACAACGACTGCTGGGGGGGGGGGGGGTGGAGTCTTTATAATACAAAATTCGAAGACACGGGCAAATTTAAACCGCCGCGTTCCGAGGACGAAAGGAGACGAAAAAAAGAAAATTCTAGGTTGCAAACGAAAACTGGAAATAACAATAAGTGGACGCAAATAAACGTGTATATATATAATACTAACTGAATAACCAGGCTTCGCTCATGTGTTAATTAATAATCGATTCGTATAAACATTGTTTTTTTATTATAATATTAAACTATTTAAAGTGTAGCCCCATATGATGTATAATAATTTGTATAAATTATTTAAATGACACGCTAAAAAACCTCTAAACCACTAAACACGACGACTTTTAAATACGATATCCCTCACCGTCAGACAAAAAATGAAAAATCGGGCGACACTGTGACACACGGGAAAGTATTAATTGGACCAACTGTGTGAAAAAAAAATTGTAAAAAAAGTTCAAAAGTGTCGTCAGAAAATTAGAACATAAAAAAGGCCTGTTCTTTTATATAAGCAGGATATACAAACATAAACTGCAGGTACCGTCGCGTCGTTTCGAACGAAAACACCACATAGTATAATGACGTAATATTAGGTATATAACAACAACAATAACTACAGCAGCGGACGACACGACGGGCTGAGTGCGATTTTCCCTAATGAATGCAATGTCCCGGTCTGCACGGGACTGCACAGGATTGAATATAATATATGCATATATTATATATATATAAATATATAACAGACTATACAATATTATATAGTATATTCAGAGGTACCTATATATACTTGTATACATCTGAACATAATATTATTATTACTATATTATATGCATATAGACGACTGTGTTATAATATTATAATAATTATTACAATAGCAGTACAACTATATATATATATACGACCGATATTACTCTATGGCGTGCACAGACTGCAGTAGTAACGGATGTTTTTGATTGCGAATTCAAATACCTCAGATCGCACACGCCGAACGCGATATTATCGTCGTAATAATAATAATAATAATAATAATAATAATTCGATTTCGGATCTAATTTTGCACCCGGAAAACACTGTTCGGCGACCAGTTCGCGTACGCCCGCTGCGACCGTAGTGATAGTATGTAATCGAATTTGCTGGGAGCGCACTGATGATATAATACGTATATAGTCGAACCGAAAAATCGTACACGATATTACAATAATAAAATGATACGATGATACGTTTGGGTTTTTACGGTTACCTTTACGTCGTCGTTCGTCAAGTACTCGCGGAGACCAATAAATATATTATTAACGAATTCATATGCCCCCCCCCCACCCACCGCCATTCGACTCGCATTTATATTGCTTTTACAGTGCATTGGTTTCATCGCGAACGTTTTCTTATATTATATAACTTCAAGTGTATACGCGTAACTGTCGATCGTTTATCGGTTTTGTTCACCCTGAAAAGCGATGTCATTACAGCAGTGCGTTATGGTTTTCCATTGGGTTCAGTCGTAGGTTAGGCTCGTCCCGCTCTAAGTACCACTCGGAAAATAGAATTAGTTTTAAAAAACAAATTGATTGTAGCACATACATTATATGCAGTATGCAACAATTGCATTTCTGAAGTAACTCTACATTTTTTTTCTATTCAATATATAATATTTTATTGCTCAACGTTCTCCAAATTTGATGAAAATGTTTCTGAATATATTTTCATTTTAATTCGGAAACCGAAATAACGAATCACTAAACAAAGTAGTCGGTTGTATAAAAACAATGATGGGAAACGCTTATTTACATTAAAACAGCAAAGGATATTATACGTAGCTTTTTGTATATCATAAATAAAAAAACAATATTGCAAAACTAATTCTGCTTGGAAGTTTAACAATTACAAAACATCACCCCGTACTTAATTAATTATTTGATTACATAATATACACTTACATAAATAAAGTAATAGTTATTCGCTGTTTTCCCGGAATATTTTACTATCCTGGTGAGGCTGTAATACGGATTTTCATTGGGAAATGGTATCCTTGCAGGTCGGTTACAGAAATTTATTTTTTTGGTTAACCGGCTTAAATAATTTACATCATTTACGTTACTTCCGACATAAAAAAAGGGGGAAACCCAAGAATATCGTAGGCTTACTGGGTTTACGTTTAAGATTTATAAAGCCTAATAATAATTTTACATCCGGCGATGATAGTTAAAAAACAGCGTTTCGTGCCAAAACAACAAAGATGCAAAAAAAACTTTTATTATCCCATTGTGTTCATATTTTGTTTATCAAACGCAATATAGTCCAGTGGGATTCTGAAAGTTTTATAAGAATACCTACCTATATATTTAACGAGTATTGTAAAGAATGAAAAATATTGTACGCCCAAATACGCAGAAATCATCGTCATGGAACCAAATTTTATCCGAAAAAATATCTTTAGTCAAATATTAACTTCGAAAAGGTATCTTATGAACAACTACCATATCTGGTATATATATCCATATCCATAATATAATATGTCTCAAAAAAATATCTCTAATGTGAATAATTGTGGCATTATAAAAAATACTACTTAATAATTTTATAAGTAATAGATATTTTTCAAATACATGCTCGGTTGAGGTAAAGTAGGTATCTAAATACATTTTTAAAATATATTTGAAATACTTATTTTAGTTAATAATTAACCGGATGCTGAAAGTTATTGTACAACGAATTCGACAAGGTCGAGTTTAACATTTTATCCAATCCAGTCGAAAGTTTTGAACACTTTTCCGTAGGTATTTACATAATATTATAAATGTTTCAATCATATACGAACAAAAAGTAACTAGAGATTAGATTTTCAGTGAAAGAAACGTTTCTTGGAGCTTATAATAATTAGACGAAACGAGAAATGTGTAAACGCCTTTACCCACTGTACGAAACCTTACATAGAACATCGAATATAATTATTATTAAACATACATAATGAAATATTGAATACTTGTATTTATATCATTTTCGACGGCATTGAAACTAGTAATTTATTTATTCGTTTAAAAAATCATTATTCATTGCGATAACGATACGTGTAGGTACTGTACGACAGGCCATAAAAAAGAGATAAATATTAGGCATCGGTCCTATTCGTATAATATGTGTGACCTACACTGATAATTTACTTACAATTATTATCTTCACCAGTCTAATGCGGGACCTACCTATTGGTATGGCTGTACCAATAATCTTATCTTATCTTACTAATATTATAAAGAAGAAAGATTTGATTGTTTGCATTGAATAGACTCCGAAACTACTGAATTGTTTTGAAAAATTATTTCACCGTTGGAAACCTACATTATCTTAGTGTGACATAGGCTATATTATATTTTCAAAAAAATTAGGGATCCCTAATAAAACTCCAATAATGTAACACAAGGTGTAAAAAAATGATCCTTATGTACATAAAAGAACAGGCCTTTTTTATGTTCCGACTTTCTTACGACACTATTATTTTAACATTTTTCAAATGTTTTTTCACAATAATTAGTTTCTATAAATTTAATTTCTACTTTCATTTATTTAGAAATCAGCCATAACTCGTAGGTTATAATAATATAACTTTTTTTATAAGTTATAACTAGTTATAGGTATCCTATTTAATTGAATAAAAAATAAAACAATATAGATCATCATTTTGTTATTTAAGTTTTATAAAATTATGATTAATTGAAATTCATTAATATGTAGAACCCCAGGTTTTAATTCCTCGTATACATTTGTTTTAATGTTTTTTGACCATAAAAAAGACAACTTAAGTTTTGTTTAATTCTATGTGAATCATAAAAACGGTAATTACTTCAAATTAAAAAATAAGAATAATTTTTGTTTTGTAATCGATAAGTTCGATTATTTACCAATTTGATCACGTGATTAAACTTTTACTATAAACACTGAGTAATTTTAAAACACACATCGTTTACGAAAGAACTGTAAACTATAGTATCAGCAGTCAATTTTGAATTTTAAATTGTTGAGCTTAACAGTTTAAAGAACCAATTCATCGTGAATGTTTTTAATGATTGTGATTTTGTTCACTATTATAATTTTTTTTATATTTGATTATTTTTGTATATCTATGTTTTCTTTTGGGATAAATTATTATTGTTAACTTTGCTGGCACCAGCCAAAATTATATTTTTACTTTACATAACAAGGTATTTTATAAGTTATATAATAAAATGTTTTATATTTAAAATAGGTACACATTTTAAATTTTGCTTTATTCAACCATATGCTATAGTAGTATAGGATAATATAGCGTTAATAAAATCATTATTCTACCATATTATTCCGTGTAATTGTTCGTTAAAACATGTTTTTTTTATAAGCCCAACACATTTTTATTGCACACAATTATACTAGAACACTGCAGCACCGTGATAAAACCATCGTCGTGTAAAACTTTCTGTAGAATCTGCAAAACGTCTAATGATGATTTCCAAAGTTTACTGAACAAACTACTTTTACCGTCGCTGACGTTTGTATAAACGAACGTGACTTTCGACGACCGCCCTCGTCAAGTCAGTAAAACGTTGTTTAGGGGGGAAAAATCGACTCCCTTCACGTCTGACGCTACTATTGCCCTCGAGATATGCGTTCGTATAAAACTCTTATAAACAAAATAACTTAGGCGGTTGTTTTGCCCACAACGAAATTTCACAGTATCCACTAAAAGCACAATATTATTAGGAACTAATGTCTTCGAAACTACCCATTGCGAAAGCGGAATACGTTACGTTATTTTGTTGTATTATGATAATAAACGTTTACTTATTGCGATGGGTCGTGATCACCACATTCCACTATGACCATCAAAATAATTTTTTTCGTAATGATAAATTTATTTTGTTTGAATGATTAAAAGTCAGAGAATAGCTGATATTAATATGTGTATAATTGCAAATACCTAGTAGAGTTAAATACCTAATATAATATTTTTGCAACGAGAGATTTTTGGGATTTAATGTAAATAACTTAACATTTAAATTAAAAAGAAAAAAACCAGACTGTTACATCACATTTGATAACAGTTATACATTAAGCATAATATAGTATACACGAAAATCGATACAAACCATTTTTTATTTTAGTCTTGGACAGTAAGAGCTTAAATAGCTTCTTCAAAGTTATTTTATGTTTTTTTCCAATTGAACGAGAGCGTATGCGCCAATAGAGTTGCGTCTATGTATATTATACTATTATCTGCGTTGTTAAAAGTGTATAGTGTATAATAGAAAACAGGGGTGGCCCCAACCGGTCGATCGAGAAATTCAAATCGATCGCTACACCCTTTCGCATTTTCTTAAATTTTTGAACTTTTTTCAGAAAACAAATAAAATATTATTTTTTTTTTGTAAATTCGTGTATCTTTGTATATCCCACGAATAAAAAGTAATAAAATAAGTGTAACACGCCCGTATATATAATATATTTTTTGTTGATCGATCGCCGGTCATTCAAAGTTGGCCAGCACTGATATAATAATACACGTCATACAGGTAGACTAATTTTCGCTTATCCGGCGACACGAATAAAATATAGCTGAAATAAGAAAATACACCGTACACGATAATAATAAATCGTGTCCGAACGCTGCTGCCGCCCGCCGTGTAAACGCACGCGTCATAGGCCATAGGGGGCTAATTAGGTAAAACTGGAAACGCGATAAAGACATCGTTATACTGCTGTAGTTGCTGCGTACGCGGCCCAGAGATACGTTTTAAGTTAAATACAACTGCGCTTAAGAACATTTGTGGACAATTAATTATATTGTATTTAAACGGAAACGACACAGCGCCAAACGAAATTCTTCCGACCGCGAATGCCCCGATGAGTTTATTATACGAACAGCGTACAAAATGTCTACAATATCATTATAATACAGCATTAAACCTACGGATATACCTATTATATACGTCATGGCTGTATATTTTATAATAAAAGTGTGCACTTTATCGTCATCAACAAATCAGTGTATTATTATATTACTCGTATATCGTACGCATTTTCGCGGTTGTAGTGGAATCGTCGTCCATCGATAATAACTGCAAAGTTACATAATATTATTATTATTATTATTATTATGTGATAATATCAAATATAATATACAGGTTTTAAGTCATATTACCAACACGAAATTAAATGGCTTGCATTAATTTGCATTAATCATAACTACAGACAATCGCGAGTAGGTATACAACGTGCCGGTTAGTGATTATTTAAAAATATTTTTTTACCATAAAGTTGTAAGTTATAATGTAACATTAATATTTTCATCATTTTACAAAAAAACCTCGATTCACCTACAGAATACCTATATTAAATAAGTTATTAGGTACCTACGTATAATAATATTAGGCGTCAACGACATTGTAATGCTAAGACGTCTGGGAAGTGGGAGCAAGATATTGCTTATTAATATTAGAGCAAGATATTGCTGTTGATTTATATCATTTTTGATGTTTATGCATGACGTGTTTGAAAATATATTTTTTGTGGAAGTTTTTTATTTTTGTTAAATTTAAACATTGCGATGGAATCTAATTCAAACAAAAAAAAATATTAAAATAATGCTCATTAAAATACAAATGATCACTGTTTTATGAAAAAAAAAAAAATGGTAAAAGCCTAAAAAGTATGCTATTTAAATTTATTGAACCCACTTTTTAAATTGTATACATTTAATTATGAGTAATAAAGTTTTTAGTGTAAGACCAAATTCAGAACAATTATTATTTAATTGCATGTGACTATATATGTACTACTTGTATTATGGCTAATAATACTTTCCTTTCTACTTCACACCATAGGGCGTGGTATTTTAGTATTTACTTTTTACTATTAGCTGTTTAATTCTTGCCGACAGTCTTTTTTCTCGAAAGGCTCACTGCTTAACTGAGCTTATGAGGTGATCACGATATTGAATATATTTTAGGTACCTATATAAAATAATAACTTATAACAATACAAGTTTAAATTATACATTTTTATACAAATATTTAAATTTACAATATATTACACAGTGTTACTGTGTTAGTATCGATTAAATGCAAACAATGAGCAGTTAAACTTTTAAAAACACAGTAAAAAAGCTTTTCACGTACAAATTTTAAGACAACTAAAAATTAATTTAATCATTTTTTAATACAATTTAGAATTAGTAGTCGTCTCACCAAGCCGTTGAATGTTAAACCATACTAGCCTTTTTGATTTTGTTATTTTTTAAACAAAATAAAAAATACCATTATTCTGACAACGTCGTCGAAGTGAAAATATGACTAAAGGAATATGTCACGACGAAGTAAAACGTATATTTATCATTGAGTTATATAAACGTATTGTATCGCATTTTTTTTTTCATACTTCGTTAACGTCCGTGACTATTGAAGGGGAGTATTGCGTGTGATGATTCACAGCTATAATAAGTGTGACAAATAAATTATACGTCAACGCGGACGAATATTAATCTAATAATATCGATTATTCGTCAACTATCGTGTTTTTTGTTAAAATATAATATGGTCTTGGAAATTTTAAGGCTCGAAAAAGGCTCATTATCTACGGGGAAACCAAAAACCGTGTAATTGACTAAATTCGAGACTATCCTACATATAGGTACTTGTATTTTAATATGCCATTGAACGCACATCACGTCTACGGCGTACCTATATATTTGCGTTACTCATCAAAATTCTAGGTGAATATTTTGGTATTAATTTAGTTCCACACACAGTTTTGCTGTAAGCATAGCACTGCGAATGTACAATTGATTTATACATTCAAGTAAACTTTTCAAATCTAACAGCTCACAAAATATAAAGAAAGAAAAAAAATAGCAATAATGAAAGGAAATACACATTAATACCTAGCTACTATTACTCTTAACAAGTGGATATAATAATATGCTTGAAGGTGTATTTACGGACAAGAAAAAATATAACTAATAAGTAATAACGAATGAATAACAATTATTAGTAATATAAGTATTATGAACAAAATTAACATTATTAATAATAATTATTGTTCTTAGTCCATCGTAAACATTATTCTGTTTAACGGATATAGAATAACCGATTTGACCCGCGGTCGATGATTGGAAATTGAAACACGATTTAGCGTTTTCCGTCGGTCGTTACTCCAAAACCAGCATAGTTCTCGTCCATCGCCATCATATTATTGGCTTTACATAGTATAGAACACCTAAGTCTTCTCTACGCGATTCTCCAGTGCACTCCGCGGTTATATCATATACGTATATTATATCCATATAGAATAAAGTGTGAGGCCGTCTTCTCGCCGTACCTTTATAGGTTATTTTGTAATATTGTACGACTGTACCACGATCGGTTGTGTTCAAAATATTTACGTCAGAAATGTACTATGAGACGATATTATTATTATATTGTTATGTTTAACTGCCTCGGCCGGTCCGCGTTGACGATTCGTAAATAAATTAGCGGCGGCAGTGAATTTATGGTCGGCTACGATAATATTATTATAATAATATAGTGTACAGTTTCAAACTGCGCCTTCGACGTCAGCTCGTGTTAGGGATCGAATGCGATACGTATCGTCGTGCGATTCCTGCGAAAAAAACAGCTGCAAGGCTCGATCAATCATTTCGACGACGATCGCCAGAGACTTGTTCGTAAAAAATCCACACAGGCCACGAGTCGGAGAGCACGAAGCATAATATTTTAATATCAATCTATACATTTTAAGTATACACCAAAATGTTGTGTTGGATTTCTAGTAGCATCACATCCTTAATTGTATGACCATCTAATCGAATGTAAAATTGCCTGACAAAATGGATATACACCGTGTGTTTATATTATGTACCTGCATCGTACTTTGCTTCGGTACAAACGATATTTTTGTAATATAATGTATTCTTTTTTGGCATATTATACTATATATGTATGTCCGTTTTCTTTCTTAACGTGTATAAGCTTTAACTGTTTACTTATTACATTGTGTATAAATGTATAATTAATTTTATCATTTAGTCAGAATTCAACTCTCTACTAAATCTCAAAATATATAGCTTAAAGGAGTGAATTTATTTTATTTTATTATATATATTATGGCATATGCGTGAATATTAAATATAAAAATACTCCTAAAAAAATTATAGTAATAATATTTATTGTGTTATCCGATATTTATATTGATTATAACGTAATTAACGTCTACAATGCTCAAATATGCGATAATAGAAGTTAGTTAGTATTGTACGGAAGTATACACACAACACACGTGGCGTATGGCCGAATATGACTTGGTCTCTGCTCGCAGACACCGTAAGATAAAACAAATTTATAACACTATCATAAATAATATGATAGTATAATAATATTATTACTATCGTTTCCACGTGGATATGTAACCGAATGTGACGGCGGTGTTTTGAGAAGTGTGCACGTGAACCGCACATGCGCGATGTTTCACGCAGGTCAATAATTTTAAGACGCACGTCGTAAAATAATAATAAATTGGTGACAACTTACTGACAAGTATAGGTACAGTTATACGAGCACAGTCAGTGATGGTCCCGCCGAATGACTTGTGATCTATGCTTCTGGTCGAAAGCGATTATAGTATTATATTTTAGGTTTATTATTTTTTCATCGTGCAACGACGATTATAATATTGAGAACAAATAATATTATGATAATGATCGAGATTATTTTTTAATTATAAGCGTGCTTATGGATTATGCGTTTTTTAACAGCGTGACTTGATGTGACCCTTATATCAAAAGAGTCGTGAATAGACAATATTATTTTATTATTACGTTAAATGGATAAATCTTTGGCAATATACTTTAATTTTAACGTGACGTCCGGAATCCGGAAGTTTACATTTCAATAACTGTATAATAATTAATATTATGTATTCAATTATTTATATTTTTAGTAATTATTTTATTTTTAAAAACTTATTGGATTGCATTTGATCTTATATACGTAGTTATTAATTTGTTGTTGACATAGGTACCTATGAATACCAAAATCATAAATATAATATTCAATGAAAAATTAAAATAACACACATTTCATATCAATCAGTTCGAAATATAAGAGTATAAAATTATTATTATATTAATAAAATAACAATAACGTTAATTCAATAAATATATAATTGTTTAGCTCATGTTTAAAAAAAAATATACGCTATATTACCATTTTAACTACTATACCACATTGTAACTATAATAAACCTTCTTCAGTTTTTTTTCATAATATTGTAAAGTTTTTTTTAATACTGTTTAATTTTATAAGAACTACATATTGTTAGGATTTTAACGGTAGTATATCACATGATTTCTACTTATATTTATTTAATAAATATTGATCTTAACCGTGTTATTATGACATCGATTGACAAATTCATCAAGAAAACAATAACTTCGGATAACTTGTATAGAATATCCACATAAATTAAATCTATACTTTATTATATAAAGCAGTAAGTGGTTTTTAGTTTGTCACCGCTAACCGGTCAAACTACTGATCCGATTTTTCTGAATTTTTGCACAGTTATTCCTTATAAAACCCTGAAGGTTTTCGTACCAATTTCAGCTTTAGATATCTCCTCTGCTATCCTCATGTACAGGTTAAATAATAATAATAATAATAATAATAATAATAATACAATTATTTTTGTCAATTTACCTCGGTAACATTGCTATAAATAAATAATTTTTTTTTATATTGTCGGCATATTGTGTCAAATTTAGTCAGATTTTAATATTACTAATATAAAAATAGAGACCGCTTGTTTTTCGTCGTAATCGCTACTGAAAGTTAAAAAAAAAAAAAAATATTATTGTTGTTGATTTATTTAGGTTTTTATTTTTTCTATATATTTTTGTCAAGTGCACAAGGATTACTAAAGATTGATGAATCCGTCAAGCCTAGAGCGCCGAGAGCACGTATTGGAAGAACTCCGGATGCCAATGAAATACAAAATCCAATGGCAACGTGAAACATCGCAAGATCGTTTTCAAAGACCTCTTACGTTTGACTACCTCTGGAACTCGACAAACAAACATTTTAGGTCTTAAGTCTGAGTTCCACTTTTATCGTCCAGATCTTTATTATTCGATTATTAATTATTCTAGCAATTATTAAAAATTAAGAGGAAATTACATTTTTACACTATATTATCACGGCTTTTTGAAAAATTATTCATTTTTTGAGGTCGTGCTATAAACAATATTGCTGTACAAAAACAATCGAACTACCGACATAACCTATCGACAACATAATAATATTATATGGTATAAAACGTAATTTAAAAACTCTCTGGATATTTTCAACAACTATGAATAATATAATATTATTATCTCTGGAACAATCGCAATTCAAACAAATTACCGCACAATGAAAAAGAAAACAATCATTGTCTAATTTTTATTATATACAATATACATACATCTAAATGATTAAATTCATTCTTGAGATTGTACTTCTCTATTTGTGTAGCACAATGGTCTAGACTCTAGAGCCATTCATCGTACGGACTTCCAAGATTCTTATCCATAATGCGCAAACGTAGTATTTAAAATAAAAACTGTTTACTACATATTTCAAAACAATTATAGGTACCTACTACCTACTATGATTGAAATTGCATTATAAATATTCACTTAGACATTTGCACACACTTTATTGCGATAGAATTTTACGTATTTCACGGTTTACCTTTTTGTTATCTCCGCAGACTCCAATAATGTATTTTCATTGAGTTTGCTTTTACAATAATATTATTTATGTCTAACGATGTCTCCCCGAAATACTATTATGAATAGTCCGGAGTTAAACAGGTAAACGAAAAAATGCTTATAAAATATTGTAATTTATTATTAAATGCGTACAACGAATAATTCTACAAAACGTATTAATGTTTCCGAACATTTAACAGTAATATCAAAATAAATAACCATTGTGTAACACTATGAGCTTCCGTCGAAGATAACTCTGGATGTTTAATAAAAATACAGAGACGGATTTTTTGGTGTTTTCGTTCACAGGTTAGACGGGGAAAGTTTAAATGGGAATCTACAGAATGGTGGTGACGGTAATTTTACGTATTATTATTTTAACGCTATGCACTCGTCTATATATTGCGTAGTTCGGTTGCCGCAACCGCAGCCACGAGTCACGACTGACGTATTTTGTGCGACTCATTACGTAAAACGTATTATTATTATTATTATTATTATTATTATTATTATTATTATTATTATCATCCTATAGCATCGTGGCTGAGATGAAGTGTTCGTTTCTTTGCCCACGCTCGAGTTGAAATTTCTGCAGAAATTTTATGGTTGGTCGAACATAGGCTCATCAAAACGTTTCCATAATGAGAAAATTAAACGCGCTACAGTAAAGTTTAATCTCAGTCACAATACATGCAACTCGTGGCGTGTTTCTATTTCAATAGAACGCACCCCCCCCCCCAACACACACACACACACACATATCCCCTACTACCTAACGTCACTCCTCGTCAACGGCAGCTGAAAGAAAGTTTCAGATTGAATTCGCGCATACAGTGAAAATATTCCGAAACGGTCAGTAATATGATTAAAAGGTCTCTCGCGAGTCCGGAAACGATAGTGCTGATAATATCCGACGCTATGGCAACTAAATAATTTCTCGAAAAGACCGCTAACTACGACTATATGTATGGCCTTTCACCGCAGTCTTAATCATTATTCGTTTCCAGCTTTTTACCGAATTGAGTTATTCTCGTAGACTATATTACTGTTGATTCATACCACAATCGATTATTAATTAAATGATATGATTTTTGCAGACTTTTGACCAAGGTTCGAGTGAACTTAAGCATTATAATTATTTGTTATTTAATCATAGCTAATTATATATCAAATAAACTATTAGTTCGACGTAGTATAATATTATGATGTTTCACTTAAAATGTCCAATATTTACACAAACCTTTTTTTTTTTTAACAAATTACAGTTTATATAACACTGCTTTCATTTTTGTATTTGATTAAAATTAAATTTAAAAATTTTAGTATATTTTTCATACCCACAATAATGTCAAATCTTATTAAAACCGACTTTTTTCATTATTCTTGCGAAACATATACCTGTACCAACATTTCTACATACGCGGGAATCGTTTATACATATACAAGTTAAACAATTAACTACTCCTACTTTACGTATATCGTTCAACGTTCTATATGGAAGCATAATTTTAATTTCGGTAAAACGTCCTGTTTTATGGGAGAACGTTTTGAAAAGACCGAGTGTGGGTGCAAGGTAGTATAGTAAACTAGAAATATATGACAAGATAAAATAATGATACCATTCTACCCATCATTATAAACTTTAAACGTTGGTACTTGGTAAACTATCTCGTTCAAAATATGATAATGGCACACCAATAACTTCATAAAAACAACTATAACTTAAGCCCAAGTATATTAACGTAGTCTATAGGAGATATTAAAAGTTTAAAACACTAATGAACGTTCGTTTGAGAGATAAAAAGTTTTCCAGGAAAATCAGCCCTGTAATAGTCATAATATACTATATATTATAGATATTGGAATATTATACAATATCATGATTGTAGTGCACCTTTATAATACAGCTTTACACGACAATATAAAAATAATAAACTGTATGAGAATTTCGAGTTGTCAAGTCACCGCGCTTCTCGCGTAGTTGATTACGTTCATAAACTTTGGCACTGCATAATATTATGTGCGAGATATTCGTCATAACGACGTACTCAAAAAGACACGCTATAGTGGTCGAAATAGACGGCACAACAAATTACTCAAGTCGTGACTTTTAGTAATATTTGGTCTTTAGAGATATTTGTAATCAAACTTCTGCATTCAACACCTATTGGGCGAGACCAAGACTGAAAAAGTCATGAGACAACTGTCAAAAATAATGCCAGACGTTGGCGCAGAGGCGAAAAAAAATGAAGTTGCTCGTGTACAGAGTTTATCAAAGTATAATATATTTTTTCAAAATTCTATATCACCCCCAGTAGAATCGGTATCTACATACCTAATATTATGATGAAACATTATACAATGTTTTCGGTCAAGATCAACCCACGAAACTATAATATTTTTCACCCCATCGCATTGCTACAAAACAGTGTTAATCATATAGCAACTAAATATTATCATATGCGTATCGTACTCGTGCGCTTGTGGCGTATCTCGTCGGGGGTGAATGTCATACCAGCCGTGATCTAAGGGGCGAACCCAGGATTTTTTTTTTTTTTTTGGGGGGGGGGCTAAATAAAATTATCTTTAAATAGTTATAGTATTTTTTTTTTTAAATATGTACAAAAATCCAAAAGCACGCTTATGTATGATCATTAAGTCACCTTTTTTTTATGAAATAAACCATAGTATACTATACATTTCTGCACTTTGGGTTTTGATTTTGTAAATGAATAGAAAACGTAATCGTAAGACGTTTCCGGTAACCGATTAGTTGATAATTTTTCTTAGTCATAATTTATTGTCAGTACATAATATAATAGAATTAATAATAAAATTACCTACCAAAATTTTAGAGTACCAACATTTTTTTTTTTTGTAACTTGTATTAGCTCAACCCCCCATCTCGGGCGCGCCCTTGCGTGATCTTCATATTTTCAGCGATCCGATAGTTGCAGCCGACTCACGCACGCGGCTATTGCTTCCGGTGCAGACGTGGCGGCGGCGGCGAACTCGGTTTAGTAAATTCTCACGGCGGAGGTGCGGAGGCTGGCTGCGATGAGCTGCCGGCGTGACCGCGAAATATATCGCGTCTCAAACCGGAAGCGGACGCGGAGTCGGCTCACCAGCCGGCGGCGGCGGCGGATAACGTATGGCGTTCGATTTATCACACAGTTGTCGTGATGAATCGAACGCAATTACCGGGCTGCGAGTATTCCGCCGCCGCGTGTTTGTAATCCCCTCGGTGCGATATATCTCATTCTCGTCCTTACCGTTTCTCCGAAGAATCCTTTTTATTTTGTATGCATCATACAGGCGCCTACCTACCCAGTCTACAAAACGCTGTTAATATTATATTATATTGTTTTCTCTTTTTCCATAATAATATAAACCTATCCGAAACCGGAATTTAAAATATAATTAGTACTAAACGCATTATAAACGATCACTTATTCCGTACGATTTGTATGTACAAACGAACGAGCACACTTGCTCGGACGACCTGCGAAATGCACGCCTGCAATTCCCGTCGCGTTAGGTCGGCCGCCGCTTCTGCGCGTGTTTTTTTAAAATAAAATATCGTAACGTCGACCGCGGGCGATTTTACGGAGTTCGGCGGCGGTGGCAATTCGACGTTTCGTGTTTCACTTCATTTTTTTTTCTTTGCCCGTTACGTTATTGCGATCGCTTTTATTTTCGCGTCCACGCTACGTAACGATATGCCCTTTTGACATCATTAACCCACTTCTTAAACGTATATAACATAAAATTATCCATTCGATTGTCTCGCGTTGACCGCGGTATACACCCAGGGGCCTGACCGTGTACACATCTGGATCGTGTCTGGTCGTCAGATGGTCATCGAATGGATTGCTTTTTTTTTACGTAACACGAGTTTGTTTTATTCAATTTTCGTAACTGGTACTTAGCACGACATCGTTATTCACTAAATCGACGGTATCGACTTGTACATGACCTCTGTCGTGGTGGTGTGTAGTTTTCTGGTTGGACATGAAACGATGGTAATATGCCATAAGGGAGGAACTGAGGAAGTGATTAATCATTAACTACAAAATGTCTTCTAAAACATGAATCTAAATCACTGTGAGTAACTTTACGTTTGGGTTTAATATCAAATACAAATGACTTATGTATTGGTATAATATTATTATAATTTTGATATATTAAGATATTAAGGTATAAACCAGGGGTGTCCAACCAGCGGCCCGCGGGCCACATGCGGCCCATGATAGGTTTTGATGTGGCCCTGTCGGCTGTCCTACATTTCACCATCAATTACTTATGTATAAAATAAGAAAAAAAAATTATTAAAAATAAAACCTATTAATATAAGGTGCCCAAACATATTGATAAAATATAGTATGTGAATGTGCTATCGAAAGTACAACGATGGCGATGGTGAAAAAATAAAATTGCATTATTATAAAAATGTATGCGGCCCACGATAACTTCTACTTACTCAGTGTGGTCCGGTCTTTCCAAAAGGTTGGACACCCCTGGTATAAACAGTATATTTAAAAAAAATCACGATGATAGGTGCTTGGGATGAGATATTTAAAACGTTTTTTTCCGGTACTGACTTTAGAGTTTAGATTCGAAAAACCTCTTAATCGTTGTAACGCATCTTCCTTCGTCGCAATTATTGCAAGGCAAGGCGTCATAAGGTTTGAATGGTCTCGAATATCGCGACGAAACGACCCATCCTTATAGCCGTTCCAAGAATGGACCTTATTTTTATCCTAAATATAATATAATCTCCAAAAATCCCATTGTGTGATATAGGTTATTTCTTATGGTTATATTATTGCATCGAGTAATGCAAAGACAATATTGATTTTTAAAATTTAGTACGAGTATTAAGTTTTGCATTTCATACTGTCATATTAAATTAATTTTGAACACGAAGTAAGTTTCAAAATAAAACATTTATACATAATAACCATAGCATGTCTATCATACGTATATTAGATTACTGAAACACTCGATGTGCGTTGCTTCAGAAGTAACCTTCAAAGTTAAAACAATTTTTGTGTACAAATTGTATTTTGCGACAAAATTGATTAAACATTTAGCCAGCTGTAAAATTATAAAGGGCTTTGTATTAAAAAGATTACACACATGCCTAATAATATATATACACAAGAGAACCATTGTTATATAATGCCCGAGAAAATTTCAATTTCACATACACTACTCGAGTCGACTGAGACGGCAGGCCCCCGGAGCGATGCAGGGCAAACGAGTTAACGTGTAGGTCTAATAATATTATTAATCTGATGCACGTAGTTCGTGGGCAGATTACGTCCAATAATGGCTAATGATAACACCACTATATAATATGTTATTGATAAATATTTTGAACACGTGTAGGTATTGTTCAAATTAATGACATAATATTTAATTGCACGTAACTGTCAGTTTCGTATTATTATTGTTATTATTTTTCGTTAAATTTTGGTTTCGTTTGATTCGGTAGTTTCGCAAACGGGCTGCGTCGACCGTTGTAGACCGGCCCTATACACCTACTACACCTCTGTTAACGATAATTCCGTTGCGGCACGTCAACACGCACTGTTTGACAGACATTTTTTTAATGACTCCGACTGCTGTGTTCACTGATGACGATGCTAATAATAATAACAGTGGTAGATGCACATTGCAAACACACACACACACACTTAATTATATACAGGGTGATCCATTTAACGCAAGACACTCAATATTTCAAAAAGTATTTACGTTTTTGAAAACATTTTTGATACATAGTATGAAGTCGTTACAATACAACATTTTTCAAAAAAAAATATTTTTTTAAATATTTTTTAATATTATTATTTTTTAAGTCTTTTACTTTTTTGAATAACAACATACATGTGATGAGCAGGGTGGTATGCGGGTACCCCACAAAATGTTTGTCCACTACTTCGCTCATCTAAACTTCAAATACTTATAACTTAAAAACAACTCGTACAAAATTCGATTATTGAATCAAAATGTATCAAAATACTCAGAAAAATAAATCTGCTTCGGATTATGAAATTAAAACTGTATGTTTTTATTCAAAAAAGTAAAAAACTTGAAAAATAACAAGGTTAAAAAATATGTCGTTATGTAACGAATTGACACCATGCAGTAAAAATATTATCAAAAACTTAAATACTTTTTGAAATATTGAGTGTTATACGTTTAAATGGATCACACTGTATATTATACGGCGGTGGTGGGGCCGCTAATGAGCTGTGTATAATGTATGGGCACGGGACAGGAAGAGCGTCTAAATGACCTGTGAGTATATTATTATCGGACTGGTCTTCAAAATATGTTATACGCTGGCACTATAGATCACAATAATTATATCTTTGACAAGACGTGTGACAATTTGATGTACACAGCCGAGGTGTGTATTGAAATTGTTTTTAAAGCAGGAACTGACTGATGAGTGGGTGAAACACCTCTGCAGGTCGCCAGTGCCGTGGCACTTTTTTGCACAAACAACATAATATCTATCAACTTTTTTTTTCCTATGTGATGTGTTAGTTTGATTGTATTTTAAAAGCAACTTTTTTTTTGTTTAATTTATTGGTTTATAACTACAGTAGTAACTGTACGATTGGCAAAAATAATATCGTTTGCCAAACGCCAACATTGCGTATTTTAATCATTGGCTAATGCTGCATCAAAAAATATAAAGCAAATGTAAACGTATTATAGCTATGACATTTTTATACTGGGAAATGTGAATAAACGTGAATAAACATTTGAACTGTTATACTGTTATAGTGTACATTATTATAACAATATATTATTACACATATCCGATAACCGTTTTAATGGCAATTATTTAATCGAGTGTTGAATTATTTTGTATAATATAGCTTGTTAACAACGAGTCATATCATTTTATTACGATTTAAAAATGAAAATATTTCAGAACCCCGTACGTCAGAGTCATGTGACTTCCGGGTTTCTGAAATCGATTTCAAACGATGTGCCTTTGATTAAAAGTTCTTGTAAAATCAAAATCAATATAGTCTGTAGCGTGAAAGACGAATAGCGTTATCACGAGTGTTTTTAAAGAAAACAAAACACAAATGAATAGTGTTTTATTATTATACCCGAGATACAAAAATGTAATATCATAATAATATTATTATAATTAGTAGTGCACTTGATTTGCCTATCTATATCGCCGTGTAATCAAAATTGTCTATTTAAACTAGCACAAAAAAAAAATATCATACTTATGAAATGTGAACACTTCAACTAAAAATTAGGATAAATGTCACCAGAAACGTTGACATGAATATTTAAGATTAACTAAACTAAGATCGATGTGAGCTGTAGAATATTTCCCAGTGAAAAAAAAAAAATCAAATTTGATTGATTTTATGAGTCAGGATCATTATATTCCCGTAAAGTGTGTTTTTGAAGACAAAGTGGCATTGATACCGGGTGCCTTAATATTTTGTTATTATTCTTATTCCAATAGTAATAATCACCATACTATAAAACAATTAAAGCACAAAGTTATCTTTTAATTACAAATGATTAATTATTAACGATTTTATACATTACTACTTAAATTGAATGTGTTTAATATTTTTAATAAAAACATTGGTATGTAATTAATTTTTTTCACGTAATTTTGTATTATTTTACAAACAAATATAATATTTTAATAATGCAATTATCGCCCAAAGAGATGAACAAAGTGGCTGAGTAGAAAAAGGCACCACTTCCAATGCGTTGCGTCTCTGATTAGGTTGGGGCATGTCACGGTCACTTTTAACATGTATCAACTTTTTATTATGTACTACAAAATATACTTTCATATAAATATTTAAATGTTTCTTTATACTGTGAGACCTTGGGTCGAACATTTCCAACATCGTTTCTGCAGACTGTATAATACTCTGGATTTTGTCAAATTGTTCATTTGCTCGTGGCCTAGTCTGCTTATAGTAATGTGTAAACTTTACGGTCATTATATGAAAGGACGAAACGGTCGGATGATAGTATAAAACTTTTCTAAAAGTAAATTCTAGAAAATCTCTTCTTTATTACTTCGTCTAGGGGATTTACCATAGGTATTTCTCAGTAGTTTTCTTCTAGATATTATCCGGTCTAATCGTGTGTGTACTGTATAAACAAACACAATGCACACTGTGGCCTTTGGTATTGGAAGTTTACTATACTATACTTAAACTTCTAGCAAGTGTTTTTAGCACCTTGAGTATTCAAAATCAACAATTCTATCTCAATACGTTTCAGGATGGAAAATGTATAATATCTGGTGAAATAAGACACTATAGTCACATAATGTACATAGTATTATACTTATTCATAAACTTAATATATTTCATATATATTTACATAACATTGTACTCTTAAATATTTTCAATTAATTTATCAAATTTTAATAAAGTTTTACAAAACAGTGCCACTCATTAAAAATATTATTCTGGCCAACCAAAGACAACCAGAGTCATTTTTAAAAGTAATGCATATCGTTAGAAAACATGTAATGGAAATTATTTTTTTCGATTGGCTAACAGTAAAAATAATTATATAAAGAATATTTATTTGAAGTTAACGTATAAGTTTTTTTCACAAAATGACTTATGCATTCACGTGTTTTGATTATTGTGTATAATATTTTATTTACAGGTACTTTTTAATTATATTATATTATATTTATTTATTTAAAAAAAAATATTCTAATGTCCAATAATTTAACATAACAGTTTTAACTTTTATTTATAACTTATAAATATAATAACAAATAGTGAGTTCTAACAGAAAAAATATAATAAATAACAGAATAATAGTGATGTATCGATAATAATATGTTATGTCATCCTCAAAAGGAACTAAAACAGCCAATTAGTGTGTTCACGTCACAAAGGTAATTTCAAAGTCAAAAATTTCTCGGAATTGAGGCGTTATACCGAGTGATGACATTTGTCTAATGTATATTAAAATGATTTACGCTTTAGTGAATATAGGAATAATTTGTGATAATTGAAAATGTATAGACGCTCAATATTATTTGCACGTATATTATTATAGGCACGTGAATTCATGGCTCCCGACCTCGTGCGATTTATTATTCAGATAAGTTGATTTACAGTATTGTCAGTAAAATTTTAACAAATACGAAATATCACAGTTGTGGGCAGGAGGGTGTCTTGGGTGGCAGTGAAAAATCTACCACCGGATAGACCTAAATGTGTGTACGATTCAAAACAAGGAGAGCCAAACGGGACGTGATTTTCATTTAAAATACTATACACCCGTCGTTATAATAATATTTTTCGTAACAGTAGCAATGCAATATCGTGAACGACATTAAAATTAAGGAAAAACGCTATCGTGGTATGGCTACATACACGAATAATTCAGTCTATTAAATATCAACGTAATAATATGGTCACCTATAAGAATATTATTGTTTCTGTCGATCTGTTAGAGACCAGCTAGAGTAATACGGGATTCACGTGTATGTTGGATATAATTTATATAGGCACTAAATTATAGGTATAGACTAAACGCTCACAAATTTGTTTGCTCTGTAATTTGTATACATATATTTTATCCATGGCTGATAAGGTCTTCATGTAATAATATTTGTATAGATAGTGTTGAGTAGAAAATATATAATATTATGTTATTATAACGTTTCAATGGCGAACGAGGACATCGTTTGCAGGCTCGACAAGTCGAAACTCCATGTTTGCCGTGGAAGGTGTTCTCTGTTATGGGTGAAAAGTTTTTACCTGTCGGAGCAGTTTTTAGCCCCAACGGCTTAGTGTCCTAACTTAACTCACCAAAAGTTTTTAATGAATCAATTTTTATTTTTTAAATTTGCGCAGGATTTAAAGTAGTCGACCTAGGAATAAAGTAAGCCCCGCCGTCCATGTTTGGTTGAATGAAATAAAAGTTAAAGAAAATTGTTGTTCGAAAAAAAAACACGAATTGGGTCAACATTCAAATACCAGGTAATTTACTCTCGAGGGATGCTTTTTTAGTTAATATAATATTTTGTAACACAGTAACAGCTGTATGATTATAAAATATACTTTTTAACCTCAAATCGTCCAATACTGATATTGCTTAACTCTGTGATCACCTAGTCACCATTAATAACCAGTAACCATACGTTTACCGAACAATTCAATAATATAATATTAATTGATTCCACGGTTGTTGTTTAAGTATTTTTAAAACGTTGCTAGTCAATAACGCGTAGTGATCCAGTCACTCATACGATTCTACTTATTCGTTTTCAACAGTATTATGCACTATAGGTAGTAAGTATAATAATAATTGTCATAATATTGTATTTAGTTGCTTGCGATTCATGATACCATCGTCCGATCATTTTTACTCATTTGACGTTGCTCTGACAAACTCAATGTAAGACTGAGCCGAGCAGCAGCAGAACCGCATTTTACAATAACATTTATTATTCGTATTATCGTCCGTCCTTTCTCAAGTCATTCGTTCTTTCTTAATGACACCCGCAACAGCTGTGGTTTGAACTCATACAATATTGTCACCATATTATATTTTTAAAATATTTCGCGGCCTGCCCGCAGCACGTGGACACTGCACCCCGTGCACATGCAACTGCCACGCGCACTGGGCGCGAACATCGCGATTCGTCATTCGACAACTCTTCGAGAAGACGTGTGCGTCGACTGCACGGGCGTCTTTCGAAGTAGTTCTCATTTGAAATTTCGTTTCCGGATAATAATATTACCATCAAATAATATGATGCGTATATATGTATATAATAAACGTGCGACGAATACCACGCTCTCAATTCAAAGACCATTAATCAGCGGCGCGAGATTTACGCATTATAAGCCCCCGGCGGACCTCGTGCGAATCTTCAGTTTAAAACCGTATTAATTACGATACGGCGAGTGGTGAAAAAAAATGAATGGCAGGGGGGGGTGGGAAGGAAGTAGGCGAATGATATTATGAAGAGAAAAACACCGTACACTCGACGAAATATAGGCGGCACACGCAGGCGGTGTCGTCGGTGGCACGGTGCAGATAATGCTGTCATTAATCATTTGGCGGGATGCGCGTGAGACCCGACATTGCCGAGATTACTCGGACAAATACGATTTTTAAAGATTTTAAATAAATATGATATATATAATATATAGAGGAAGCCGTCGTCCCGCAATCTTCTCTACAATCAGCTGTTGTCGAACCGCGCTGCGTGTGTCGTCGAAAATCCGCACATTAACCGGACTGATCGCCGCTTTAGTGAATTTAGTCGGTACATATATTTATAGCGTAGAGGTGCGACATTTTTTTTAACAAACTCCTTCGGAATCGTCAACATTTTATAATAATATTATATTCACGTTATAATATCATAGTCTGCGCTCCGGCGGTGTGCGTATGGTATTGATGACAATAATGATATTAAAATATACTCACTCGCAGGCACCTCGTCGTCCGCCCCGACTTACACCCTTGACGTTGTTGAACGTTGTATATTCTAATCTATAGTAGAATATTCCGCCCTTCTGTAATCGCCCTCCAAAAACAACGCGGTCGGTGGTCTTACGCGGCGGCGGACGATATACTTTGCATCGTCGCGGAGGGGCGACGTGCGTGCCGATTTTACGAGTGCGAGAGGGGCGACACGCGTTCAAATATATAAAATAAAATTGCGGGCGAACAATCGCGTTTTACCGCGATCAGCCCTATGTATGTGATCGCACTCGGCGAGCAATAAACACTAACACCGCGGTACGACGGTGTGTACCTCAGCACGGGTCGTTCGCGCAATATTGTCGTCGTCGCTATTTATCACATTCCATTTAATATCGTATAATATTATTGCTATCGGATTATTATTATGGAACGTCTAAACCCCGATCCGCGAGACGACTTAAAGTCTTCCCTCGTCGCTAGACTCGATCGACACGATACATTTTCCAACTAGACTTACCTCGTCCGCGACCGTGTGCCGAAGTTTTCGTTACACGCTATTCGTATTGCCTTACACCGCCCGGGCACTCTTTTTCGCTTTTTAGATTATTTTTTACCAACTCGGTCGTTTGTGTCTCTCTACAGTGCAACTCGACAACACATCATAATATTATCATCAACGAAACTCATGTAAGCCCGGAAGTATTATGCCGTTTTTTTTTGTTCCGGCCCCGCCGCCATAAGTCCATTCATCTTCGTTCCGGCGGCCGCGTTTATTCGGTCTACCGTGAAACATCGAGCCGAGTGCCATGCGTAGTGATCGTTATAATTCGACGTTTTTGGTCGATTAGGCAACGGTCGGGCGATTAAAAACAACGGTCCGAGTGCGTTTTCAAAACGCCACCGAACAAAGCCAATCTTCACAATCGGACACTAATTATAATATTGTTGTGGTTCGCGTATTGTGCGCAACGAAATCGTACCTATACAGCACGGCGGCGGTTGTTTCGCAATAATTATAAATAGAGCTATGACCTCGGGGGAAGAATATTTCAGTGAATTAAATCGAATGGATTTTCACTTATGAAATGTATATTATGTGGGTAGGTATTATATGAGTTCCGCTCAGCGTATATTATAATAATACATTATATGGGTGGTCTTGGTATGGATTACTACTCGACAACGTGAAATCACAGACCTTAACATTGCAATTCGATCGAAAGCGCACTCGCCTAGACACCATATAATTATGCCACAAACGCCGCATGCGCACCTATACATTTACTAAAAATCTACAATACGCGTGTATACATATTTTAAGGATTGTTTTTGCCATTTCTACAAAACGTTAGAATTTGTGAACATAATAATATATCGTTTTCTTGTAGTCGTTTTGTGTAGACTTTCCAGTGTGTAATATATTCTATATATTATATTATATAATAACTGATTGAGAAATTAACGAGATAATAGTAACTAAAAATGTATTTATTTCAGTTTGGATACAAGATATTTTATTTGTTATTTCACATAATATAGTCGCAGTAAAGGATTTACAAGGAGCAGAGTTAAATGTTCTAAATCGATGGTTTCTGGTGGCAAACTGGATCTAGTTTGAACCTTGGGAAAATCAAAAGTAAATAAATTTCAATAGAATAAAATTAATGAAACGGAAAACAAAAATGTAAATTATGGGAAAACGGAAATATTTATGAAAGATCAGTATTCAATAAGATCATTTTTTTTTGTAAAATTCTGATAAAATTGAATAAAAAAAATAATATTTTAATTATTATATGTTTAAACTAAAAAAATATTATTCTTAAGAACTTGTAACTTTTTTCCGTTACGTATTTTGTTATAATTTTCTATAAAAAATAAGGTTTTAAAGTTATTTAGATTTATTTTAAGCTATTTATACCACATACTTATTCACACCGTTCTATGGTATATCGGTAAGACTAGTAAGTTAAGGGGATTCGACCCGGCTGTGTTTTCGACTGAAATAGACATATCTTTTACCAGCTGTACCGACTGTTTCAGTAATCGGATACAAATTTCAGAAACATATTTGAATTTGCCATAAAGTTAACTTAAAAACGACTTTTTCACTTTTTTAAAATTGATCATTTTGATTCTTCAAAATTGTAAATAAAAATTTAAAAATATTAATAATATTGAAATACAAAAATTAATTAAAAAATGTATGGAAATCGTTTTGAAGTCAACTTCATGACGAATTCAAATATTTTTTCGAAATTTGTATCCGATTACTGAAACGTTCTGTATAATTAGCAAAAGATTGATACTTTTGAAAAAAAAAAAAAAAAATAGTAAATCATGTCCGCCAAGCGCACGACAGCGTGTTATTGACTTGTGCCTGCGCGTCCGACAGTGTCCCTTTTCATCAAATCCACTGACACTATTCATCGTTTACTACACACATAAATTCACGGCACTGACGCACGCACTATTAAAATTGCCAATTTTCAACTCCTTGATAACAATCGGCGTCGAATCATTTTAATTTTACAACTAGTAATACCATTGTTATAATAATATATTATGTACGATTTGTTTTTTGGTAAAAATCAGTTCAACTTACCGTACGCTAGCTGCCGCAGCTGGTACGCTTTTGATAAAACTAATGATGGCAATAATATAGAATTTTAAAAATCTCTCAGAAGGGTGTATCGTATACAATGGTCATGGTTAATCTGTTATGTCCCGAGTTAGTGCAATTTTTTAATTCTTCTGGCCTTCTACATAGCCAGGGTGCGTCCGCAGTCTTATTGACAGATTAAATTGAATTGTCAGAGTGCGTTCTTCAGACCGCACCCAATACCGCATCGCACTTTTAACTTTTAAAATACAGAACCGACGATCGACTATTACGGTACAAATGTACAATTGTATACGCAATTTTTACAACTACAATATTGTGGCACTATGGGAAAACCGCATTTTTTTTTAACTTAAATTTTTATTTATTTCAACAGAGTACGATTACTGCTCGATTAGATCAATAAGTGTAAGTACCAAGTGAAGTGATGTGCGGAGAATTAACATAATTGAAAGTAGTTACATGTGTTTTCTTTTTTAATTTTCAAATTTTTTAAAAATTATATAGTTGAGAAATTATAAAATAAACGAGTAGATTCTAAAAAAAAAAAAATTATAAAAAATTATAATTAGTACACACCTAAACGTAAAATGTACAAACATGGATGTACGAAATAATAATAACCACGTCGTGGTGCACCTAGGATAACTGGGACGTGTTTGGGCTACGTTAAAAAATTAATCGGTTTTCTTGGGACGCACTTGGGATATTAAATAAGGGTAATTTCGAGACGCACTTCGAAAACACTCCAGATTAATCGTAGAATTTCAATTTCACACAATATTCATAACACAGGTAAACTTGATGATTAGGTACTATACAACAAAATGACTTCCCCAGTTTCTTATTTTAATAATATATATTTTAACAATCGTCAATCACCCATTCGTGTACACTCGTGTGACGTTCGTATTATCCAGACGAGCTTTTTGTTCAAGGTGAACGGTTATCGTACGAAAGGCTATGATGTTTTACAAATTGTTGGTTATGACTTAAGTAAACAGAATTTCTAAAACTATCTATAATAATATACTATTATTTCTAGTCTCCTGGATAATTTCGTGCCATAGGTAATAACTACGTATCTACCACTATAATATTGCACACATAATAATAATAATAATAATGTGTTCGTATGAAATGTTGTTATTACTTCTCGATTGCTGAGAAGACAACTGGATATAAGAAACACGTGTGTATGCAATTTGTATGCATCTGAAACTACAGTGTTATTGTAAAAAATAAAATAAAATTATAAATAACACAAACTGTGTGTGTGTTTTTTTATTACTTATCTGTTATCATTATTCTTGAATCGGTACGACGAAGACACAGTGTTGATGTCATCGTCGCTATCCAGCCACACAGACAATAATATTCCTAAGATTTCATGCGATGTAATATAAACATATATCCTATATACTATATTTATTTATTTATTTTATTTAAATTATTTACGGGCATTATGCCCAATTATAACATGTATTTATTTCAATTCTAATTGTATTATATACTTACATTTTATTGATATTGTACAGTAACTAAATAAATAGCCCAAAATGTTATTTAAGCAAATAGTGGTCATTAATATTATACGTATTCGTATTTAATAACATGTTAATAATAGTAATACTACCAGCTATGTATTATACCTATTGTATAAATTAACTAAAAAATTAAAATCGATAATATATTTCTATATTCGATAACATGTACCAGTAGCTTGATAAACTGCAGTTGATACAATACTCACTTAAAATAAATATAGACATGATTCAAGAATTAAACTAATATTTAAAATAGTAGTATTAATTATTTGAAGGCGTTTCACAATAACCATGGTAGCTTAGAAATCGTGAGCTCGTTAAATCACGCTAAAGCGTATTATGTGTCACACATTATTAAATCACGACCGTCCATACACTTTATTATTCATTTTCTTATGTGGACTAATAATATTATAATATATTATATTTCTATAATCTCTGACTTAGATGTCTTTGCACATTTAAGTCACTCGAAACATTCGTAGAAACATTTATGATTTACTATTCGATCAGTATTACAGTATCATATTATATATACTGCATCTCATACATTATTATCCGCACACGCCCTGCACTAAGCTGCATTTATAGTAGGTACCACTACCTCGTTTACCACTCGTGTGCAGGTGTGACCGTAAAATATTGTGACAGCGATGAAGAACAATTTGTCCTTGTAACATAATATCATTATTATTTTTATTAAAAATAATAAATACAAGTATAATAATATGATTTAATATTATATAAAAATAAGTATTCACAAATAAATAATACCGTACAATGTATAATGCGTATATTGTAGAAAAACACCATTCGGAAAGTACTATGGCGGATTTGAAGTTTAAACATTCAAGTCGAAATCCGATACCATGTACACACACAGGAACCGATTATAGTTTCGTAATTGGTAATTGCATTTAATTTTTTTTTTTTGTTATCTATAGATATTTGTAATTCCTTTTACTCGTTTACACATTTAAAAGTGATGGCCATTGTAAGACTGGTCGCGAAATCTGAAACCAAAAACAATTTGGATTTTTAGACAGATAGGTATGAATTACGACCGTAATTAATGGATGTTTGTTTTAGAATTATTATTATTATTAAACCATTACAGACACAAATACACAATACATTACCGACGGTCACATTTTTCTCTGAACCAGCTAGTACTGTAATGAATTGTATGTTTTTGTAATTGTACAGTTAATTATAATTATGACATGTTTAAATTAGGAAAATAATACTCAAGTAAAAAATAATAATTTGGTTTTCATATAATATAGATATAGATTTTATATTTATTATATTTTTAACTAGGTAATTGAAAAATGGAAATTTAAGTAGTCACATTTAAGATCCAAAAGGGAACAATCAACTTTGAAATATTATGTTTAATATACAATAATAATTAAACTAATTATTTGTTGTAAGCTAATAACTTTAGCAGTCGAAGCTGTACCACGGAATAAAAAAAAAAAATAATTAAAATAATATTCATTGAATTTCGATTAGTCGCTTACTCTTATTTATACTAATGTTATAACTTATAGTTATAACAATAAACTTATATAATTGAAGGATTCAAAGATATTTGAATATTATTTTTTAAATTATAAAATTATGACAATGTATAATTATACACGTAAACAACTTTTTACTACATAAATACAGCATTTAAGGTTTTTTTTAGTGAAATAAGTCCCTATAGCACTACAGTTAGCAATATTGAGTCAAATGTAACAATAACTGTAAACATCAATTATTAAAGTCAATATTAATTTTAACGTTTTTGTTACTAGTTTTACAAATGTTATTTTTAATTTTGCAGTTTCAATTTGGCATTGTAAAATCTTAGATTTAGGTTATGTTTTAAGCTCCCGATTTTGGTTGGGTGTAAAATATGAAAAACTTAGGTATTAAACAGTTATAACCAGGTGTTTCACAATTATACACGACATGTCCGACTTGTCGTGCCAGCCGTTCTGCAATTTATTATATCCAAGGTGAAAAGGCAGAAAGAGAAACGACTCTACAGGATGCAGAAGAATCTTTCAGGCTACTGTACAATATGGTGGATGACATCTTCTCAATAAAGTTGGATGAAGAGAGATCGACGAAGTTCTGGAGAGGCAAGACTGTTCAGACGAACCAGTCTGATATCGCCAGCATGAGGAGGTTCCACCCACCGCGACTTTCCATTTACCTTCTATGGCACCGTGGGTGGGACGTGCCACGGGTCATGTCATGGGTGGACATGGTTTTTGACACACACACAAGTCACAGCTTGACCACAGGCAATCATAAAATGGTTATAGTAGTCAACTTGACGTCAGCAATGCGCGTTACAGCATCCCATCTTGGAAACTTGACGCAAATGTAATATCGCTAAGTTTAGTATTTGTCTTTAAATGTTTTCATAAAAAATATGTTCAGAACTGAAAAAAGAAAATCATGATTGAAAATCTTAAAAGTAGTCATTGTAGTTGTGTTTATATAAGTAATTGATTGTAAGCATTTTTTATTTTTAAATATTTATAGAATTTTGTTATGTCATATTCCTAATAGTTGTATGAACTTAAACCAATGGAAACCATTTATATATAAATACGAGAGGCTCCGCGATAACGGAACACTGGTACGTGTTGTACTATACGGGTATAAATATATAATGTGTTTTGAATTATAATAATATTCAAAACGCAGATAACCGTTAGTATAATATTGTATACGAGAAACATTTCAATTGGCACCGTTCGCAGTGGTTACGCGGAACATATTTATTTTTATTTTACAGAATATACTGCAGTTATCAATTAAATTACATTTAATTAGTATCTCTGGTTATTTTATTACAAAAAAATATAATTGAAATCGTGTTTTACCACTGAAAATATTCGGTTTTCGTGAGCCGAATTCATCTGTTAAGCACCCTAAAAAAACTTATAGGGGCTTAAAAACAGATCTAAAATACCCCTCAGAGTCTCAAGGAATCTATTTATATCACTTGTACTGAAATCGGTCCAGCAGCTTCTAAGATTAGCCGTTAGCTACAAAACTCGATTTCACGTTAATATATATAGACCAGCTGACCTGGAAATGCTTTGCCATTGCTAGATTACTTTTAAATTCAATTGATTCCCGTTGTTCGTCTGTTTCTATGGTTGGTGATGACTTTTTCTGTCGTGCTTGACGTTTTGATCGACCAATCCCAGAAAAACAATGAAGCACATTGATGAGTTCGGTTCTAGATTTAATTTTAAACTGCAAATGTATAGGTTATGAATGTTCAATGTGGTCTCTAACGCATTGCTCAAATCTATTTTAAAGGTGCGGGCAATAATTAATGGCAGTTGATCTGCGTCGGAAAATTTGTGAAATTGTGGGATTTTGGCAATAAATTAGATACCTATAGACAATAAATTGATTATAATAACTACTAGGTTTATTTTCTGTTACTAATGGCAACTCTATGTATGAAAAAAAAAATATTCGATTTTCGTTAATAAAAAAAAAAAATGTGTAAGCCATTTAGGGGTTTAATTCCGTGATTATTACTATATAACTATATGTCACTCAGTGATGAATTAGCTTACTATTGGTGTAAGAATTTTTAGAATTTTCGTTCAATCGTTATAGAGATAACTCCCCGCGTACAAACAAATTTTGCTTCTTTTATTTGACCATAGAACATTTAAATATTTAAAAGTTTCATTTCTCAAAAAAATATAGCTTGTAGATGGCGATAAATGACAAATTTCTCTACGCTAAATAAACAATGTGCGCTTTAGTATTTCGCTACATTGTGTAAACAGGTGCTAAGGCGCTAAGTTAATCGTTAGGTAGGTACATCGTAGGTACATATTATAAAGTAGCGTCACCACAATTTGCGCTCCAACCACTGGTTTCTAGATAGTGTAAGGCCGCCGATGTTTGAATTTGTCGCGATTCGCGAACGAGCGAACGACTTGTTCCACACGTCGCACGGGTATTGTCACTTGTACCTTGTTCGTTTTATTACCATCAATACCACCGCAAACTTTACCGTTATTTTCATTGATTCTGCCAAGTTATAAAATAATATATCAATATAATAAGTCGATTATGTTTGAATGTATTATATTATGCATTTAGGCACATACAAATATACGAAAATCTGACAATTATTGATTGCTAACTAAAATAATATAAAAATGAGTAATAATAATATTGTACCGTGTAATATTAAAATCATTAATTTTTCATCGTGTGTTATAATTACATGGCAATACATTATCATTAAAAATAAATTTGGTATCAACGTATTTACTTTTTAACAATTTAAACTAATGTTATGCGAAATATTATTAATTTAAAGGTTAAAAATTATATAAAATAGTCATCTATAGTTATTTGATCATAACTCAACAGACATTCAACGTCACCATCTCTTACTAAGCTCTTACCATCTAGTACACAATACGTCAATTTAACGTATTCAAAGTCATTTTTGCTAAGTGCACTTTTCAGAATTAAAAAAAGTTATTATAATTTTTTTCCAAACATTTATTAGATAATGAACTTTTTACAAATTTTGAACCTCGTTCATGCTTATATTATCGCGTCCTGATGAAATAAACAAGAATACAATAATTATTTAAATATCAATTTATTTTATATTTGTTGAATAAAACCGCATAAACACATTACACACTAAAATGAAGTATCAAGTCAGCAATGAAATAATTCAAAAACTTAAGTAGTAATGATTTTTTACTCTATTGAATGCAAAATGAAATACCTACACATCAAACGTCGTTTTTTATGCTGTATTATTTATCATAGTTTACATTTTAATGTGAATGTGCAGCTAGGGTTCTAGTAAGTATATTGAAAAAATAAATAATATTTGCCTAAAATTTAGAATAAAAATGATTATTATACCTATGGTATATTACAAACTTTTTTATAACAATAGGAAATTAATTCCACATTTTTGAAATAAGATATCAAATTTTGATTCATTATATCATCAATGCTTAATCTATAATACATTAATATTTTCAATAACTTCAAATATTTTGATAAACTTACTTTCGGTGAATGTGAGAATGTTAAATTGACAAGTGGAAGTTGCGTTTTAAAGAAATCGATAGAAATTGTGTTGTGTTTAGACTTTTAGAGGCTAAGTGAAAAAGATCGAATATATATTGTGCATATTATATATATTGGTTGTATACAGATTGCCAATGCCACAAAGTGTGAGTCACCGATGATTTCGACGATTTCAAGTAAGAAAATTTAGAAGGGAGTAACTAAATAAGGGATAAACTAAATAATAAGGTCACTGTAAGTATTTAGTTATTTATGGTCTTTGGCGTTTAATTATTGAAAACTCTTTTGCGTTTATTCAATCAGAAACTGATCGGATCTTTTCTTGCATGATGTCAAGACTTCAAAATTGGACAAGAACTGTCTATCTACACTATACCGATATAATTATGGAAATTTATTTTTGTACTCTTAATTATGAATAATAAATGTTTGATCTTGGTTATAATTCAGAGACTGTGGATGACAGCTGTAAAGGTTAGTTATGTAAGTACTTTTAAAAAAACATCATTATAATTTTACCTTTTAAATTGCTTGAAATACTTAAGCTTACTATGTTTGTTGTCTAAATAGGTCAAGTATTTTCGTGTTTTTTTCATAGAGAGTTGGATTTTTAAAAAAACAGTTTATTATAATACACACAACATTGAATGTAAAAGGCATATAATTATTTTTTTCGTACGTAACGTTTATTATTATTATTAGTCGTAAACACTGCGGGAGGCTCGTGAACATTATATTATTACTTACTTATTCCAAACAACTAAATGAATATTGATAATATTATTAATTTTGCACGAGTACATTGTAAAGTGATGCGAAGTCAAAATGTTTAAAGATAACAACTTTAAAATCATTTTTTTTTAGTGACAAGTGTAGTTGTGTACAAATTATTAATTAATTATTATAAAAATGCCAATAATATTTCAATAGTATATTGATTTTATCGTACAAAAAAAAAACAATACTTATGCAGTTATGTTACACCTACTGTGTTTCTGAAAGATACTGTACTTTGGAAAATTATATTTTATTTTGTTACATTTTTGGAATATTTTTTGTGATTTATTTGGTATTTTTAAACTTAATAAAGAAAAAATTGAATTAATGGAAAGTTTTCATTCGAACGATTCTATTATTATTCAAAATTAGATAATATACTGATATAAAAATGTGAAACGTACATTTTGGAATGTAATATCAGAATTCTAAGTGATTTCAATGTCATTTATTTATATTCGTTGTAACTAAATACAATTTAGTCAAAATGAGATCAATAAATACCTATACACATCAAATCATTATAGATGATGATACTATTTACTATACATATTTTGATTTTAAATTTACAAAAATTAAACTAATAATTGAAATACATAATATGATTTATTTTTTCTTTGACATTCTATGTATTACAATATTTATAGTATTATATTTCATTTATCCTAAATGGAATAATATTATGTTATACAATACGGACTATATTTTAAATAATATTAGGTATTTTTCGTTTACACGTTCTATAAAGATATTTTATTTTGTAAATTTCTATAAACTATTATACTTGGTAATATTTTTGGAAGCATCATACATTTTTTTTTTTCAGCTTTCTTCAGTGAAAATGATATAACCTTATATAGTGCCATTAACATGCCATCGGAAGCTATAAATACGAGAGGCTCCGCGATAACGGAACACTGGTACGTGTTGTACTATACGGGTATAAATATATAATGTGTTTTGAATTATAATAATATTCAAAACGCAGATAACCGTTAAGTATAATATTGTATACGAGAAACATTTCAATTGGCACCGTTCGTAGTGGTTACGCGGAACATGTTTATTTTTATTTTACAGAATATACTGCAGTTGTCAATTAAATTACATTTAATTAGTATCTCTGGTTATTTTATTACAAAAAAATATAATTGAAATCGTGTTTTACCACTGAAACAAAATATATTTTTGTTCATTAAATACTCAAACGGCGCAACATTTTCACTACTTTTGAGTAAATGCAATAATTTATAGAATCATTTTTGTAACAGAAATGTCTCAATTTTATAAAGAATATATTTATTTATTTAAATAATAGAGAACAATAAATAATTATACGTTTCGTTGGAAGTGTGAAAATACTGTAAATAATATGAGTTATTCATATTATTTACAGTATTTTTCAACGAGTGCGATTTGTACACATATTAATATATTACCTATTGTATTTGTGTTACTATAACTTTATATTCTTAAATCAAATAATACATAAGTATACTAGCTATTGAATAAAAACCAAATAATAATATGTTCTAATATCGTATACTTTTCCGTTTGTCCAATCTATATATAAAAAAAAAAAAAAATGTATTCATGATTGAGTTCAATGATCATCGAATTTACATTTCTTCATGCCAGAAAGTTTAGTATTCATGCAAATTGTATTCTGTGCGTATAAACATTTATTTTTTGTATCTCGCATAATAAATCGTCCGTAAATTTCCCTTAACCTCAACCGCATTTTTCCATAAACGATATGTGCATGTGTATATAAAATCAAAATTTCAAATTTTCAACTCATATATTGATAAAATTATGCATGCGTATCAAAGTATTCAGCTGAACAAAATTCCAGAGCCTTGGTATTAACTATTAAGTATTAAGTAAAGACATTTTTGGAGTTTCGAACTTTTTTTTTGTAATTTGAGGATGATTATATGAAATTTGATTATATGTGGTACGATAATAATTATTGTTTGATGCAAAGTTTCATAATACAACCAACACACTGGCAGTCTTAATGGCGCCTTTGAAGCAAATACGATTACATATAACATTCTTCACACAATCTAAAATGCTTGCCTGATATTATTTCAATAAAACCACCGACCCGCGTGTATGTTAATAAAGATACATTTACACTTTACAGAGTAAAATATTTACATTTTTAAAGAATAATTTCTTTTGTATACTTAAAAGCTATATTGCGGACTCAATAGTTTTTTTTTTTTTAGTAAACAAATCCTACTAATCCAGATGACTTTGATATGTACAAACATAAAATGACTCAACTTTTTATATTTTTAATGCAAATAAAATTAAGAAATTCTCGAAATAAATAAGTTATATTTTTATACAACAATATTTTATATTAAATTATATAGCTTATATTTTGTAGAGATTTTAAGACAATTTCTTCGTACATAACCTGTCAAAAACAATTTTTATCGATACCACTTACAATAAATCTAATAAGTTGACGGGATGTTCGTTTATAAACTGCATAATATGATACTTGGGATATTTCAAATTGAGAACTTAATCATTCAATATTTCAATTCGAATTAGTGTACCCACTACAACAGTTTTATAATAAATTGTATTTTTGAAGTTACTTATTAGAATTCGATATATTATTTGATCATTTTTTAAGCGTATAAAATCAACAAGTTTATAAATAGTCGGTTAATATTGAGTATATAAAATGAATTAATATACATACGTGCATAAAAACCTAATAGTTCACAGTAAAGAATTATTCTCAGAATTGCTTATTAAATATGACGATAACCTCTTTGAAATTAAAAACTATAGTACCTCCACATTCTCAGTAGTAAACGCACAACGTGCAATACATACATAGGTACACGTGTGTTTTTATTATTGACACAATTCATATTTGCTGGGAGTATAATTATTTCATTTTTTATACGGACCAGAATTTCAATTATTTATGAATACAATAATAGGTAATAACTAGGGCTCATAACTTTTAGCTCGAAATGTTTTTGTTGTAAGCGCTATAATGTGCTCTTGAAAACATTCATATAAGCGTGTAAACATGCACTGACATTTATAAAAAATGCAAAAAACATTTTAAAAATTGAATTATTATTATTTTATGAAGTATGAAAAATGATCGTTATTAAAATACAATTATCAATTGATTTTAATATTATTTAAATTTATCCCGGCATACCTAGAAACTATAAAAGTAAAATTTGGAGACCAAAAGTAGTAAACAACAAAAATCCAGCTATTACAATTTCATATGTGGACAAGGAGCAAACTAATACTCCGTTTTATTCGAATAGATACGATGATACATATAAAGATATTGAATACTGTATAAATTACTCTTAAGTTATAAATTATAATGTTGTCATAATATTAATATGGTATAAAATACTTAATACGCAATAATAATATGCATATTGCTAATAAAATAAATAACTTTTCTGTTTTAAATGCTAAAAACGAAAAAAATTTTTTGGAACATCAACGAGATTTATTTATTTATTCAATAACCTTAAGTCTTAAAAATTATCTTTATGCTAACTACAAATTTTTTACGTGCAATTTGTATATCTATATTGATATGATAATAACAATAGCACCCGACCGATAACAGGAAATAAGGTACGGCACGGCAGCCCGAGGGTTTCCATCTCGCCGGTTGTCGTTTGCGCATCACTATTGTTATTTTTGACCTTTTTTGTAAGACAGTTGCGCATCGTTTATTTTTGGGTTATACATCGTTTGCGCATCGATCGTTTAAAAGGTCGTACATCATTTGCGCATCAATATTATTTAACAATAGAACTGAAAAAAAAGGTGTATACCCGCGGCCGTATATCATTTGCGCATCGTCTGTTTACCTGTGCGAAAATATCTAACTTTAATCATATTCAATCATATAACAATTTTCAAATATTGTATAGGTATTTTTGTTTTAAAATATATATAATATAAATATAATAATACGATATAGCATGAGATTAACAACTAAAGTGTACGGGTTGTTCACTATGTGATATATATGGTTGCCGATTCCATCTAGGACAGGCTTGGTATAGAAAGCTTAATCAAGATTTCCCAGCTCTAAGAAATGAATATAAAGCTAATACTGAAGTCGGAAAATGGATTAAATATTTCTTTGGTCTATCTTTTATTTCCCCTGAAGAAGTTTCTGATCAGTTTTGTGAGTTGATCGAAATCGCTCCAAATAGTGACGTATTACATTTTAGTGATTACATATATGACAATTATATTCAAGAAAATTGTTTATTTCCACCAGAGATGTGGGCAGAAATTCCATCAACTTTACCTAAAACTACCAATGGACCTGAGGCATTTCATTCGCATTATAATGCACAATTTTACAGTACTCATCCTTCAATTTGGAAAGTATGACATTTTTATAAATTATTAATTTAATAAATTATTATATTTTGTTTTATATACTTAGGTAATAGAAACGTTGAAGGAAATACAGACAGAGACGTATGTTAAAATTAAAGATATTTCTGGTGGTATCAATCATTTACAACGGGCTCCTGAACGTCAAAAACTTGAATATATTCAAAAACATTGGCTTAAGTATACTAGCGGTGAAATAAGCCGGTTTCATTTTGTAAGAATAATGGGACATTACAATATACCAAGTATTTATTTATAATATTATTATTCAACTGAGTTTTTCAACAATTTATTTATTTTATTTTTTAATTTAATTGAATACAATTTATTTTTAAATAATTTTTTCTCAAACTATATGTATATTTGTATTATAATTTATAAAATTGTAATGCTTATTGAATAAAAACTTGTGCCTATATATATTAAAATTTATCATTATCTATATAATATTAAATGTGTGTAGGTACATTTGTATACCCTTCTATTGTTTAGAATTTTGATGCGCATATGATGTACGATATTTTGGTGCAGGTAAACAGACGATGCGCAAACGATAATTTTCCGCCGATGCGCAAACGATGTACGATATTTTCGCTCAGGTAAACAGACGATGCGCAAATGATATACGGCCTTCCATCTACCTGGACCTTTTTCGCGCGCGTGTGTGTGTGTGTGTGTGTGTGTGTGTGTATTACGTGTATCGGCGTGTAGATATAAACTGTTCCGAGGCTAGCTTTATGAGTTGTATAAAAAATAGATTCGGTTATTGGTAAAGTACACTATATTATAGAGATTGCATTAAATGACGTGGCTAATCTTAGTTTTGTTATCTTACTATTATATAAATTTGTTTGTTTGGTCGCAAAAATCTCAAAAAGTAAACAACGGATTTTAGTTCGGTTTTCACTATTAAATAGGTCTAGACTCGGGGAAGGTTTTAGTGTGGAAAAATTAATTGGGTGCCGAAAAAAATAACAATAATGCAAAAAAAATTAACGCCTTACGTCGTATTATTCAGTGGTATCGGGTTCGAACTATAAACGCGTTAAAACACTTTTTAACCGTCATCCGTCATTTACTTCGTACTAATAGCTTACAATATACTCGCACTTTCCGTCGTTGTATCAAAGATGTCTATAGTTATAAATGTGTCTACAAAAGCAGGGGGAATCCCGGAACGGTCACGGCACATATAGGACAGCCACAGCTATATATTATATAAAAGATGAATAAATTGTAGGTGATACTAAGTTCACTGGGTCAAATTTACCTATGAAAAGTATAACAATAGCAAAGCGTTGCCGGTTCAGCTATAAATTTATAAAAAAAAACAAATCTTTTGCATGGGTCTTACGCACTTCATGGGGTCCGCAATGGATTGCCTACCTGATAATTTACTGCTCACATATTTCCGAGATCCAATTCAGTGGATTACCTTGGTGGTTTGGAATTTGGATGCATGTACATCACTTGAGGTTAATCTTAACTTAATATTTGCCTCAGGCGACGCTGGGCGGGACAGAATAAGATGGATCAGACTTTTCTCGATAAAACGAATAAAAATACATAATGACCAAAAATAAATTGAATATTGTTGTAACGATATTACTTAGTATATTTTAACCGTTATATTATAAAATAAAATATATTATTCATATAGACTTGGCATTATAAATTTTTTTTTAATGGGCAACGAAGTGCACGGGATCAGCTAGTATAATATATTCAAACAATATGTCTATTCGGTGGAACCAGGCTGGTGCCCAACGTAAATAACGAAATTTTAACGAAACAATGATTATCAAAATGATCATAAATTCGTAAAAACATGTAGTTATAACTTTAGAAGATAAATATTTTAATATATTAGGCATGCATAACATGTACGATGCACCTCAATGCTAAATATTATTATTGTTCTTATTAATCTCGAATCGAGTGTATAAAAATAAATGAATAATTATTATTAATCATTTTACTGTATACGAGTATTTAAAATTTTTAACTGTACCTAATGAAATGATTTATTTAAAAACTAATTTTTTAGAAAAGTTTGAACGTTCACTGATGTGAGTTTTGAATCCTGTGAAAAACAATATATTTGAGGAAATAATGATCTCACTAATGTGTATAAAATGTAACAAAAATTATTGTATCAACTCACAAGCATCGCTTACGCCTGGATAATAGTTACCTATTAACTTTTAATTTAAGATACTAAATATTAATATTATGTATGTATAGATTATAACTGAAATAAATATAAATTAAATTCTGTTAACTTACATTTAACAAAAAAAAATAAACTCTATAGGTACCTATAATATACGTTTATAAAATTAATATTATGCTATGTCGGCTAGTAAATAAACATTTATGTAGGTAATACCACTAATACTGTGCTGGCTATTGTTATTATTATTATTATTATTATTATTATTATTAGGCTGGTTAGTGAATATTATATATTATTATTGTTTTGTTGACGACGGTTGTATACACAGTGTGAATGTTTATTCGTACCTAAATGTTTATCTTGTAATATTTTGACGGCGATTTTTTCAATTTAATCTTTTAGGTTTTAAAGTTTTTTCAAGTTCGATTTGTATAATATAGTGTTTAAAGTAATAAAATCGAAATAATAAGCTTCTTCGGGAAATAATTATCTAATCCAAACGCGATCGTTGCTCAGGTTTTTGAGACATATTGCACAAGAGGATCGGGGCGAGCTGTCGTTCCGGAACGCCATGCAGGGCGGCGTGGACCTGTGCGATGACCGAGCCACAAAGATGGATAAGGCACAGGTGGCGCCCACTAAAGAGTGCGGTTGAAAGTGAATCGGCCAACGGAGCAGGAGGACGATGTAGACGGTGATACTCGTAACACGCAGTCGCAGACATAGGAGTGAGATTTAGATCATGATCAGCAGGACGAATCTGAAAATCAACTGTCATGTCACCGATAAGGACCGCTGCAAGAATGTTTTGGAAATGCTGCCCGAGTCTGTAAAACCACAGTAACCGGGCGAACCGGACGATATAGAAAGCCAGGCTGCAGATCAAAATTCGGAGGCATGAGTGGGGCCCCGGTACCCTCAGATATTATGATGGTGACATCCGAGTCGACGATGAAAGCGGAGGAACTTCCTGAAGATGTGACGGTGAAACAGAAAGGGTAAGAAGCATGGCAGCTCCTGCAAGAATAAGAGAGAGGAAAAAGAAAGAATAGAAGCGTGGCGGCTTTGAGGAACGTGCGGAAAGAAACTAAACGGTTTTACCATATAATATATATCGCAGCATCAGTCGGATCAGCCTTGGCGGAAGGTACGTGTGATGGATATGTTGTTGTGGCCTGCTCCCAACTCGGAGAACCCAAGACTAAGGAAATGGCCATAATATAATATTGGCCGTATATATAACAATCTGTTAAAAGTAAGTGCGTGTATTATATATTATACATATAGTAAAACTTAAAAATAATATATTGAAATGTTTACGTATATAGAAAGTAAAATTATTGAAGCCATCACACTACACGTTCGTCGAGACTGGTATCCACCTTCACTGCGATATATTATAATTTGGTAGAATCGTTTACGTCCGTGGCGAGCTGACACGTTTCTTAGAGCTGCCAAGCACCCTGGAGCTGCCGGACTTGACGCTTCTTACCCACCGTCACTCTCTCCGCAATCGTTTGGATGTCGCCAACTCCGGGGCCCGATCTGCAGCCAATATTTTTCGTCCAAACTGCCCGGTCAAGTGGGTAGCATTTCCATATACACGTGGTCCTTTGCGGTTGGTCTTCAGACACGTCCACCACTAACTGATGCTGATCCTGCTCCTGCATCTGCTGCTGCTGCTGCTGCTGCTGCATGACACAGTAATCGCCGTCGTACACACTCAAAAATCCAAATGCTCCGTCGACGGCTGTGGAAGGCTGAATTAAGGGTCGGCCCCTCGGCCGCAGGTTGTCGGGCCCCGCGCTGCTGACGTGAACGCGAACATGGCCGGTTGCCGCGTGGTGTCCCGGTCCAACAGCTTAGCACCAATTCTTGAGTCCTCCCGCACAATGTGTCTTCGAAACCGCAAACTTTTGTGTTGTAATGTGTTTTAAGTTTAAAATTATAAATATATAAATTAATTAATACGTTGTTTGTAGTAATAACAATTTAACTTCTCAATAATGATATAGGTATTGAAATAACGCTAAACACACAACAAAAGCAAAATAGTATTTAAAAAGCACCGAAATAGCGCTTAACACGCATAAATAGCAAACTAGTACTCAAACTTCGAAATATCCAAAAATATGTAACAACAACTTTCGTATATGGCTTCGCGTGGTTTCCTGAAAAAATGTATTATAGCTCACATAGGTATCTCTATATAAGAGTCGAAGACCACTTAGTAAAAATATGAAATTGCTACAAGTTAATAATATACATAATATATATTTTTTCCCCCACATTATTGTTGTTAAATTGCCATTTTAATGTATATTATAATATTATATTATACGACTAGAGCACTTGAGAAAATAATAGTTTTGAGATTATTATGCTGTATTCGTCGATTATCGCCACGGCTGTCGATATTATTCTTCCTCCGGGCGACTTGCCAAAGTCTGTGCATGGACTCACCGACCACAAAGTGCGGTGTAGGTACGCCGTTTTGTAGTTTTGACACCAAATAATGAATAATGAATATTATATGATAATATAATAATAACACAAATTCTGAAATATGCGATGCCACACGTCAACGTATCATAACGTGCCTAATCGATGACAACCATATGAAGTATGGAGGCATGCGTTTTCTGTTTTATTTTTTGGCAATATTATTCGTGAATGATGAATTAGTTTTGAAATACACGAGCACTATGCTAACTTTTGTTGATATTTTAGAGTGCCTTTTTCATCCATCTTCTCGACGAAGGTTAGGAAGGTGCGATATCATTTAAGACAATATAATGTGTTGTATACTTGTATCTTATATTTTATTGAATCACAGTAAAAAAATTAAAAAAACACGGTATTTACATAGGTACCTACCTAAATTAAATATATAATCTTGAAATACATTTGTGTCATTTGCAGTTAAAATTACAGTGTTACACTGTTCAAAAATCAAGGCTCGTCAAGTTAATTTTTTTTTAAACTTGTTAAGTTGATATAAAAAAGTGTAAGTTAAGTTTAAAGTCAAAAGTTACTTTTCTATTTTTTTTAATTAGTAAAAGTTACAAGTTAATTAGAAAATAAATGTAACTTTTTTCATATAAAATTGATAATTGTACATTTTTTTTAAGCTAACAAATAACTAATAATTATAGCATGATTATGTACTTAAATAATTTAATCAATAAAATTATAAAATTATTTTTATATATTTGCGTACCTAATAGTCCACAACTACACTAAATTATAATAATTAAATTATCATTTGAAACGGATAAACGGGAAGCAGGTGTATCAAACATTCTTCCAGAAGCCCTTCATCCAGACAACATAAGACACATGATCACCTTTATAATTAAGACCAATCTTATTAATAGTTTATAATCTGTAACTTGTATAATATGTAAGTTATGTATTTTAAGAAAATGTGAACCTTTAAAACTCTTTGCATGTCAATGGCCATAGACATTGAGGCTTAAATAAAAAAAATAAAAATAAATTCATTATAAGAATATACCTAATTATTTAATAGTTACATAGTGCCTACACATATTATATCAAATATTATTCAATGCATCTGTAATTCTATGAATGAAAAAAATATAACAATAAATAATAACATTTAATTAATAATAATTAATGGTTAATGAATAATAATAAGTACCTATATTATATGTATGAGAGACGTAATAAATAGTTATATTTTTATTTTTCCCTCTATAATAGTCCCTCTATAATACGTTCCCTCTATAATAGTCTATAATAGCTTTTATACTTATAATAATATATATGATATTCTATAGTCTGTGAATACACAATGTTATAACATTTTTCATAAATTATTATCTATTAATTTTTACACTTTTAAATAATGTATAATATTTCCGATAGTAATTATTTTTTTTTTGTCAAATTAATTTTCATTTATTATTTTAAATATGTGTTTTTAGGAAAAAAAATACTAAACGTGACCTCAAAATTAATTAACTCATAAGTTACTGCATAACATAGAAAACAATTTACCTCGTGGAGTTAGAATTTACTTCTAAATAAAAAAAGTAACTCGTTATGTAATTTAGTTAAAAGTAACTTTACTTTTTAACTCTTTAATGCCCAGCGTTGTCAAAAATACTACAACCAGCAAGGATGATTAAAATACAACGTTTAAAATAAAATGAATGATTGTGAAGAAGACGACGGTTGCGATGTGACGAATGAAAGTGCGTTTTTAAGTTCAACGGTTATAATTTTGACTACTTACACAACTCATATCTTTTCTAACTGTTATTCATTAAGTTGATTGAAATAAAAAAAACCTTTCTAAAAATATAATAAGAAAATTCCAATTATTTACAATAAGCTGTGTTAAATTTCCTATTGTGATTATTATACTTAATTAGTTTTTTTTGTGTATTTATGCATTTCAATTCAGATATATACCTTTATATTTTTTTATTATTTCATATTATGCAAAATTTGAAAATGGATATATATCCTGATTATTAATTAAGATTATATACTAATTACAAACAGTATTGATTTATAAATTATAATTATTATTTTAATAATTATATTATACACCTTATTGTGAATTAACATCTAAGTGTTAATTTTCCAAATAAATAAATGCGATTAAATCGCATAATATTATTAACACAAATTCTCATAAAAATAGTTAAACGTTAAATTATTTAATAATTAATGACAATTCGAAGATCACAAATCATAGATTGTTCTTTCAAAAATCATTATTAGTCAAAAATAACTGCGCATGACTATACTTGATCGTTTGTATTTATAATTAATTTAACAGTGATAAGTCAATCATATAATTTCTGGGAATATTCCGTGATTACTAAAAAAAAGAAGGAACATTTAATTTATCAATACTTATATTATACTGTATAAAATACAAAAGTATTCGCTTATTTTTAGTCGTTTTTTTTTTATATATATATAATATATATTTATGTATGTTGTAATGTTGTATTCATTTATTTTGTTTAATATTATGTTTATTATAGACCATACGTCCATAGGTCCAAATGGACTTCTATAATTTTAATAAAAAAAAGTATTCATGACATTTTCGTTTGATGAATTATTATATTAAAAGTTTGACTCTGTAAATAAAAAGTTTCATGCAGTGTGTTTACGTTTAAAGTGCATGGCTTACATCCAAAGTGAGTGACATACAAACATGAGATGTACGAATTCCGCTTAACTAACCATGTAGTATACTTGGCGATGATGGCCAACTTCCTGAAGATTCACGCATAAGACTGATAAATTACTAGACATTTAATTTGAGGATTTACATGGCATACAATTTTCACTATCATAGTATAGAATTTTAAACTCCGAGTGGACCGATAATGTATTGATTTTACAATGATGTGGGTTTTTTTTTTTGTTACTTTTTATAGTAGTATAATATGGTGATTTAATATCCAACTTCAATTTATTTTTCTATAGGAATGTGCATCTATTTGGTACTTAAAATATGGTCAAAAGTAAGCATTTAGTACTTTTCATAATAATTGGGAAAAAAATGAATACTTACGCAAAATACATTTTTGACAAGATCGATTTACTTATTTTGTTGTAATTCAAAAATGAATAACCAATAACCATACTTGAAAATGTTTACCAACTGAGGTTTATACAATATTTTCTAAAGAAGGTATAACTTTCACAAAATATGTTAACTTAGCCATATTGACTCAAAAGTAATAACAATAACAAATGATACAAATATAATATACTACTATTTGTATTACCTGACTTCTCCTGGTTTGAAATAAATATAATATCTTACTATAATTTTCCATTTTGCTTCGGTTGAAAATATATAATATAAACACAATATTATATTGATTAGTTTTATAATTTTTCACTTCGTTATAATTCTTCACATATTTTTGACAAAACGCAAAAACTGGAATGCTCAAAAGCTTTCGTAAATCCAATATCGTTAAAATTGGTATTCGTTATAAGTGTTTATATAAAAAATATAATCAGAATTCAGAAAAAAAATCATGATTGGCAATCATAAAAGTAATCATTGTAATAATTGTGTGCAATACTTCAATGGCATATAATTTTAAGCTTTTTTTTAAAAAAATATTTTTACTAATATTATAATAGTTATATAATCTATAACCAACGGCAACTATTAAATAAACAAAAAACGAAAAATTGATATTCGTGGGCCAAACTATAGCATTGGAAACACTAATAATCACCCTCTGAGTTTCAAGGTATCTGATCAAGGTATTGATGTAACTTATACTTGTACTCTTTTACTGTAAAACGGGGCATTTTTTTTGAGTTTTTAAAAAATATACAAACAAAAAAACATTAAATTATATATATATATATATATAAATATAGAATTAAATAATTTGATACAATTAATATAATAAAAACAATGTTTTGGTAAAAATTAAATTGACCTACCATAATACTAATAGTACATAATAGTATATGAAATATACTTAGGATGACAGACTTTCGTCACTCAGAATCGTTTTTCATAATATGAAATGACTTATCATTGAGATTAAAATTAAAACTTACATTACAGTGACTTACTCATTAACGAAGTATCTTCGACATATTCTACTTTCCAGCACAGCGGTTACCTACTCCCCCCACTTATTAATTTAAATAATAAACTATAATTATAACACGGCGCATTGGATACGCAATTTAGCTACATCGCTGTCGTGTGACAAATATCTTGTACCTATCTTCTAAAATCATAATATTATTATAATATTATAACTAGCTAACTAAAGCATAATTTTTATTTCTATTGCTTTAAATAGTAAATAGTTTATTAATGTACAGTGTTAAAATACATTGGATAGAATTAATTAAAAATGTTATACATATAAATTAGTTTGAGTCATATTTTTGTTAATTTAATTTCTGTTAAAAAAAAAAAAAAAAATGGAAAAAATGTAAGAATATTGACATTAAATATTAAACGTACATCAAGACTATTAAGAAATCGTAGAAAACACATAATGTTCAAAATTATAATTAAGTGGCGAGTATATTAAGTCTTATAAATGCTGTATTATTCTATTTTCTTATAGAATTTATAGCTGGTGTATACATGATGGATTATATTATTATTATGTAATTATGTTGTAAATTAAAAAAATATATCTTACCAACGAATTGTATTCTGAATTCTGAAAGTAAGAAACATTGTAAACAAATACTATTGGCTTACGCTTTTTGTAATTTCAAACTTATCGCCGTTTAGCTACGAAACGGTAACGATGTGGTGCCAAAGTATTTCAATGTTGATAACATTGTTTTCTTCCGGTATCTCGGGCTGTCCCCACTGCCGTACTATTAAGTATTTTATATGTCATGCTTGGTGTTTGCCATGTTGGCGTAAAGGTTAAATTACGAGTATAATCATCATATTTTTAAAAAATATTATAATTTATATTATGTTGTAAATCGTTTGTTTGAATGAGTGAGCTCTTTGCTCGTTTTTCAACTCGTACCTATGCCAAATGTCCATGCTCTGTGCGCTGTTATTATCATTTTTACCATTGTTATCGTTCTCCAGTCGATCGAAAGTGTTTAATGCGATTATGACACGATGGTGTGCACCTTCCAGTCGTTTTAGACCAAGTGACTCGGGCTACCTAATCGTCAATCTAACCAGATTTTGTACACGATTGTTTGCGACGTGATAACTGACACCAGGACTGGGAGTGGCAGTACGAGTGCGTAGTTTGACGTCTTCAATCAACAGCATTCCGTTACGCAACCGTTCGATGTTGTTTAATGTACCAGAACCAATGATATTTTTGTAATATATTATTACATTTTTTATGAAGTTTAAGAGTTTCCTTAAATAATACATCGTTTTATTTAGACTGCAATACACTTTACATTTATTTAAAACTAACTTTGGTATTATTGTGCAGTGTACGGTGTGGAACACAATTACAGTTTATACTTAAAATATTACGTATAGTATTAATATATATACAATACATATATCACATACGCGCGTTGTAACAGTACACCCTTCACTAAAACAGTCCTTATCAGGACTACACTATCAGCCAATCAGAACACGCCATACAGGAAATGACGGCAGTCAGAGCTGTTTTACAAAATATAAGCTCTTCCAACTACGCTAACAACCTGACAAATACGGCCATGGATAGGGGAGATCAGGACAAATATAATGAGACCCTCCCCATGGCCGTAATCGAAAAACCCAACCAATAGCACACAGATCCGTACCGACGGGAAGCACAATCGTCACGGCGGCACACACGATGGTTTACCAGTCGGTACGGCGCACGGGTTATATACCGGTCGTTGTCCGACCACACAATCACTTCTTATTCTTCAATCACACAATTTCTTCTGCAACATAGTTCCGACGAGTACAAGAAAAGATTAAAAGAAGAATACAGGAGCAACCCGACGACCAACCGCAGTCCGACGACCAGCTTCAGTTCGACGACCAGCTTCAGTTCAACGACCAGCCGCAGCTCGACGACCAGTCGCAGAACGACGGCCATCCGCAACCCGACGACCAGAATAACCAATTCCTCGTACGGACCGTGAGCAACCCATACGGGCATCGCCACACACTTTCCGTACGGGTCGACACAGAAATCGGCAACCTTGACGAGACACCAGACAGAGTCCGCACACTTCGCACGGAGCACGAGCGAAATACCTGTAAAAACTCCAAAGTCACCCACGGCCGCTTTTGAGAGCTTGCCTTCCCGGGTCAGATTCACGCTAGCAGTCGCTTCATAGCTAGACACTATCCGTGGTCGGCCCCATACCCTGACTTGTATGATATCCGAGTATACGACCCTTAAATGTCGATAGGACAGCGTCCAGCTCGTCGTGGAAATACGCCTTATCCGACAGCCCGCTCTCAAGCCTGGCTGCCGCGTTAGCGTATCAGCCCCGTATTTTTGTATATATATATTTTATAGATTTTTTATAATAAATAGAGAAAGTGATACCACTACCTAGTGTTATTCACTCTTACGAAACAAGCCAGAAGGCGACTGTTTCAGCGTGTCATGTTTCAAGCATTCTGTAATTTGGAGTCCCACCATATATTATATAGGTATAACTATTTTGATTAGTAAATAAAATCTATTTTAATAATCGTTAGTCATACGTTTGCCGATCTAGTCTAGTTTCAGAGCTTGCTCCGTGTGTAGTTGCTGCAATTTCATCGGTTAAATGAAATAATTTATATTACATTTATTTTATTTTTAAATATACTTTAAACTGTACTCAGTTCAACTAAGTGTCTTGTCTAACATCAAAATCTTCTCACATTCCTCCGTTTGCCGTTTGGTATACATTTATTACTATACGTATATACAATTACACACCGTATACCACCAGTTATAGACAGCAATTTAATTGTTACCACGTAACATTATTTATGGTGGAGGCGCCGGGCAGTTAATGGTGGACATTTCGAACAATATTAAAAACATATATCATATAATATCTAAAAGTGTGATTGTATTGGATTTACATTGGCTATCTATTAAAAAGTGTAAAAATTATAATTTTGTATTAACAATTTGCTATACTAATAGTATCAAATTATGAATTGAGATTATATCTATTGAAAATTCAACCGATTTCAAAAAAAAAATGTTTTGTTTATTTATATTATTAATAGTATGTAAATATAAAATAGGCATTTTATGATTTTCAAAAATAAAAATGTTTGAATCAAAATAGTTTGATTATATTTTATTGGTTATAATATGTTGCATTAAAAAACTAAATTTAAGTATTAACTTTAAATTTTGAATTAGGGTTACTGACTTTCTGTTCTTTAAAAATAGTTAATAAATGAGATCTCGTCAAACATTTACAACTATCTACGACGTAGCTATACTATTATACTGATCATTAAAAAAATTAACCTTTTAAGTTTTCTTTAGAACCCTAGCAATATACGGGGAAGATATTTGTTATACAAATTATTTTTAAAAATAATAATGAATAACTTACTCATGTTAATTATTTGAATAAAATATTGTAATTTATAACCATCGTATAAGGTATTATAACTCTTTATTTATTGATCTCACTATACAGTCCACGAATATACTGGATGGTTTTCGTGCGATGACTCCTCTGTAAGATTTACATAATATTATTATAATGTTTATACTAATTGGTTTTTTTTTCTACATTTACGAATTTAATCGTTCCATTGATCATGAAATCAAAAGTTGATAATTTTAAAAGCAACCATCATTTTATAGTCCCCTAACATTCGAAATACGGTAAATATCAAACTCGATAACATTTATTCAGACTAATGTGTTCTTTTGCACCCTATACGCGGTTAGACCATCTATAATAATATACCGTTCAGGGACCTTTCAATCAATCTGTCTGCGTCTAATGTTCTTATAACTTTTCGGATCGTTACAAATAACACGACCTCTAAATCGATATTGAATCATCCGTCCACACAAAACTTTATTACTGTAGTACTCATCGCCTCATACAAAATAGTATAAGGTCTTACCTTAATAAACTCACTATGGTCAGTTGAGTGCATAATATATGTATAGAAATATTACGCTTTAGCGGTACAACTCAATACTCATTAATAGTTATTATTATTTCAGCTGATAGTTTGACGTTTTTAATGTTAGCACACCCATTCCAATATATTGTCAGTATACGAGTAAATTATATTATATATATCTCATAAACAGCTAACTCTCAAAGTCTTGCAATTAACTCGCAAACTGTTGGTGAAGATTTCAAGTCACTACTCCAAAGTAGGCGGGTGAACTATCAACTGACGCGATGGTTTGTCTTCGTACCTATTTGACTTTTGTATTTCATTGATTTTTATTTTGAAAACGTCGCCTGCAGCAGTGACACATTGTCCGTTTAACATGGAAACAGATATCATGGGTAATAAAATAAAAGATGATTGACGTGATTGGCGTGATTGACAGAGTGTGCAATTTGCATTGAGGCGATGGTTGTAAACTGTAGTACTAGTATCGTATTCTCTCGCGCGTCTATGAGACTGTGGGTTTTGTCGCTCAGATGAAATCTCTTTAATGTGATATTATCAATAAGTCCGTGCAGTCATTAGATTCAACAATATATTATGCGCTGATCAAAAGTAACTCTAAGACCTTTCGTTTAAAATTTCGCGGCTATATAATATAGTCATCTCAGCCTGGAGTTTGAAATGCGACATTTAAACGAATCAAAGGTGGCGCGGGTAAACCGTCTCTCAGACGATCGTCGTAATAATAATATACACAATTATATAAAAAGTCAACCGATGACGACGGGTACCCGGGTGCCTTAAGAGGGAGTAATTCTGCGTTGCCATAGTATAATATATTTTTATTGAACGTGTTATACCACAATATATTATATTATTGTTATTAAACGTTACCATCTATTTTAAGAGCTATACCGACTTATGCACCGTCCTATAGTATAATATTGTATCGTGTGCCGCTTTTTATCACGCCAAAAAATATAATATATCATTCCGAATGTGCTGTTTAGAGTCGAATCGTGTACACTGTGGCCTCCGGACACCACGGTTAAGGTGTCAATTGGCACTCGCACGGTAGTACAGCATTTAAATATATATATTATATACATACATTATATGTATATACATATACATATTGCACTACTGGAATATTAGGTACATACGTTAATATTGACCTCCAAACGAGGCGACGTTTCCTAGATAATATTTTATTAGTGCTAATATAGTATAAACTTTCATTTAATTGTTTGTACTAAAACCAAACAAATGAAAAAAAAAGATCGGTGGCTAAAAAGTCAAGGTAATGACCAATATGTATGGTAATAATAGTCAAAGTTCTCTACTATGTGCAGATATTGTGTTATACTTCAGACATTTAGATATATAAACTTATGTTTTTTTTTTCTAAATTTTATTTTAAATTACACATTGTATTATGAGTATTTTGGACTCTATACATAGGTGATGAATGTATTGACTTAACAATGATGACGATGAGTGATTTTTTTTATCATCATTCATCAAACCTTTTGGATAAGTAAAAATATATAAAACTCATCACTTTTCAAAATCATTTGGAAAAACTAAAAAAAAATACTGGACTATTTAGCTATAAATAGACATTTGACATTTTCATATAATTAAAATTTTTTTAAGAAATATTCTGATAAAAATGTTAATCATTGCAAATATAATACAAGATTTTGTATAAGTTGTACACATAGCTATTTAAAGATATGGAAAACAAAAGGCACACATTTTTTTTTTTTACTGTTAGCATTTCAAATTTACTGAAAACATTCGTAAAATTCACCGAAATGTGCAAACTATTTTGTAGTTTACTACTCATTATATTTTGAAATGGTATAGCTTTAGTTTTTCAAACAAAATGATTAAAAATACAGGTGCACATTTTTTTTTTTTATACAGACATTATTATGAAGTTCAAATTTCGATGAAGTTTTATGTTTATTTAAACTAAAAATAACGACTTTTCCAGTTTTTGTTGTAATTAAAAAAAAAAAACATTACCTAATTGTAGAAACTTAAAACTTTTGACCATTCTATAGGTATATACAGTGAAACCTCCCCTAACGGACACCTCTAAAAACCGGACACCTCCAAATAGCGGACGTTCTTTTGGGAACAAACTACACGTTTTATACAAACCGAACCCTCTGAATAGCGGACACCTCCAAATAGAGGACACTATTTCAGTAACCGACAGTGTCCGGTATTCAGAGGTTTCACTGTATAACTTTTCTTCCTATCTCTACAGATAGTATTTACACAATCACATTTTCTAGACCAATTTCGACCAATTTTAAACTTTTTATTTCAATGTCTTATTCAAATCATACTAAGTCACGTCGTTATTGTCTTTTAAGTTAATAACAATAATAATATATATAATAAAATATTAGTATAGTTATTATATTATAATTTATTTTCTGCAAAAACTAATTCAACATACCGTATTATGAATTTAAAATAAATAAATAATATAGTTATATAAATAAATTTTAAAATATTATCTTTAGTATTAGAGACCGGCACACCGTTTCCGCTACGAATCATTTTCGTATGCAATATGCGATTTATCATTGAATTCAAATTCAACACATCTATAACAGTGACTTACTCAATGACAATATAAACTAGATACCATCTATATAGCAGATCGTTTTCTCTGTTTTTTTTTTTTATAGATTTGATGGATGTGTTATAAAAATGGTGTATTTGATGCGTTTGATTTTATTTTAATCTTAACTTAAAAATAACAAACATTCCGTGTAACATAAATATAACTCATCACAAAATAGCATTGTCCGGTCTTTGATGGTATTTTTTAATTGAAAAACAAATCTATTCTGCAAAGTTTACTACAATTTTCTAAAATAAATATTCTTGTTAATTTAAAACAATCAAGGTCAATTGTATTAGAATGGTCGCTATATTATGTTAACGACAACCACGGGGGAATTATGAGATAAATCCTTGAACAGAATTGTTCTCGTTCTACAGATTCTTGATAAAGTCTGAAAACTATTTACGATGATTTGGTTTTACGATAATGGCTTGCTTCTAGTTAATTTAACTCATCGGAAATGTAATGTAAACTTTTCTTTGTAAATAACAATTATTTTTTGTATAATCCTTAAAAGTACAGACATTTAAAACATTGTAACTACATGAAAAAAAATTATGTGCCTGACATTTGAAACACATTATTTTAAAACCTGGTTTAATGTTTAATCTGAAATTATAAAAACCTACAAAGTGTTTCTATAAATTATTAGGATTATAATATTATTTTAATTTCAAAAATGGTATTCATACCGATGTAGTTTTTATACAAAAACAATTTTTTTTAACAATGATGAAAAATATACGATAATATACTATTATATTATTTTATTTGTTTGACTCTTTGTTATTTGATTTTTTACTGTAAATCGATTAAACAGCATACATTATTGTGTGATCATACAGAGAAATTGCCTATTAAATTCATAAAAAAAAAACATAATAAATGTTTAGAAATTAGACTGTCAAACATTTGGTACATTCGTCCCATCAAACGTCAACATTAGCAGGACTAACCACGTTACAAAACATTTGACAGACACTATAATTAGCGGACCTGTAGGATTTTGTAACAGTTGTAGGTATACGATATTAATACGTACAAATCTTTTGAACCTTCAATAAATTTGAATAAAGGTCCAAAAGGTCATTCGCTCGGAAAACAAGGAAAAAAAAATATCATTCCCTAACATAATATTATACAATGCGGCGTTTTTACGGTATACACTGTACACGTTCATATTGTTGCTAGTATTCTGTTTAAATTCAACTTTTCTAAATGAAGGACTGGTTGAGTAATTACATTGTACACTGTCGGTCACGAAAAATAAATCTCTCGTCTCCTCGTAGACATAAAATAAAACAGAGTATTATTCTTCACGCGCGTTCATACAGAAACAGAGAAAAAAAATATTAAACTAGAATGGTTTATAACAATCAGCGGTAATTGGAGATTTAAACATTTACGTTATTTTTATTTCTGCTTTTCACAGTCCGACCGAGTTGCCACGGTCCACCGTCGTCAATCGTCTCGGAAAATTTAGCGAATACAACGACCAATTCGGTTAGGTATTATAGTGTATACCTAGGTATATATTATTATTATTATCTGTGATCTAAATTATACATCGCGTAGTCGGACGGCGGCGGCGAGCGGTAACGATATATGCCGTGGCACCTGCAGTGAAAGCCACCGTGTACACGGCGAACGGATAAAATAATAATAATAATAATAATGTGCGACGAACGCATGTAAATGGCGCATAGGTAGTGTGCATTATGATTATCATTATTATTATATGGAAACAGTAGGCGTGCGTTTCGCGTGTTTCGCCTAAAATCGAGTTACGGCGTATAATATTAAAAGTTTTAATTACTCGTCGACTACTCTGCTGTCGGACGTCGAAAACTTGAACGCGATCGCCTCCCCGTCCGCCGCGCGGCACGCTGCTCGCGTGTATATCCGTAACTCGTATAAATTAACAATATCGTATTACCTACCTACCACGTAGCTTAACTCGACGCGACTATGCCGTAATTCCTCCTGCAAGTACCCGGATAAATGCGAATCTGACGTAGGCAGAATAATATCGTATACTATTATTATTGTTTAATTAATGTTTTCTATACGATGTCATCTCGTTGCGGACTCGACCCGTATCGCACCGCCGTCGTCGCTTCGAGTACCGGGGTGGGCAGCGGGAAAGCGTGTGCCCGATCAAACGCCAATTGGTCTGCGATATGGATTTTTCAGTGTAGACGAATGATTTTGTGAAATGCTTATAACATCATGACGACAGGCGTTTGAACGGTCATCAAACAACACCACTAAAACCACCACAACCACTTCATGAACACTTTAAACTTCTAACGAATACACGCGTGTAATCAATTTATTGTAAGAGGCGTAAGACAGTATACCACCCAACGAACAATTAGGTCCAAACCATATAGGATTGGCTTTACCACTTCAAAGCACGATTTCATATGAATTCCTTGATTACGGTTAATATATTAGGTATCTGCATACGTTTATATCCACTTGTTTAAAATCTATATAACTAGTATAAAATAAATGTGTAAGTCACAAATTATAATTTATTATAAATTACATCAACTGAAGATACATTTTATCGTATGTTTGCTTATATGCAAGGGTAGTTTGACAAACTATAAAAAAAAGTACGAAATTCCTCACCAATACATGTATTGTGAACATTTTCATACATTTATTGAAAACTGTTCAAACTGTTCTAAACGTATTTTTGGACTAGATCATATATTCATAATTTTGTAATCTTCCAATACATTTATAATATATAATATTAAACATAATATTTGTATAATTTTTTATATAATTTTCCAATGTAAAATTATCTCTGTAAAGCACATATTATGTACACAATAATATTGTCGATCGGCTGGCGTTCACATTTGCAGACTGGTGTTAACGCAGAAAATTTGAATTTCACACTGAATCATCGACATTCGAAATACTAATCTCACACACACAAATAGTTTCCAATTTTGTTGTTTCTGTTTTATTTAGAAAACGTATAGCAGTGAAATTAATGGATAAATACAACTGTTAAATGATTGCAATGCATGACTTTTTTCCAAGTTATAAGGCTTGCAAAAACAAAAAAAAACCCATTTAATTTGAGTTATTTGAAGGGAATTGCGTTTGATGATTGGATTAGGAAACATACCGATTAAAACGTGACTGTGTATAGTATATTATTATTATTTGATCGTGTTAACGAAAAAGATCATTCCTACTATCGAAATAATTTCTAAGAAACATAATATAATATGTATTATTATTACGAGTACCAGTTATTTTTTTGTGTTGTAATTATTATATACAGGATAATTGTTTTACTCAGAACGTGTAATTTAAATGTCTACTTTATTGTTTATCATTTATTTATTTAAGTATGAATAAAAAGTTCATTCATAAGAAAATGGAATTAACATTATAACCCATAAGTCATAAGTAGGGCTCGGAAGTTGATGACCTTAAAAACAATAAAAAATGACCATAAAATTGGCAAAAAATGTCCTAAAAAATGACCTAAAAAAATTACAAATATTAGTTTTATATTAATAAAAATACATTTTTTTTTAAATATTTTACTCTATTTTACTATAAACTTTACTTTACTACATAAAAATGACAAAAATGTCCTTAAAATAGGAAAATAAAAAAATTAAAAATATTTGTTTTATAAATTTATCAATGCTTACAAATTATTTAAAAATCAAAATCATTGCATTATACAATTAGAGCGTATTTTATGTTATCGAAAGTAAATGAACGATGATTATCTGTTAATAATTTTTTATATTTGGAAAAACTTCTCTCCACGTCTACTGAAGTGATTGGGGCAAATCTGAAATAGACCAAATCATCAGCACTGAAATCATCCGGAAAACACTCACTTGAAGCTTCTTCATCATTTAAAATTTTAGAAATTGTTGACATCGTTTGAAATCCAGTATTTTTGGCAAGTACCGCTTTAAATTTGTTTTTTATTTCATTTCCAATTCTATCAACTGCTGCTGATTCAATTTTAATTAAAATATCTTGTACAATTTGTATTGAATCATAAAGCCTGAGTCCTGAAGTTTCTAACTTGGTAATAGAATCGGCCAGAGTTCCAAAGTTTGCGTTAATGTAAATTAAATTATGTTTTACATTATCATCGCTTATAAGATCCTGTGCTTTTACAACTGACGTAGAATCATCTTTGTTTAGTCCCATAATAATAGTTTTCAAAATTTCAAAATGAGTAGCAGCTTTTAACCATGTACCCCATCTTGTCAATACCGGTTGTGGTGGTAGAGGAATATTAGGTGCCATTTCCTTGAAATATTGAACACGTGATGGACATTTCAAAAATATTTTTTTGATGTTTGATATTAACTGATCTACTTTTGGGAAGTGTTTTCGAATCTCTTCCGCAACCCTATGTAATCCATGGGCCAAACAACTTACGTGTTCCATTTTAGAGTACAGGATTTTTAGACCTCTGCCAGCTTTCATCATATAGGGAGCGGCATCACTTAAGAACAACAAAATATTGTCATGCTTTATTCCTTGGGGCCATAAAATATGTAGAGATGTATCTAATAATTTGGCGATGGAGGTATGGTTAGCTTTTTCTAAAATTTCTGAATTGAGCAAAAATATTTTCCCCGGGCCTCCGACTTCCAATGTACCGACAATCACGTTAGCCACATACCGCCCTACTGAATCCGTAGTTTCGTCTATAGAAACCCATAGCTTTTGGTTTTCGCAATAACTTCTTATTTTGTTAATACAGTCTTCGTAACATTGAACAACATAGGTTTTCCTTAGCGTTGATTCGTCAGGAATACTTTTTCCAAAAATGCATGGAATAATTCATTTGATATTTTGTGTAGGGGAATATTGGCTGATAAAAGAGCTTGACATAAATCGTAATTAAAAGTAGATTTTTTTGACGACGTAGTAAGAAAACTTTGACTTTGTTTTAAATGTTTGCGCTCTATACCATTTTTATGTTTTAAACGGGAAATGTGTTGTTCAATAGTAATTTTTTTTTCTGAGGCCACCTTTACTTCACATACTTTACAATAAAGAACTGTGCCATCGGAAGAAAAAATATCGTCGCCGAATTCCGACACAAATGCACGCAGACGAGCACTAACCGACGTTTTAATTTTCGGCATTTCGAAAATATTACGAAAAATAATAAATGTTGGTATAATATTATTCACTTTTACACGACAACGACGCGACGACTGTAATCGGCGAGATAAAATCGGATACTAATCGAATATTAGGAAAAAATAATAAAATGTAGGTATAATATTATTCATTACAATACGACAACGTCAATAATGTAATCGTCGAGATAAAATTGGATAGGTACTAATCTTAGTCTGTGGTTTAAGTTATCGGCATAATGGTCGACAAGAAACGATAAGAAATGAACTAGTGTGAAATCAGTAAAAATAACTAAAAATGTTGGAAAATGACCTATAAATCTCAAAAAATGACTTAAAAAGTAATAAACACCAAAAAATGCAAAAAAATGCAAAATAAAAATTAGTTATTTAGATTCACATGCTTATGAAACAGATTTGTGGCCAGGAGAGCATCGTCTAAAAAGTTCCAAAAAAAAATGCAAAATGCATCAACTTCCGAGCCCTAGTCATAAGTATGAAACGCATTAAATAGCTTTTAAGAAAAACATATGTATCATGCATTTTTGCAGTAAACTAAAAATATATAACAGAAAATAAATTAAATTGAAAGTTTAAGAACACGTGTTATTATACTTTTTCCATTCTTATTATACTATTTTAAGTTGTTTTTCTGTTGAACCGTATAATTTGCTTCGATACAAATCATGGGTCTTATTTTACTATACTGTTATTATGCTATATACTTGGGTCAATAAATTTATTTTTGTCTTATAACGCCACGAAACAAAATCGATATTTAAATTTAAATATAATTCTATATTAAAATTAAATTTGATTAATGTTTGAATACTTTATATAGGTACTATCGCATAGTTGATTTGATTATAACATAATATTTATGATAAGTTCATACATTTTTTATTGTCCTCTGTCTTATGAAAGATTGCAAACTAACAAACTTTACACTGTACCAAAATTGTTTAAAATTAAATGTGTTAATATACCACAAATCATATTATGTAGGTATTTAATAGATTGTTCATCTTTTTACATTATTATAGTATCACTTGGTCCGATCTAATTACAGTATACAAAGCGTACACACGTACGTCGGTTTGTGTAATGATTTATACCGTCCGCGTCAATAACGCTGCAGTTTTGATTAAATTATCTATGAAAAAATAATAATATATTATCAGTCTATCACATTAAATTAATAATGGCATTTTTATCTTGAATTTCATCATAACCGTGTTGAACAACTAATATATTACAAAAGAAGATCGTTTTTAAATGCACAACATTCGATTATGTTAAACTTTTTTTATATGATTTCTACTCAGTATAATATATAGAGTATAAGACTATATTATAATATAGTATATTTTTTTTTTATCAACTCTCGTTGACTATATTGTATTAATTCAATTTGAAAATACTACGATACTGATAATATATTATGGTGTTTTCAGTTTATTGTTTAAATTAATTCTGAAGTCGATAATATTTTCACATTGTTAAGTATAATTATGTAAAAGATTTGTCAAAAATAACGAAGATTTAAAAGACTAAAAAGATTCAGAAGTTGGTTTCAAACTTTTTAAGCTATCTTGTTTAAAATAATATTGTTTTAAACATTTGAATTTCTACCCCTTTGAATTAAATTAAATTGCGTGACTTGACAAGTTATTTTATTTTTTTTTGGAAAATGTAAGGCAAGTATAATCTACGTTGATCCTTGAAAAATAAACTTTCGTTTTGTTATTCTGATAAAACAAATGTAGAATATCTGATTGAAGTTTTTTGTGAGAACAACTTATGCATAGTTACCTATATTATCGTATATTACCTACCTATATCGTCGAACAATTCACTTTAAACCTATAATTAAAATTATAAACTCCTCATATACGTACATAAATTATTCAACATACATGACTTAAATTAAGTATAGGTATAATGAGGTTGATTTTGTAACCATTTCATTCGATAAAAAAAAAAAGAATCTCACGCTGACCAGTAAATATAACTATGTGCACATACAACAAATAAGATAATTATTAATGAACAAAATAGGTTTTTAATTGTAAATTTACAAATTTTTGAATCATTTTTCAGTCCGGTTGATGTCAAATATTTATTTAAATTGATTTAGTCCTGAATTTATTAGGATTTGTATCGATTATAAGCCGATAAAAACAATTAATTATAGTCGTATACCGCATACGTTAGTCAGTGTCTACGAGACATTGACATAGATTTTATCATTTTATGCAATATAATTTATTTTAATCTAAATAGATCTGTCTTATTGTATCTTCTATTGTATAATAATATGCTACTAAACAAAACAACGTAGCGTCCTACCCCATGATGATACTATACAAACTATTATAGGGTGTTCCAAATTATATGTGACAGTTATTCTGTGTGACATATTGCATACTGAAATCTGCCGTCACATGAAATTTGGAACACCCTGTATATATTATGCAGATACCTTTCCAATTCATCGATTACTTTAAATAAAACGATGTTAATTAGTCCACAATTTCAATCAATTATGGAGTCCTGTTCATAAAATGTCTCAATGCATGCTGATAATATTAAGACATCATTTTAAAAATGTTTCAAGGTGATGAAAAATAATTTTAATCTGTAGTATTTTTTTCTCAATTTATATACACGTGGTCAATTGTTGTAGGCCCATTGTTTCTTTCACAAAAATAAATAAAGTTATAAAGTCCATTTACAATACTATTCATTTGTATACTTTAAAGTTAAAACTAAGCGGCTGGTATTATATCAATACATAAAAATGTAATTACGTTTTAGTGTGGTTGTAGTTTAAAATATTTTAATTGCACATTTTTAGATTAAAAATATTAAAAATATGTTTTACATTTTTCATAACTATTTGATATTATCTAACCTACTTATCTACCCAAATTATTGCAAATTGTATTACACAAAATAACTTTTATAAAATTTAGTATTATGTTTTCGGTCCAAGTCACATACATTATTAGGATCTAAATACCGTATAGGAAACAATAATTGATTACAGTCGCGTCCCTCCAAATGTTTATCGGACACGAAATAAGTGTAAAAACGTACCTAAGATGGAAAAAAAATCCGGACAAGACGTTCGGTGTTAAGTTTTTTATTCTCTCGGCAATGGGTAAAAAAAAAAAGGAACGTTTGTTTTGGGAAATCGAATACCTACGTCACGTCTCGTTTGGCCGATAATAATAATAATAATAATAACAAAAATATTACAATTATTATTAATGTCGTGATACGGTATAATAATATATTATAGTGTCTGTGCGGTGGTGACGACGAGCGGCAGAGCTCAAGTATCATATACTGCCAACTCACCTGGAACACTTGTGAGCGGAATCCGCGTGTTTGCATAGGGAAGAGTGAAAAAAAAATACGATAAAAGTAAATATGATTATTATAATAACCGTGGAACGAATGGTCTCCGGACAGCAAAATAACAACACGACGACGACGACGACGACGACGACGATGGTATACACATGAAAACGCAACGCGGTATAATATTGTCAGGTTATCGGGCAGTTATAACAATAATAATAATAATAAGGAGACTTGTGTCCGCGTGATTAATGGTTGTCGGCTCTCAAGGTTAAGGTCGACATGCCGAGAAAAAAAATACTTCTTAGCATTTCGACCGTCGGGCGTGCGAGATGAATGAATATTATATAATATTATATTACTCAAAACGTGTTTTGACATCATGTGAAAACCGAGAGCCAACGTTACCCTCGAGCCAATTTTGGGCGCGCGCGGGTTTCGTGATTTCTCGATGGTATTATAATAGTAATATATTTTTATAATGTGCTGCAGCGGAAAACCGTTCAATATACGATATGAACGTGTCTTATAAATTATACGAATATGTATAATAGGTAGGTATATAGCAGTTGTAGGCATTAGTGTATATTATGATAATAACAATAAAACTAAAACCATATATATTATCATTATACTATATAATATCATGATAATAATATATGCATAATATAAGAATAAAATATTAAATAGACGCACGTCAAAGAAAAATAGCTTTAAAGTAAGATTTAAATAATTTATAAGTCTCGTTTTAATTGGTCGCCGCGGACGTTTGTACACACACACACACACACACACACACACATATAACTCGTATAATAATATCGCGTTATCAATTTAATAGCTCCCCTGCAGTCGGTAAATTTGTGATCGTAAATTGTTCAATATTAAAACCGTGTAACGGCCCCGGTCGTGCGTCTTCATTACGGCTATAGAGTATAGTATTCAAAATACAATATTGTTTTCTATACGTATAATATAATATATTAGACATCAAAAATGGGAGATTGTTAACTCGACTGGAGCACGAGAGCGCACATATTATTATTATTATTATTAGTAGTAGTATTGTTACGATGCACGTTTTCAAACTGCGCACACACAATTCGGGTCCATATTACCCAAGTGTAATACGAACATAATATCGTAATCGATTTGGCGGTATTATTGTTATTATTATTATCGTTATGTCGTTTGCGGTCAGCCGTTTTCGATATCATATTATTATAATATTCGAGTTTCAAACTGCTGCCCACTGCACCACAGTTCCAATTCAACGTACAATAATACCTAGTATTTTTATACCTATATAATACTGCTATATAGTATAATATCGAGATCGTAGCAAAGCGGATTCGTGTTTTGACGAACGTGCACGTGCCGGTTAAAACGATCCCGGCGCGGAAAAGCAATCTAAGTTTTAACCAATAATAATTTATACGAGCCGATACGTAACAACGATAATACACTAGGTATACTATATCGCGGACAGGTGATTTTGTATAATTTATATTATTATAAGCGTCGACTTTCAAAGTATTGGTTTGGTTGGTACGAAACGAAAAAAAACCCGTTCGTATTGTTTTTTCAGAGAACTGCGTTATTAATTATTTATAATATTTTCCAGTCGTATCAATGCGCGATTCCGCGGTCGCGTTTTTGTAGCATCACGAGTATAATATAATAATACTAATAATATTATACCACGTTCTCGAGTGTTTCTCGGAGAAATGAGGTATTCGTCGCTGAGTTTGTGTTTTGGACTGCATTTTTTTTTTGTTTCAAGTTGTAATATATTATGTCGTGGAGCATAATATTATCATCGGCACTGTTAATATTACGCGATGATCGTCGATTACCATCGCAACGACAAACGCACGAGCGCGACGCGTGAAATTTGTGTTTCGGAAACGGAATTATATGGAATAGACCGAATATCTTGTATTTATACACCGCAACAGTGTAATTTAACGCGAGCACAATTTTTACACAACAATGCCCCGGCCGATATTATTAGAGCAATAAATCACTTAATAATCTCGCGTGTTTATATAATAATTGTTCGTCCGTGGAGCCGTTCTATTGTTTTTTTTTTTCGGCGGTAGGTAACTCTGAAAAAAAAAACAATGGCCGCACGCATTTAATACATATAATAAATACACGTTGTTATTATTATTATTATATTCTAGGCGTGTACACGAAGTGTATAAAAACAAAATAAAAAGCGCCGTCGATGTAAAACCACAACGAGAATGGACGCGTCTCGGGGGGGGGGGGGAATCGAGGGGGACTCGGGGTTCGGCGGCGGCGGTGGTGGATATAATATAATAATAATATTGTGCACACTGCGGTGCCGACGAACCACTTTTTGAGCTGGAGAAATATACAAACCGACCCTGAAATTCGGCACGCACAATATTCTCGCCGGAGCACGTGTTATTATGCGCCCGCACGCCTACCGTCCATCGACGATATCAGGCGAGGAAACTCTCTCGCGGTGTTGTGTGCCGACCGCCGAGTGACACTTGTACGAATCGGCCGCGGACATTTAATCGGACAGCCGATAACCGCGATATAGAAGCGAATATTGTGACTTGGCGCGGCCCGTATTGGCTGCTACCTGCAGTCGCGTTCACGTGCATTACGCGCCATCCCCCCTACCCACTTCTTAAAATAATCGATATTTAACTATATTATATAATTAGTACGTAATTAATATGAATTTGTACGACCGTTTTTGGAATTTGTACGCAACTCGTTCAATGAGAATATCAATTTATCATTTATTAATCCTTTTATTTATTTAATGTGCAGATGAAACATGTACGTGTTGCGTTCTGCGAGTGAAAGTAAGCAACGCCCGCTGCTACTAGTTCCCGGATGGGTGACCATCCGAGTTTTGTAGTAGTAAAAACCTTGCCACACATACACACATGTGTTAAAAACCTACAGCACCCTCCCCCGCAGTTCCACTGGCAAATGACCTTAGTTTTTATAAAGACTTAACCCTAAAAAAATGTTTAAAAAAGTATTGCGAATGACACGTTTGACGAACGGGACACTTTTTATTCACTGATTTTGTACATATACAATTATTATTTTTTAAACATTGTATTAGCCCACGGTTATTGGACAATAAATAAAATATAATACGTTTATATTATATGAAGTATAAAAAATAAATACCTTTTTAAAGACTACCGAGAATTGAGCCACGTAACTATAATTATTAATATAAATAATTAAACATTTTAATAAAACAACATTTTTTTAAAAATGTATATAAAACATAAAACTATAATATAGGTAGATACAGTTAATGTATAGTAATAATTATTTATTTACATGAACAATTATTTGTAATTATTATTTATAAGTTTAAAACAACTTTGTATTAAAAAAATATCGTGACATACTTACCGATTTTACCCGTATTAATGTATTTATCAAATCTGATATTTTTTATTTTTTTTTGTCATATTTTACCAAGAATATATTTCTTTTGAACTTAAGTCTGTTTCCTGGTAATCACTGTACCTACATGTCTAATTTTAATATACATTTATATTTTTACATAAAAAATATATTATGGGTATTGATAGTTGATATACAGCAATAATTATTATAGATGTATGAATAAGTTTTAGTTGTAGTTTTAGAATGTAAAGCCTATCCTACATATACAGCAGCTAGGGTTAACTAGGCATGGTCACCCCATGTTTTTAATTTAGTAATTCATTTATTCAAAGTCTTCATTTTAAATTTCTAAATATACTTAAAGTCTTAAACACCATACTTTTAAAATCATAAGATTTTTTATAATATTTTAGGAGTGTCCAGTTGCGATACAAACTTTTGTTTCTCAAATGAGAACTTTCTTGTTAATAGTAAGTAACAATATTGGGTTTAGTTTTTATTATGATTGGACCATTTTTACAAAAATAATATATTGATAGGTTAATATTAATTACTTACTGCATTTTTAATTTCCATAGCACCCATATCTTCAAAACCCATTTTTAAAAATATTAAAAGTATAATTCTTAGTACACAGAGTTTAACTCAAAAACTACCAGTTTAAATTTTTATTTTGTACGTCGACATTTTCAGAAGAATTATTCGATAAGTAATTTACAGTAGAATATGGGAGATTTTCATTTAAAAACCAGACGTTTGTATCTTCAAAGGACACTCCTTATGTAGTATACAAAAGATCTCAGAAATAATTTATAAACATGGTATAAGTATATTCAAAAATCCCAAAAATCAGATTTTGAATAACTGCAGCATTTTTTATAAAAAAAAAAGGCTGGGCATGTTTATTGAATCACAATGTTTATTGGTCACTTGCAGAAAACTTTGAATCGTCAAAAATATTAGTGTTAATAATAATATTATACATTAAAAAAATTAGTCATATATCAATGTCCCAATTACCTAATTCAAAAATAAAAAAAATAGTTAATATAGTGACCTGGTGGATCATATCATACGTATAAATGTGACATTTGAGTAACCATATCGCTTTTTTAAAAAATGGTGTTTTTTTTGTACTATTAGCCGGGCATCTAATCGAACATAGCCGTATAGTATTTTCTTTTTCGAAAAATAAAACCTCAAATTCTTGACATGATCTGGTTACGAGTTTTAATAAATGACGACTTTCGATCGATTTTTTGAGTGTTTTCATATTATGAACGACACTGCTATGGAGACACGCGTGTTCGTCGTGCGTATACCTGAGTTCCGAGACCACGCTATAATTATTGTTTTACCCAACCAACTAGGATAGAGTCATTTTCAGGTGAATTATCTTTAATTATGCATATATGTACGGTTCCCACGAATGGATTTCGAACCGACAATTATCCTTTTTCGTCAGACTACGGTGATTCAATTATTCGGAAATTAAAACAAATCGTACCGTACATCAAATTAGGTATTATTGTTTTGTGTGTGTCTGTATGTCAAGTTTTGTAGAGGAATAGGATCGAAGGTAAATCTTGAATTCGATTTCTTTTTTTAAAAAAAAAAAGGTTTTAATTTTGTAAGTGGTACCTACTATTATAGAACATTAAAATAATTTGTACTTTGATATAAAAAGAATCGGCTGCCCGTCAATTATTACATTGCAATGTCTATGATTTAGTACATTTATTACGTTGGAATTTATAACACTCGCTGGTGAATTTTTTTTTTTCCACTATTACTGTTTGTTTAGAAATATTCCATGATATTTCTTATTTCCACATGAAAAAATATACCCGTAATAGTTGTATAAATAATATATATTTTTGTATGTGATCGTTGAATTTGCAAAACGACGTCTCGTTATAATAAAAATATATGGACAAAGCATTAATAATGAAACGTTGTGGTTTAATTGATGTCAGAGATCCACTTTTAAAATTATAATGAGAAGCAAAAAAAGTGTAGTTTTTAGTAAAAAAAACTGTATCTTATAAATCAAACCCTGCAGTTAATATAGTTGCCATTCATATTGCATATAAGTACCACTGTAGTATCCAAATAATGTTTTATTATATCATGATTCATGGCCATTGATTTTAGTCTTCAGCCATTATTCAATATTACTCTATGCATACAAATGTGTTACGTATTCATAACTTTAGCCCGTTCATTTTCGTAATAAGTTTAAGTTGTAAAACATTTTTATGGATACAAACTCATTAGAATTTAGATCGACTTATAAATAATTTACACATATTTTAAATCTATGCACCGTTATTGATAAGCCAAGGAAATTATAATAAAATGCTAAATATTTATAAAGCTGTACATTTTATTTTCTAAGCAAATATATGTGTTTGATTAGTGATTACATATCATAACACTTGCAACAAATTATGTAAAAACACTCGTGTTTCATAAAAGTGCAATAAATGTTTTGTTATAAACCAAAATGGTCGAAGAAATATCATGTCCGTGGTAATAATAATATTATGTTTTTTTCATATACGAGTACGTCCGAGAATAGAGCTTCTCGTAGAAATATCGTCTATAGTAATATATTTTATTCTTTTTAATATTCTAAATTAAACATTATGATAAAAATTACATTCGGTAATACAAAAAACAAAGCTTATAATCGCTTTTGACAAAATCAATGTAGAATGTATATCTTTTTTTCTTTCAGTCGATATTTAAAATAAATAATAAGCCAAATTTTTCAAATCTCAACATAAAATAACTATCACATAGTGCCACTTTTAATGCTACTTTTTATTATTAGACTTTATACGATACGAGTGCGTATAGAATTATAGTCACATTTAATCTAACATTTTTTTACGGAAATCGCCTTCCGGTCCTCAGCGCTAGGGCACAGTGTGCATGTGTGACGAAGAGAGGGTAGGCGAGATTGCGTTCCGTACGTTTTAATTTGATAATTTCCATTGAACACACACTACGACGGCACACCGTATACAGATGCAAACGATTTATGATGTATATCGTGATAACCTAATGGCGAACCTCATTAGAAGCGAGTGGTAATGTACGTTTGGATTTTAGATTTGAACTGTGTATAAATATGTATAGAACAATTATATATATATATATATATCATATTTGTGTGTGTGTGTGTGTGTGTATTATGCGAAACCACAGTGGTGGATCGGATTCGTCGCACCGGTAACGCGATTCACTACCCGTTCAAACTAACGTTAGTATGACTGAAACGTATTTACCATTATGGGTACTTTTCAAAATATACTGCTTCTTTTTCAGTTACATCGTCCGCCATTATAAATATATATATATTTAAATCTGTATTACCTACTACGCAGTTTGATGAGTTAAGCTTTATTAGGAATCATTTAAAACTACATTTCCGAGTAATATTATAATATATATGATGCGGATCTATCTTATAATTTTGAATTTATGTTGAAAAAATAATCCATACTAAACAAATTTCGTTTTTGAGTCGGAAAATATATAACATGTTTAATTTTAATTTAAACAGAAATATAAAAAAAAACCACCGACTTCTCGACGTTTAAACTCCAAAGCATAATATCGTGAAATATTATAGTATAATATATTTTATTTATCATAAATTAATTAATACTAATACTTTAGTTATGGAATACTTACTTGCTTATAATAATATACCTATATTCTATGATATAATATTTATTTAATTATTTTAATCGCTTTATATGCACGATAAACATACATAATATTATACATAGGTGATATATGTATATTGTATAAAATTATGTATACTATACATTTTCTTAAGTTATTATAGCATATTAGCACGGAGTATATTATACTTATTACTTATGCTAATATAAAATATATCATACTGTATTGGAACCTAAGTTTTGAAGTGAAATATCATTGTTATTTACTTGGCCATAAATAAAGATGCCACTCATCTTCGAACATGTGATGTGCATTGTGATTAAGTATACTTACTTTATTCTACTGACTATTAATTATTTGATTTCCAGTATAAATAATAAATATAATAAAGTGTAAACTCTTATTCAATTTAGACAAATATGAAAAATAAATAAACGCATTGGTTACATAAGAAACATTATTTCTTATATTAAATACCTAGTATTATAAGTAGGTACATAATAATATATAAATATGATTATATTAATATAATTATGAACTTATCTGTTGTACAAACAAAACATTCTTTAAATAAAAACGTACTGTAGTTCCTTCAACAGAATAATAATGATAAAACGTGTAGGAACTATATTGATGGAATGATATTTTATTATGAACTAAATATTAATTAATGTACCTATACTGCAGTTTTATTTAGGAATTTCAATCATACAGATAATTGGTTATAAGTATATTTAAAGTATATAAGAATAAATTATAGAGTAATGTACCAAAATTGTTCATTGCAGTAGAGTTACACAGGAGCACCCTCTGAAATGTCGGTCCATAACTCCACTAATAATATATATAAATAGGTACATAGGACCAAATAGCGAAAACACATCGAACATGTTAGCCTTCTTCATAAAATCCGATTTATACACCAACATTTAAACCTACTGTTAATGCAAATTGTAATATAAATGTAAATAGTAATCACATATAATTAACACCATATAAATATTGTAATTCTAACCAACCACTATGTGATTTAACACGAAAACTAATAACCTTTGTTGTTGATGTTTTTTTAAATTCAATAAAAAAAAATAAGAAACTACGTTTCAAAAAAAAAAAAATAGGTACATTTAACCAAGTAAATACTACTTGTTTGTAATTCGATCATTAAAATATTTTATTGTTATTTATAACAATAATGTTGAGAAAAATATTCTACTTTGGATTACAAAATTGATTATTTCTAAATATCATGTATTAATTTTGTATTCAATATAATATATTATGCTGTTCTTCGAAAAGAAAAAATCTCAAAAAATGAAAAAAATATAATTTTTAAAAAAATGTAAATTTGTAATGACTTTAAATGATGTAAAAAAAAAATCCAAAAAGGTTAATATTTTTAGAGAAAATAAGTGTTTCACTAAAAATATATAAAATTAACTATAACATACAAACTAAAATTTTAATTTTAATTAATACGAAAAAAAAATGATTTTACAATTTAAAGCTTCATATTTTATTGTTTCATCATTTAGTACTTTAAATTCATTAATACTTGAATCAAGGCGAATACCACAGTAGCATAATACGATTATGGATATCAACATATTGTAAAATTGAACAATCATATTTTATATTTTTCAATCGTTCAACTTCAGAATTATCTAATTTAGAACCACCATAGGATTTTGTGCTGTGACTTAAAATATTTATGAATAACTCAATCAAAAATGGTCCGCCTGTATCTATAGTTATTTTCAAAAGTAAAATTATAGTTTAAATTAATTTTGGGTATTAATATTTATTCAGATGCTTAAGTTATACATTTGTTATATTATCGTTTTAATGTTTGCTGCAGTAATAGCTAATTACTTATTATGAACTATTATAGTTTTTGAAAGGAAATGCAATTTTATTTATCACTCATTAGTCAAAATGTTATATCACGCTGTAAAGCGTGAAATTGCTTTATACCCATTAGTAGTAATAATATTTAAGAGTATATTTATTTCACAAAATAATTAAATGATACATTTTATTGAAATGTAAGTTATATTGATACAGTACCTAAATTCATAGTAAAATTATTATGCTAACATTTAAAATGATTTTATAAATTAAGTTGTTTGGTATCAAAAACGGATACTAGGCAAACGGAGAATAATTAAGTTCATAAAAACTAGAGTACCTAGGCATATATTAAAGCATTAAACATTTAAATCTAGCTCAAGAATATATTTGAATAACAAAATTAAATTGAAAATTAATTTCTCTCTATTAAGAATATTCTTTTCATAAAATGATGTATGTTTTAAATTATGAACAATGTACATTCGATTCTAATTATTCTAAATTTGGTTTTGCATATAAAGCAAGGGGATTATATTAATGGAAATTGTCGAGCGTCATTTCTCGTCAAAGCAAATATTTGTTGTTTAATAATTATTTTAAAGTTTTCTTATTAAATTGCATTACATTTCAAAATTTTCACTCAAAATACTAATGCAGTCACTTAAATCAAAATTGTTTTATATAAGCAAAAATATATTATGCGTATTTTTTCTCTACTTTGTATCGCGTGAATTAATATGATATGTAGTATGTTTTTTAAGGAAAATATTTAATGGAAATATCGCTTGAAAAAAATACATTCTAGAAATAAAACAAGTACTGTGTTTATTGGCATTTTAGAACTGACTAAAAGTACTGATCCATGTATCCTTTTTTTACAATGCAAGTTATTACTGTTTAAAAACTCTAGATTGTTTGTACATTTCAAAATGATTTTAACTAACCTCAAAATTGAAATTTATTATTTTTTAGGGCCCTTAGATAATAATTTTAACTTAATATTGTATATTAGGTCGAAATTCACTCAAATTAAAAAGATAAAACAAAGTGAAATGGATTATTGTGAACGCAGATGTTGTTTGTACGTTTATAAAACGAATCAACACTCGTGAGTGTGGCGTCCTCTTTAACATGACATCATTTATGTTGATAACAGTCACGACTCGTGATGTTGGTTATTTGTATCGAAATTAATTTCCTGAATACTAAAACTTTGCTCACACATATTTGTAAAAATGAAGAAATATACCAACAAGTGTATTTTAAAAATATATCGTACGAAGCATGTGCGGAAACTGACACAGATGCTCGAGGGATGTCATGTCCTCATGTAGTGTTTTTAAATTACACAGTAACCTTTAAAGTCACTTGACGTGACGTTTTTCTAATTAACAAAAAAAATGATGCACAGAAATGTGCTGAAAGTAGAACTCAACGCTGTTCGAACTTTTTTTTTTTTAAATTTTATACTGCATATCTAAAATAATATGCATTATAGTTAAATACATTTAATACCTAGTATTTACTTTTTAAGCTTCAATATTAAATGAACCCCCGGTCGATTTACTGTTCTTGATTCTATTTACATATTCAATATGCACTTTCATCATTATTCTTCGTTAATATGCGATGAATATTCATAAACGAACTTATTATAAATGATGGAGAATTTGGATTTTATTGAGGGTTATTGTTTAATATTAATTTGGTTTAATTTGATTAATCTAAAAAGATATCGATTCAAACCTAAACTTTTACTAATGATTTCACATTTAATTTAAATCAAAACCTTTTAAATAACACGTTGTGTGTGTAAAAGTTGCATTTTTTAACCTATTGTTAGATTTTATTAACTACTTAAACACATACATCAACTATGATGGCAAACTATACGATACGATACGATACAATATAGGAATATGACAAATGTGGATACATATAGGTTAATAAAATATCGAAAATACCTACTGCACTTAGAATCGTATGTTTTCCTTATTAGTTTTTTTGTTTTGGCAAATTAGTGAAAAAAATTCTCCTTAACCTTATCTCTATTTAGATATATATTTGTACGTTATATACATAATATTATTATACGCATAACGCAGTACAAAATCTTCTCTGTGACTTATTCATCTCTTCCCCACACTTTGGAATTTTGAAATAGAATTAACTCCACTCGTTTGTAGGTTCTTCGTTTGGTTTGTGCTCAACCCACTCCCAAGTTGTCCAACCTTAAAAAAATGGGGGAGGGGGAGGGGGCTGAGGACATGGAGCTTAATGGATAGCCTGGTACACTGGCAAAGTTTTAGATCCAACTCCTGTCCCCGGAAACTTGAGCAATGAAATAGGATTACACCTGAGGCGCCTTCTGAATGGGTTTAACAGTGACTTTTTCATATACATTTTCACCACTCGCCATTGACCATATTACGAATATGCGTAGTTTACATTTGCAATTCATTTTTTTCCGAGACAGTGTTTTAAACACTGAAACCAAAACACACTAAGCGCTGTATTTAACCCACCGTGGGTGGATTGATTAGATTTTTTCACAAAGCAAGGTACACCGAGGTGACACCGGCTTATCCGTGAACTGAGCTGTAGGAACAATCCAAAATCCATCAAGCGTCGTATGTCATATCACGTATATAATATATTTGATTGTAATTTTTTCCTGAGTGAAGTCAGTTAATCGTTAATACAGCAAATATTATACATACAATTATTAATATTATTAGCGTCTCTCCCCCCTCTCGACGAATCTGCCAGTGTCACTGTGTTCGCCTCTCTATACTGTGTTTTTCTCTTTTGACAAAAGCTCATTATCAGCACAACTGAACCGTATCGTATATTGATAATAATATTATGAGCTTTAGTTTACGCGCAAGCGGTCGTCTACGTTAAGTCACCAGTGGTAACGAACATCACGCGTCCCAATAACGTGCTTCTTCTTTTCAGTATTTTTTTTTTTTACCATCTCAAAAACCTTGTAAAATATAACAGCGATATGGTCCGAGGTCGGGACTTAATTGCGGTCACGCGTTACGAGTGCGTGCGCGTCATCATTTGCGGTGGTATATCGTTACTGCCGATTTCGTTTTTTTTTTAACGTTTTTATCGTCGTCGCAGATGTCCCTCGACAGCAATAATCGGCCGAGTTCCAGTTGGCCGAACGCATGCGAAAAACCATTACGACGACGATATAATAATATAATATAAATATATATAATATATTGTATACGAGTGGTGCAGTACCCACAGATAATATTATACACGCCGTACCGTGTTTCCAGTAATCGTATTCGATACCGCTCGCCTACAACCGATTATTATTACCACTGACAGGTGGTGCGAAGGGATTTTCCCGGAGAAAAGTTCGATTACAGATGGAAAAAAACATGTTATTATATTGAACGATAGTCTTAAACGAGTGATTCTACGGCCACGGTGGGATGTTTTATCACGAACCGGACAATATTATTATCATAAGGGATTCTTGTTATTTTTTATATTTTCTATACGTTCATTTTACATAATATTTATCAATGATTATCAATTTTATCTAGAGTATTCACATTGTACTTCACAAGACATTACCTGGATCTTAGTATACAAATAATTGTAAACTGTACGACGTCTTATTTTCATTAGTTTATAATATATTATGTACAAATAATTAGTAATTAAATGGTAACCTATTCACCTTGCTGTATAATATTATTATGTTCTTGATTCGATATTATAATAATCAATTATATATTGAAATCAAATATTTATCTGTTTTAAGTTCCAATATTTTAGATTACAATTGTGCGAAAAACTATATTATTTTTATAATATTATCATAACGAATAGGTACGTATATTTATCGAGTAACGGTAATCTCGGTGGTGTACTATAAGATATTATAATCGATAGTAACGATGCGTAAGTTTGGTTTTTTCGTAATTAATATAAATTAATTTATTCATTCATATGTAGGTTTATTGTAAGAGACCTATGAATAATTAAGTTTTATCTAAGTGTCTTCTTATAAAACAACACAGTGTTATGAGATTTTTGTTTTTAATTTAGTTTTTTTATACGTTTTGCGATTAAAAGTCAAATTCATAAAAAAAATCAACTCAAGCAACCCTTCTTTGTTATCGTAAATTCTAAAAGTTTTTTGTTTTGGTGAAAAAAAAACTGTGTCATAAATTATGTTTTATCCACTTTATGATATTATTATTACTATATTATATTATAACACTCCAAAATTAACATTTTTATGATAGGCACTGAACTAGATAATATATATTACTAAAGGTATGAAAATGTTCCCTTTTGTACATTCAACAATATTTATACACTTTTACCTAACGTTGAACTTCTCTGCCGCTATTTAGAGATTAAAACTAAGCGGATTATAAAGTTTGTAATCCATCCAAAAATAATTTTGCCAACACGTTAAATGTATTGATAATTATTATTTGAGTTCAGTTTAGGAAACCTATTTATATATATTAACTTTTAAGTAGTATTAAGTATTAACCCTAATTTAGTAATCACACATTACACATATTAAGTAAAATTAAATTAGATTATAAATTACTGTACAATATACATACCACAAAGTGCATTCATTTTCAAACAATACATAATTTTTAATATTATTGATCATCATTTATACGTCTTGTAGGCTCTATCATTTTTTATAAGCGTGACATATTTTTTTTTTTTTGTCCTGTAGTAGAAAATATCAATGTGAACATTGTGTTAATAAATTATAATTTTTCAAATATTATAAATTGTTTTATAAGTATTTGTACAATACCTATACGGCTATACCTATGTACCATGTAATCCAAATGTTAATCACTTTGTTATCTAATTTAAATAATATTATTTTTTTTTCTGAAGTTGATGTATGTTTATGAGATTTTAATAATGCTGGTGAAGATGTACTTATTAATTAACTTTTTTCTATATAAGTTTTATTGTATCTAAGTCGAAGCAACGAACACTTTGTACACCTATAACCTATATAAACATCTTATGCATTAAAAAAAATAAACTGGTATTCAACGATAAATAAAATAAATTTTACAATTAATAGGCATTATTTATTATTCAACTATATGGTTTTATTTTTAATTGACCTATTGATTATATTATGTCATATTATATCTGTAACATAATATGTAATGCATACTAATGAGCTTGTTTATTTATTTATATTTATTTCTAATAATTTAAGTTTTGGTCCAACAATAATTATTTATTTTGACAGTATTTTAAACGAAAGAATGGAAGATAATGAATATAGATTAGATACAATTATTTGAAAATAAATTACAAATGTCGGGGTGTGATGGAAGAATGAAATAATTAGAATTACCTTCGGTAGTATGTTTAGATTAAAAAAGATTGATTTTCCGATGGTGAGTACAATGGTGATTGACGTTTATACGAGAAAGGAGTTCAGTTAGGTTTGCTATACAGAGACTTATACTCAATTAAAAACATGTACCTACCTACTACATTTTAATCCCATTGTCTATTATACAAAAACAAAATATTTATTTATTTTAACATTAAAGTTGTTACAATATTTTTGTAACTCTTAGTTCCACGTATATAGTATACTATGTCACTTGTTATTTATTATCGTTCCTGTTCAGAATATCATCATAATCATTCATAATTATTCATTTGTATAATATCCTGTAATATTTTTTTATTTAAATATACAATTGTGTATACAGTTTTACTATACACTATTAATAAAAATGTGTTTTATAATTTTTGTATAGAATCACAATATGAAACTGAGACATATTGTGACAGATCAATTTGCAAAAGATTACTAACTTCTTATCGGTTATCACAAGGTTTTGATCATATATCTTTTAAAAATGTATAATATTCAAAATACTTCAAACGAACACAAACAACACACCATTAGACAGTGATTTGTACATCGCGTCAAAGTACATTCGACATATTAAGGTAAACGCGTATGGTGCCCGGCAACGATTTGTCTTCGTTAAAGGGGTAAAAATTATGAAACCCTCTGCATCGGCGTTGGCTGTTTGTTAATCCATCTCCGTCCCGGTGGATTCGAAAAACCCCTTTTCGTCCTAAAATATTTTCTTTCGCTCGTGCACACCATACGTGTATGAAACACCCCTCCGTTTCGCGTGTAACCTATACATATATAATATATATAATAGTATAATATGTATACAGTATCGTCACCCTCTCGGTGTAGTTAATTTCGTCGGCATATACGACCCCTGCGCACAAGAAGGCGTCGTCGTCGTCGGCGTCGCTACCACCACCACCGCCGTATTCAATGACAGGGATGGGGGTGAAACTTTGGCGGATACCAAACGACCATTTCACGTTCTATGTATATTGTTTATGTGTGCGCGTCGACGAGGGTCGTAAATTCGTTGTGAAATTATCGGCGGTAGAGGCAGATTTCAGCGCTGAGTAATAGGGCTTAGGCCTGCAGGAACGGTATCAGGGTGTACTTGACACGTTTACTGTTTGGAAATGACCGCGAAAACGAATACTGTACCATACCCTCGCCCATACGGCAGCACTGGTGTAGCTCCTCGAGACCGGAAAACCCGTGAACGGATATTGCGAGTGGATGTGACCGAAATTTCATTAGTTTGACCGGCTCGCAACGAGGTTGCTATAAGTGAATGGTGGATATAGCAGAAGGTCGGGGTCGGTGTACGAAGTGGAGCTGCTCAGCTAAAGTTCAGAGAATACGGTTTTTGAAAAACTACCGAGTGGTCAGTTGTTGCTGATTTTATCGATTTTCGTGCAAAAGTTTACGGTTGCCGACCTTCGTGCTATAATCTATACGTAGGTGTTTAAAAATACAATCGAATCGACAAAACTACACTAAGTTTATATTCGCATATCCGTTGGTTACATAATTTTTTTTTATATAGTTTATTACGATATTTTGTATGATGTCTGAAACAATATTGTACTTACAATGTATATGATGACCCTAACGATTTTAAGCCATTTTATAGAGGCATAATATATTATTGATTAAGTCAAACTCAACATCAACCGATCAAATACTTAATATATTGATAAACTATCGATGTTCGATATAAATGATTGCCAATAATAGACATTGATAGTATAAATAGGTATAGGTTATTTCACATAATGCATTATAGACTAAAACTTATGATAATTAATTATCTATAGAGATTACAAATAAAGATTACTTTGGTTCAAAATAATATTTTTTATTGTCCAGTTAAGGAATTCAAATTAGGTGCGTTATGTTTATAATGCTGTAAGAATATAACTACTACAAGCTACTTATGAATACTAAACACGTAATGAAACGTATCTCTAATGCATTCTACACAGTACACACCCCGTTATGTATGTACGAAGGTGATTAACATTAATTTATATAAATTCGAAATAATTATTTAAAATTTAAATATTTACATTACAGTTTTTATAACTAAATTCGCACAAAAAAGATTGAAAATCAACTTATGCGTCTCATAAATAACATGTCAGAATAAATTACAATAATTGATTAAAAATTAAAAACCCGTAAAAGCATTTTATTTAATCTTTTGATCTTTTAAATCTATTTATAATACATTATAAATCAATTTAAAATGAATTAAATTCCGTTGTATTGAATTAAATACACAAGCAAATTAGTATGTAATAATTAATACTCCGAAGTCTGAACTTTCAAATAACAATATTTAAAAAAAAAAATACTCTTATAATGAAAAGACATAATACAAATATTTTACATTTTTAAAAGCATTTTCTGTGAATATAGGTAGTAAAATTAATAATATTAGGTTTAGAAATAGTTTTATGGTCTTAACTCACGAATAATAATTATATTTAGTTTAGAAGGAATGTTTAAATTCTTACCTATGGTATTTCACCCTCCTTGTGACAAACCCCATCAATTTCTATGCGTACATTAATTATCTCTAAACGAATTTAATGATATGCACGTGTTCCAAAAAATAAAAAATAATAAATATGATAATAATAATAAAAATAATTGTAGAAATTATTAAGTTAATAGCTTGCCTTTGTAAACATATTATTATTTATCATACAATATAAAGTAATGAAATTGTATGATAACATTATTTTATGTGAGTTTTTATTATTATAATTACTATTATTTGAACATTATAGAGATATTATAGTTGCTCATTTTATTTGACAACTATTATTATGACCGCAAAATGTATTATTGTATGTTACAATAGTTCGTTTATTTTTTACTTGGTATTTCATATTTGCTCTGTCTTCGTTCATAGTAAGAACGTAATTTCAATAAAATAACTAACGGTGAAGACTCAAGACATTTAAAATGTAATTTATTGATATAATTAAACATTGTAAACAAATAATTTTTATAAGTTAAGAAGCACATAATAAGTCAACCTAATGCTATAAAGAGTACTATATCAAATGTTTATTATGCAATTTGATCGAATTGTTGTCAAATTATTATATTATATGCAGTACAAAGACACAAAGTATACACATTGTTGAACGAAACCAACAAATCGAGCAAAAATGAAAAGTATATTTTGGAAACACTGACATCGTTTCCATTACCATTGAATTTTAATATTTTTATATCCATATCGTACCATGCAAATAATAAATAACGCAATAATGATCAAAGTATTCGACCAGAACATTATTGTTTGTCACCGTGTTATCTATCTGACTGCCGTCGATAATATTGTACATAATTATTGATTATTTACAACAGTAAAGTTGTGTTGGTTCAATATTACATACTATAGAACTTAATTTTCCTTCTTGTTTTTACACAAACTGTCTGTAGCATTATTACAATAGGCAAGTTAAAAAATTAAAAACGTAATATTTAGATAATTTATAAAATGATTCTGGCTGAATACACAAAATTAATATTAAATTGATATTGAAATAATTTACACGTTTTATATTTTGTTTAACACTTGACAATATTTTAACATTATATTATTATTTATACATATTAACATAATATTATACGTGATCATAAACCGCACAACATAAAATAGATTTTTATTATGTCATTTTAAAATTGTTAATATTATTTGACTTTATATTTAACTAAACCGTGCGTGTATAGAATATAATAATCATGTTATCTATAAGTAGGTATTGTATTATAATTAATAATTATTTACAAATTATAATAAATAAATAATATAGACAATATTATTGTAGTAAAGAATTTCTGGGTGATTTTAAAGCATAGTTGTTTTTATCATCTAGAAAATATAATATATTAATATTACACAAATTATTAAAAGAAAATATAATTCAAATGTCTCAATAAATTATTTAGATAACGCGGAACATTGACCAAAATGTACATTGTTATTTATGTCAAAAAATTACCGAAGTGTTGCTAAATCCAAATTCGTTAATTTACTAATACGAAAAATACAGTAGAGTGGTAAAAAATCACTTTGTTCACAACAATTTATAAATACTATGTTAAAATATAATTCATTTCAAAAATTAAAAATTATTACGGTCTACCTTTTATAATATCGTGGTGTGTTGTGCAGGAATACTCTTGCTTGTTAACAACTTTAATGTGTAGTATTAATACTTATAGTTGTATTATATTATTATTATTATTATCATATTGTGAGATTCCGGACAAATAGTTACACGAATTTGTTGTACCTAAATGGTCTATTCAAAACGCCGTGTCCTATTATGAATAAATGTATTAAAAAAGCATACTTACATTCAATGTAATAATTGTTGTTAACTTATTAACTTACTAGCATATACATATTATAATACTATGATATAACTAATCACAGTTTGACACAATGAGTAACATAATATATTTTCCTAGTATTTATTAATAACCTTCTATCAAAATTAATTATCGTCGAAATAGATTCAATAATAATACATTTTTAATAAAATATGCTTTTACTACCATATTTTTCATGGAATACACAATTGAAAATAGATTTAAAAAATATTAATTTACTCCTTTACTATTATAATTTGTTATACCGTTATACTGTTGTTCAAAAAGATTTAATCTATAAAAAGATTTATGAAATGTTTCATCATATTATGTAGGAGGTAGGCAGTTCTTAATTTTTTGTGCACAATAAAAATTCCAAAATATTTATTATGATTTTAAGCTATTTAGGCGACGAAGCCATTCACACTATTCTACGATACACGGTATTGACAATATAACATAAACCTATTAATACATGGTATACTATTATAAATAATTATAATTAATAATACATAATAATATAAATAAATAAATAATATATAATATATAATATATACTTAATGTTTTCTTTAGAAAAATTTCAATAAAAATATTGAACTACTAATACAAAAGTAAATTACTAATAATAAATAATATATTAATATAAACAAATTATAAAATATTCTTAGAAAAAGAGAGGCTGTGCCGTCTCCCTACCCTAATTATTTTTTGTATGTAATGGTCTATTAGTGCATTTATATAGAATATATCCTTTACATTGTCCTACCCAATGACGAAGTGCATTCGAATCCTATACTAACCCGAGCCACTTCCCGGAGTTTTTTTTTATAACGCTGCATTAATTGTATATTATAATAATATTGTAGTTGTGAATGGATGTTTCCAGAATCATAATGATTGCCACTGAATAGAGAAATAAGCGATTGGCATATGGACGATTACTGCAGGGGCTTATTAATTAGAGGAGAAAGCTAAATTTTAAAATACTTTTTCCATACAATAATTTGTCATGCGTTTTAAGAATACGTGCCATAAAATATAAAAACTATAAATATACACCACTCATGTTTGGCTGATTTTATGTAGAGAACACTGTGCCTACTCACTATCGTCAACATGTATTTTTCAATATTATATTTTTTTGATGATTAAAATCACCTAACCATTTGTGAAGTGCATATTAAGGACTCTTTTATTGTATGGAAACTATATTATAATCCGGACCATCCTCGATGGACATCAGCTCATATTATAATATACAATGTGGTGTCAGAGCAGACAACATTCGGCTTATTATTTACACTATCACCACAACTATAATACGGGCTTCTCATAAATGAACGAGCGGTTCGTTGGACGGTGCGTCTTTCTGTTTGTACAAAACGACGCGATTTCGTGACTATAAATTAGGTATTATCCGTTAAAAGGTGTTTAACTAATTATATTATTATTATTATTATTATTATTATTATTATGGTCTTCATTATGCGTAGGTACAAAACTCACGCGTTGGTTAGTCAGAAACAGTCGGGATCATCCGATAGTCCACAAAACGTGTAAAATATTAAGACATTGATAGAATATTTTATTGGGCAACGACTACGCGCGTACGTTAATTAAATACGATAATAATTGTATCGGTTTATTCATCGTCAGCTGTCCGAAGGGTTGTCCGAAGAGCAGGCGGGGTTGCGTTTATTATATACGAGTTTACTGCAGCCGTTTGAAGATCCGCGGTCGAATGGATTTCGATTTCGAAAATGCAAACTAAACTGTCGATTTCAATATTATACGGTCGGCGATTTTTTTTTCTGCACCTCTCTCTCCGGTCCTTTTTTCTTTTCGGCGCCGCCGGTGTCCAATTTGCGTTCGGACAGGAGATTACGCGCGACCGTGATTTATCGACGGGATTCTTTTACGATCCGCTGTGCTTTACTACCACCACATCGCAGTCGTCGTCGATCCGGCGGCGGACGAGACCGTATGACGACGACGGAGATAATAATAATAATAATAATAATAATAATAATAAACGCGTTGGCCGAAAATAAAAGTCCCTGCTCGTAAATTGCCTGCCAACGGGTCGTTCACGCGCGTGATTCACGAACAACGACAAAATATATTACGTAGTCACCAGATGACGTATACCTGGACATAATAATATTATAATGTACATTGTGTAGACCTATGACATTGTTTTTCTGCGATAAATGTATACATCCAGTGGCTGCATATGGAGTACGTCGAATCACGAGTGTGTGCGAGCAATAGAGTAGGCGCACACGAGTTAAAATTATAAATAATATATATTATTATTATTATACGCTGAACCTTACCGGTGTATTGCGCACTTTACAGTCGTAAGGGAGATTTTTTCCTCCCCGAACAAATATTTTATTATTATTGCACAAACGCGTGCATAATATTATTATGACGCAGGTATATAATATTATAATATCCACTGTCTGATCTCCCGGTTTGTTTTTTGTCAATTGCTCTCTGTCTCGCTCTCTCTTTCTCTCCATCTCACCTTCCCACCCTCTCTCTCTGATTCGTTCTATACATTCCGTCCGTCTTATATACCGTACACCTTTTGCCGAAGAAAAAAAACCCTTTATATGAAATAATAATAAAGCTACACCGTCTATTCTGTCTCGAACAATTTGTATACAAGTCGTGCATTATAAAAATCATACGCGTGGTAACGCCTATACGTTCGTTCGGGTCATCCGACGTGTAAAATATTATGGACCCGTCCGAAACAATATAATCTGCGTTTATACAACTTCGAGCTATACAGTGTCCTACGACTCGTGTCCTTTTTTTTACGTTTAATATAGTATTATTTATTGCCACGAGTAAAATAATATACAAAATGTATCGAGGAATTCGTATCGTTTAGCGGCTATCTTTGCTTAATAATAATATATACAGCTTTTCCGGTTCATTGTATAAAAGTAGGTATAGAAGGTACGAATTAAAGTCAAAACCGGCCATTTAGACTATTACGCGATGATTTTTAACGATAGTTCACAAAAACGATAGATCAAAATATAGTTCAATCAATGTATGTGTTAGTATGTTTTGTTTTATATATTATTTATCTAAGCAACATAATTTTTGTAGTTTTTTTTACGATTTTAATTAAAAATTTGCTGACTATAAAATATAATATACCATTTAATTATGATTATTATGTATTGGCATGATATCTTAACCAGAATAAAAGTCAACGTGAAAACAAAACAATGGTATTTAAATGCAAAATAAACATAATATTAAAAATGAAATCAATCAATCTACGTATTACTTTGTGCTTTTTAAAATTTAACATTATCATGATGGTGAAAATATTAAATTAATGATAATATAATAATATGTAATATGATACATGATAATTGATGTTAAGATATTATTATTTAATTCAGAAGATAAAAAAATGTTAATATTAGCCACAATTTAAAACAATATAATATCAAGATTGTCACTCATTAAATATTATAATTTATATGCGATAGTCATATAATTGACTTAATCTATTTACTCAACTTGAATATTTATTGCTTTACTACATAATATAGTAGTGTAGTACCTTTATAACATGAATAGAATAATGACAGCTATGTGTAAAATAATTGTATTCTGCAATAGGTACAATCCCTAATTATTTTATGTATAGGTTCTTTCAAAATATTTTGGTTAAGTATCATACAGGTTCTAGGTAGGTAGGTATTCATTTTTGAATAATTCGTAAGTTAAATGCAGAAATAAAGAGGATAAAAAATATTATTTTGATTTTTAGATTTTAATTTGTTTGATTATTTATTAACGATTTAAATATATATTTTTTTAAATATTCATCATGAAGTAAAAATTTTGTTTGAACAATGTTTGTTAAATTAATGTATGTAGTGTGTTGTATTGCATAATATCGATTTAAGTCAATTTTGTTGTTCGTATTTATAGTGTTCATTTTTGGTAAAATAGTATACCAAAATTACTGTAAAATCATTGATTTTATAATATACTATTTTATATTATAAAATCAATGGTAATATCAAAATTTAAATATTTATAAATGTATAAATGTAATTATATTATAATATGTAATATTATAAATATAATATATGTATTTTTTTATTCACTACTCAACTCTCTAATTTACAATGACAATATAACAATATATTATTTATATTTGCATACATTTAAATATTATTGTAATCACATTTAATCATAATAATATATACAAATAATATATAAATTGATTATACACGTGATATTTAAAATTGTCAACAATTAGGTATGAAATAAAAACTATTAAATACAAAATGTCAAAAATAAATAAGCCGATTTTAAGTACCTACATTAGCTGTCCATTAGATTACAATGTAAAGTGGTCAGTCAGTAATAAAACACGAGTATTTTAAGGGAGAATTAAAATCTCATTATAAGTGAGTTTAGGTTAGTATGATATAATTTTAAAAATAATCTTAGGGGCTGTTGAATAAAAAATGTCTTATCCGTTTGATGTTTCCGAAACGAAATCAGATCATTGAAATTATTACGACCGAAATTAGACGATTATAGAGAAACCTAATATCATTATGTATATATATGTCAACCGACGACGACGACGCCGGGAAGTACGTACTTACTATAATATTATGTGCATAATATATAGTAATTTTCGGATATCAACGCCGTGTAGTTCACTAAATATTACTGCGTGTTATCTCCGATCGCATATTATCTGTTTGGGTGCGCGGCGTCCGGTCGTCCTGGAGCCGCGTCTTCGTTGTACAGCCGCGTCGTCGTTGTCGTCGGCCGTGAACCTGAGAGTTACGATATTATATTATATATACAAATGCATACACACACACACACATATATATATATATATATATTATACGTATTATATGTATATATACGCACACATATAGTGTTGTACTATACGATGCGGCGTAGCCCTAATGAGAGAATCAAGTCACGATTTGAGGTCATCCGCCTCTTCTCCGGAGACTTTGAATTGTGTGTGCGTATGCGCGTCTGTGTGCACGTGTGCACGTCGTGTGTGTGCGTGCGCCTCCATCGGGAAAGTAAAAAAAAAGAAAAATATATTTTTTAAATGACTTGTCGCGTACAATGCCCTATTTTTTTTTTTCATTTTTATAGCGCCGGTCAACACGATAATAACACGAAATAACGCACGAGCCAATTCTTTTTATTTTTTTTAAACGGTGGTGGTGGATAACACCCACAAACAATACGCACCGTGGAGCGTATTAGAATACTCTTAGAGTACACACACACACACACACACGCACACGCATGACGTCTAATATATATAAGCCCTCGGGACACTGCTGCCGTAATATTATTAATGACGCACTGCGCGCTGCACAGCCAGCGGTGGCGGCGAACAGTCGCAGTCGGTTGTAAGAGAGATGTTTAAAAAATAAAATAAATTAATTTCCCATCATCCTCCGACGTGTTATGTCTTACGGGTTTAAGGTCTCCACGAAAATATTATATTAAAGTTCCCTCGTCTGTGTAATGCGGTCAAATTCAAAGTAAGAAAAAAATATCACTGCAGACTTGTGTTCTTCTTTATTGAATGACGCTTATTTTTTTTTTTTTTTTATTCGTTGTTTATTAATAATGTTTTATGGTATATGGTATAAAAAATATTAAAATTCGTCTAAGAGTTTTCCGCGCCACTGATGTCGTCTTGTGTAATCGAAAACATGTCATCCCAAGCTGCTCTCGTTTTATTATTATTTTTTTTTTATTACATTCTAATATCGGGTTTCTGCTGAAATATGTTAAGTAACGAAGATAACTAATGAAAAAAAAAATTGATTTTTTTCTTAATTTAAATTTGTCCATTTCATTATGTTATAATATATTCATTGAAATGGCGATTGTCATTATATTATTTTCCAAAAACTAAAACAACGTTGTTCCAATTAAATGAAAATAAACGATTTATATGTTAATATTTCCATTTAACTAATGAATTTTAATATGGATTTTAACTTTTAAACGGCGGAAATACAAGATACATCCTCGCAGACGCAAATTACAAGATATGAATGAGTTTCAAATTTAGCCTGCACAAAAAAAACTCGACTTAAACAAAATGTAAAACAATTCAAAACAAAATCTTTCGTCTAACCACAAATGCTCCAATTTATGTTAAAAATCATATCCTCCATGCAGACTTACGCATGGAAATTATTCCAAAAACCACTATACAATTTTACAATCTTTTACAGTTTTAGTTATTTAAACTGAGTTCCACTCAGACATCATCACAACAAAACATGTATCCCAACCAATTCCTGGTGGCATCTCACTCAAGAGGTTGAAACCGTTGAAATCCAGTTTTCGGTGAAGTCATCTTTTTAATCTAATACTCTATAATATTGTTAGAAGCAGTGTCGTCAGTGGGTGGCTACTCCAAATCTTTTTCTATGTTAAACCGTCTTCTGTAATTAGCATTATACAAAATGCGTGTGTAAATTACGAATTTATTTTCGTTAACATCGTAACCATGTGTTAAGCTCACCATTAACTATTTAGCCTAAGCCCTAGGTGCGTGTACGTAATAATGATTTGTTGATTTTTATGTATATTTGGTATTGAACGAATCCTAATATTCATTATTACATTATTATGTTTACTGAACTCATATATAAGCTCATGATGTTGTTAATTATAACACAAAAAAAACTAATTAGTATGTAATTCTATAATTTCTTAAAAAATGATTTTACTAGCGCATAAAATAAAATGCATCGTCGAAGGTTTGCTACGCAGATTGCACCCTAAACCATAATAATATTCTTGTGAAAATAACATTTCACCGGCGTACATATTTAACAAGATTTGATAAATTAATACAAACTGCAGGAAATTTCCATAGGTACCTATAATTAAATATTAAATATATATGTGAGTGTTATTCATAAGCTCATGTATGAGCAAATTAACAAATTATGTAAGAAAAAATAATTTTTTTCATATTAGACGTTGTACTGCACTGTTAAATCATCATGTTGTTTTCTATCATGTTATGATTTGAAATGTAATTAATATAGCAATGTGCATATGATTCAAATAATTACATTTTAAGGATCACCTTGAATGACAAAAGTAGTACGTTACTGAATAATATAATCTACAAATCTAACATCAAATTAATACAATGCAATATTGTAAAACCTACGTACGACTGTAGTTGTAGTATTCTTTAATTTAATGACCGTATTAATTTATAGTTTCAAGTGTTTAATAATTAAACAACAACACGCGTTTGATATACTCCACAGAAAAATAATTGTTCTCTGTGCATAATCAGAAGATAAAATGTATGTGTTCTTGACACAATATGACCTAAATTAATGTCATTATAATCATATTAACCCATAATGATATTATATTGGAAGGTAAAGGGGAAACAAATCCATACAGAATTATATAGGTTAAATGATATACATACGAATGCATTCATTTTAAATTTTTAGGAAAGTCGTAACGTTTACTAAAAAAAAAAAAAAGAAATGATTAAATATAATAATAATTTCAATTTTAAAAACGTATGCGTTTTATTTAAAGCTATACATAAGGATAATAAAACATAGGCATCTTTTGAATAAGAAACTAAAATAATTATTAATTAATTAAGTTAGTAATTAAAAAATAGTAAACCGAGTCAATTATATCGCAGTAAAAGCACTAAAATATCAACATTTCGGGAGAATACTTTATAACATACAGACATAGAATTATGAGGACTATTATGTTTGGTGCAAAATATATTAATTATGTGCGATGAATTATTGTGATATTAATTTTTAAAAACAATAATAAGTGATTGTATTAGAAAAACGATGTTGTGTGAAAATTGATTACAATAACTACACATATCTGACATTTCTTCAAAATTATTTGACTGATGTTGTTAGTTTTTGATTTACTTGGAAAATACCTGTTCAAAGCATAATCATAACTGCTGGGATTTTGATGTGTATACATTATATGTAAGTAAATCAAAACTTTAAAATAATTCTACTCAAAAATGTTATTATAGAATAAATATTTTTAAAAAACGCATTTATTATACTCCTATTATTTCACTCAGAAATAAAATAGGTAGCAGAATCGTTAAAATTAAATCATGCTATCCTAACGCTTCTAAATGATTTTAAATGATACATGCATAATGAAGCACATCACTCTCCATTTTTGTGAATTTTACGAGTAATTGGCTTAAAGTTAAATAACTTAATTAAACTTAATTTATTTTTGCAGAATACTAATTTATTAGGATGGAATTATCAATTAATTGACTTTAGTTAATATGTAATAAAATACGAATAAAGGTGTTCAAATAATATATTAAGAATAAAATACATTTTAAATTCAAATCAATATTTTTACAGAAAAACTTCAATTTGGTTAACATATACCGTATAATGAAAATAAATAAAAATAAAACAATTGGAAATGAAATATGGAAATATGCATTTATATTATTATAATCACAAATGTTCATTTAAAATAAAATTAAAACAATTTTAACTATAACAGTATTGCGATACTGTACTTTAACATATTATAATACCGTATATAGTATTAATCTTTTAGGCTTATTAGTATTCACGCACGACGGAGTTACAAAATACTGATGATTATTTGAGTAAAATAAGTAGGTACAGAGTACCTATATATAGCTGCATTATATAGGTACTCGAACGGTGGATGTTATAATATCGTTTCGTTGAAATAAATTTAAAAAAGTAATAATAATGATAACGATCTTGTAATAAGTACGTGCTATTTTATGAGTATTGAAAAATACTAAAAATAAAGCGAAAGAGTATAAAATCACAATTTTTTTTTTCAAGGAAAAATTATAAATTAATGAAATGAATACTTTCGTTTCATCCAACAACAGACGTTCTGGTGACAACCACCGTGTTTGCATCATTTACGAGGTATAATCGATATATAGCTGGTTTCTCGAGACTGTTAAAAAGAATGTATATTATATTTATTATTACGTACCTATAGTTAAAGTCATTTGCAATACGATACTATATTCAATAATAACAATACTATAATAATATTATATTTTATCGACTCGGCCTGTGCCGACGGCTTTCGGAGAGATGTAACGGCTAAATCGTACGTCCCGTCGCCGGTGGCTCATTATTACGGTAGTTATCACGCTACATAATATGATATTATTATATATACATACGAGGCAAAAATATACCCTTTTGGATCTTATATTATATATAGGTCTCGCTACGGTCGACCAATTATTTATTCGTCACGGAACGTCGGCGGACATCTCGGCTCGTGAACGTTCCGACAACATTTATCAAAATTAATGTTTCCATTCGTTTTCGTAATCACGAGTACCGAAAATTATATAATAACGACTCACCAATTAGTTTAACCTTCGAAAAACATCCAACAGAACCGGTTGCACGCGCGCGCGTACGATACATATTACGATACTGTCATTTATCCCAGCCCCCCCTCCCCAACAATAAAAAAAAAAAAATAGAAATAACAATATAATATTCGTTTTATTATTTGCTATATTGTTTATTATTTGACTGTTAGGCAAAACGAGTATGCGTTTCCCGAGAGTGGATCTTGGGTATGCTCGGGGTTCAAAAGCTGCAGCAACAATTTATATTATAGTCCCTTTTTCCGCACCACGTCGTCTTCCTACACACGATTCCATTTGAATCGACTGCCAAGTGACTACCTACTCGTCTTATGCGTTAAAAGTAAAAACTGACTGAAATTACCATCCACTCGACCGACGTAATAATTATTGCACATTTCTAATAAAAAAGTATAGCGCGATACGAATAATATGGTACATGTGCGGCAGCAGTAGACAATATTATGTGCAACATAATAATATAATATAATATAATATAATGGCATGTTATTAAAGTTAACGTGAATTCGTGGTGTCCTCGGGTTCTTTGAAATAAAAGTGCATCTATCAGTGTATATGCACAATAATAGCAATTACTTAGGGCATTGAGTTGCCAAAAGTTATTATTAATACTATTTCATTATCTATGGACATATTATTATCTATGCTGTAACTAAATAAATAAATCAAAATACCTAAACACACACACACACTCGAGCATCGTAGTTTTTTTTTTTTTTTACTGGATGTTTAAACATTTAGATACAAGTGAGAAGTGACACGAACGATCACCTTGTAATCAGTTTTTGGATATCTATAAATTATGAGTACCCTTACTCTGTTATTATAAAAAATAAAAACCTTTCAATGTAATAAATGGTACAATATTTATCATATTATCAAGATTATCATCGAAAAGAAAAAATTCAGAGCAGTATTTTTGTAAATATAGTCATTCTAAATTTTAAAAATACAGACATTTTTTTCGGGTCACTCAGCTTTTCAAAACAACATTTGAACTATACAATAATAATAACCATTAATAATAAAATAACAGTAGAATGATACAATAAATAGTAATACAGATATTAAGCTGAGTAATATAAGTCATAACATTGTATAATAAATTTAAAATCACAATATTATGTTCAAGTAATATCATAGTTGGGGGGTTGTATATCATACAGTTTTCGGCCAGTATTTTTCGGCTTTGTCAACGGCCTTTTGATTCATCTGTACAAGGTAATTTTTGGAGCAAGTTTGCGTGCACTTTAGGCACCTAGTAAATTTGTGGCCATGTTTTGCTATTGGTCACATGAGCATGTCGTGTTTTTATCACCTAGTAGTCCCCATATCTTCATTCGGACTTTACAGCGTCCTACACCTGTTCACAGAGTTCAAGATCTGCCATTAGTTCTCCTAACTTTGTTTTTATTGTAAACAGATTGAATATATTTAAATAAAAATAATAAAAAAAAAAAACTTGGTGATAGGGTTTCAACCAGTTCTAGCCATAGGTTTTTGAAATTAATTCTTTAGCACTTTCTGTTTCTCTAGTCTGGACTCACTTAGTGGTTTGTTCAGCGTAACAGTTCTTTTTGAAAAAACTGTTGACTGACTTGAGTGTGTATTTTATCATGCTTTACGTGTCGGGGGCGCATTTCTATTATTTTTCAATCTTTTTGTACTGATCGTTTCATGTGGGGCGAAACTACAAAAAACTAGGGAAAACTAGATGGTGTATGGTATATGGTATGTGTACAATTGTTTTACTGCTGTGTTTTTTAGCAATCTCCTTACTATATATTTATATTTCTCTATTATTTTTGTTTTGTGATTCTTAAAGTTCTTTGATTGATTAAGTTCAATAGTAGAATTTAGGAGTTGGTTAACCTACATCATTGGTTTCAGTTATTTTCGAAGATATCACTTGAATGTTGGGTTTGACGAATGTTGCGCTACCATACTTGGTGTGGGGTCATAATGCAACTAATTTCATACGAAATATATACATGCATATAGATATAACAGCGATTTTTTGTGTACAAAAAATATTTTTAAGTCCACATAATCGTTTATTCAATACAGTTAATTAAATAATTTAAAAATTTATAATAATATAGATGTATTTCTAAACATTAAAATTATTTGTACATTTAACCTACAGAACTATTGCAATAGAACTGAATAATAATCAACAAGACGAATATACTTTGTACCCATACATTTGAACATTTACCTATATAATACATTCAATTCAGTACTATTCACCTATAAAATACAAATTGTTGTTTGTAAATCGTAACCAACAACATGTTAAAGCTATATAACAATGATATATTCACATATGGTGTAAAGTACGTCAAATAATAAATTTTGCGACTTTGTTTACAATAATCGGTGCGTAATAATTGAAAAAAAAGAACACAACACCATATTGTGGTTATAATAATGATAAATATAAACACGTACCGTCCTTGGCAGTTGGAGGAGCTACATTGTAACGTTTAATTAACTATCAATAAAACAAACATCAATTTCGTTACGGATATAGTAGGTAGGTAGTGTAGTAAGTGAGGTAAGTCACTTGTTAATTATTGCCGTACGTGTATGTTAAGACATTTAAAGAGGTCTAGAAAAACCATTTAACGAAATATCGAAACTTTTGTTTCTTTTTATTATTACACTCCTATTATAATATTATATATTTGTTTTACTGTTTAATTTAAAACGTTGGCACATCGGCCGCCGTGCGTTTCGACGATAATATAAAAAGAAAAACTGATCCTATACACTGTCGTGTATGCCGTGAAATAATATTAATGATAATAACGCCTATAATAAAGAAAAGTAAATGGTTTTTAATTTAAAACATATATATTGTGTTACTATTTTAGGTAAATACGGGATTTGTACGATCTGCGAAAATGAGTACATCAAATACAAGACTTACTCCGTAAAATATTTAGCTCTTCCATATATTATACAATTAGTAAAACTCTGCATTTATGATTGTGAAAAAAAATCTTAATATTTGTGGACAATTTAATCAAAGATCATAGAGCGTGCAAGTTCTACAGTACCTACTTATTGAAAAATAATATATTATTATTAAATTTAATTTGATTGAAATTGCGATCCTTTTACAATTATATGTTTTATTAGTTTTAGACTCTGTGGATTTCTACTGGTCTACCATATTCATATGATGTGTTATTTTTAATTTTGTGAGTCATGATTTTGTTTATGTTTATATTGTAGAAGGAGTGATAATATTATTATGTCATACAATGTAAGATATCGATTGGAAATTTTATCTTTAGTTTGTACTTTTCAAAAAGTTCTTTTTTTGATATTCACATAAGTTTAAAACAGACGAAAAAAACGGTAAAATGTACAGCAAGACGAGTGCCCGACAAAGTGATTTGTCTGGCCACCTTAACTGTTTGAACTTTAAAATTTTTTTTTGCAGTTTCGTGCCAATTATTTAACAACTGTACTCTGTAGTATGATAGTATAAAGCAGCTACGTATAACATAATAATATGTTCTATAATATTGTAAATTCACATAATCTTAGGTGTGTTAAATTGTACAGCATAGACTCAACAATAAAATGCTATTTGTGTTATATTTACTTCGGGTTTGTTGAGAAAAAACGATGTGCAATTAGGTGGGTAATGTCATAAGTAAATAATATTGTACGAGTTTTCCAACGATCATAATATTATTGTAACGGTAAATCTTCGTAATGATGAACCTATTTCTTATTGTTGTATTTTTTCTTCGGTTTTAGCTAATTGTATCGTTGTTTTTTTTATTTTTTGAAAAATAGCTAAACGTCGGTACTGCAGGGTCAGTTCGGATATCTAATTTTCAACTACCGGTTAGTTCCCCTGGACCGTAATAATACGTAATACTACGAGTGACGCGTTTATACACATGTGACTGAGCGGGAAATTTATTGCAAACCAACCGACTGAAACCTAACATAATGTAATGTTGTATACGTATGTACACCCGACAGGCAGAATTTTTTTCCCTTTTCTCACGCCCAAAACGCCGGAGCGGGAAGAACTGCCGGCCGTAAATTAAAAAACGGACAGACTATATTGTGACGCGTGAATATTTTAGCGATCGGGTCGAAAAAAAAACCCGATCGAACCGTTTATAAACCACGGAAAACGCGCATAATAGGTTACGACAGGGGGGGGGGGAAATCGAAGCTCATACTATATTATAATAATAATATATCATGCTATTAGAACGTTCGCACGCGTACGCAATCTCTAAAACATAATCACTCGATTTATGGTCGACTACTATATAGATTTGGCGTTAATTTATGACGCGTCCGATTTTGCGAAAAAAAAAAACTGCCTTAGGATAAAACCAAACTGGGCGGTCATTTTTTTTGTTTTTTTTTTTAATTCGCCGTGAACGTTTTATAATAATAGAAATATTAATAGAAATAGAGAAACGTGCGACATGACGACGCGTAACACTCTTGACGTCAAGCGCGAATATCATAGTGCGTTGAGTGAGATCGTCGCGGTCAAATGCGGTTTAGTGACCAGTGAGACGTCTCAGGAGGAGAATAAAATTACTAAAATTATAGTTCAAAACCAGTAGTAGCCAAGGGGAATATAAACAACAGAAATTCAAAACGACTCGTGTATTACCTATTAATTATTATATACTTATCGCGTATAAATACTAATTTTATTGTTGCAATAGCTGTTTATAAATCTAAATATCCGCATTACAAATATAATAGAAGTATAGCCTGTTAACCAAACTCTCCAATCACGATCATTTTTCGTTAGGGATAATTTATCATTAATTATTTAAAATTAAAATATAATTTATTAAATACTTGTATCTTGGACTGAGGTCGACGAAGTGGTTACGAGTAATTTAATAGCCGGTCAAAATACGATTTTAAGTTACTTATAGAATTACATATAATGTGACGTATTTAATTCATTAGTCATTACCTTAGTATCGTATGAGTGACAGTCTCTATAAGTAGCTCGCTGATATTTAATTTCCAGCGGGCTCCAAAACTTAACGGTTGAATCAGTAATTTTTCTTTAAAACGCCACTGAAAATGATGGTCTGCGCGTTGATAACACACTGATACATCGTGATACTATACCATTATTTAATATGGTAATTATTATTTATAGACCGGTACGAACGTATTGCTATTTTATCATACGTTATTAAATATTACAGTTCGTAGCAGACCCAATCGTCAGGTCACGTCCGTTTAAAAGCAGATAGGTCGAACGCTGGCGCCCATCATGTGGACGTCAAATTATTATTATTATTATCGGACTTTCACAGGATTCCGGGCGGCGGCGGACACCCGTCGCTAATCTAGCTGGCGCCGATTAAAACACAGGTCTTTAGATGAAAAACAATTTTTTTTTTAACCCGATCGGCTCGGCGACCTCGTTTATTATTGGTCCATTTCTGCATCGTGTTATTATCGTTTTCTTCACGCGTAGTAGTTCGTCGTGGAAACTATCAACGTGTAATATATATACATAGGTACATCGACGACCAAAGTACGCACACCGCTCCTCCTATATCGTAGGTACGTAGGCATTATGTAGAAAATTATTAAGGTTCTTATACGGATTTTTTTGTTGCCCTGTTGCAGACGGCGTTCGAGAAGAGGGCTCAGCGACTGTCAATCGAAGAGAAACGAAGAAACTGCAACGAGAGGGAGGGGGCTTTGTATCTCAAAGGATGTGCGACGGTCTCTCGGGCGGCGGCCGGCGTGTGTGTCAGTCCAATTATTATTATACATCATCGGTGAACGGTCATAATTACGCGCTCGACCACTGGACCGAACGAGATGCGAGCGCGGGGAAACAGGACGGCTACCGGTATTTTATTCTTATTCCGTTTATTTATTTTTTTATTTATTTTAGCTTGAGAGCTGTTGTACAACACTATTCGAATAACACCGCGACGGTATATAATACCGCCGCCGTATTCGTATACAGAATAACCTTTTAAACGTGCCGCTATTTACGAGCACGTCATTATAATAAGTATAATTCAAGAGAAAAAACCGAAAAACACAAATATTATAATATTATAACTATTTTTTATAAGCCACCCATATTATAATACTCGGCGGAATACTGCAGCTGATGCTTGTCTATAATATACGCGACACGCGTGTTAGGTGTATATTTTATGTATGCGGCCTTAATCAATTGTGTATAAAAGCCATGTGCCTATCGCGGTGACATCATTTGAGTTTTATTTTTTTATTTTTTTATGAACGGTGGAAAATCTCTACTGAGTGTTCGAAAGAAGTTAGTCAGACCTTTAACTTTATTATTTCTCAGCGTTTTAAGCAGAAGAGCTAGTCTTATCAGTTAAAAACAAATTATTAATAGAACAAACGATTTTATATATTTTTTAAAACTCATTACTATAACACTCCAGGCTAGTTTTTAATCAATTATTAGATTTATGGTACGATTGAGCATGATGTTCTTGAACCTCGCCTACACTGTAATGGTTTCGTCGAGTTTGAAATTAAATTACGACACTTAGATAGGTACCCGTGAATATAGCATGAGACGGTGGACAAATAACTTAAAACCATCACGAATGTTTCAGTGTTATATACCAAAACGTATGCATAAAGACAACTTTCGATTACCTTTGAAAACGCTGCAGTATTTACATTTTGCTCCGTTGGACTTTATTTACCTATAAACATTTTTTTTTTTAATTCACTACAAGGTATTTTTTTTATAAAATAAATACTCAACATTTTAATTAAACCTCGACAAAGTCGTGTAATTAAAAAAATATAAGAGAAAAAATATAAATACATTTCAGTTGTAAAAAACATTTGAATTATTAAATAAGAAAAAATTCAAGGCCAATTTACCGAGTAATTTATTATTTGTTTATTTAGAAATAAGTACCTAATTATAAATTATTTATTTCTAAAAGAAATCATTTTCCGTCATATTGTATAATATGTGTTATTTTTTTATAGTTTTTACGATTTGATGATCATAAAAATAATTTATGTGAGCATGACGAATAAACAAAGTTTGTAATAATATAGACACACTTAACAATTTGTTACATTATTTATTATAATTCCAAAAATAATGCAGAATTTTTTTCCGAGTAATAAAACATAAAAAAAATTGATATACATAGGCCTATTATAAATTAGACTTTTATTAACTCTTCTAAAGAACGTTCTACGAATATGTTTAAATTGTATTTTTTTTTTAAGTGTTCTGGCTGTTTAACATCGTAAATTTATAGCAAGTTTTAATTATTTTCTTACAAAAATTAAAAATAAACCTATGTATTTTTTTTTTGTTAATGAATTATTTTAAATTCAATTTTTTTTTTTTTTTTGCATACAACACATTAAAAGAAAAATCTTTTATCTTATAAATATATTCAACGGTGTGATTGTACTCATTTTAATATATATATATAGAAACATAATGCATATTGAATGTTAATGCATTTATGTTTATATTATACAGAACCACATTTTATATTATTATGGCATTTAGTTGCTGCTTTATGCGTTTACTTTATGCATATTTTATCTTAAGTATATATGTACCACGTATCATTGATGTTGTAACGTTGTAATCAATTCTATACAAGAAGCTTACATCGAGTGGAACGATTTATAGTTTTTTAATGCGCTTGATTACCGTCGAACAGAATCACCCACCTTTCAGATCTACTCCCAATAAGATATAATATATATTTTTATTTGTATTTTTAAATCATGATTTCGTATTATTATACACATACATAATATAGTGTAATAAAAATGTATATAGGTATACGGTTTTATTTTACTAACCGTCGTTAAAATATTATGTTTATATACGTACTTGATATGCAAAATATTATACTCACGGGCTCTGATGTGAGTCATTTTGTTCACCCACGGACTTTCATATTCTAGGTTATGACACGCGTACATAAATAATTATTTATTATTAACTGTACATCAACCAAGGAAACAAATCTTTATAGAAATGTTACAAGAAAACATATTTTGAACACTTTAAAATACATTTATCACATATAATAATATCATATTCATTAAAATTATTGTTTTCCTATATTTTTCATAAAAGTAGAAAGTCACTTTGTGTATAAAATAAAATAATATATCTTCATCATACTGATAGTAATAAGTTCAAACAGCTAACTAGAAAGGTGAATCAACGCTAATTCCATACAATAAATGCACAGAAAATCATAATATTGTATGAGTCCACACGCTGTATGTATGTTTCCATTTCACGAGTGTTTTGAGTTATTTTTAGCATATCAACGAATCATTTAGGGTTTCGATGACAAATAAATTATAAATCACGTTATACATAACTTATGTGCTCAAAAGACTAGTGAGCTGTGATTATTTGTATGTCCAACTATTGTAAAAACATAAATGTTTCAGATTTCAAGACTAAAATGTCAACACAAACAATTACTAGTAGAATACGGTTTTACTGTATAGAGCGGATATTCAAATAGTGTTTGTTGTTAATAACAGAGAAATTATTTTTCTCTCTTTAAAAAAAAAGTTTTGTATACCCGTAGGGACATATTCTTCATTGCCGTATTCTCGTGTAGCTGCCTCTGATGGAATGGAAAATGTCAAGTTTGTCGAAACGTAAATAATATAATAAAACATATTATTATTCTTTGCTATAATGTTTGGAATATTACCATTTTTACTGCGCCTCGCGTAGTTTTTTTCACCTTAAACGAACAATTTTATCATATTTTAGGCATCGATACGCAAAAATAAAAAATAAACAAAATTCTAAATGAATAAAAAAAGATATTTTATCGAAACAAATATTAATTTTGAATTCACATAAATATTTAATAATATCCGGTAAATCTGTTTAGTATTCAATAAAAACCGTAGTTTAGGTACATTCAGTAAGAGCACTAAAACCCAACTTATTGCTGTTATTACAATACATATTATTATTATGTCAACAAAATACATTATTTACATAGTTTTAATTTTTTCGAACTACTACCATCCTGACAATAATTATTTTCATTAGCAAATTTATGATTTTTTTATAATAATAAATTATTATTTTTAACGATCCTCTTAGTTTGTTTGGACTTCAATATTCCATTTCGTAAATCACTAGTGCCCAATGATGATACAAAGATGATTTAAACGTCATATTAATTTTATTGAAATATGGTACCTATAATACAATATAATATTGTATTTTAACCGAGATGGATGACGGCAAAGTACGGAGGCCCATAATATACGCATACATACAAAAATGTACATCAGTTATAACAATATAATATGTTGTCGGTAGGTACTCGAGTATATTGAATAAATATTTTCGTATTTACCGACAAAACGGTTCCCCCGCCACTAATCCTCCCCAGCACATCAGCTGATTGATGACGAAGTCTCTTCGGGAGTGGCGTGTGCGGTAAGTGACACGGAAAAATAATAAAGGAGAGATGGAAAATCTTCATTCCCGCTCGGAGAGCGGGTTGAGAATCTTTGCTGAGAGCGAGAGACAAGTATAATACGACACTACCACGTCAACGGTTTGAAACTTATGTTAATGCACCCCTCGGACCTTTTTAAAAACCACCGTAACATCGTTTCGAATAAATGAATATTAATGTCGGTATACGGCAAAGCTAATAACTGTTTTACCAAACAGAAATAAAAAAAAAAAAACGGTAACGTAACGTAACGTGAAGTGAAAAAAAAAGAAAAAAACGGATGATATTACTCGAACGACAGTGGCGACAGACGTTGCCCTCACTTCCCGTCGCTGGTGTATCGTATAGTCGTGATTGGACTGAATTTCATTACGACGACAACGTCGAATTTTAAATAATACTTTCTGACGCTCCGGAGACGTTGCAAAAAAAAAAATCACCGCAAATTTGCAATTTGCAAATATATACGTTATATTATAATAGAACCAATTTTAAATATCAAAATGGTAAAATAATAAGGTGTACCAACCAATGAAAACGTATCCAAATACTCCATTAAAGCATTTATTACATTGTTAATAAAGGAATAACACATTTTTATAATTTGCCCTGATGGTATTAAAATTATTCAAAATAAATTTAAATTTAAATATGAAATCAAAAAAACGTATAGGTATGTAAATATTTCATTAAATTGTCTGATAAATTATTGAAATCATTAAGAAAATTTTTACGACTGCCTTTCTTATTTATTTAATTTAGCTTATATATTAATATTTTAACCGTATTGGAAACTCAATTTTCCCAACATATTATGTTTTTACTTAAAGATAACAAGTCGAATATAGGTAATGATGTACAACTTTTAGATGTATGTAATATCATGTTATGTAAAAATTAAGAATTAGTATTATTAAGTAGGGGTTTTATCGTGTTGTTTAATACATATATATATATGCATCTATGTATAATTGTTTTAACGAAATAAAAAATAAAATATACTTCATGAATAGGGGGTCGTGGATTTATATCGTATAATAGAAAGTAGCCGAATATATTGTAATAAATATGCACAAATTTTTATATGAACTAAGTACATTTCATTTGGTAAGAAGAATGGAAATGAATGAATCTCCATATCAACGGAAATTTATTCAAAGATGTCTATTCAGTAAAACCAGGATCGTCCCTTCCTAGATATGGACTAGACTGAACTAACTCAATACGTACAGGCCAGGGCCGATGTAACCAACTGATGCACAAGTGGCGCATACAATTTTTCAAGATGTGCAAGATGCAAGGTGAAAGACATAGGAGACATAAAATGAGATAAGAAAAAAAAAGTCGTATCGTACGAAAGCTCCAAAATCCTAGGTAGGCCAAACAGATATTAAATACCAGATATTATAATCGAATTTTTTTATAAAATCGAAAAAATCAACCAATATTTATTTGAGTTATATTTATTTGTATGTATATTATTATTATTGACAGTTTTTTTTATAAAATCGAAAAAAATCAACCAATTTATTAAAATTATATTTATTTGTATGTATATTATTGACAGTTTTTTATAAACTCGAAAAGATCAAACTATGTATATAATAATATGTACCTTCGTCGCTTATGTTGGGTATAACAGGTATATAATATTATATTGGCGCTTATTTCCTACAAATTTTGGAGCAAATGATATGTATTTGTTGTACCTTTGGCGCTTATGTCATGCAGCCATTAGGTGACTGCTGAGTGGAGGCTCAGACAATATATCACATAGTGTAAGAATGTGAAAATATTAGATTCACTGGAACTCTCGAAGATCTACAGCGACGGACGAGGCAGTACTGTGGCTAGATAGACTGTACGTGGACATTTAACATCGATGACGAAAAGAACGAACTAATAAATTTATAAATTAAAATTAAAATTAAAATCAACAGATATATTGTTACCTACAATTCATTATTTCTTAAGCTATTTATTTAACTGTACTGATTTAAGTTAAACCTAATGTTTACTATCTATATTATAGATTATGTTATACTGTATTTGCATTCCATATGTGGTCATACGAAAATAAACAAATAAAAAGAACATATTTCAAAAATATGCACAAAAAAATAAAATTATCAAAATAAAACATTCTTTTTTTAGTAAATTAATAATTTAATACATTTCCGAACACCTTCGTATGGCCGGACCGACCGGACAACCACCACGGACGGTCGTACGTTTTAAATAAATAATATTATTATACCTATTTTAATATCATAGCTGGCGGTGCGAAACTAGTTTCCACACGTGATTTAAACGCGCGTAAGAGTGCGTACGGGGACGTATAAACGCCATCGACAGAAATCTACGAGCGGTGAATACTAATTCGAACTGTTTTATTGTTATTATTTTCACGTTTTACGATCGATTCGAACCATTTTGGCCCCATGCGGGATAACTCTTAATCGTCCGGAACGGCGGCGATAGTCGCGAGATTAAATTTCCACAAGTCATAAACTGCAGTATACCTACCTTGGTGTTCACTACCATTGTACGGTATACATAATATAAGTAAGTGTAATAATATTCTAGACATTTTTTTTTTTTTTTACAACGCTCCGTGGCAGCTGCAGTAGCCGAGTACACACGAGTTTGCAAGCCTCTGCCATATTATTAATAATAATATGATTATGCTCATGCGTTCGCTATTATATATTTATTATATCATGTGTATTATGCGAGCGTGTTTAATTATTGCAATACAATATTATTATTGATAAACAAACTGCGTTTTATAAAACCTGTTTGGCTTAATAATAATATAATGTTGTCCTATTAATTTCGTTTTATAGTAAAACATAACCAATGACTATGAAAACCATGACAAAACCGTGCTAATTGGGTCAAATGGTTTTGAATTTTGTCAAAGGTTTCGTTTTATGTGTCCTTCATAATAATTATTGTCAATTTTCTAAATAAAGTTATAATCGTTAAGAGATAATAATAACTATGCACCTATGTATTAAAATATTAATACATCTTTAATTTCATAAGGATTTCTATTGATTTTATAGCAAAAAAATAATATGAGCGAATAAGTGGACCAACCGCTGTGTACAGCTCCACACCACTCTTCTATACGTTTTAAAATAATATTAATAATACTACTCGTTCGAAATTCTCAGAAAAATATTCAGGTCTGAACTATGGAATTAAATATGTATGCTGTTGTTATTCAATAAAGGAAAAAAAATAATAATTCAATTAAAAGTTGTTGAGCATACAATGATAAAACGCCGTTTGAAATGATTTCAAATTATGAAAAATAAACGAAATAAATATATTTCCATAAATAATCGTATTTTCAAATAATGAGTGCTTACTGTTAAAATAATCGCACTGTATTTTAATAATTATTACGTTATATTTAAAGTTCTCGGTTTTGAATAAATTGCAAATGTATTATTCGTCACTCGTGCAGAAAAAATCGTTTATACGTTTTAATATGAAATACTCACGCCTTCATTTAACTATAATATTATGTGTGTGTGTTTGTGCAAGCATGAAACGAGGAAGGGGAAAATGAATCGTTTGTGTGCTTATACGATTGTTGGAATCGGTTCCAATATTATGCGTTGTGATACAATGTAATATAATGGCTTATGCGCTATTATAACTTATTTATTTATTTTCTGATATTGTTTGTGATGATCGTGTGTTTAGCACAGCGCTTTTTTTTTCATAAAAATACACGGGATCGAAAACCTATTTTGGTTTAACGTTGCAAAAAATTATGAACCCATACAGAGTCACCAGATAATATAAATGTAAAACGCTAACGACACATTTGTGGTCATAGACGTAGAGAGACGTATATTATAATATTATACACACTATTACATTAGGTACGAATAAACTTCCAAAAGGCGCGGTCGGATTTTGCAATATTTTCTATTTGTATTGCCAACTTCTATTGTGTTAGGGTCTTGAGATTTATATACTTCGTCGTGTTCTCGTGACGACGATAAATACGGTTGTTTTTTGTCACAGCGTAATACGATTATTATAATATTTCATTATTTCCCCGGACGTTTTATTGGTTATTACAAATAATAATAAGTAATACTTGTGTCGTATATAACTATGATAATATGTAAATACAATGTACGTGTTTAGTAGGTGATTTTTATTTATACTTGCTATCATTCGTGATAAGATTATTTTTAAACTATTGTGTAATATTATTCGCTATACTGTAATATAATATATAGGTACTGTTAATTGTTGAGCTGTAATAATCCATTACTAAAATCTAATAATAACATTATTAAAAAAAAAAAAGTGATTATCTTGAATAATATCAAAGTTGTTAAAGAAATTGACAACTTTCAGAAATTTTGCGATAGTTTGTAAAATCAACGTTTATAATAATAACTAATTATTCATTATAACATTTATCTGTCATTCGTCAAATTCAGGGATGTTACCATAATATAATGTAATCTATGTATTATGTAATCCATTACATTAACTGAAATAAATTATTAAAACGAACCTGAACGAAACAGTTTTAACTTTAAACTTAATAATACCAAGTAGTAAATATATTTTTGGTTTGAGCACAACCCAAATTAATTCATTATACAAATTGAGTGGTAGATGTCACTACTCTCTCTATTTTCGTATAATATTATATTATCTCATATTATCTAAAATTAATTCTCACACTATTTACCATGGATTTGCAGTACTTCCTGACAAAATACTTTAATCTATTAGCCTAATTATTGTTTATTTGTATTACTATTCAAATATTTAATAATAACAATAAATGTGAATCTATAGGATGAGCTTATATACTGTATCTGTGCTTAATTTATACGCCTGTAACTAAAAGTCCAGATATGATAGAATAGAATATAATATAGTTGTTGAAAATAACGCATTACTTATAATTCAAATAATGTATAATAATTTTTTTCAAAGTAGTTCCATATCACAATAATTACAGTTTAGATAACATTTAAAACGAATATACGAATACCGCAGAAGTATTTCTAAGTCAACGATAATACAGTCGACCATAATAGAATTTTGAATGAAAAAAAAAACCCAGGGAAGTCACATTGCTGTATAGACGTAGGTGTCGAGTGTATATCATCGCAGAGTAGGTCACAATAATGGATAATATTATGCTAAATATGAATTCAATGATACATTTTTGTACATATATGATGAAAAATGCCGAGACGGACTGTCAGCATATACTTATAAAGAGATTTTATTATAAAATATTTATAACGCTTTTTGTTATTTAATTTTCTACTAAAAATACGGTAAGTTGAACTATCTTTTTCCTAAAACAAATTACATTTACTAGGTACATAATAATAATTATAATATTATTTCATATAATATTAGGTACTTGTTATTTATAACTTATAACTAAATTAGCATCACAAACTTACTGTATAATAGACTCCGTGGTTTAAATAGATTAATATTAATCTAAATATTTGAATCAATAGAATTAATTATGTTAAAAGCAAATAAAAATATACGAAATAGCGAAAAGTATCTAAAAGTACTATTTTTGAATTTCAACAAAATTACTAAAACCGTTATTTTTTGTTTAAATATTCAATTTTGGAGAATTTTGAACTTGAAATGTCTACAAAAAAATTTGTGCATATAAATTATAAATATATTTTCAGTTGATTTACGAATAACTTGTAATAATCTTTGTACTACTTATTATGTCTTATAGTTATTAAAATTGAAAAAAATGTTATAAATTATAAATGTATGAATATTGCAATAATATGGTTGACGGGCGTTATAATATGTAGATTATCGTTCTCAATGCAAGTGGCAGATAGTAAAAAAGTTAAGAGACAGCATGTAAAAGGTGGTAGGTTCAATAAATAAAAATTAGCTGAAAATAAGATGTAAGAAGATAATTTTAATTTGTAATACATTTAATTTTCTTAATCAATTGTAAATAATTATAACTGTGTTATTTTTATATTAATAAATGTGGTTATTTATTTTTTAATTATTTTTTATATGTTGAATGGTGTAAGACTTCGAAGTCTTCTAGATATATACCTTGCCAACTTGAGCGTCGGTAACCGGTATTTTTCTAATATCAAATGAGAGCTCCATCAATTTTTTTTTATCTGTTATGGAAGTTTAATTTTCCTTGTTATTCACATTGATTTGTCAAGTATTCAATGTCATTCCGCAATTGCTTATTTCGCAGAATTTAGGTGAACTCAGGCTTTTACTGCTATTTTTAGAAATATATTTTGAATAAGTTGTAGAATTTTATATTGTTGTTTGCGGAATTCTTTATAATATATTACTGGGCAAGCTTAAGATGTTAGGAGCAGTCTGATCATTGGCGTGTAAATAAGTCGAACCACATTTATTATTTAGTTTTGGTCTTGAAGCTCAATAACGTCCCGTTTTTCGTATATGGATGCCAATTTATTAAAAGTAACAGATTCGGGGTGGTGAGCAGTGAGCACCGTTGATGATGATGATGATGACGATGAAAAATAGCCATCACAAGACACGCGAGTCCATTACGGCTGAGACTTTCCGTTGTCATCGTTCTATAGGAGACATTAGGAGTATATTCTGTATTTTTGGACTTCTGGCACAACAACAATAATTATCACCTATTAGCGACACGGGACTACAAGCTGCTTGCCACAGTTTCATAAACATTACCAATACATCGACTAAAAAATTTAGTCGCATATGGCCGTCGATATAAGTATGAGGACTTTGTAACCTATTCTTGTTATAGAGTTATAAATTAATATCACTATATTTACCACTCTATTATATATACGTATGTCACCAGAATTTAAACGGCAGAGAGAAATATGAATTCATTAACAGATATTGCATAACACTGAAATAATTATAAAGTGGTATTTCGTGAATATATTTATAAGTATTTATCGTAGATTGTGGAACACAATGATTCCGATGCAGTTTTTCGTTCAGCTGTATTAATAATTTCTCATTGTAAACGACAAATAGTTCATTTATTATTATGTAAAATCTGCATTGTTACGCAATTTTATAATTTAGTCATTTTTATATCGATCGTAATATTTATATACAGTCTTGTTTTGGTGTTTGCTTCATGACTGCAAAGTTAAACATCAATATTTATTTAAAGTTTTATAATATTTATTATTACTTTTTTGTGAACATAAATGGAAAAAAACGTTACGTTATAATATTTTCTTTATAATAAAAATTAGGGGAAGAAATATTTCAATTAAAAAACGTGAATCCGTACCAGCATATTTGCAGTATTCAATTTCATGATATTGTAATTTTATATTGTCCCCTTTTAGGCACTGAATTCGCAGAACCATCAGCATTGAATGTTGGCTTTTGAATCTATACATAGTATTGTAATGAACAATTTAAGAAATATTTAAAAGTCAATATCTTGTTTTTTTAAGTTTACCACTGGCCAAATGTAAATCAAGTGTGTTGTTCTTTTATAGACGGAGTTGCGAATTTTTGGTTTTTACAAATTTAATACGATTCTCTGCATATTTTCAACCAATAAACTAAATCATAGTCAAAAAAGTTGTTTAAGCCAAAATCTCGTAGTTCTGGTAACAAAAAAAAAAAAAATTAAAAGAAGTTTTGACCACAGAAAATAAATTTTTTTGTATCCACAGACGTAACCAATGTATTCTTAAAAACGGATGGTCTATCTTCAACTATGTAAACTCAACTCTTTAAATAATCACTTTGAAATATTCAACCGTAAACTTGATTATAGATTGTGAGCTGAAGGTTATTACCGTGATGTGTGTATATTTTTCTGTAAATATATGTTTTAAAGTAGTAAAGAATTTCTATAAGTTAACAGCTCGTTATTACTATATGACGTATATTTTTCGTTTATTACATTATTGTATTAGTATTGAAATATATAGTTTTGCATCGACAACAAAAAAAAATAACAACATTATTAGAAATTTCATTATTTTTATGTATAATTTCTATATACACTTTTTTTTTGACTGTACTAATCTATTTACAAACAACGCGATTTTAAAATCAAGTCTAGTATACTGTATCTGAATTCTTTACATAAGAAAACAATATATTGTATTACAATCTTAGTTATCAAATCATTTAAATTATCATTGTATAACCTGTGTAAAAAAGTTTAGAATAAATATTTTTAATTATTTATTAAATACTATTTGCACCTATACCAAAACAAAGATAGATTATAGTATTATACTCGAAAATTTGTTTTTTATGAAAGGTTTAATTATTATTTAAAAAAAAAAAAATTTGATTACCTAAAATACTAAAATCAACTAATTCAAACGCGACAAAAAAATATTACATAGTTAATGAATAATGTTATTAATATAATTTTTACTTTTCTGACTTACAATATGACAGCAAAAAAAAATTATAAAGTTTAATGTGTAGACAATTTTTTTTTAACATTATGTTTTTGGTTCATTTTTACCTGCGCATTTATGCCACAAATAACTGACACGTATTCGGCATAATAATAATAATATGTAGTATTGTAGTCGATATAATATTTTCGTATAAGCATAGCTACAGTAAAACAAATAACCCCCAAGAGCCTGCGTGGTAGTTTTATGAACATCGACGATTAATACAATTTGGCTTTGTTAAATTATTTGTAAATAAACGATCGTTTAGATTAAAATGCCCCGATTCACTTCAATCCGGAACTTTCTCGCTCGGAATAATAATTGAGTACCTATCTGTGAAGCGTTTTATATAAACGAATCGATGATTCGAAAAACTAATTCGTTTAATGTTTGACTTTTCTCAAACGGATGTGCTAACCAATTCTTGATTATTATTTACTATTGGAGCTGTTATATCTCAAAGTAACGTAGGTACTAATATTATATGATGCTTTCGTATAATCGACTTTAGGTAAACTACATTTAACTGGGTATATAAGATAATATTAAAATATAAATTAGTATAATAATGTATTGCATAAGGCTTCTCCGACCATTGTGGATCAAAGTAAATATTTATTTTTAACACCATGATTTGGATCGTTTAATTTATTATGTACCTACCTAATCATAACTCAAATTTTAAATCGAAAAATAAAAATTTAAATTGGTATAACGATAAGCGTCACTGGTAACAGATAATTTACACAATTACTAATATTAATACCTACCGACCTACACTATTGTCGAAGTAATAATCACTGCATAGGTGTGAGAGAAGGCAATAGTATATGGTTTTGAATGATATGGCAGTCTGGAGTCGATTTAACAGAATAATTTTCCAGCATGAGTCAGCAGTATTGAAATTATTCAATATTTAAGCCCGGACAATAAATAAATTATTGATCGGTAGGGTTCATACTGAAAATGTTGTCGTTACCTAATCATTTAAAAACATGTAAAAATAATTGTGATATTAAAATGGTTAAAATGTAGTATAATATGTTGTATCATGCATATATGCATAATATATAAAAAATATTATAACTATATTAACTAGGTTAAGTAAACACTAAACAATCATTTGCAATAGGTAAAATATATGTAATATGATTATATATGTGTAGTACAATAACAATTAACAATTAGTATAATTTTAAGTATAGTCAGTAAGTATAATGTAACTAGGTTAAATTTAATATCAATATTATTGTTAGTGCTTCTATATTTAAGAAAGATGTAAAAACAGAAGGATGGTCAGTTGGCGGTGGTCGTGTGACTCGACTACCACTGACCACCAGTGTTAGAGCCAGGTGGTGATCGTGGGACTCGATCGCCACTGGACGTAAAGAGTTTAATAAAAGTGCTTAATTTGTTAATTATTAGTTATTTGTGTACGTCTGTCATCGGCGTATACGACAAAGTGGCGCCCAACTAGTGGCTCGTTACTTTACGACTTTTGTGTGAGTGTGTGTGTGTGTGTGTTACATACACGATTCAAAGGTCTTTGAGCCAAACATTTAGGTGCGTTTCCATGAATCGGTGATATTTTGGATTCACCTTTACGTGGGTATTGACTAGTAAGTATGTGAATACGATATTATGAGTTTATTGGAGTAAATGCGCTTGATTACGATATTTTGACTTGACATGTGTTTTATATTTAAGCGAAATTCTGACTTGGCGTGTCGTGTGTCCAACGTCCGTGTGTGTATGTAGGTATATACCTATATTTTGATTTTATTTGTGTGCCTATGTATTATATTTTGGATTTAGGTACATCGTACATATATGTACCGATGTATAAATAATGTGAATACGCGCGAATTTTGACTTAGCATGTGTGTGCAGGCGTGTGCATTCAATATTTTAGTAAATAGGTACTTCAATGGATATGTTGCATTATTGAGTATTTTGAGATTAGGTACCTACGTTATGGCGAAGTACAACATAAATGTACACATGTGTGGATGTCTATTAACTTTAAATGTCCGTATTTAGTATTTATTTATTTTTTTTATTTATTATTTTATTTTTATAAATTCTTATTTTTCGTTTTTTTTGAACTGAAATATTTAATACTACAAAATTTTCAAATTACATATTAACTACCTAGTACCTACCTATAGGTACAAAACAATTACATATTATTAAAATAATATAGATTAAGTCATTAAGGAACCTACACGTTTAGTACACGTATAATATACAATGAAGACAAATAATGATTAAAATTAATAAATACACATAGACCGATCTTTAAGTGAACAATAAAGTAGTATATCTTCATTACTTATAGAATTTCTTAAAGACATTAAAATATGGAGAAAATACCATATACTTGATTAATAATAAATAATAATATATTCCTTATGTAAAATATAAAGTGTAAATCTGGAGTTGCAAAAGTTAGTTTTGTAGCTTAGTCGTTCAATTAGTAACAATCTATGTATAATATTATTAATAATGTGTACAAACCTTTAAAAAAAAAAAAAAACTTGAGGCCATTTGTTAATATAAATAATATTGTATTGCATTTTAATAATATCGTACTATATTCATTTTAACAAATATTGCCAAACATTTTTCTTAAACAAATGATTAATAAAAAAAAAAAAATGTTAATAAAAATAATATCTTATATTGATATATTTAATGTATAATATTATACCTTTTTATCTTTAGTTTAATCATTTATTATCTATGTTTTTCCCCTTTCTGTCTATAAAAATTATTAGTTTTTAAAAAAAATGTATAATTGTGTTTAGCAAATATTTACATAAATATACCGAAATATTTTATCTAGTGGAACTTTTAAACATACCTATATCATAATTAGTTACATACGTACCTATCAATATTGTGAAATTATAGTTCATTAATACTTTTATTGACCTAATAATTAAAACTGCATATTATTAAATTTTTTTATAATGCCACATTGTTTTTTTTTGTGTTCATTGTTTACATTTTTGAGGTTTATAATAATTTCATCATGTTAAATTTTAAATTTTAAAACCTAACAAAAATTGTTATTATTATGCTTTTGTAGTTGTAGCATATTTCTCTTTTCAATATGAAATTATCAGTTCAAATCGATTGTTAAATTGTTGGTAGGTATGTAAGCAAATTGCTGTGAATTGTGATTACACATTTATAAGTATTATATTATATAACTTTTGAAAAAACACCTTTATTTTACATCATTAACAACATCTTATTATTTGTATACAAGAATACTGTAAAATTTCACTTCTATTCAAAAAAATTGTTGTTTTTTTTGTTCATTTGTAATCATGTTATCATATATTTACCATTTACCTTATGGTTGACTTAGGTTTTATAGTTTTATTTATCAATTATTTGTAGAATTGCATAGTTTTACATATTGTTTTTTTTTACTTAACCTTGGCATAAATAATTGTAATATGATTAAATGCGTGTGACGAAATAATAGTTCAAAGGATTCAAACAAAACATCATTTTTCATCCCCATTGCCGAAACACCAATACACAAAAATGTTCGACCAATCTAAGAACTAGAATGAAAACTACTAAATTTATATTCAACCACCACTTCTTTGGAAGAAGACCAATAAAAAAAAAAGTATTTTTGATAGTAACACAACACCATCAACTATACTATTTTATTTTATATACAAAACTCATATAATTTAAATTTTGTTCTCAACGGAAATAATTATTTAAAAATATGAGGACATATTTTATGTTACATAAGGGTGTGTTGTATCATGCATATATGCATAATATATAAAAAATATTATAACTATATTAACTAGGTTAAGTAAACACTAAACAATCATTTGCAATAGGTAAAATATATGTAATATGATTATATATGTGTAGTACAATAACAATTAACAATTAGTATAATTTTAAGTATAGTCAGTAAGTATAATGTAACTAGGTTAAATTTAATATCAATATTATTGTTAGTGCTTCTATATTTAAGAAAGATGTAAAAACAGAAGGATGGTCAGTTGGCGGTGGTCGTGTGACTCGACTACCACTGACCACCAGTGTTAGAGCCAGGTGGTGATCGTGGGACTCGATCGCCACTGGACGTAAAGAGTTTAATAAAAGTGCTTAATTTGTTAATTATTAGTTATTTGTGTACGTCTGTCATCGGCGTATACGACAAATATATCAATGTATAATTTAAATTTTTATTATTCAACATGTAGTTAAAAAAAGTATTCCTCGCACTGACTGTTTATATTATCATAAATTACTTATAGTTAAAATTAATTAATAAATAAAATAATATATTAGGTAAGAATATCGTTATGGTTTGGTAGGTAAAAATAAATTAAGAAAATGTCCCATTTATTTTTCGGAAAAGGTGTCTGTGTGGTATAATTGTGTATTTGTTTTTGTAATATAAGTATTTGAACAAATACAAATCGGCTGTCTAAAATTTTCTCTGTCAAACAAACGACTAGGTAGTCGATGAAAGTTTAAAATTATAACTTAGCAGCCACGCTCGGGTTTGCTTCAATACTAAATAATATTACGTTCTATAGAGACAACACATTTCCAACTAGTTTAATATAATATACATGTACAATTTACATTATATTTCGTGAACTTATTGATACTAAATTATAAAATACCCAATTATTTATGTAATATATTTTTGTCCTCAGTTTCATCATATGTCTCAGAAGCAAACAATATTATATCGGTTGGTCAGTGAGATTTTACGTCTTACATTACTTTTAATATCTATATACGAACACACTTTATACCTACGTTTAACAGTATGTCAGTAACTAGCAAGCAGTTATATCGCGGTTTTATCAAAAACGATATGAATATAAGAAAATTCTCTAGTGTAATATTCATTCACGTTCAGTTCAGTGGTGTCCATGGTATTAATTTTTAATTGAATTGAATTTTTATGTTATTACTATTTTTAATAATATGAACCCTTCTTGGTCTTACAAAGACGCTGTCGCTACACAAATTATTCACCTATCTGGGTTGTATTTTTTCATTTATTTTTACAATTTTACATTGAAACTTGTTACAGAGGTGGGAAAGAAAAAAATCGAAATCTTAATTTGATAATAAAGTGTGTTCGAGACAGGCTGCGTGAAACGGAAAACATTGTAAGATACGATTATGTAAACATATTTTAATTAAACCTTACCCCGACTGTGGCACGGTTCTCTAGGGTTTCCCATGCCCCTTACTTCTCGTTTGAAGTTGATTTTTGCAGAAAATACTTTCCTTACCGGATACCTAGAAAGAGTTGAAGTTTATGCTTATGCAGCTAAAATGTAAATTATCATTTACGTAAAAATCATTGTTTATTTTTTTGTGGGTCGTTTTATTGTTGACAATATGTATTTATACAAACACAATAATTATGATATTAAAACTTTTCAATATGAATAAACTATGGACATCATAATATAGTTTATATAGTCAAATAAAGTGTGTATAGTAAATATTAAAATCAAGCTTCCAGTAAAAAATATACCGTATATACTTAAAAAAATTTAGTTTTATAAAAAAATAACAAATCATAAATTAGCTTATAGTAGACATCGTGTATTATATTATAAATTATCCGGATATTTAATAAAAAGTTAGCGTGTAACTAAATTGGTTATAGTGACTTCACTAATGTTACATTATTATTTCCTGTAATAATTTAACTAAATAGTCAATAACATTTTATCTATATTAAAATATGGTAGGTACATCATTTCCATCATACTTAAAATGTATTTGATATTAACAACATTTCAATTATTTATTTTGTGTTAATTGCATATGTAAAAATATTTTAGTATCATAAGACGAATTGAAATAACTTGTAACAAAATTTCAAACAAAAATCATAACCCGTAGATGATCAATGATCATATAAAAAAAAAAATTGTAAACACTTTTCAAATGGATATTTTTCTAATAGGAACGTAGCATACAAAAAATGAAATAATTAATACCTAATATGTTATAATATGTTATAATTATTTCATAAATAAATACGATGTCGCCTACTTAAGTTATACATCACAATACTTATTTTGGTTTATGCCATGCGAATAATTAAACAAATAAAATAAACCCTTAGAATATGCATTGGTGTATCCCATTTTTATTTGTCAATAAATTGTAATGTTTTATACAAAAAATGTAACTTATTATGGATAGGTAGCGGGAAAACAGACGCATATTTTTCCGTATAGATAATATACTATTATTAAGTTCGAAGCTCTTTATTATGCGTTGTCATAATGATATAATATTATACCCAGCTATGTAAATTCTTAACTTTATTTAGATTATAATTATGTCATTGTACCGCAATAATATTATTACGAATGCAATATTTTAAGTGGCGAATTACCACGTGGTAATGATATAATAATAATGTATTACTAAGAGGCGCAGCGTATATTATAAGCAATGTAATGAGTTCGAGAGTGATTGAAGAACGAGCTGCGTGACAATAATCGCGACAAAACGCGTACGCGTGTTGCGCGTGTGTGTTTTACTTGTAACGCGTCTGCCCCCGATGCGCGTACGTCCATATTATATGCGATCCTAGTCTGAGATTAAATATCTTCGTTAAAACTTGCTCGACAGCCCGTCCGGTGTCAAATTAGTTTACAGCTGTGGCTATACCTGAAAGCCCTCCGTCACTTTCACACCGCACACGCACGCACTTCCAAAGTTTCGGAGAACCTCCTCCTCCGTTCGATCGACTCGTTTGGCCGCGTGTATACAAACTGCGCACGTCGTCCTTTCATAATTATTTGATAGTGATATTATTATAAGTGTTTTTAATTTTTGCAGATAAAGTACACCGATGAATTGGGAAATTAAAAAAAAAATCGACGATATCCGTCGAAAAACCACATCATAACCGTCGCTACTATAATAAAATAGTATAGTAATAATAAATTGATATTATATAATATCATATTATTATAGAACATTGTGTTATCACTAGTTATTATATTTTATCCATCGTCACGTTGTACAATATTATATTTTATTCGATTCTCAGTACGACACTATCACATCATAATATTACCTATACGATAGGTATAATATTACAGAAGGGCGAGCGACCGCGACGGGCTCAAACGTCATTTAGGTATAGGTATTATTATTATCATTAGACGCACTCTACTTGATAGTATAGTGTTATAATAGTATATGACGCTCATAAGTGCACCTGGTGCCCTCGTTAAATGACGTATAATAATAATAATGATAATATGTCGATGGTCGTTGTTCGTCACTGTCGTCGTCGTCGTCGCCGCCGCCACCGCCACCGCCGCCGCGGGTACGGCGCCGGAGTATACTGCAAAGTATCAGAGCATTAGACCGTGGTGACTGTATATTATAATACACGAGGCGTTCATTTGACGGTCCGACATCAAAACTACATTTAAATGAACCAAAAAAATATGTTCGATGCATAATTATAATCATTATTATAGTGTACCGTGGCGTTAATATTATTGTACCACTGCAGCGGCCGTATTAAAGGACCGTCGTCGTGTGTGAATCCTGGATTTTGATGCCATGTCGTTGCACACGCGTTCTGTGTGATCAGAATCGTAAATCAGTTCATAAATCTCTATATGTACAGTTTGGAATCTTTGATTTTTGAAAATCAATTTTCTTCAAAGGTGTTCTGTAGGTCCTCCAATAGTTCTGGATAGCTATATTATACGCCATCACTGAACGTGCGGCATTAAAACATATTTTTTACCACAGTGGTTTACGTATTCAGAAATTTTTATATTAGGTATTGTATTTTATATTATAATATAATATTTGATATCAGTTCACTGCAAATTGGGCTAATGCATATTATTATTATTATTATTATTAAATAAATAAATAATACTTATTCTACGTTTCTACCGTATAGTGTACCGCGCGATTCAATATTATAACATTACTATGCCTGCATAGGTTTTGGTTTCCATGGGATTTCGTTTCAATTTTTTTCATAAACTAATTTTGTTCAACTTTTTACTGACTATCGTTGCCACCACTTGCATCACCGGCTATTCGCCAGCATACACTGCACGTGCAATGTGATATATACAATATCATATAATATACAGTTTTATTACGTTCCTATATATAATATTATAATGACCATTACGGTCCTAAACTTGTGTTTGCATAATAATAAAAATGTTATCTACACCTAAGTGGTGTTTAAATGGGTAAACCAATTCAGCCCCAAAATCAACTCAACTAATCAGATCCTAATGTGAAAACAAAACTTTAAGCAAATAATGACCTAATGTAAGACGAAGGCGCGTTTTAATGTGTTTGCCCCTACATGGTCGATTAGAATATTATGATTCTGTTTCTATACTCTAAGCAGGTAGACAGTATTTTTCAAACTTTTTCAAACTTAAAATTTAGAAGAAATCTGAGTCGAAGAAAAATTCGATAATATTGCAATTTTATTATAACATGAAATCAAAAAGTTTTTATTTTATTTTCAAAAATTCAAGCGCATTACTTTGTTGTCATTTTTGATGTTTAGAATTTTTCCAACATAACTTATTATTAGGTATTTTTATACCAACAATTTATTAAGTAATTCGTTTTTACTATGTCAACTGAAGATCAAAAATCGTACACAGCTGTATTTATGATTAGTTCTCTGATGTAATACGCATAAATTATATTTATAGTCTATATAGATAATATATTAATATCTATGCGTTAGACTACGGTTTACAAATCACTGGTCTTATTCCGGAGATTTTAATCGATATTTAACATTTAAAAACCTTGAAAATGCATATTTTTATGAAATACCCATAGAGTATAGATATAGTTATAAGACATATTATATAAATCGATCTGATATTAATTTTCTTATATACATGTCCATGTTGGCCTGATTATCATAATATTTTAATATTATTTTATACCAAATATCTAATGATAAATTATGTACCAATAATTATAATCTACATTCTACATAAACAAAAAAAAAAATGAAGAAATGTCAAAGATATTCTGTTGCATATGAAAGACAGCCAAGCCGAGTTTGTAATCAATAGATATTTTTAAAAACATTTTCGTTGTTTTTTTTTTGCTTCAGCATAGGTACCTATTACCTACTATAATTCAAAATTTAACGAGTGGTTTATATTTTAGTTCATACAGATACAGGTTTCGAATAATAATAATAATACGTTTTATCGTTTATATACGTGTATCGGGCCCAACCACGTAGGTACCCTAAATGTCAGACAGACTAAACTCGGATAACTAAATCATACTTAAACGTTAACAACAAAGTTCAGCCCACGTTATTATTACGTCAGGTAAGACGAACTGATTGCCATCGATATAAGTTAAAATTATATATTAGATTTCTAAACAAAATTATAATAATTCATTATTGATCACTAGATCTTGATGCATTACGCTATAAATTGTCATATATTCACAATATTATGTACTTAATTGTCGATATTTTTTTCCTACCGATATCCAGCTGTTAGTATTGAGATAATTTTGCTGACTGTCTGTGAAAATAAAATCAACATAATATAACATCATGCTTTCATTATAATATTATTGTGTGCATGGATTTTTTTAGAATATGATTGATAACGTATATTTTGTAATTTAACAAAATTTAACTTAGCGTTTTATTTAATGTATAATATATAATTCTATTCTAAATAAATTGTAAAATATACGTCATTCATTATACTATAGAAAAATATATGAACACAAAAATATTATAATAAAAACATGATGTTGTATTGATTTTGTTTGCAAAATATTAATATTAATCTCATAAAACATGATTGGTTATGTTGATAATTCATTGTTCATTGTTAACATTTTTCGATTTCATACAAAAGTAATATTTATAAAAACCAATATGATATAATATTTAATATTCCAGGCAGGTTCTAGTACCGAATATTTACTGTTATTACGTTGCTGTTGAAGTTTCAATAACGAAATATTGTGTTAATAATTTTGTTTTGTTACAACACTGGGAATAATAAATAAACTTGTAATATGTTATATAAGTTAGGTACGATGAAAACTGACAATTTTTACGAGACTATAGTTATAACGATGTTTTAAATTTAATAATTTCGATAGACGCGTAGGTATAGTATAATATTATAAAATAGATTTAAAGATAAACATGTTTCGATCTCTCGTGCGAGACACCTGAAGTAATTTTCTTACTGTCAGCTCTGCGAATATTGTCTATTAACATTTTCCCTGCGACGCGTAAAAACTAAAAAGTAACACAAGGTAAATAAAAAAAGAACTACATAATATTATTATTGCGTCAATGAAAGAAATATTCAAGGATTTACTATTGTGCAGGCTGCACATTGCGTATTTACGCGTATCAATCGTTTAGAAATTAATGCGCCATTTGCAAAATAGTAATATTATATTATTATTATGTCAGTATACAGGATGTAACAGAAAGATAATATGACAAATGAAATAACTTGTATAATTCTAATCAATATTTGCAAATTTTTTTGTTTTCATATAATTTATAGACGTTTATACTATACATGTACCATAAGCACTTTTTTATTTTTATTTTTTATACAGAAAATAAGAAATCTTAAATTTGATTAAAATTTTTTTGAAAAAAATCAAAATAGCTAATTTATAAAAATAAGTTTAGGTTTTACAATTTTTAATTTGAGTAATCCGTTTGCGACTTATACACGTTTAAATATTCATTCAACTTTCTGCTACCGGGTAATTCACCAAAACAAAAAGTAATAAATAATAATCATTAATCAGTAGTCTCAGAATGCATACAATACAAATACGATAACCATATTCTTTATTATCTATATTGTACATAATATTATTATCAGTATACGGATATGGTTATCGCATAGAGTAATAATATGGTTTATCGTTACCTTCAGATAAAAACGTCATCTCGACTACTGGTTTTTACTTTCGGTTTTGATTAAATTCACAGTAGCAGAAAGTTGAACGATTATTTAAACGTTCATAAGTCGCAAACGGATTACTCAAATTAAAAATATTGTAAACGCTAAAACTATTTTTTTCATTATGTTTATAAATTGGCTATTTTGATTTTTTTCCAAAAAAATTTAAATCAAATTTAAATTTTCTTATTTTCTGTACAAAAAAATAAAAATAAAAAAGTGCTTATGGTAGGTACATGTAGTACAAACGTCTATAAATTATATGAAAAAAAAAAATTTAAAAATATTGATTAGAATACAAGTTATTTAATTTGTCATATCTTTCTGTTACACCCTGTATTAGTTATTAGTATTTTGGACTTTATTGCAGTTGCAGTAGCAGAGGCGGTGCGCAATGCGTAGCCGGTACCTTTTGTGTACAATACTATACTATTGCAGTCGCCTAACGGTATATAATAGGATATATTATTATTTTCATTTGCAGATTTCAATATAACGAACAAAATATCTTAAACGAATATATAGGAAACATTATTATTTTTGTTATTGTTCGCCTCGATAGGTAGGTAGGCAGGTACTTGATAATGATATTATAGACTATGGGCTGCGTATTCACAGACTGAGCTCGTTTGACCGTGGCCGAAACTGTGGTCCGTACGACGACGCACGATGCGCCCACACGGCCGTAATAATAATTATCATAAAATACCTATACTATCGTTATTACCGTGTCACGGTCAGGCGTTTTTTTAGTGGTCAAAAAATGAAATCGGAATTATATTTTGACCGCGTGTCTACAATAGTAGTTAATACACAAATTTTATTACATCTACTAGAGATGACGACGATGCGTCCCGTTTCAAATCGACAATAACGTTTTTATTATTTTTAAAATCATCATCATCTCGTCCAGTGTTACACTACACGTGTGTCTCTCTTCGTCGAGTCGACCCGAATGGACTAGACTGAGACCGAGTTTATGGATAACAATAATAGTAACAATTCGTACGAGTGAAAATAAAACCGCCGAAACAATTAGAAACAAGCTATATAGACGGATGCGTGCATGTGAAAATCCAATCCGATATTTGAAACTGCGTCTGCCTCGAAGCGCTTCTGCCTCGAGGCCGAGGATAGAAGTTAAAGTTCCCGCAAGGTATTGAGTGGGATTATTATTCGGAAAATTAAACTTCTACTTCCAAGTCCCAATTGCGATATTTTTTGATCAACAGTCATTTTTAAAAATCTCATTTAATTATTACTATACGCGTTACAGTGGTGATTTGAATTCACACGGTTTTTAGATATTTTATTATTGTGTAAACAAATATTTTTATCAATTCATTATTTTATTTTTTTTAAATTGTTTAAACACATATACAATATAAAATACTATTGCGTGTATTTCGTATGATATTAATCGTACGAAAACGCAAAACAATGTTTAATTAAGAATACAAAACAACGACATTGTACATTATGATTGGATCACACAATACTGTTAGAGTTCCAAGTTATATGATGTGTAGCAACGTGCAATGGAACACTATAATATGCAGCTCGATACGGAAATGTCACAGCCTGAGAAAACTTTTCATAATACCAACTCGTTTTATACTGTAATAATTTATAGGTGTACCTACTGTATTAATATTTATACTTTGTTTTAAATGCATAACGTCAAGTGCACAAATATAAAATATCATAAAACATTTTATAAGTTAAATAATATACTAATATAAAGTAAAGACATGCGTGTTCAAAGGGGTTATCCGATTGATTTTCTTTTAAAACCGTTAAGGTTATTAAATCATATTTTAATTTACGACGTATCGTTTAACTTAGGCGTCATACCAATAATTTTTCATGGTTAAAAATAATATTATATAACTAGTAGGTTTTTGGTATATTCAGATACCATACTCGTATACTTTTTAAGTGCCTATCTCAAAGGATTTTGAACTTTTAAATCCAGTTATTAAGTAAAAAGAAAGATGTTACTTACATACATTTCTGAAACTATACTAGTAACTTATGAATAATCATATTTTTATAGTAAAGATGTGCACATATGTATTTTTAAAATACATGTTTTATTTTCAAACCGTTTTGAATAAATACAATTATTTTCCGGAATACTACGCCGTACAGCACTCAGCACTAGTCCGGAGATACCAAAGGGTCGTGGTATAGTACGACTATGCGAATAATAATTTTGTCACCGGTCGGTTGTCATCGCGCCTTATCAGACTTACAGCAAAACCTTTTCGAAGCGAACGCGATTACAACGACTGTTTTACGGTTTCATTATCTCTTTGAACAGATGCCCCGGAAGGACGTAAAAGCGACAATTTCAAAAGGCAACACAACTATATACATTGCCGACTTTTATCGCACGCCGCGGCGCAAATGACCGGTGATATATTTTTTCGTTTGTTTTTTACTCTGCCGCTCATCGACGTGTATTTTTACGTTCATATATATTTTATTCATTGTTTTTTACGATCGATCCTCCGCGGGTTACGCCACGCGCGTATGTATATATCGTTATTATACGGCAGTATATATTATTATATTCTCGGGAAACGGCGGCGGCGGCGGCGGCGGCGGACTCTTCTCGCTGCGGGGATCCCGTTTTTCTTTTTACGACCGATCGGTTTGGCCGGAAGCTGCCACCGGATTACGCGCTATGGCGTTATTGAGGAGAGCTCCCGGGGATGATCTCATCGGTCGACCGTATAGTTTCGCCGGACACTATAGACGCGAAGAGTCGTAAAATACACGTCCGACGCACGACCACCGGGAAACGTCGTTCGTATAAAGACGACCTCGAACGTTTTCTCGGGCGGAGTTCGGAGAGAGAGACGCAGTCGCACAATATAATATTATATACTGTTATTATTATTATTATTATTTGTGCGGCAAGACTATCAAAGGCCGGCGGCGACCACTGGACGTTTTGTATACACTATACCCTCGTCGTCGTCATCGTCAGTGCCACCGCATGCACGCCTCCTTTTTATTATATGTCGGCACACACACATATATCGACGAAAAGCTCCAATGATAAACGTCTATGGGTGGGGATGGGTGTGTGTGTGTGTGTGTGTGTGTGTGCGTTGCCCTCCATCGCGTTTTTATTAGCGGGTTGTTGTTTTTATAGCACGCGAGCCCTGCGGCGACCGTTTACGCGAAAAACCCTCACGAGATACACCGGAAACCGCCGATCTTGTGAACGCGACGAGCAATGCACTTCCTGCCGTTCCACGCCTAAAACCGCCAAGTCTTACGACGGTCCCATCTGTGCCTATATATACATTCGATAGTATATTATTATTACGTATTATTATACATAATGCGACATACGATAGTAATAGTTGCAGTGCATATCTCGTCTGCGTCGGCTCCGACGGATAAAATAATTAATAACACTATTATCGCGTACCGACGGCAATAATATAAATTATATACGGTGGGGGCCCACACCACGCGATCGTCAACGACGACTAAAGTTCCTGCTGTGTAATACGGAATTCGCGTTTATCATCATTTATCAATCGTCGTACGGCGGCCGTCGACGTGTGGGCTGATAATATATTACGTGAGCCGTTTTTTGTCGGCGTTTGTATCGCATTATCTACCGGGTCTGCCCGACCTTTTAAACGTCAAGCGGGCGGTCGAAAAACGTTGGATATTTGTAGCGGTAGCAGGTAAATTACACTCCTCGGCCGTCGTCGAGTGACCGTCATCGCGACGACCGGAACGCGGGCGATCAACGCTCGCGCGGAAACGACGGTCGCGATATTATGTACAATATTACAAAGGTATAATAGCATTGCGCGTATTATGCGCTTGTGTTTTAATATTAATATATACCAATAAATATTATTGTAGCTTTTTACGTGCCGTAAATAGATCTTCGCACGACTGTAAATTACAATCGATTTGGACCAGGTCCGACCGAGTGAAAAGAAATACACGTATACGGCGCATAAATCAGCTGCCGCCGACCCGATTCTTAAAGGTTTTACGCGTCTTCGTTTTATATTGTCCATAAAATATACAAACGTAAATAAGTTAAAAACTTACCGCCTGACGAGTTTCGAAAGCAATCGCATAAAACACTACATGTCCGACGACTTCAACTGTTATAGCCGCCGTACCGCTTATTATTTACCGACATTTAATAGCCGTAGAAAAATATTAATACAGTATTTTTATCTTTTACAATCGTCCCGAGTGCTATTGCCCCTAAATCCTTCTTTCGAAATTATTATTACAGTCGAAAGAGCTGGTTTATATGGTTCGTGAGTATAATAACATTATTAGTTGGAGTTTATATTTTTATATCTACGACTATTCTACTGGGATTATTGTTGTATATTTTGTAATTTAAGTATTTGAATCTTAATAGTTGTGACGTATTTTCCTCTTAATAGTTACTGTATAGTAACTTACAATCTAGTTCATACGTGTTTTGTGTCGTTTCGAATGGCTTAGTAAGTTTCTTAAGACTCAAATGCCCCCTTTTCTTCGTCTCTTGAGTCTTAATAAACTTACAAGGATAACATTCAAGTTGCATACCGCTTGTATTTCGGAAAAAAATGTGTTCATGAATTATTGTGGCCACCATGTTTGTTTCAAGGTGATAAAATATAGTTTTATTTAAGCAGTTTTCATAGGTGACATGGTTATACGAACATAGGCAATTTTTTGTTTTACATCCCTATCGTCTGTAAGGTTACTGGTTAGTTTATAAGTTGGGTAGGTAGAGTTAGGTAGTTAAAGTAAATGTAGATTAAATGTTCTAATTGTTATATAGCATAAACTATAAAGGTGAATTATATACTGTAATAAAAGTAAAAAGCATATCAACTATCGATGAGTTATAATTTTGGGTTCACACAATGTTTGAATTAAAATTCAATAGCCTATAACGTATTAAAAATTTAGGTAATGTACCTAATAATAATTCGTGAGGCATAAATTAAAATCGACAGACAGGTTAGGATTATATATTATTAATCGATAACAGCTTTATGTAATCAAAAAATAAAAAATACCAGGATCCAGAATACATTTTCTGAAAAAGTCATAAATCAGAAAACATTAAGTGACTCTCCAACAAACGAGCTACACTACTCCAAAATAAATATTATCGACAGTAATGATAAAATAACAAATAATGGAAGTCTGATTAATTAAAAACAATACAATATTACTATCGAGCTCATAATTTTAAATAAACTAATATAACCAAAACAATATTCTAGCTTTTAATCAAATTGCAATTCTATTCCAATGCTCACTGAGTAAAAATGAATTGTCCAACTTAAGGTGTCATAAATTGTGTTTATGTATAAAACAAAACTCGAACTTAAATTTTAAAATACTACAAATTAAAAACGTGTTCAAACCCAGATCATTCGCGATCGGTTTTTATAATATTTTCATATTTATATATGAAATCAGGAGAGTTTTATTTTTAATTGATCCATTAAATGTATAATAAATATCATCAAATTAGAATTTTTCGATAGTACATACCAAATCGTGTCACCCGCAGAGGAATCGGTTTCCAGTTTCCATATTGCAACACTAGATATATAGTCGATCAATCGCGTTCCATTCGATGTGTATAATATGTACACGTTGAGTGCATATTGTTATTATTATTATTATTATTATTTATTATTATTACTGTACGTAATGAAATATGTAATTACTCAGACGCTTACAAAAGCACAGGGAATTATATAACGGTGAATCCAAAATGAAAATCGTTTGACAAGTGCTACAGTCGGTCCCTCTGAAAAAGCACCCTCTAAAAACAAAAAGGGTTGTCTGACACGTTTGGGACGTACATGTACATTGCAGCATATACATAAATATTATATTGAACAATCATTTTTTTTAAACCAGATCCATATCGAGAGGGCTACAATATTATAATATTATACTATAGCTGTCCCGCCTGAGCCAAATATTAAGTTAAGATTAACCTCAAGTGATTTGTATGCATCTAAACCACCTGTGTCCACTGCATTGGATCGAGGACAATATGCGAGCAGTAAATATCAGGTAGGCAATCCACCTGTGGTAGATTGCGAACCCCATGAGGTGCGTAAGTGAGTGAAATCAGAATTAGGAAGATACATGAAAAACATTGCAGAGTTGTCATTTTTTAACACCACTCGCATATTAAATGTTGATAGCCGATCCCGTGCACTTTTTATTTCATTTTTAGCTGTTGATCTGGGAATGTCTGGCAGCGTTTGGCGAAAATCTCTAGCCAGTAGAATACTAGAATCATCGCACCTCCGAAGAGGTTCTGATTACTGTGCTAATCTCTTAAACGATTTTAATTTATATGAACCAAAAACCCGTCCAATTTTTTAGTTTTTGTTGAAATATTTTAGAAGTGTTTGTTGCGCATAAAAATAGCCCCTTTTATATGATTAAAACTTTATTGAATTTGTTATTTAATATTTTAATAAAATAAAATATATAACTTATGACAACACTATAAACAAACAGAGATTATACATAAATCTCATCGAAAAAAAGCATTTTCAATTTTTCTAGTATTAAAATCTACAGATAGATGGCGCCACTGGTAAGACATAGAATATTCGAATTTTTCAAATTTCTGCTGAGTTATCTTAATTTTTTCTTACATAAGAACCTTCTCCTGGCAATTACGAATAATTAAAAACAATTTGAGACAAATCAGCCCAGCCGTTCTCAATTGATGAATTGTTATACATTTTTGTCTCAATTTTTATATGTGCATACTAGCTGATCCAGTGCAAATTAAAAAAAATTAATAATGCCACCTCTTACCTCTATATGAATAATATGATTTATTTTATAAAATAACGGTTAAAATATACTGAGAAATATTCAATTTAGTCACCCGGCCAAAATCTAAGCCAAATATTAAGTTAAGATTAACCTGAAGTGATATACATGCATCTAACTCAATGCAACAACATCTAATTCAATGCATCATGTATCCACCTAAGTAGGCAATCCACTGATGGATTATATTGCTATATTGCAATCTCCCGATGGATTGCGGGCCCCATGACGTGCGTAAGTGAGTGATATCAGAATTAAGTAGGTACATGAAAAACATTGCTCGTGCCCGTGCCAAAGATTTGTTTTTTTTTTGCTATACATTTATTTGCCAAAATGTGTTTATACCATATTCCTACTAATTATAATAGTTATAAAATATGTAACCATTGACAACAGTATAAATAAACAGAGATTATACAAACCAATAACGACCATGGTTACCAATAGCAACTATATTTTCTAAGCAAATATTTCCATCGTAAATCTCAAAATCCCCGTGTGAGCACCTCCCGGGGTGGACCTTTTTAAATTAACTTATCTTCTTCCCAGTGGTCTAATCTGTCTCCGTCCCAAATCTAATCGCGATCGGTTGAACGGTTTGTGAATGCATAAAGGATAGACAGATAGACAGATGGACGAACAGACATTCATTTATATATAGAATACGATTTTTATCGATATTTAAAATCGATTTCGAAATCGATTTCAAGCCCTGCTATATCGATATTTGTATATTATATTAATATTTATATTTTTATCTGCTAGAGGGCGCCACTAGCGTAACTCAGTTTTTGTCTCTAAATATTCTGGGCACAGTAGTTATGTCCATAATTTATGCTATAAACCCGCTCCCCGACATTCTCTATCCTTTAAAAAAAAAATCAAATTAATCGGCCCAGCCTTTCTCAATTGATGCAATGTTATACATTTTTGTCTCCATTTTTATATATATAGATAGATAAACTACGTATATTTGAGTACTTGTGTGAATCGCGTGCCCTAAATATTATACACTAAATATTATATATCATATATGTATGAAAAAAAACAATACTTATTAATTAATCTCAATTTGAATATAACATTATTTTTTAAAAGTCAGATGGATCGTGGGTTTAGATTGTTAGAATGGTTGATAAAACAAAATCAGTTCAATGAAGTATTGAGCCACGGCCGTTCTGAAATTTAATTAATTTCTTTTTATAACAAAATAATACGTTTATAAATGTAATATTATCTATACCTGCTTATAATGTGTATACAACTGGTTTTTTTTAACTATAACTAATAAATAATTATTTATAAAAGTCATCGATTTACAGAATTTTAATCACTTTAATAGTCTTACAATAATAATAGGTACTACAAAAATGACACCAAGATAATAAACAATACAAATTAGGTACTCAACGACACAAATTTAAAACAATATACTCAACAATTTAAATATTTAAATACTATATATCAAGACAATGTGGAGTGATGTTTATCGGATGGCGAATGTAAACCGAAATTCCAAAACATCCAAAAGCTGATTTCTTCGTTATTTTTTATTGAAAGTTATAGTACATATAATCTATATTATATTATAATTAGTAATATATTATCATAGTCCACGAGTGTTACGCGAGATGCAGCGCAGTGGATGTGATGAACTCGCCCATGTGTACCTATATATAGTACCGACGACGGTGAGAGGTGTGTCGGATATTGATGCATCAATGGTGGATCCGGTGAATTCGACGCCAGAAGTGTAAACGGACATTTGTAATTTATTCATTGTGTGTACCATGAAATAATAATTTCCGATAACATTGCGTCCTGTGCAATTAAATCCGAAAGAGGGAATCATCCTTTGGCTCCCTCGCCTACCGTGAATCATTGATTATCGTCTGGATTCAATCTACTTAACCGAACCGGAAGCCTAGTTACTTTGGTTTACTCTTCTCCCCGGCTGCGTAAAAGGAATCACGTTTTCTAATCCACTCCTCCGTGTCTTTGCTATAGGAGAATTCGGTTAAAAATGTATGTCAGGTCTCGTAACTGCAGCATTAAATAGCAACAGGAAGACGTATAACTTTATGAGTATTTATTACGTTACAACTTATTCTATTTTAAATTAAAGTACAGAATTATAATTATAATATACTTTTACATTTTTGACGATTCTGTACGTATAGTATGAATATTATATTATAAATATACGCAGGTAGGTACATTTTAAATTTTGAATTTATAAATGCACATTTATAACCAAAATGTAACACACAAAAATAAAAATATATTCAATAATTCATAAATATCTATTTCGTTTTTGTCTAAGGTATAATAATAATTATAATATGTAGAAGCAAATTGATATTTTCATAATCATTATAAATAAAATAGTTTTCACTATATATAGAATTATATATAGTTGTGCCCAATTTGAGTGATGGGTATCTTCTTAACCCATTAGAAAACTGTAGTAGGTTATCATAAAAATAAATATAAAACTAAAACTATAATGCATTCAAATATTTATTACTAATTAATATTATGTAAATAACCAAACATAGGTTTTTTTTTTAAACTTATGTACGAAGAGTTTAAGATATGTAAAACTAAATAGGTAGTCTTGTTAAAATATGTGTATAGTTGGAAAACGTATCAAGCCATAATTATTATAACCAAATAATTACAATAGCCATGTTTATGCAAATCCTGAGAAAGTAACGAGTAAAAATATGCGGAATAATAAACCAAAAGTATTCTCATTGGGTCTTTAACAGACTATAAAGAGTATTTTATAATTAAATAAAAAAATCCACGTGCTTGTTTTAAGTTTTTTTATCATTGGAATAATAACTAAGAATGCTGGTTTTAAATTTATTATAGATGTAAAACCGCAAAAACAATTACACATTATAAATATTATAATGTATACAATAAATATATTTTGTATTCAATTATATATTTAATGTTTCACTTTTTGAAATATTACAACAATTTATTATATTTAAATTGTATTTGAAAATTGTATTCAGTTAGATGATCAAATTAAATATATAAAATATATCATTAAGTTATACTAATATCCAAATAGTCGATTGATTTAGTTAAAATAAAATATTCCGGTGAACAAAATAATTTATTTAATATAAACTTATACAAACTAAATAAAAATAAAATATATACAATAATATGTATCTAAATCTATTCTTTTAATATTATTTCAAAAGTTTGTTTTTCTATTAACTTTTTGTAATCATGATTTATATAATTTTAATTCTCTGTTACAATTTTTCATAAAATTGTTTAGATAAATACAATTAATATATTTTAATCTACATACATAATATCTTATGAATATATAATATTTTTAATTCGAGTACAATATACAGTAAATTACAATATTTTGTTATTCATATTGCAATTTGGTTATAATAATAAAATGTATAAATCATTAAGTGTTGCACTGTAACGATTGATTCAAAAATCATACACCCCTTACACCCCCTTGCAATATTCTAAAATATGTTAATTTACCTAATATAATATTATGATATTTTATAAAATACAATTTTAAATTGGTTATTTAAAAAAAAAAAATTTTGATTCAATAATAATCGTTGTATACATTATAAAGTTTATAATTCTTGACCTAACTTTAATTGTATCAAGTCAGATGAAATGTATGTTTGAAAAATGAGAATAATAATAATATGAACTATGACTTGTAGAAATGTTTTATCTTAATGAAATTCTCCTCTGCAGTGTAATCATAAAAGATATTTTCCAGCAACGGTGATTTACAATACGGCTACCACAAACGAAAAATATATTATACACGTGCCTGTGGCATTGATTTTTTTTTCCGTTCGACTAGGCTGACCCTATCTTGATTGTCCAGAATGATTCTTTGAAATCATCGTGTTTAATTTTTTTATTCGACCTGAGTGTATTATTATTTGATCACTACAACAACTCTAGTCACTTGTAATGATGAGTATAGAACTCAGACAACACGTTTTTTTTTTTTTTTTTATAGTAACTGTATGCTTTGTAACATTATCAAATTTACATTATGTACTGAAAGGGAAATATACTAAACAATTTAATGATTTAATTCCTTGAAAACAAAAAAATGTCGATGAGTCTTAAAAAGAAAATATTAGTTATTTAAATCTGAAATTAAAAAAAATGATTTTATCAGTCGCATCATATACAAATATATTATGTACCTACTTACTTCCTTTACGTACTATTTTCTCATATTTATTACTTTATATTTTCAACCCTAAACTTGAGTAATGTGCGGTAATAACATAATATTATGATGTGAGTTTCTTACTGTTGTAAAAATCAATATTGATCATCCACTCATTGATTGGATGAAAAATAGGTTATGACTTATTAATCTATTTCATATTCAAGATTCAATGTTCTACCCACAAATATTCAACTCTCCACGAGACCTAATGCGTTTATTTTTTAGTGGTTCGTCGCCATTGCATTTGTGTTTGTTCTTTTCAGTGAATCCATTAACGTTTTCCGCCTATTAGATTAAAGGTATCCCCTTCAGAATACCACTGATGACTCCACACAATATCATTATCTATTACTACATCTGAAAAACACTATCTTTAAATATAAAATATACTGAACAGTATAATAACCATGCCATCCAATATATATGATAATATCTCTAAATATAATAAGCTATTAACCCATTTTCCACATCTGCTGTTATTCACAATCGTTGAGTAAACAATTTCCGTACCTATAATGTTAGTTTGTTGTTTCTATGAACTTCTGAATAATGCCTGTCATAGTGTTCAGGCATAAACATGTTAAATACATTTGTAGTAACAGTTCAAAACACAGGTTGCTTAAATATTTTTAAAACCTTTTTAAAACCAATAGTTGAATTTTACAGTAAATATTTCTTCGATTACCAAAGATAATATTATCAACTCTACACCCGTTATCATTTGTTTTGATATGAACCTATCTAATACAAAACCACACAAGTAGAAAATCATTAATACAACCAAAATAAATAGGTATAGGTACATATTTTGTTTTTATTAAAATGACGAGTAGCCAATCTAAATCTATTAATTTTTTTCGTGATGATTTATATTGCATATTATAATATATTTTATAAACTATATAGTTGTGCATTTAGATCAATGTTGTTTGTATGTTTTAATTGTGAACAGGTTTTTTTTGCTATTTTTGTTATCGTTTGGATTAAAAAAACTTAACAGAAAAAATGTAATATAATTATTAAAAAGACATAGTTATGTTGTATATAGATATCGGACTGACTTAAATTACAAATATAGTTTATATATTATATTTCAATGTAATAAATGTGATAAACTATAATCATAATAAATAATGTATCGATGTAAATAACATACAATACTTTGATCGTAAGACATATTATGTAAAATCCTTCGATAAGATTCATTAATCATTATACCGAGATATTAATATATCATATGCCATGGAAATAACCGAACACTTATACGATTAATTTAAATAATAAATATAAATCGTATTTCTCGAACACCATCCGCGTTGGCTGAAGCTTAGCTCGCGATAATATATTATATTTCTGAAAAATATAAAAATATACCAAATATAATATACCATAAGGCCAAAGGCGGTCGGAGGTAGTGTTCACGACTATAGTATACTTTATCGATCTCACTCTTTCCGAACTGCGGCATGCATCGTTCATTCAGCGTCGGCGTTCGAGTTGAAAAGCGAGTAAACTATTATTCGTTTTAAACAAAAAGTTATTATAGAATATGAATATTACAATAATTATTACATGTTATAAATGATTATAATATTATATTATATGATTATAGGTATTATATAATATTATATTCATACGTTTGTCGAAGAAAATACCTCATGGTTTTTGTTTATTTTTTTTTTACGTCACTTATTGCTTCACGGTTTCATATTTCCCCCTCACAATCGGATACGGAAACGCTTGCATATTTGGCGGCCGAGCAGACGACTCTTCGGGCCGATAGCGTACATGCGAATACGAGTATATATATATTATATACATAACCGTCTCGGTAGTTTGTCATCAATCACGTGGTCTAATCGCGTCGTCGTCGTCGTAGTCGTTGTCGTCGTCGACGGTTACGAGAAGGCAACCCGGGAAAACAGTAGAAAAAATAATAAAAAATAAAAACGCTGGCTCATTGCTCGACGACATGGGAATGCGATGACGTTTTTCCTCGCCGGTCGGTGTGGGCTTTCTCTATGTATATAATAATATTATATTATGATAATGTTTAATCGGTAGGTACCGTACATACGCTACAGTACTCTGACCGTGTACGGCGCGGACACGATAATAATAAATAATAATACAAATATTATTATTGTTGGTTTTCTTTGGCCCTTTTGTCCGATGACTCGAGTGCTCCGCCGCCGCCGGGATGACTCCGGCGTACAATGCCTACAAGAAGGGAGAAACGCACGCGGGATCATTGTCGCCAAGGCGTCCTAGTCATGACTTTCGTATTGTTATACTCGGGTACGTCATATTATTATACGGTTTCGAAGGCGGCCGAATAATAACTATCGTGTAATAATATAATAATTACTGTTAAAATAATAAACTGTGTCTAGACGGACGGGCTGTCACTCGAAACCATCGGTGTTGAGACGTATACTCGAAACTGTTGAGATAAGTCGAAATCGACCTCATGTAGTGGATGTGAAAATGTAGCATCCGAAAGTACGTAATGGCCGAGTCTTACATCTAAGTATGCCATAATAAATATATAATTCGAATAATAAGTAAAAACCGTACAACGTATAATAACAGTTCGGACTCGAGGATATTTAGTTTTTTTTTCATCATCGGCTTACATTTTTGATAAGTCGAAAAGAAATAGTATTCATCAGTGGGAAAAATTAAAATACGTCTGTGAACCCTCCATAACTGAATAATTCAAGAAATATTAATATTTTTTCATAAATCATAATGGATTTAAATATTATATATTATACAAGAAGCATAAAAACTATTTTATACCTCAAAGTAACAAAAAAAAACCCCTTAAATAATACTAGGCCATTAATGAACATAGAAAGAACCTAAATCATTGTCTGAGATTGAAAGCAGTAGAGTGTATATACTCATTAAAATAAGATTCATGCCGAGAGTATATTTTGTGAAGAGTGGAAACAATGAATAGAAACAAAATCTCGTTGCAATCACGAGATTATGAAAACATCTCACTGTGAACATGACCATTAATTTACGATTTAATGAAACACCCACACGCATTTTGTAAACTGTTTGTTTCTCGTAATATTTGTGTTTTTATTCTTTATCAACATGATTATAGTTGATACTGAAATATTTTTCATTATAGTTGTGCTATTTGTCGATAATCGTATGATTTATAGATTTTGAAAATTAATGTTTTCAAATTGAGTTGGTAATTGAATAATTAAAACTTATAAAGTTAATGTTGCTTAAAAATAAATATTTATTATGTAATATTAAAAACAAAAATATCTATTATAATGCTCAAATTCCGTATTTTTTGGAAATTGGATTATATTATAAATCTTTTAAAACACTAGGTCTTATAATATTATTTATTGCAATTTCTACTTCATACTTTCTAATACATCAAAAGTTATTCATGGAAAAATTTGTTTTTATTCTCAGTAAAATAAGGTTCATAAAAAATAGGTATATAAATATAACACTTGTAAATTGATCGACAAATTGTGTACATGCAATAGTCGTTTTATTTCATGGGCCGAAATATTATTATACATAAAGCTATTTCAGTCTGTGTAAAGATTAACAACAAATTGATTATAAAATGGGAATGTTGTCGAAAATAATAGCGTTTCATTTAACATTATGAGTTACAAACAATATTATTTTACTTTAAAATATCGTCGCAGACCAAATGAATTATGACGTCTTATTGCGGATATATGGCATACCGTTTGTCATTAATTTTCACGAGGTTCGTGGTCGTTTATTTCGGTTGAACTAAATAATGCGAACAACTGCAAAATATAATATATTAATTCACGTCGGACACGGGGCAATGGTTTTAGCAGACGATCGAGATAGAGACAATAATGCGAGTGATATTATATTTTAGATTGCATTAATATATTATTATATTATATTTTGTGTAATAAACGGAGTTCTACTACGACGGGGTGACGGCTGACGACGCGTTTAAACGTTTAATGTCATGTTATGACTTTATTTTCTATAATAAAAACAAACATTCTGTTGGATATTCCGTTGCAGTTTAAGATTATCTCCTTCTGATGAGTGTTGTACAACTGCATTGTATTATAATATGTAAGCAGTTACACAAAAAGGTACAGTTTTTATCACGTTAAAGTATCGATACGGTAATCGAATATTCGCAATATTCGAATATTCCTAGATCACCGGGATAATGGTGATATAATATACATATGATACCAACTATAACCTCTGGATTATTTTCTAACGAACGATGTATTCTCTGCTTACGCGAAAGCCAAGGTGCATTCCAAAGTATTTAGCTGAAACTTTATGTGAAATAGACTCACTGTACAATTTGATAATATTTTAATGTTTTTGGTATTGTGTAACTCATAGTAGTTATTGTGTACCTATTTATTGCCATTGATCTTCATTTCCAACGTCTCAGACAAAAATGTTATCAAATAACTATTGTAAGTTTTCAATTGTGGTAAGCTGACTCTTACGTGTCGATAAAATAGCCGTATTCTTGAAAGGTCGGAACTATAAGAGAAGTTTAACGGTTGTGAATTTCAATCAAATATACAATCAGAGCTGTTTAGAGCACTGCTCAGATATTAAGGGAGTTTTTCCTACTCAAGTACTGGTTATGTCAGAGCTTCAATCTTAATCTGTCTGAAGAAGCAGTGATGGTAATTATGGATGCACTTATGCGTGATGAATTTTTAATTCATGCACGTATCAAATGACATAAATCAATCATCTAATTACCAATCCCTTACCCATATTCTGGATGGAGACAAGGCCCGATAGTATCAGATAATGAAGGAGTAAGCACCAGCAATCTGTTTAAAGTAAAATGGTCAGACAAGAGTAAAGCTGAGAGCACTGGAAAATTCTAGAGTTGCCGAATCCGAAGCATCAACAATCTTTAGAATCTGAATGCAGGGTATGTGGTAGTCATGACACCACTGGCATGCTGTATATATGAAAAGAAACTGAATTCGGAAAACATAAAAACGACCAGTGGGATCGTCATGTCCTGGCTGACCGAAAGGTTACTAGTGATAAAATGATGAATTATTTAAGAGTGGTAAACAACGGAGGATAAGTGGTAAACAACATATCAGGATGTTATTAACGTTCCGGAAAAGGTACTATAAGTTAAACTATATATATATTTTTTTAATTGTATTATGTCAAGATAATAATAAATTCAGTAAGAACTTATTGTTTTAAGATTCTACGGTTAATATTTTTAGAATAATAACAATCTAAAAAAAATAATTGATTTAGGATACGCCGTTATTTTGCGTTTAAATAACCACTGAATTCAAAACTTCAAAAAAAATATTTATGTGACTTAAGCAATTAAAATTAACCTAATGAGAACCTTGTAATAAGTTGTCAAGCTTAAGGTATTAGAATTAAAAATTGTATGAGTTTTGAAATATAATTTACAAATTTCCGTAATTTTGTAGATTTTCATAAATCTTGATCTTTTAACGCTGAAAATAAATGGTAGATTATGAAATATTAACAATATTAAAAACAATTACGTAGCAACATAGAAAATTGAGTTAAGATATAATATTATAATATTATAAGAGATAAGAGTGAACAAGAGAATCAAACATTAATAATTGAGTGTTGTATTTTTGTATTGTGTATGTTTTTCGCTTTATTAGTATAATAATATGTATGTCGGAAGTAATCAGCTTATATGACACAATAACTATTGCAAACGCTTGGGGGTGAATTATGGATTTATAATTTTTTTGTTCCACGGTTTGCGACGAAGCGGCGGCGTTGCCGTCTTCGTCTTTTCGATACCGCGGGCATCCGGGTGTCGTGATTCAAAGCCCAAAAAGAACGCTTTCCCCGTACGACGATACCGATGTTGGGGGAACATATTTTTAAAATTTCGAACGTACATTGATATTTACCGTCCCTTTCCAGTATATTACTGTCGCGTGTCTGCCGGTCTTCTGCGCTCGGCAGTCGTCACCGGTCTCGCGGAAACGCATTTACCGAAACGTCATTTTCAGGCCGCCGAAAACCGACTTACATGCGCATGATTCACCTCGCCCGCGAACGTCCGTCTCACAACGTATGTCACTATACTATTATTTTCTACCATTCGTCCGTGTGCGAATACTCTCTTTCCATAATGTTATGTTATTATTTTTCGACCATTTTTATACAAACATATATGTATTGTGGCGGCAATACGCCACAGTATTGTCGTTAATTTTTTGTTTTCTTTTCAACCCTAGCCGACCGCCGCGGACAAAAACTGTTTTAACAAAATTCGTCTGATGTCGATTCTTGCGTATATAAATAACGTATAAATCACTTATATCCCTAGAATACTTGAATGTGTTAATTTATTAACATATTCCCATTTTGCTTACGTTCGCGAGTAGAGTTCTCCGGCATACAATAATAATTGAAAAACAGGCGCTTATTGCATGCATATTAATTGCGTACAGTTGTTGTTTGCTTATCATTGCTATTTTTTCAAATAACACTAAAAAAAGGTCATTAGTTATAAATGTATAAAAAACCTTCTCCGATTGCTTTAAGTTAATGGTCTCAAGTTGTAGTATGAATAGCCAATAGGTATTGCAATAAAATCATAATATTATTCACACGTAGAACAATCTACAGAAGCTGGTATAACAAAAAAAAATGTTTCCTAGCTGGGCCCTCGCAATTGTATAACTTTCTCACTTGGCATACTTATTTTTCATCAGAAAATAGATACATTATGTAGTAATGTATTGAATATATTATTTTATGACTGAAAAATGTTAGTTAAATTACTTCATATTTGTACTATACTCACAACATTTCAGAATTTTTTATCGTTTATTATTTCGACGCTCCTAGTACCCCCCTTAACACGCCGCGTTACGCCAAAATCCGTGCAGTTCGTTATTTTATCGACGGCGACTGCGGCGATATTATAATGTTTCATCGCACATATAATATATTATATTTATAAACATATAGCGTAGTACCAGTCAGTTTTGAGACCGACACGAAAGTTCATAAACGATAATGACAATACAAAATACTGTCATATATAGAGAAAATACGTACATGAGAGTTACATTTTTGTAACTAGTTAATTTTCTAACTAGTCTGTATGTTAATTTTCGTTAGCTTCACAAAATAATACTTCTGAAACCGTTTTAACCGACGAGTGGACGGACTTTTATATTCAAAAACTGCAATATATTATTGTCGTTACAACAAAAATCGATTGCATTTTCCGCTTGTTAATAGTGGTTATTCCGATTTTATATTATAAACTGAAAGATTGGAACACATTATGGAACGATAACCAAATGTGTTTCTGTATAATATTTAATATTGTTGAAATCGGGTCTGTAATGTTGATCTAGAATCAGACATTCCTATTGAATCCGCTTATTCCTCTTCAACAATAATATTATCCTTTACACAAATGCTATAAATACTGATCCCGTCTAACAACACAACACATAATTCAAGATCGATTAGAATACCAAAGTACAAATACAAATAACTTGCAATACATATACCGATCAAACAAGAAGAAAGCCTTCAACAAAGAAAACAGCACCAAAATCTTGAATTTTCTAATTTAAATTAACATTTTAAATAAATTGTAAAGATTTGTAAATAGCAAAACAACTTTATCTATTTTAAATTGCAATTTGTATTTGTAAACGCACTCAAGGCCAGTGGTTATCAAACTGTGGAACGTGAAAGTTTACGAGGTTGGTGTATTCATATTTTTACTAACGTTTGTAGCGAATCTAATATTAATTTATGTTTTGAGTATTCACAATTTATAGGTACTAAATGTATACTGTAAAATACTGATATAGTTGTATTGTAATTTTAAAACTTTTATTTTAAGTCATTAATAAGTTAAAGAAAAAAAATCTTGAGTGGGACATGACTGATTCGTAAAACACATCACACATCAATGGTACGTAAAAAAATAAAGAGAACCTAGACTATATCTAAATATATTGATGCCTATTTGAAAAATAAGAAAAATAAATGAATATGACTTAAAAATGAATTCTGATGAAAGATCAAATAAATTATTTTGGGAAAGCAAAGCTCTTTTAATATCTACTATAGGAATATATATTGACGTCTATATCGAAGACTATATTATAATAATTCCTACTATACACCTGTAACGTTAGTGCTTGTGTGCGAGCATAAGTGTTCTTCCGGGAGATTTGCATCCTTTGAGTTTCCAGGGGTTGAAAATGTAAAAATAACATTTCCACCGCCACCTCCGAAATCTAATTACATTAAAAACTTACGCGCGTGGGGATTTATATTTTCGGTTTTCTTATCTTAATCCTACGTAGTGGTGATGGTGTTGGTGGTGCCTTCCCCTGTGGGGTGGATGCAAAGCCAAACTCGAAGCAATGTTCGTCCCAGGAAAACGACGGGGTGTAACTTCACTGATAGGGTGTTACATTCAAACTCGGAGATGACGCAAAATCTGAAGAAAAAAAACAATTCCACCCATATAATAGCTCAACAAATCTAAAGCCGATGTAAAAAGTACAAAAATATATGAATAATATTATACATTATTTAATTTTCTTTTAAATATATTTTTCTCCTTGACGAGTGTCGACGAGTATCGTAACTTAATTCAATTACTTTACTATTCCAAAGTATAGGTTTATGTAGATTTTTAGTTTTAAACAACGAAAATAATAAACAATTTAATATTCTAAAATCTTTTTCGAATTCAGTTATTTATTTCATTCGTATTTAGTATGCAGAATAAATCAATAAAACGAGCTTACTTAATAGAATATGTATTCGTATTCTGTAGACATTTAAAAATAATTTTTAAAAACATATTAACGAATATAATTCGATTATCAAGACTTTTCATTAAAACGTTTGTGTTCTATGAAATTCATACATCTACTAAGTCTTTGAAAGTTTGAACAAATCTGTGGGTGGTTTATAAAGCATATAATATAATTACTGGCATATAATATTATGTATATTACAATTTAATATATTTTTATAACTAAATATATTATATTTAATATTTTAAATATTTATATAAATATAATGTTAAAAATAATTATGATATACAGTTAAAATAAAGTGGTCGATAGATTTCAAGACAATTGTATAAAAAAATATTAAATAATATTGCTGTCGACAAGTGTACAATAATATTGGGAACTGCAGCTGGGATACGAGTAGACAACTGATAGAATACGATATTTTCAAATTGGTTTTATTTTATTTTTATCAAATTACAATTTATAGTTATTTTTAATTTGTGTATTATTTATTCATGATGAAAATGACATCACGATTTTTAATAACTGAATCTATATCATGGTAATTTTAAATACAAAATTGTGCACATCATTTTTACCTGAACACTTTACTGTTATTTGTATAATTATTCAATTTGATTTTTTTTAAATGATTGACTACTTCATTTTGTGTACTTTTATTAATTGTAAAAATCTAAATATTAAATTCTGAACTACAAATTTATATTTGATTTTTTTTTATGTCAATTAGTTGTTGACTACTTAATGGTTAAGTTTATTTGTGAATCTGAATATTATATTATCGATCCGTATAATATAGCAAGTGTAGGTTCTATATTATTATAAAAATAATAATAATTGCGATCAGATCATTATATTATATAGCGGTGTTATGATCTATTAAATTATAATATTACAATATAGTACAACGTATGACGAGTAAACGATATCCACTCGTTAGTCGTCACCATATACCTACGACTTAAATACATCGTCAAATATACGTCATGTAAATATGAGATTACGTCGACAGTATCCACTAGATGGAGCACTTTTGACGACTAGGTATAATATAATATTATAATATTGTAGGTGTGCTGCATGTGAGGGGCAATACGAACGATTCGAGAGCAGACCTCCATTATTATATTACAGCCGTTCGTTCGTTCGTTCGTCCGTTTTTTTGACAGCGCACTTCCATATACTCGGCCGAATTAATTTCCATTTGTTAAATATTAATTATCAAGACACTTGTTCGGCCACTGCAGTGTTATTGAAGCTGTTCGACGGTTTTATAATTATTATATAAAATATTAAAATCGAGAGAACTAAAGTGCAACTATAATATTATAATAATACGTACGTAAATAAAGGTATTATATTGTACTAATATATATAAGCTCTGCTGGCAACGAACAATAGTGGTTAAAGATTAATATTCATTTACGGGCTTACACATACTTACATTCTGTCATTGATCGTTTGATTATTGGCTGATTGCATGTAGTCTACAATTATTATAATATTATCAGCATACGCTAAAACACATAAACCTTATAATAAACTAGTACCTATATATTATATTATATTAATCAATGGTATATGACGTCATTAAATTGACAAATATATTATAATAAGTTATCACTGTGCAACGTTATCATCGCAATATTACGGACGTTCGTTACATAATATACATATATACAGAGTGTAACTTACTGTAACAGGTCTATTTGACTAATGCAATAACTTTTTTTTGATTCAATATTTTTAATTTTTTTTTTTGTAATGATTTGTAGAGCTCTGCGCTATAATTTGTATATCTTATATTTATTTTATTTTTTTGCAACAAAAATAAATAATTTAAATTTTGTATTTAATATTTACCAATAATCCGAGATAGCTATTTCATAAATAAGTATTTAAAAACCATTTTGGCGTTTAAAACTTTTAATCTGGTTGAGTCGTTAATTTTTAAACAATTTTCAAAGTGTGTTAAAATTTAAGATTATTTCTTGCTAATCACTATTACTGCTGTAAAAGTTATTGCATTAGTCAAATAGACCTGTTACACTCTGTATATATATGCTACGCGATAGGTAGGTACACGCGATGTCGTGTAATTTCAAACATGACGCGAGTTCGTGCGTGGACATGAACCCATACGACTTATCACACATATATTCGACGATACCAGTACGATATAATATTATAAATTATTCGTTTTCGTGATAGTATCACACGTTATAACTGGTCGGAAAAACCGGCGTGCAATCGTCAACCGTGCGAGACTCGACGACAAGTCGAGGAGGAGTACCTGCGTGCGATCGAAACGAACATAAGCCGTAAAAACTTTTCAAGTAGCCCGAGGAACGTCTGTGAAAACGGCCCGTGGAGTCTAGTGGAGAGACCGTTTTAAAAATACGATATTTTATTTTTAGGCGATTATTGCCTCGCCTGTGTGCAGACGCCAACGCCGCACGAGATCCGTCGGATGGACTCGGCAATCAACGCTGCACGTATATATATATATATAATACGCATACTATTTACCAGTTACCACACGAATTATTATATGTTTACAACGTCACGCACCAGAACTCACAGACGAATTTGTTTCACTGCATCCACCGCCGCCGCCCCCGCCGCCGCTACCCCACCACCAGAGGAAACGTTTCAGACAACCCTTATTATTATATGTAGTTACGATTTCGATCGTTAAGCATTCGTCTGTGTTGTTACGAAGATCCGGTATTGTCGAAAACCCTCTTCGGAATACCGTCAAAAAGTGTTCTATATAGGTACACATTTTTTTTTATTTCACTTTACGACGGTTCGTTTTGATTTTTAATTTGCATACTCTTATAATGTAATCTTTTCTGATAGTTAGGAACATCACCGTGGTATTTTATTGAGTGCTTACAATAAAATATAGTGATAGAGCAGTACAAGAAATCCAATCATACATTGTATTAAAGTGAACTGTTAATAAAATAAAATTAAACCATGGATATTGATTTTCTAGTTTAAATTTGAAATTAATAAAAAAAAAATAACCAAAATGTATTCAATACATTTTACAAAATATGTTAATTTACCTTTTTTGATACCAACTATTTCCGCAATCAAATATTATAGGTAATATATTTATTCCAATTTAAAAAAAAAGTTATGGTTATTATTTTTTTATAAAATTATAACCATGATAGTTGCAACGTCTTTGTTGTCCATAAAAGTCTATGTACTATAATATAGAAACGGAGACAAAAAAATTCGTTACAGAAATATTCATTTAGCAATAAAAGGTTATAACTTACTAACCTCCGGTATTTTCGTCCACAAAACAAATACAAACATAATTTCAGAGAACGCTATATGGGTTTTCGGTTTTTAATGTCTAAAGTACCACATTCGGTTTCAAGTGATAGTAATAGGGGTCGGCTATAAAATGATTAGTCAAACATTGTAAGTTGCTGCGGGGAATAAATTGGACCTTATGTCTTGTGGCGCCATTGCTTTTAAAAAATAATAAAAGCCAATTTTTACTTGTAAAAGTGCATTTATAACGATTTTTCACCCATAGGATATTGTGAAACAATGGCTCACACTTCTTAAACGAATATTGTACAAAACGAATGTCTGTAGTTTTATGTTATTATAACTGTATTATACTCTGGGAAAAAAAGATTAAGGGGAGTGTACTAAACTCGTAAACCTTCGTCCAAATTCCCGGCCAGATGTTTTGAAATAATAATAATGACATACATAGTATAATGTGTGTAGGTACCTTAATGCGTGTACGGATAGGTGTATTAAAATATATTATCCTCTATAAGGTTATATATAAATAAATGAGTATACTTATAAACATATGTGACAATTTTAATTATAAATATTAATAACATGTATAAATTGGTATTATATAGTCAATATAGTTACACGAATTCCATTTGAAAAATAATACAGTTACCACTTTTAAGCAGATATCATAATAAAAAAAAATATTAACATTTTCGAAGCGTTGCTATTTTCCATGATAGCATATCATTAACAACATTTTGGCTATTGTACGCATTATAATTTATTCGCAGTAATGCAACCTAAAAAGCTCTTCCTAGTAATTTGTATGTACGATTTTTGTGTAATATAACAATAAAATTACACTAAACCTTGTGATTATAATATTATGATATATACAATATCCCATAGACAAACATGATTTTTTTTTTTTTAAATAGTTTTATTACTATGGCCACATTACACATAAATAATCTATAGGTACTTATAAACAAACACCCATTAATAAATTGTAATAATTTATATATTTTTACGTATAATAACTACTATTAATTATTGATAATAGTGACCACGGATAAAGCTTATAAAGTTTGAATCGGCCACGAGCTATAATAATAATAGTTTTTCAAAACAGATAATGTTGATAATTGTATACCATAAAGTAGATTGTTTACTGTCGAATGGTCGAGAGTAGTAATCTTGTACGATTTTCTTCGAACTTGACGTACATTGTGTCATTGTCTGTATTGCTCTGGACTGTTCGCAGTCGCCACGGTTGCGCGTGTACCTTGTTAGCCGAGGGAAAAAGAAACAACGAAAACGTTACTTGTTCTGCAGGCCACGTGGAAACTGCAGCGTATACCGTCAACGGTCAACGGTCAACCGTTCGCCAACGACCATAGTGTTCTAAAATATTATATTCCGTTATTGTTATTGTTTGTTATTGAATCGTCTTGTCCGACACGGACAATGTACGTTAATTGTATTTAATTGGCTTTGATGTACGGCACTGCCGGGTCACGCACACGTTATTATTATAATAATAATAATAATAATAGTAATAATGTTATGTTATTATTATATTATATGATGGTTTGTAACGTGTGTCGCGATCCCGGGGACGTTATAAACGTCAACAAATCGGGGATATCCGCGAGTGAAACCCCCGCAACAACGTGCAGAGTTCGCGAGTTTTGCGACGAAAAAAAAAAATGTCTTGCTGCAATTGTTGTCAGAGCTCGAATAGTCGAAACGCGTCGGAAGCAGTCCTCTCCCACCCCCGCCGTCACGTCACCGCCGTTCACGCGGCATTTCGAAAAACCTTCCAAAGACCCCGCATAAACGGCGCAGTCCTCGGTCGTGGCCGATACGCACACACGCATCAGTATATAGTGCAGACGTGCAGTTATATTATAGACGTCGCGAGCGACGGACGGTGGTCGTCGGTTGTATAGAACTCTCGTACCCGCTCGTAAACCCTGCACCACCACGAGTCCCCCGACCGTCAGGGACCCGCGTCGTAGTTAAATAAATTGACGCCATAAAATGAAAACTCTCGTCCCTTGCCCGCCCGCGGCGGCGTATAATATTACAGTAGCAGCGTTTTAGAAAGGGATAGTAGTGCTGCCGCTGCAATAGGCGGACTACGGCGTGAAAGTCTTTGAAAAAAAAAAAAGGATCTAACTAATCTTAATATTATTATCCTTATAGGTGATATTGCAGGTATAAATATAAAGTATATATATATATGAAATAATTAAAGCACACGTGGTCTTTATATTCATCGAGAGTGTTTGCGTGCGGTCTTGTTGATGAGTTCGTTCACCCTTAAGCAAATAAAGCTATCATTTATTTGATATAAATAATTTTTGTAATATAATATTATCCGAACGGACATCACGTTGACTTGACAAAATATGTTTAACAGACCAAAATATTATCATTTTAAATAAAATGAACTGATGTCATTAAAGTTTAAAACATTGATAAATCATTGCAATAACGAATTTTGCAAAGTTTTAATGAAGCTCAAAATAATACAAAATATCTCACTCAAAACATCAGTATAAACTTTTAATCAAGATTTTTTACTTATAAGGTATTACTATACTTGAAAAAAATTGCACTGATAGCTATTTTAACAATAAATCAATGAATCACGTTAAAATTATTTCTGACGAAATAAAAGTTACATACTTCTAGAAAGTTACATAACAGTTGTATACCTAATAGTATTTTATAAAAATAAAATAAAATAATTTAAATGTTGAACCAAAGATTAAATTGTTGATTGTAACAGGCTAGTATGATATTTTAGGCCTAAAATAATCGAACAATCGGCGGATAAATTTATAAGTTTCTGAATTATTTAAACAATACTAATTTTTTTTTTTTTATTCGTGTAAATTTAGTTATTTCATAATAAATGTATGAAAAAAATCTAAAAATACTTTACAATATATACATGTTTGAGACTTGGAACCATTTTCCAAGTATTTTTATGTAAAAATTAACATAATATGAATATTATACATTTGTGATGCATATGCTTTACATATTTTTGGAACTTAGTGTGCATGAAAATCCTAGCTTTAGTTATAACTTATAACTTAGGTATAACATCTTTGAAAACCTAATTTAAATAAAATATGTTTTTATACTATAATTATTATTATTATCTCGTTCTCAATGTAATTAAGTCAATGATAAAAGATAACATGTATAAGTCTTATAACTTATTCGGTATATTATATTAATAAATTATTTATGTTCAGATAATATTTTCATCTTAATGTAAAAATTAAAAATATCTTAACTTTTAAATATAATATATAACATCTTACCTTCTTATGCATTTGTATAGCTTATAAATTTAACTTTATATCAAAGAAACGAGATTAAAATTTAAAGAGTATTCGTTTGGCACCAATTTATAGCAATCAGTATTCTTTCATAAAACCATAAACTTGATGATAATTTATCTACATACCATGGTAAAAACTTTGCTTTTAAATATACTTAGTTTGCATTCAATCGTATTCACTATTACACACACGATTAAGGCAAGTACTCTTAAAAACATTTTTAAGGGACAGAAATAACATAAATAAATTATTTAACAGTAGATTTAAAAAAAAAAAAAATGTTATTTTGTTAAATAAAAATATGATTTACCTACCACAAAAAGTACTAAGTTTTTAATTAAGAAAAGTAATGTAGGTATGGAATAAAAAATTATTATTTTCTAAATAATATTACAAAATCTATAAAATGTTTGTATACAGTTATAATAACTACAGTACTCAAAAAACATATTTGATATCGCGTGCTTAAAATATAACATTAATCATGTGTTACTATGTTAAAAACTCGCAACATTAAAATTATAATATTATAGGTACTAATGACTGGTATAAATATTTTAACACTTTTTAAATTGAATTTTATAATGGTAATGATTTAAATCATTTTAGTTATTTTTTTTTTATAAAAACACACATAGATATTATGATTTTATTTTTTATTTTTATCATTGATCTTTATTGCAACTTTGGCTACTATATAAGGGCATGAGTTACTTTCCATAATAAAAATAAGTACCTGCAGTTAAAATTAAATTTTAAATCTTAATCTAAATCCAAAATTAAAAATATCAAAGAATAATTGATACGTTTTGTATTTATAAATTTAAAAAAAATATTACCTATTTCTGAAAAATACCATTTTTGATAAAACATTTATAAAACATTATTCGAGTAACTTACAGTAAGTTTAATTATTGGAGTCTAATACACTCATTATTTTGAAAAGTTTTGACATTTTTCAACATATTTATTTACTCAATCAAATGTTTGTCGTTATTGGTTTTTTAAGTTCTCAACATGTTTTAATGTCAAGATACATTTTAATTTTTATATTCCTAAGCTTAATATTTATTGGAGTATGAAATACGTATGTAAAAATCGATTTTTAAACGATTAATTATTAATTATTACATAAATATTTATAGATTAAATGAACGAAGTAGAGTTTTTCTACTCCCCCTAAAAATATATGTCTGCTAGTTGTTAATTCGTACATCATAATGTTAAGCTAATCAATTATTCGTTTTCAATTAAAATAATATGTATCGAAGTACTCCGTAAAATATTCTGCAAAGGAATATCAAATTAAGAATGAACCTGAAAAATTGTATAATTTAAGTAATTTTTTTTCAAAAATGTTGATTTTAAATGATATCCTATTATGTAAAATGAATATTTGAGTTATATATTATTTTTTGAAAACTTTTTCGAGGTATTCGGTGTAGGCATTAAATGAATCACCTTGTATACGTTTTTATAGGTAGGTACCTATTTTATAATATTATTATTTATACAAAACGAAATATTAGTAAGCTAGAAATAAAAATGTTTATTATTATTTTAAACATAGGAATAACCATTCGTTAGGTGTGTATAGTGGTTATAATAACAGGGGCCGTGGGCATGGTATATTATTTTTTTAACTATCCAATTCCATGGCCATGACCTTGACAATGAATGAATAACCAAAATCGTTACGATATAGGTATTATAATGTGGATCAAAGTCGTTCGGACGACTTGTTTCTTCGAGCAACTCCCGTATTCAAAATAACCTTAAGTGTTTTAAGAAATTAATTAACACTAAAATCAATTTATATAAACACAAACAATAAAAATGAAAACTAGATGCTGTATTACATAATGCAATATAAAAATTATGATTTAATGATTCATATAATAAAAATAATATTTGTAAATTTACAATAATTACCAACGACTTTATTAGAATTAACTTGAGTCTTAATATTCCAAATAGAAACTGAATTCGAAATAATCACTTAAACCGTAAATAATACATTCGGATCTGTCGTAATTTCAAGACCCTGCGTTTCCAATCATATAATACTATGTATTATGTATATTGCGTATAGTATTTCAATCAAACCAATATTATGATCCGGAATAATATGATTTAATAAATTATATTAAAAATGGGTATTTAATATTTGTATATTTTGTATTTCATGAAAATTAAACTTGCTCTATTGATAAGTAATGCGTACAGTTTGTTGGTTTTCACAATATTTGTACACTTGTAACGTTTACATTTAAAACTTAATTCATTTTATCCATTAGTACAAAGTTGATAATAATATTACTATGCGTATAATTATTTACGTATAATTTATTATAATATACTTTACGTTTATGCGTTATTAAAATTAAAATTATGCAGTACAAACCTTGAAATACGAATAAAATATCATTGTTAATTAATATTTATTTCAATGGATGTAATAATATGGAACATACGTACAATTAATAATTAATAAATATGGGTTTTTTTTTGTTGTTAAATATTGTATTTAACCAGTGATTAACTTATGAGTTTTCAACAAATTATACTTATAAACAGCTAGGTACCAGGTTTAATTAAATACATATTTTTTTATATTTATCTAAAAAACATTGCTAGTAGGGCCATTCGTATATAGGAATAGTATTTACAATGTTAGTTTTTATATATTATTATTTACAACTATAATTAAATAATTATTAGAGAACTGATCGAGAATATGAAATACGAATATAATCAATATTTTCTTTTTAGAATACAACATCATCGTCCAAAACATCACAATTTATCACTGTCTTATTGATTAATGGTCTCAAGTCTGTCACTAAATAAATATATTTGTTCTTAATAATTTCAAATACATTATTCAACGAACAATTATTATTATAAGAACTATTCAATGTCTCAGAACTCAGAAGTAAAAAAATCTCTTGTTTGGACAGTGCAATTCATATACACAGTATGCTCATAAAAGTTCAAAATATTATTTATAATAAGATTACATTGAACTTTAATATAATAATTTGAATTTAATTGACAATATTTGACATAAGATAAATTACAGTTCTATTCAAAATGTAAATACTACATTTTGGATTAATTCTAATTTAAAATAAGTTACCTTAAGTATTATTTATATATACTTAATACCTTATACCTATCAAAAAAAAAAAAAATTATAATTAGAAAACGTTATATTAAATAATAATACAAATGTAATAACATTTGGTACCTATGTCATTTTTGAAATAACTTTGAATACCTAGTCACGTTTGAAGAGTTTAAGGCCTCTTTTTAATGTTATGTTCTATTATTTACGAGTTTTAGAACTCGTTTAATAAAAATCTCGAAAACTCAATTGTATCGCGATTTTGGTGTTTTCGTTGGTTTGGTAGTAATAATCTCATCAATCTTCCCGAGCGGTTGCCAATTTGTCATTTATCACTCGGCAGCGAGACGTACGACCACATAAATCTGTTGATAATAATAATATGTCTGGCGTAACTGGTGGATTATTGAGATATAAAAATAATATATTATTATACAATTATTTCACGCAAAACGTACTGCGATGTACACGCATATTCATGCACCGTCGTGCACACGTCAAATCGGAACGATTGCATTCGTCGATATATTCTCGGGGAGATCATCTCAGCTTGAGGTCTCCTCTGATATCCGATATATTTTATTATCAACAGGTTCGTTTTACCGCCCGGCTTCGTGGAATTTCGATCCCAAAACACACAAACACTCTCGCACCGTAGAAATAATACACACGACGGTGATAATATATAACAATAATGATAAAAGGAAAACGTGTATATACATAACATTATAATATAATAATAATATGTACATCAACGTTGAACAGACATCTTTCACGAGCTCCACGCATGCCTGCGCACCACCTGTACCATCACCTGTTTCCTGTGTATGCGCACTTATTCAGAACTATTATTATTATATTATGTGTATGTTTGTGTGTGTGCGCATACTATATATAGGTATACAGGCAATAGGCCTCAGAAATTTTTATTATATTTTCTGTTTTTTTTTTCCATTCATAAACTGCACCGCACCCAACGCGTAGTCAACCCAACACTCTATGGGTGGGTATCCTGGAACGGTTGCGGTTAATGTGGTCCCGACGTCGCCGACGACGACGACGACGACGACGACTTGCGTGTACACCTGCACACAAGAGTTAAAACAAAATAAAAACACTAAAATATGATACCACCATACTGCACTTTGTACACAAAACAACACTGCGGCCTGGGCATAAATGCATAATATTCACGGCCCGGGACAAACGTATAATATTCCGTAGCGGGTGTAAGGGAACCGACGCGACGTCGCGCATCATTATTTCGTTAGTTCAAAGCATGCCAACGACGAGGCGGAGGCGTATATTATAGTCATAACAGTAATACTATATTATATTATATTATATGTGTTGAGCGTAAGCACCTCTACGGTGTAAGTCATATAATAATAATAATATAATACAATATTATATATTATTATATCAGTAGTTCCGTTTGAACCGTGTGTCGTGTACGCTACGACGCTATGTCACTATACGTATTATATTATAATAGTATCCTCCAATAGCGCACTGAAGACTGTAAGCTTTTAATAATAAATAATAATGGGCTATAATATTTTGCACGCGATTTTAACCATATTATATAATATTATATACGTATTGTGTGTGTGTGCGACACTACATAATATTATATCATACGTATTAATTACACATATACCACGAACGCCGATATAATAATAGTATGCGAGACGAACTGTATGGTTCAATCCCCCGTTCGTCGTTGAGTTTATTCGATATTCGACGTGATATTATTCGTGTCGTACGTCTGAACGAACGGATTTCGATTAAAAAAACATCGAAACTTGTGGAACTTTGAGAGAGTATGTCTCTTCTCGCTCGACAGCTCGAGTAAATACCACAAGGACAAGGCTTGCGTAACGATATAATAGAGACGAGAGCTCAGATTGAAAACGAGCGACCCGCACTAAAACATTATGTCAATAATAATTACAACGAGCAAGCGACTACATTTTAAGTTTGTAGTGCAATGTATATGTATATCACACGTTTCGAAAAACTTAAGTCTCACACACGCTGTGCTCTTATTCGCTCCGATAAAGTTTATTCCGTTTCAAAAACGTTTAAAATAATTAATATTATAAGAGCTTAAATTTAATAAACTTTCCGGTCATATTTAATTTGTTCACTTAATAACGCATGCGTGTTCGATAATTATTTATGTGGATTTATATTCTTATTATCAATTTTCTATTATCTATAATATATATAGATACTTATAAAATAATAGTAAGTTTGCATAGTTCTACACGCCGTTGTAATGTGATTATTTTATGTCAATCAATATTAATTTGACTATTATAATATCAAATTTCGTGGTAATATTAAAACTAAACACATTTTTTAAACTGTTTTAGATTTACCAACACTTTTAGTCTAAGAATAATAAGCTGATGATACACTAACATTTAGTTATACGATTGAAGATAAGTGTATCAAATAACCTGAACAATTTCGTACAACACTTTTATAGCAATCAACATAATAGCATAGTTTTATTCATAAATCGATTATAAAATACATCGAAATTACTAATTATAATTAAATCGATGAATTTTATAATTCAATTTACAAATAAAACTATGACGTTGATTGCTTTAAAAGTGTTGTATCAAATTTAAAATTGCATCTGATAATATATAATAAAATTAATAATATGCGTATTGTAATTATTTGTATGATATAATAATGTACTCGTGCATCATACCTACCATGAATAATGTATACACAATAAGCATAATTAAATCAAAAACAAAAAATTGTTTTATGATTTTTAATTTGTGTTCAAACAACGTGGCTGTGTAGTCAATGCTGTATTAAGTTCATTGAACACGCTAATTTTTAACATATTTTATAACATAAGTACCTGTATAACATTCTATGAATGTGTAACATTGTGAAACAGCAAAGTAATAAAAATCCAATTATTTGAATAATAATGTTAACACAATTCATTAACACATTTATAATTTTCTGTTTGTATAGTTTTTGTATCTGAAAGATGTTTTCTTACATTATAATAATTTATTTACATTTAATGAAACTATAGTATACTTTTTAATGTGCCTTGCGAAAAAAAATATAGTTTTAACGAAATATACGCGATTAATGGTAGGTAGATAACTCATATTATTCATACTCGTACTCAGTTTTTATTTACATGTTACTATGTTACCTATTTGTTGAATACGTGTAATTTAACATCAAACTATTCCTTAACTGTTTTACATATTTTTTATTTGACTTATAAAGTCATGATTAAATGCAACTATATAATATATTATACCTACGAGTAAATAGTATTAATCTTTCAGTGTGATATTTATTTTTATAGTATTTCGTTATTTTTACTTATAAATGCATAATTTATGACAGTTTTGTAAATTTTATTTTTTATGAAATATGGATGTTATTTTTTAGGGCAATTTAGTACAACAAATTTACCATTTGATACGTATTTCCTAGTAGGCATAATAGTATATTATTAGTTATGTACTACAATGGTTTAGTAAAATCCTTTTTTTTTTAATTCTATTAATATTCAAGTAAATTTTGTATTTTTTTTATTAATATTAACGTATATAGCTTAATGTAGTTGATAGTTATGCTCTATATATGATATTTAACCTAAAGTCGTCGATTTTCATTCAGTGCCCACGCACCATGTCACCATGCATACAATATATGCATGTATTTTATATTTTACAGTAATATCTGTTATAAATAGTTTGTTTGTATTCAGATGTTTAGTATATTTTGGTGTATTTGAATTTTAATTAGAAATAATACAAACAAATTAAATGTTTTGTAGATTTTTTTTTAGTTTTATTTTGTTTTATACAAACATTCAAATTTGTTTATTTTAGTGCATTATAATATATTTTATCAACAATCGGCATGTAGTTAAGATTCTAGTGACATTAATAATATTATCATCAGTCTCAATCGACTTTATATAATAAATTTATATGCACATAATGAGTTAATATACTGACTATAAAAGCCCAACTGTACATTATGTTACGCGCAGGCGGTTCTTTGTGCGATATTTTATTACGCCATAGTGGAAAATTGTTTTCGAGTGAGGTACAATGCGTGCGAGACTTTGGCACGCACGAGAACTGGAAAATCGAAACGATTTACCATTGAAAAGACCCGGACTGGGTCCTCTTGTCGTCGACGTCATCGTCCGGATGTTGATCCTTTACCGCCGCCGCTACAACGATCGTCCACTCGAGGAAACTGTAAAATGTCAGCACCCTAAACCCTGGACCCGGTCGACCGCTTCGGCAGTAAACAACACGTGTACGTCCCACTTCTACTTTTCCCTCCACCCTCCACCGCCTCCACCGCCACCACCACCACCACACCTCACCGATATATATACCTCTTAGTATTCAGCCATGTAATAATCGTAAATAACACGGAGAGGAGTGTCTGTTTCCATTTAAATCCACCCGGTTTAATTCCGGAAACGACCCTTAAAGAGGTCTGCGGGGAACCAATTACGCGAATGCCTGTTCGAAAAGTGACGTTTTCTTAATTTCCAGACTCTGCTGGTTGCGTGAAACGAACGACTCCTCGTGATGTATTATATACGCGCACGATCGTATTTCATATATTATATTATTTATACGCCCGACCGGCAACCGCGGCGGTCCTGGCACGGTGATAAAAATTATTTTCTAAATACCTCCACCGCATCTGGCAGACGGTACATTTCTGCATCGCTTTTTCCTCTTGCTTTTCGTCTCATATAGCCTATCGAATTCACTTCCCGGTTTGGTAAATAATAATATCCACGGCGCAACGAGTGCTTAATTATTATATTTTATTATAGTTTGCGTATGTACTACACGTCAACATGTCTGCGCGCACTTTATTGGTTATTTTTACTGTCAGTGTATATTATGTAATATAATAATATAATATATGAACGGGATAATAAACCGCGTACTTGCATGGTTGGAAATTGTTTAGGAAGTTCAGTAGTATAATTTGACAGCACTGTCGCGGACTAATAGAGGGTGAGTAACTTAGACCTGTTTGGTAGATATTTTCTGCATGAAGTGACTCGCGCACGACAACGACCATCTATCAGTCATTTGATTAGGCAGAAAATGATTAGAGTTATTTTCTTAATTTTAAATTAAACTATAAGTAAATATTATATTTTGAACGAAAAAAATCAAAGTACCGTTCAAGCCATTATGGTATAAGGGTAAAAGGTCTTCGTGAAGAAACGATTGTATACATAATTTGCCTGTAGCAAACAGTATTTAGTTTTTCTTTATAAATCAAATTTCATCGATATTATGATTATGAATAATAATAATAATAATAATAATATTTTAAGACGTGCGAAATCAGAAATAAAATAAAATGCACAAAACGGTGGAAAAAATTGCTCAATGGCGCCAATGAATTCACAATAATATTATTATATTCATTGCAAGGATAGAAGCCATCATTAAATAATAATATAAACGCGTGACGAAGAAACGTCTATTAATTTGATTTATTATATTGCGCGTTCGTTGTCAGCTATATTATAATATTTTACTTCTGTTACTCGAACAGACGTTGTCGTACACTGTAATAACTGCAGCAGCACACACCGAATCACAATAAATTCACAATGCCATTTAGATAATATCATAATATGCCTCGGTCAGGTCGAATTATTGTCGTATAACTTAATCCGGACACGAGTTTTCCATCCAATTTATTGCCACCCTTCTTGCACATTTTCTACAGCACATTTTCGTATAAAACCCGTTGACTTTTGTGCGCGTGCAAATATAATATTATAAGTAGGCACTCCTACACAGGAAGGCATATAGGCATAAACACTGTGGCGGTATACATATAATATGTTACCTGCTGTCAGGTAAGGTTAGGTGTTCCTCGTCGTGACATTTATTATTACAATATCGTAATACACATACAACCACTGCTGCACGTCATGATGCGATGTCTGAATTCAGACGATTTCACAATAAAAATATTATATCTATAGTCAATGCGTGTGTCTTGCTGGAAAAAATTAATTTAATCAAACAAACTATTTTTTAATTTTATTTTGTTATACTTCGGCATACCATCACGAGATGTCGATAAATATTATGGATTAATACAATGTTTTCGATCACACTCGTTCGAATATTTAGCAATATTCAATAATATTTTATGCTTATTGTTTTTCATTTATTGCAAAACAAATCTAGCCTAGCTATTGCTAATCGCATGTACAAAATAATAACGATTTATCACTATACGATCGGGTTTTGTTGATTTATATTGTGTATTGTAAAGCGCTGTACAACTTGTCAAACCGTACTACCAATTATTATTATACGCGTCGAATCAATATATAATATAATATATCTTAGATTTATGGTCTAGGAAGCACGCTTATAGTTTTCACAAAGTAGCATTTGTTTTTCACGAACGATTTCAATAAAGCCTATAGAGTGCCTACCAATTACGCCATATATGAAAAACAAAGTATAACGTAGGAACGTTCTGTTATTACCGTCCTACCAATACGGTTACCGGCTGGCATTGAATGTAAAACGCTAAAAATTGTATATTATATAGTCAGACGTTTCGTCTTCCGCGATATGATTGTTGATTTACACGTTTTATAAATCGATAAATTCTCAAGACTTATAATCGTTACGAAAACTTAAGTTTGACATTAAATTATTTTTATTCTAATTAGTAGCATCGAACTATCAATTATAGGCAACAGTCATGACTACCACGACAGTTGTAGCATTACAGTATAATGGAACAATTAACAAACATAATAATATTAATTGTATTGCTGTTACAAAATAAAATATAATAAACAATTAACAATAAAATACAGGATATTATATCCGTCAAGTTCATATAGCTACAAACAACTTTATTCTATAACTCTTTTTTTTTCAATCGGATTTTTGAAATTACACAAATAATTAAAGAAATATTTTATTTTTACTTAAATTGCACACAATTGAATAAATGAATAAATGTTGCTATGATCCAAATCTAATTCTATTATAATTTGTAAAAATATTGTCTGAGAAAAAAATACAACGAATATGGTGGTATGTTATATTGAACTGGTGAATTACTTATATGCGCTTGTACAGCCACGCAGATCAAATATTATCAAACTTGGTGAATGATAACATCCGAAAGAAAAAACTTTTCGGTACACGCACGTATTCAAATTTTACGATTTGGTCTATGATTTAAAGTTTCAAAACCAAAGCACTACTTATTACTATACAAAATAAAATGACTTTTGCTACTACGCAGGAAAGATATACGCAGTTTGCGGAAGTTGATTATTTTTAAAAAGTATCAAAATCCAATTTCAAACAAGCGATTTACAAACTATGCAGTCATATATATATAATATAGTAATAATTTAATATCGGGGGAATGCTGTCGCGGGTACGGTGTCAGAGAGGCGGCAGCGCAATCGTTCTTTTATCTCCACAATTTCGAGGTCCCTTCTGCATGTGCGTCGGGGTTCTGAAACGGGCGCGTAGTTCGCCAACGAGTTGTTGGAAATTAGATTGCGATACGTCATCGTTCCGGATATGGGGGGCAAAAAAGTGTATAAAAGGGTAAAAAAAAATACTCGGTTCGAATAACGCGCCTGTATGTAATATTATAAAACTCGAACGGCGAATGATGACGTTCTACTCGTGCAGCGTGTTACGCGCGTTCGGGAAAGCCGTATTGCGCGAAATAATGATAAAAAATATAATATTGTGAAATAAGTCCGCTTGCAGACATACAGCGGGCGCTCAAAATATTGTCAGGACCGTTTAAACACGCGTATCGCAGAGTGAAAAAACTAGACTTGTCGGTGCAGTACATTATAATAACATACGTATAGTCAAAACGCTATGTGGTCTTACACGATTCCGTATTGATATATTATGTGTGTGTATATGTATTATTGTGTACGATATTATAGGTGTGCCACGTCGGTTTGAAAATGACGCTGGCCAGTGTGTCGGCATCGACAGAGTAATATTGACACGCTGGTCGGAACGTCAGACGACGTCGAAAGACGATAATATATAGCAGCCAGCCGTCTAGGAAATACTCTGCTGAATTATTTGACCGCCGTTCTGTTTTTAAATACAAACCAAACTGCGTGCATTATAGGTACCTACGTTCGGACCGTTTCGATACAACTGATGATGACTGATAAAGTATCGACGTGGGTAAATGAACAAAAGTCATAAAATTAACGTAATTGCAGAGCGTCAGTGCACAGCTGATTCGCTCAAAACGTATAAAACTATGTTGAGTTAGTAAAAAATAAAGGTTAAGAAACTCATCTGGTTAAAAAGTTAAAATCACTCTTACTGTGTAATCAATTACACAAATAGGTCATATTTTATAGGTATAATGTAATTGTACCAACACAATACACAAGTCCTCGAATTCGTATTAAGTGTGCATACATCCTTATAACATATTTCACTCGCACATGCATAATATTATGATGTGTGGTTGACGACAATGTATACAAGTAATGCGTTTATATAATAATAATATTAAATGTTTAGTACATTTATTATAAGTATAGTAAAAACGATTTCAAAGTTTGTGCTTTACGCGGTCGGGGGCAGAGAACTTCGAGATCGAAAAACTTCAGATGGATACGAACCGACCACCGACGATGGTCAGGTAGACGAACTGCTATTAATTATACATTTATATTTACAAGTATTATACGTTCATATTACGACATTAGTTGTCTCTACTTGCTGCACGAAAGAATTAGGTACCACTCACGGTGCTCAGAGGTAGGCATATACACGAATAAGGTTGGTAGAAAATTTAAATATTTACTTTACGCTCAAATGGACAAGCCGTCCACACAAAAGCTTATTCTACTAAAAAAACGGTTTTTCAAAAATAATTTTTACGAACGTTTCTAAATTATTATTATAATAACAGAAAAAAAATGAACGTATCCGACAGTTAATACAACTTTCTGTAAATAAATCAATTTATATACCGAGAGTATGGTAAAATTGTACAAATGTATTAGTAAAAAATATATTTTTTCAGACAAACGTTCCACAGAACTAAATCGCTCGTTTAAATAAATTATCATTTATTGCGCGCCCTGTAAAGAAAAACTGTCAAACGGATCAACAATATTATTGCCATTAAATCAAATTCTATTTTTCATTTGACAAATCCTCGTGAAATATCTAAATATTCATTTCAGGTTTTTACAAACGAAGTTACGGAAATCGTCATTTCCCGAGGGGGGGAAATAAGTTCGCTGAGAATTATTTTGAAAATAAATTTTAAGCCCCGCTTAAAGCTTTTTAAAGGCTTCTACATACATTTGAAGAACGAATCCTGGTGCTCGGTTGTCATATTGTTTCCTCACATCCTCCCAAGAGCCACGGGCGCTTATAACCTTCGTATAATAAAAAAACAAAAAACTAACAGAATACAGTCATGGTTGTGTGTTGATTTTATCGATCGATTCAGTAAAGCTACGGCCGTGTAATTGAAATTTTAAATTAAAAAAAGTCATAGTATTTAGAATGTGTCCTGATCAAAAATCTGATTATATTTAATAATAGTTTTGAAGGACCAACCAATACTGGATTTTAAGTAATACTTGGTAAAAAATTAAAATCAAGTTACAAAGCTCGAATAATTATTTTTATAAAATTTTATAATGAAGTGCTAATTTTTATAATTAATATATTACTATTATTGACATATTATGAGATAAAGAAAAAAAATTAGACCACTCGACTTTACTTACGTACGTACTATTTTAAACTTATAATAATTGGTTATTTTTCTCAATCTACAGTGGTATTTACTAACCATTTTTCATAGTTTGAATATTCATGTCAAAAAAAAAAAGTAATAATAATAATATGTATAGAATATTTTGTAACAAACTAATGAATTTAATAACAGTGTACTCTGCTCCTTGTTTATCCTTGTATAAAAAATTTGGAATTCAAATTGTATAAAAATAAATATACAAATTATATATATTTTTAAATGTATATTGTTGCTTTCACTATATTATTACACTGTAAAGACGTTGGTTAAAGTAAATAAAGTATATACTTAAAAAAAAGTTTTGAAACTCATTTGCATAGATAACATGTTTACATATTATTATTATTATTTCCTATAGTGTTATGGTGAATAAAATAAAATAACATATATTTTAGACTGCTATTGTGTTATTCGGTTTTCTTTTTTCAGTAAATGTTATTAAATTTACCTCATTCTTAAAGTATTGTTTAAAAAATTTAACAATAACTTTAGTATATAAAACTAAATAAAAATTCTAAAAATACAAAAGTAATACTGCTGTAATAGGTATACAGTATACTATTCAGCCATTTAGGTTACAACAATATTATTAAACCAATGTATTAATTGTTGTTGAACCTATAAATCTAATAATTCAATGGTTTTTTTTATTTGACCATTCGTACACACACATAAAATTCTGCAGTTTTATTTAAATGTAAAATGTTGATGTTATAATTGAAATGTTAATTCTTGAAACTGTGGATAGTGTTTTGATGTTCGACATGCAGATTAAGTTATAAGACTGTTTGTGGACTTTTTCGAGGGAATTCATTACAACTGTATATTTTATGAGTTGGAAAAGTGGACCAACGCACAATTAAGGCCAACATTGTTTAAGGTGATATGGAACATTCTGGAAATGAATAATGAGATTTGCTGTATTTTTACAAAAAGTTATTTAAATGGTATATTATTGTTTTTACTTGTATTACCTATAACAAAAATATTCTAAATTTGTTTGATTGACAAAAGTAATGTAATTGAGATTTTTGCATTTTGTTTACATATAAATTATTATCGAAGTACAGGATTTCTTTTTCTGTAATCTGTTTAGGTATATAACTATTTGCGTATACGCGGGTCAGAAACACCAAACACGGCGTGTAAAACAAACATATTTTTTTATTTCTTAATTACACAATTAATTATAAAATCAAAAATATATTTTCAAACATAAACTAAAGATCAGTTCATTGTGTTAGTAAAATAAAGTGTAAATTATTTTTAAATAATTGGCCAACATTTGTTTGTAAATAGAGTGCCTCGTACCTACTCTGGAAATATATCCATCTCAAACATTAAATCAAATCTTATCGGTCTCATCGTGTCGTTACATTAATAACTTTAATACGTTCAACTGTTTTTCAGTTGCATCATAATAATATTATTATTACCTACATAATGTCCTAAGGATAAATACATCATCTAAACTCGGATCACGTTCTTCACATTTTTTTTTACGATCATCGTGATTATTGTTTAGCTTCTACGTGGTGTGTTTCGTGTTGAGATGTTTTTTTTTTTATTTGATCTTAACAGCAGAATTTGTTTTTCTCGTACGTTCCGGTTTCCCTACCAAATATATGCTCATAAAATATATCTCCTCTGCCGCGTTTTTCGGGTATACAAACGTTAATAATGGTGTATGAAACTTTAATCTAAGCATCTGTTTATGTACGTATTTTTTCTTGTCTTTGAGAAATAAAGTTTTTAATATTAAGTTTATTATTTATAGCGTTCCTGGTAAACACGTTACATTTGTTGTAATATCGTACCTTATACTATAAGAGTATTTATTTACAATGTATGAGAAATGTATGGTAACGTTATAAAAAAATATTATGTCAACATAGCCAAATGAACGAAAAACGTTATAAAAATATTATACTACGCATAGGTGCTATTTATTTATTATTTTATTAATATAAAATATACCTATCCTATAATTCTGTACAGAAAAAGTAAATATCATTGTTTTAAACTCGACAATGAAAACCGAAAACACTCAAGTTTAATAATTATTATAAACGTAAATTAATTTATCCGATTGATTGTTAAGAATATTATCAAAACATTTTCTATGGATATTAATTTAGTGTACGGTTTATAATTCATTTTGTATACATAATGAGATTTATATAAGCACAATTTCATTTTAAAAATGTTCAAATTTATTGTGCTTGCGTTTTTAAATGACGAAACATAACTACCAACAGTGTCAGTATAAATTTAGTTTCCACTACTTTCGACATTGCCTTGTATTCTCCGTAATTCCTGTTATAATTTACTAGAATATCTCGTGTCATTAATGACGTAGACGTTAACATTGATGCGCTTATTACTCATCAAATCATATTTCATGTATACCAAAGTGCAATAAACCTATTTGAATGTATCGCAACTACTATCAGTTCATAATTCTTATTGAATTTCTATTCAAATTGCTTATTGATTACTACTCTGTAAAAAATACTCCTGATGTTAACATTGTATACTTATAATAATTATTATACATAACATTTTTTCTCACAAAATAAAATAGAAGAAAATCATAAAAATATTCTCTCTTTTTAAAATTTGAAACATTTATTGGTAAAAAAATACTATTTGTATAAAAACAACATTTTCTATTAGAACCCGAAGAAGAATCCTATACATTATTTAAGACTAAAGGCGAGGTAAAGTATACGTAGAAGTAAATCATTCGAAAATTGCAATCAAATTTATATTTGTTTTTGTTACACTAGCATGACGTGTTATATCCGTCGTCTTCAAACATTTCGGAACATTAAAATATCTGTATTTGTATCCTGGCTTTTTTACAATATTTACTTTTCTTACTATATATTATGTGCATTTTTAAATTTCGTAATATTAATACATTCTTACAATATGCATACAAGTTGAAAATCGTAAAACTTCTAACGTAGAAAGATAGATAGTGTTCTTAACATCTTAACTGTATATAAGTTTTATAATACGCTAATTCACTCTAACGTTGAATACGACAACACAAGATAGGTTCTGTTAAACTTAAATTCGGCATGATGTATCAAATAAGACGGAGACAACACACGTGGGAGTGGCATCCTCTTCATTTATTTAGATAAGAAGAAAACAACTATCAAAACATTCATTTATCATCAACAAAATTAATTTACAGAGTTATGCGATTAGTTCATTGATTAAGCTTAAATAGTAATGTGCAACGGTTTATATCTACACTCGTAATAATATATGTAAATTATATTAAATATAAACTTCAATAAATATTAACTCATACTAAAGAGTATCCTTAATAGTTTATCTTATAGAACAAAATACATTTTAATTTAAGCCTATTTTATATAGACTCAAATACTTATGGGCCAACGTTTGGGGGACGGGAGGTTTTGGTAACCCATATTATTTTCTAAAAATAATAAAATAATAATGTATCATAATAATACCTATTCACTTTTGAATTGGAGGGACTTGACAGACATTTGGGGGTGGGGGATTAGTCCACCCAAGCCCCTCTATATTTGTGTCAATGCAGTATCTAAACTGCAGTCAAATTTCAGACTTCAGTACATGAAGACACATTTTGACGAGAGGATACTAGGAAAGTAGAGAACATACGAGTTTGAAAATTTTAAAAAAATCTGTTTTTGTTAAAAGGGCTTGATTAAAAGTTAATAATAATTAATCAATTAAACTATGCATAAATACATTTACCTAATATGCTCGTAATATTATTAAACATATCACCCACTTACTCGTGTACTTTATAAATTATTCATATAAAAATGTTATATTATTATAACATCAATAATTTATCATTTGAAATATCACTGTTGATGTCAGGCCAACGTGAATAAATTCGTACCGTACGAGATTAGCAGAGAAAAATAATAAATTAACAAAAAGCTATATTATGGGCCATATAAACACCGTTCGTGTATTAAAATATAACAACAAATGATCGATTTCTGATCATTTGTTTTTTTTTTTTACTAAAACACGATACCTACGATAAATAATGTTTTATTTATCGACATACCCCACAAGTTTGTTTAGACAGGTTTTTGGGGGTGTTTGCGGTCCACAAAACGCAAAAAAACCCCACCCACTATAAATGCACGTATTTAGTACCTATATATACTTAAATGTGTTAATAATAATTATTTACAATATAGTATACATACACCAAAAAGCTTTTTTGTTATTAATCACGTTTCAACCTGTCATTTACCCGCACAAAGTGTACAAAACACGACCATATCCCCTTGTTATTAATTTGAAGTTAATTTTTTGTAATTATAAAAAATAAAAATAAATGTACCTAATATTATTTAACAAAGCGGCTGCTGCAGTATCACGATTTATAATAATATGTACATATGTATATTATACTGTTATTATTATTTTTATTATTATTTCATATCTACATTATCCACGCACACAATCAGAAATAAGACGAATAAATAGAGGCAGATATTTTTTTAACCGAAAAGTTGTTCTTATTATTATAAGTTGTGCAAACCATTCGTATAATATTATGCAGTCAATAACTATCGAGTGATGATGATGATCAACAATCGTTAACCACCCCGATGATTGTTGAGTCGGTGAGCGAATGATGACGCAAATAACGATTAGTGACACGAAACGCGTACACTACAGATGAGTGTAGAATAATAATAATAATAGTATGTGAAATGGATTAACCGATATATTGTTTTTGGTGACTTGGAGGTCTACCGGAGAAGGGGCTGAAGTAGCATTCGATAGACCCATCGCCGCAAACACGTTATTATAATATTATCGTCTAAATCGTTCGTGACAGTGAATCAATTACTATCGTTTCTTGTGAATTCGTAAAAAAAAAAAAAAACCACATTCACAGAGAGGTAGGTCGTATGTGTAGCGTAAATAAACACGCGGCTGATCCACTGTTGTAATGGCGTGACGACAACGCGGTCACGTACTCGCATCATGAAAAGCCAACACCCGAGATATAATATTGTTATATCTATATTTACCTATACGTGCCTATATATATACACGATTTATTCGACTTTCCACAGACTCGTCCACTCACACGTCGGGGTTTTTTTTTTTAAAAATAATATTCCATTTTATGTATGGTTGGTCTCGTCGGGTTGGTTTTTCTAGTACGACAGCCATTATCCGCGGCAAGCGTTTGTATGCATATTTACAGTGATCAAAACGAGAACGCGTAGGGAGGGCAATTAAAACATCGATATTTATAAAATAATAAGCTTATCATTATAATAGTAGTAATATTATATTTGTGCACTCACCATATTTTAATTAAAAATACCCGTTTAACTAGTAATTTATATCATCACGTTATTATCATTTTTTACAAAACCTTTCTAATCTATATTTTATTCTATGAAAGCATGTTTGTAAAATTAAAATTAGGTACCTATCTAAAATAAAACACGCGTTAGGTGTGATACTAAGTATTTTGTGATGTTTTATGAAATCCGATTATAACCGTGTATAGGTTATTTAGGGGTATATATAGGTGAATGTATATATTTCAACAATCCGGTCCTCTCGTGCGTCGTAAATTACAAAATGTATGCGTTGTTAACTATATAAAAAGAAAGGGGACTCCGCTCAATTCCGCCCCTGCACAACCTACCTTGAAACCGATCTATATTATACACCACGAACAGCCCGGACCGAATCGTCACCTTCGTACAGAGTTGGTTAAATATTGTTATTTAATCAATATTGATTTTATTCTCTGCAATGTGAGATAATAATTTTTTTCAAATACGCGACCGAGTAATTTGATTGTCCACGATCTGCCGAGTGTAAGTCAGACACACTGCCAAACACATTCAAACAAAATATTTCGTCCTATTTCGCGGGTGGCACAGGAACACACAGCACCAGTGACGGACTGCGGCAAAAAACAGCCATCGAATATATAGATTCGGGGGTAGGAGGGAGAGAGAGAGAGTGCGACGCGTACGGTCGTGTTCGTGCACACACACCAATCCACGGTCGAACAACCGGAAAGGACGAGTAGGACGATCTTGATTAAAAGTCAAACCTCTTTTAAAAAGTCGTGTATAAATCGCCTTTTAGCGCCAGCTGTCTCGGGGTCTGGGACGCGATAAACGCGCCCGACAGCGGTGTTGTTGCTGTTGCTGCTGCTGCCGCTGCTGTTGGTCGCCGCCGCGGAAACTCGTAAAATACGACACCACGCCGTAAGTGAGGAGGGATCCGCCTTTGGGTTTTTATCTTTTTAGCTCATCGAGGCGGCGGCGGCGGCGGCGGCGGCGAGTATTGCACTATATATTCTTCGCCAGTCCCTATATAAGACCCGCCGCCACAGTATATAATATAATACGCTGCTGTGCTGCGACTCCACGTCGATAAATCACTGCAGGTCCCGTTTTATTTATTATTTACTTAAGAGACTTAGCACTGAGATTATCGACAAATTGCGCCGGAACCTCGTCGGAGTGCGTCATTCGAGTCTAAATTGATTTATTCGAGCTCTCGTCTCGTCTTATTACGAGACGGACGAAAGAAAATTAACGAAAAAAAAGCATCTACTGCACACAAGATTACCCATATGATTTTCAAAGATATTTCAATATAATATTATGACCACCGCGTCAGACATACTATTTAATATATACATTATTTCATTGGGAACTATAATGATTAAGACATTAAATTTAATCGAATAACATCAAGTAGATTGTAGATATTATTATGATGTCGTTGCGCATCGCTATAGTCTCCTAAAATAAATTATCAACGAGTATTTCAAAAGCAGTAAAAAGTATTATTATTCTATTTATTTTCTTAGTCGAAAAGTAGCAGAGTTTGACTAAAATCTTAAATGCAATCAGTGTACATTCAATATTAAGTGTTATGTGAGTCAAGATCCGTTAACAACATAAAAACTATTAACTATTTAATTTGGTTTTAGCACGAGGAATTATAAACGATTATAAGTACTAATCGCAGATAACTATACACTTATGAGATAAACGAACATTATAGGTATAACTTATAATCCGGTTTAGAAAATTCAAAGGTAATGCAACTGCGATTGATTAGCAGGCACCTGCATATTATATTATTGATATGATACACGTAATTCGCTAATGGCTGCAGGTATCACGAATAAATATATTCTAATCTGTTACTAAACCTGTAGTGGTATAATATGTTTAGATTATTCATTATTCTCAGAGCCCGTGGCCATTCAAGTTATTAGTTCTTAAACAAATTACAGTTAAACGTCTCTATAAAAGACACCACGTGGGAATTAAAATGAGTCCGCTATTAAGGGATGTCCACAAGGAATCAACAGAGGTTAACTTTATAATATTTGAAAATGTCACCATTTCAGTTTATAACTATACAGTATAATATTATTATGTTATCGCCAAAGTGTTTATATAAATTCCCATGTACCTACTATGTGAATTGACAAAGTATTCAATTTGAATATAATTTTAAGTTTGACCTAGTATATTGAATGTTGAATAAATGTTAAATAAATATCTGTTTATTATTTTAATTTATTTATATAAATACCTAAAAACCTATGTATTTCACGGTAAATCGCATAATTTTTTTTTTTTACACACACTATGTTTTCTATCTAGCTATGTTTTCAATTGATTATTGAATAACTTGATTTTCAAGATTTAGTTGATTGTTTATTTAATTTACTATTGCATTTGCATTGTTAACAATTTGCCATGATAAAAAAACTTATCTGTAATAAATTAATACCGTTATGATATAATTTTCAACAATCACCATTGTTATTAGTAAATTCACTTACCGAGGTACACTGAAATATAATTGTATATTAAATCATGCATAATATTATTCTTACACTTTCTACTTGTCGCTTCAGGTTTAGCATTCTTTAGAATATCTAGTCATTATAAAAGGTATTTAGGTACTTGTCGTGTTCATTTTTTGGCATCAGATGTAGAATTCCGGATTCAACACATTGCCGGTACAATAATATATAAAAGCTATAAAATAAATCAGATACCTAAAGCCAGTTTAAAAAAAAAATAAAAATCCTACATTTCATCGTGTAATCAAAAAACAGTTTTTGGGTGCCATAATATGTCAACCGACCATTTGTTGTTTTGATCATATTATACGAGTAACTACTATTTTTTTGTTTAATATAGCAGACGGTGTGGTTTTCGTTTTGCTTTGAAAGGTATTGATATCACGATAGATCTCGACTCGTCGGAGCCTATACAGCTTAAATAACGACAGCATCTCATTTATAATCTTATATGTGAATCGCGTACACGCTCGTATATAATATTATTATAGCTTTTTTTTTTGACAATCTAACCTAAATTAAAATGCATTCTCCACAGGACTCGGTGCACGTGTCATGACAATAATAGGTAATATATAGTACAATATGTGCCACCGCGTGCACTGCCCCGACATTTGTAAGTCGTACGTGTTGCGTTTACTTAAAAATGTTTTTTTTTTCTGGTCGAAAACGTGATGACAACATCCAACATGACGCGAGGTATACAATACGAGTTACGGGGAAGCGATTATTATTATTATTATGACTTACCGATAATGTTTGTCGTGAGCAGGCGATATACGCGCGTAGATGCGTTTCGATAACGCGGCGACACCGACTCGTGCAGGATTCATTTCACTCGGAGATCATGACGACATATTTTCGGCTGGGCTGTCGTTTTCATGCTTATTTATTATCGTATCGCGTGAACGGTTCAAAATCACTGCTCGCATCCGACAATCTACACACGCGATTAGGTTATGCCTACGAATTTCTGTCGAAAATTCGTGTTACCTATCGCAATACGAAGTCACGACGGTGGCGTACATAATAATAATATCATCTCGAATCGAAAAGGTTAACAAACACAACGCGTAAGTATGAGACGTACCGTATACGGTGGCGAGTAACCGAGAAGCTCTAATTTTAAACAACTTTTTATGTAGGTACCTATAAGTATTCTATTTGGAAAATGAAAATACCTCTATCGTAATGGTAGAATTGAAAATGATAGCGTTGTGAGTTCAAGCCGTGTTCTTTGTATAATTCCGAAAAAATAGTTGTTCACCCGGACAGCAAATACACGCAAGCTCTCGCTGCATTCAACTAATGCGAACTTAGAAAAAAACAAAATGCAATAGAAGTATTAAAAAATAACAGATTTTTTTGTTTATTTTATTTAATTATATAACGTGCATAGTGCCCAATTTATCAGTTAAACATTATACACAGTAACTACACGATGGTATAAATTAAATAATACATCACATTTCAAGAATTAAGAAGAATTAATGAGAAATATAAAAAAATGCCGATAATAATTTAACAGATGGTGTTAATAATAATAAAGTATGCTAGTAATAAATAAATAAATAAATAATATAATAATAAGAGTAATGAATCTATAATAGGTTTAGGTGCTCATTTCCTGGATGCATTATGTGGTAGTAATTCATTTTCTATAACCGTTCCTATAAAATTCTGTTATATTATTTTTTTTTTAAAACATCATAATATTTTATACATTTATAGATAACATTTTCTGTAATTAATAACCGATCATAATAATAATTTTAGGTTTTTAAACTATAGTTTATATAGTTAGTAATTTTATTATATTTTAAGTATGTATGCGTTATATAATTTTAGCTGGACACTTATTAACAATGTTCATTCAATATATATTATATGTATTTTGTTATATTATTACAAAAATATTAGTTAAAATATAGTAACTATAGTAAAATAGTACCTAGTTGGACGCTCATTAACAATATTCATTGAATATTTTTTATATGTATAATTATAGTTTTTTTCATTTTATAAAAATACTAAAATAGATTTTGAATACACTAAAAACATAAAGTGGCCGAAAACCGAGGAAATATAATATGCTTTTAAAATGTAATTTACAAGAAAACAATTTCATAAATTCATAAAATACTATAATACTTTTATAAAAATTCGATCCAACTCAATTTTAAAATTGTTATGTGATTTACTGGTTTTTAAATATTGTATGTACCTACTCGTATTAATCAAATTTTTTATATATAACATTTCCTCCAAAAATTCCAATTTGTTTGAAAAAAAAAATGTTATTATTTTGTGTACTATTTATATTTTTGTGATAAAACATTAATTGCAAAATATAAATAATTAGCATTTCATAAAATTATTTCTGACAAACAGGTTGCGATTTATTAAATTGTTTATAATAATGAAAAATTGCACTTGTCCAGGCATAATACATTCGTTTACAACTATACCTTGTGTATAATAATATAATCAAGATGACTCATATTTGCGGGTGTATTAAATATTTAAAGCAAAATAATAATGAGAATACAATGTCTACAACCTATACAGAAAACGAATTCAAAATAAATGCAAATCATTATTAATTATATACTATCTCTACGTATTAAATGAATTCATCACTAGCTCTATATGCAGAGTTATCATAGAGTTTTATAAACAGATTTTTTTTTTTAGTGTTTATCTGTGCATGTGATGGTTTTTTCAATTGACTACAATATGGTATAATTCAATTTTAACGGTTCTTAATTTTTCACCCTATATGCCCCAGTAAATAAAGTAGGTATTATAAATATTATTGTTGTTAAGTCGAACTGTAATCAACATAAAGTTCGGTGTAAACGTGTACACGTGTAATAAGTTTCTATATAACGAGTTTAGAATCATATTTTGGTAACCATGTCAATGTCCGCACGTATAATTAACATTATACTATCCAAAGAATCTGAATGAAAACAAAACAATTGCCAAAGATCAATAGGTTAATTAGCCGGACTGTGGTTTTGATATCTACGTTAAGCTATGTGCCTTTGAAGTTTGAGGTCACCGACAATTTCATAAAATCTCAATCGTTTATGATTTAGGCCATGTATATTAATGATTACCATTTTCGATAGGTAATAGTAATAACTAATAATAAGCTATATAGTGCAGTTATATAATACGTATTATCATAATATTGTCTGCCCTGAACTATAAAATAAACTATACTTATTAAACTATTCAAAGAATCAATAAAATAATATAGTATCGTTCAAATAACGTTTTATTATTTTAGAAGAAGACAAAAACACATTAAATGCATATTGTTGAAATATTTCTGTAAGATTTGACCGCTCTGGCTAGTCTGATTTGAGCAAATTTATAATACTGTATTATATGCTATTATGCAGTCATACCGATTCTTTCTAAAATGAGATCGTGGATATTTTCTCTCATTTTCATGTTTAAAATGTTTAGATGCGCGTTGTCATCTACATCGACGTGTGCCAACTGCTATAATGTCATCGTGGAAGATTGACGCAGATAATCCTAAAGTCATTTTCGATAGTGCATTGCGTGCGAGAGAAAATTATATTATTCAGAAAGAAATCAAATTAATAAGATTTGTTTTTATTAATACATTTTTTTATTTTTTGTTAAATTGATTGGGACGTGTAGTCAATTTAACCACAAAAGGTGTGATTGTTATCCCGTGTATTTTTTTTCTATCTGTGCGTATTGTTATGCTCTCCGAGCTTTTCAGACCACTCAAGGTTCACAGCATTGTTTGATCTCATTAGAAGACTTTAACAATACGCGTGGTCCCCTCTTGTAATAATAACGCTATAAGACCGGTTTCGTTTTTTTTCCCCACTCTGTACTCTTATTTCTTTTGATTCCGCATCTCTCTCTCTCTCTCTTTCTCTCTGGTCTTCTCTGGTCTTTTTTATTGGTATTTTTTTTTTTCTATAATTTTACTTTGCGTACCATTGCGCCGTCAGTCGTCACTACGTCGGACTATTTTTTAATACCTACATTTATCGGCCGTTAGAGCTATTATACTTTGCAGCTACTGTGGAAGTCCGGTCGGCAAAATTAATGTGAACCGGTTAAAAATAAATAAATAAATAATAAAAATAACCGTAGAAGTTTCAACTCTATTCTCTATCGACGAATACCGCCGGGACGATGCTTTTGTAGATGGACTACAATACTAGGATATAAAATTCTCGAGATATTGAATAAAAACTCAATTAGTGATATACATATATATATTATTTTTTTTTTTAAACAAAAAACAACCCATGGAATGTAAAACTTAATAAAATAAACTATCAAGAAAAATAGGAAAAAACGATTTTTTATTCACAATGAATATAAAAAATGAATGCTTGATAAAATATGTATTTAAGTCTAAAATATGATTTATACGAGTGCGAAATCGTAAAAAAAAATATTACGTAGTTCAATGAAACTCAAAATTAACTATAACATATCTGGCCTACCAGGCTGGTCGTAAAATGAGCTATATAACGCAAAACTATTATATGTATATATATTATTTACAATATACATAGACCCAAAGTATTTAAGCGTTTAGGTACACGGTCGCACATAAAATTTTGACGAGAAGCCTTATTTGGCGAGCAGATATCTTGACAGTAAGCTAGCATTGTGACCGTATTTTACGAGGGTTAAGCGCACTTTATGGAGAACTCCGGCAGTCTCATACTCCAATTGTAAACTTTTATATTAAATTGCTACTTGGTGAACGGAAAATTGGTATTTTGTGTATTGATTTTCACTACATTTTCAGAAGATGCGTTTAGTATAAAAATAAATACATCCATAATAATATACTAGTCTTCCGTTTTCGTATCTGTTTACGACAGGTACCTATATATGAATACGTTTTTTTGTTTCTCGACTTATATGTATTATGTATCATATTCTGGTGGTTAGGTAACAAAAATAATCATAATATTATTTTTAAATTAAATATTAACCTAAGCCTAACCAATAAGATAGTTTATTAACAAATAATATTTTAGCAGGTATATTAAAATAATAAATCAAAAAAAGAGTTCAAATGTGGAATGAATCAACACACTTTTATGGAGTTCATAGACCAATATAACTGTTAGGTAATCGGTGTTATAACCGTATATACATGTTTTCATCTCAATGTAACTTAATTTAATTACAATTTACAATAGTCCATATCTTCATATCTTACTATGCAATTTATTTTACCAATAAAATACTTTTTGGTTCTATTACACAAAATATTTTTCTTAAATATTTTATAGAATTGTTGGAGTTAACACAAAGTATTAAAAAATTTACCTTATCTCATCACCCTCGGATTTATCGAGAAATGTTGAATTACGTTATATTATATAATACTGAAATTTGTATTCTTGCATATAAATAAAATTATTTTATTTGTTGATAACCAATACAATAGACACGCAATATATTTTGAAAGTCATAGATTAATAACAAAATAAAACTATCAAATACAGAAACATATCATCCATGTAATAGCAAATAAAATCGAAATCTAGAATACAAATCGCAAAATATTGTAAAAGTAAGTATGCTTTGTATAATATAATTTGGAAAAGAAAAATATTTAAATTAAAATATTATAATAGTTAGTTTGAATAGATTATAATAGAATTTACCGTTACTCGAGTCTCAATACTCGTATATTATAGCTTCAAATTAATGATTTTGTTACATAATTATTAAAATAATATGAATTTTTTCTGACCACTGTACACAAATGTAAACCAGCATGGTTGAAAACAAGAAAATATAATTTAATAATGCACTGAATGTCTGAACGCGTTTATTTCTAAAATGTAATTATAATATTATTATCACTCTAAAAATATTATAATAAACATTATAACACTGTCATTCTTTTTCTCGGATTTACTTTACTGTTTATAATTGTATGCGAACGATAATAATATATCTAATTATTGATAGACGACTATGCGGTCACACGTGCGTATCGAAATATTGTAAGAATTCCATAGTAATATGTACGTATAATAAATTGTATGTACACATTACAATTATATAATATTATAAATCTTTAGACATTATTTTGGAAGTTTCGAAATTTGATATTAAAATACCTTCTACTAGGGGGCTGTTAACTGACTGAAAATCAAATATTCATAATATCGTGTTTGTTATGCGTTCAGCTGAGAATATAGTATAATAATATATAAATAAATTGGAAATATTTTATTTTTTTAATCGTTATTTAGAATACCTAATAATTTAATAATAGTAATACCTATATACGTAATACCTTAAGTTTACATGTATGCGTATATTATATTATACAACATGAATAGCTTATAATATTTAAATCGAGATTAAATTACAATATTATAAATGCCGAGACAATGAGCAGTTCGAAAAAAAAAACACTCTGCATGTATATAATATAGGTGAATGAAAAAAATATGATATTACATAAAACGGCGTACGCTCGCGCCCTTGGCGTCGCTATAGCTGCTGCGGCGACAAGTTATTACGTATTGTTGTATATTGTTATTATTATTATTATTATTATTATTATTATTATCATTATTGTCGGGAGAGACGAGAAATTGGACGACCGGGACGAATCACATAATTCCAAAAATATATCGGCTGTGTTATATTATTATAGGTGTATCGTGTATATTACGTCTTTCTCTCCGTCTCAGTCTCGCTCGCAGTAGTACAAAACACGATACGACATTATATTATTATTATATACTATATACTATATTATACGGTTTATATACATTTGATTTTTATTATTTTTACGGTTACGACATTTATATATAATATACTATACTATATAATACGATAGTATATATATTTACTAATTTACTATATACCTATATTATGACGTATTGGTATATCTCGCGAGTGTGCAGCTTATTAACGGTTTGTCATTTTTTATACAACTCGCGCACGCTCCGCACATTCGATATGATATTATACAATACGCACGTTCCTACGCACACGTATAATATATAATAATATATTATTCTAAATATATATATACGCACAACGATATACATTTATATATTATATGTATATAGGTGGACTGGGTATGCGACGATATGTGTATAAACACCGAGCCACGCACATGGCCTGCAATGGCAGATTTGACGACGACGTGGAATCGGGCGGCGGAAAGGGGTGGTGGACGAGGGGGGAGGGGGGAGAGTTAATATCGTATCCTAAACTTATAAATGTATATACGATATAAATATAGCATGTATTATAGGTACAATAGTACATAATATAGTATAGTATAGTATATTATACCATAATAATATGATATTAATATAATACAATGTTTGTACTAGTGACGGTAATAATAACGATTGTACGGTATATCTCCTATACCAGCAGCTTCTGTATTATAATACCAGTACGAATTGGTACGATACACAGCAGTATTCCGGCTGTCGTTTCGAAACAGAAATTTCAGATTTTCGCAACGGCGAAAACATGTTTTTAATTATTATTGTCGTCGTTTTTCTCGGACCTTTCCCTGCAATAAACAATTTTGAAAAACAATTATTTTTGCGCGTTTTATTCGTAACATTCAAGTGAGCTTTGATCATTATATAGGCATATGTATATAATATTATAATATACAGGGTGAAGCACCCCAAGCATGCTTAAGCCCGCGTTTCCCGTTAATAATAAATTAATTCAATTCTGGATTTTGGAATTCTAACGTGTACTTATTTACCACGATCATTTTTAAATATAAAGATGTTATTTAAAGAGGTGACATGAACTCTCTTTTTTAATTGACAACTAAATTTTGAACTGTAATAACTATATAATAAGAAAATATTTTTTTTTTTTAATGTTAGTGTGTCTAAATAAAAATTTTAACCAGTTGTTTTTGAGTTATTAAAATGTATATAAGCACTAAGGATAATTCAAAAATGGTTTCACAAAAATAAAATAAATGTAATATTAATCTAGAATTCATTAATCTCAGACAATCATTACAAAAATTAACATATTAGTCTAGTATTAATACTACTTTAGAAAAATTATCATTAAATAAAGTTAAGAATTCCAAAAAAATCATAATTAAAAAAACATTATAAAAAAAGTTGGGTGAGCATCCTAGTTGGAGTATCATCCTATATGTAGTCAAATAAATTACATATTTCAATCCAGCCGGGAAGCACGATTGCAATGAGCATAATATTAATTTTGAATTTAATGAACGTTTTATCAAATTTTCAATCTGTTTTAATGGGTAAATATTAAATTGCTGAGTTCACTAAAAAGGATTTATTATAATATGAATACTATTTCATAAAATGCGTTTTACTTTGATGTCGATGTTTGTATTTTATTTCTGCGTAAAAACCGAGATAAAATTATTTAGCATGCTGTTCAATCGATATTTAATATTAGCTGTTTATATTTCATTATAAGTATTTAATATTCATGTTAATTATTTTGAATATACAGGCTGAAAATAAGCCTTCGATTGTTGTGTTAAACGAGCACAAACTATTCAACTCCATGATTTTACCACTAGGAAGCGCTGCATAATGCACTCGAACAATTGTGGTAACGTGTTAAACGTGAAATACTCATTACTTGAATTCAGAAAATAATAATATTATAGAACCCACATGACGCGTTTACAATAGTATTTTTCGTAGTTCGTACCCTCACAGATGAATTAAAAGTTTAATAAAATAATAATATTTATTAACTACACGGGATAATTGTTGTACTTGTACATACGACTGTGTAATATATACCTGCCAGAGGCACCTCATATATAGTATAATCTAAGCTGACTTACGGAAACTGAACATTTTTATACATACAATTGTAGTGGAATAGTATAGAGTATCGTGTATGCATACATTGTTCAGTAAAAATATGTAAACATTTGCTTGAATTATATCATATTAAATCGTACGTTTTATTATTTTAATATAATTACATTTACAGTACTCAGTACAGTTAGTAGTCACTGGGTATAGAAATTATAAACATAAACAATCGACATTAGAAATACTTTGACTGATATATTATATATGTATAGACTTTAATATTATAGTTTACAGGGCTTGAACTTTTTCGTCAAAATTTGTATTAGAGCAACGCTGATGCAACTCACGTTCACATTGTCGCTTTTATCAGTAGACATTAAACTTTATTAAGTGAGTTGAGGCCCTGAGGTAGATAAACACAGAAATATAAAATATACAATTAATGCTTAATAAAAAAAACCCAATGTTTACATTCGATTTGAATTTTTAGCTTAATTTTTAAACATATTATACATACAATAATATATGCATATTGACGTATTATTGACAGCCAAAAACAAAACCATACAATTGATCGTAAATGTATTATGCATGTATGTAGAATATAATGCTTACAAAAACTACCATTGAAATATTTATGAAAAAAAAATAGCATATAAAAGAAATCCTATTAAGAAATTCACCGCCTTTTATTTGATAAATATGAATTTTCCCCTCTTAAAATGCTTTTAAAATTTATATTATAGCTAAATGGCTTGGGACAAACAAATAGTCACTGTATCGTTTTCGACATGCTGTATTATATAGAGTAATCTAACGAGGTATGACGAACATTGAACTTTCCGAAGGTTATGCTGCACTAGATATCACAATATGGAAGAGGATAATTTATATTAATATCGCACAATAGCGATACAACATAATAATAGTATAATAAAAATATATTTCAATATTTGTGTGCTTAAACAATAATCACTCTCACAACGATATTATTTTAAATTGCGTATAATATCATTAAATTCAATGGAAATACAATGTTATTTGTATCAATAAATTATCGAATAATCAATACTTGCTACCAAATTCTAAAAGTATGGTATTTAAAAGACGATATTATTGTATTTTTTTTATAGTGTTAGGTAAGTGTTTGGTTAGCCTAACCTACAGAAAAAATAATAATATTAACATTTTCTTATAAAAATATAAAACTTAATTATGTTTTTCTAATAAATCTAATTTGAACATAATGTATTGTTTAAGGATAAGGTGTTATATAATTTAAAAATATGTATTTAACGTATGCAAATGAAATAAATCATAAGATTCAAACTACATTTAACATTTTTAAATAAATACAAAATTCTTAACTCAGAGCAAAAACAGAAATAAATGAGAAAAATATGAAAAAAGTAATGTTATGTATAAAGCCCAGCACCTTAGTTCTAGAAACTAAAAAAAATATATAACTAAAGTTTTCATTCGTTCTTTTGAGCTAAAATCAAATTAATAACTACTTTCGATAAAACTTTCGGTGGTGATTGAGTAAGGAGAGGATTTGTTAGTTCTTTTATCTTATATAAACGCAAAAGTTCCATCTTTTTTTTACCACCCCTATACCTTTCTTTTGTAGCTTTCAGTTTTAATAAGCAACTTGAATTATGGTAAGAAAGTGATCCCAGAAAAATTAACGCTAAAAAACTCTTTGTGAATTAAAAAGTTAAGGAATGTAACAAGGAAAACTGACAAAATGCTTAATATTGTTCTAACGTTTATAAAGGAAAAGAGAAAAAAATCCTGAATGATTTTTGATGTATTCGTTTTACAATGATATGTATTATTTATTTTTGCTTTTGAAAACAATACATTATTTTATAGTTTAAATAAATGCTTCAATTTTAAACTTCAAGAATGAATTCTGGTGAAAATTATATCTAGTTGGTGCTTTTAGGATAATCGGGAAAAATTGGAAAAAAAAAATATGAAAACGTGAATATTTAAGCGACACTATAAAATCGATTTTGTTATTTAGTTGTATTTCAAAAACTTTGTATAAACTTGAAATTTTCAACAAAATAAATATTTATTTTATCATTTCCTTAACATGGTATAACTTTCAAAATATTTTTGAACAATTTTTTTTATTTATAGACATTTGAAACTTATGATTTTTTTAGTTTCTTTTCTATAAATGTTGATGCAAAACATTGCAAAACTTGAACATTTAATGATACTTTATAAGTTATTCTTACTGTAATTAAAAAAAAAGTTTAACGTAAATCCAGATTATTTTTTATGAGCGTTTGAAGTCAAATTTTGATGAAATTAGTAATTGAAATTGTGAATTATTTTAAACAATTTTTAAGTTTTAATACCAAGTCAATACAATCTAAGATGAATTTTTTTTACTTTTGAGTACTTATGACTGTTTGTAGTTCAAGATTTAACTCAGACGTAAAATAACTTTCTTTATTTTTTGGTAATGCAACAAATATTGAACTTAGAAACTTGAAACACTTCAGTATTGATTATTATTTCCAATGCACAATATTTTATTGTGTTCACATGATTTTTCACAAATATAATTTCTGAGAAATTAAACATTTAACTGTAAAGAAACGATGTGTTCGATTCTAGAGAAACTCAAATGTTAACCAACTTGTCTTTACTGCCTAATGTATATCGTTTAGATAAATATAAAATATTAACATATAAAGTAAAGTGATAACAAATTAATTCTGGTGTATTTATGACATTACGAATATAATTATAATTTATAATTATATTATTATTATCATTATGATGTTGATGGATTATGGCTTGGGCGTTATTAAAACTAATGTTTTTTTTTTTTAATAATTCTACAAACTTGTGTATTATTCTATTATTTTTTAAGCACTATTTTTTTTTCGATCGGAACAAATTATAAGTACTCATATATTATATTCACTGACAAAATGTTCAGATTTACTATGTATTATAGAAACTGAAAAAATGATCGAGAAAAATGTTAGATTTTAAAGCTAAAAAAAAACCCAAACGCCCCTAACTTAACCTCAATTATATATAATACTATTATTTATACGTATATTTTTATAACATCGTGATAAAGAGACAGCAAGCAAGGTCGGATACATCATTTATTATATTTATTATGTACAGTACAACTAAAGAAGCTAGATACTTCAAATCTAAAACTATTAAAGCTTTAAAAGTATTGACTTATTAAGAAAGAAAAAATCATTATTTATATAATATGTGTTAATATTTAATTGAAAACGTATTACATATGGTATTTGTCTGGAATATACACTACATTGAAAAAAATTACACTTTAAATATTTATACAAATTTAAATTTAACGCTTGTATTATATTATATTATTAAAAAAAAAAAAAATATGAAAATAAATTGATTATTATGTAACATGATAATATAATATGTCATTAAATACTGTTAGGTTGTGTTGTTCAGATTAAAAATACCATTTGACGATAATAAACCAACAAAAGTCATAGTATTGGGTATATCGAAATAAATCCACACTTGATAAAAATCCGAGTTGTCAATTTGTTGGATATTAGTTATTATTTTAAGTCCTAGACGCGACGGACCTTAAGTAACATTGAGTTAATATGGAATAGTAAGAAGGAGGATTTAATTAATTTTTTTTCGAGTTATTGAAGTTTGAGATATCACGACTATCTACCTATAATACTTGTTGGGTCAGCCGAACACATATTTTTTAGTATACGATATGAGTACAGATATTATTTTCGGTCTTCGTCATATACGCGTGCGCGTCGGTCGATAACTCGACGAATTCCGGTTCACCGAACCACGGCGGTCGGGCGCGAAGGCGTACCCATCACTGCAGAGGCGAAGACTCGCTCATCACGGTTCACCAAATGCAATCCCATCGTTGCTCGTGTCGTGGAGCGAGCGAAATTCCGTCACTTTTATTATTATTATTACTATCGTCGTCATCGTCAACATCGTCATCATAATTGTTATTACCTATATCGTCGTTGTTGTTGTTGTTGTTGTTGTTGTTGTTGATGTTGTACGCACCCAAGTCTAAGGTAACTTATGAAAAACCGCAACGGACGCATTGTCGATAATATTCTGTATCGTATAATGTCGTACCGACGCACCTGCTGCAGCACACCCGCGACGACGACGCCTTATTGTACCGCTAGGCACGGTATATATACATAAAACAATATTATTATACGGCGTGGCAGGTAGATACGCATAAAATGAGTGGTATACCCCATGGTAACTAAAAATGCAAATGCAACTCGGTCCGAATAATCACCTGCTCGTTATGGAATGGTAGTTTTCGACACGCGTTGCTCTGCGTGATGGGCAAACAATAATATTATAATATTTTAATAATATTACGCCTAGTCCGCTCATATATCAATATTGTATTATATACATTTACGGTCGCGTTACATAACGATAATACAACAGTAGTTGTATTGTGGGTACAGTGTTGTTATATTTCGTGTAGCTGCAGCTATCCGAGTCTTTGATTTAATTTACGACGTGATTGTTTCATAATCGTTAATCAAGAAAGGCATAATATTTTTCTTGTTGCGTGCCAAATATTTTTAATTTTATTACTTTCCCCGTTCCTGTACTTATAAAAATATAATATTACTATTCGCGGTGGAAATTCAAGGTAATACCGACGGGACGGAAAAATAAGAGATATTTTGATTTGTGTAGTGAAGAACTTCAATATAATATTATAATGTGCCCACATAATAAGGTATACATGGTTATGGTAATATATTATATTTTATTATTTATAATATTATATTCAAATTATATTATTATTTTATTATATTTATTATATTTTATTTTATTGGTAATACATTATAATATGGTAATGGTAATAGTGAAAGACCGCAGCGGTTTAATAGCTAAACACATCATATGAAATCAATAAAAAAAAATTGTGTTTATGCGTTACACAGGCTGCCGGCATAAGAAATTTGATTATCGTGTACTTTTTTATTACAACAAATACGAGTATATAGGCAGGTACTTGTTTAGATATGAAGCTTTTGTTGTTGTTAGCATTTTCGTTTTTACAATAAAATTATGTTATTTTTGATTTTTGAATGTATTTTTTATTTTTTTTGCAATACTTACATTTCATTAACCCGTTGTAAAATGTTTTCAATAATTTCAGAATAAACTCAACCTATACAGACTGTGATAAAATATTCACAATTTATTTTCATTGTTGTTTACACAATTGATTATTGTCCAGTTATTTCCAAGAAATATTGCATTGTAACATAAGTAGGTACTTGTAATTTCATTTGAAATGGAACATTATTGCTCTATAGGTACTCGACGTAACACCGTGGACTCTATCACACAATTCCTATTAAACAGTTACTATTACATAAATCAGAAATTCCCAAACTTTTTTTTACATGACCCTAACATTTTAATATCAACTTACCAATACCAAAACATAAATGTTTCTCATTGATATAGATGATAATATGAAATGCCGATTTATTTATTTTTCCATTACCCTCCATAAAAAAACACACCCCGACTTTGGGACCTAGATATTGGCTCGATCGGGATGTGTATTTCTATGTGATTCTAAATGATTTCAATTTAAAATAATTTATTACTCGTTTATTAAACACTTATACACTATAGGTCAAATGTGACGTATCAATAACACGTTTAGAACGATTCGATAACAAACATCTGTTACTAGATTATATCATAATAAATCGAAAACACGGAAACTTCTTTCGGTCTGGGCTACATAAACACGATAATAGGCTCTTTCTTACAGCCGTACTATTGATCTAACCTTTACCAGAACTGTATAGAAATGTCTCAAATCAGAACATTCGGATCCTTACAATTACTGTATCTGTATGGTACATAATATCATCAATTCGTTTCGTTCCAGAGATTGAATCACAACACAAAACTGACATATTATGACAATGATATTATGATTTTTATGTTACGTAGTGCGTTTAGTGAAAACTTAAACGATGGGAATGAAGAAGTAATTATACAAATATTATTATATTATTACAAAGTCAGTTCTATTCGCAAAGATGTAATCAATATATATAATTTCAAATGTAACCATATTATGAACATTTTTTTTTCGTTAAACCATGAATACCTACTACAATTATCTACTTGTGTAATTATGTGCCCCCTTATAATTTGCTATAGATAGATGTAATAAAATAAGTATTATCTAAAATGTATTTTTATTTTATTATCAGAGCTATTTAAAAAAAAATTTAATTGATGATTGTGACTATATTAACTAGTCTAAATTGAATTGGCACCCCTCCTTCTACCATTAAACATTTATGTATTCGCTCTTGTAATCATAATATACAATATTATGTATGTCACTTTTTACGTTTAACCGAGTGTGAATTTCTTTTTCATTTCCATTTTTATATGGCGACTTGCCACGGAAGGGGTTTCCTTGCGGCCCAGTCAAATAATTTATTATTATTATTACTATTATTATTATAATTGTTAAAATCAATACTATATTATTATTTTAGTTTTATTAATATAGGTATTATTTATTTGTATCCTGTAATGTTTTATTTATTATAAGATTACATAGTTAAAAGTTGGTCATGATGAGTCATGACACTTGCAGCTGTAACATACCCTTAAATCGGGCCTGACGCATGGTGAACAGACATTTTACTCTAGATAATTTATTAATCGGGTCGAAAATTGTTTTTGATCCTTTGAAAAACATGTATCGTTAATGTCGATTCGCAGAGAGTGTAAAAGCGTAAACGAATCAGACGTTTTATTGATGGAAATATAACAGCGGACCACGAGAGGGCAAATAATCGAGTCTGGTCTGTGCAGCAGTGCGGTGGTGGTTGCGACTTGCAGTGAAAATGGACTTTGAGAAAACGTGAATTTACTTTTATCTTCACAATCGGATACGACACGTGTATACGACATGTCGAAACCTAATACAGCAGTCCATCTAACAACACGGTCCCCTCTAATACGTTTCCTTTTTTTTCGCTTTCGCCCTACCGCGCTTCAGCCTCCACCACCGTCCTCCACACGTATATTATATTAGGTACCTACATATATATATTATAGTGACGGCGGAGGCTGTAGCTCAAACCGGCGAACAATCGATTCGCAATGATACCAATCATAATAACGATACTGCTGCAACTATGTATATATATACTATACTAATCATAATGATAATAATAATAATAATAATAATAATAATACATGACATTACACAGAGACACACGTATACGGATAATAGTAATAATAGTAATAATAATAGCCTGCAGCAGTGAGTTACGCGTGTATATTATATACGGCGGCAGTCGTGGTGTACAACTGTGGCGGAGGTTTACGTCACGGATCAATTAATATAATATTTTGTATCATAGAGCAAGGGCAGCTGAGCGAAAAGACGACAGCGGCGGCGGCGGCGGTCGTAATAGTGACGGCGTCAATGTCACTGGAACATATGGTACGTCGTCGGCAGCGGCGGCGGAGTCAACAAGGACGACATCTGCGAACAACTATTTTATATATTATTATTATAGTGCTGCTGCAGTACTATTATTTTTATTACTAATATTATTCAAGTAATATAATATTTTTGTCAACACTATATAGAAGAAATGGTCTTGAATAAATAGGTATATGATGGCAACACAAGCAGACGTGGCTAATGTTTTTCTCCGCTTATCGTATCATATTCATTTAATTACACAGACTTTCTTGTCATAATAATATGATAAGCGGAGAAAATCGTTAACTTTGTCAGTGTTATCACACCATTTTCCACACCGAGAACTTATATTAATATTTATTTATTTATTATCAACAATACGGGCGAAGACCAATTATACATAGAAATATGATAACACTAATTAAAATTTATAATAAGAATAACAAAAAAATAATATAGACATAACTATTTAACCTTTCATAAAAAAGTGAATAACAACGAATAGAAAAAAAAAACGAAAAATACTAAAAAAATGATGGATCACTATTATACACAACACATTTTATTAACATTGTTTTCTCAGAATTTTAAAACCCAACACACAAAACGTACCTAAACATATTATTATTATTATCGTTATTCGGCCAATAAGGTGATGTTCGGTGATCACAAATCACACGACCAGCGTGCCTTACGTATTATATTATTATCTGTGTTGCTCGGAGCGGCTACAACGATTTTGCGTACATTTATACCAAATGTTAAATTATTTCATATGTAATAGTAAACGTGTAAATCGTGACCAACCTACCTGAGTCCAATAGTCGAATAAATTTACCAAGCATGTGTCCTAAAGCGGCGAACACTGCAGTAGTTAAACAAAAATACATTGTCAAGACTAAATAATTTTAACTCGGCTATTGATGACTATTGACTACCACATACTTACAGAATAATTCATTGACATCAGCATTAAATGCCGAACATATCGATTTCCTGAAGGCAGACAATTAAACGTACATAATAATTAGAAAGAATCCTACATACCTAATATTATATTCCCACAAAATCTAATTTTAATGCATTAATGTCTAAAAGTTTTAGAATCCGTCGTCATTTCGGTAACATGCTTTCAAAACAAATATAAATATTCCATTCTTATATTCACTGTATTACTATACCATAAAAGTATATATTTTCTGAAGATCGTCTACTCGATTAAACTCTTATATTGAATAATCAAACGTTAAAAGTCAAAACTATCAACGATTTCAGCAAATAAAAATATTTTGTAAACTACTTTCTAAATGTGTTAAACGCTCGGGAGATCACCACTATTTTCCCTACCTAAAATATGTCTTCGATCCTTCTAACTTTATTAATTACTTTGATAATCATCCAATTAACTACAGTGACTGAGTAGCTTATAAAAACACACAACGCACATGTACCCTGGTTTGCGTATTGATCACGAATCAAATATACAAAATAATTGTAAGTATATTATCCAACCCGAACGATATTTAGAATATAAATCAAGCAGACACTTTGTTAAAATATGATTAGACCTACTAAACAATATTCCACAAACCGTAATAAATTGTAAAACTAATTAAAAATATTAACAACTGATCAACGTATATTTAACTAGCCATAATTACCAAAAATGATTTGTATTTTCTACTCTTCTCTTTATCTTTATTTCATTATGTAAAATAATCGTTTAAATTAATTAAATTGGTGGTACATTTATTTTGTACTATCAACGAATTGTTATTAATAAATGTATTAATTTAAATAAATTTAAGACTAACTTTTAGTTTTTTGTAGTTTTATGTATACCTACCGTAATAAAAAAAGGTCAAAAATGTTATGATGTTATTAAATTTTAATTTAGGAAACGTTTATAATACAATGTAGAATTTTGATAAATATGTATTATATGTAAATGATTAGAAATTCTAATTTCACCGATACGAGGCTCACGCCTCAATAGAGACTAGTGCCAAATTATTTTATATTTTATTGATATTTTTTTAGTAATATTGAAAAATATGTGATGTAATCAACTATTTTATATTTCTGTCTATTTTGCCCAATAAATTATTACCGTTAATAAATAAGTGAAAGAACAACTATTATGATTCGACCATCAACATTTGCAGAAAAAAAAATCACCAGATCCATAAGTAAAATATAGTAATCATTTAATAAAGTAAATTTCGGTACAGGTACAATTGAGTGCTTAACATTTTTAATATTTTCAAAATAACACATTTAAAGTACAAAATAAAAACACTTTTTTAAATTATTTTGAAAATCCATATTATCCATCCGTAATCATTAAAAAAAATATATATACGTATAATGCCATAAGATACACTCTGTGTCTCAGCATGAATATAATATGGTAAACCGTTGAAGCATTTATAAAGTGTGCACGCGTTGTCGACAGATTGCTTGTGCATAATATTAAAAGTAAAATAACGTGACGTTTATAAACATTTGATATGAGAAGTTTCACTTTTATTTTCTTTTTTTGAAAAATCACATGCTCACATGCATTTCTATACGGCGTGTAATCTGAATTCGAGTGGTGGTGGGTTTAATCAAATTGAGTACGTCAAAACGGATGGAGCTATTTTTCACGAGACCTTGGAATGCTAAAATAGCGTCGAGAGAACATGAACATTTTAAAACTGTAAATATATGTTATTATACTATAATAAAAAATGTGTTACTGCAGTATCGGTTTGAAAATAAAACAAATAGGCAAGTCGCGTAGGTATATTATGTATAATAGGCTGTCAAATTAATGGATAATAAATTCACAACTCGGTTGTTTACAACGCAAAAAAAAAACGAGGTAAAAGTCCAAAGTTAGTTCACATTTTTATAAAACCCACCGAAAAAAAAACAAAGCACTTTAATTAGTTAAGTAATTGTTGGTTACACGATGGACTTATATGACACAGGTGTGACGTATCGGTTTGGTGTATTGTCAACATACGAGTGTAGCAGTACATTATGATTTAGCAAAAGTTATCAGATATGTAATTAACTGCGATTTAATTCAACTAAGTTAATATGTATAGAGTAAAATTAATTTAATAATATATTTAAGTTAAACGTTTAGTTAAAATGTTAAAATATATTTACATTTAACTAATAACTTGTTATATGGCCCATGCCACAAATTGCCACCATGCCACAAATTGACTCGAACGAAAATGATGCAGGTCGTTTCAAATTATATTAATATTATTGCTCGAATGCTGCGAGAAAAGAAAATGTTAGAGTAAAATGCAAGAATAAAATCGTTTAAAAGGAATCTAATTTACTTAGGAAATAAATTAACTTAGGTAACACGAGTAGTAAGGATTTATTACGGCAAATGTTTGTATGTGAAGTTAAACTATCAGTTAGGTGGACACAATATGCAATTATTTGTATCGTAGACTTTTTATTTAAAAAGTTTCAATTACAGTATAATGAAGGTTGCTAAAATGTAACATCTGCAAAAATATATTAAAGTAGGTATTAAAACTTTTTAAACTTTAAGTTTATTTTTGGCTAGTATATTATAATACATTTTATCAATATCCAAAAGTGAAATAATTTTCACTCTTAAAAAGTTGAAATTGATTTTTGATTGGATTTAACCATTTTAATGTTCTAATGTAATTTAAGGAAATAATCTAGATACACTTGAACGTTGTTTAGAATAACAATATTATTAGGGATTTAATTACGAAACGGTATTTACTTCGGTAGACTAATGTAATATAATAATCATTATTATATTATGCTTGATTATTTTTTTTATTTATCTACTTATTACTTACCTACATTTAGGAAAATCATATTTCATTATATTATAGACTTTATACATATTATCTATATTAAAAAAAAAATAATAATCAAATGTTTGTTTATTTTAAATTACAATTTGTTTTATTTTTAAGTTTAAACAATCTGAATTTTAAGGAAGTATTTTAAATTATGTATTTTTATAATGCAAAATTAAAATAATCATGTTTTAAAGCAAAATATAATTTTTGGTGTACATAACCAGTAACCACTTTTAATTAATTTACCATAATGTGGTTTTATGATATTTTCAGCGTTAAAATAGTTTTGAATAAAAAGTCAAAAGTATGTCTTGCTACTGTTATTTTTATTTGTCTCTTTATTTTAAATATATGCAATTATATTAATGGCCCTAATTTATAATATAATAATGCTTAAAAATAAGTAATTAAAAAACTAATTTTTCATTAAAAATAATAATAATTTATTATAATATTAATTATTATTATCATTATCATTATTAATAATTTGTTTAAAACCAAATTAGTATATAATATTATAATAATGATAATCAATAACACTGAAGTAATAATCAAACAATTTTGGAGTTTAGTTTGTTAAGTACGAGTATACAATTAAATTCAACTGAAATTGATTTATTATTACATAGTAATGAATAATGATAATATGTTATCAAATTCCTCTCATTCCATTCTTATTTGTTTATTATACTCTAAAGCAATTATTTAAATTAATAATATTATGCACAAGTGTTCAATTATTATCGATATTAATTAGTTTTTAAATACCCACAACGATAAATTATAAAAAAACAAACAAATCGTTGTGAGCACAAATAACTGTACCATTCTGTTAAATGTATGTACGTATATTATAAACCTTAGTATGTACGCTTGGTAAAGGAAAAAAGGAAACCTGACAGGTGAAAGACGGTTTGTAATAAAATACCATCATTTTCCATATATTAATGGTGATTATATGATCTACAACAGCTACTAGATTAAAAAACAATTATTATAAGGTTGTTGCAGCTACACAACGATGATCGGTGATTTCTGTCATTCGTGATGAAAACTAATTTTATCTTACCTACATATTTATTTTAATGATTAAAAAAAATATTATAGAACAATGCTTAAGCTATTTACATTAGATTTTGAATGTATAAACTATGAATCTATTGATTTGACTCTGATTTTTTTTCGTGTCTCACACTTTTTGGTAAAAAAAATTGATCTGGTTGATATTTTGAGGGTCAAAAGTCCAATTACATAAAAAAGGGGTCCTGGAAATTGTTGACAAAATCGATTTTGTTTTAATTCAAAAATAAATGACTGCTTGACTTGGACATTTCTTGGAAATTTTCATCAAATATTTGCATTTACTAAAAAAGATAATTTTCAAATTGTTTTGGTTCTTTTTGTGCATTTTCAAGATATTGTTTGAAATTGTCTACTTTTTTAGTTGATTTTCGTTTTATGTATGATACAATATTTGTTTGTGAGTAAAAAAACTTATTTAATAACTTGTAAAAAAAAGGTACTTCTTACTTAGTTTTTACCATAATTTAGTATCAAAAGTACAAAATATGCATAATTTTTCAGTCATTTCAAGTTTGAGTTTTGACAAATTAGGGTACACAAACATTAATAATATTTCAAGTAAAAAAAAATTGAGACATCTATTAGAGTTATGATGCAGACTCGAAAATGTTTCCATTATGTTGACTTCATACAATTTTAAAAATAAATTCATTTTAAATATATTTGATTGTAAATAATAACTATACTAACTATTTGATTTACTATATTCAATCTATTGTGTACAATCAACTATGGTAAACATTTAATTTTAATAATATATTATTACTGAACAACTTGAGAACTTTCAAAGTACTTAATATTGTAAATACGCGAAATTAATTCATCGCTTTGTCGTTATATTATTCATCTGATTTTGCCCAAATCAAATATAATATATTTTAATCTATATATTATTACACAATTCAACGATTTAACGACCATCCGCCACTAAAGTTTTTTAACAATTGATAACAAATATTATTCCATCAGCTGCTCAGACGAATGCAGTGCGCCACGGACGCTGTAGGCTCATATTATATTGCATTCGTTATTCCACTTTCGGAGAAGTTTACTTTGGTTCCTCGAAGATATTTGGTGATAAACTGATAAAATATACAAACAAAAAACCATCAAAACTACACTTGTTATAGATCTGTAAGATAAAAAATTTTTATTTTCGTTTTTCACTTATCCATTATAATATTATAAATATTAGATTACAACAAAATTAAGCGTGTTGTTGTGGACAACCATAGAGTATTACTCTGTGTGAACAACACACTTTCGCAGAGATAAAATCACTAAAATTAAACTAATCTCTAAAGAAACGAAAAAGGATTTTTAAAAAGACAATAACGTGTACTGCATTGCCGAAATATCGTTATTAGTAATTTAGCCAACTATAGTAAAATAATACGGTAGCATATTTAGGAAACTTTGTATAATATAATACGATTTGGATTCCTAGTTATACATATAATATATTATAAGTCACAGAATCGGAAAATGTATCATTTTTATTATTTATACGAAACTAAAATGTTCGAATTGATAAAACCGATATTGTGCAAACCAAACTGGAAAGTTTTTTTGCAATAATTAATAGGTACTAAAATTTTATCTGCGTAGCTAACAATACTATTATTGCGTGTACCGTTGTATACCTACGTGTTTTCACTTGGGAATCGATTGTGTCGACCGTATATATAAATTCAGTAGAGCTCGATATTAGGATTTTTATTTTACCGTACACACGGTGAATATTAGGAAAACAGTACAAAAATGACACTGGCGAAGAGCTGCGAGTTCACCCTAAGGGCGGGGGCAGTGATCATTATACTCGAGTTGATTACGAAATTTCTGTGAACCATAAACTAACCCATTAGAGGTGTCTAACGCAATAAATTGTCACCATTTGCATAAAAATGTACCCGAGTGAACGAATTTTTTTATGGTAGCTTATAAAAGTTTTTTCTCTATCCGCCCCGTGTGCTTTATAGGTGTAATATAACGATTTTATTTACACCCTCAGTAAAGTGTGAAATTGCGTTTTTTTAACTGGGTAAATGTGAGCTCTAAAGTGGTCAGTATAGCTTTCCAATGACCCAAAACCCATATTGAACGTGATTTAATTTCGATATTCATTACGGTTACTGTAAAATTCAAAACGTTTGTAACACATTGTACGCAATATTAGTACGTACCAAAATATATAATCAATAAATCAAACAGTATTTAATTTTTTTTTTTTTTTGTTAGCCAAGCTAAGAATATTATACTGGCTTTAAAATGATATATTTTTATTTTTGTGTCTTTCATCACGTTTTGGAGCTTATTATTTAAAATATATACTTTTTCATCTTAGAGTGTGGTTTTTGGTTACAAATTGTATCTAGTCTGTACTTAAAGGGGTAAAAAATTCATAGTTATTATCAAACAATATGGGAAAAACAAGAAAAAAATATAGTTTATCTAATTTGAATATATTTCATTATATGCAACACAAATTTTCAACAAAACTGATTTTGTATTCGATGTAGTTTGAAAAGTAATAACCGTAGATACTTGACATTTTTACTAAATATTTACATAAGTCCAAATCTTGGAAATTTAATGTAAAGAGATCCATAAGTTGTTCTTTATCAAAAATAAATGGCAACATTTCTTTTATTTGTGTTTGAAGTTGAAATTTTGACGAAATTATTTAGATTTTTAATCGTATATTAATAATTATTTCTCATATACTATTTTTGTTATTTTGTTGTAAACCGAAAATATTAAACAAACACACTCAAAACATTCTAATATTCATTAACTTTTTTTTTATTATCAATGAAATTTTCAAAATTATTGGACTACTATTATGTTATTTATACCGTGTTCCTGTTCAAACCTTTCTAAGGTATGTCGGATTTATTTAATTTGAGGTTAATAAAAATAATATATAATATGATACCTAAATAATATTATTATTATTATATAATATATTATGTTAAATTTTCTGCAAAATATTAGTTAACATACTGTAATAATAATATAAACTATAAAATATCCTTAGAAATATACGCTGACACTGCTCAGAATTGTTTTTCATACGCAATGATTTATTATTGAATCAAAATTCAAAATGCAAAATTTTATTTACTGTGAATTACTCAATGACGGTATAAATGTGAAAAATGTATAATGTGCAATTCGAGGTATTTAAGTTATTTTCAATTGCAACTAATGATTGCCTCACCTTATAACTATTAAACTATCATATATTATACTATCTAATATCTATCATACAGTTTTGGGAAATTTCGCAAAAGCATTATGAAGATTAAATTCATTTTTATGACGATTGAAATTGAATTATATTTGTGTGTATTGGAATTATCCATTAATAGTTAAATACAGCAAACAGAGAGATGATTATAAATTATTTAGAATAATCTACTTAAACGGGGTTAAAAACTATTCACATGTAAAAACCCGTTTTAATCTCTTCAGCATTTGAAGTGTACAAAGAACTTATTTATTTATAAATATTTTGTAGTATACCTACATATTCAAACTTTTAAAGATCGTTTAGAATTCATAAGCCGTTGAATGCAATCGAAATATTCACAAGGGAAAGCAATCGGGATCACTCGACGTGAACATGGTTCTAGAAGTGAACATGGAACAACCTTCAATTTTCTCTCGCAAGTGTATCGTTATTATTTACATAATTGGATAATTTTATGTCTAACGTACATGGATATACACACTATACAGTATACGGTGCTAGTATAGCAGTAAATACCGGATGTCCCACCTGGAGCAGGACATCCGTTCTTTGGACGATGATTTTTTTTCATTTTTTCTTTTTCATACCTGGTCGCTGCAGATACCATTTTTATATTCCGAGCGCGCGTCCACTGGAACAGAACTGAACTGAATCGGTCGTCAACGGTGAACGTTCAAAATGGAAAATGTGAAAAATCGGTTTAGATAGAAGTGGTAGGTGGTAAACACGGTACATCGACTCGTCCGGCGCAGGTCTGCAGGCTGCAAAGAGGTTAATCACACAAGAAACAAGAATCAAAGTACCCAATAATATAATGATATTATGAATTATTCAGCATGTGATATTATACACACACCACAGGCGATGAACTACAGAACATCTATTTTGACATAATTCGGTACGCACTGCGTTCCGGAGCGGATTTTATGGCTTCTTTTTTTTCTTTCACTTTATCGACATATAATACGTAAATCCCATCCGCAGCTTACTGACGTACACATAATAATATATTTCTTTATATTTACATAAACGCACAAGATCCATATACAAACGCAGGTAGTAATACATTAGTTTTTATGTACCGGTAATTCCGTCATCGTGTTCGGCCGTTAATTTCACCTTTAACTTGACCGTAAAATACTAAAGCTGCTACTATTATACGGGCGAGTGTTATTGTGTGCTGGTCGCTAGTCGTAACGAACGAAAGATATATTTCAGTAAGCGTACGTAACACACACTTGTTTACACATAACACGCGCGCACTATATAGTATTATGTAGATAATGTTTTACCACTGGATCGTAAAAACTCGTATTTTGTTGTATAATATTAAAATACAAATGTCAGTATCTTTAAAACGTACTAGAAACAACTAGTGTTGTCGCACTCGACTGCTCGAGGTATGTTCAGTCATATACTTTGATCAACCGTCTGACTCGCGCTAACTGTTGACTAAATATTATTCCTCGTGATTCGCACAGAAAACAATAATAATAATTATTGTTATCCTCCCGAATTCCTGTGCACGGTGGGAAATATTAATACGTTCATACGTGGGGCATAATATTAGTAGACCATACTCGCGTTGATGTGCAATTTCGTATTGTAAAGTCTATTCGAGTTAAGTTTTAGATATTTAGCATCCAACATTTTGATCGTTAAGACAAAATTAGATAAAATTATTTTCTTTATTTAGCTTTGGACTGACAACTAATATTATGTTATTATATTATTGTATTTGAATTTGTTTGATTCTCGTGTTTAAATATATATGTAAAATAAAACAGAATTATATAGATATATTTGTTTAATATTGTCACAAATATATGAATACTTAAAAAAAAAATCATCAATTTTTTTCTAACAATTTTCTTTTGTATTTTATTATGATTTTCAAATGACAGCTGTGACAATGCTATTTTGAAAGGGACTAACAATTGAATTTTAAACGTGGTGTAGAAACTATTATTTAACTAATATTTTACACTTACAGGAACCGGCGCATAAATATTTATATATTTGCTTTGTCCCGTGTAGGAACCTAAATACGCCCTGACGTATGTCGTTTTATTACATATATTCGAAAATGTAGGAAGTCATTTGAGTTATCCGATTTCAGACAGAAATATTATACATGTTGAGGTTTTATTTTTTAAAATTATTATCTTAAACTAATGACTTTAATTTGAGAAAAAATTTCCACTCAGAAATATGTAAAAATTAAAATCTTGAAATTTGATATCACATAAGTAGTTATAGTCATATAATGTTATGTATCATGGGGAACCACAGATCCCGCTGAGGGTTACTAGTGTGTGTGTGTGTGTGTGTGTGTGTGTGTGTGTCTGTGTATGCAGCCATGGAGAACCATCGCCGCCGTTCGTTTCGGAGACGAATGATTGATTAGTCTAGTCTCGCTGCGCGGTGTACACGCATACACGTACACGAACCGTGTAATTAATCGCCGGTGTTCTGGAAGACGTCCATCTCGTCGTCGTCGTATAGGGGCGAACCTTTTTTTCTTCTTCTCCCCGACATCCTTGGAAACGTAGTCTCTTCCCCGTCGCCTCCTACCCGCCAACCCCGCCCACCCCGTCATCGAGTATATGGTTCGTTAATGTGTATAATATATAATAATAAGAATAACACAGTACAATTTATATAGGTGTAGCTGGTATACTATATTGTAATAGTCGTCGCGGTCGCGGTCGTCGTTCCCCATTCATGACGGGTATTTTACGGTCAGGGTTGCACCGGCGACCGACCGACCGACCGACCGGCCGACCGACGAGACGAGACTCGTTGAATCGTTCACACACCGTGGATAATAGCCGTGGTCGGCCGTGGAAATGATGAAAATGTAATCGAGAAACAAAATCTGAGTACGAGCGCTCACTGCTGCAGTACCTATGTATAATAATTACCTACTATAATGATATTACAATACTCCGACGTGATCCGGACTGGTCAATAAACAAAAGTTTAGTCCGTTTCTAGGAGGGTTCAAATAAAGCTTAGGTACATACAAATAGACTTGTTTCGCATACCCCGCATTCCTCTAACGTTGTTTTAAGTTTTTTGTTTGTCCCATTTTTTAATATTCATTAATAGTATAATTTATGTAATAAACAATTACACTAATTAATAAAATATATTATAAACTACAGTTAAATACTTCTAATAAAATAGAAATTATCAAAAATGTGTTTAGTTGTTTAGTGAATGGCTGAAATAAGGGTATATTTCTGGAACTCCTGATGACAAATGCCTCTGAGATAAAAACTGTTGACTCCAAAAATAGACCAAACTAAAATCCAGTTTATAAACATTTTTTAAATAATTACAAATCGTTTCGATATGACGAGCTATAAAATAATAATAATCATAACATAGAAGACATTTTAGGGAGCTTTGAAATTATTCGATTTGCCACGAAACCCCTCTTCACACTTGCCATGGACTGGTCTCGTATAACAGGCTCGCAAGCCAGTAATTTTCGAGTCCTGCGAAACTGCAGCACTAATTATACACCGATATAATTTTCACACCAAGAACACGCACACAACAACCTTCGCACGAAATTTCTGAAACGTCTGAGACACACTATATGCACTGTACCGTACATATATTTTATGTTTGTGCAATGTATACGTTTTAATATATTCTGTACGAGCTGCACCGCACCCGGGTTAACACTGCCCTCTCCCGATGCAATCCACCTGCCAACCATAATAATATTCCTTCGGATTTCGAACCGAATATTTCCACAGTCATATGTATATAAGTCGTCTTCTCGATTACCCAGTCATACAAATATGTAACTATACTGGTATTTGTACTAAAAAAAATTGAACGAACTCACGTGGGTTTACCGCAGTTATAATATTGATGCCTATTATGTACAGGGTGTGACAGACAAACCTGACAAATGAAAAATAATAAATTGGTACTAGTTAAACGTATAAAAAAAATTATGAAAATTATACAGATAATAAATGATTTATAATATAAAGAATATTTTGAAAAAAGTTATTACGTTTTGAGTTAGTTTACTCAAAAAAAAAGAATGTATTACAATTTAACATTGTTAATTTTCAATATTAAAAAATTAAAGTTTTAAATATTGATTGGAACAAAGATTCCACTGGTTACTTCATTTGTCAGAACATTCTGCACACCAGTGGCGGCTTGAACTTTTTTTCCCTCGAATCACTTTTAATATTTTGAGTTACACCACCCACCGTTAAAAAATTGTCTCTACCCTCCGAGGAGTGAATATACTTTTAGGTTGTGTAAGTGGTTAAATAATCGGTTCTTAATATTTGGTACCCACAGTAAATCGCGGAAGTGAAAATTCAAGCAATAAGTTACATCTGTTTTCGTAATAACCTACCAATATAATAAAATGTTATCGATGAAAGAATATTAATAAATTCAATATTTCTATTCAATCCTTTACCAAGCTTTAGCTTAAGGTACAATAATTGTCTGTTACTGCGATGTAGGTGCGATTTATGCAGAGTACACGTGTACGGCTAAACATTATAATTATAATTTAATTATCATCAACCTTTAAAATTTGTTCAAATTACATTTTCCAACCATAGGACACCCACTAATATTTTTGTGAATCATGAGATTCATATTACCTCCTTCGAGCCGCCACTGCTGCACACTGACCTCGCCATGTATGAGAGGCTGAAGTCGACCAACTACTACATTTTTTCAATACAACTTACGAGCACTTTAAATTAATCAATAATGTTGACTTCTGAGATATTCTTTTTGAAGATTCTTTGACATCCATCACACACCGAATGCAAATTATTTCGTACGTCAATAACAGCAATGGATTTGGATGCGCTCAAATAAGACAGTTCAGGACTTACGTCATCTCTCTTTAAATACGACATGTAGTCTAGTTGACGGCTACCCAATTTTTTCCAATGTGATTTGAGTGTTGAAGAAGGATGGAAAATACGCAGGATGGGTAAGAGTGAGATACACAAATAGAACGATAGTAAAATAAATCGATAGTTAACGAGTTGTTTTTAATCAAAAACCAAATTAATTTAAAACCACGAATAATAATTAACTAAGACGATCGTTACATAAACTTTATATTATATAACTACGCAATATATTAAATGAAAAAAAATAATTAAAAGGAAGAGTCATAAAAAATGAAGCACATTCGAGAAACAATGAAACATTATATATTACAAAAATAACAAGCGTAGAAAAATTATAAAAAGTCCATTATTCGAAAATAAAACTGCAGTATTCAGCTTATTACGTAAAATTATTAAACTAATATTGTACAATTAAATATGAGGTTTGAAGAAATTATTATTATTATTTGTTTTTCTATTAATAACATTTATAGGCAATTTTAGCATATTTATTGGTCATAATATTATATAATAATATATTGTGATGTCATATTTACATTAATTAAAATGTTAACTGTTTATACTATTAACATTGTATGTAAAAACGAAAAATAAGAAATTATAAAATCAATAATTTAACTAAATCTATGATTGCTATAATCTTATTCGTAAAAGCTTACCACATATTTCATAAATGAGTAATTTTAAATCGACTCCAGACAATTTAAAATTTGAATCGAATTTAAATTATATTCAGATCAATATTTATATTTTCATTCAAAAATATCGTTTATAGTGGTAAATATTTGAGTCATAGATTTGTTAAACGGACAAGATAGTTTTGATAAGACATTCATTTTAATCAATTTGAAGTTAAAATTTGAACGAAATCAGTTCTAACGAACGATTATTTAAAAATATTATTCGTGGGTACTCGAAACTTTTAACTCAGATTATTATATTTTATACACACAATGACATTTTTAAGTGCAGTGTTATTGGAAAAAACGAATTCAACGTACCGCATTATATTACTAATTGTAAAATTAATTACTATAGTAGAAATATTATTATATCATAAAATATACTTAGTAATATATATAGGCTAACGAAACGTCTTTCGTACATAGGTCCAATGATTTATCATTGAACTCAGATTTAACACGTCCACTACAATGACCTACTCAATGACGAAGTACACTCGACACCTACTGTACAGTAGATGTTACTTACTTTTTATGTATTTAAATACCATGATTTAAAACTATACCTACTAGTATGCCTGTAGTTAAATAGAGTGTTTAACTCGAATAATTGTAGATTTTCAACAGGTAGTTCGTTTTCTATCTATTATGTCAAGAAATTGTATATTTATTTTGTTTCATTGCATTTGAGCATATACTTTGTGTAATGTGTATAGTTATTATTTAACAGTTTGAAATGTTAAAAGAGTAATTATAGGTACCTATAATACTTCTAATATAGTCGAACTTTGGCCCAACGTTGCATAGGTCGAAAGTTGAACTACGAAGATGTCATGTATCAATCACTGGTAATTCTTGTTAAACATGAAATTTAATATTTCAAAAACTGGATCAAACGGTTTTATTGTTATTGATTTGTCAAATAAATATATGATAAGCAAGTGTGCATATGCATAGTGCCGAGCCAATTTACTAGAGTTCCTTGACACACTGTTGTTATAGCACACTGCACTGATATACAGGATATGGACATGGTGAAATATGGTTTTAATTGGAGACTATAATATTATATCGTATAATATAAGGATTCTAGTTTCTCTAACATTGAACTATTTGCATCAGTCGCTTGCACAGTTGCACATGCGTAAGTATAAGATGCAAGTGTGTCGTGTGTGTGTGTGTGTGTGTGTGTGAAATTATTGCTGCTGCCGGGCAGAATCGCTCGGTGGACGAGTGTCGAAATAATTTTTTTCTGAATTTATTATCATAATAATATTATGTTACTATTGTATAATATTATGGGAATCGTCAGATGTATTAAATTATTATGATATCTATAGGCTCAACGTAGAAACGTTCCGTCGTGTTTATAATGCGAAGAAATATAATATTAATATAATGCCTAGCTAGATGAAGTCAGGATGTTGGGGGGGGGGGGGACAATTAAGTACTTATAAATCAACCAAATTATATTACACCACCACGCGCGGAGGAACAATCTCCATAAAAGTGTCCACCTTCGGACTCTCGCAGGAGACTGCGGCCTACAATCCGAGAGCTACTTCTCGATGCTGCTGCAGCTGTGCAAGGACGACGTCCGTCCGACTGCGCATCTATAAACTGCAGCCAGTTTACGATGTATTGTAAAATATTATGGTATAATAAACCTGTGCAGATGTTTTCGATCGGAAGACACCTGCACACAGCTGTTCGCGCGATATCCAAATAATATTATTGTGCTACTATGGTGATCGACATAATATGCGGGGCACGAGTTTGCGTCAAAATCGGTATCATCGTGGACCCTACAAATTTTCGAATTTTGCAAAACTGTGCCGTATAATAATATTATTATAATACGTGTCTGATGATAATGTTAAAGTGATAATATTATACGATGTTTATTATCGTATTAGCAGGTACACTGTTTAGACCAATATGTTCGTCGGCATCGTCGACTATCCACGACCTCGTCGTATATATTATTATAATATTCTATTACAAACTCGATTTCGTTATCAATAATATTATTATTGCCTGGTATTTAGGTGCAGCGCGACAAAATTAAGGTCTCATGATCGTAAATACCTACTTCAGATTCTGTGGTCGGTGGTTTTGGAGTGAAATATTATTGTGTCTATAATATATACACGCCTCGGCAGCCACTCCGTGTAGAAGGTAATATTCCATTTACATATTTTTTACATACCTACCAGATAAATTAATATGATAAACTCTGCTATTTCAAAATAACTCAAACTAAATGTAGATATAATATGTTTTCTAGCAAGTATCTAATTAATTATATTGTCTGGTGGATCTAGCATACGCATATGGACAAGCACACGTCATTAACATTTCTCAAGGCTTAAAATGTGTTCTAGGAATTTTCGGAAATATATTATATTATCATAAATGTATGCATAAAATAATTATACCGACTATGTATACCTACGTTTTCCTTGGGAATCAATATATTATATTATTACGCCCGCCTGAGGTACATCAAAATCGGCCATTGTCAGCGACGATTACATCATTTTCGCTTTTTTTCTTCTTCACAATTAATATGTTTATGTATGTGTTACTGTTGAATTTAATCGCATTCGATTGTATAATCGGCGTGTACCTACTTATATAAATATGAACACAGGTAATTAATTCAGTAATATTTAAAATCTAATGAATAATAATAATATGTTACACAGCACTGAGTGTGTTGAACGTAACAACAATTATTTTACTTTATTATGGTAAAATTATAAAAAATAAATTTAAAAAAACCAACGTTTTTACGTAGGTATTATGTAACCGCATTTAATTGATACGTCGCCACATGGCAACACAATATCACACCATAAATCGTGCCGACGATATTATAATGGTGTATGCTATCGATCCGCTTTAGATGGATTGTACAGAGCATCATAGACGTCCATGAAAGATCTAGAATGTATATTTCGTAGAATAATGTCAAGAATCAAAAGGGATTTAGGATATTATGAAACCATCAACCGTAAAGACCCGAATGAATGCTCTAAATAATTATTACGACCGGGCATGATAGAAATGTTGCTTTACGACTCCTTACATTATAATTAATACTAGGCCAGAATTGGTCGAAGACAATATTTGTTATCATTCAAAAGAGTTGCAGTAAAAAGTAAATAATAATCAAAAACAATACAAAGTCAAAGTATGTAGTAAGCAGGTATGTAAAATGTTGTTAAATTTATCAAATAGTTTCAAGATGTAACAAATAAGTAATAATAATAGTTGTAATCATTATTAATTTTAAACCACGGCATATCAAATACAATAGTTAATTTAAATATAGTCAGTTAAGTATAAAACTAGTGTTACAGCATGTTCATTTCGATTCCGTATTTTTGTCTGGTTTAGGGGAGTGGATGGGGTTATAAAAAACAATAAAGCCAGATATATTAATTAATGTACCTACGTATAAATTTCAATGAAATCGTGTAAATAGACTCAAATATTTAGGTTAAGGTTCTTGAATTACAATAATACTGATACAATACATTATTATATTATAGTGCTCAAGGATCTAGTGTTTGTATTTTGAATTATTTAATAATGGTTATAATATTGTAAGTGATATATTTCACAGCCCTCGTACGACGGTCATATTATAACAAAATCGATCCGAAGGATATTTGAGTGATTATTAATTGTTGGGGTATTCGGTGGATTGCCAACTGATGAATAGAACATGTTTTTCGTGTGAAAAGTATATATTTTCATACGCACGTTAGACACTAAAAACTTATCGATCAAATTAAGTATTTAAAATTGTTTATACAAGTTTGTATTTTCTCATATTGTGTTATTTAGATCAGCGCACCTCAAAAATTTTTGTCATGAGACCACCTAAATTTAATGTAAAATTTTCAAGCACCCGCCCCCCTAAGTTCTAGAATTATTGTTTGCCTAAAAAATTACTGATAAGTGATAAGTAAAAAAAAAAACGTCTTCGTTGAATAAAAAGTTGCTAGAACTAAGCTAACTAAGCATATGGTGGACCATAGTAGTGTAGAATTGTTTTTATTATAAAAATAAAAATATAGGGAATTATGTTTTCTTAATTATATACTAAAATTAAATTGTTTGACACATACTCATACACACTGCCGATTAGATTACTAAACTAAATAGTTAATAAATAAGTACTTAAAACAAAATAAATATATCCAAATATCAAGACCACCGGTTTGAGAAACACTAATATTTAGTTCATAATAACAACACTTTTAAGCAAATTTTGAGTTTACTTATCAAAAATTGACTTTGATTTTTGTTTATTATTCAACAGCTCTTTTGGCTTTTTAAGATAAATAAACTAAAAAGTTTATTTTGGAATCTAAAGTAAATTTAATACTAAGACGTTCAAATTCGTTAACAACACCAAAATTAATAAAATATTTTATTTTTATACCTGAGGCTTGAAAATGTAACACGTATTGATTCCTCTTATAAGTTGATCTTGCTGGAATTTGAAATAATCATTTTATGTAGAGCCACGTCTAACATGTTGGTCATAATATATTATGAATAGTATAACTGTCCGCTATTCCTAAAAGCTGATGAGTGGATTGACCTAGGTTCATTTGTTCACTATAATATACCTTTACGTAGTTCGGTCAAAAAGTCACTGGTCAAACGTGGATTTAACCAAAAGCAAATTGTAAATTTGGTGAGCGAAAAGACAAAGATTACGTATAACTTGTACGAATCATCTCAAACAACGTCGATAGCTTGCTGTAGCCGTGTTATACATATATTACATATATAATAAGTTTAATTTTAAAAAACAAAATTTTTAGGAGCCGCTTTCTCGTGGAATTTCGTCCTAGCCAGCACGGAGTATCACTTCGATCTACCGACGAAAGTCATCCCCGTCGACGGATGCAGCCAAAACGGTAAACGTCGGTGTTAATTTTTTTTTTTTTTGGAAATTTCGTGACGGGAAGTGAATATTGCAGTACCTTTATACTAAAAACTATTTTATCGGAACCGTCGTCGCTATTGGCCGGGTATCGCACGTGCGCCGGAAACGAGTCCTCGAGATATCCACTCGAGTTTTACTTTTCTACACTTCGCCTGACCTCACGTTTTTGTTTCTGTTATTTTTTATTATTATTATTATTATTTCATCTCCGTCTATTCCGACTCAATAAATCTGTCTATAACGAAGTCGACACTGCTGCTGCTGCTGCTGGGTTACGCTTGCCGTGGTGTTATGTCAACTGCGTCTAATTTATCGGCGAAACACACGCGGGACCGTCCGGACGCTGAACCGTGTCCGCCCAGGAGAAGATTTTCGTGTCCTGCCTTGTTCCGACGTAAGAAACGCGCACGCACTCTCTCTCTATCACACGTACGCACACGCACGCACACGCACGCACACACACACACACACACACACGCGTCAATTACTATTATACACAGACGGTCGGCACTGCCCGTCTCTCCGCTCCCTCAGCCGCGTGTAAGCACTGATCCCGACCTTGGCATACCGCTTTGGAATATCACCACCGGAAAAGATTTTCGTCGTGGAAAAGAGAGAGAAAAAAAAACGTAATAATACCGTAAACAGCGAAGGCATTATAATTATCTCGTTCAATTCCCTCGGCCCATTACCGCGGCGGCGGCGGCGTATCACACCTAACGATTATATTATTATCCGTGGTCCGTTAAAAGTAGTTATTTTTATTATATTATGATATTGTACATGTTTATCATTTTTTTTTTCTACCTAGGTACTCCAAAGTTGTATGTCGAACGTTTTTAATGTGTGATTGTTTTTTTCTTTTCTATCTCGTATGTTTCTCCACGTCTTGTTGTGTGGTGTGAGTTTTCGTCGTTTTTGGGGTCTCGAGTGCGGATATATCATCCAACAATCAAATCGATTTTCGTCGTTCGAAAAAAAAAAATAACAACACTATGGACACGAATAAAAATAAAAATAAATGTATGATATCGTATTGTAATAATTGGGTATAGAAACTACATCAAGTATATCATTAGTAGCTAATGAAATTATAATAGAAAATGAGAAAATAAATTAGCTTTCCTAATAATCATAAATGTATAAAACATGAGTTGGGGTATGTCAAATTGATATTATGTTCTGAATAGGTAGCGAGGGAAAACGGTTGGGGCACTATCTGATTATAATAATAGGTATACTGACACAAAATAAGTTTTATTATTATATTCGGTAAATTTAATGCGTTAGTAATAATATTAAATAGGAATATTAAAATAAATAGTAGGTCCGATTTTCACTCAGAAAATCATAAACGACAAAATCGGCATGAAATAAAACTTTATCGTGGATAATTAAAATTTAATTATACATCTATGCACTATGCACCATCAAATTTCGCTGTATTTTTCTAACCAAGGAAGCATTAATAATTATAAAAATAAAATTAACAGATTGTTTTTATAGCTATACAATTATTATTTATTAAAAAATACCTATATTCTTTTAATATTAAAAGTAAACAGTTTAAATAACCGTTGCATATAGAATAAATAATAGTTAATAATTTTAACTGAAACATTGCGTCCGCATACAAATATAATAATATCATGTTTCTCCAGCGGTTGTAATTAATAATAATTCTCGAGCATGATTTTATTGAACTGCGTGGCTATTAATCTAAATATAGGTCATTATTCACTCACAGCAGTGTTCTGAAAACTCGACTGATGATTACGGGCCAAAATGATGAAAATTACATTATTTTATGGGGTACCTTATTATATCCATCGATTTTGGACCATGGAAAGAGATCGAACGTGGAGCGGTGCTATCCGTGCCGGTGGATTTTTCAACATTAAAACTTTAACGCATTATCAACAACACAATACTATTATGATATTTTGTTCGTATATTATATTATTATAATATTATGCTCGCGGACGACTCTTCCGGGGTCCATCCGACTTCCGAGCAGTGCCTGAACACTAATCGGGGTTTGTTCTCATGCCCGTCAATTTGACATTTCAATGTACCCGTGAGGCGGGTGGAGGCCGGTCCAGGCGGTGCACACGATCGCCGGCTGTGTATGGCTAATTCGTCTCACGGAATTTAATCATAGAGTTCCACGAGTCTCAAGGACGAAACACGGGGAAAAAAAGGTTCACATCGTTATTGTGCGTGTATTGAAAGATGAATATTACGTCACACCTGAAACGGATCAATAAAAAGTCGTGTGCAAGGTCTGAAATACTTTTTTTCCCCCAAACACACATGACGAAATACAGACTAATTGTATTTTTTGGATTTTCGAACTTTAAGTGGGCGGGTACTGAAGTGAAGTCGTCTATCACCTTATTATCTTTCCCCCATCTCTCTCTTTCTCCCTATCTCTCTCTCTCTCTTTCGTGCCTACTCATACCTATACAATCATTATGTTACGGCGTTTCAGATACAGACGACACTACCCCAGTACGGTACAAAAACTGTATTACGAGTCCAAAGTCTCGTAAAATTTATCAAACACAATATAGGTAAGCAAAAACAGATAAACCGCGTAGTTTAGGTCAAGATTGGGAAAATATAAAATGTCATGGCGACAGCTCAATATTTTACCATACTCGAAATAGGGATTTCGCTTACATCATATTAAGTTTATTAATGAGTATATTTTAATAACTATTAAGTATTAACTAGGTACATAATTTAATTCCATTTAAAATTAAATCTATACTATACCGTTATTATTTTGTTTCACATTGAAAATAATTAAGGTTTATACATTTAGCATTGTGTTTTAATGCTGAAGTGTACTTTGAAAAAACTTATATAAATAAGGTACACAACCTTTAACATTAAAATTACAATTAATTAATTAAAATTAAAATGTCTTAAAAAGTGAAGAAAAAAATTGTATGTGAGTTAAAAACCTTTATTATTTATGATTCGTGCTGTAAAATAGTTTCATAATAAAATATATGATACGAAAGAACATTATAATATATGTGGGAAATGTATGGTTGAGTAATCTTTTAATTACAATTATTTTATTAATAATATAGTATGTATGGATTTCATCATTTTTAATTTAATATCATCAAGTAAAAAAAAATCCTTAGTTGATAATGAAATACTTTAAATTAAAATTAATATGGATATACCAGATAAACTTCAGAGTGCAGATCTTATGAAGATATTTGTTTCAATAAAAATGAACAGAAACATTAACATTCTAAAGTGTAATGCTTCATAACATAATATTTTAGAATGTTGTAATTTAGTTTAAATAGTTTTTATGTAAAATGCATGATTAGAGTTAAACTGCATTTACAATAAATCAATTAAAAACTTTACATTTTATCTAAAATTGAACTTATGAGTATTTCAAAATCTCTTTTATAAAAAAAAAAGATTGTTTTTTTAAATCTCTGATATTATCACATAGGTATTTTTAGTTTCTATTTTTTGTTTTAAATAATGCTTTTATTATATCAATCAGATATTAAACCAAAATATTAATTTTAGTATATAGGTATCAATACCTAATTTCTAAAATATGGTTTAGCATAATATCATAAATTCATAAATTTATAAATACCATGTTATAACAAATTCCCCCACATCTCTAAATGTTGTTGTAACTTGATATATTATTGTGTTTGAGTATTTCACACTTACAATTCATTTTAACTCGTGTTCTTTGATAATTTTTAGAAAATGACAATTAAGTATAATAATATATAATATACTAAATTTCTTTACACATGCGATGTTTTCCTACATGTTAGAACAAACATAGTTGACATTATAATAATATGTTACATTTTAATTGGACACTTAAGCGCGTTTTAGTTGAACTGGTCAGAATTGTTTTAAGTATGATGTTATCCTAAACTCGTAGTTGAAGAGTAATGTGCCGAACTTCCCATAATATTATTTTCAGAAATTGTCATGTTTGATAAGTAATATCACATTATGTTGTAAACAGATTTTTTATAGTGTATGCGCATTAAAAAAATCCATACTACATTAATTTAGTACCTATATACTAATGGTAAAATTGCTTGAATTTTTATATCACGATTTTAATATATCAAATTACGAAACTTAAAAAACATGGTCCACGTGTAACGGATAAAAGTAATTTTTTTCAAATCCTAAATTATCATCAACGATAGCGTTTATTAAAACAACCGTTAATTTTATGGGCATGAAAATAATAATGAAAATTGTTTTTGATTACTTTTTAATTACTTTTAATAATTAATATATCGTAATATAATAAACATTTAACTACGTAGGTACCTCGACTGTTTTTAAAATATTTGCGCTGATTTATTAATTTGGAAGGCTTATTTACAATACCTACCTAGCAAAATACCTATGTTTATAATGAACGCTTGAATGATTGGTAAACATTTTATAATATTATAGACATCATTGAGCCTTGTATCGTATGAGATGAGAGTATATGAAGCAATATATTTGTATTATATTATATTTTGATAAATACAAAACTATATATAGTACTTAAACAAACTGTAAGAAATAATATTAATTTTTTTTTATAGTTATTAGATGTTTTGTTTATTTTTGTCGACCTCATAAGATTTTTTTTCAGTTATTCACTTCTTATTAATTGTTAGTTTATGCTAAAATTATATCAAAATTATAACATTTTTATTTCATGATGTCCACTACAGTCCACTTGATTATGCGTACATAATGAGGTACTCTCAAAAACCATGTCATTTTGTTCGTAGCTAAAGGAAAACTATCGCTAGTGTAATCTCCGCAATACCTATACATACATAAAAATAAATTAAATTATTCTTAATTAACATTTTATTTAAATTACTAACACGTTCATTTATTTTATTAAAACTAAAAAGGTAGTATTAAATCGAAAATTTATTGCCGACGACGAAGGTACAAAATTGCACTTAAACATTATAATTATATGATACATAGCTTTTTCCGACAATGTGCTGCACGCAATAACTTTAATTTTCTTTACGTCATTACGTGCAGGGACTATAATTTTTAGGTTATAGTAGGTACGCGCAATAGGTATAAATTGTGCATGTATTTTTAATTTATGACAGCAGATAAGTACAATGAAATATTGTTTTCTATAAGAGCATATTATTATTTTCAAGAAATTAATTTTTACCTTCGAATAGTTGCTTTATATTACTAATGAACGAGTTTAAAATAAACACATAATATTCAGAGAATAAAATATTATTGTTTAACGTTCACATATTATTCTACAAACATATTTCATAATAACTAAGTATTCTAGTAAATAAGTAATGTTCCTAGTAATAGTATACAAACAAAGACAAATTGCATTTCATATATTATATCAAATAAAAAAAAAACAATAACCCATTACCATTTCGTGCACTTTTTAATTTTAAGTATAAATTTGGTGCAAGATTTGAATGTTAGTTTGACACAGTATAGTTGCTTTTTTTTTATAATACAATTTTAGTTTTATAACAATATATAATATATTATTTAAGATGCTCCTGCACATAATAATATTTACTTAATATGTATTTATTTTTATACCACTTTAAGATTATAACTATTTTATTTACCTACTAAATAATAAGACTAAGTTTCTTCGTGGTTAGAAAAACACCATTAAAACCTACGATCTCAATATCATCAAAACTATATATAATTTGTACGCTCACAACATGGTTGAAGTTGTAAAATTGCACATGCACTGGATTTCTAACAATTCAGTTTTCCTACCAAATTCACAACATTTTAGAAAATATTGAGTACCAACATTAAACACAATACAATCCAGAAGATTTGATACGTCACTGTGTAATTTTTATTCGATGGGTATTTTTGTGGAAATATATTATTTGTCCAGGCAATTTCGATTCCCATTTACTGTGTAATTAGTTTAGCAAATAGGGATGATTTAAAACTGATTGCACGAAATGTGAATTGTTGTCTGTTCGTGTTCGAACTTACGACAAGGTCACCTAATTAGTGTTATAATCGCCAGACACGTTTTAATTGCACTGTTATTCATTTGCACGTGATTAACGAAGGGGAAGCCTTGCACAACCATATTATAATGAACTGTTTCATTCTCAATTTCGTAGTGTTTTGTTGCGACTGACTTTGGAAGTCGCCCTGATGAAATTAACATAACATGGACTATATACATATTATATATATATATATATATGTATATAGTACTGGAAGCCTTCTGAGTATGCGCAATAAAAAAGTAATATTATTCTTTTAAAATTAAAAATACTTAGTTTTCAATGTTTTACATTATGTGAAAACTTAATTAATTGCATAGACAATACAAATGGTGATAGGTTTATAATTTTTAGTATTACATGTCAGTTCAATATAGCAATATGTATCCAATAAGTAATACATAATAAAATATAAAACATAGGCATACATAAAATATATTTCTCGTCGAAAATATAAAGCCATATAATTTTTTAGTGACATTTTTCATCGGATTCCAAGAACCTTATTATAGTTATTGAGTAAATATAATATACCTAATACAATTTTATTAAATTAACTTAACCGTCTTATCTTAAATAATTTCGTTATTAAAAAAAAAATGTTATCAAAGATAAAACGTACCTAAACAAAACTCTAGAAACTATAAAATATGTTCTTATTTTAAAATATAATAATTTGATAACAACTTTTAAAAAATGAACTATATCCAATTAAATTAAATTTTTTTAATTGATCCCGAGAAATCGTTTATTGATATTTTTATCGATCTTCATTGAACTGAAGTATTACTTTTCCATTAATTTGAATTTTGACCCTTCACCTGAAATGTTTACAGCTTACAGAATAAATGTATTCCATACTGGTATCAATATGAAATATTAATATAATATTGCATATAAATTGCAGAGTTCCAGTGTCTATTTACTTCGTGTGGGTTTCGCAAAATTGTCTTTGCATTATTAAATTGTTTCACTAAACAAATTAAAAAATTTACATATTTTACAGATGTGCTTGTTTCTACAATATGTGATATTTTTCAATTAGTATAATGACGTGTATGACGTGTATGACGTGTTTAATGCCATCAGAAATAATTTTCCCCTTCTAATCATCGCAGAATTTTTGAGGAAATTTGTCTTGAATTTTTACACGTTCTAAAGTTTAGCTTTATTTAATTTTACTAATTCTGTACCCGTCTATCAGTGTATCGTCAATGATATACATTTTTAATGTAATTCCCATGTCACTAATGTGTAGTAATGTGTAATCAATATACGTATACATATAGACGTATCTTATTCGCGCACTGACTTTCCCTTAATTATCCTATTGTTTTGCATCGTCGCGTTTTGGACGGCCATTATTGTTATTATTATTATTATTATTATTGTTATTATTATTATTATCCTTCACATGAACACCATCCTGTTGTCGGATCTTAAACGGGTTTTTGTTCGGCTATTCTATTTTGTTGTGTTTTTTTTTTTTTTATATTTATTTATTACTATTTTTTTATTTTTTTACAAGCCATAAAAGTATTGTAAACACGGCCCAATAGGATTTACGGTGCGTTGCCGACGGAAAACAAATTCAGAACGACTCTCTTTTATTATTAAGAATATTACACGACTGGGATACACCACGACTGGCTACGTATTAATAGTGTCCTGCTGCAGTGGTGTATCGCATTGAAACCACCGACCGAGCTGGGTGACGGTTTTTTTTTGTCCGGGCGTGTACGTTTCTTCACAATACGACTATATATAGGTACCTAAGTAATGATAGGTAGAACGTTTATTTCAACATTTCGCCACCGCCGCCGCCGCCGACGACGACGACGTGTAAGTGATGTGTGTAACCGTAGCCGAGTGTACAACACGGACAATAAACATGTAATTATCACACGTCGTGTACAACTATTATATTATACAGCGGATATAATATAATATCACAACTGCGTATAACACACTTAAACGTCGGAGGAGTTTATGGACAAACTGTGGTCGGCCGTAATGATAGTGGTTGTATAGTTACCTACACATAATTTTTCGATCGAACTATATAATAATATAATATTATGCTGAATGGTTAAACTGTTTATCGGTTAACTCTCGATTGAATGTTCAAAATAATCCCAGGTGAATAATTTATGTTGTCTATTTTTTTTATTTTTTTTTTTTTTGTCAAATGAAATATGTGCTCATCAATACTCGAGTGGTTGTCATTTTTGAGCATCTGCAGTGAACATAATCAGACGAATGTTTACAATATTATTGTGAAATACGTTATAGTTGCGTAGTATACACGGCCCAACCGAAAACATTGTCAACGGATGTTGTATGATTCATAATAATAATAAACGGTATTAAGAGTTCATAAATTAAAAAAACACGTTTTTAATTCATCTTGCACAATTAAAAATTAATGCTGATATTAATTGATTGTTCAAAAACGAAATGAACAGGAAAGATAATTTAATTTAAACCTAACTTATAAACCGTATTCTAGTTGTGTAATAGTTGATTATTTTTTGATTTTACCTAAGAATAAAACTTATTACATATTAATCAATAATCGAAACTCACTGAGTTCCATTTTGATATTCTATACTATTTATAATAAAAATAACTAATAATAATTACTTGTTTTTACATATTATATACATACATAATACCTATATGTATACGATTTATTTTTGAGATATGTTTTTAAGGTTTCCGGCTAATGCAAAAGAAAATAACATGATATAATTTGTTTAAATTTTTTTTTTTGTGGTAGGTACAATATGTACAATATGTAAACAGGGTATAATATTTCATATTATGGACATTGCTGTATGCAACGATAATTAATGCAGAAAATAAATTACAGTCTTAGTAAAAGTATGACAATTTAAACCGTCATTAAATTAATATTTTTTTCGAATACTATTCTCATTCATGATTTTTATCTTTAAACATAATAATATAATAATATTTATTTCAAACTCTGTGTTTAATATTTTCTGTGAATATTTTTGTAAATATTATCTGTCAGTTGTTACCAACAGACAGCAGATTCATAAGTCTTCAAAAATAACGAAATAATGTGCTCTCGGGTTACCACTAAATAATTGTACCTATAATTTACAGTATTATCGTTCTTAAATGTTTTGTGGAACTTGTAAGTTATTACGACAAACGTACTTTCTCCAGTATAAATTTATGTCAGTAGTAGTCAAGTATCATGCACAATACACATACACGTGGTAAGCCATAATACATAATAAAACATTTGGATTGTTGTTATACATAAGAAATATTTATTGAACAAAACAATAGGTATTATTGTAATTATTATTAAACTAAAAAATAAACCAAAAAAAAAATAATAATAATATACTTCCAATTCGTTCAACTTAATTATGACTAATCGTATATACCGTAGCTACGAAATATAATTCATGTAACGAAACAAGAGTAAAAACATAATAACTACGATATTTATTTTTCAATTATTGTTTTTAATTTATAAATCCTTGTTTTCGTTTAATAATATGACAATAGTAGTTGGTTAAAAATTGACTACCTAGAATTATGCGTGTCATTTGAAAAATATGATTGGACGTATATTTATAAAAGTTTTTTGAATATATCTTGGCGTATAACGAAAAATGTAAATTAGCCGTGAGATACAAATATTTTGCTGTACAATTTTCGGAATCTGTTCCGATTAATTTTAAACACACGAGACAAATTAATGGTTTTATTTTTTATAAACAAACATGTTGCGTGTCGTATTTGTTCTATTCTTAAAATTCATTGAAGTATGTATTTTACTGAAACATAAAAGGAAACCAAAAAAGAGAAAATTTAAAACAGTTTAAATAAATTACATTTTTCGAAATAGATGCTTTTAAATAAAAAAAATATTAATGAATAAGACTTGATTGTATGCTAAAGTGTTTTAAATAAAAACAGATTAAGTACGATAGTATTTATAAAAATATCTCAGAATATGATTTCTATACAAATATACTGCCCTGAGTTCATGAATTAGTGTGTTGGTTTAAATTTAATAAAATTAACTGAAAAATTGTATAATTTTTTAGTTTTTTTTTTTAACTTACATTAATTTAAATAAATGTTTGTCGTCAAAGTGAAAAGGGAAAAGGATGAAAGCTTTAATCTGATAATATTGTGTTTAAAAATAAAAACGATTTAAAAAAAATTCAATGTTTAAAAAATCTTAAATCGTCTTTGATTTGTTGAGTATATTATATACTTATCTTAAACTTATCAATTGTGCAATCATCATCCAAATTGAAATAAAACGTAGCATTGTCAATCGCCTTATTCTCCTACTAACTAGACTTGATTTTATTAAAATTATCTTTTGGTAGTTGGCCATACAAATAATATTATTAATGAACTATTCAAGTTATTATAAAATATACAATTTATCTAAAAAAAAAAAAATAATATTATTTTATTTTTTTAAAATATGAATTTTAATTACCCACTTGTTGTGCTTCAGTGATATTTTTTTGATTTTTTAACATTATATGCATTGGTCATTAGGTATTACTATATTACATATTTTATAATAATTATGCTACAACGTATTATCAGCTGACATTTGATTATTGTTCATATCATAATATAATATATTCAATTATACGTATATATTATTATAAAAATGATGTTCTATTATTTACTTAAAAATAGAGCTTAATGAAAATAAAAAAACAGAAGCTTTTAATATAATGACATTGATTATGCTATTGCACATTATTACCTTAATTATTCAATGTTTTATTGCGTTATCACTATATTAGGTAAAAAATGACAAACCCGTAATTCTATTTTATTTTAAAATGATATAATTTGGTAAATGTATGTAATTTGGTTAATATTAAACTATAGTTAAACCGATCAAAAGAACATGATAAGTACCTATATCAAAGAAGGTAATATAAATGACGAAAAAGAAAACTAACGACATAATTAATATATAATATACATTTTTTAAATATTTATTGTTAATAATATGTTTTATATGTAAATATAAAGAAGCATCTATTTTCCTTTTAAAAACCATCTACATTCATAATATTTCACCTAAAGATGTTCATACACACTACACAATATAGGTCACATTGTTTGAAAGATTTTTTTATTTTCCCATTTTTGGCCAGTTTTTATTATTATTGTTATTGGCTATGCTTAAGCTAACGAAATAATTTATTGTAACGATTCGATTGATTCTATTATACAAAACGAATATCGTCAAAGTTTTAGGAATTTCGACGCGGAACCACCCAATATAGACGTTAGAACTCAAAACCACACAAATTACGATAGCACAACGGCTCGCCTTATAGCAGCTCTACTTACTAGACACACACGTACACGCTATTATTATATTATAATAATATATTAGCCCACATAAAAAAAAAAAAACAAACTTTGTGAAAACCCCCCCATAAAACTGATTTTAAAACATAGTTTTGGTAAAAAAAAAAAAAAAACAAAAAAAAAACACTAATAGTATTTATATTGTCTCGGAAATCGTGGCGGTGGCGGCGATTCCGCCTCGCGCGCGCCATCATGTATAGTGTTATAATAATATAATCGTTAAAGTTTATCGTCTGAAACCGCGACGGCAGACTCCCAGCGGCCAAAAGAATATTAATGTTAATTTTCGTCCATTAGCGTCAAGTGACGGCTACTGTTATCGAGAAATACTGGCTGATTTCTTTTATTATTCCGTCCCGGCCACTGTATTGTATAGTACACCTCCTGCAGCCGGCACGCCAACGCCATACGACCGCTATATGTCTGTGCCGCCGGCTGCCATCGTCGGCTGCCATTCGATCCGACTGCTGAGTCGCTCTATTATTCCGAGCTGACGATAAACTCCGGTGGACATGACTCCGTCGAAACTCGAACAGCAAACACATTTTTAGCTCATCGCGTTTTTTTTATTTCGTCTCGTACTGCGCAGTCCAACTAAAGCCCATTAATTGTCTCTCGCTGCTGCGTTTTCTGTTCAAAGTCGTTTTAATTTTTGTCCGCTGATTATATGTAATAAATCCGCATCTGACTGCACCTAGTGAGACTTGCGAGAGTCACAATCACACCTAGTCGGACAATGCAATATACTATATCAGAAGGCGCGGTGGCATTAGACTTAGATCCTGATCCCGAACATTCCGAATTAACATAAATTGTCTCCGTTGTATCTATATGATATACTCATTTTTAAAGTATCGAGATTTAATTTGTTTTATTTTCATTGGAAAATTAATTTATAAAAAAAATATCTTTTTTATGCCATTAAAGCTGCGTTTTAATTCCAAACATAATAAAATAAAAACAATGACAAGGGTACCTACATAAAACACTTTTTTTTCGTCTAATGGAACACTATGAAAAATGAATGTTAAACTACAAAGTTATTTTTCTCCCCCATTTTAGTTTAAACAAATATTTTTTTTTTAATGTGTCCCGTACGACCAAAATAAGATTGAAATTGTTCAGTTTCTATCTCAAAGTCATTTTTAACATGAAAATTAGCCGTTAAGTGTGTAATTTAATTTTTTTAATAAGCTATTTTAATCTAATTTAAGCAAACAAACATATTATGCTTATAAATACTTAAATACAGAATCCGTAAATGTGATCAGTTTTAAACACTACGAACATTTTAATATCAAACTATGATATCACAATAACCCACTTTGTCATTCAAGGCAGAAAAAAATTCTCGAGAATCCCCGACACCGCAAAAAAGACGTTGGTGTACGGAAATATTTAATCCCGATTCCTGACTTGTTAATTTACTTCACGTAGGGATTGGTTACTGAACATCACCCCTCTTCACGTTATTCATATAATTTAAATGTTTTTATTGTAAACAAATTGTCTTATTGTGCGATGTGCATATTATGTTATACAATTTAGAAATACTAAAATAAGAACCCTAGGCCTTTACTTTTTCTACGCTGCCCTAAAAAAACAATGTATCATACATGATAAATTATGTCGTTTGGGTAAAATATAAAAACTATAAGTAACATATGTAATCATATGATTATCAAAATACGTTTGCTACGACAAGTAATTATAATATTATGCATAGGTTGCTATTGAGAAATCAGTCATATAATCGGTTGCTAGTGGCCACATGGCCACATCGGTACTGAAACGCAAAATTGATCAGAAAAAAAAAGTTTAACCCAGCCCAAAAACATGTAACCATAATAATATGTTAAAAAAAATAAAAATCATATCTTTGTTAATGTAAAATAAATATGACTATCCGTCAAATAATATTTATTAACAAATATTATAATGATATCAACAATATTATCAATATTATATTTAGCTAATTGCTAGTACCTACTTATAATAATATGCAATGGAATTTGATGTATACACCAGCACATCAATGGCTTTTTAAAACGATTTAATGTTACATTTGACTTATGAATTTGATATTATCATCAATTAAAACATTTATCTATCAGATTTGATTACATACAGTGATTAAACTAAACCACTGAATGTGTTTGAAAAACGATACATCTTTTCAGTGGTTTAAGTGTTCTCGGGTCGGATATCACCTTATTTCGATAGAGACGATTGTCCACCACTTGAAATCAATGTAAATATCTTGTGGAATGTAATTATATACCTGTTCCATACACATATTATGCCCTAAATCCATGAACTACATTTTTGTTCTTTAATCATAATAAAGCAATGCTGGGCATTTTCAAATTCTATTTGAAATAACAATTGTTTTTCATGGTTTTACGTTTAAATATTATCACGGGAAACCTGTGATCGCCATGGAAATTATTAAGCTGACTGAAAGCTCTGTTAAAAAGTGTCACCAAAAGAGGAGAATGCTTCGCGTCATCCTATTACGTATTATTTTTACGGAAATAACTAAATCAACAGAATTACCTTGAATTGCGTGGGAAATATAAATTATCGTCGTCAACGCGAACGTCTGTCAAATCCACACTTTTGCGTAACTATATTATTATAACAGGAAAACCATTTGACACACTGGCGAAAGTATTGCAACAACTTTTTTTATTTTAATAACCTACAGACATCTGTAATGCTCTAAGTGCATTCAGGAATAATATTATACTCACGTCGTATATGAATCGTAAATAACAAACATAATAAAATATTCAAAATGGCAAAATCACTACATTAATTGCTGTACTTAAAAAAATATAAACCTATAATACCTATTATATAACCGTCATTTAGATGTTCAACTAATATTTTATAATAATCTAGAAGCCTATAAACAGTAAATGGAATTGGACCGGAACTTCCATTTTGCCAACTTACTCTCTTTTCTCCAGAACTTTGGGACTAGAAAAAGTAATTTAATATAAGCTACATGTTCATTTATCATTATTATTTATTATGTAAACCTTTGTATTTATCATGTATTAAAAATGTAAAAATATTTTATCAATTCCCAATGGGCACGCTGCCGAGGGTTATTCCAATAATAAATAAATAAATAGAATAAAATAGCTGAATTTATGATTTTAAAATATTGGTCGGGTTATCCAATATTTAAAATTTAAAATACGTATCTTTTAAAGATTCGAGAAAATAGAAATTTTATTTCTGACTATATTGTTAAGTTTAATTATGTTTTCAGTCTACCGTTATAAAATGTCTATTACATTTTTTAAAGCTTTATTTTTTTTTTTGTAAATGCATTTTTATTAACTCTTCTATATCCGTTTATATTGAAGTATTTTGCACAATATTGTAACCTATAGAAATAATAGACTCAGATACATGTTCAATAGTTAATACAATTAATAATTACATTTACCAATATTATTTCTTATTGGAATAAATACATATATAATATATACTATAATATATGTATACATATTTTATTCGTCAAACTATCGGATTCGACTACACGGATCGGCACTCGATTATACGATTAAAAATATTACGTTTTTGGTCACGTTTCGACCAGTTTTGTATCCAGTCGCCTGCTGTATAATAATAGTAGTTGTTTTTCGGTCGAATTCATTAGGGTAGGTACGGGGTCGGATCTCCGTCGTGGTTCGTCATATGCTATTAAAGTATAACGTTTACGTGTAATATATATTATATTATGTGTGTCACTGTGTGTACGCGTGTACGTTACAAAAAAAAATCACGGCGTATATCGGAACAAACGAAAAAAAGGGGTTGAAAGAGTGGTGAAAAAAAAACCGTTGATACGAAACGAAACGAATATCATATTATTATATTTTATATCATCGAACGAAATGTTATTATAATAACGTACGCGACTGCAGACGTCCGGCGTGGTGTTCATTAAACGCGTATCTAAAACGCTCGTATAATATATTATAAAAATATGTATAGTATGTACGCCTGTCGTGATATATATATATACCACCTATATCATCTATATAATATGTGCTCGGCGAGACGTGCGTGCACAATATATATATTATTATTTTTATATTCGTTTTCAGTCATTATATTTTTTATTTTTGGTGCACCGTACACCGTCGTCGTACGGGGAGGACGAGAGGAGACATAACATTATTAATATAATATAATATAATAATATCGTAATTAATCATTCCTCGTTTACTCGAGCTGTTGTACATCACACGCGTTGTGCATAACGTATGTGTAATGTAATGTAATGTAATATAATATATATTCACCGTTTAATACGGATTAGAAAGCCTCGTCGCTGATAATACGAACTCGACCGCATAACGATATCAATGCACGTCGCACACCTCGGTGGTGGTGTAACGGACTTTAAGTCTTTTGTGGGACGACGACGGCCATACGCGCCGAGGGAAAAACGTAATGTATCGTTTTTATTATTATTGTCGTCGTCGTCGTCGTCGTTATCATTGTCCGTCCTTATGGCGGTGGGGTGGGGGGGGGGCGGGGTATATAAATATATATAATATTATACGTAATATACGAGTATTAAATTATTATATGTACAATTTCTGTCGACGAATTCAGGCCGTTCAGGTCGTAGGATGTGTCTGGTATTTTTGACGATCACGAAGTCCACCTCCGTATCGCCCGAATGGGGCCCGTCCGTCCGGCGCACAGTATACGCAGGCCTACGGTTCACTTAAAATTAAATTGGGAAACCGTTTCCGAATGTTTTCTATACGCAATCCATGCCACCGCGGACAGTGATTGGGCACACGAAGTGGTACAACGGTTTCGTGTATAGGTATAGGTATACATTGAATTATATTATTATTATTACATGCGCACGTGAACTGGTCGAATTGGCCGGGCATTTCCGTCGTTCACTGCGGGTCAAAACCACCAAAACCCGCGGCGGCGTACGGGAACATCTCAGACCCCGAAATTCCTTACACAACATTACGTATATAATATCATCAGGACGCACGCATAAACGTGATTCCCGTGGAAAAAAAGCCCGGAAACGAATTCCGAAAGAAAAAAAAACTGGTTACGTTCTGGCCTGTTGGTGTATGATGGGTACCTACCTATAGGTACACTTCGTGCGCCAACATTATAATACGCTATACTTTCGTCGTCGGAAATGAGTTTCGATTAAAAACTTTTCTGTCAGCGGTGGTCGGCGTTTTTGTCTAGTGCACAAATTCAAAACCATATACAATCCCAAACTCCATTACGTCGTTACGGTATATTTTACGTCCGGCTCCATACGAACATAATAATATTATAATAATATATTATGTTCTCTACTTCTAGATCATATATTATTATTATTGTTTATCACCAATCTGTTACAACTAAACGGTAACCTACACGCTTTTTGTTTTTAAAATATCACATTAAAACATATTATTATTCTATTCTCTGAACACGATTTACCATCAATAAAACAAAAACAAATAACCCGCAGGGTTCGAGACTCGTAGCTTTAAAGCGTGTAACACGCGCAATTGCATGATCTCGAAACAATTCGTAGAAGCACTTGAAAGTAGTTCGTTATTATACTATAGTGTACCTACTCTAAATGTGTGTAAATATGAAAAATAAATTAAAAAACGTATCCTGCAGGCTATTCAACACGATATTTTGTGTTGGACACTTAAATTTAAGTACATTATTAATTTGTTTTTAACGTTTAACTGTACACAAAGTATAAAAATAATTTATACATAATCATACGCGTCATTCGTTTAGCTCGTTTAAAGTCTTACTTTAAAATGTAATAACATAAAGATTATTACACAAACTTATTAACCAATAATGTATATTTTATACAACAATGCTACATCAAAATCCAATAAATGTATTGTATTTGTTTTTAAGTTTCTTAATTACACAGTAGTATAACTTGACATTTACATTGCAATTTTTATAGGTTACAAGAATAATATTTAAAACATTACAAAAGTCATAATTATTATTTTTGTGTTATCCGAGTATAGATTGCAGGCCGAGTTGACGAGTGAGAGATCTTAATATATACATTTTGTAGATTTTGTAGATCTTATAAATCGTATTCATATTGTGCTTTATTTTTATTATTATTTCAATTTTAAATAATTAATAGAGTATCATATAATAATAATTTCACAATTTCCAAGTTTTCTGCTTTTTTTTTAAACTTTCTTTGATGGCCATAAAAGTGTCCAGGAATGTTGGTGAAGTGTAAGTTTTCATTAGATCGAAAATTGAACTTAGATTATATTATTAAGTAAAGGAGTGACAAATCAGAACAATTCCCAATATCGAAAAACAAGAGTAAAAGGTTGATAAATCAGATATTTTGCTGAACTCAGAACTTTTTTCCAAATTAAAAATAATAGATAACACAAAACTTTGAAAAGAGCGAAATAAGATTAGTGTACAGTAAACTAAATGTTGACAATGGACCAACGCTATTCTTACTTCTAAATTCTTAGTGAAGTTTTTTTTGGGGGGGGGAGTTATACAAAGTTGTGTGGTCTTGTATTTTTGGATACATTTTTTTAAATAATAAAAATCTAAACGATTTTCATTAATCACATTCTTATATCTCAGTAAGAAAATTTAGTGTTATTATAACTCAAAAACTAAGAACGAAGAAGCTCTGAAAAACATTTTTGGTAAAATATTGGCTTTTTTAGATTGGAGGAACTTTTTTATACAGTTCTTATACGTTTCACGACCAAATTAATAATCGTTAATTTGAAATATAAATATCGTCGTTCCAGTGGAATACCTGATTCGGCCACAAGGTATTTTTTATTTAAAAATTATAATAGTTTCACTCAAACATTCTTATACTCATTGATAATATGTCAACAAAAACGTTTAGTATCAAGTTTGTATGAGTTTCTTGTTATTTTAAAATTATATTAATTGTAAATACTATTTATTTATATTAAACAATTTAGCAGTTATTGTTAAAATAATTGATGATTGTAATTATTTACATAAATACAAAATGTTAATAATAAGTAGGTAATGTAATAATTTGACTTTTCAACTAAGTTCTATTTATGAAGGTTGTTAAATATTCTTGTTTTCTTAACATACATCACTTTAAAGGCATTTTTATTATTACTTTTAAGTGTAAGATAAGATATAAACTTTTTTCTTTTCTGAGACTGTGCTGATATTTGGCACACAAACCTAATGTCTGACGCGTTTCACCATGAACTGTAATTTACTTGAAAAACGGCCAACTTAATATACCGTTTTTTTCCGTTTCCAAATTAATTACTGGTCAAGGCAATTAATGTCAAACATATTACACTTCACAGCAATTACTTTCAAATGTGATTCCACAATGTTTATTTATTTTCGGGACTATTTCTATTTTTTTTTCTTATGAAATGCTTAACTACTATATTTTTATAAAACACTATATTTCAGTTCTTCTGAACTACTCGTCATTTTTAAAAATGTAAAACAATATAATAATATTTATCTACTCGTTTTAACTTATAAAATATTAATTAGGTCAAATAAATACATTCAAGTTGTGATTCAGATGTTGGGCACAAAATAAATTATCTTGTCCGCTGAAACTAATATAATGTAAATCCTTACTTTGTCACTTATACCTTTAAATTGTAATAGCTATTCGTTCAACAAACCACCGAGCCATAATAATTGCATCACTTAGAAAAGCTTTTTGCAGATAAATGAATATTTAAGACCGTATAATCGTGCCGCCGCCGTAGATGATCAAGTTTTTTTTCTTGAAAAGAACAAATTTATTACCAAATTTAAACATATTATAAACTTCAAAATTAATAACAATTTTTTTTCTTTTTTATATGAATGTGACGACACTTGTGTATTTTATTATTTAATACGCAAATTTATATACACACACACACACACACATATCCTATGGTATTATTTTCAAAATACATGAATATGACTGTAAAAATTAAATCAACCCACACAAATAACATAATATTATATTATGCTAGTTGTCTTAACTCATATAGTCATAATATGTAAGTCATTGGAGAAGTGATGTCAAAAACCGGTTTATAAACTTTCCGAAATGTGTTTATAATAAACGATGATGTATAGTATATTATCAACCAAGTATTTACGAGACACAAAATAAACATAAAATTAATTTATATTCAATAAAATAAATATAATATATGCGATGGAAAATTTGAGACTTGTATACACAAAATACATTTTTTTTTCAAACGAGATTTTAAGAGGTTACATTTGGTCTTCTTGTGTTTTTTTTAATGTTTTAAACTTTTTAACGGCACTCCCTCGACTCAGTTTTGTTTGTACCCATCATTACTCGGCTACAATAACTTACGGTTATTGTCACGTTAAAAGTATAGTGATAATAATTCCCACATAAATGCGAAAACCTAGTACTTTTCGACGTTTGTCGTCCAATGAATATCAATTTCGAGAAAACCAACAACATATTCGCCACTCGTTGTAAATAATAATAATAATAATAATAATATATAAATTATAATGATATACAACAACTCTACGTATATATCGCGGCCCAGACATGCCTCACACATACGCTCTCACGTGGGGGGGCCGTGGTAAACCCACGCATTCGAAAACGAGCGCATTTAGATTTATTACGGCTTCGGTGACAATGTGTGCGTTTTCGGCGATATTACGTTATTATTATTATTTTTTTTTCATATTTTCAGTTTTTTTTTTCGTGGTGACGGAAAAAGTTTTGATATCTGCAGTTGTACAGCAGCGGCGCGCAGGCATATTTGTGTATTCGGCGGCGGCGCGACTATTCGCCGAAAAAAGTAGAATCGTCGTCCGTGCACGGCTTTCCTCGGCGTTATTATATACACCGAATTATTGTAATAATAATACGCGCGCGGCGTATATGCGAGCGGCGCGAAAGACCTACGAAGGTTTGATTTACTGCAGGTCTATATATATAGGAGGATGTACGGCTCATTTAACTCTGCAGAACGAGGGAACGAGGAATCCACTCCGCCACCGCCGTCGCCACAGCGGAGTGAAAAAAAATATAATACAACCGATATAAAAAAAAAATAAACCATCTCCCCCCCCCCGCAAATAATGCGTTTCTGCACCGCGAGTCGATCGGCGGAGGGGTTATTTTTTGTCCAGGGGGGGGGAGCGCGTGAAATATGGCGGCGTCGTCGATTTCGGTTCCTCCAAATCGATCTGCTGTAATAATTAGCATAATAATAAACGATGGCGGGTTGGGGCGTTTTTTTTTAAAAAAATTTTCCTCCCTCGGGACTGCTGGATAGCCGTGTATTGACGGATCGAAAAGAAAATAATGTATAACACACGTACCGTACGAACTCGAAATGCCGTTTCGATATTATTATGATATTGTACAATGTCACGTCGTTTGACCGACTGCATACACTACATAATATAATATATTATACACACCTACCACAGTCATTAGTACATATTGTTATTAGTCATCACTCATTATCGTTCCGTCTATAAATTACCGTATACGATTATAATATCATATTAAATTATTATTTATAACAACTGCAGATGTGCATCTGAATACACTGGAAAAACGGAAACTATAAACTGCATGGTATAGCTATAAAACCAAAAATCATCCGATTCCTGGATTTCTCAGATCAAACTACCGATACTAACTTTCGAATAGTTGTATGTTATATAAACAATAATAAAACCATTATTTTATTATAAGCTGATTGCGTTTTATTTATATTGATTTTTTCATTGGAGGATGTAACTAGGTATATATAATTTTTTTCACTCGACAAAGAACCTAACAACGTACATTTTACAACGTTTTAGTTGGAACGTATCTATATCAATGTTATTTTTTTACGACTATGCAGCATATTTTATAATTATTATAAAATTTGCAGTAAGTATTCGAATTCAAAACTCATAAATCAAATATTTATATTCGCATTGGAATATCATTAAATTGCATTTATAATGAATATAATAAATACAATTCATAAATAAATCAAATGGTCGGTTTTTTCGTAGGTATACGAATATTAATTGAAATCAGTTGTTAATGATGTTTCCTGCTAGTGGTGTTAATTGTCGATTTATAAACTCCTTTAGTATGAGTAATTTTGAATACTATAGTTTTCAGTCTTAACGGCGGTCATCAAATAAAAATATTTACCGTGTATTTGTACTGCATTGATAATAAAGATATTTCTGTAAATTAAAACCAAAAAGGTTATCATGGAGATATTTTCGATTCTGATCATTGATACGAAAAACAAAAAAAGGCTAGTAATAAAGATAATTATTACGTGAGAATATTTTGGTCTCGTGGACACCATAATGGGAGCAATAATTTGACGAATGCGATTACTATTCGTATAAGCGTCCATCGACGTTTTTTGAGATGTATAATGTGGACGCGTGCTAATGTTGTTGGAAAAATGTTTGGATCCACCCGACACAGCCTCACAGGCCTCCATAATAATATTATATACCTACCTAATATATATATTTTATGACACTAAAATACGATTATTAGAGCGCTCTCCGCCTATCTCCTAGTATACGCAGGTACCTTGATACACATATATATATATGTATCATTAGTGCACCGTAATGGAATTCTCGGTGTATAGGAAATCACCGATACGGATCGAATGTACTTAGCGCCGACGGATCAATTTCCCGGGCAGTAAGCGACCGAACACCGTTCCGGAACAATGGTGTTCCGAAGAAATACGGTTCTGGACGTTGCTGCCAGCCAGCCAGCAGCCATATATTATTATTATATTATTATACACAGCTCATATATATGTGCACCGCGGTGGAGGTGGTCGTGGGGGTATGGTAGCAACGAGGCAAGAGTAGAGTTTGTGGACGGGCAGGAGGGAACGCGCGGCGGCGATAAAACGTATAATTTCGATGAAATATATACTATGCCAACCCCGCCGAAATAACGGCCACGGTGTCCTATCATCCCCGCAACAGCAGCAGCAGCAGCAGTCCCCAGTTTCGGTATCCACGACACCAGTGTATTATTATTATTATTATTGTGCAGCAGCTATAGCGAGTAGCGTAGAGTTGCTCATTCGTGCAACGGAAATCGAATGCGTTTCGAATATTATTTAATATGATATAGGTATATATATATAGTGTGTGTTATACCATATACCGCGTATTGTATATTATTATATACGTTCACCACGTATGCACCGTGGTTCAACACGGTGCAGTGGTGGCAATAATAGCGACCCCAACGATTTATTCGGGGACGAGTCTTTTGGGGATACGCGATCGTGTCGTCGTCGTCGGCGCAAACGATAATAATATTTATATTATTAAACCTACCCATCGAGTGGCTGCTAGTTGACGACGATCCCGGGGTCGATCCAGAAATCATCTGCACGAATCATGTCGGAACGGTCGTCCTCGACGATAAATGTATAGATTTCTTGTTTAATCCCACTAATATTTTTTTGCCGCAGTGCAAGTTCAATTAGTTTAATTACACGTCATACGATGCGTATTATAAAAGTATTCAAATATCGATAGTTTTTCACGTTTACGATATAGGGACTTGGACATTAAGGCCATTGAGTATCGTAATAAAATTACGACTAACCATCAGTCAGCGATACGATCCAACTTTGTCTGTGGGCGAACGAGCCGCTATAATATTACTTCATCGTAGTTGCAGAATTTTCCAACACGGTTTGATATTTAACTCTTAACACAACTTGGACGACGAGGAAAAAACAACGTTAAGTTCAAATAGAAAGTGCCGACTGCAGATCGTTCTCATCGTACTTTATGCATTTGCGACTATATAAGTAGCGTATAAAAATATCGTACAACTAAGGAGATGGCGATAAACCATTTCGTTTAATTCTCCATGTCTATAATATCCTTGTCTTATCCACTAGCAAGACGCACTTTCGTCGTTGATTCCTCTGCCAGCTCGGTGGGGTAGGATAGGTGGACGAAGAGTATGTATAAAAAAAACAATTATTAATAATAAAACGAAATTACGTGTGGAGGTAAATACATATAATTTATTTGTTTTCGACGTTCGAAAACGGTTGAACCACGCACGCGTAATTGTATAAGTGTACGGATAATATAAACATATATATAGGTATAAATGTATATGTATTTAATACTCAACGACATGCATAGGCACATGGCACGCTATATACGTACGCGGTCTCGTCTTTAAATTATAATAAATCTACTTGACCGATTAGACGGCAGACATAATGGCCCATATGCGAGGATATCACGTACCGTTACCACCGGGTAAGAATATTCTCTCTCTCTCTCTACATATTTATATATATATATATATATGTATTATATATGTTTATGTATGGGTTAGTTTGGTATAGACTAATTCGTTACAGGACTTAAATATGTTCGGGTGCCTAGTTTAGATTCATTTATGCGCGTGGTGGAAATAATCTGTAGTGTATAGGTTAGGTACACGCTTTCGAGGCTCCCCGGTTTCCCTCCCCGTCGCCACTACCGATGCCCCCACCGCCGCTCACCGATCGTTCACACCTCTACTCCAGGTATAGTACCTATACACACATAGTCGGAGATATATAGGTATATAATACGCATACAATATATACGAGTGTATAACAGCAGTTGATATACGCGTACGGCCAACGTGAATTAATAATTTATGAAGCGATATCCTGCTGCGGGGCACCTAATATAATATAGTACCTGAACATACGGCATGTACAATAATATACGTGTACGGATAAATAAGTATAATAATATTATGTATAATATAGCAATATACGAGAACTCGCTCGTGTGTGTATCGTATTATATTATGTATATGCGACCGCGGATACTAAAGCGCAGTGGTCAACTGCAAGAGGCTATACGGTCGTATTATAAAGTATAGTATAGTAGTTGTAGATCATAATATTATTATTATATTGTGAACGCAGACTGAGTTCCGGAATGGTGTAATGTGAACGAGAGCACTAAAGAGCGGTACCAACAGTTGATAATACGAATGCTCTCTATAGGTACATATGTGTTCTGTATTCCATAATTTACGTACACGTTAACAAGCACGCACTTACCCCCGTGTATCATATTTAAAAATGTATTTATTTAAATTCGGATTTTCGGATTTTTTTAGTATTTAATTTATATTAAGCGAGGGCCAGCCTTTTTTACTGTAAATTGTTAAGATGATTTTTTTAAAACATTTTTACGAGTGCAATTTGAAATCCAAAAGAGGACGTCATTCTGAGTTATTAATTTGTATGTGGACGAATAATAGTACAAATAACACGGTTTAGGTACGTACATCAAATATAATATAATATACCTAATATTATTCAGTCTATTGTACATCATGAAAAATGTTATTAAATCGTACAATTTTAATAAATAAAAATTAATTTTTAAATCAATATAAACTCAGAAATTACTCGTTAAATTTTCAAAAAAGTCATATTATTAACAATTTATAACAAAAATGGTGATGATCATTTGAAATTAAAAACCTTAGCGTGCAACGATGATTTCTCCGTTTCACGGAAAAACAATGGATCATAGATAGTATGATTTTGTGATGGTCTGTTTTTTTTTTTTTTGCAACGGTAACGTAATTATATAATGCATTGGTTGCTATTAGAAACCTAGGTACTGCGACATAAAAATATTATAACATTATGACGAAAAATTCATCACGATTATAATAAAAATAAAGTTGTATCGAGCTTGAAAACATAGGCTAGACGAAGGCGCGATTTACATTATTTTCTTTCGTTTTTGGAATGATCTTTGCAGGTAAGTAGTTTGTCGATAGGCGGACATTTGGGCACCAATTCTCTCTCAATGACAGAAAACCATACAGTTTTTTAATAGTTAATTTTATTTAAGAAACATTAAGATTGTTGATACTAGATAAGAAATTGTAATTACTATTTATTTATGTTTTGAACTCTGGACATTATGCGTGTCTCATCCATCAAAAAGATAACGTCTGGTTTTTAAAAATTATAATATAAATATTATGCATGTACAATATTGTGAATAGTTTTCCTTTAGCTGCGTAGGTACCTGCAATCTCTTTTTTATAATTGCTAGAGATCACGACTGCGACTGCCGCAATACTATAAACACGTGTAATGGCCACGATTCTTCGGAGCACTTAACGGTAGCGATAAAAGAGGAATCCAAAAACTGTTTGTACGCATATAAAAAAAAAACCCATTTATATGTTGTTTAATAATATGATAAGGCTTAAAATATTCTACGGTACCGTTCTAACAGTATAGATGTTCTCTTAATCCGTAAATAGTACAAAATATGACCTTAATAGTAAAACAAATTTTCATTAATTTCATTTCAGGTGATACAATAATAGTTTTTACATATTATTATAATAGTAATAAGATGGTATAAAAACATTATAAATTAATTCAAATACAATAAATAAATGTGGGTCAAATTAGGTTATTATTCCAGTTTCCCCAATTAATGTTTTTCCTCTATTTGTTTAATTTTATTTTCATGACATTTTTCACTATTCATACACAACAATAAAAACTATCATCATACAAAAACCACATTAGTATCCAACAGATTTATAAAATATTTAATTTCAATAATAACCTTGAATGACCATTCTGTGAACTCGTATTGCTATTTGAAATTATTTTAAAACGTTATAATTTATTTATTATTTTATAAATACTAATAAATTAACAATTCTGTTAAATATCCAATATTTGTTGAAGATTCATATTATTTTATCGCTGTCTCAAAGACCGTTCTGTTATAAACAAAAAAGACATCAATGTAAAATCAATAGTTTCCTCACTGTTGCACAAAGTATATAACAAACATGTAAAAGAAAAATGATTGACTCCTTTGTTGTTTTCAATTTGTAGTATTTTATTATCATTGTAAACATGTTTTATCATAATAAAATTCAAACGAACAGTATCAAACAAGTAGTAATAGGAGTAAGGATTATTGATGTACTGAAACGATAAGAATTAATGCAAAATATAGATTTATATTATTTGGTTTCTATAATATGATGCTCTATGATAGCAATTCAGAAAAAAACAATATGTTTTCACAACACGATATTATTATTATGTCGTTTCCAGCGACTGATTTGAATTAAATTTGAATCGTATTCGTTACAAGGTAACACGAAATACGAACAATCTCGATTTTCAATAAAACATATTAACATTTAACCACCGTCCGTGCACATTATGTCACCACCAAGTGTGGAGTGTGGACACGGCCACGTGGTTCACAAATTCGCGTTTTCAACGTGCTGCAGGCTGCTTCTAATTTCGGAGCGGCTCAAGGTGATTTTCCGTGTTGATAACAAACACAATAGTTCGCTGAGATATTATAACTAATAAGCGGCTACGATGATTTATTATGGTTTATTATCTTGGAAGTTTTGGCCTTACGTTTTACCCTGAGCCAATTATAAAACATAAAATAATATATCGAGAGAAACATTTATACAATTTCTCAAAATCTGATTTTTTTTTTCTAAATTGTATAGTTTACTGTTATTATCAATGTTATTTAGTTAAATGTATTTTACTCAAACAATAATCGATTTAATATGTCTGTTTAGTGTTTCTGTTGAATAATTGGCGTTAGAAATTATTTGTATACAAATTATATTCGAACGAGGAGAGCATCATAATATACTATACAAATCAGTCTGGACAGTATTAAACGCGATTGCATCGTAAAAAAAATGTAATGTCTTAACTTTAAGCAGTTCTTGTATTAAATTAACTATTTGAGTTGAAGAATATTAATGTATACAAATATACTTATGTCAATCACTCAATCGAGCATACTTAAAATCCTGTCAAAATCAAAGTACCATATTCGTGATAATATGAAATAATAATACAATATAATAGCCACGTGGGCCTGAAACAAGACAGTGTACTTGCATGTTGTTTTTGGCATTAAGTTGATTTCATTGGTACTATGTAGTAAAATAATATTTGTACTTTGTACAGATGTAATGCACCGGAGGTCTTTTAGAAATGGCAACGCAATCATGAAAGACGTTTAGTTCAGACATCATCTACGAATAATAACTCAGGATTATAAATAATCAATACTATGTTAATAAGTGAAACTAAACTGTTGAGTAACATAACTTAGTTTTAAAAAAAAATCACTTAAAAAAAAAATAAACTTCAATGTATTAGTATCATTTAGTAACATGTATGTAGTATAATATGTACTATGTACGTATAAAACGCTATTGCATTTACTAATAATAAAAATAATTTTGTTTGATTAAAATCTTTTCAATAGGTAATCAAACAAATGAGTTATTTATATAAGTATATTATATATTATGTAATGTGTGTTAATTCCACCCCTAAAAAAGTTTAAGTTAAACAGCTTGAACACTATTTTGTATGACTCGAGAAATCTGGACATTCGTATAAATAATTAATAACAATGAATTATAATGTGTTACAAGGGTATACAGTACCTACACGTAAGTGTATGGAGATTTATAGAACGGAAAACAAATATTGTTTTTGAACTCATAAGTGATTAAAATGTAATAAAATAGGTACTCGTTATTAATTTAATACCCACCGAAAAATATCAAAATAAATATTCTGGACATATTAAAGCCTAACCTAACCTAAACATGTCAAAGCCAAGATGACCGAGGTAATTGAAAGAGATGATGTACACGATTAAGATAAAAAGCGGAAAGAAAAATATTCGCTTTAAAAATATTATGTCCTCGTACATACAAACAAAATAGTTAAAACGTACAATAAATTATTTAAAATGTGTAAATTTAAATTGTTCCCTATTTGCTTAATATACATTCAAAATGTGTTTATAATATTTTGCATAATAAATACAAAAATAGAGCAAAATGATGTTGAAGTATGATAATTAATGAAAAATATGATTGACAAACATAAATAAGAAATGGACTATAATATTGTTTAACAATGAATAATGATTACAATTTAGTCATTTTAATTTAGTTAACTATAAATAATTAATAAAACTTTAAACTTTGTTGGTTCATAATTATACAAACCAATCACCCGTATAATTATGGGGTTAACCAATGGTGATTCGTCGTTTAATTTTTAATATTTTATTCATTATTGTACTATATTTCATGTTATTTTGTACCTATCATATACCGATATACCATGTCTGTAACTTGTTTGTATTTAATAAATAAATAAATATTGTCCCGTTAAACAACATTGTATATTGTATTATATACATATATGTACGAAGGTATAACGTATAAAACTATAAACTATTATATTCTTCAATGCTTATTTGAGAAACGAAAACAATAGTCGATTAATTAATATTTAATCCGAGAGCGTATTTACTATCAACTATTAAATAGCTCGTGATAATAAATAATATTATATTACTTGTATAGAGCGCGTTTTGTGTTTACGAGCACACGATAAAAGCGAATAGCGAATTCGTGAAAATCGTATTATTATATTTAACGATCACTGCACGTCAACCGACGTTCTTTCAAAGATCATAGAACCTCACTCAACACATATTGATTAATTACAGTGGTTTATTTGACTAGATAAGTAAAGCATATAATATTAAACGATATTCAAAGTACAATAGATAATGCATTGGTTGCCGGGACAACACTCTGGTAGTGTTTAATACATTTACGACGAAAACGATTTCTAAACGGCGAGACTGTTTTTATAGGATCAAAAGCGCGATAATAGTCGTTATGTTTTGTAGTACCTATACTAATTTATTACAGAGAGAGATACCTATGGCAATTAATTTGGTCGATAGAGGGTATGGCTTAAGAGTTTTGATTAATTACTTTTAGAACCGTACACGACGTGGTGTTGACTCGAACAACACTTCGTACCTATGGTCGTCTTAAACTATATTATATTTTCAAAAGACCCACCATTTCGAACACACGCAACAATAGAAGTTTGGTCCTTATAATTATTATTGTTCGTTACGGCACGACGTGTATTATCGTGTTGGATACGAAATAAAAATTCCATTGCACACGTGTAACCGTACTATAATAATTATAGAAAAAAAAAAATTAAATTAAATAATTTCTGCGGCGATATAGCTCGAAATCGGTAGTAGCAGTAAATAAGACGCTGTGCGGTAACAATAATAATGATAAAAATATACGACAAGAACCGAAAATTAAAACGACGGCCGACCGGTGGACGGTATATTATTTTAAATATCGGATTAAGGTCGATGACGTGAGTTCTCTAGAAATGCTCGCGTCTTGGTCGGGTTGACCCCCCGGAAATCGGACTAATGCCAGGAAGTAATTTACGCACGACGATTTTGGCAAATACACATGCGTATAATATTATTTTAATAATAATAATAATAATAGTAGTATGTGTAAATATGTAATATACGCGTGTGTTATTTTTTGACCTCGTCTCGGCCATTTCGTCCACCACCACGACCGTGTCGTTATACGACCGTGTGTAAGTGTGCAAAAAATACGATGACAAAATACGAACGCCGCCGGGTAATTATAACGATAACGGAGTGATGTCACCGCAGGTCGTGTCGAAGGGGATGCCAACAATTTGGCGAGAGCGTAAGAAAATAAAATTTTAGAAAGAAAAAAAAAACCGAGAGAAATACGCGAGCAATATATGCTATAAAACGCACGTTTTTCTTACTCCGAATTCACCATGATTTCATCGTCGGAAAAGTATTTTGGCAACGGCGATCAACGACGACGACGACGACGGTCGCGACGCCTAAACCGCATTAATTTGTTTAAAAATACAGAGCGGACGTTGCGGAGGATATACTGCGAATCCTTTTTTTTTCGCTTTTTACTTTTTTTATTATATATATATATATATATTAACATTATTATTTTGCACGCGTCCACGCGAGGTCGGTCACTTTGTTCTAAAGAATTTAATTAACTCAAAGGAGCACAATGGCTCGCGTATACTGCGCGGCCACTTATACCGTACATTATAATAATATATGATACGGCGACGGACTTCGTTGTGCAGCTACAACAGTCGATGACGAAGAGATTAAAACAGAACGAGATACATGTGTATTTTATGCATATTATATAAATAATCTACATGTACCTATGGCACACGTGAATATTGCAGTGAGCAATCTTTATTTATAAGAAATGCGCAACGCTATCTCGTAAGTTATACCAATCATGTATACTATTATAAATAGGGCTGGGGCCTCACAAAATCACAATTAAATTTACTTAGTTAAGAGGACGCCACACCCGCATGTGTTGTCTCCGTCTTACAAGTGCGTAACATAGCAAATTTTACGCTCAGCAGATCACGCGAAGCTCCGTGAATTTAAAATTTAGAGTGAATTGACCTCTTATAAAAATTAAAGGTAACATTATTATCGAAGGCATCTCATTGGATTTTTATTATATTTTAATTTAAAAGAGAGTTATGAGTATTTTAAAATTGTAAATTGTTTGTATATCTTAAAATACTCATAACTCTCTTTTAAATTAAAATATAATAAAAATCCAATGAGATGCCTTCGATAATAATGTTACCTTTAATTTTTATAAGAGGTCAATCCACTCTAAATTTTAAATTCACGGAGCTTCGCGTGATCTGCTGAGCGTAAAATTTGCTATGTTACGCACTTGTAAGACGGAGACAAGACATGCGGGTGTGGCGTCCTCTTAAACATATTCTACTTTGTCTTGTCCATTTTAAATAGTACTTAAATATTAGCACACGTCGTTTCATTTATTAAACTAAAATACAAATTTAAAAAAACCCGAGTGATCAGGTAAGTAAGCAAGGTACATCGGAAGAAAAAAACTAAATTAGCAAATATTATTATTACCTCTTAAACGATTTGTAGATAATATGATATCAGTGGTAGACGGTTGTTGCATGACTAACATAACAATATAAAATACACATTTACATCGGGCTCCAACTTAACTACCAATAAACATTTTTTCTAAACGTTTATTAGAACATAAACAATCTATAAATATTATTTTACAATAAAATTACCTATTTAAAAAATGAATTTAAACATGAATATAGCTTGGAAGAAATGCTTTAGAGAAGGTACCCAAAAACAACACTCTAAGAACGGGAAGTATTTTATTTTTTTTTTTCTTATTTTTTCATTAATTAATGAGGTTTTTACACCATTAACATTAGCCAAATATGATATTTCTTTTGCAACAATACATTTTATTCAATAAAAAATTTGAGTTCGCTACAATTACAAATAATACTGTGGTTTAAGCGAGGTATTGATAAATTATAAATTAACTAACATTGTATTACTTAGTATTTATAAATTATATTAAAATATTATTATAACGAAAAAAATTAAAATATGTAAAAAATGCTCTAAAATTATAAAATTTTCAAAAACTATAAAAACAATATTATTCTAAATAGTAAAATTTGTCTAAATATTTAAAACAAAAATACATTAAAATAATCAGTATCGTCTAAAACACAAATTTCATTTAAGAAAAATAAATACATTACACCAAAATCCTAGCCATAATTATACATCTAAAACTATGGACCAGTTAATACATAATAGTACTAAACGTATAAGTTGAATATAAAAAAAAACATTAAAAGTAAATTATATCTTTGAAATTATTATTATAAAAAGACGTATATATATAGTAATGATTTTCTTTACTTAATACATATAATTATTATACTTCACTTAAAAGTATAGACATTTGATAATTTCATAACATTTTAGGAGCGAAAAGTTTTACTTTTACTTTTCATTTATATACCAAATATGAAATTTAATAATAAACTTTGGTAATTTAAAAAGGGCTTAAACATTTTGCCACAACATTATAAGATTTATTTGGAGATATATTAAGTATTCGTAATAATCATTTTTCAGGTATAGAAAATTAAACTATCAAAACGAGTACGGAGTGCCTATAAAAGTATTTTGGCCCGCAGAGAAATACACGCCGTCAAATTAATATCTGATACATCTTGCTACAAACTTTTCTCCGAAATTTTGAATTTGTATTGCTGTGTTATGTTTATTCAGAGAAATAAATATAAACTACATTGTCCGTTTTTCTTTTATTTGAAGATAAAAGAAAAAGCTCATTTTACGAAGCAATTCTACATTTCTAAAGAAAGTTCCAGGTACATTTTTATATCATAAATATATTGAAAAAGCTAAAATAGCAATTATTTTCTTAGCCCGAACATTCACGTTAATTATTCCGTATGAATAGTTTATAAAGCAATTTTTTTTATAAATATTTAAAAATCAAACTTATTAAAAAATATAATCTTTCATAACTTACCTATTTAGCAGTATTTTGTAATTATGTGTGTGTGTATGTGTATATAATATGGTTTCTGCGAATGACTAATATTGTCTATCCTTCGTGAGTCAAATTATAAAAAATCTATACTTTAAGTATATTATTTGAGTTTGAAAAGTAGATCCTTGTTATTAAATTTTAGTTTTAAATTGAATTTATATTTTTTTAATACCGTAAAGTTTTCAGATTTTTAAGATTTCAAATTCTTAGAACGGACTTACACGTTTCAAATAAACTCTGATAAACTCAAAGAACAAATAGATTGATTTTCCATACCGTTTCAATTAAAATGAAATAATGAATTATTTTACATTTATTTTCGAATTCAGGTTTCCCAATAATTCTGCATACAATTAATCGGTGCATTACACTACCTGAAAGTAAGTACATCTATTGAAATAGACAAAGTTAAGCAGGGAAAAAAGACGTTCATAGTTTAATTTTTTTGAAAATTGATAACAAACACCATATTCTATGGCAGTTATTATAGTTTGTATAATTATTAAAATAAAAGATCATTATAAATATCTATATTATACATAATATTTTATCATAAATTTTCATTATTTTATGCTTGGCTTGTTATTTTTATTTTGTTATTCAATTTTACTATTTTTAGTTAAATGTATCATTGTAATCGTTGTTTATCTTTTGTTATTGTTCTATCTGTCTATACTTGTCGACGTTATATTTGATTATTATTCATACAAAATCATTTAAATATGATAAGCTTGTGGGTGATGGAGAACCAAAATAAGCAAATCTAAATCTTTTCATGTAACCTTTTTAATAAGAAATCTCGATTTACCACTCGTTACGTTCAACAATCAAACAATTTTAATGGCAAATTAAATTAAATATCTTGGTCTAACTCTAAATAAATGCCTAACCTGAAGCCCACACATACAACTTAAGCGTAAAACAGTCAGCTCTACACTCCACCTCCTAAGACTACTCTTGAAATCCAAACTATCGCTAATCAATAAACTCACCATATACAAATCAATAATTCGACCCGTGTGGTCCACATATGGTATACAGTTTTGTGATTCTGCCAGCTCCCTAACACTAAAACGCTTCAGGCATTTCAATCATCCTAAGCTCTTTTCAGACTTAAGACGAATTTAATAACATCCTCGCCTTGGTAGTTCACTAAGACCTAAAAATTCCTACCCTTAACCAATTAGCCAAGTCATATTACTCTTAATTTCATACTAATTTAAACTCTCATAGTAATCCTTTAATCAAACAATTATCCTCCGTCACACTTCCCCGTAACGTACAAAGAATACTTAATAGACAGTAGAGATCTACTAAGATAAAAGAAAAAATAATACCTCAAAAGTACTGGGTCTGGTGACTTTGCTAAGTGCCTGCCCATAAATGCTAATCTTCTTTGTTATCTACCATATTATGTTATCTGATTTACTGATTATACTTTGTAACTACTTTATGAATTGTAAATATATTTAAAATAAATAAAAATATACACACATGGTTGTTTGTTTTTTTTCAAACCAACACGTGTTTTTTGTACAATTTTCATTCAGTTTAGTAGGTATAATAAATTATTATTCTTAAGTCAACCAAATTTAACTGACTTTATAAATAATTGATTGGTATATATCTCTGCATAACCTCTAAGACATTATTTTTCTCTTGTACAAACAGTGCCGTAGAAATTCTAATACTCCATTGACAGCGATTGACGTTTAAGGCATGGGACATGTAAGTTATGTATTTCATGTTAAGTTTAAAACTGTACTAAATTCACATTCACATTCAATAACAGAAACCTAGTTCAATTCCAAATTAGTAAGAAGCAAACAAAATGTTTAATTATTTTCACTGAAAACGTAAATTTAAATTAATTACAAAGTACGGGTCTTATACTTATTAAGTATTAACTTTTATGCAGGTAACCATTTTAATTAAACTTTTATCTCGTAAAATATAAATTGTTCTACTGAAATATATTTTCGATAAACTAATAATAATCTGATACATAAACAAACTACGATTTGATTAAATTCAAACGAATAACACAAATAGTACTATATTCCGAAGTCGTATTGTTTTATTGGATTTTCAAACTATATAATAGTGCCAATGCACTGTTATGCAAGATAATGGATAATAGAGAAATGTCTTCATACACAATAATTGCATTATAATAGTATCACATATTTTATTATTTAGTGTACCTATCAACTTATTTTTCAGCTTATTTTTTGTAACCTGATTGAATAATTACTCGATTAATCAATGGTGCTGTAAACGTTTAAACGTAATCATTGGAAAAAAAAAATGTTAATTGCCAAGTGAGAAAAAAAATAAAACCAATAAAGTTTATTTTTTTCACCTTAAGTATCATTAATATAATTACGCTTTCTTTTAGACCCTTCAAGTTTCAACAAATATTTGTTTTGGCATCAATATTAAATGATATATACATATTATACACAGAGAGAGAATGAATATTATAATATTATACCGCTAACACTGTTGACTTTTGAGAGAGCTTTTTATTAAAAATTATTATTGTAATACTTTTAACCATTCTAAAAGGTCGACGTTGGCTACTACTTTTGTGTCAATATTTTAACCGTCCGAAAGAGGGATATAATTAATTAGAGGGTCGAAAATATTATGACCGATTTGAACGGTTTTCAGACCTCTGGCCATGGATGAGACGTGCCGCGTGAACCACTTATACACGTGCATATAATATTATTATATACAAAATATTGCGTTGCGCTTACGCCAGCCGCAGTATATCGAGTGTACCGTGGTATACACGTGACCATATTATTAAGTATATATGTTACCATATTATATTTATTATATATACGACTATTATGTAGGTATACGCGTAGTAATAAAATTCCTCTGTAAAAAATAAGATTTCGATCGGAAAACCTAGCAAAGTTTCCAAGTTTCAACATGCTTGAACATGAACTTCCAAACAATAATATTACTTTGTTCTGTTGGCTGCTCTATACAATCACAAGTTTGTCAATATATTGGTATAGTTGAAAATTAATTTAGCAATTATTTAAATTATATTAACATTTTTCAATAATTAACTAAATATAATTTTGATGCACATTGATGAGTCTTGCCGCAAGCTAACCGGCCTAACCTAACCTATCCAAGGAAATACAATTTTTTATTCCATTCATCACCACATATCTCCGTAGAGTCAAGATTTTCTTCATTGGTTGAAATCAAAATAAAACCACGTAACCGATTGGACAACAAAGATGATATGCGTATTTCTCTGTCCAACAATATACGGTACCAGATTTTAAGACAGTTATACAATCAAAACAACAGCAGATGTCACATCGAAAATGTCTATAATAAACACATAACTCTAAAAAAATAAAATCATAAAAACGTCGACAGAGACCCAAATCCTCCTCCAATCATGCTTATAACACATTAACATACAATCCTCTTCGTCGTCTCAAAATAAATTGACCTCGTCTCCTCTCCGTGTAAAAACCCCAAATCAAAACCTTAGTTTTTTACTGGAGTACATAGACTATTAATAGACTGGCTATAGTATACTTGAGGCTTCATTTAAATTTGCACGTCGAATAAATATTGTATAAAATATAGACTGTAAATATTTTCTACTAAACAAAAAACAACAAAAAATTCTCATTCATACGCAAACTTAATATATTATAATATAGTATATCGTATAGTATAATATTATATATTTGTATTATATACTCACCCGGCGACGGGCTCGCCGCAAGCTCTCGACCGCGACGAGTCCTAATTTTCCGGGGGCACATGCCGCAGTATATGCAGCACAGTAGTGTTGGCTGGATCACCGCAACGCAATCATAATGTAGTGTTCAATTTTGAATTTAATATAATAACGAGACCCGCCTGAATCGACTGATTGATTTTGACGCGCATTTAACGGCCGGTTTGGTGATGAAAAGAGACATGCGCACATCCGGCAAGCGTATACGACGATGGCTTCAAAATGGGTGCAAATTAAGGGCGACACGGCCGGTGATTGAGTCTCCCCCCACATGCATATTATATTTGTGTGTGTGTGTGTGTGTGTGTGTGTGTGTATGTGCGCATCAAATCGTCCACCGAAGTGATGAGATAAGTTATTAAACAAAAAATACTTGGCAAGCGCCTCCTCCGTGTAATTTTCAAAATTAATTATTTTGAATACGATAGCCTGACCCCTCTACCACACACACACACACAGGAAAATGGCTGTCGCTCGATACTTGCCCATATTATAGTTCTAACGTCACCGTCACCAATTTGTCTTAAGTATATTAATATTTTTTTTTTATCTGGTATTAAAATAAATTATGCTTACATGTAGGTATGAGGTTTGTTATTATTGTTTTGGTTAAAGAAAATTATCTTAAAGAGTTGTGACGAAAACTAAATCATTCTTAGGGATGGACGTTTATTTCATAAAATTCGTAGCATAATTTTGATACTCAATTAGGTATGGCTAATCGACAATAATTACTGGATTATGGTTTTCATGCTGTTATTAGCTACTGACCATTTTAATTATAATATAATTATACATTTACAATATTATTTTGTATTTACTATTAAAATTGGTTTTTGAACACCACATTCACGTAATACATTTTTTTTAAATCAATCAAAATATAACATTTACTTTAAAAATCATTTTAAAATATTTTGAAATGTATCTTAAGAAATATATAATAAAAATAATAGTTATTAAAAACTTGATCTTGGAACAATTAATATGAAATTTATTACAACTACTTCATCAAAAAAAAAAAAACACTTAACATTGTAAAATCAATATATTCATCGCTCCTCTCAGAATCTAATATAATAATATTTACATATTATATAAAATGTATAATATATGAAATTTAAGTCATACAGATTTAATAAAATTATTTGATACTAAAAAAAATTATGCCGAATCGCTATGCCGAATTTCAAGGTACCTATACTCGATTAATCACTCACATTGTTGTACACTGTAAGAACACCCCGCCAGTTAGAGTACGTCAATTTGAAATTTAAAATATGGTTTTAGTTACATTTACAGAAAAACTCCCGTGGCTCATGAATAGTGTCACGCAATTTGTTTTTGACAGACAACATTGTCAGCCAGACCGTTTTCGATGTATTGAATATTATTATCAATCATTCTCATTCTTCTACGAAAATAACAATTTAAATATGAAAAAGACTGCTCGGTACACCTGTTGAGTAATATTGTACTTTTACAAAGCCGCCATACACCACTGGGCCCGTGGTATTCATCTTAGATATTATTATACCATCAATCAGCAGAACATGTTGGGCTACTGAAAAGTCAAAGTAGATATCACAATAGTAACACAGATCCCTCGGCTGTCGAGGGATGATAATCGGGGAGAAAGGGACATATCACTCAAGAGAATATAATATTATATAGATAGAAACGACGAAGGGCTAATAATAATACGAAGGCCCGCTGAAACTGAATAAACTGTCGAGGGGTTGGGGTGAAAAACATCAAAGCCGTGGATTTCGGTTGGAGGGTCAAGAATTATCAAAATGAGGGACGCTATATATAAATTGCTAGTATAATTGTGTATACGGAGTGTCCCAAGAGTAACGAATATAAAATTAATCTATAACCAGTGAACTCAATAATATTTGATTAAACTATATTTAAGTCACTGGAGAAAATAATATATATTATGCAAAACGCCATAACTGTTTCTTATTATAATATTTTCAACACGCATTTATAATTATATTATATTATATATTTACAGTTTTCCACTGTAAACTGTAACCACATGCCAGCCGTAATTATTAATACTTGTGTTGGGTATTTATATAATATCGATTAAATTGATATACCTACATTTATTTTATACAATAATTATTAACACTACATAATATGTTACGATAATGTTCAAATCAAATGCAATATATATAAAACCAATAGTTAACTTTTTTATTAGTTACGAATCACTTTCACACGGAAACCATTGAACTGAAAAACAACTAGATGCTGTCTGGAAAAGTTTTTTTTGTTTAAATACGTTTATAATAAAAAAGGGAAAAACTTTTATCCATTTTGTTGAGTTTAAGGTATACCGACTTTAGATTTTAAAACGGTCCACTTGTACGTTTAATGAAGCACAAAATACTCTGTTCTCGTTGTGCGAGCAAACTCGTAGAACCCAATGCCCTGATCCTGAACAACGATTACCTTTTACGATGAACAATTTTCTCAACAGCAAGTACAATTCGGTTTTTTCTTTGCAAAACGAAAACTTAAATCCTATAGCTATGAGTTCTAAAGTACGAAATAGTTTTGTAAAAAACTCTTTACTATAATGAACATTTAAAAAGGGATCGTATAACATAATACATATATATAATATACATACATTTATTTATTATTTATACCTCTAAGAGGTAAAACCTAGTATGAATTTCATTCAAGTATCATAAAACATTTATTTATTTTTGTTGCTTTTAAATATTAAAAAAAAATCTCCAAATATTTTACGAAATGAAAAATCTTTAAAAATTTGCACGCGAACGATTTTTATTTTCAATACAAATGAAGTAAGGTTTACAGTGTACAAAAATAATAATATTAGTATGTCGCTATACAAAAAATAATAATAATAACAATATTCCTAATATTATTCAATGTGTATAGACTGTAATATAGTATACGTATACTTACTCTGAACGAATTTCCAGCTAGTCGTGATACAAAAGTTAATTTATACTATAAACCATTCCGCATCGTTGTTTTATTGTTTGTTTAATATCCGACTTGATATCGAATCTTTGGATTGTACGCTTTACGGAGTCGTAAACTAAATATGATACATTTAATGTCGGTTGGATAGGTTTTTTTTTTTGTTGGTTTGCTTCCTCGGCAAACTGGCGAATTCCTGGTCACCTACCCATCGTTTACACGCCACAACCGTTGGCCGCATACGACGGGGCTTATATTATAGTTATAATAATATGTAAGCGCACCGAAAGAATCGTTTTATATTTTGTTATTGTCAGCCGGTGAATAGGAGAGAATACGAAACCTGAGAGATACGGATATTAACATACAATACACACGGGGAGAAGGGAACAGTGCGTATGTAAGAAAGAGGGAACGGGAGAAGTAAAAAAAAAAAAAAAAGTATAAAAATTACTCTCGTTTCCAAGGCTGACTGCTCTTTCATCTTGTTTCAGATCACCGGGCACTGAAACGAACAGTTTCGGCAGTGGTTCTCATGTAGGTACGGTCACGAACGAAGTAAGTATGGTTATAGCACGTGTATACCTGTGTTATAATATAGTGATAATAAAGGTACTAGATGTGTATTTTTTTAAGGACAACATGAGTTGTAAGCACAGTTCTAGTAACGTTCTTGCATCCGATAGAAGCCCAGACTGCACCATTGTGTAGATGATGCCCGAAATTATGTTTTATTTTTATTTTATTCATAACTACATCAAGATTAATAATAATGTTTGTTTGTATTCATTTTTTTTTATTTCAATGTAAATACTTAACAATCTTACAAGATTAAAATATCGAAGCTATAAATAATTGCCATGAAATCGACTTTTATCGGTCTTAGTTTTCAAAGAAATATTTTATACTTTTTTCTCGATTATGAATACTATAAAATAAATGAAAATAAAATATACATGCAACTATACTTGTATACAATTCTTATTTATTTATTAAAAAAAAAATATATATATATATAACAGAAAAAAATTATTAAAATATGTCGAAAAATATGTATTGATATGTTTTTATTTAAATTATTTTTGTAGAGAAGATACGAGATTGTATTGACGTTTGATAGAATTATATGTATGTATATTATTGTTTTTTGAATAAAAATATTTTGTATACATAAGTAAGACTGTGATAAGAATGTTAAAAGCATTACTGTTGAAATGTATTGAAATTCAATCACGGATGACAAGCTTATCAGAAATCAGAATATTTACGATGCTTAAATAAACTTGAAAATTCTTTTTAAACCTACGTAACAAATATTGATAACGATACAGAAATATTTTAAAAATAATCAGTAATAAAAATACCTAACAATAATACATACAGTACACCTTTTATTTAATTTTTTAATTTACAAAATGTTCATTATTTTAAGAAACTGCTTTTATTAATTAGAAAATAGAAAATATATTGTATAGTATTTGAAAATAGCACATTTTTTATTATTAAACATAATATAAAAATAGCTAGATAATTTAATAACTTATTTTAGTTATTAGAATATTTTAAATGTTATCAAAAAATCACTCTTAAGAGAAATTTAATTGATTATTTTAATATAATATACGTAAATATATCAGCACTATGTTTTACACAAGTTAGATTGGGTCAGGTCACAAACTCACGAGAGGCAATCCCTTGGGATTTCACGAAATACAGTGTTGAACACAAATTTACTTCCTCTGTAAATTGTCCGGACATATTATGATGTTTTATTTCAAACACGAACTTACTATTTAAATTTGTGCGTCTATATATATTATACATACCTGTATACAAATGAGGCAGTGGTAAGTGACCGTGTATACAGACTGAACAGCTAAGGAGCTACTTCCGACAAGCACATTGGGAGTTTACTCGAAAAATGTTTTGAATAATGCATAGCTACTCAATTTCTTAAAAGCGCTGTTGGTACAACATGACGTGGGTTCGTCTAGTCGTCAAGATGTAATATTATTGAACAATTATTTTGGTTGTTGTATATTTGCAAAAAATCTCAAAATATTATAAATGCATTCAAAATGCATAGGTAACAAAAAAAAAAAAAAAAAAATGATAAACAGCAAGACTATCGAATATTATACTAGGGTAAGACGTATTAGTATTGTTCGAAACAACGTTTAGCTGATATAGGTACTATTGGTTATCTGCGTTACAGTCGTATGCATAATTTGTTTTTGATGTGTTTATTGCTCGTTCCGCTCGAGGCGAAATGAAGAAATAATATCGCAATAAAATTGCAATGTTCGTTCAAAGGTCTATTTTTTTTTCATCCAAAAAAGAATCACGATTCGGGATTAAAGAAAAGGGACACCCTTGAAAAGAATTTGTATCGTGGAATTGTCAGTCGTGCGAGAAAATTCGATGTCAAACGGTTTTGCAGTCAAGAACATAGTTCGTCGCTAGGATAATATATGATAGGTATGGGTACTCTGAGAGTTTTTGAATTCTGTTCTGCTAACGAAATGTAATAAATAATAATACACTTTTCCGAAACAAATTTTGTCGTTCTAGTATATAGTTTTTCTCGTTACGTATATTACGTTTAATAAGTATCAATACCGTGGGTTGGATTTCAATCGTGAAACCTGAAAAACACAAACTACAGGGACGATTGTCAATTATACTTAAGGCGCCCGGTGCCAATTCCATTTTGTCTTCAAAAACACACTTTACGGGAATAAAGATCCTGACTCGTAAAATCAATCAAATTTGATTTTTTTTTTTTTTTTTAACTGATAGAGGGAAATATTCTACAGCCCGCATCGATCTTAGTTTTATAATATTTTAATCTCAAACTTTTAAATAAGTCTTTAAAAAAGACATTTTTAAGCTTTTTTTACAAATCATTTTATATCATTATTTAGAATAAAATAAAAAATCTGAGTTTGACAATGATGAGTTATCCATATTCCCGTGAAGTCATTTACGTCTGTCGAAATGGGCAACTAATAATTCGTTATATTTAATTGTTAGTTCTTTGACATGTACCTGCGAGTGCGTTCACGTCGTTCATATCATGCGGGTTGTAGAGGGTTCTCTAACACTAATAACCAATTGCACTCAAACACATTCATAAGATCGTGCGACGCCAAAACATATGTGAATAAGGTTGCCAATAATTCGCCCCTTAATAAATAGCCGGGGGCCGATCATTTTATTATTTTAAGTAGCCGGTCATCGGTATAATATGTATACGGCGTGTTATGGTGGTACTATAGTAATAACTTTAAAATATCATAATATTCGAGTCCGACAAAATCACGAGTCACGTGAATAAACCCAGTTTGGATTGGACTCTCAGTGGCGGCGGCGGAGTGATATCGAAATATTCGTCGGCCCACGGTGGCGTGTATATTATTATTATTATCATGACTACTCTACACGGGCAGAGCGCGATGGACTTTATCGTCCGAATTCGGTGCGTCGGAAATCCGAGCGAGTGCGCAATGGCCGGCCGAAAACGACGAAAACAAAAAACGTCAAGTGTGGTCGTGTGCGCGGCACTCGGTTCAAGACGACGGGTTCGCCCCGTGTCCCGAAGCGACTAAATTTTAATACGCTCGCGTTTTTATCGCCGTTTCTATTTTGTTTCGTGTTTTTACGACCCGGCATCGGCCGTTCGAAACGCACACCGGAATTAAAGTAATAAACGTTAAGAGAAGCGTAATGCGGCGTAGTGCATGCGCGCTAGCGATTAAATCGCACGTTAAAGTCCGCGGCAACGACGTGTCCGGGCGAAACGTTCTCGCAAACCTCCGCGCGGCATTGTTATAATCGTCCCGGTATATAAATGGTGTACGATATTAGTCGTTCGAGTTGCGTAGTAGGTATAGGGAGCGCCTCGACTGGTGTTGATGATATAATGATAATAATAATAATGATAATAATAATGATGATGATGATAATAATAATAATAATAATAATGATGATAATAATAATGGCAATAATAATAATAATAGCAATAACGACAAAACACAAGCTACGATTTTATTATTATTTTTTACACCTCGTCACGCGTTACAATAAAATACGCGTATTGCAGCGTGGCACGGACTGCGGTCACATGGAAACGTTCCGCGTGAGCGTACCCATCACGACGGTGTGCGTTTATAATATTATTATACAATGCAGATCGTACTGATGGTTCTTTCGCGACCCACACCATCAATATTTTCGTTCTCGCGGTAAACGCTAAAACGAATGAGGTCTCCCCACATTACGATATTATTAAAATATTATGTAGTCCGACTGACCGCGAATATTTTGTTTTTATTTTTTTAAAGCGCCTCTTCTATCGGTCGTCGGACGATATTCGGTGGAGGAAAAGGGGTGTTTCGACTTCATGTCGACGCGAGCGGAGAAAAAGCGTTTGGCAAATTACGCTCGTAAAAAAATAATAATCCCGTCGCTTTGACGAATAACGACTGTTCGTCGTGTGCATGTCGTGCATATCGTGACCGCTGTGAAAGAATATACTTAAACGACGACGTGAGTAGAATTCGATTCCGAATAATTAATTTTAATTACTGCAAAAATATAATATTGTCGTCTGAGCATCCGATACAGATCTAAAACTCTAGTTATTATTCTTACGCGAAATATATATTACGATTTGTGCTCAACGACGTTAAATTTAACATTCTACATGCACACAGGTATATACAAACTGTTAATATTCTGTACTTTTAATATACTTTGTAGTTTCCACAACAGTTTGATATATTAGTATTATACAGTTTCTGTATCGAGAAAATGTTTGCCGATTGTATAATAATTATTTAAAGTTAAGCCACGCAGAGGAGGTAGGTGTAAAAGTTTATTATCTCTGTTTCCATTTAACTCCACATTGGGTCGTATAATCGATACAATGTCCGTTTAACATTTCAAAAACGATTACTATTTTTATATTAATAAAAAAAACAGTACACGTCTTTTCGTTTTAACATCACATGTATTTTATTATTTTATATAATATAATGATAAATGATCCAAATCTCAAAAACTATAGCAAAACAGCTAAAAAATTTAATTGCCCCATATTCAATAACATAATTTTATAAAAAAAAAAAACACTGTTCATCATTCTAATGAAACCAGTATTAAAATGGAAATTCTATTATTTTTTAATTTTAGTATTTCAAGACTATACTCGTATATATTATTATAACGTTCATACATAACATTATTGTATAATCTATATAAACGGAACGGTTTCATAAAAGGTACCTAATTGCTTTCATTGCTACAACCATGTAATTCAAATAATTAAATATAATTATTTATATCTGCAGGGTATATACAAATAAACGAATTATATATAATAAAAGATTTCATAAAAAAAAACACCAGACGTTTAAAAGTAAATTCTCTTCAACTATTTAATACTTCTCAAACACACATAATATTATATTATATAATAGAACTAAATAAAAAATCATTTAAATTTTATAAATTATGCTTAATGCAGGTAGACATATATTATATTATATTGTATACACATTGTTTTGTATTGAAAGGAAAAAATAAATGGTTCATTGTCTCAATCATAAAAGCTAAAAAAATGAATGTATGTACAATAGGTGTATATATTTTTTTTTTATTAAATCATTACTTCACAAATTGTTATTAAAATATAAAATTATTCTACTATATTATTGTCAAAATTAAAATTGTGTTTCGAGTTTAAAATGAATAAATAATATAATAATAATCGGGTCTGAAATGAATTCAAAATGAAAACTACTCGAGGCTACTTTTTTATTAAAACGATTAAAATAATTATTGACTATATTTTATACTGCATAAAATAAATATTTAACAACAATTTAAAAGAAAAGCCCTGTATTATTATTACAATTTGTATTGAACGATATTGTAAAAAATAATACTTATTAAAATAATAGTAATAAATAATAATATTGACTATTGTTTACTTTCAAAGTAAGTACTGAGAAATGAGAATCAAAAGGAATAAATTGTACACAACCAAAATTATACAACATATCATTTATATTCATTTAAATTGTTTTCTATTCAGAATAAAAATCTAAAATGTATTATTTTATTATTATTTAAACACAAAACGTAAAAATTAAATCAATACCCTGTCTGCTGAAATATGATCGATTTTAATGGTATGTTATTCAGTTGAAATTTTAAAATTACGATGAACAATAAAACACGACATTCTGAGGTCAATGTAAATTGAGTATACTATTAATAATTTTTATTATAATATACCAATTTTCAATATTTTATATTTTAAACAACATATAGTTATTTACAATCTAGTTGGACACTTCACGTATTATTGATTAATGGGACTCAGTTTACCTACCTTCAACCTTTGTACCACTTGGACTAAAATGCAATTTAACTAAAAATATGAGACTCGGTTTACCAGTCTCGGACTAATAGATACACGATTAACCATATAGTTAACCGTCCGGATGCTTAGAATCATGCACCTTACCACCAAATAGTGCTTTTCGAAATTCATATAACTAATCGAAACTACTATTGGTGTATTGGTGACAAGACGAGATAACATTTATTTTACGAAAATCGAATTTTTCGGTATTCTTCTGTCGCAGTTACTGTAGGCTGACTAGTGACTTGCAACGACAACGGTGATATAAAAAATTATTATTGTGCGTATATCAATATGAAAGTTCCGTAGTAATAATATTAAAATTATAGTTATAATGAATTTAACATCGACATAGTACACTTAAACGTAATTATTCCAACGAAACTTGTATTGTGACAATTAAATGTATGCTATAACGTTATATTTTCTTGCAGTAATTGGTTTGTGTTTTCATCATAGATATCATATAATATACCTACAGTAAAACTATAGCTTAAGACGCTTTTTAATAGATCCGCTCAAAAGAGCGCCTTTTTCGGGTAAAGCGTCTTATTTGAGAAAGCACCTTATGCTAGTACCTAAATATTAACCATTGCAGAAAATGTCTGGGGACCGGCAGAAAAAAAGCGTCTTAAAAGGGAAAGGGTCTTAAGCGAGTTTTACATTTACTGTATTAGGGAATAATTTCGCACCTTCGCCGATCTTCCGTTTTCCGATAATTGTCACGAAATAATTAACTTGCCACACTTGAGTTTCCACAAGTTCCATTCGCCGCAAGTCAGTTCACCGCACTGCTTAGATTTAACCTGTAATATAAATAATTATAATGTAATAATATACATATCGTTTACTCACGACTGCGTTTTACGATAAACATAATATAGTATTCGACGCAATGCCACCATGAAAACTCAAATAAAACAAAGTGCGTGTATCTCAGATTTTTCTTATGGTTTATTAAACGTGTAACATTTTATGGACAAATACATTTTTAAAAAACGACACTACCACTAAACACAAAGTCAAATTACGTAGCCACGTAGGAGGGGAGGGCCTATAGTATAGGTTTCAAACCGTACTCCGTTGCCCCGAGTTCAGTACGCCTACACCCCTGCACGGCAAATCTTACTATTATATTATAAAGAGAAAGCGTTTGTTTGTTTGTTCGCAAAAATCTCAAAAAGAACTCGACTGATTTTAATACAGTTTTACTTAACTAAATCGAATATTGTTGTAAGCTCGTAACGATCGATAACTTAGTACATTTCAACCTATATACTATAAAACAAAACATATTATTACGTATAATAGAGTTGGCATTATTAATTTTTTTAATGGGCAATGAAGTGCACGGGATCAACTAGCTAGTACATTATAATATTATAATATACGCACAATGTCCAAACGTTTCCGCTCCACCGTGGCCGTGTTCACGACGTCAGCAATAAATTATTGATTAACATCCCGCGCTGTCACCGCGCAGCTACATCAAACGGATTCATCGCGTCGATATTGTGTTATTATATTGTATGGTAGTAAAATGTAATATAATAATAATAATATTATACTATGTGGGCACTCGTGATTGCCCAGTCTCTCGTGTCAGTTCCGTACGCCAACTATATGTACGGTTTAACATCGCGAATATTTTGGCATTTATTTTTACTGTTTCGGTGTTGTTGTTGTTTTTTTTTTCTACCGCCTATATCTCCGTTAAACTTGGCACACGTTCAAACCGTCCGCACACGATATATTTAACGATTCGGTTACACGACGTGCTGGGTAAACGCGTGCTGCATCGCGGAGAAAATAATATTATAATCGACATAATAATATTTTTTTCCATCGTATAAACAATATTATACTGCATATAGCAGCGAAAACGTGCAGGTGGTCAGTTCACCTCGTCGGCATAATTTTTTACAACGAGCATAATATTATAAGGGACCTTTTGCACGATTCGTATGAACAAACGCGAAACGACGGTACATCCAAAGGTAAATGTACGGCGACTGTTTATAATATTATTACATGGCCTGCTAACAATTCCGTGATAGTAAAAAAAAAAAGTTACTAATTTATGACACCCCCGGATTAGTTCGAAAAATATTGTGGAAATAAACATTAAATCCCGTATTTTCGCTACGGTGAAAACTACAGCAGTTGGTTTGGACACGTTAAGTACGAATAATTGGGCCTTTATTATTATTATAATGAAATCCAAACCTTTACAAATTATTTATTATTATACGGTTCATGTTTTAATATCCTTTATTATTATTATTATGATTATAATTATTATTATTGTTATGATAATAATAATTATTATTTTAAAAGCAAACATAGTGAAGTAGGAATGGTTGTTTTTGTAAAATGTAAATGAGCGGGAGTCGGACGTATATATCCCATTTTTAACGACGATTTAATATAGATTTATGCGAACCAAAAGTAACATTTCGGAATTAAAATGTTTTAAAAACCTCAAGGATAAGACTAATGAACGCTCAGAGATAATATATTATATACCTACTTCATAAATTAAAACTAAGAATAGGTATTTTCAAGACTTAATATTATTATAATGTATGTGCGTTATTATGTTTATAAAGCAGCATAATAATATACACTCGATATAAGACATAATATATTATGTTCGTATTTAGCCGAAGCAGTCGTCAGTGATCAAAAACAATGTTCATTATGAGCTTTAGATTCTTACTAGACGTTATTTTTTGTGACGATTTTGCAATAATTTGGTTTCTTTTGATTATCGTCGCCTTATACATTGACGGTTGCGTCGCTACTCGCTAAAATATACCTAACATATTTATATAATATAAAATATTATACATCGAAACACACTATCGTGCATGATCTCTTGGCGGCGGAGAGACGCCTAAATCATTCTATTTCTTCGGGACTGCTGTCAAACGTTACAAAAAATAAAAATAAAAAATAAAAAAAAATAAAAAAAATGATATCCAGTTCTTCGCTGCAGCTCACCGCCGTGGCCGTCGATGCTGCTGCTGCGGCTGTACAGTACCCATACGAAGTCAAATCGTTATTGTGCGCTCGCATATATATGTTGTAGAACAGGTTTGTATTGAAAACGTATAAAAGGGTCGTTCACTTTTATCGTCCGGTAGCTCCCGAGCGTCGAAACGTTTTTTATTTTATTTTTTTCCCTCTTCATTCTTCTGTTATTTATTATATCGCTATATATGAGTACTGCCGGCCGACGTACTGTCGTAATATCATTTCAGATCGTACGCGGACGTTTTACCGCGTCGGCGTCAGAGAGCGGACGGCTGAAAAGTTTCAGAAACCGCGAAGACGACGACGACCACGCCGCCACCGCCGCCGTGGTCCGACCGACCCCGCTCGGGTCGCGGTGTCCCGTTGCACCGACGACGAAGACCTGCTGCCGCCCCAGGTGTGTTGCAGCTGCAACTGCAGTTAACGCGAACGGTTGTGGATGCGTTTATCGTCTGCATCTCGTCCACGAGTCCTCACGTCAAATCGTATTATTATTATTATTATTATTATTATTATTATTATTATTATTATTATTATGGTCGTTGTGTCGCGGGGGAGACTGGCGAAACGGACGATATTACGTACGGAATCAAATCTCTTTCAGTCTCAACATATTATAATATAGAATCGTAGTAACCGTCGAAGCCGAGCACCTATGTATTATAACCTTTTACACATATTGTGTTTGCGTCGCGGCGGACGACCGAGTGAACGACCTGATTTTATTATTATTATATTCACGTTCGGCCGGACAAAGCTGTGCATACATATTATATAAAACCGCAAAAGCACACACGCTAAACTCGTGTCCGACACGATATAGTCGGTCTCGTCGGCGGCGGCGTTCCGCAGGTCGGATACGTGTAAAAGACCGGTACACACACACACACACACACACACACACACACACACACACAAGAGCACGTTATACTATACACGGCTTGTGTGTATATACACGCTACTCGTTAAAATATCCTTTGGGTGTATTATTACGACGCATTTGATGGACGAACAAAAAATTACAAAACGCGATTCGTATAATATCATCTCATGAATAATATATATTAAACAGTAGGTAGGTACGTTTAAATAAAACGAAAAATATGTTTCCAGTCCACGAAATTCGCCTGTCGGTGGTTACATATTATCCACTTGCCTATATCCGCTGCTGTATAGAATTCGCTGTTATTTTGTTGCGAAAACAGCGGCAATTAAAGCCACCGGAAAACAGTGTATAGGTATTATTATTATTAGTTTTTTTAGTTTTTTTCAATCATACGTAAGTAGGTGCATACGCGTATTATACACACAATAAGCATTATTATTATACACGCGTAACTTTGCATAATAAACGGTATTCGTATAAATAATATAGCTCAGCTGCGTTTCCACGTATGTGCATTTGTAATGAAATTAAATGATATCGACTCTCCCGGTGTAATGGGATAATTAAACATAATTATATGCGTCGCACGATGCACGTTAAACCTGTTGCCAGAGTGCATTGCTTCCCCTATTATGTATACAGGTAGAACGCCTATAAAAAAGTGTTTTTAAACTCGCACTTGACGGTGTGCACCTATTATATCACTATGATAAAACATTGAAATTAAAAAAAAATACAACCTTTGTAAAACTAATTCATAAAATAATTTAATCTAAGAAAATATGATGTTCATTTTTTTTCCAATTAAAAGTGGGAAACTAGAGGGGTAACTTTTAAAATTAAAATGGAAACTTAAATTTTTAAAATATAATTTGTACATGACTTCGTTTTTAATGAATTCTTATGAAACTGATTACACTGATGGATCAAACATTCAAATAGTTAATGGCACTTTAATTTAGTTTTTAAAATTGTAAAAATATGTCAACAATTAATAATACCTGGATCCACTTTATTATAAATGTTTCCTTAGAACCGTGGAAGTTAATAATAATGAAATACTATTGAACAAACATATTAAGAGGACGCCACACCCGCATGTGTTGTCTCCGTCTTACAAGTGCGTAATATAGCAAATTTTACGCTCAGCAGATCACGCGAAGCTCCGTGAATTTAAAATTTAGAGTGAATTGATCTCTTATAAAAATTAAAGGTAACATTATTATCGAGGGCATCTCATTGGCTTTTTATTATATTTTAATTTAAAAGAGAGTTATGAGTATTTTAAAATTGTAAATTGTTTGTATATCTTAAAATACTCATAACTCGCTTTAAAATTAAAATATAATAAAAAGCCAATGAGATGCCCTCGATAATAATATTACCTTTAATTTTTATAAGAGGTCAATTCACTCTAAATTTTAAATTCACGGAGCTTCGCGTGATCTGCTGAGCGTAAAATTTGCTATGTTATGCACTTGTAAGACGGAGACAACACATGCGGGTGTGGCGTCCTCTTAAACACGAAAGTGGCTGATGACAGTTAACTATTTAAAAATGAACTTAGAAACCAGCTTTAGATTTCTCTTTTTCAATGGTAATTTGGTCTCGGTGTTATACATTTATAATATACTATAATATCTTAGCCATAAACAAACTTATTTAAATTTAGCAGAAATCAATTATCCTTCAAAAACTGGTAAATTTCAGTTGAACACTAACTAACTATTATTGAATAATAACTAGTCTATGTTTTATTTCATTAATTTATACGAAATCGTTTAAGTTAATATTTAGAAGTAAAATTATGTAGTGAACTAGAGCCCATAATTTAGTGAAACGAAACAACAGATTATCACTGGACTATATTAAGATCACGAGATATAAGTTACAATTCATTAGACCGACACCATGTTAAGGATGTTGATTTGTGTTATCATCTGATGTTTTTTACCCAAATAAATTATTATGCACGCCCTCTATACTTTAAGAAAGATTATTCAAACAATTAGAAATCACAATAATCTAATACAAAATATAAGTTTAGTGATCATATGTCAAATATAAGCAGTTCACTTCTACAACTGGAGTGTATGTTCTTAGTATTAGACATTAGTATATTACCATGCATGACATAGAAAATACTAACATCAAGAATTGTATTAATATACCATAATAGAACGATTAATACTAATTACTTTTTTTCAATAGTTAGTATGATTGAAAAAGCTCAACCAGTAATATCGTTAGTAAGTCTAACACCCAATAAAATAAATATATTTATTGATGCACTACTTGATAGGGATTTTGGGATTCGTTGTGTCCAATTTCTAAAATATGATTCGGAGGATCAGAAACTAAAAATGATGTTGTTACCAAATGTAGTGGAAATTTGAGGCTATAGTAACGAATTTAGGCCGTTAAACAAACCATTATATACTTACAGCTACTGTACAACTAAAAGTTGATCACGCGACCCCTCATGTATCAGTTCATATAGCTCCACATGATGCACAGAACATTCGACCAGGGGCGTCATTTGGGGAGGGGGGGGGGGGGGTCAGGGTGTGCAGTGACACCCCTTACATTTAATATATTCTCAATTGACCTGCTGAAACAAGGGAATTCCCCCTTGTAGATCTGCTCTATTTTTATATGGCCTGGTGAAATTTCATAATGACACACCAAAAAAAAAAAGACTGAAATGACGCCCCTGCATTCGACTATTGTTGGCCAGTCATTTATTGAACAACCACATACTTTATTGGTAAAATGAGATATCACAGAGAGTATATATTATAAGAATTTTAGGGAAACTAATGACATATATTTGATATGATGGACATTCCTGTACTATCATCTCGTGAAATTAGCTTGTGGGCTAATGAATCTTATATTTTCCCACCAAATCGTGTAAGTACAGTATTGAAATTTGAAATACAGTAAAAAAATAAATGTCACTTGATTTATACAATATTTAAGTTAAGATTAGGTACTATATTAATATTGTTGCAAACCAAGTGGTGTTTGGTTAGTTGTGCAATTACTGATGATTAAGATAGTGAGCGAATATCTGTTATAGACTTTTCAATGTTGGATGTTCAAGAAAATAAGAACAAAATGATCAGTAGATATGTTATTTTTAGAAAAAAAAGAACCAGGTAAACTTATAAAAAAAATTACAGTATTCATGAAGAATGGTGAATTGGTGAAATGTTAATGGCAGAAGAAAGCCTGGCACATAAGATTTCAAAAAGAAATACTGAAACTAATAATAGTTATGAGTTATATGTACAGGAATGTACAGAATGTACTAGAAAGAAAGACATCATGTCATGCTGGTGTGACATCATCTTAGAAGTACCTATAGTTCATTATTACATATTCACTACCTAGTAAATAAAGACAAAATGTAAAACGGAATCCATGCTGTAACTTAAAGTAATGTTTTGAAAACCCAGTTCATGCTTCATCTATATTTTATCACGATTTAGAATAGTAAGTTTTCGTTGACCACTTTAAATTTAGTTTGATTAAGCGAAATAATATAATATTATGATAATATTCAATATATTAAAAGGTTATATTAATCGTTGTAAAATCATCACGTCCACTTCGAGGCAATTGGATAGTACAATTTAAGTATTATACGTATGCATGTACCCCTCGTGTACGTCGTCCCTGACCAAGATTTCGGTAATTTCGTATTTCAACAAACTGTTATTGTAATCCCCGTAACTATTGCCATTATTGCCTATCGTTATGTTTAATATCGATTTATGCTTTCGTATTTTACTCATTCGATACCTATTATACCAGCAACCACATTGCCATTCGAATGTGAAAACCGCGTCGCCCGACGAATTCGAGGAATGAAAAATGGGTGGAGTTGGCGTGTGCGGGAAAATCATCGCACTATAATTACGGCGATTAAAAAGAAAAACTGAGCTCAAAAGTTTTGATGGAAGCGCAAAACGTAATTTAACCGACATGTCGTGTGTTTAACCCGACCCAATGCGCATTATATATTTATATGTACCTAATGTACGTATATAAAATATAAATATAATATAATAATAATATATAGGCGGGTATTATGATACACGCCATCCGACCCGGGTCACTAAGTTTTTGAGGTTCGGTTATAAAAATGAATACCTAATATTATTATTGCTGGTAAGCACGAGGTGGCATCGGCGTTCCCGGAATTCTCGAGCACTAAAGTTTATGCATGAATATTTTATGCCTGATCTAACACGCGCTCCGGTTTAACTGAATAATATTTCCCGATTACAATATAATATAGTACAGCTGCAATATATCTTTATTTCTCAATTAGAGTTCAAAAAACCACTTGTGAATAATGCAATACAATAATATTTATTATTCAATATTCTTTAGGTTTTTTTTTTTTTTTTTTTAATTAAACAACGCAATAACACTATCCGATACTGAACAATGATGATGGTTTCGTAACCGTCAAAATGCAAGTAAAATATCCTATACAATGTAGGTACATTTGAAAAACTAAATTTGACATCCCAGTTCTCTGTATTTCCTTTTAAATATAAATTTAATACGTATTAAATATATATACATATATATAACTTTTAAAACTTGCTAGTATAAAAAAAAAAAAATTCTTTTTGCGATTTATAACCGTCTTTGTATATTTTGAAGTACTGGTGGATAGTGGTGAATTATTTGTTTATCTTTTTCGTAAAACTTCAATAATAAATAAAACCATAGATATATACGAATATTTCGGGAGGATATAAAACCCTAATATTTCTTTGAAAAGTTTATACACATTTTTACTTAACGAAAACTTTTAAATCTTTACAATTCTACCTACTTGTATAATTTTTATATGTATATATATTATAATTATTGCATAACATAAGTTTTCGCCCTTCGTGTTGTGTAACAAAACAATATAAAATTGGAATTTTATATAACAGTTTCTGAGTAACTCTTGCTTTTATTATTTTGAAAGTTTATAAGACAAATGTATTCGTATTTTACTGGTAGTGAGATGTATTACATTTAAGGAAGAAATGAATTGATTTATTTTTTTAACAAAATAATAATAATAGTTTGAATGCGTGTGATTTTTTTAATTTGACAGAAATAGGAGAACATGATTTTTTGACGTATTTAAATAAATAGTTATATTAAATCAGTTTGTAATGAAACTGACTTAGTTTTACTAATGCAATTTTCCGGATAATGATTTCACGATACAATTTTATTGATACAAATTTTGGTTTGATAATACGAATTTCGTTATTTTCAGACAACGATAATGTTTCAAAACGACGTTAAGACGAGCAAGACGTGTCTAATATGGCTATTTAATTTGAAAAATAATGTATGGTGCGAATTGGGTAAAAAGTTGTTTAATTTTAAATGAATCGTGAACAATAGTAGGTGCTTACATAGTACCTATATGATATTTTACGTACCACTATTATATAGTGGATAGTTTATAACATATTTATATGTAGTGTACCTATAGTACAATAATCAAGACGTGTATGATTTCTATAATTTAAAGGGATATGCCGTATACATTTTTAACTACTAACTAGATTGCGAACTGTATCTGTATATACAATAAAAAAAACTACTCTACACAATGTTATTTTTAATTTAAATCATATTCTGCGGTCATGCTACTTATATTTTTTAATTACTTTTATGATCAAAATAATAAAATTTGTTTATAGTTTTAACCGTTTTATTATTATTATAAAATTATTTTTTTGCCAAATATATAGTGCAATAACGCAAATTATATGGCAAACAATAGGGACGAGATGAATAAATGAAAATAAAAAATACTATATTTACTATGAAATATACAATCATTATTTTTTTTTATTTAATGTGTATGACAATATATTCTGAGTGTACATATTTTATAATTGTTATTACATTATGTTTGCTGGAGTCGTAAAAGATTGCTTGTAAAACGATAAAAAAATACTCAAATGTTATGTCACCATAATAGAATCACTCAACATTAAGTCAATTTTAAATTTATTGACTAAAGACGGTAATTAAATGCGTATACAAGTCCTCAGAAATAATACTTATCAATACTTACTATGATATAATTTCACATTATTGTTAGCCATTCAAAGAGTTTCATATTAGTATCAATTGATAATAATATAGTAAACAAGATACGGGTTTTGCAGGTGTTTATCGTTAAACTAGAAATAGAGGATAGGTAACTATAGTTATTGTCATTAGCTCCAAAAAATAATTTAATTACAAAATAGAGTAAATTGGAAAGATCTTGTATTTTGATTTAATGTAGTTTATATTATTTTTATAATATTATAATCACCTACAACAATACAATATTAGGTCCTATACCAACAGGGAACCATGAATCTGGTCTGTAAGTATTGTCAGTGATTGACTTCGATGGATCTATTTAACGCCAATGACCAACTTAATTGGACGCTGGCCATTGATGACAATGAGTGGGCAGTGAATTTCCCACATTAGCGTCTCTGAAAGTAAAATAAATACTGTATAAACTCATTACACATAACACTTGGATATTTTAAAAGTATTAACACTTATAATTTATAATAATATGTACCTAGGCACTGAACGTAAATATTTTAATTGTATTTATCTTACAAATCAACGATTGATCATAAAAGTCAACAAATATTTCATTTTGAACCATTTTATAAGAGTTGGTATGTTTATATATTATATTAGATAGACTATCACTTGGTACGGAATAATGTATTAATATTGTATGCTAATGAATTATATAATAAAATCAATCATAGTTAGACAAACGACGGAAAAGGTTTTATTAATCGTGTGTTAATTGTTCGCACAAATTAGATGCGACGAAGTAGGTATAAACCACTCCTATTATAGCAGAGAGAAATATTTTGCTAAATATGAAACTAGTAACTACATTTAGCAGTTGGGAGGCATATTGGTTAGTCGTAAGCAGGCACAATGGGCTAAATTTTATATAATCTCAAAAAGCCACACAAAAATATAGCTTTTTAATTATTCAAAACATGTGTGGTAATATTTTGGTGAAATTTTCAGTTTTAAGAATAACATTACTATAGTATATTAGTATATTTTAGTATATTTAGTATATATTGGTATATTATTAGTTCGTACAACGATTTATTGAAAAGTTTATTTTAAAGTTATCGAAATCAATCTATTATAATTGATTATATCATAATAATCATCTTAATATTTAATTTATTCTTAAATTCTTAATTCACATTTATTACAATGTTTGATTAGGAATACAAATATAAGAGAAACACAGATAACGTATAATAAAATATAAAATTGTGTTCTAAAACAGCACATTAGTACACTTTGTGTTACCAAGCAGGATTTGTCTACCCTTCCTCTCACACCTCATAAACTAATGAACATATTAGGATGTACAAAAAATACAATTTTCCAACATTTGAGTTCATTCTTTTATTTATTTTTTGTAACTTCTCTTTATTTTAATAGTTATTATATAATATATTGTGACAACTTTATTATAAAATAACGACTCGATGATAATAAAACTAATCAATACTAAAGAAAAAACCACATTTTAAATTTTTCTCAAAACCATAGTACAGGCACCTCTTTAAAATTAATTGATTTAAAAGTTATTGTAAAATCAAATAAAAACATACTAATAAAATATATACTAGTAAAAAAGTTTTTGAATCATAATTTTAAAATTAATTTATCATAACCGTTGAAATATGTTTTATGTTAGTCTCAAGTATTGAAAGTTAATAGTATCGTTGCATTTATTATAAAATTGAATAACAATTTCTTTGTATAGTACCTATACAAATTGAATATAAGAAGAGACGACAATGTAATTATGTAACCGGCTTCATTTTGGCGAAACCCATTATAAAAAGTTTTTAAAAGAACATAAATTTAATATTTTGGTGGAAAACTTTTCGAGTCTTATCTGTGTACAAGTTAATTGAAAAATAAAAAAATATATAATATTTAAGAGCTTAATTGTATAAACTGTGTTACTTTCTAAATTTATCAGTTTAATTTTAAATTTCAGTACTTTAAGCAAATCTCTTGGCAATTAGCTAGAATTTTGTTCAAATTTACGAGAGTTTAGTGCATATCGCACCATGAAGCAAAAAATCTTTTCTTCTTACTGCTTCAAACATACTTAATGTTATGAGCAAACAAAATAAACAAGTAACTAAAATAACGGAACCCGAATGAAAAAAATAAAAAAATAATTTAAGCATTTACGTGATGATTCCTTGTATGAATTCTTAAAATATTTTTTACAATCTTAAAATTACAATTTTATAAAAACATAATCAGATAAAGCATTAAAGTCATCAAAATAATAAATTTTTTACATTCTTAAATAGTTAAATATTATTTGTTGTTTATTGCACAATATTATTGACATGGTGAAAAAAATCATGATTACATTTTATATTTTTAACAAGTTTTCACTTATTATATACCATTGAATGCAAAAAAAAATACATTTGTATAACCAGGTTAAGTTGACAAAATAGCTGTAAAATATCCATCAGACATTTTGATTTTGATTTAGGTACTAAAAATGAATTACAACAATATTGATTAGCTACAGCTCACTTTCATTTTATTGTTACCCAATATGTGATCGATTACATATGAAAATATAGGCCTTGGGTGTCTGATTATGACAACTGAAATGTTATTATCGTATAGTATAATAATATTAATATTTACCTTTGTTATTTATTTATAAATACAAATAACTGTAAACTGTATTATGTTTATATGATCGTATTAATCAATTATTTTAATCGCAGTAATAATAGTGGGAACATGTTCAAATGTTTTTATCATAGCAAAAAAAAAAAATCGTATAAAAATACTCATTAACTATTGTGTGATATCAATACTATTTTAAATAATATGTATTTAAATATGGTTATAAATAAAACGAAAATTATAGCAAAGTCAAATGAAAATTATTCTTATTCAACACAGAGTTGAAATTTATTCGTTGGTTTTGATAGGTTTTTCGAAATTTGAAATTATATTTGTTTAATTATTTATTAATTTTTACATATAATATTTGTATTTACAAAATGGTTACTAAAATAACATAGATTTATTTTAATTGGTTGTTTTAATCTATTGCTTTTTGTTAAACGTCAGGTTTATTACTTAGGTATCTGGTATACTTGCCTTTATTGTTGCAACCAGTCTTGCTATGACAGTGTTGGTACCCTCGAGGGCCAACAACAGAACTATTTCCAGCTACCCTCAGTGTTAACATGACGTCTACCATTTCTGCTAATTTGATCACATTATAATTAATGTCTAACAGTTTTCCCTTGCAAGCAACTATATTTTTTAGCGTGTTTAAATGTTTTTAAGAAAACCATATTCCGTACTTATTAGAAAAAATAATTGTAATTGTTATGATATATTTGTTTATTAAGAGTGATTAACTTACTGAGTTTGAATAGGTCGTGTTCAACATGGGAGACCACAGCTAGTAAATTTCGTTGGCTCTATCTACACCAGGTTTAGTTACACGTAAGTACAGTTCTTCTAATTCAAGCCGAGAAATCTTTTCTTAAGAAAGTTTCGTCTTTTTAAATTCTAAATGTTTCTTTTAACAAAAAAAAAATGTATGTGAAAAATAAATATTTTTATGGTGGACAGTTAAAAACAATTCAAAACGAACAGTGTTTAATTCTTCTGGTTTTTGAACGTTTTTAAAATTGTTGTTACATAGTTTAAAATATTCCAAATTTCAACATCTGTTGAATTTTGACATTATTTTTATGTGATTTTTTCTAAATCTTCTACTTTAATGACATCTTTTATTTCATCGTTTAGAAAATTAGACGACATTAAGCCAATTCTAGCCGTTTTGCTTCATAAGGCGTTTTACCTATGCTTACTATGTAAATTATAAACATTTAAAAAAAGGAATTTTAATTACAGTAAAAGGTAATAATATAATAGCCCTAAGTAAAAAGCTCTATTTTTTTTAAACTAATTAAATCTCTATGCCAATGGCCTATCGGAACTGTTATTATCTCCCATCTAAGCAGCTAGAATTTCTAAGACGTCTCGATTGGCTCGTTTAACAGACCCTTGACTTTGACTATGACTTTCTGTGAACGATTTTGACTTTATTCCACATTAGGTATATGAAGTATATTAATTACCGAATTCACCAATATTCTCTTCCATTGTCGAAAATAATAATCTACTCATAATTCATAAATATATCTAGTAGGTCCCTGATTATTATCAAAATTGCACATCTCATTCGATTATTATAGTTATTAGCTAGAAAATAACGACGATTCCTTCATTAGTAGGTAAATAACGTTTATAACTGGCAAATGACAATATTTTCCGATATAACGTAATTTAAAGTAACATATATTATATAATATAATAATATATATAATACAAATGGTACATTCAATGAATAACTGGCTTCTTATTTAATAAAAAGTGTTTAATTTTTGCAGTACTGAGAACCAAACTATACACTTTTTTACATTTTGCATTACCAATTAAAAATCAAAAATCAAAATAAATAGAATTAGTTTAATTATATTGATGAATCCGTAATCGAATATACATAGTTTTAACTGGGATTCGCCTTGTAGCTCGAATTATTATATTAAATCGAATTGAACTGATTATTTATACAATTTTGATGTGTTGCACTTTTTTTTATAATAATATGATGGTGAATATTTTCCGGAATAATAATATACAACTTTGTACGTTATAATATTATCATTGGTTGGTATAATGGAATTAATACATTTAGTTCTTACAGTATAATATTCATGATTTAAAATATAATTAATACTATCGTACCAACACGCTGCTCGTGTATGCGTATACTATAATATTATTATGTGTCAGTAAACTGATGAAATTATTACTATTTTACTATGCGTGGATCGTTAAAAGTTTTATTTTAAATATTTTCGTACAAATAACCAACGTTGAATCTATCGATCGAGTCAAGTCAGTTGTAAATAAACAGTAATGGTGCTAATTTGTTTTCGTCGTGTGAACTTAATACGCGTATATTATTATTGTTTACATCGAGCATTAATTATTACAATATAACGGTTATGACACTATTAAAATCGCTCCAACTTATAGTTTATTGACGTTGGTTGACGCTTGCGTGTAAAGACGTGTATAATAACAATATATGGATCTTGCCGAACGCGCGTCACGACTCTCGAACACGTACACGACGACATATTATGATATAATAGGTAAAACATTATTGTAGGATCGCGTTTTTTTTTTGTTTTTTTTTATTCACTATCGGGCAATATAATATTATTAATAAATATTACAACCACAACTCAAGTTATGCATTTTTTTTTTAATTGATTTTTTTTTTTAAATATAATCATTTTTGGTCGCTGGTTTCTGGGTCTGGTCCTAACTTCTAAGGCTTCGTTAGAGTTTTGGGTATTCCGATCTCTTTTGTGTATTTTAGGCATCTTACTGCAGTGATAGTGACTCCACGGGTTTCACATATATGGAAGGTTTATCCTTGAACATAAGGAAACCATGTCGAGTTATCCTGGTATGTCCAATTCTATTAGTCCATTTAGAGTCAATTTTTTAATTTTTAATTTTGGCTTGTGCCAAGTTATACCGATCATTATAAGGTATGATGACATATGAAACTAGTGGCAATATTTTTTTACTAGAAAAAAATAATGAGTAGCACTCAAAACTGTAATATTATAATGAACAGTCAACCTTCGATTAATGATATAGGTATAAAATAGCTAAAAATTAGTTATAAACGATGGCATAATATGTAGGCACTAGTAGTAGTTGTTTACAGCTGCTGTCTTAGGTATATAGGTAATAGCGGTACCTATATAGTCACTTCTCAAATCAATTTTAAAACATTTTATCGCAGGGCGATGTGTAACCACTAACCAGTAGGTATGTTATCTTAAATCATGATTACAACCCAAAAAATATACCGAGACTCCTTTATGCGGGTGTCTTATCGGACGATCTCGGAGGCTTAAATTTTTAATAAATACGTGACTGTTTTTTTAATTTATTTTTATTTTTTTAATTTGTTTAGGACCTGTACGGGAGAGTGAAAAATAATGTACGACCAAGAATAACAATAATATAAAGTACACGGGCGTACAATCAAAAAGCACTAATGTGTATAATTTCGTATATCCGGGGGAAAAGTGCTATTGTGTTCAAACGGTCGGAACAAATCGGGTTATTGACACCCGTAGCCTTAAAAAAAAATAAATGAAATAAAATATAGCACTCTCATTATGTGTGCGCATAGGTATTTTTTTTAAGAATAAACAGCTATATGTGTAGGTACTCGCGCAAGTTTCGCCCACTCGTGTTACGCTACACTAGTTCCGACGGCCGCGGAGTACATATTACAACAGCGGTGGATCGTGTACGAGTCCGTTTTGCCATTCCGGCGTGCCCACCGGCAACGACTGTACTGCGTATATATGTATATGTAATAAAAAAAACATTATGACGTACGATTTACATCGCCTACAACGAAAACAGTAAAATACGAAATGTTGTAAAAAAAAATCATGACGATAGGCCAATTATTATTACCATATTGGCGCGTGGAACTTTCACGATCACGCGAAAAATATCTGTTTTGTCCGATCGATTCTCGCTGTAACTCGCTTGTAATCGTTCCGTGTCACTCATTCGAGACCGAAATATTCGTCAGGTATCGGCCACAGTGGCGTCATTTGAGGGGGGGGGCAAGGTGGGCATTTGCCCCTGTCTGATTGTAAAATCAGTCCAATTGTTGGGCCAGTTGTTAATGAAATAATAGAACCATAATTTTTCTAATATTGAGGAAATAATATAATATTGTGTAATAGCATTGGAAAACTGTAGTCGCGATAGTAATTAATATTTCTAGTTTTCTAGTCGGACGCTAATACTATAGAAATTATAAAAGAACCACTCTTAAATTTATCCATGATCAAAAAACCTCTATAATAGAAGGTACTTATTTTAAATTGTTCGATTTTTCAATTACGTTTTAACAGTTTCATATTGTCATTTAATTTGTTTGACCCTCTAGAAAAATATGAAATTATGTCACTGAGGTATAAGTACCATAATTATATTTTAGCTCCTTTTTACCATAAAATGAGACTAATTTTGCCTGAGGCACGTATAAAGTTAGTAAGACGGGAATCGTATCGAGATAGAAATGTAAGTGGACATTAAGCTTGCGAGCGAAGTGATTTGTTTTTTTGTTCAGTTAGGTATACGGGCTGGTAAAACCGTTTGCCCCTTCCTATTAAAAACTGAAATGACGCCACTGATCGGCCACTGCAGTGTTGCGCAAAGATAACTAAATATTTATCTAGATAAAGATAAAAGATAACTGGTTAAAATTTATCTAGATACAGATAAAAGATGATTAATACCTTAATTATCTAGATAAAGATAAAAGATAAACACTATTTATCTAGATAAAAAAAAAGATAAAAATTTTAATAACTGAACTACACTTGTTGTCAAAACTACAATTTATTTTTCAATTATAATTATTATTTAGAAATATAGAATATATAAAATACGTATATTGTTTCATTCAAATTTTAAGATTAAATTGTATTGTTATAATTAATTCATAATTATTTTTATTTTTGTCTAAAAAATAGACGATAGATGGGTATTATTTATTAATAATTACGCATGTCGTTACTCGTTAGGTACCCGTACCCATATCGTTTCGAGAAATCAGTAAAATCATAAATATCTATTTATGTTATTATTTTTATTTAGAACTTAACGGATAATTCTGAGAGGCCGATTAAAATATCATTGAGTGTGTGTGTGTGTGAATGTTACAACACAACATCATTAGTCGCAAAATATTTCGACTGTATGTCTGTTATATTAATTATTAATTACCCGTATCCGATCGTATAGAATTATTAGAAATGACGTAAATAAGCAATACGAAAAATTATTATTATTTTAAATTCAATGGTTTATTTATCGAAGTAAAAATTTACCATACCTTCGTTTTTGAGGCTCTAATAAAAAAAAAAAAATTGTACCCATAATTTATTTATCTAGATAATTTGGGTTAGATAACATAATTATTTATCTAAGATAATTCATCAGATAATTATTTTTTTTATTATCTAGATAAGATAAAAGATAATTAATTATTTATCTAGATAATTTATTTAGATAATTTATCTAGATAATGCACAACACTGTGACGGCCAGTTGTTCGCCAAATATTTGCTTATACTGTGCGGCGTAACGCAGCGATACGGTACTTGATATCGAAATTATATTTTTCAACGCTGTAGGCACAATACTTTATACGAGCAAAGTTATAAGAATAACTTTAGAACAGTCAAAACAACTTGTGCCGTATCAATTACGAACGCAGCCGCGCGAATTCGCTCGTTATCAGTAGTCGTAATGTTTGTTCGTTTGTTTGTTATTGTTTACTTGTTTGCTTGTGCGTGAGCTGTAGTTACGACAACTAGACCACATGCCATTCTACACGTACCCACATTCAAATCAAATCTCCCGAGAAACGCGTGTGTACGAAATATCGATTACCCATTTACCCCACCCACTGAGGTCGTACCCACACATATAATATAATATATGGCAACCATTTTAATAGGAAATTAGTTTGACAAGGTAAAAAAAAATACGTTATAGGTTTCGAGAACAATAATATTATGATATTATGTTTTGACTTCCATTCGAAAACTCGAATACAACTTGAACAGTTTCGACCCGTTCGGAATATAGCGGTGAACCCTATTTTTTTAAAATCCTATTCAATTATTCATTTTGTTCCACGAATGAAAATTAAAGCTAAATAAATCACATTCTTGTATTTTTAATTAATATATTATAATTGAGCTTATTATATGTAAAATTATTCCATCACGATAAAATAAGTAAAAATAAATAATAAAAAAAAAACAATTAGAAATAATACGTATTTATGCTATTATGCGCGTTTCGTTAAATTATTTGGAAGACGGAGTTAAGTTTTTTTTTTGTTTTCTTTGACTACCTGAACTAAATAATAAACATGCCGAATAATCTAACTTCTAGATAAGATCATTGAGGTTAGATTAAGAAAGAAAATAGTTTTAAACTTATTCCACGAGTTAAAATCACTTTTTTTTATAATTTATAAATTGTATAGTTTATGCAAAAAAACCCGTTCCGTTTCCAATGAGTTTCGTGATGTTTATGATTTTTGGCGTCTTTTGGAACGATCACGTCTAGATCCGTTACATCCAAGTCACGAGTTTGCCACATACTTATACGAGATTACGTTTTACATATTTTTGCATACTTTCATATTATTATAATAATGTATATGAAACGATACAAACAGTTTTATCGATCGACGTCTCGACGATGAAATTATTTATCTCCATTTAAGAGTATATATATAATAATAATATACCAACGACAATTTCCGTTTATGTTCCTTACACAACAAAAAGTTTGCTCCATATCAGTTGAACAGATCGTCAAATAACTAAAAAAACGTGTGAATATAAAACTAAAGTTTTTATTTTCTTTAAATAAAAGAAAAGTGATGGAGTTAAGCCAGGGCGTACGTATTCCTGGTGTGGAGAGGAAGGATAAGCTCTCCAACGACTATTTTTAATGAACATTATATTAATGCGACAATGCTACGTGGGTTTGATATTTTATAGTTTTGTTTTAATTTAACAACATGGACATAATAATATGATTATTATACTAACATATTATCAAATGATAATTTTGGCTAATAAAGACAAAGTTAAGGGTAGGCACACGTTGTTTTATCATATTATAGTTAAAAAAAACAACGTACTTGTCTTTTGTTCCGTGAGTTTTCGAAATATTGATTTCTAGTAAGATTGAGTGAGTTTTTCAATCTGTAATAACTTCAGTTTAAATGAATGTAGTTACTTATAACGAAGCACATACATATTATAATATATTTAATGTTATTCAAAAATGAATACTATGCTTAAAATGTGAAACTTAATACGTGCAAACTGACAAATGAGATAAAATAAAATATCAAATACAATATTTTTTTTAAGAAACAACATGCTTATATTATTATTGTTGGCATAACTGCATTTGTATTATATTAACAACGATTTATTTTGATATTCTCAAATATTAATACAAACAGTAGTCTAAAATGTAATATTTCATTTATCACAAATACAAAAGAAATCATAGATTTACACATTTTGAGAAAACTTTATTGTTATTATGAGTGGTAGAGAGGGTGAGAAGAAGAGAAGATAAAGGGATGACATCGCCTTATATATACTTCTACAACCAATGAATTCCTTATTATGCTACGACTGGAGTTAAGCAATTTCTTACAAACACAATGTACAAGAAAAACACGGAAAATTCCAACTTAAAAAAATATATACACCCAACATAGTTCTCAAATCAAATACAGTGAATTGTAAATGAATATTTCATGTGCGTTACATGAGTGTATCATCAGGAGAAAAAAAATTACCACCGAGAATCGGTAAGTTTCGTAAAACTAAAAATAGTATTCCGGTCAACGCTTTATAACACATCCGTGCACGGGGCACTTGAGTGGTGAAATCACAACGCATTGTTAGTATCACTCAGGGAAAGAAAGCGTGTGTGTAATACATATATATATGTAATATGTATCTTTACATTGTAGTACAATGCTTTCTGTGAAACTATAGTCAGTCCATTTCAGATATACACGGAGACCGAACAAATTATATTGACTCAATGCCTTTTAAAACAAGTGTTTTTGAGGGAGACCAATGTTTGTTATTTTTGAATGATTTTGGTGCTCACCAAAACTTCTACACCCATATCAAAGATAATAATATACAAACATTTTAATTTAATTAAAATCTGCGTCCTATTATAAATGATAAATTAATTGTGAACAATGTACATAGGTACATTTAAATATTGTAAAATTATTGTAAAATTTAACATTTTAAGAGATTTTTTTTTTTTTAAAAATTAAAAATTTCATTTGAACGTTATCACGTTTATCATGTTTTTTTTAAAAAAAATATACGACTACCTTTCACGAAAGTAAGCTCAAGATATTTTCTAAAAATTCAAAACAATAACAGTATCTATACGGATTTAGGATTTTTTTTTTTAAACCACTTTGATTTATTTTGTTGACATTTAAATAATAATAATAACCGTAGATAATTACAAGTAATTATTTCTGATGATAAAATGAATTGTACATTTTAAGATGTTATACACAAGAAATAGTTTTCAATACATGAACAAGAGTATTTGCTTCACGAAAACTTAAAAAAAAAAATTTAACGGCATACGAACACCAATACAGAAACTATAAATCTATTTACTAAAACTTTTGTTTCTTTTTGATAGCGTTGAATTGTCTTAAAATGTTTAATACTACATCACTTTCCCGTAACAAATCAAGTAACTAAGTACACGTTTCCAATTTATTATTCAATCCATCTAAGTTTATAATCAAATGACTTTCAAATTTGTAAATAATAATATGTAAGACGGCGTTTTGTATAGGCAATATAGGTACATCGTAAAAAATAATAATTTATAGCTTCATTCTACTATATTTAATTAAGTTTTTAAATGATTTTAATTGTAACATTTATAATTTTTTAATTTTAAAAATAATTGTATAGACATTAATATTTTAGTTAAATAACAGTTTACGTATAACCACGTTTAACTGGCATCACATGAAAATAGTATTCACATCGGAATGTTTTAATAAATAAATGCTTAGTTTTGTTTCTATTTTGTAAAATATATTAAACTAATGTTGACCGGACATAACGCTATTACATTGTATGGAATCACATATTCTGTAGATTTCTTACTTCTTTGAAAAAAAATTATAATTTCTCGCATACTGAAGTATGTAGAACTCTGATTTCCATCGCATTGTAAACAATAAATAGCTATTGTTATACTGTTACAAAGTATAATTTTAAATTTAGTTATACAATTTAGCACTCAACATCATAAATCTATTAAACCAATATCTCGAACATAATATAATATGTTGTAATATCAAGTCAGAAAAAGAAATATTTAAGTGTTTTATATATATACTAGCGGACCCGACAGACGTTGTCCTGCATGATATTTTTAGCGATTAGGATATTAAACAAAGTATGGAATGAAAGACAAATAATATAATTATTTCATTATTTTTTATTTTGAAATAACATCAATTTTTCTAAAAACAGTTCGTTATAATCAATAATGTTTGTTTAATTTTATCTTAATGCGAGTTGATGAACAATATTTTTAGTCAAATCCCGAGGAGTATAAATAAATAAACTTAACGGTTTTCTAACGCGAGAATATGCTACATATAATTAGATGTGAAAAGACCGGATTTTCTAGATCCAACCCACAAATCGACATTGTTTGACCTTGTGACTTATGAATAGCCATGACAATTTCCAAGCGAATTGGAAATTGAAGTCATCTGAATGGAATGGGTGAGTCTGAAGGGGTCATTGGGATTCGTGGCAGGAGAACAACTTCATTTCAAATTTGCCGTTCAAAATTGTAGCTTCAAGGACATTGCCCATAATTTTTTTTATGACTAATCTTGTACCGTTGCATAGCTTTGTTGTATTTAAATTCCGAAGCAAAATGATAGGTGAACCAATTTTTAATCATAAGTTATGGGGTGGCATTCTTGGTAAATCCAGCGAATTCAAAAATTCAACAGGATAGTTGACTGCTTTGTCAGGATTGGTAACAGTGTCGATCGATTTAAACAATATCTCATTGGCTGGCAATGACTGTTGTATTTTGAAGTTAATAGAGTCAACATCAATATTTTTTGTGGCTAAAATAGCTCGTTCACGAAGCCATGCATGATTAATATAATTGGCTTGTAAATCTGGAAATATGCGTCCAATCAAAGCATCTTTCGTATTTATCATATTGCAAAAATTGTCTGGCAATTTATTGCATTGTGTGTCTCCATGCAATAGTATTGTTCCATTTCTAATGTTGAGCAATTGCTCAGAGAATGATAGTGCCAATGGATCGTTTTTCAGTTGACCGCGTATATTTGTGTTAAGACGTAATGTACAGACATTTCGCCATAGATATGATTGTTTTATACATGCGTTAATTGTCGACTGATAATTGTAAATTCCGAGTCCATCGATCAATATTTACTCCTTGACGTGGCATTGTTTTATGTAATATTTACCGTAAATGCGATACATATAATATAAAACAGAGAGTACAAAAATAATGCTATATAATAGTTATCATGCCAATGGCCATAGACGCCGAGGCTTAAAAAAATAAAAAAAAAATAAAATAGTTATTATAAAATATGAGAGGTGAGGTGCTCACACAGAGATTTTGAGATTTACGATAGAAATATTTGTTTATAAATGGTTGCTATTGGTAACCATGGTTTCTATGTACTGTTTATTTATAGGGTTGTCCCTGGTTACAAATAAACAAATACATAGCAACCATGGTTACCAGTAGCAACTATTTATAAACAAATATTTCCATCGTAAATCTCGAAGTCCCTGTGTGAGCACCTCCCCTCGCCACATCATTTCCCCCCATAGTCAATATAAACCATCCAGGGCGTCATCCAAAGGCACACAAAAAATTTCATTCAAATCGGTCCAGCCGTTTAGGCTTCGGTGACATACACACGTACATTAGAATTATATATATAAGATTGTTATAATTACCTCATAACATTTTCATTTAATTTAAAAGTTAGTTGTTTGTAATTATATATTTTATTATTTGATATTTACTATTTAAATTTTCAGGTGTCTAACCTAGAGGTTAGAATTTTTTTTTTTATTCAAAAACTTGAACCTAAATTAATCGATTATTTAAATTTTTGTAAAGCATTTATTTCAATATTCCTTCCGCAGCAATAGCATGCCTTTAAAAATAATGAAATAAAGAAAATAATGAATACTACTATTATTTTATTAATATTATTATTTTCAATTAATTTCATTCAATAGTTTTTTGTTTATTCTTAATGTCCTCAATTTAATTTAATACTTTACTTAACTGTAATTTTAAAAGATTAACATCAAAGAATTTATTTTGCCAAAAAATAATATTTTATTTATATTATTTAAAAACACGAAATATCATAAAATGGGGTAAACTGTGATTAAAATAGATAACTTTGATAATATTCTCTTAATTTCATCTTGACATTGAATTATACTAGTATGTATGTCAATTCATGTGTAAGAGTTTATATTATTTTTTAAGATAGAACAATTAGTTGGATCCCAAACTCCCAAATGTATTCTAATATTGATAGATTGTTGTTATCAAAAAATAGTGATATATATATGATAGTCATACACGATCGTTATTTCATGTACTCATATAAACCAAATAATTTTTTTCACAACTAAAATTTGAGGAAACTAATCAAATTTCCAATTACACCTGTAGATTATGTTAATTAATAATTATATAGCTATTGACTTATACGGTTTAATTTATCAAAAATTATTGAGACTATTTTATTTTCTTCCTGTAGGTTAATCTAATATTGAGTTTATCGTTTCGTAATCAGAACCATTATTATAAGCACTGTAATCCTAGAACTCGGCCTGTAGAGTGGATCAATCGAATTACAGTATCGTTGACATGGCGATTGTTATATAGGTAATACCGTTTAGTGCGATGCAGAAGTACAATACGGCCTTTGAAGTCATACCATTAGTTATATTATACGTAGGTACGAGTATACCTACGTCTCGATCGATCAAATACAACATCGACCGTGATTTTATTCTGTCAAAATATCAACAAGTTTTTGACATTATCGCACGGTCAAACATAAATAATTTTTCTAATTTATGATTTATGAATTCATCTAAACATAATTATTATCGTACTATACTTATACTCTATAGCAGTGGTTCTTAAACTTTAGTAAAACACTAACTCCTGATGAAGAATTTTTATAAATCGTGGACCACTTTACCAATTTTTTTCTAACCCCCAGGGGGGCCACAGACCACAGTCTAAGAACCACTACCCTACTGCAAGGGTATTCAACCTTTGGGCACAGTGATTCGGTTCTAATTCATTAAGCTTTTCGAACCAGCCCGCCAAATTGACTGATGTTTTGATCTTGAAGTACTAGATCCTAAATATATAGTTGTTATTGTGAAGGAATCAGTAAAATTAAATAAAGATAAAATAATAAAATGTTTTTTTCTTTGTAAAACTTTGGTGTAATACAATAATTAAATGGTAATAAGAAGATTATTCTCTCTTTTTAATAACATTACATTTTTACCACTTCTCTAAAAATGTTGGCCAATAAATAATAATAATAAATGTATCTCAGAATCCGGCTTTAAGTAAACAAATGTTTGAGACCTCTGCTCTACAGTAATATAAATATAATTTAAAATCCATTAAATATATATGATTCTTTATTTATTATTGGTTAATAATTTTAAGTTTATTCTAATATTATATTATAGGTATATATTATATACTCGAGATACCTAATAATCAATTATTTATGACTTTGCTTAATAATTTATTGAGACGTTCATCGCAATATATTTATATTAATTATCCTATCAGCAGTCATACGTTAATTATTTAGTATTTTTTGAATCATAATATATATTTATATATATATAAATATATTAATGTTTCATCTCATAATAAACTATAATAATTATCCCATTTTGTTGTTTCGGTACCTAATAATTAATTATTTTATTTAAAAAAATCTATATTATTAATTACTATGCGTGTAAAAATAATAACTAATAATATATATTTTGATTTAACAATTTATATTAAAACAATGTATTTCGAGGTTAACTACAATTGGTAAACCATATTAAATTATGATCCACCGTTCAAACTTAAAGTCGTTTACATAAAAATTCATATTTTAATGTGGTGATTTTAAAACTAACTTATTAGATTCAATTATTATGGTTTTGGATATTTATATTGACCTAGAATCGTTTTATATCTCCCTCGTACAGTAGCCGCACACTGGTCCAACCAATGATAATATATTGAGGCCGAACTGGGAGAGCAATAAATAAAATCCTATATTGTATAGTGTATGTATCGAAGACGGTACGAAATAAAGGATGTTAAAAGAAAAAGGAAGGGAAAAAATATAATAAAAACTCTGTGTGTCTGATGAAGGGAGCATCTTAAGATGGGGCCGAGGGGGCTATAAATATTATTGAACTCGAGGCCAAAAAATAATGAACGTGCCGAAAGTTCGGACCCGATGGGACACGACTTGGTCCGCGGCATCAACTCGGTTGAATGCCCGTGAAAACTTTATCTCGATTTTTGTACAACGTATTTTTCCAGTCGCGTGTCTTTATTGCGTTTAACTTCAATTTCGCTGACCAAATAATTTATTATTATTATTATAAACATTTTATTTGAAAATTGAATATACCCAACGTACGCGTGGCATTGGAGAAATAACGAGTAGAGGTGACTTGGGAATACGTATCATCGGCCGCGGTGTTGGATGTAACTAACCGAAAATCTTTCACATAAACTAGAATCAATACGTTTTGTTTTACAAGTTTCAACATTACACGCAGTGCACACACACACAAACACACACTATGTTCTACATCAAAATTATTCAAAAGCTTATGTAAGCTATTTTCCCCGTCTCTTTATAATATTTATAATATTATTGTATCAGCCACTGACATCAGACAAACTAATATGTTAGTTCGTATTTTTAGCATAATTAATACATAAATAATTATAACTTTTTCCTTTTATCCCCTGGACGGTGTTTATCAAAATATAGTATAATTTTATAAAACAGTGGCTTGGAAATTTTATCAAAAATAACGCTATAAAACGATGGTATAATAGTACGCCTATTTTTCCAATTATCTATATGAATTAATAAACATAAATTCCGATAAATAGTATTTCACAGTACATAATATTATGATGAAATTCACGTCTGAAATGTCAATACACATTTTTTAATTCCTATTATCCAGTTAGTGAAGTAATCAGATGACTGAACACCGATCAATAAACGCCATAACATATCTCAACTAGCAACCTAATAACATCATTTTTTTACAAATTTAAATCATACAATTGGTTGTATAGAAAGAACTAGTGAGCATTTTTTTACTTTCTTTAGAATTATTAAAACCCTATTATACCATCCAACACGAATATATCAGCTGTTGTAGTTACATTATAAATTATAATCCTGTATTTGTATTACAACGTATCATTGCTTTGTCGATATGACAGGTTATTATCGTGTTTCATCAAGAAGAAATGTATGTTTATCAAAATAAAAAATCGAGTATTACCGGTCTCGTTTGCTATTATTGAATAAATTTAATTTTAATGTAAATTACATTTCGAAAAAAATATATATTTAATTAAACGTTATCTATATAAGTCCAGCTGAATGAGCATCATAATACGAATCCGTATAAAAATTATATTACTTTTTTTTTGTTTGATAAAAAAAAAAGTCGTATGTATTAATTCGACATTTAGATCAAATTTCCATTTAAACCGATTCCAATAATATTAAAATAATGCTTATCTGCATCAAAACCAATTTGATTAAAATGTTATTACTCATTTGAAAATTGTATTTTTTTATTATATTTTTCTTTGCCATTCGTAGTAGTAAACTAAATTCTACTATTTTAACGAAAATATTAATGTAATGTTAGTCATTACTGATTTGCAAGTGTAAATAATTATTATGATAGCAAAATAAATTACGTGCCTATACATATTTTGTTATTTTGTATTTGATTCGATACACTGCGCAGGCTTACTATAGATTATATTGTATATTTTAGAGCAGTAGAACAAATATTTCATTCGAATTAAACACTTGGCTAATTTTAGGAGATTGAACAAGTCAGAAACGTATTCATAAAAAAACATGGCTGTGTAACGTGTCCTATCTCAAGCGGAGCTTCTTTATAATAAACTCCAGGACTTGGTACAATAGCTCAACCAATAGTTATGGCCTTATAAAAAAAAAAAATAATTCAATTAAACTTACTAAACTATATATTTTGATAATTTATTTTTAAGTTAATCCTTCATATTATTATGCATTAACTACATTACTATTTACAGGACTGGCTCTTCCTGAGCGGCCTTCTCACTCTTTTCTTTCTCTGACTTTCGATCCATGCCCGGATGTTCCCCAGGCTTTCACCAAACTACTTCTTTAATTTATTGTCATCATTCAATCATTATAACGCCACAGCTTTTAAACACGCACACGAGAGTCACATCGTAGGACACGTCATATTAAACCATTATAGCTGTAATCAGCAATCTACCGTTTGAAGAGTGTCAAAGTGCATCACACTTGCATCCAGCTAAGACACTAAACTTGTCACCAGTAAAGTGCTCGTGCCAAGATGAACCCTGTATGCAGAAATAAAATATATCTTATGCAATGCTTCCTTCTGGGCTTATTATCGTATCATATTTATTTAATTTTTATGATTGGGGTAATTTACAATGTGTATTTCAAACACAATAAGTTATTAGAATAATGTTAAATATCATAAAAATCGGAAGTATCATGCAATATTTTAAATAAATGCAAAATACAACTACCAACTATCTGCAGTCTTTAGCACCTACGACGTCGATGATAATTTTTTTTTATTAAGATACCTATAACAAGAACAACACATTTACAATTTTATCTAATCATAAAATGATTATAAAACGTAATAAAGGTAACAAACAATCACGATAAGACAGAATAATAGTTATAATTTAATAATGAATGTTACTAAGATATATTTTTTTAATTTTTACGCATCCATAGTAACATTCAGTTTCTTAAATTGATTGTTGAGCATTGTTGAAAGTTTCAACTTGAAACCCAGTCATAGTTTCAAATCGTATATTGTTTATTAGAAAACAAATGAAAATTATTGAGATTTTTTTAGTTTCCTTGTAATTAAAAAATCTACTTGATAATATAATTTAGTAGCATCAACTTATTTAACAACAACAAAAATTATATAAAAATAACAGTTACCATAAAATAATGATTAATAGTTAGAAGTTTTTCATCATTTAGACGTTCTTATAATAGTATAATAGGTACTATAATAATATATTATTCAGAAGATATAACAAAATATAGAAAACAGTTTTTGATTGACTTAATCAACTCTTAATAAAAAATCTTAATCATATTAAATGCAATAAAACAAACACATGGATTTATATTTAATTTTAGTACCTACTTACAAGTTTATACTGTCATAATATCCTTTTAACTTTCTTATAAAATCGTTATAAAATGATGTTTTCCACCAATAGTTTGTTTTTCTTTCCTGTGCGATAAAGTGTGATTATTATGATTTTATTATTGATTATTTTATATGGTGTGGACATTTTTTTACACGCATATATTGTATTATTATATAATAAGAGCTAGTATTTTCGGTGCGCTTTCTTCCGAATTGGAAAGCAGTGAAGTTATGATGGCATATTCTGGAATGTTGCTCGGGGATAATTAAACCGTGAGGCCTTTGTTTAGACTGCTTTTGGATACGTGACAAAACATTAACGAGAGCTAGTTGTGTTTACATTATTACAAACAATAAAATATGTGCGTGTATGTATAAAATATGTCTACAGGATACGACATCGCTTATTGTTTGCAGAAGGAGTTTTACCGAAATATACAAAACCGATCCTTTCACATTTCACCAGCTTCTATAGTACAATGATAAAATATATTATGAGCTAAATATAATTTTGGAAAAATTATACCACTCAAGGTTTATTTTTATGCATTATTCCAATTTTTTGTTGATATTATAAAATATTAACTTTACAAAAATCAATTTTATAAAACTTGATAACAAATAACAATAATAATTACAATTTTAATTGTTGATTTTTCCGACTCAAAATCGAATTTAGGAACGATAATTAATAATTTCTTTTTAAATAATTTACATACGCCTAACTTTATTAATAATTTTAATAATTAAATTCAACAACTATTAACATCGTTAAATTTTAAAAATAAAACGCTTACCTAATGATAAATACTTCATACGAAGAATGCAAAAGGCTAGGTAGTAACATAATATTGTTAAATATTTTTTTTTTTTTTTTTACCAAGATTACTCTCGGCATATGGGATTTGAGACATTGGCTAACAATTATAATTAAATATTATCATTGTTATACTTTGAAATCTTACAATGCATCTTAAAATAAGTTAAGTAATATTTCATAATATATTTCTCTCAAATTATATATCTACTCATCGTTAGACCTTTTATGATTTATAAATTAATACTAGTTTCGTAATCATTAGGTGTCAAGTCGTAAATAAGTGATAGAAATTATTAATGAATATTTTATTTGCATGATTCGATGCAATTTCGTTGTTATCGGTTCGACGAGGCAGACCAAGGTGAAAACTTTTCCATTAGTTAAGCTGATGGCTACGTCCCCCGAGACAAGTGAACAGATTGCATGTGAACGAGACCTGAATGGTCAAACCATAAGTTCGGAAGCAGCAAATCCCTATGGCTTCCTATACGTGTTTTACTACCGAATAGACGGAAGTTTATCGACTTCAGTATATATTTTCGCAAATTAAATGAACAGTATAAACAAAAAAGTGTGTGGAAAACTAATGAGTTTCAAAAATGTACGACTTATTCAATTTCTTTTCGTTTAATTGATAGTTATTTTACCTTAAATCTTGTTGAAAACGCGTAATGTATTATGTTTGATATAAATATTAATTAATTTTTAAACTAAAATAATACAAACATTATTTTTTTTTTTTAACATTTATTGGATCTATACAATCTGTAAAAGTATTTACAATAAGCATATTATGTGCGGAGAAAAAAAGTATGTATATATATATACAGATATGATAGACGTGGGAAGAAAAGTCATCCAGAATCAACACTCAGATGCGAATGATTATGGTTAGACTATATTATATATTATGCATGTTATACCTATATATTAATGTTACAAATATTAATAAGTGTTTTTTAACCGTAAATAAATAATTCAATTCCCGGAGAATTTTAAATTTTATCAATATTATTGAATTTAGTGCACTTGTATTTTTAAATGAATTAAATTAAAAGTAATAAAATATTTGATAAAAAAAAATTTGTTTATCCGATATTGTTTATTAAATTCTATTCAATACAGTTCGTTTTCAATACTATGTACTCGTATTATACTATATAAACGAAAATAATCTCAACAGCGATAATTTAAAATGTTTTCATCAGAATATATTATATTACACTATAAAGTATGAAAATATTGAAATACTTCGCACTGCATTGCGTAGAAGGCATAATCATAATAATATGTTATTAAAATGGTGCAATGGCGTTTTTAAAAATGTGGCGTTCTAAAATCCTACACTTATGTAACTATATATAGATGTTTTCAGTGCCCCCACTCTGCACTAGAATTGAAGAAAAAAAATAAGCAAATAATTAGCACGTAATTAAGATGTTGTCGCGTGATAAATGTTGTGATTTTCAGCATTCTTTTGGTTTAAGATAAAAATCAAAAATTAAGTAGTATTGTGATTCAACAAAGATTTTAAACTCGAGTTTTCGGGTCGTTTCTGGGTTTGAAATACCCTTAATAGTATAAGTGTATGAAAACACACACACACAGTTCAATTTAAACGGATTTTCATTCGCGTAAACGTAACGATACGTAACTATACGGAGCTTATATTGCAAAATACAATTTTATATTATACGATACACGCGGTCGTTGAACTGCGGTAACTGGTAAGTGTATAATAATAATAATATTATGATATAAATGGCGCGTTTTCAACACGACACCTGCAATATAGCTTAAATGAGCTGCAGAAGTTCATGGGCGATAAATAATAATTATTATTGTATTCTCGTATACTCCAATTACAGTTATAATACTATTATTTATTGTCGTTTACGTCGAGGCGCATCGTATTTATACGTCACGCGGGGAATATTATATTACTGTATAAACTATAAAGTAGGTATAATAATATACCTGAATAGGTGTGAGTTTTTTTTTTGTTCTTTCCGCACGGACGTCGCAAGAAATCGCACATATGGTTACGTATATTATTATTATTATTATTCGACGCGGTTAACGGTAACGGTTGTATTATGCACAGTAATGTGTTGTGTGTAAATAATATTATTATAATACGCTCGTGTGCCCGCAGTGGCGTAGTCTGCCCGGCAGAGCCGCGTTTAGCTATTTTCGCGTCCACGAGCTCGGACGATTTTGACCCCCCCCCCTTCCCCTCTAAATACCAGTTACCGGGTATCGGTTTATTTCATCTGGGATGGCGATTTTCAATATTTTATAGATTGGTTTTAGCCAATGAAATTTAAATAATCATATAGCACAATAGTAGTTATAACTAATAGAAAAACAACCAACCGTCTTAAAATATGAAATATTGGCTTATAAATAGTTGTCAATATATTATTATATCATTGTTAGTTTTATCATAGTTGTTAATTGTTAATTATAATATGTAAAATGTAAGTTATCAAATTTATTTAATTTTTACGAGTTTACATACAAGCGCATCATAGTTTAAGAAAACGTCATCTAAATCTTTTTGAATATTTTTTATTATTTGAGTACTATCTTCCAATATTGTTATTTACCTATAATAATTATACTTTACGACGGTTTTCGACTGCAGTATTATTATAATATAACTAAAATTGGTTTATAAAACATTTTTTCAATCAAAATAAAATAATATCAAATGAAACTAGTGTTTTATTTTTAAGTCGTGAAATAAGTAAATAAGTCGACGACCAATTCTACCTAAATATTTTACCGACCTCGTGACTTTCCTGAATACCGAATACGCATTTCGGACTGCTCCACAATGAGCTGCTCATATAATAATAATAATAATAATAAAATACAGACTCGACAGTCGCCGTAGTTGTGAGGCGAAACTGCAACGTCGTGGTAACCAAAGCAGAGTAAGAAAAATTTAACAATAATGACTAACATTATTATATATATTACGTCTTGTACGAAGCAGTGCCCTCCGTCAGGCGGTCAGGTCGCGCTTGTTAAGATATTATTTTGTACTATCTCACACTGCGATAAAAATATTGTTTAACTTTCACGGGTAGTAAAAAAAAAAAAAAAACCGAAACGAATATCGTAAAAAACACCGTTAATAAGGAAAAAATTGTATCGTGTGCGTGTGCGCGCGCACACCGCTCTCGTAGTAATGAGGTTATGGAAGACGCTCACTCGTGTGCGTGTGCGTGTGTGTGTGTGTGTGCACGCGCGATGGTCGGACGCCAACGTTTTTAACGTTGTCCCAGGTCAGCGTCGAGTGGACCGGAGAGAGAGAGAGTGAGAAGACGAAGAAGAAGAAGAAGAAGAAAAAAAAGCGCACAAAAAGAAGAACAACATCACGGAGGCGAAGACCGCAGCCGCCGCCGCCGCCTCGCAGGTAACGCGTATATTATTATTATTATTATCGTCGTCATCGTCATCATCATAATATACCTGTAGAAGTAGTTATAATATGTTGTACGCTCACAACACGATATCCGGGCACTCGTTCGCACCGGTTCCGCGCACCATCGCTTCGTACCGTGTTATTATAAAATACTTGTATATTATTATTATTATTATATAGGTAGATAGGTAGGTAGGTGGGTAGGTAGGCAGGTAGGTAGATTCGCCGTACAGTTGGACGACGACGGCGGCGACGACGACAACACATTAATATATTACACGCGTCGGAGGAGCCCGCGGCCGAGTCCGTTCCGTTCTATTTCGGCAAACTTCCCGACGACCACCGCCACTGTTATGGAACACACGCCTGTTGCTGTGTTGGGTGGAAAAAAATTTGAAAGAATAATATCGTTCTTCCGCGACGCCGCCGCCGTAGCTGCTCTGTCTGCCGGTATCTGCAATAACAGCAATAATATTATAGTAATTTTATTTTATTTGTTTAATCAACACCGGCTTAAGCTCGTCGAATGGATTGATGACGACGATCGGATACCTGTGCAGTAGATATATGGTACAGACGAATAGTGCGTGGCAATTATAGTTGTACACAGAGTGATATTAATTTATTAAGCCCAATAATCCCCAACAATTTATGCGTTTTTTCGAACATTCGTTTTTTCATAATAATTGGGAGTTTTAAAATCAACGTTTTCGGAAAAAAGTTAAAATACTTTTCCGAGGATTTCGGTGTATGGTAATCGAATTTTGAACTAGCACTTAATTAGTTACGACTTTATGAGTGTTTTACGTTTGAATGAGTGGAGTAAGTGTAGCCACATTTTGCGAGGTAATTCATGCCACTCCTCCCGCTGGTCTAAAATGCTTGTAAATACCTACTTTTAACTATTTCTCAATGACTTACTAATGATCTAAAAATATCTAAAAATACTTATAGTTTTTATTTTCTCAAATATATTGAGTTGTGACTTGACTCCAAACGTTATTTTCAAAAACTGTTTCTAAAAATATAATTGAACGCGAAAATGACTGTAAAGTATCAAAATAATGACCTTCTATAGTGTATAATAAGTGTTTATTATAGGTATCTATGTTTTCTTCTGTTCAGGAAATCATTTTTAAGAAGTTTGTAATCTAAAACGTCTTGCTTTCTCGTCTTACGGATTCGTTTCGATCCAATGTAATATTAGCGAATTCGTCATTAATTGACCATTATATACACCTATTAACCTAACGCACGAAACTCGCCTTTCTCCTTCCAATAGGCACATAATAATAAATACTTTAAAAAAATAGGTAAGCGTGGTTTTTACCGTATTTCATTTTGTTTTAAAGCAATAATTTATCATACAATTGAATATCACAAGACTTTCGCAGAGATGCAAATCAATAATGCATAAATTCTGCTTATTTTTTTTTTTCATTATATAATTAAACTGACATACTGTGTAAATTGAATGATGAAATTTAACGGTATACCGCCCCATATTTCTGTGAACTGAAAATTGCACATTGCATACTAAACGTACTAGGAGTACTACCAAACCTATTATTCAGTGTTTCTGTTTTTTTTCTTCAAAACTAGTCACTTATATTGACTGTATTCGATTAAGACACGTAATATACGTTTATTTCTGTTCATTAATACTACCATCAATAATAATGTCCTTATATATAAATAATTTATTTTAATACAATAATAACAATTTATTCTACATTGTGGTAAAAATAATTTTCATCAATGAAATGGATTTTTACACGCACAGCTGTACACCGAATTGGTGGTCAAAGGTATTAAGTTAAATAAAGTGAAAAGACGTCCGCGACCTTGGAAAACATAGTACAACTATCGAAAACGTTCAGCTATGCGTTGGTCAAATTCGAAAATAAAAACAGATTTTGTTAGATTAAGCAAGACACGGTCACTAATAATATGAGAAGAACAGAGCCAACCATGTCTCGATAAAAAAAAATCCTTAACGATTTAACCAAAGTCATTGAGTACACGGCTATTCCAAATCTCGAATATTATTCGTTGGGCGTACAATACAAGGATCGTCAAACATTATATTTTTTGATAAGTTGTTCAAAATACCGAGACCGTATTCAAAATTTAAAAAAAAACTCGACTAACCTAACAGTTGGACCGGTTTTATTTTAAAACCAGAACGTTTTACATGTGAGTGCAAGTATACAAATCCTTTCGTTCCTATACGTTTTTGATTAAATTATTATTCTCTGGTGTACACTATTTTGAATATTATGTTATGTTTTGTTTTGTTTTTTTTTTATTTACTGTTTAATGTTTAAATTAATATCACTCGTCCTTTCTACTGATATACGTCATATTATTATTACTATTACTATTATTATGTATATGATTATATTATTATGAATGGTTTCATACAAAATTCATTTGCCCCTCCCTGGAGGCGTTTTGTTCATAAATAAATAAAATAAATTACAACGTCGTGAATGTATATAAAAACAAAACGCTAGTCAAAACAGATAAAGTTTACGATTTCGCTGTTTTATGTTCTATCTGATTACAAATTAGAATATTTTATGTTCATACATCGCCGTTTCTTATGGAAGTCAATTTTATTACGAGTAAATTATTGTTAGAGTTAAACACATTCAAAACTAAAAATAAACATAGTTATTGCCCCTAAAGGCTAACAGTTAAATCTGAAAAAATATAATACAATATATAATATTTAATATTTATATATAACTACAATGCATGATACATAGTACAATATGGCAAAACCTAGAACTACCTAAAACCTAATGATGATGTTTTCAATAAGATAAAACGTATTATACGTTAAAGTTCATTCGGAATCGATTTGTATCCGAAATTCTTCACATAAACAGATTTCTAAAAACCGATTTAGATATTTTCCCAAGATAATACGGTTTTGTAGTTTATTTGATCTCATGTACAGAATAACCTATTATAATGTGACTAACGTACCTAAACGTAATCAATACGTCGGTATGTAGAAATAATTTACAGAAAGGATGTTATCACTACAGCAGTGTAAAGTACGATTGTTTGGTGCGTTATTGGGTGTGGTAAAAATGGCCAACACCCATTTCACTGACAGACTTTTGGCTGACACTCAATAGGCTGATATTCAAAATGGCTGATTTTTATCAAATTATATATATTGTCTGGCATAAAATAAAATAATTTTTATTTTAAGACAGGTATGTATTTTTAAAAATTAAAATAAATAAGAAAATCATAATGCATATTTATAAAAAAATTGAATTAAAAAATATAACGATTGAATTATACTGAGATAAATTTTACATTAAACAAATTTTAATAACATTTTATAAAACTGTGACTTACAAGCAGGGGCGTCATTTGGGGGGGGGGGGGGGGGTCAGGGTGTGCGGTGGCACCCCTTACATTTAAAATATTCTCAATTGGCCTGCTGAAACAAGGGAATCCCCCCTTGTAGATCCGTTCTATTTTTATATGGCCTGGTGAAATTTCAAAATGGCACACGCGAAAAAAAACTGAAATGACGCCCTTGCTTACAGACTCTGTCAAATGATGAAATTTCCGTGATTTACTGCAGCGATTCACAAATTTCAATTGCTGTAACTAGTATAATATTTAAGACACACCGTGAGCTTAAAAATGATTTAAAATACCAATATTACTTGCACCTAACCTTATACTATATAATAATAAGATGATAGAATGATATTCGATATTTGTAATTGTGACGCAACTGAAAAAGTATCTTTCAGTCGTTCATCTCAAAGTGTACATCAAGTACAGGTATCCACTATAAATTAGATGACAATTTTATTTACAGACTACAGCCAGTATAACAGGGACGGGAAGTGGAAAAACCATGGTTATAAGTGCACTTATAAAGATAACAAAACGGGCCACAACTGGAGCTTAATCGCGTAAAATAATTTCGTGAAAAAAAAATGTTATCGTATTAATAATTTATATTTATTGTCGGCTTTTCGTCTTTTCGACCTTGTCGGCTAAAACCCTGTCAGCCACTTGACTTTCAACCCTAAGTCCGTCGGCCATTTGGATTCGGTCAAATGTTCGCGCACCACGCTATTCTCCAGCCAAACATAACATTTTGTTGAATTTATGCATTCCGCGCACTAGGCACGTATAGTGTTTGTACATCAAAGAAGCTACGATGGGGCGAGCAGCCGTGACAAATTATTGCAAGCCATTCCATTTGTATGTACACCAGACTATAGTATGTACCTACCTACCTACCTACCTGCTTATAAAGTCGTATAATAAATAATAATGTAAACCAAAATTTCTGATACCGTCTGAAGTGCGTATATAGTATTTTGTGTACGACCTTAAGGCTTTAAACTCTAGGTAATGTCGTGCAATGAGTAATAAGCATAATATTATTGAAATTACGCGGGAAGGCGGGATGAAATATGCCGATGTATGCTGGATACAACTAAAAATCTAAAATATACAAGGAACACACGTGGCCAGTGCAGGCCAGCAAAATATATGACATCCTACAGTGTGCATAGGTGTATATAGTAATATTTTGGACACAACATCGTGCATCCGTTATTATAATAATATTGGTACCTAGGTAATGCAATATAATAGGTACACGTATAAATGTATAATTATTGTACACGGGCAGCCCCGCGGGCGTGTAACTCGGAAACCCTCACGAGACTCGATTATTCGCGTATTGCAATAATATTATGTATATCCGATAATGGACCTTACAAAATGTAATAATGTTTTAACATCTAGTTCGCTTAATGTTATACAATATGCGAAAAATAATGACTCGCACGTGCTGAAGATATGCGTACGCATACACTATAGACCCTGAATTCGATTGTTTTTGAATAAAACGATCGTTATTGCTTAGATTTCTCTAAAATCATATTATATTATACAAACAATTTACACGTCATGAATAAATTGTTTTTAAATGTGTACTTTAGTTTTTTCCATAACCCATTACTTGCTTGTTTGAAGCTAGGTGATTGGTACTAGATGGTGAAAGGTTTTAATAAAACAAAATGATTTCATAACATTTGATATGTTATTTTGAATGTTACATAGTGTTTCCAAGTAATAGAATAAAGAATTTAAGAATTTATCTCTTGTAGAGAAAAAAAATCTTCGTATTTTAATATATATATATCTATTGACTAGGTAGAAATTTATTTTAAAAAAAGATTTATCTTTCAAAATAATAAATAAAAATACTCAATAATATAGTATTGAATAATTACTCAATTCTCAATAGTTTTAAAAAAAAAAATTGTTAATAATAATATATTGTAGCCTACAAGTTGTAGGTAGGTGCGTTTCAAACAACAACTTGTAGATTATGCAAAGTTATACATTTTATAATATTTATGACTCATTTTTTCGGAAGACAATGACAAAACATTATAAGAAGTAATAAATGAATGCATACATAATACCATACATATTATATACCTATAATTAATTATTTAATTAATAGTATCAGCAACATCATAATACTATAAATTGCCAATTTAGATACAAAAACAATACACACATAATAGTATTATAGTCACCTAATTATGTATGCTTAATTTACTATTCATATTAAAAATATATTTTTAAGAAGTTTAGGTACAAATTAATTCGTATATATACTATTAAACATTTGTTTTTAAAATAAATATTTAAATAATTCATAATTCTATAGAATACATTAAAATATTTTTAAATATTTGTTGGTCTATCAAAAATATGAAAATTGTTTCTATCAATTTCAGTACATAAAAATCTTAGAAGGTCAAACATAATTCAAAAACATAAACAAGGATCAAAATGATAACGCGTGATAACTGCCTGTATTAGTATAACAATTAGGTTTCGGGCGTTGGAGCATTCAACTGTTTGTTTGATCAATTCACAATTGTTTACAACAACTGAATGAAGAAATGTTTGCCAAAATCATTTTGGGATGTACTCATTAGCTGTCAGACATCTGGATTTTTTGGCATACATGTATTATTTACATTGATATATTATTTGTGTTGAGAAAAAATCAGGTCACACAACTACGTCAAAAGTTTTGTTTTTAGGTTTCTAAATGCGTAGATCATTATGTTCTAAGTATAAGTAAGTTCAACAACTTTCAGTAACAAGGTGAATAAATTAAAAAGTTCGCAATTAACTGTAAATTGCGTTTTATAAAATTATTGCTGAGATAGATCGTACAAAATGTATTTTTAAGAGATAATTCAGCGTAAATATAATTAAAAATATTATTTGTTTAAACGTAAAAGTTGATCGTAAAATATAATATTACTACTTGTATAGTAAGGATTTAGAGACATGCGAAAGACATGTCATTCTTCAACGAAAAAACCGTCATGGGTCGCCGATAAATTAATAAATCAATAACTAACATAGTATATAATAATATAATATATTATATTTTTCTTGCAATCGAGTACAAAAACAAGCGTGCTCCCGCCGAGTTCGAATGGAACACGACGCCATGTAACACACTGTTCAGTATCAAAATAACGTGCAGATGACGATAAGCTAATTAAAAACTTATGCAGTACCTGTAGTAATAATCTCAAAAAGTGACATTTGATTATGTATTTATACGCATTCAAATCAATGGAATGCGAGCGCTGCAGAGCGCAGGTCGATTACGATAGGAAGTAATGGGATTTATTCATAAAAATAAAAAAGCTTCCACCAGACCATGACCCATTGGCACACCGAAGTAGTTTAATAATATGTGGTAGGTATAGCACACACCTATCAGCACGACCGCGAATGTTCAAATATGACTGCGTCGTATTGTTATCACTTTTTTTTTTTTTATATAACCACTGCCTTTTTACAAGTGTTTGGCACCCAATAACGCTGAGTGGATGTGTTTATACGTCCTCAAAACAAAAAACCAGCGTCCGCATAATTTATAAGGCTAGCAGTAATAGTAATAATAATGTTTGAACAAACCAATCATTGTAAAGCTCAGAATATTGCCTGCCTCCTCGTAAACGTGTAGTCGTTCGAATTGGCAAAGGAATACGTATTTGTTAACAAGAAGAACCCTAAAATATTAAATATTTTTTAACTAACCAGCACATAAAACCGTTATAGTGTACGTCATAATAATTTTACTATAATTGTGTACAAATATTAGTTAAATATCGCTGGGATTTTCCGACACGACCGTGTTACCCCGGCAACCCAAAATTAAAATATTTTATTATTTTAATCAACCGAATCAAACTTATCAAGTTTATGCGTTTAGCTAGTAATCATAAATTATACCAATAACAATGATAATAATATCATAGGTAATGCTTATTTTAAGACTAATATAAATTACCATGTGTGCAACGGCCAGCGAGTAGTGAAACCGTATATAAACTGTCATAAAATAAAACTATGTTTGCCGCGTGTCACTGCCAAGACGAGTTAATTTTTGCGCATCTCGTTTGATGGCTTATAACGCTATTTTTAATATTATTATTATTTATTACTTATTAGTGTACGGTCGAATGGTCAAATTAAGTATGTTAGTCACAATTTGATTTAAAAATGTTTTTACAAAATCATAAAATGTTATTACTATATAATATTATATGTTAAAAAGTATGTAAAATTAATATTGATCAATCATAACAACTTTGATTTTTATCAGGTATGTTCTATACATACGATATTTGGTCAGTGGCCACAGGCCACAGACTAAAAAACTTCAATTATTTCCATACCTACGCAAAATTTGAAAAATATATTTTATCTCAAAAAAAATGTATGGTGAATGAAGATAATACTAATTCACTATATTTTACCAAACTTCTCCAAAATGTGTTTAAAATAATAATTTAAGTGATTGTAAAATTAATAGCCATGTATAGGTGTATAGGTGTACCTATCTAAATAATTACATATAGGTTTGTAGATTGATAAACTATCATATATCTAACTTATATATTTTAAATACCTATCAAATAAATAACAACTTTAAATATGATTTTAAGTTGATTTTATGAGGACAAACAGATGGCGTGTAACTGTCTATCTAAGTACCTATAACGTCCATTCATGATTTTTCAAGGCCTATACTTTCAAAGTACATATTCAAAATAACCCGTAATTATAAACAATGTTTAACAACAACGCTGAATTAAAAAAAATACGTATCATTAACACCACGTTATACTTAAAGGTTCAAGAACCCGTGAGTTCGATCAATTTTATTTTAAAAAAGTTATTCTATTCGTCTGTTTGAATAATACTATATTAGAGTAAGCCGTAAAGCACCCTACACATTATTATAAACCTTACATCATCGGTTTATTGAATAAAATACCTATACATAAACCCCCAGACACTATTTTCAAATAGTAAGGTACCTACTACTGTACTTACTTAGCTGTATAATTTTAAGGTTCACAGATGTCCATTTCCTTCTCGATTTCAAATTATTCGGTAGTTGAATATTCATTTTTAATGCATAATTTTATAATTCACACATACTTGTAAAATATAATAAGTAATTAATTATGATATGATATACAATTGTATCTGTATATATGATAATGAAAAATAAATAGTCTATTAAAAGTTAAGGTGCTCATTTAAGTAATTAAAATAAAAAAGATACAATTCTACGAACTGATATTAAAAATGTATTTTGATGAATGTATGCATTGCAAATATAATTAGAAACTGTAAATAAATAATGAATTCAAAACGTACGTCAAACAAAACAATTATAATAATTATTTATGTAATTAAAAACATGTTAATAACTAAGAAATTGTTCATTTTATTTTATGAAAGGTACACTTTTTTTTTGCAAAACATAGTTATTTATTAATATTAATGCCAAAACTCATAAATAATTCACAAAATTATTCAACAATGTATATCATACCTAATATTATAAATAGTGCAATTTATAAAACATAACAACAGAGTCAAGTAATTAAACATTAAAATGTATTTTATAAAATATGTTTGCTTAAACATGTTTACCTTTTACAGGCACTTAGCAAATTTATATTTTTCTTGAACCAAATTAAAATAATGTTTAATATATTCAAGGGGAAATTTTATTATGTATTACTATTTGCATATCAAAATTTTTGGTTAAAACAATTGAAACAAATAGGTAATTTATTTTACTCTTTTATAAGTTTAATTAATCAATGTACATTTTTTCCATAAAAAAAAAACGTGGCAATAGAATTAAATTGTACAGAAAAAAAAACCGATTGATATGTTATTATTATTATTATTATATATTTTTTTCGTTACGAAACGAATGGAGCAATTTTTCAAACCGCTCGAAATTAATAACAATATGCGAGCACTCAATTACGTATAATATTATTATGCTGGTATCGTGTAAAAAAGGGGACATTTTTTTAGGGTCAATAAGATAAATGCGTTTGGCCGCATTAGAAAAATATGAAATTGGGGTTCATTGACACGGCATTTGTTTTCGTATCACCACAGTTATTAGTTTTGTTTAAAACACAGGCGATATTAATGTAGGTCGCGGTAAATAGTAATAATCATTGCGGTAGGTCGCCTGCACATGAAAACGCGATGGCAAGCATGTGTAAAAATAATAACAACATCATTAACAAACACACCGTGCGAGCAGTATTTATAATATACATATTATGTATACACGAGTAAGTTTTTCGCACTTTATTTGTAGATATTTCACATGGTCGCGGAGTGAGTGAAAAAAAAAAATTGATAAAATGATAAATAAAAATATACACAACAGTCAACAACACGCTATGTTATATTGTAGTAAACACGGCAAAGAGCGTTGGCCTCGGGCCGAGGACGTCGACTCCCTCGTGTGTGTGTGTGTGTGTGTGTGTGTGTGTGTGTGTAAATATAACTAAAACGATATAATATAATCGGACGCTTATGGCGAACAGAGGAGATACAGTGTGGTAGTAATGGCTATAATACAGCTGTGCCTATTACAGTGTAGAACTTTCCTAGGAGAGTTAAGTGCCCACCCGACACGTATCTGCGATGGTGTACACGGCGTGTATGTTATAAAGGTACACGACATTATGTTTTACTGTTCAGTGTGTGTGCGTATAGCTGACGACCCGTTGTAAGTCGTACTCCGGTTTCGATATCATAGAATATTATATATTATATCGATCACAAAACAGTGATTGTTCAATAGCCACCAATAATATTATTTATGATTCGATCGACACGTTTTAGGACACGAATATACACGATCCCTGATAAATTACGAGGACATCTGACTCTCGCCGAGATCGTCTATAGTTCTATACATTATACATAGGTACTATACGTATATAATATTATATAATACGTTATAAGTCACAGTTTCATATTATATTATTATAGTAAATGTGTGGGCACGAGGAGATTTTGATGAAAGCTAAAGTTTAGATACCATTTCATAAATAATTTCTCTTTTTTTAGTTTGTGTACAAAAAGTTCATTACTCGAGGTTTGTGCCTAGTTTATCAATCATAAAGCTTTTTAAAGTAGGTACTAGATTAATAATTTGTATTTATATTCTATATATTATACAATAATATTAGCGTTTTTTGTCTAGCCCACTCTTTTAATCACTCGTATGGTTTCCTTCAAACCACTTGATAACATTAACGATCACGCGTTGGAACCTACGTTTTTAAGTCCGAAATCAATTTCGAAAGGAGATCGATTTTTTAAATTTGAATACAGTACCTTTTGAGCGTTGCCAATGTCTGCTATGAAAACCCCACGCTAGCAATATCGGAACAATAGCGACGATTTTCCAAGGATTAACCGTCGATTTAATTACTCCATACAACGCGTCGTCCATCCGGTATTACTAGTCCATAAATTAATATATTTTTATTTCAATATTATACACCCGTTTTAGTGTACGTTTTATACAGGTTCGTGTTTATTTTTTATTTTTTTAAATTTTTTATGCTCTGGTCATAAATATTTGTATTTTTTGTTGAACTTTACATGACGTTATGTTTGCTACATTTTACGACGAAATTAGAATAAATATATTGATTTATTTTAAAACACCAAAAAATACGGAATTATTAATTAAAATACGTTTTGAATTTGTAAAATACGTTAATAGTTAATATTGATGGCTATTGTAATGAAAAATCATGCTCTTTAATTTAATATTACAATGTTATGTTTTGCATATTGAAACTGTGTTTTTATAAAATCTTAAATGTTATTTTTAAATTTAGTGGATGAAATAATAAATAAGAATATAAATTGGTGAACAAAAAAATTAATTTCTTATTCATATTTGTAATCAAAAATATTATATATTATAATAATTTATTATTACTTGAACCACACGAAGTCACGAAAAAACAATAAAAATACTAAGAACAATAAACATTATATTTTTTTTTTTCAAATATTGAGTTGATTTAGTAGGTACAATAATACATATTATTACAAGTCCTTAATATTTGCTTATTGATCAATTATCCGAATAAATCCACGATTCTAATCCCTTAGTTTATTTATGTTTACCGACGTTGTACTGTATTACGTATACGGAATGTTAAATAAACAAACAATTAACTTTAAATGGTTTAAAATGCATTCATTTTTAATTACGAACCCAAAAGATTTTAATTTATTCATTAAAAGAAAAATACATTTTTAAAATATTTAATTTGATGTCACAAACAGAATATAAAATAACACTCACGACTAAATATTAAATTTTTTGAAATTTTTATAAGTTTAAGAAACTTGTTGGCAAACATTATGCTAAATAAAATGTGTTTGAGCTTTTTAACTTCGGTAAAATTCGTACAGCAATATTCAAATCAATAATCGACATGTAAGAAAATATTCTTAAATTGAAATGTTAAAGTTACATTATGGTATAATATTTGAGACGCTCAAACGATGTGAAATGATGACGTCATTTTGAAACTCGTTTATTTTTATTTACTTTACTTTTCTGCTTACACAGCTTTCGTTCAAATATAAGATATCTCCCTATTATAAATTCAACGTATAAACTCAGAAAAAAAAATAGGTCGAATTAATAAAAAAAAATGAATAAGACGGAAATGTTATGAAAGCAATTTAGCAATATAAAGATTATTCATCTTCGCAGTTAATATGATCTGATAAATCTTGTTCTTTGGAAGTACCTACCTAATAGAAATAATTTAAATAATACTATAATAATTATGCAGTTATTAGTATTATATTATTTATTTTATGGAAATTATTTCAAAGTTCTTAATATTTACAGTTTGTTTTGTACACATATTTTAATAGGCAGTAACATCGTGTTGTGGTTTTTAGTAACCTACTTTACTAAAAACTGATGCAATTGAAAACAACTACAAGAAATAATCAATAATTGTTAATTCAACTTTAAAATGTTGTTTAAACGATTGTGACGTGATCGTTCGAGGGGGAGTGAGTAATTACAATATTAGTTATCCAAGGAAGGACTTATATTCCTTATCGAAGTTTTCCGTAGTTGGAGGTTCGAGTTATACATTGCAAGATGTTTTGTCCATAGAAAGACACAATATTAGGTTGAAAACTCTAATATTATTTGTGTATATTAATTAGTACTTTACTCAATGATTTGAAGATGATTGTTAATTAATATTTCTTTGAGTCCACTCGTGTTAATGGTTAATGTTCAAAACTGTAGTTTGTCATCTTAAAAATATAAAATACTTTTGAAGTACATAGCTGAAAAGTGTCGGTTGTGTTTATTTTATGTTGGACAATTCTATAAAGTGTATATTACTTAGTATCTAATATATATCTATTTATTAAGCAACAAATGTTTTACGTTATTTCTAAATTACTTAAATATGATTAAGTAGTAACTACTATAACTATTTTTGGCAATACTGCCGACAATTATGATCGTCTGCAGTCAAATTTCTGATTAGTGCAGTAAAACTGAAAAATAATATATTAGCAGTTCTAGTATAATTTGTATTAACAATATTAAATTCAACGTGCATTGTAATCGAGTAGGTTTTTATTTTAAATTCGGTTAAGAATATTATTGTAATTAGCCAAATATTATGTAATGTATTATATTATATCAAATATTATATTCGGTTACCTAATTAGTAGTTAGAACCATTACCTATAAAATATCACTTTTTCTCGTATTTGTTGCGTGTAGGTATTTTCAAACATATTGATTTTTTAGCTACCATTTTAAAATTTGTTTACCAAATAATATAATACAAGTACACACGATTTAAACATACATTTGAGATTAAAATATAAATTTGATATAGCTAGGTACTTAAAATAGGAACAAATTGTCTTAAGCATCACACGAATGTAAAATAATATATAAACACAATTTTGGCTTTATAGACAATTTTAATTTCTAATTTTTGCAAATTGAATATTTAAACAAAAAATAATAATTTTAGCTATTTTGTTGTAATTCAAAAATATTTGTTCTGGAAGTTTGAAACGTGTGTATATTATTAAATTTGAAATATAAACTAACACTATCAAAGCATTTAGATTAATTTTAAGCTATTGCCAATTTGTATTTTATATCATGAACCTATTCACACATTTCTACGGTAGTTCGGTATTGACTCAAAAGTTAATAACAATCATAATATTATGGTATGATATAAAATATACTTTAAATATATAAACTATATTCATTCGGTATCTATTTACTCGCACGCTTCTCAAACAATATTATTTAATTTAATAATAACTTATATCTAATTAATTTTTTAACATACATTTACTAAACAACAAATTATAGTATATATTTTTTTAATATCGACCGTTATGTTAATCATTGACCGTACACGTGTTAACGACGTAAATCAATTTGGTTTGATTATCTCGATGAAAATGTCGAGTAAATATTTAAACATTAGCTTAAAATGTATACAGTTTAAATACAGTAAAATTATTATTGATTCAAACGTATCTCGGGTGATAAAGTACTTACAAAGTTCGATTAAACATTTTTTTTTCTTCAATTATTACGTCTTAATAAAATTATTATCTACCATTCAACCACATGCGCGCACACATACACCGTTGTGCACTTGTGCACAATAATAATAATAATAATAATATACATTATAGTAAAGGTCACGCTTCTAGTCGACAGTCGATCGGAAGCTGTAATGAACGGGGTTAAGCGTCCTAAGCCAGTTTAGTGAACGCATATAAAGACATGCGAAATGGTTTTCTCTCGAATCCGCACACTTCATTAATATCGTATAAAATATAATATTATGATATCGTATGGTAAAATACAAACGGCGTACGCTACTATACGCACGAGAAAAATAAAACAGCCTATATAGGAACAATAATTTCCGACGAAATAAATACAAGTCATGCGCGTTGCACATGCACGGTGCACTACACCAGCAGCGCCGCCGCCGCCGCCGTCGCCTCCGCCAGTCATCTGGAGAGAGATGCGCGTGTCTCCTTGCAGTGATTTAATATAATATCGGAATAGATTTTCGCCGGACGCGTCAAATATCCGGTTCTCGGAAAAGCAATCGCTGAGACGACGATGCCCGTCCGCGGTTTTAGACGTTTTCTCGGTCGACCCGGCGGGAAACTCGCCGACGACGTTCTCGAATAGCAAACGGCAGCTGCAGCCCTGCATGTATGTAGTGATCGCTGCTGGTCTGTGAGTACGGTCCCAATCATCGTTTTTGACGTGGGTCGCATTTACTGGCGATTTCTCCGTCTCTCTCTGCACCCTCGCCAACCCTTCTTGTCACTCGCCGACCTTTGGTAAAACAGTCTCAGATGTCCCGGTGTCTCCTGCTTCGCCTTTTAAACATTATATTGTAATGTTATCACACTATGCCATACGTCGTCGTGTGTACGCGTCTTACACTCCGGTTTGAATCGATATTCACTTATCCGATTCGCTAACTCACGAACTAATTGAAAAATAATAATATTGTTAGAATTTAATATTTTAATCGTATCTTTCGGCCAATAATAATAATAATTGTTAGACGGCCGTGTGATATTAATTGTCCAAAACACGGTATAACATTATATTATTATAGCACCTGTCTATATAAGATTTTATTTAAAATGTTTTATTGACGATCCATTTGAGTTTATATCTGAAAAGCCTATTAATATTCTGCGTGTAAAAAAAATCTCACAAATTTTGTGTGATGCCTATAATAATAGTTTATTTTAGTAATTCAACACAGTCAAAATGTAAAAAAAAAAAAAAAAACGTTATAGAAACGTGAACTTAAAGATTATGTCACTATCACAAACACATATTCGTTATGAAACGCAACATCAAGACAAGGTCTTCAAAATGTTATTCGTACACCATCTGTATACAAACACATTTACACGTGTACCTATAATATTCACTCATCATAATATATAGTACATGCAATACCGTTTCTATTATGAAATAATAATAGCATAATCACTGTGTTATAGATAAATGTAATAATATTTTCACTAGATATTATATTAATGATTAAACATTTGTACATTGTTTTATACCCGACAAATAAACAAAATAATAATAATGATAATTACGAAACACGCATTAGTGAAAGTGTCTAAGCTTAAAACTTAAACTATAATTATTGTGAGTTCAAAATATTTTACGAATTCGCTTCAATATCAAGATTAACGACTGGTCATTTTAATTAAAAATAACAATCTTAACCAATAATTGCACAAAACCCAAAAATGAAGTAACTATTAAATTGTGGTGAAAACATTTTTAAATTGAGAGCAGATAAAGTCACACAGATAAAACACTGAATAAAATCTAGTATGCTAATTTAGTCGTAAAACATATACCTATACACATTGTGGGTAAGTACCAGTGTTTCATTATCTGACTGTAATTAGTCTCTATTTAAAATATAAAAGCATTATAATAATTAATAATATTTTTTTATCTAACATTTAATATTGTAATGCACATGGAAATAAGTTGTGCAAAACTTTGGTTTCCATACAATATTTAAGTGGACTATAAATCCTTAGGATTTCACTTTATTTACAAAAGTGAAATGCACTTTTTACTCTTGAACTCGAAACGTGCTTACGCCGCTTACGGAAAAAACTGAGTTGAATTTATTAATGTGTTTGCGTACAATTTGAACCCAGGTTGGCAGGAATATAGGGATTAAACCAGTATTTTTTAAATTTGTTTAAACTTCTCCTTTTCGTTCGGAATTGTGATTTCATAATTAAGCTTTTTGAGTGCGTTTGCTCAAGATACACTTATGAACAAAATAAAATTTCATAAATATTAACCATACAAATATTCGTTTCCCACAAATATTATACTACTGATTTATTTAGATTTTATGAAACTATAATTTATGTAGATTACCATTCCTATTCTAACTTTGATACGACATTCTAAAAACGTATAAAATGACGATGTATAGTATAAAATGTTATACAGGCATAATATACCAAGGTCTTTTGTATAATAATATATGTTGAACATAACGAAGAACAGTTTTCTATAGGATCACATTAATATTTTAACGATTTCTTACAACAACTCCCAAGTCCCAACCAACATAATATTCAAATTATCGTATGATATTCAAAACGTCTTCAGCCACGATAGTGTTATAAAATATATTTATTTTAATTCCATCCAATAAAACCGTTTGTGGATAAACACATTTCACACGTTCTCGTCTGTTGCAGTCGACCACAGCCAGTTCTTCGCAATTCGATTTCGTTTTTATATTTCCAATTCAGTAAACAATTTCCACCTTAAGCATCTCTTTTGCTCGAGGCTTCAACTCCGGTAATAACGACCCGACCGCAAATCGAATTTACATTGATGGAAAAATTGACTTTTATCCACAAAATCATCCGTCTAAGTCTCTCTACTGACTACTTGCTACCTACTTTTTTATTTATGACTATTTACCAAATCCTACCAAATATAAAATGATTCAATATTTCAATATCAGAAATACGATTTTTTTACGTAATAATGGTAATCTAACTGCTTAATTTCAATAGATTCAATTTATTTTTATCGACTTAGATACTTCACTACTTTATGACCATGTGTCATGTGAACGCTGATGTCGTATAATACTATAATCACCTATATATATATATATATATATATATATACAAACATAATATTATAGTTGTTCTATAAAATGTATTATACTTAAAATAGATTCACGTTAATGTAAAACAAATCACACACTTTCATAATATAATATTATATAATACAAATTATATAACACTGAAATTCCTAACTTAATAAGAGGCATTTAGTACAATTTAAAAAAAAATACTAATATGCACTAGACAAAAATATTTTTTTAGCGTATTTAGATGCGTTTTTATAATGTATATAAAAACACGATAAGTTACTTCGACTTACAAATTAATATTTTCGATAAATTTTTCCCGACTTTTTAAATACGATAATACAATAATATATTATATAATCTATTATTATTTATTAAGTACCGTAATATGATATTTAAAAAACTTTTATTGTTACCTTTTGGAAACTAGGTAATGTAATATTAATTAAATTTATCATATCTAGTGATAGTAAAAAAAAACGACCATACCAGTCCAACCTAACTGATGGCTTTAATTACGTTTGAATTACAATATTATTAAAATGTCTAGGTCAGGCGGGATAGTTGTGGAACTGTAAAGGTTATACTTAATACATTTTTTACACGTTAAGCATTCGCCAACCTACACAGTTTATCTTAGTGCACAGTAATATACTCTTTACCATTAGGTGTCAATTCAAATATAATATTATAAATTATAATGTATATAATACACACAATCGTGTTTACTTTGAACATTATATTATTATCATATACCTACTAATACTGTATTATATTATGAAAAACAATTGAAGTTTTGCAATACTTTCGATTACATTATATAATTATTTCTATATACATTAAATTAAATAGATTATTTCTTAGATGGCTACAAGACTCATAATATTATAATGGAATTGATAAACATGAAAACGGTGGTATAGGTTAAGAGTGTTGTAAAAATTAAACTCGTTCGGGGTCAAATGTTCCAATAAGAAAACGCTGGCCCCTGCGTTATTTCCATGTCGTTCGAAAGCGTTCCACTTATAAAACGCACGCGTTCTGAACAAAAAAAATTAAATATAAATAAATAACATTTAGCGCACTTCGTGTTTGAAATGAGTTGTATGGCTGTATCGAAGTTGCATTTGTCACGAAGATAAATGTACATAGAAATGCTTTCTGATGCGTTTGGGAAATTATCCACCGATCGGCAACGAAAACAAAATATAATAATAATATAGGTAGAGGTATACATGATACCTACATGATAATAATATTATGTATGGTGTACAATAAAAACAAACTAAAACGTTTAAAAAGAAACTGTTCGCTCACCCGACGCTAAGCTCGCAATAGTATATATATATTATATAATATTATAAGTCTTAACTCCGTTCGACTGTTTAGCATAATACAAGAAAATCCATTTCGTGACGGCCGGTGTGGTCCGTTAAACCTAGAACGAATTTACCGTGTACCCGGTGGTTATACATAATTTTCCTCACATTTTTTTTTTTTTTGGAGTGACGTCTGCAGACGACGACAGTATAATATTATTAGTATACATACACGCGGCGACCATGTGCGCGCGTTTTGACCCGAAACTCTCGCAGCGTGTGCTACCCGAGCGCGGTATAATATCATGTCAGACAGCATGGTCGATAGCTGTTAACACTGTATAAAAAGCGTTAACCACAAAGCGATTATTGTAATCTATAATGTGATTAAAAATATCGTTATATTCGCTAGTCTGCAAGGTATAGTGAACTACACACGCCCGAACCAGCGGTCACACCATCGGAATATTATATTATAATATATACGATTAATGTGTAGTACTCAACTGCAGTTCTATATACACTACCAAAAAAACCGTCACGACATATTACGATTTATACACGGTTCATATTATAGAAGCGTCCGCATATAGTATTATTATTTTATTTTTTCGGTAATATAATACGATGATATTATAATATAATGCGTTTTTGCCGCAAGATGCACTGTGATAATAATATGTCACGTTACAGTTTCCGAGCTCACGATATAATATATTATGATACAGCATAATACGATGCGGTGCTTTCAAATTGTGAACAAATGTCATTATTGTTTTCTCGAGGCGGGTTACACATCACGCGGGAGCACAACGAAATATTAAAGTTTTCCATTCGGAGAGTAATATTAAATTTTCAAACGCTCGAAAGTATATAATAATACAGAGTGTTATATGTTTCGGACTGTGTCTAATGTTTCGAGTAAATGATATTTCAGTTGTTATCAACGCGACATTTTAGTTGATTATGTGTATTACGCTGTACATTAATTATAATTTATTATTATACCGCGAAAATGATAAAGCGATGTGTACAATGCGCACACTACACAGAGCCAGATCGGTGCAGTAAATATTAATTAAACCATTCGATATAATTTAGGTTGATTGTAATACACCAACACACGGAATAAATGTATTTTGATAATTTTGTATTTTGTAATTAATTTGATAATTTCAGAATATAATAATCACAACTTAAAATATGTGTTCATGGAAACAACATCAACGTTATTTTATAGCTGTATAGAGGTCGATGTTACGTTTTGTCAATAACTATAACAATATTGTGCAATTTTTAACCGTGAGACCTTTTTAATCGAAATAGTGTATTTTTATATGCATTTAAACAATATTGTACAATATAGTACGTAACATAGTACATAATTGTATTTACATAAAACCGTAATTTGTAAGATTTGCCTTTATAGATAGTATAACTCGTCGTAAAGGTCAAAAGTGGTACATTGTACGCTTATGAAATTAATTGAATTTATTATTTCGTACCTAATAAATCGAATAAGTACTTTATGTGCTGATTATTTTAAACGATAGTAAACACGTTAACGTCCGTTTAATTAAATATTATTATCGAAAGTGTGAAAAAAATACGCTAAATCATCAGCAGCTGCATAAATTATTTTTCTCAGCGCATCGTTTGAACAAATATTTGCGCGTGATAATATTATATAATATCCCGCGTGTGATAATTCATACCAATCTGATCCGCCCAAAAAGTGGTTTTCTTATAGTTCTGGACGTTTTAGTTGTATAGTACCTATACCTATAACCAGCTATCGAATCGACTTGTCCGCGGCTGCTGCAGCAACATAATGTCTTATATACACCGAGGAGACGACACCACCAACAAATAATAACAATAATAATAATAGAGACCAAAAAACCGACTCGTAAACGATGGCAGCCGCGGCGGCGGCGAAGAAACGAAATAAAAATAAAAAGGGTTGAAAACGACGCGTTCTCACGAGATTACGTATCTCTGACGGCGGCGGCGGCGGCGTCGTCGTCGTCGAAATATATATACGGTCCGTATACGATAATATACATTTTACTCACACACACACACACACACACTTTGGTATATAATATACATATGTATAAGGTCGGGGCAATAATAACGTTTACTATAACGACTCGGCGGCGTATATTGTACGCGAAGACGCCCGAAAAACAATAAAGACGTATACGCGCGACGTGCCAGCAGGTCTCATATCGTTCGGCGGCGGCGGTGTGTTTATTCTTCTCGTTCACCACCGACGCACGTATATATTATTATATTGGTCGATGAAGTTCATCCCTCCTCGTTTTTTTCTCCGTTGTTATTATTATTATTATTATCTTTATTTATTTATATTTGTCGAAAAAGCGGGTCTGCTGTTGTTGGCGGTGGGGGGGGAGAGGTCACATTCGTTTTCAGGATTACCCGAAATAGGTACGCAAAGAAAAACATCGTGGACATCGCCGGCGTTTACCGCGAACGGATATTACAGCTGCGTCCGGCTACGTCCGAATTCCACGCCAAAAAAAAAACAGAAACGTCTGATTTGCACGACATAATATTATTATCTTAAAAGGGTCTGTCCAAGTTTACACGGACATCGTATATACATTGCGTGGTATTCTGAGTGGTTCTGGGCGGAACGATGATTGCGTATATTCACATTAACAATAATGTTTATGGTTTTCTTTTTACAATCCGAACGGAGTGAGCGCAATGAATGAACTGATTTTACAATATGACGAGCGTTTTTCGTTTCTGTGTCTGTCATCTGCACTTTTTGGGGGGCAGTAAAAATGCTTTGGATTTCAACTTTGTAGGTGATTTTTGGTATCAAACGAATAGAGTAGGTACTTCGAGAGGTCAATCGTAAAATTACCTTTTTTGAAATGACCGGGAAAAACAAAAAAAATCATGGAGAAACGAGCGTTTTCACGCAAAACTAAAAAATCGAAATACAAAATATAATAACGACGCACGGCCGACGGTTGTTTCGCAACCCCCACAACGAGTAAATTTGTTTTTCATCCTACTAGGGCTACGATTTGCCGACAGATGATTTTCGATTAGTTCATTTTCAATGTTACTGCGGTTTCCCTAAACACCAAAAGCTCAAAAACATGCATATTATTCGCGGTGATCAATCTGGATCGGTGATATTGATACCTACCATATTATTATAATAATATTACTATTCGTTCAGCGCCCGAAAGTTACGAGTTTACAACGACTTAATAACGTCATAATAATATCGCGCGTGGTACAAAGTAAATGTTTATGAATTATAACTTTATAATATATTATTACTTAGTTTATGGCGCGTAACGATCTTACGATTTTTTATTGTTAAAGATCGAATTTACAATAACGATTATTAGCGTAATAATAGTATAACAATAATATTATACTACATATTTTTGTTTCGGCGTCCATACAACACGTGTGTAATAATTAAATAATAATAATAAGTAATTATAATATCATGTACCAATATTCTTGTGTAATAATGATAATAATTATTAGTTTGTTTTTAAGTTCGCAATCGTATATTGATTGGATTATTTGGATCACATTACGCGTGTGCACTTATGACTAAGAAGAGCGATTGGAAAAATATCAGATTTACACATTTTATTGAAATATAAGACTTACTGTAAACAAACATACATCAAACTATATTTTTACTTGTTTCAAAACTGCGTAAACTTAATTGTATATCCTAGGTATAACGAACTGTATAAATTCGACTTCTAATGTATTTTCTGTTTTATTTATATTTTTTGTTCAAGTAATATTTAATTCCGATTGGGATATTGGGGGATATCTCTGCCTATATCAATTTGCCTATTCATAGAGTTCGTACAGCTACAAATAATACTATACTATTTTTCGTATAGGTAATCAATTAACTCGATTAGTGCGAACGTGTAAGTTGTGTAACCATATACAATCTCGTTTACTATTTCGTATAGTGACGATTCACTGTACATAATAATTACAGTATAATTTAGTGTATTATTATTCGAAACGGTTATCAAATATTAGTTTATCGTAGAATCTATGATTGACTATTGTTTTATTTTAATTTATTATTTGAACCAATGATTGTATCGTTGGTCCTCCTATACGAATTGCAATGTACAGACCACAACAAACACTGACCATATTGTAATAAATGTATGCCGGCAGCACTTAGGCACAAGAAATCATGTTTCTCATGAACAATGAAAACCAATGTTAAAACTTTAGTGTTTAAAAAAATTAATCAACAGTGTAATAATGATAAAATGAAATTGTATACTACACCTTGAATGAATCATAATTTAAACATTACCAAGTTACGAATCTAATAATTTTACTTTTTGATACGTTCATTAATCATTTTTACCAGGGTTTTGCCAATAAATAAACGTCTAAAGTTTCTGGTTTTAATGAAAATTAACGATTCAACCATTATGATACTTTAAGAAACTCAGTTCTGGACAAAATTACTTGGAAATTATGACGATTACACAATTTTAGAAATAAAAAAAAAAATAAAAGTTTCAAATGTTTAAATAAATTACAATAAGTTATAATAAGCCAGTTCAATAAAATATTAAGGTCATTGTTGTTTATAGATTTGCAAAATGTATTATTTTCCTTGAACACACCGCAAACGCCGCGGATTAGATGATTAACTCGAAACCACGTAACATGAGGTATAGTCATATTGACAATGGATAAATAGTTTGAAAAAAATTGTTCTACCTCAAATTTTAAACAAATGCAAGTATGCAATAGTCTACTATAGTATTGCACATAGAGCAAATTATATCAACTTTTACTATTTTTTTTAAAGCTGTGTGTAATTGTAGGCACAAACTTTTTTTTGCTAAAGATAATATTATATAACAAAGGTAAATGGTGTCATGCGTAATAAGTTCAACTTTAAACTTCCATTGTAAAAAAAAATTGTAAAAACCAATACACTTGCAACGTACGAGCTTGCCTCACGAGTATATTATATCAATGGAGAAAAAAAATCGATTTAGCGTATGTGTGAGATAGAGAAGTCATTGATTAATAATTAATCGAATTAAAATAATATAAATATCATTAAAAAAGTGTTGAAATTCCTATCTATTCTTAGCTATAATAATAATATAAATTAGTAGAATAGAAGTATTAATTAACCACCAGAGCTCTGAAATCCAGCTCTCAAATATCTTCTCTTAAATAAATATTATGTTTAAACTACACTGTACTCAACAAAATGAGAATACAATAAAGATTATTTAATAAAAAAATTATTTATTTTTATTCGGTAAATTCAAAGGATAGCATAACAAAACAAAAATACTCATAAGATAATTGATTATTAAAAGACATTACTAATTGAATTTGAAATTATAATTTTTGTATTCCATAATTTTATATTATATTTTTAAATGTTTTCAGTTATTTCTACTGCCGGGTCAAGTCACACAGCGGTAACTCAAATGTTGTAAACATTTATGTTATGATGGTGTCTATAGAAAGTTAACTTATTTTTAATTTAATTTTCTAATGAAAAAAAGAATACATTTTAACTGTAAGCCGTTTGAAATATGAAAAAAACTATTTAAGTACAATCATTTTGTACGAACGGATACAAATAGGCAATAAATCCAATTCAAAGAAATAAAAAATGGTAACTGACTCGGTATTGTATGGAGATAAGTAGATAACACTTATTTTACTCTTTTTTACTTTGAGTTGCATATACCAAATAGCGTGTTCCAATCCAATATAATCTATAAACCCTTACATACACAACTGGGTAAGAAACTAAATGTTTGTTTTTTCTGGTCATAATATAAATTATTAACAACAATGATTTAATATTATTTATAGTTTGGCAAATAATGATGTTACCAATCATCGCTAAAACATTAAGTAAACAATATAAATTTCCATCTAAATATGATATCAATAAATTATTGTACACTTTTTAATTTATATACTTATTATTATTTTATAAATTGTTTTCACTTATTATTTAGTGCATGACGAAATTAATTAGTACTTTATGTCAATTTTTAAGGTCCTACTTCTACATTTGTTTAAAATAAAAAGGAATAGAGTTCAAAAGTTGGTTAATGCGGCTACAACAATAGCTGGAGCTGTTGGGTCAACTAAAACTTTTAGTTTAAGCACAGAAATTATGAATACATAATGTTAAGTACTTGGGAACTATGCTAATTGAATATTTACTGTCTAGGTATAACATAATAGAATATTATCTTAAAAGTATAATAATATATTAAAATGTTTAAGTATTTAAAAAAATGTTCAATAATATGTTGTTATTATAATATGTGCAACAATAACTAATTAGATAAGTAGGTATTTAAAGTCAGATGGACAAAAACAATTTTATTTTTATTAAATATGTATGTATATTATATAAGTAATATTGCTTTTTATGTTTCTTTCAAAGAATTGTTTTAATTGCTATAAAAAATTTAGAGTTCAAAAAATCTGAGTAATTAAATAACGTCATACTGTTTTTAATAAAAGGCTTAGCTGTTATATTTTATTAAAATGTATGATTTTATTTATCAGAAAATATTTTACAGTGATTACTTTAAAATGGATTTACCTCTTAGTGGCATAGGACGACAGTTATAAAAGTCATACATTTTGTTCGTTTGTAAAATTGAACGTTTATCACTTGTTGGTAGGCACCAAATTCGATAAAACTATTTTTTCTAAACATTCATTATCTATACATATCAATATTAAATATTATTGAAAATCTAAATTGTCTTTAAACCAATCTATCTGCAAATAAAAAGTACATAAGCCCTCAAATATCAGAAATAAAATAACACAATTCTATTATTTAATAAATATATATACAATTATTATTATTTAAATAGCAATGTTAATAGTTTTTAACACGAGAGTTTATACACAAGGTGCGTATTATGATCATGTATTTGATAATTTTACACAAAATAGGCCATACGTATGATGTTGGTGATAACAATTATGTCCAGGTATTGAGGTATATAATACCTAATATAACCGAATAACTGTTATATTCATCTAATGATCAAATATCACGATAAAACAAAAAATATAAATGAGACAAGATTATTATAGAGTCTAACTTGAAATCATATCATAATAATATATTATACTCTTGTGCATCATCCCCACAGTAATAATAATAAGCATCACAATATAATATTAATATGTCCTCGTATGGAGTTAATGCTCTCCCGTGAATGAGATATTCTTAGTACGTCATACTAAACATACACAAAACCGTCCATATAGAGGAATTATTGTTTATTAATTATTGTACTTAGATTTTTAATTGAAAAAAAAATATATATATATATGTTGATAAATATTAAGTGTAATACCAACTTTAATCTTATTATTCCATGATATATGTTTAACCTATAAAGTATATTATATTATATATAGGTATATATATTTTGGAAGTGTCTCTTAAAAATCTAAGAGTATACGTGGTATTTATATTGTCAAGAAGCTCGGTATATATATATGCACACGATGTATTATATAATGGGGTTAATGGGGACCGGAATGGAGATCACGACTACACATTTTCAGTACAATACGGTTTTCGGTAAAGGATATCACGATTCCGGTGGTTTTGTAACGTCAAGTACACTCCAAACGCAGTGATATAGACAATGCATATAATAACATATCATATTAATATACATATTGTAATAAATTTTTTTTATTTATTACATGCGTTTTTAACGTTGTAAATAAAAAAAATAATAAAACAAAAAAATCACCACGACCGATGGATATTATAATACAGTCGAGTGCAGTATATATGTATATAGGTCCGGGTCGAGTTTTAAGTACCGATACAGCACGAGTGCACTTAGAAATTCATTGACACAAGTTCATCGTATCATTTACGACCCAATTTGGGAAACTTCTTCGTGCGATCCCCGGCCTGCAGAGGAATGTTATTGATGTGTAATATATACACAATGGTAGTATATTTTAGTAATAATAATAACAATGATACCTAATAATTTAATCGATTAATCCGAATACCACCTTAAAACTTTTACCCGTCACGCCCGTAAAAGTTTATTTATAAGTGTTTAAAAGAAAAAACCATAGCTAACGCATGCGACCGATGTAATATATATTGGAATTTTTCAACCGCCATTACGTAAACATATCCAAGTTGCTAAACGCATAACACAATACATAACGTTATATATATATATATAATGTATAATAATATGTATAGATATTGTGTATACATTCACGACATAGTATTATATTCTTTCTATATACCGACAGCAAACAATGTTATAATAATATGGCATGCCTCGCAATATACCTACTTACCGGACAGCTGGTTTTGTTACATATTTTAATATTGTTTCCTTATGAAAACTCAGATTAAATTATACGCTAAATCTGCGCTGTCTCTGAAATTGCTTACGCCGTAATTTAAACATTTCACTTGCGTAAAACCATTAATGCCCTTGCGATAATTCAAGGTATTCGAACTTCGTACACCTATTAGTAGTATATATTATTATATATAGGGAAATAATTCAATTTACTTATTTGCAATTCAAAATAATGTCTACACCAGCTGTATAATGCCACAACGCCTATACGACTACAAACTACAATATTTTAAACGCAACAAACGTATTTTTTTTTTCAATTTAACTTTTGTGAGGTTTACGAGAATAATATTTTACATTATGTTTTATTAAATAAAAACCTGAGTGGTTTTTATTTCAGACGGACCATGCGAATTATTAATATGAAAACCATTTTAGTTATAAATTGTTGCAAAATAACGGGCAAACGTATTTTATATTATATGATTTTTCAACGAATGGTAAAGGTTTAATAATTGGCTTTGCATTGATTGATAGAGTGACCAGAGAAGTAGAAATATTAACAAGAATCGCATTAATTCTTAAGTATAATACAAAAGAACTAACGGCAAGCTAATTAATGCGAAATAATATAAAATTACTACGTAATTAGTTTTGTTTGCAACAAATTACAAAACTCTAATAAATTAGATCTTGTAAAATGAAACGCATTGTGTCGCACGGTGTCGTCACCAGTTTCATTTTTAATTTAATAACAAATTAAAGTACGTTCCTGCGAGCAACATGAACAATACTAGGTACATTCAGTATTATACGATTGTTCGATTTAATCAAATGCGAATCGACCTGAGCAAATAAATAGTTTACGCGTTAATTAATTGAAAACTATAATCGTATTTCATTTGAATATAGTGTTAAGTAGAATACACGGCATGAGTTAAAGCATAGCGATGACAATACTCCAAAAATCTGTTGATATATGTACCAACACACGCGTCCTTTATAGATAATAATATAATGTATACGGATGGCTTTTCAATAATAATCAACGTAGTGCATGACATCCGTGTATCAATATTGTATTAAATCATGATACCACTTTAAGTCATCGATCGAGTAGAATAATACAATTGGTGAGATAAAAGTCCGTAAATTGGCTTAAATCGCACAATCGAGCAATGGCCACCAACATTTTTACAGTAACTATAAACCAAGAATTTCACAAAAGTGACGTGACGATTAGACCGTGTAATCGCAGAGCGACGTCGCCGGACGGAATGCATAATATGCATCGCACGTCGTAAGTGCATTTAAATGTGCATCATGGGAGAGCTTAAAACGGCTTATCGACACCCTCGACGCCCGTGGCCGGTGGTCACCTGCTGCACCACACGCCGCAGTGTCGGCTCCTCGGATTCGATTAGCAACGCCCTTGAAATTGCATTTCCGGACTGCAAACGCAGGTCCTCAGCGTCCTTGGCCGCCGGTTTTTCGAACACCGCGGGTGGGTGCATCGGGCGTCGTTAATGACGAAAACAATAGAAAAAAAAAACATGCACGCAGTGTTTCGAAACGATGAAATATACGATTGGCGAAAAAAAATTGCGACTGTATTATGATTAAATGGGCGCGCGTGTACCCGCAGGTCTTGTCGCGTCCACGACGTCCGGGGGGGGGATGACCCCCCCACCCTCGGCTTAATGTCTCCCATCAACACCGCGCGTCCGGGCGATCGGAGTGAACGAAAACAAAAAAGCACTCTCGGCGTATTGCGATTGTTTTATTGTGAAGTATTTAATATAATATTATCGTTATAATAGTTATGACATTGTCACGACACGCGGAAATAAATGCGACGACATCAGCTCGGTCGCGCGTGGCATTATCGTTGCCGCGCTGACAATTGGGGGGGGGGGGCACCGTAGTACCTATAGTAATAGCATCGTTACACGTCGAGATAATAATACGCGATTGTCAATTGTTGGCCAGACAGACGCACGTGCAGCGCCGTTGCGTATAAAGCCACCTATAGCCCACACTTGGCCACTTCCGAGGTCAGCTTATCGGTACCGCACCATGGCAGCCGTGTGTCGGTAGTCCGATCTCCGAGAACGTGAATCCACGACCGCTCATCGTTTTAATCGTTATCGTTACAGTTGTGGGCCCGGCGTGAACGTATGATAACACGCTATACCTACCTGTTGATGAAGTCGACCAAGACGCTCGACTCGTCTAATCGACCGCTAAACCGGTTACTACGGGTGATGGAGTGTATAGTAATACAAAAATATTAGTTGTAATCAAACGTCATAAAAAGATTCGTTATTCGAATCGTGAGCACGTGAAATCGGTACAAACGAGAATGTTCTCGCGGTACAGGTTTGATATGATAAGAAAATATGCTATTTCACCTAAAACGATTTTACCACGTATGGGTGAAAGGGTCTTACGAACGGCCGAGTATATCGATCGCTGCTTGTAGCATCTGTACTTACAGACTGCAGCGTTCCACTAACGAAAGCTGCGAAAACATGAATTTAAATTTTAATTTGCGCGAATCGTAGGCAGGTAGGTAGAGGTACCTATGAAAGCATATTCGCACTCAACGACTCTATATATGTATATTATTTGAGGCCCGTAACGATTATTATCGCTGTGCAAAATCTTCCGAGCTTCGTAAGCCGACCGCATAATAATAATACCACGAACGTATTGTGATGGTTCGCAGGACGTTCAAAACGTAACATACTTGTAAAATTAATAAGATGCTTATGAATACTTGGTAAGTATAGCGAAATTGTTGTCGGGTTGCCGAGCTCTGTTTAATTAGACGGGACGGGCGATATGTTGATGGCAGACGTCGAAATATCTTAAAAAAAGGTTTCCGAGTCGAGTGGCTTTCGAATAATAACAACAACCATGGGCCGACGGTACAGCTACACAAGAGAGCTAAAATTACGTTTTTGTATTAAATATATGTATATTTTTTCATTTTGAATGGAAATTCCACTTAGGTCATGCTGCATTATTTTATTTAAACATTTGCTATGTTGATTTTATAATAAACATATACGTAACTCGGAAAACATAGAAATGTTACAAAAATATATGACGTGTAGTCGAAGAGCCTATAATTAATATTACAATAATTGCACATAATATAGAACTAATTGTATATCTACTTGAAATGTACGCTATAATAACTTAATAAACAATTACTATACCTAGTTAAATACCAATTACGGTATTCACAACAATATGGTAATAATAAACAATGTATTATAATAATCGTTATTATCTACAGGACGCAGGTAATAAAAACTGTGTACACTCGGTGATTATTGTAAACTAATTATTATTAAACTTAATCGATATCAACTATTCATTAGTTATATAGTGGATCTTGAAATCCAATTATAAGATAGGTGCCTAATTTATTAGTATTTTAATCGCTAAACAATCTTCACAGTTGAATATTCACGTTTTCAAATCGATTGTTGTGTAAAAGTACTAAATTCCTATTTATTATGTAGTTGACCATATTTTAGTACTTTCATATTTGTACAAAATTGCTAACCATATAGTTTTTTACCAATGTATCGTCAATATTGTTTAATTCAGTTTTATGTAGGTACTTGCAGTGTACAAAACATTTTTACGATTAATACGATTTATTGCCACCATAAAATATATAAGTAAGTAGTAAGTGATAACACAACAGTGACTAAATATGAATTTATATTTACTTATTTATAAATATATAAAGCCATATATGGCTGTAAGATCGTTGTTTGATATAAAACATTAAGTTTATAAAGTGGAATACAATGTAGTTAAGATTTGGATGGCTAGGTTTTCGAAGAATTATTGTTCAATTAAAATTAAATTTATTCTCTGTATTGGTTTAAATGTACAAAATATTTGATCTTATGAATAAAATACATTTTAATAGCTTTTCAACTAAATTTACTTATTAGAAAAAAAAATGATCACAATAAACAAAAACTTCTGTGATTATTATTAATAACGTTTTCATTTACCTAAAAGCGCCGTATAAAACTTTCCAAATATGCAACTAAGAGTGTCGATTACCAGTCCAAAAGGCATGTGTTCGAAAGTTACATATTCGAAAATACATATAGGTACATTTTAATAACTCAAAAACTACTCGTTTACATTTTTTTTGAGATATAAATATATAATAAACCGACATTTTTTAAAAAAAAATTATCACCTTTACAGTAACAAATGCTAGTCATTGAAAAAGTAAATGCTTATATTATCACCATAGGATACTCTTTAAGTAACATAAAAAATCTAAGTATTGAAAAAACATTGGTATCCAATTTACTTAAAAATTCTAAATATCAGAAATTAAAAAATTAAAATAATAATAATTTTAAAAGAAAAATAGAGGTAATTATGCTCGGTAAATCACCCTGAACATAAAATAATATGTGATATTATCTACTATAATATGTTTAATTATATATACAATTGCCTACTTTCTTTTCACCATCAATATTTAATTTAAACATTTTAAACTTGGAATTTATTAAAAAGGTATTCGCACCAACCCCCATAGAAAATTCCTAAGCCCGCCTCTGCAGATTCTACAGAATGACAGGAAGCGTAGCAACAAGAATTTAATTTATACTTTCAAGCAACTATAATATCATATCTAGCGAGAAATGTATTTTATTTATAGATAACACCTCTGAAACTAAAAAAAAAATGATTTTATAAGTATAAAGTAGTATGTATACATATTAATAATTAATTAAAATGTTTCAAATAAGAATGATTTTATATTGACATATAATTTATTGTACTATTACTTATTGCAACACGAATAACCTTTATGAGTATTATGACATTTTTATACACAAAGTCGATGCGTGTGAAAACTTTTTTTAGTACTTTCATATGCGTGTAATAGATATACCTAAGTATGTAAGAAGTATAACCAGAAAGAAAATAAGAGACTAACTATTTAAACTTTGGAAATTTGGAAATGTCAAGATCATAAAAATACAGAATAGATGTAGTATTCGTATTATGATAATTATTATTGAGTGCATTCACAATCTGTATAGGTACACTATCGCCTAACGCTTTATGCATTACCTATACATATTAGCAGAACTCAACAAAACAATTTTTGTCTAGGAATACCAATATTTTATAAATAATAATATGTGTTCAAAGTTCACATTGCACTCGATAAATCGGTCATTCTATAAATGCCCAGGTCAAAATAGAATATTATGTTTAAATAATTAGTCATACTATTGCCATTCAATTAGGAATTGCTTATAATATAACATTTTAATTTTTTTTAACCTAACACTATTTTTGTCTAACTAATTATTCAACTGTCATTTTTATATTAACTAAAAGTATAAAAATATTTACAAAAAATTCTTCGAATAAAGATTTTTGAATAGCTTAGTTTCGAATACTTGACCTCCGGACAAGTAGCCCACACCTGCAGTAACTAAATAAATGACGTGTGTGTATAAAAGCGTACTATAATATGTTGTAATGAACTTATACATTGAGGGATTACGACCTAACCAATTCGTAAAAATTGATGATCGTTATTATGACTGTCAGTGATTTATTTCAGTCAAAGTTCATCATCGTACTTAGTAGACGAATGACAAATTACTTTAAATGTTAAGGTATATTTGTATAATACAAACATACCAATAATCACCATGGATAATACTTAAATTTTAAACTCGTGAATCAAACAAATAAAATGTTATAGCAACTCAAAATACGAATGAGTACAATAAAACAAAAATTTGCTGACATCAGATATCAAATCCTTTTTGTTTTTACATTTTCCCAAACACATTTATCATAATCAACACATCGACAACAATAATAATTATTAATATACACAAACACAAATCAAACTTTTGTTTCTGTAACAATATAAAACATTTAAAATGAATGGATGAGTAAAATCACATTTTATATTTTCATTGTTTGTTATGGCAATCTATCGCGTTAAAGAGTATACAAAAATATTGAGTTTTTTTTTTTGTTTTTATATATTACAAACTTGTATGGTTTTGCAGAAAGGTCTGTATAGTAGGTAGCAAGGAAACACTGCTTTGTGGAACCGCAAAATATTTCGGAATAAAATTATTCGGAGAGAGTAATAAAATGTCGCGTTAATCTTAATTAAATAGAAATGTTTATTTATAATCGGACTAAGGTTTACCGTGTTAACGACGTAATTATATAAAATGTCCAACTTTCAGTTTATCTTGATTTCGAGTGTAGACCCTTGCTGCTGGCCGTAGTAAATAAAGTTTTGCCGAAATTTCAAATTACCCAGTGCTAGACCGTATTATATATACACGCGCTCGATGCACTCTATATACAGACGTTACATAATAATATATATTATACTCGGTTACGCTTAGATTTACGACGCGAGATTTGATTGTTTTTGTTCTTTTATTTTTTACTTAATTATCAAGGAACAAAAAGTAATAATTTTTGTGTAAGATATTGCGTTAAATCATGCGGCTCACTGCCTTCGTTATATGGCCGCTGAAGCAATTGTAACTACCGTGCTCGTTTCAAGTTTTCAACCCCCCCCCCCCCCCACACACACACACACACACACACACACACACACACACACACACACACACACACACACCCACGCCTAAGACAGGTCACCATGATTATTGCAACCAACGACGACGACGTTGCTTGGCGGGGGATGGAAAAACGAGCCACATACGTTGCAGAAGTTATACACTGCGTTGTGAATATACACGCATATACCCAAGACGTGTTACACATATTATTGTACGAGCACGCACATGACTTTGGGGAGGCGACACGGCATACTGTTGCTAATGGGCACAGTTTATATCCACGTCAAATTGCATATAGAGTGTAGGTATATTTAAAGACGACTCGGAATTCGGTGAATGACGTATGCACGAACGCACGAGCACACGTATAAATACATATATTATATATGTATGTATGTGCAGTGTATATTATATTATATACTAGTTTGTTTAGGGTATGTGCAGACTCGGAGTAAACTTGCTGGTCTTATATTTTGATGAATAAAAACGGCGGCACCGGTGCAGTTATTCCTCTTGACGAGGCTTAAAATATCTTTTAATAAACGTATAATACTCCAATCGCCGAGCCATTAACACTGTCACTGGATGCGTTCACCGTGGATACTTCACGTGGACACCGTAGTTTTGTCGGATGTCACACGTTCGACACTTCTGCACATTAGGTATTTCTTAACATTATATATTGTTACATGACACTCAAACATCAGAGCAGACCGCATCTAGGACCCATCGGATTACTAGGTCCGATCGTTACCAATGTTCTTAGAGGATTTTGAAAACATCAGCTAGTCGTCTCAGCTAATCATGATTGTTACTTCTATTAAACATAAGAATCTCTACTCGTTGTAAAATAAACATAAAAAAATCAATAGCTATCAATTACTTCCATAATATATTATCATCTTATATATTTTTTTTATAACTAGTGTAGTATTATCTATTTTTAAATTTATACAGTTGTGAACTTTCTATAATTGATCAGGTTAGGTACTAATTTCAAATAAAAACACTTCAAGAATCAAAAATGTTGATCTGTAAATATTTTATTAATATGCCATATGCGTAATGACTATAATAATAATTAACCGCACACTGCATCGATTTCCAATAAACATTCGCCATAAACACCACGTCTATTTGACGTCTTGCAACAGTGACAATTCGATGAAGTGGTACACATACTATAACGTTTAAAGATTCGCGAATAATATTTAGATTTATTTTATTCAATAGATATTGCATTTATTTATATAGTATCAAAACAATGTGATTAACTTTTACTTTCTGCACAACAACTTTACAAGTAATATTTTGGACCTTGGGTTGAAGCAGTCGGTATGTCGATGGTATCATGAGAAAAATCAGCTCAAATACTCGGGTCAATTAAAAAAACACCGATCGACGGTCGTAGGCATATGACGTACGGCTGAAACACGCGCGGCACCGAAATATCCTTCGTAACGGAACAGCTGACGTCTCTAACCTGTCTCGTCTATGTCAGTGGCCGTCGTCCGCGATTGGACATGATACCGAGGTATAGGTGTGCTACAAATGGTACGAAAATTATTATTATTATTATTATTAGGCACTACTCAAACACGGTCTAATCTGTTTTTCGTATTCGCACACGCAAGCGCACCCGCCCACGCACGATTGCACGCTCACGTTCGCCGGCCACACCGCGCGCACATAATGTGTGTGCACATCAGAGCGATATATTATTATTATTATTATTCGCGCACGTGACACCTCTACAATAATAAGGTCAGGCCGCGGTAAGAGTTAATAAACGTCACTAGACACGTTTCGCGCGCACACGACCGAGTGCCACCGCGTGGCTAAAGATTAAACCGGAGGCTTCCGGAATCGTGAGCGTTTGCGCGGGCGGTATATTATAATATTATGTATGTATTATAGCGGGCGGGCGAGTCGAGCACACCGCCGCGGACTAATTAAAGGCACTCGCGGCACGGGCGTCCGTAGATAATTGGATGACGACGTGTGCGTCGAGGCGGTCGTGTTATAAATAAACGGACGGACGACGACGAAATCGAACCTCGCGTCTCATATTATACCGACGATATCTGCCTACCCCCTTCCTTCGTACGCCGACGACCACCGGCGGGAGAGTTTACGCGACGCAGGTACATTTCCCCGGCACCCCCACTTTTGAGTTTCGGAATCAAACCCGGGGCTTTCGCTTAATACCATAATAATATAATATACGACTTTCTGCAGGTCTAGCCACCACCGCCTCGGCTGACGAGGGGGCAATCAATCGAACGATATAATAAATAGTCGACCGGGGTGTTACCCGGAAAGGACGTGCGCTGCACCGACAAAACGCGGTACAGCTGGCGTTTTCGTCGAAAAATACAATTACGACGGCAAAGTCGTGTGTTTTCGCGTGGCGGTTGTGTAATATTATATGGAAAATAATAATAATATTCGTATTGCACACGCTGCAGCGCGCACAATGATTTGTTGGAAATCGAATGTTCTGGTTGCGAAAATCGGACGGATTTATTGTTGCCGTTGTTGTTGTTGTTATTATTATTTGTCACCTTGGCCGAATGGGTAACACGATTGTGATTTTCCAATTGGCTCCTAAAACCTTTTCGTTTTCGAAATGAATTGTGCGATGTTTGTCCCATGAATAGGTACTATTTGTCTCTTCTTGTTGTAGAGGCCACAGAGTTAATGTTTTACTGCTGTAAATTGTACTAAAAATGTTGGACAATGTATAACGTGCGTGGAAAAATGCAATAAAAAAAAAAGTATTTTTCGCACTGTATAGGAAATAGTAACCAAAATATAAGTATAATTTTAATTATACTTAACTGAGTATCCATACAGTTAATTCACTTGTTTTATTTTTGCTATTCATAAAACAAATCCATCTTTCCATCTTCCAATTTCCATCTTTTCAAACTTTTGTTGTAGAGTTTCACATTCATCCAATATTTATATAATCAAATATTATGTTGAATGTAAAAGATATTTAGTTAACATTTATAAAGCAACTATCTGCAATTATAACAAAGAATTTATAAATTCATAATTTGCATAATATTTACTGTCTTCTTTAAAAATAGTGTATTTTTATTTTTTATGTTTTAATTTTTAATATTTTGCACAGTCCAAATTAAACCCCATATGAAAACTGCATAAGCAATATTATCCCCTTAAAAGTTAAAAGTTTTAAACAATGTGTACATTTTAATATTTAAATTATAGGAAATTTACTAAAAGTTTTCTTACAAAATATATAACAATATTGGCTATACAGTATGATCCATTTAAAGTAAGACACTCAATATTTCAAAAGTATTTACGTTTTTGTTAATATTTTTATTACAAATAAAATATTTCCAAGAAAATTATTTTTCTGTATATTTTTTAAGTTTTTTACTTTTTTGTATTATAACATACAGATTTAATTTTATAATCCAAAGCAGAATATTTTTCTGAGTATTTTGATGTATAAAAATCGAATTTTGGACGAGTTGTTTTTGAGTTATAAGTATTTGAAGTTGAGATGAGCGGAGTAGTGGACCAATATTTTGGGAGGTACCCGCATACCACCACTACATTTCATACAATATACTGAACATATTTCCAAAATCGCAAATACTTTTTAAAATAATGAGTGTCTTACGTTACATGGATCACTTTGTATATAGGTACCTATACACCATTACATTTAAAACTGTTTACAGTGGGTACTTGATTTTATTCATTGAGAGATTTTAGAAAGCTCTCTCTGCAGTAGGTATTTCTGCAGAACCAGTATGATTAAAGTTTAATCTTATTTCGGTGTAAAAATCATAAATGCCGGAAAATACAATAGAAGGATTATTTTTATCACCCACTTAGGAATAAAATGGATATATTATCATTATGGCTCAGTGTAGATTAATTACTCTAATCTCCGTATTGTTTAAGTTGAATAAATTCCGTTCGTATTATTATTTAAACATCGTTGTCGAACACTAGTATACAATAGTATTATAGTAGGAATACGTCACACAAAGAATGTAAAAAGTGTAAAAGAATGCTCAAAATAATGCACGGTTGAGAAAAGCCATTCCAATAATAATTAATATTATTGCAGAGATACCAGAAGGGTTTTAAATTTGAAATATTTAAAAATTGAAAATTTCAGTCCTCATGAAATATTTTAATGAAATATTGAAATGTAGTTTTTTTTTATAAGTGCAATAGGAACGTAGATGATATTACTATATTAGTATTTATAAATTATTATTTTATTCGTTATTACTCATATATCCTATCTTATTTTGTAAAAGAAACATAAAGACCTAAAGTACCTGGAAGTAAATTAAGTATAATTGTATTATTTCATATTATCTGTATTCGTTTGGAGATAAATAATATTATTTTGAACGCTTTGAGAAAAAAAACATAAATACATAATAGAGAAATTGTATTGTGATGTGGAGTAATATAATGATAATATATTAATAAATAATAATTCACAAATGTATTGGTAAGCATATGATTATTGATTAGTGATTAGTGATTATTGATTAGGTCGTCTAGAAGGTCTAAGCCATCTTCAGAAAGCCATGGGCACTATTGCACTAGTCACTATAATAAACAATTTGTATAACCATACAATAGACATAGGAAATATTGTTCTAATAATAAAATAGCACATAGTAAAACATGTTCTTCTCTAGCCCTAATTATACGGGTGTAACTTGAAAAAAATGATTTTTTTTTTTTTCTAATTTTTAGTATATTTTTAATTTTCACGTGAATGAAATATTTCATGAAAGTTTCATCAAATATTTCAAGAAAATACATCTTATGAAATTTTAGAACCCTAGCGATACCAGTAACTGCAACTATACGAGTAGTATAACTACTAACTACTATAACTTTATAATAATATAAAATATACATTATTATGACAAACCGTGTTGCATTGGTACATTGTTACAGTTATAGCGATGGTTATGTAACATTAATTAAGCCACGCGTATTTTAATTTAGAACTTAAAGTCAAAAATAACTCCACGAGACCGATTGTTCAATTGTTAATTATGCATCTGATATCTGAATGAGCGAAACAGGCGTGGAATTAATAGTAGTTATATTGGTGTTTCTTGGAAATAATAAAATAAATGTATCAATAACATAATATAATATTATAAATGTTTATATACAAGGTAGGCTGTATAGTTATAATAATAAATTATTATATTAAAAACGTGACAAAACGGATTTAAGACAAATTTCGTCAGTTGAGGTACAATATAAACGATATATAATCCTCTCGTGAACATGTAAAATTGTAAACTACATATTGCTACTATCGTATTACGTATATAGTATACTATGTGTGTTTGGAATAATATAATAAAATATATTTCACATGAATTAATATAAAATTCAAGGTTACAATTTATTTTTTAATTGGTAATAAATATTAATATTATTATGCACCTATAGAAGCAAATGGTCTAAACCAATGCATTCGTAATTATTTCAAAGTATTTTTATACACAATAAGGTGCTTCACCAAGCGTATTATCCCCCCCCCCACCCTCCCATCGGGTCCTTTTATAATGCATTTCTTCAAATTCTGAGCATTAGCATTTTTAAGTATACTAAAAAGTAATAAGAACTAGGCATTTTTAAGTAGACCAAATTTTAAAATCCTTGATTATTTACAACAATTAAGGAAAGCACTGTGGAAAAACTTTTTTTTAATGAGAAATACTCCTTTTAACTACTGTAAATAATTATGAAGCATATTATTTTATAAGATTTTTTTATTAAATAATATTGTAATTAAAATTGTATAATAATAATTACATTTTTACAAATTATTTGTAAATTACTGCTTGATCGCTGGTATCACAAAGTACTCAACAGTAGACTATAAATACCTAATAAATATATTGTACGACTACATTTATGTTAAGGACTACTTTATCCTTCGAACATAAAATGTAATAACTCATTAGTAATTCGTTGAAATTTCGATTTATATACATCAACGTTTTCGAATAAATCATACGCATAACAATTTACAGTAAAAAGAGCGGTTCTCTTCATTTGAAAAGTAGAAGTTTGTATCATCACAAGACAAACCTCGAGTGACATAAATAAGTCTAAGTTAGTATTATTTGAAAGTAAACTTAAAACTTAAAAAATCAGAATTTGAATAAATGCTTAATTTAAAAGGAAAAATAGAGGGGGGTGTGCATGCTTGGTGAAAATCACACTGTATAACTGCACGACGAGGTGAGTAGTACAAAAAAGTTATTATCTACACTATGATTAGAGCTTAATTCAAACTCGTATCTTTTGAAAATAAAAAAAAAAACGATAAATTCCCCATAACCGAGGTTGCGGTGATCACAAATCTTTTGTGTGACATTTGGCATTCCTCAGATAACTTAATATCGTGTGTGGTCTTAAGATTTGTTCTGGTTTATTCTGTAGACAGTGAACATTAAGGAATAATCCATGGTGCACAAAAAAAAAAAAATCCGTTCACTCAATATGATTTTACAGATTTTTTTTAAAGCGTCAACACTAGCTGCGATCTTTGGTTCCTAACAGCTTTTTTAACTTAGGTCACGGCAACACAGTGTATTTGTACAGCTGCCAAATGACATCATGATGATGGTAATAATCGTATGAATTCAATTTTCCCATGAAAATGCGCACAAGCGTTTTTTTTTTATACAAACTTTTAGAACATGGTGAGGAATATAATATATTTTTTCGACTATAAACCACTGACGATTAACATTTATATTACTTATTTATAAATCATAAACCATATATTATTATATACATTATGTACGTATACTATATTATTCGTGTATAAATTGTATGTTTAATATTATCATACAAACTATAAAGGTAGGTACAAATATTAAGATTATCAATTTTTAAAAATTTTTTTTTTTAAACTTAGGGTTTAAGGGCTATACCATTTAGATTTTCTGATTTCAGATAATAGTCTATAATATAACAACTATCGTGTAAAAACTAACTCTAGAATCATGTACAAACTTTATGTAATAGTTAATACCCTAAAGTGCGACAAAATAGCTTGTCAGTAAAATGTATGACTCATAAACGTACTTACTAAATAACAGTATTACTACTAGCGTGAAATACTTTGAAATGAATCAATAAAATATTAAACTAAGAAAGTTCAATATTATTCAACGCATAAAAAACTTAAATTTGTTACCGGAAATATAAAATATTATATTATTTAAAAAAAATTATATATGAATAAATAGGTACATTTTAAATCATTGATTAAATATGGTTATTTATTAAAGGACGTGTACCTATTATATCAAATAGGATAACACTATAATATATTATACAAACTATTTCATACAAGATATTATTATTCTACATTGTTGTGAAACTTTAAAAGTACGGTAACTATATTTGTTCCCATACATCATCAAAATTATTACTTTAGTTTAGTAGTATGTATACAGTATAATAGTAATCTGTACAATTTTAAATTAACACGCATACATTTCACATTTTATCCAAACTTATATCACCCAGTAACCAAATAGTCCGTATAGAATAAAAGTCGAGTTTCTTTAGTAAATAAATTCATAAAATTCGTGTTATATGTACTTGTAAAAACACTTCATTATAAAACAAAATAATACCGAATTCTTTCAACAAAATAGTCGAAGGTTTTCAATTTTTTTCAGTATTGCCAAAATCAATTATGATAATTTATTTATTCAAACATAATGTTTAATATTTCAAAACGATGAGTAAACGCTTAAAATAAACATTGAGATGGTTTGAAAACAATGCGATACAACTAATTAAATTCAATCAGCAGATTGTCAAATATTTTCGAAATATGTTATCAATTGACTTTGTCCTTTCCCGTATGAATGCACAGATACGATATTATGTACTTGAAATTATTGTACCTACATAAGCATAATATTATTGTAAACGCAGACACGATTTCTATTTTTTTCAGGCTGTTATAACCGATGCTCATCTAACCTTCGATACCCGTATAAAACCAACAATAGTATAATAATAATAATTTCGCTACGTATATTATAATAATAATTGGTCTCATAGAGACTTATGTCGGCGGCGATCGGACGCAAGCGATCATTTGCTATGAAAAACAACCGGCCGGTGGTGGGTATGAGTCACGACAGCGATTAAATCAAAAAAACAATATATACACGTATATTTATTATTATATACATGCAACGCGGACGTGTTTAAAAGAGATTGAATTTATTACATGATTTCGCGGTCGAACTGTTCAGTGATCGTATATAGAGAAGAGAGTAGGTGTAAATAACGAGAGTGATTATTGTTTGCTAACGGATCCTAAATGATTCCAAAAGATGTAAAAATACTTCAAACTCGTGTAAAAAATAGAAATTGTGTTGAGTGTTAAACAAATTAAAAAGTCACTTCTGGACATTCGCGGTTTTCGTCTTCCGAGTTCCCGATCGCCGCGTAACCACTACAGATATCACGCACAGAATAGTATACTATAATAATACTGCAAACAGTTTAGGGCGTTTATAGAAACTACGACTTTTATTCCTATACACTATACCGTGGTATCGTTTAAAGTGGCGGTGGCAACGACGTCTACGCATGTATCAGCCGAGCCGTCTGTTCACGGACGTCCCTTCTGCTGCAGGAAAAACCTGAGCGCATAAATCACCACACAGAGGTTTGTTGTCCGCCCTCCTCCCTACATCAAGGATAAACATCTCGGAAGACTAATTTACCGGTTTTGTTCTTCCTCGGACGATTTAAAGTAGCTCGTTAGAAGAGACCTCGGGTATGCATATACGTGCACACGCCACACACACACACACACACACACACACACACACACACACACACACACGACGAAATGCGTGTACATGATACAAAAATGGACAGTGAAAAAAAAGTAATAAAAACCGAATGGAAAACAAGCAAACAAATGCAAACACGCTTGCTCGGGTGTATGCACTTGTATGTATGTATCTAAATGCATGCACGTATATATGTATTTGTATATATATTCACGTAGACGTATAAATGTGTAGATAATACGTATAATAATGCGTATACTCTACCTGCAGTGTACACAATACGCAGATGGAGAAAAAGTATCGCGGGTGAATAATGCGAGCATTGTGTTGGCCATCGGCAACGATGTGACGTAACTCGCTGAGTATAGACGAATATTAAACAATAATAAAGGTAAACAAACGGAGGATTGCGCGTGCGACGGAAGAACTAGGCGGAGAACGACTTTTTGACCCGACGAAAGTGTAGAGGTAAAAAATATACCCACGTACACGCGTGTACGCATACGTATATTATACGGCGTTCACTCATATGATATAATAATATGCATAATATTATATTCAAACCTTATGATGTTATATACGCCGTACCAACTCGGTAATAACGCGTATTATACGACGAAATGAGTATACGAAGAGTACGCGCATGTGTAGTAGTCTGCACACTCGCCGCAGCGGGTGGACCCGTGTCCGGCAGGGGTGAGGGAGGGGTTCTTATCAGACATACGGCAAGTATATAGTTTTTTGTACCCGCGCGTGCGTGACCCCGACCGCACGACCGAAACCCCGTCGTTCTGCTGCGGCGGCTGAGGATATCCGACGCCGCCGCCGAGGACTCGATTATCCGGCAAAAGGTTTCACCGTCGTCGTCGTCGTCGTCGTCGTCGTCGTCGCCAAAGACTTCAAAGCGCCCATCATAACGCGACCATATACTGCACAGTATCGTGTTTATAAGTCTCCGACCGCCGCCGACTCGTGGTTTGCGGCGTCTGCACGCGACGCGGTATATTATCAGTCTTGACCAAAAACGTTTTCCCGATATTCTCGACTTCAAAAGCTCGCAGACCCCGTTCTAGGGAGGTGCCTACCGAGTTTGAGGTAAATATCAATAATATAGCAGGGGTGGCCACCGTGAATATATTTTCGCGAATTGAATGGATACACACAACGATGTCAAGAGCCAAAATATTTTATAATTTTTATTATGATTTGATCTAAGTATAATAATGATTGGTTAGTTATTATTTTGGTTTTTGTTAATAAGACGCGATCGGCGAGCCGCAAGTTGTCAACCTCTGTAATAGACATAGCATATTAGCCAGTGGTGGATTTACGGGGAGGTCTGGAGGCACTAGACTCCCCCTCCTGACTCTGGTATATATGTATTATATTAATTAAGTATAGTTAAATAATTTAGATTCATTTTATTAAACATGGTTATTCTATTTTTATCTATTTCAAATACTAAAAAAATCCACCTGGCGTCAATTCACATGTATATTACATATATATTATACATGTTTAAATAATAAAATATACTGAAATAGAACCCTTCCCCATCAGAAAAATGTTGAAAATAAACCATTGACATCAGAAATAAATTAACGCACGACACTCCGATTCGAAGAGACATTGCCTACGTTGTCGACAAGACTGTTTGCGTGATTTTTTTTGTTTTTCTTGCTAAGCTTTTTGCACAGGGCGTTCAATATTCATCATAACCACTAGGGTGATGTTATATTCGTTTTATTATTAGTTATAACAAATAAGAATGGTATTTAATTTTTAAATACATAAAATATTGTTGTATTTATTTAACAAAAAAAAAATATTAGTACCTTATTTATAAAAAGATATTATACTTTATTAATTTATAATAAACATTTGAGAAATGATCTACAAATTAATTTTTTAGTACAATATTGTACTTAAGTACTTAGTTGTTCACTTCGTATTTTTTTAAACATCTTTAGAAAGTGCATAAGTAAATTATTTAAAAAAAAAATCAAAATGCTTTCGAAATTCTATACAAATTAATACTAATTTAAGTTGAGTTTTTAAATTACTTAAAATGTCAACATTTAAATATATTTGGACGACAAAAAGTAAAATATGAGTTGATATAAAATTATAAGTTAATTAGCTGAGGTTACGTCTCCAAAATGTGAATGACTATTAAAAAAAATTTGGATGTACTTTATTTATTTCTAGGTTTTTGTTTCTAATACACAAATAAGGTGTACATGGTAATATAATTTTTTTAAAGTGTACTTCACCCGTCAAATACAATTTTCGGCTAATAGTTTGGGCTACTCTATTTTCCAGCCTTATTCACAAATTCTTGTTCACACGTTGTTCTGTTTTACTTATTAGACATTGGAAGAATTTAGACCTGAAACCCTATAAAGTTCAGATGTATATTTTAATCCGTAAAACAGGATTTTAAATCCAATACTTTTTATTGTGAACAATTTACAATAATATTTTTTAACAATAATTATTGTGCAACAATAGTAAGAACATTTTTAAAATGTAACATTATTATTAATTTATACTTATCTGATTATAAGCATTGACTCCGTGAATTGTAATTTTATTGACAATGTCATAAAAATGTATTGTCGCGTTTTTATTTTATATAATATGTATAAGATATTTTATTTAGGTATATCGATATTGAATTCAATATTTATAAACAAATAGACTTTAAATTAAATATCATATCAGCAGTTGTATTGCTAAACAACGGTTACTATGATATTTCCATCGATGGTATTTTGTATTAGTAATATTTGTTTAAAACTACAAGTAGGTACTAATTAAATATTTTCATGCAATGTGCGTCTGTGTGGGGATTTTTTATATACCCTTGGCGTACTAGAGTTGCTTGAATATTTTGCTACGATACGATGACCAGTTTATGACTAATAAACCAAACTGTATTATGAAGCTTCCACCAATTTATTCTAAATGAAATTAGCATACAAACACCGAGACACATATATAACTAGGGATTCCTTTAAGTGTTCTATGGAAATACTATAGCAGCTCTCAACCAATCATGTTTTAGGATCTTCCGTCTAAAAGAGGAATATACAAGTTTCCATTGTTTGCCGGTATACTCGAGTTTCTCAATTTGGAAGCCGACTATTGGATTGCCCTATTGTTGTCGAAGAGTTGCTTAAAGAGTAAAACTTCTTTTGAAAAACTTACTCTTAAAAACAGACACAAAAGGACATACGATTTTATTTAATAAGAATATACTGTTATAAGATTCTAAATACAAAACAATAATTAGCATATGTTATTTTTAATAGGATTAAAATAAATTATATTCATAACACTGATAAATCATAAACAGAAGGTAGCTAACAATTGGTTAAGATTCTCTGGTGCTATTGTTATAAAATGAATTTCAATTAATTGTTGTTGTAATTTTATAATGTGTTATAAATAAATCACACGTCCGAATATTATAATTTATAATAATATAAAAATGCATGGCTATAAACTAAACGATGTTACTTTTGGGTAAAATTGTCAAATAAAATATCTAGTAAATATAGATCGATTGTTGAAGTATATTTATTTTATGAACTATTTAATGATCTTGGTAGCTAATTTATTACTTACATGGTTTAGTAACGAATAGCGTATTAATGGTTAGAATAATTTATAATAATTTCGTTATGCTCGGCAGGCAATTATCATTAAACATACATACTTTAATTTGGCCATATAGGTAGTTTAACAAACTATCTATAGTAGTTATATAAATTGTATTGTTGTTCATTCAAATTATAGCATGTCGCACTGTGTTTCTGCCGTCTAAATCTAATTAGCAGTAACTCGGAAAACGTAGTTTTTCAGAAAACAGTTTTCAACACTAAATTAGTCTGTAGAATATAAATAATAATTTTTCAAACATTCAAAAGATGGTATGTTATTATAAAATGTTTTGCAAGGAAATTATTGAACACAAAATTTGAATTTTGTTGGACGTCATACTGCTTTGTAAAATATACAATAATTACTAAGAAGAAAAGCAGTAACTCCAGATCACTTACTGATTTTTGTTCTAGTATTTAGACATATTTCTTATTTGCTTCTGAACGAAGTATAAGTAAGTTTAGAACGCCTTATATCCCCGTTGTGCCCGTCCGTTCGTTTGTAAGTTATCAGTATACAGTCACGATTGTATGTAGGTATTAAGGTTTTATAACGGTTTTATTCAAAGTAAATTCGTACCATCCAATATTTAAAAATAAATATGTACCAAAATATAAAGGTTACCAAATTCTTTTTAACTTGTTTAACATGGAATTATAGTTTATTGCGTTGTATTAAAATACGTCCAGAACTGGGAACTTAGCACGCTCGCAGAGTGAGCTTTCCCGACCTCTGTTTCTTTACACGAGAATCGTGAATTTATGAATAATTGTTACTAAAAATTAAAGATAATAACGGCTATTGCGGGCTACTATGTATTATTCATTGCCTAAAACGCCACAGACATTTTAAAAACTGGACAGTCCGCCCACGGTTGATGTTTTACATTATCTTTATTGAATTCCAGAGCTCAGATGCGTTTCACGTTCGCAGTCGTAAAACTCAAAACGACAGCAAACAGCCTACCCTAATAACGAGCGCAGGTACACAGCAGGATGACTCTGCAGAAGGACCAGCTCGCCAAAAGTCGAATTCGATGTAAATAATAAATACCTTGAGGTCTAATAGAAAAAATATATATAAACGCCAGCCGCCAAAATTGATACCGTTTTATCTGAAACTTCTAACTATAATCTACGATACTATAATATGCAACTGGGTTAATCGTACAACGCTCGTTGACCGAAATGGCTCTTACTTGACTCGGAATATTATGTCGTTTGTTCATTTATTCATACAAAAGTTTCCTAATCACATGTAGAAATATTATATTATGCATGCATGAAAAATACTAAACATTTACGTTGTATTACACAAATTATATTTCATCTAGGATTCAAAAACATTGAAAAAAGGTTTAAATGGTTATTCAACAATAACCAAATTCAATTTGCTTATCGGTTATCAGTTTTCGCTGCACGATGCATATCACAAGGTGCGTATGGTGCTGTGGTACGTATCACTAAATTATCTTAACATGCGTTTGTTATTTAGACCCTTTGCAGACGACGACTATATTATAATATGTTATTGTTATGCTCATTGCCAAAAACCGGAAAATAAATTTTTTTTTTCCTACCTGGTAAAACAATTTGTCAATTTTTTAAATCCCTGTTGAAATCGTTCAAAAGAAAAATTATGCTATACCATTATTTTTTTCCTATTACACATTGAGTAATTTGTATTGACTGTAAATATCCATACGCTTATCGTTGACTGCAAAATGTCGATAAAAAGAAATGTTTTTTTTTAAAGTCAAAAACACATCGATGCAAGAAAACCAAATTTACCAAACCGAAAAGTTGCGGTTATCATGACCTAATTTAACGTATTAAGTGTTTGACGTTTACCGAGGAAGTAAACAATATTCGTAAAAAAAATTGGAAACTGTCGAGCCTCGTGGTGCGTGAAACGAAAACTAAGTTTTACAGGACGACAATATGTCTTAAAATAAAAATAAAAACCACCTTAGTGGTGTGCTCGAAGACTTACCTAACCTGACCTGCGAGTACGTGTCGAGGCGAGAGCATAGGACGCCGTCGGTGGAAAAATTGCGGCTACCTTCGGGTAATAAAGTATATTATAAGCGACGAAGTGGTGCGCGTTCAAAGTCGTCAAGTGTGTTTATCGTCGCGTTAATTAAAAACTGCGGCGCGTTCAAAGGCGTGATGTTATAGGTACAATCGGTAGTCGCCTCGCGAGGCATAGCAGGCGTACTATAATCACATTCCCAGCCCACACGCGGAGAATATATCTAATATATACGCGTGTGCCGTACTACACCGCAGCAGTCGTATATATATATATATATATTTATAAATATTTAGAGTCCCTCGTACGTGTGTGGAGTAGTTCAAACAACGGTCAAACGTATAGTAATGTGTAGCACACGCACGCCTGGCTTCAGGCTTTTTACACAGGTGTGTGTGTGTGCGTGCGTGCGTATCGTGTGCAAAATTAAAAAGCTGCGTGCCGGACACGTGTTTTTCGATCTAATTGAATTTCGTAAAAACAATAATAATAGGCCTGCTGCACTGCCCCTCCGCCGCGCCGTCTAGGGGTCGCAGCGACACGATATTATGACTTTTAGCGCGGTGTAGCAATGTGCCAGTGTGCGCAGTGCCAGCGAGACTACAATACAGCCGACTCTCGATAATTCAAACATTCAATAATTCGAAACCTTCGGTAAGTAATTCGAAGTAAATACTCGGTCCCTTAAAAATCACGCGGTAATTCGAATAAAAACAATGCATTTAAGTACACTCGATAATTCGAAATACAATTTTGGGAAAACTGGTCACTAACACGTGACAACTCGAAATATCATTCCTTCAACGCTCGGCGATTCGAAGTATATTCACCAAAAGTGTATCTTTTATAATAAAAATTTAATTTACATAGTATAATTATTATATAGTTTAATTTAAAATTTAAAAACAATAAATAACTCTAATATGTACCACCTAATTTACTAAAATAATAAGTATGTACAATAATAAAAAACAAAATTTTTTTATGCCATCTTGTTGTTTTGAAATACTCAACAATTCGAACTCTCGGTAATTCGAAGTTTTTCAACAGTTCTGCCAACTTCGAATTATCGAGAGTCGACTGTTATCATTTATATTAGCACCCCCGAAACCGAAGTCAGTGCAACCGAATGCGACGGCGGACAACGGCGATGATATTTTCTAACGTAGTCGTGCTTCGATTCCGTTTTCAGTGTACACCGCAGTAGGAAACATATTAGTAAGTTTTGGTTTTTTAATATTATAACAATGAACATACCTACTCATATAAATTATTAAATTAATAAATTTCTAACTACCTAATTTCATAATAAATTATCATATGAATTGTGTCATTGCGCCGTATCGTTGGCCGGCTAATAATTATAATCTGGGAAAATGTTGGTAATTGCTAAACGAAGACTCTATGCGATTATCAGAAAGTGTAGCTCGGTATTCAGCTTTTATAACTTTCGTGTGAGAAAATTACATTTCACATAAACTGGTAAAATATGTATTTAACTGTATCTACTAAATGTGTAAAATAATAAATTTTACCAAAGGGAGATCCACTTTGAAATCATCCGAGATCAACCCGTAAATTTCGATCGACTGTTTGACTAAACACTATAATATAGCCATTTTATTATACATTTACGCAACAGTTTGACCACAGCGGTCATTTAAAATTTTTTTATGTTTGCCCTATTTTTTTGTCTATGTCTATTCCGTAGCGACTGAATATTGAACGCAAAATTACACAATTTGAATACCTACGTAAACGATTTAATAATAATACAAAATAAAATGATTTCCCGTTTTACATTGATTTAGACTATAGAAATGTACAGAGGTATCATGGTCTCGGGTCTAGAGTCTAGACACATAAAAACTTTCCTCAATTATTGGCTACAGCGTTTCGACCGTTCTAGATCTTATAATTCTACTACAAGCACCAAATAATTGTATGATAAAAAAAGACACCTGTTTGAGTACAAGTTTTTTTTCTCATTATGGTGGTATGTTTTTTTAAAAAATAAACACGACATCATAATGGACATCCTCAGTGAAACGTTTGTTCTGTCATGCACTAGCCAATAATATTATAGTCCATGATAAAATGCGATAGGTAAGGTGCATAATATTAATATACATACGCTTGGCCATACTCGAAATTTCACACGTGCCAAAATATCACACCTAACCTAATGTCTGGTCGAGAAGATAGAGATCGTATTTCTTGTATGTCTTAGACCGCGTACGTTTGGAATTCCGTGAGCAAGTTTTTCTGAAATCGTTCACGACAAAATCCATTGATATCCATCGATCATAATCGTATACTGCAAAATATATTATATACGTAGCCGATATACTAAAATAAACATTTTTCAAACTAGTAATTAAAAAAAGCCTCGCAGCCCGGTTAGTACTAACTGCCCTGCAAACCACGAGCGCACCCTTATCATCTATACGCAAATACACAATGACATTCATCCAGAATCAAATGCTGCACTACAATTTCCATTCACGCACTCGCTATAATTGGTTTGCACATAAAATAAAATATTATATGCTCGCCCGACTTGGATCAACATTAGTATTATTCAATATACGATCTGTGAATGTAATGGAATTAATGAACAACGCACAAATAATTTACTTATACGTATATAATATTATAATTAACTTATATAATAGCAGCATACGTAAATCATATATGCATAAAACATCATCTATGATCATTTATAATATACTGCGTTTACGTGTTCATAATATAATAATATAGACAGCACTATACGATTATATTTTCATCGACTTAATAAAATAGGACATGAAAAAAAAAAAATACAGTATTCCTACAGTAAAGTATTTAATTGTCACCCATTGACTGGCAACTGTTTATACAATATTATGTATATATATATATATACAGTAATAAGTACAGAGTAACAGAGCAAAACTGCAAAAAACTATTAAGCTATGAAAAATGTACTAGAATCATTAACAAATAAAAGGTATGTTGTGTGAAAAATAATTTACGTTTTAAATTCAAAATTTCAATATAAACCGCGGAATATTACAATATAGTAGGCGGCATAAATAACATTAGGTAGGCACGTTTTCATCAGGACAGCCGTTACTATTTCCATAATACCATTAAAAAAAATGTATACATACAGACGCATTCTACGAGTATATTAAACAACAATAATATATTGTTTTCGGAGGCTGAACTTGATTCAAAATAACATCTGCATAGTGTGTAGGTAGGTAGGGAATTCAGCCACGCGTCGCGTAATATTTACTGACATAACGTCGTATAATTAACTATAATATTGGCAAAGTCGGTGTGCCTAATATAACGCGAATAATAATATAGGATACAAAAGGTATTATTAAATTCGCACGTATTCCGCTCGGATGCCGTGGGCCCGACGAGAAAACACGAATTGTTAAAACTTTCGTACGCGAAATCCCTGCCGGTTCTCGGAAATTACCTATGGAAAGTTTCTATATAGGGATTCTTGCCCCGGCACAATCGATTCCTCGAGGACCCGAACATGCTCGGCATTCCGGTATATACGTACACGGCGTCCGATCGCTTGCGCTTCCGAGTTCTCAGCTATTTAACATATAATATAATCGAATGATTTAATCTATAAATATTTTAATGAAAATACCGCCGACGCACAATATATTATTTATGTATAATATTATTATTACACGCATTTATTCGCAACGGCGCGCACAAAGTTCCACCGGGAAATGTCTGGTATGTCGTTCGTATAATGTATATTATACGCTCCACTTTCGTGCCAACGAAATGTGTAACTTACGCGCGTACTGCTGCAGTATTATTATTATTACTTGGACGTCATAAACCGTTTCGCCGCCACCTATTACAGCTGACTACGTCTGCCGCGTGGGTACGTGTGGGTACGTATTCGGCCCCCATGACGAGAGCTCAAAGAGAAAAAAAAATTTCCAGTGAAAAAAATTCGGTGACGTGGGGGCTGCGATCGGCCGGTTCGTCGTGACGTCAATCGCGTTTTCTACAGCCGACGAGCGATAAAATTGCGGGAACCGGGATTTTTTTGAAGTCGAACTACGCGTTCATTGTCGCCGACGACGGACAGATAGCTGACTGCAGTACGAATTCTCGAATGCGTCACCGAACGGTCGTGAAAAAGAAAATGCTATATGTCATGTGGGTTTTCCAGATAAATCTTTATAATAAACGGTTGGACTTTCTTTTATCAGAAAATATAATATAACATTTCTACATAATATTAGTTTGCAATAAGCAAATAGTATAAATGATAATACTAACGAATTATACCTACAGCAGTAGAAGGCGAAGAGCTCCATCGAATTTTCACGCTAAGTTTATAAGTCGACTATCGAGACTTTTTTTTATTCTATATTTTAAAAAAAATTATGGTTACATTTTGATAAAATAATAATGTTTGGTTTTTGATTTTTTTTTTTAAATGTGTATGTGTGGCAACCTTTATTGTTTTAAATTGTATATTCTAATGCAGCCAGGCAGATCAAACAAAGTTTTTATAATATTTAATAGTAAATTAAATATTATTTAATCTTCCTATTGGCTATTTGCTATAGGTATTGTAGTTTATTCATTTTTATTTATATAAATTAACTAGACGGGCCTTTATTATGAACATTATAAGCACAACACATATGTATTTTCTTTTTGAAATAGGATCTATGCCGCGCACAATTTATGTTTGAAGCGTCAGTGCTCAGGCCTCAGAGTGGGTGAGAATTTTTTTTTATGTGTTTCAATAAAATACAATTTTAACGGATTGACAATAAACACTTTTGCAGCAATGGGCATATAAAAAAAAATATTGTACACCTGAATTTGCACGTAAACTGAAGCGCATCGGAAGCTGGTTATAACCATCAACCATAAGGTGTTAACAAAAATAAATTAAATTAAAAATACGATATTTTATTTATAATATAGCACAACTATACGTTGTAAAGTAATAAATACTAAAAAGAAATGTAATAAAAGAAATAAACTTAACTAAATGGATTATTTTGCTGATAAAAAAACGATTTATCGAAGAAAAATAAAAACAAATAATAATAAAAACCAGTGTTTGATTTACAACGAAATATATAGGCGGATATTTGGTGCCTCTAACTGTTGCCCATTGTCGTTTTTAACGTCATTTGGTGGGTTATTCTCAGTCGATTAATCGGCCCGGATGTCGTGACCGAATGTGTGGAAAATCGTAATATTTATTTATTTATTATAACTATTATTATTATTTTTTTTTTTTTACTTACTTTCGTAACATCGCCGCAGTTTAGAACGTAATATATGGACTTTGAGATTATCGACTGTTATACAACGATATATTATTATTATTGTTATGGCAATGCTTTGTCGTACACGGAGCTCGACGACGAAAACGTTTTCGGGCCGATCCGATACCGCGATAGATTATTTTATAAAAACGACTACCACGAATACGATATTATACCGTGGTCCGACACGAAATTATCACAATATAATATTGTTGTCCGACACGACGCGGTCGTCTAAATGTATCGCCGTCGTCCGTCCGTCCGTTCTGAATGATGCAGTCCTCGCGGGCGTGTAATGAATACGGCTAACGACGCGGCGGCCACGACGCAGCAATATCGATTCGATCGACGGACACGACGGCGACAGTATCGATCAGATCGTCGGAGGGCGATGATGTCGGAGAGATGCTACGCGATGCACATCATCTTATATCGTCCGTGGAAATTCTAGAATTCAAAACTCACCGTGGAAACGCCGCCTCAACGATATATAAAATCAAATACATTTTTTTAAGACATCCTACTGGTACAGGAAAATATGTCGGACTTAAAAAAATTAACGGGGAGCGGGGAATATTCTCAGGACGTTCGTAAGATCATATTATAAGAGTATAGTTGAGTACCTACTATATTCGAACGAATTTAATTATTGCGATTTATCTCTTTAGGTATTAGCCGGTAGGTTATTATATTATATGCTTATAGTAAATCGAATTAATAATGTTATTATTTATCTATACTTGCAACTATTTCATTAAAATCATATCAAAAATAAAAACATTTTTATGATTTTTAAAAATCATAATATGTAGTCTTTTTTAAGGAAATGGATTTGTGAAATATGCTGTTCTGGCGCCTCTTTCGATTTTAGAAAAGATTAATGATGTACCGCCTTGTATTTCATTAACATAAAAAACACGTTCTTGCGTTAATTTATGTAAATCCTGAAACAACTTTACAAATCATAATTATTAGAGTCCAAATTCATAAAAATGATCTAAACATTTTAAAGATTTATAAATTGTAAGGTGTTTTTAATTATTTTTATTAATTTATTGTAAATATAATTAAAATGGCATTAATATCAAATTATACATTTAAAGTAGAGTATAAAAAATGGATAAATTATACATTTATTCGGCAGACAATCTTATTATCTCCGGCTCAAAAAAGCTTAATATTCCGTTACAACCAAATATTTAACTAAACTTTGAGTAAAATTTAAATTAGTTTATTTCATGTCTTAAAATTATAGAACTTTTATTCAAGTTTCTAAAAATATAGGATATATAATATGCATTATGAAGCTTTGACATGGGTATTTAATCAGAATTATTCAATAAGGTTTAATGTAGAAGAACATGAATTTACTTTCATAAATAAGACTGCGAATTTTCGTATTTAAATTTTTTATTCTTTATCTATATACTACTAAAAAAATAATAAAATATGTGTAATATTAATATCTACTTATCCTTTCTCAAAATATGGCTTAGATCAAACATTGATGGGTGAATATGCAGCTTGACGTAAAATCCAATAGATTTCGGGCAAGCTGTCGGATCCAACTATAATTATGTAAACACTTATTTTATTGAATATCGATTGGTAGGTATTGTAATTTATCAAAAAGCAAAAACAGTTCATCAATATTTTTATCTGTCCAACTCATTTACGTCATTGAATAATAATACAAATCTATAAACTATTATTTATTTACTATTTAATAATCAATCGTTTTCTTTCTAAATCTTTTCAACTACTTATTTGAACAACAACATATAAGACGTATATCGTATTTTCCTGTCTCATTAGTTCATCCACCACTTAGTTGAAACAGTTATTAATCATTAATTACAATAACATTAAATATGTGTAAAAAGACGTGAGCTCACACAATTTTTTTGAGATAGGGTTTTTAAAATTGCAAACTTATATTCGATCTCCTGGAAAGTGTGAAGCTCAATGTTCATTTAAGTTTTTGGCTGTGTTTTCAGTGCATCAGTTGGATTCGTTTCCACGAGTTGCTGAAATAATATTATATCATAGCCAATAAAATGGGATGGAAAACTTCAGTTAACTACAACACGTGATTTACACTAAAAATAATTATCATACTTGTAAAAAAAAAAATCGGTTTTTTTTTTCTGAACGTTTTGGTTATATTAATATATGTTAATATGTTCTAATGAATACCATACTGCTATTTCGGCGCTACCGTTTTCGTTCCAACGAATGTGTTTATTTTAACGTTATGATTTTTGAAAGTTAATTATACACACACGCTCGCGCTCGCGTATTATTATTTATTCTACACACATGACATGGAAAATAAATATTAATATTACATGATATCGTGTGTTTGCGGTATGGCCCGAAGAAGATCGTTAACCTCTTTGACCACTGTCAAAAAAAAAAAAAGACATTGCTCTCTATATCGTATAAAATACTGGTATATGTTAGCTAAATGACGTGTTTCGACATCACGTTGAAAAAAAAATAACAACACCAGTTGATGGCGTTTTAAGGGCACAATTTAACACTCGCATTTCTATTATACGCCATAGTACGCGTCTTCATGTTTTACGCATACATTATACATTTTAATATCATGTACAACATCAATGATTATAATATAATATTATATAGCTCGACGACCATCACCGTTATTAAAGGCACCGAGCCATTTCCATCACCGTTTACTTATTACCTACGTATATTTAAAAAAAAAAGGGGGCCTGAAACTCGTCTGTCGACGGTCGCAATGCATGTGTTTAGCGTGTAACAAATTTACCTATCGTAACAGTTTTTTATTATTTTCATTTACATTGTATTCACGCGTATACGATACGATTAATATCAATAAAAATATTAATATACTTTCCCGGTCGTCCACGGGTCGTCCCGATCGTCACGACACTCGTAACTGACAATGTGTATGATATTGCGTGCTACCATCTCCCAGCCTTCTCACGTGACCTGAAAAATCTTGTCTAACAGCCGCGGAATTCAATAATATGTGCTTCAGCGTAATATTGTTTTACGTCACTGTTATCATCCTATTTGCCACCACAATAGCCTATTCCTATATAAGCGTGGATAAATAATATTATACTCGTTCGTCATTTTAAGTATTATATAACAGCTATAGCCATGTACCTACCAGCCGTTGCGAGGGTGACCGCAAAACACTACCTATATTACACTGGTTTCGTCAGTTAAATGCAACTAAAATGTATGTAGATATCACTTTTAAGTAATAAACTATAATATTAAATACATTTATATCCGAAATTTTAAAATACTTTTCATGACGAAAACATTTTAACACTGCATATTAAATGAAAAATAATCAAGTACCTACATATGACCCGACTTACCGTGTCTTAATCATCATTCAAATATAATATATACTTTTAAATATTAGTTCAAGATATTATAATTTTATAAACTGTAAGTTTAGATAATCTCGCATTCGACTGACGCTGCGGTACAACTACTCCTGTAGTACAACATTTATGTAATATTATATAATATTTTATAATATTATCAACCGTTACTAAAGTTTTTCATGTCAAAATGCAGAATATAAGTTCAAAAACATTGTTAATATGACAGCTCCGTGTAGTTTAACAGTAAACGACGACCAAAATAATAGCGCTTTTTTGATAGTTCAGCCCAGACGTGGGTATATAGGTAGTAAAACTATAGGCATCTAAAAATCCGAATTTTGAAAATGAAATGCTGTGAATATATACGTATCTGACACTAGGCCCCAAACCGAATCGCGAGATAAAATTGTTGCAGTCGGTTGGGATAATAGCGTGAGGTATATCTAATCGAAATAGCGTGTAATCTCTGGACTATAATAGTAAAGTTAATAGTATAGGTATGTACATTTTCGCTCGCGTGTCATATTATTATGATAATAATAATTGATCGATAACCAACAATAATAATATGTAAAACAACAAAAGTACGGCCGTATCGGATTTCAAATACAAATTGCGTACGTTACACTGTACACACTGCAGCTACACCTTCACGACGTATTTCGTCAGTAGAAAGCGATAAATCGTCAGGACAAATGACAGAATTAATTATGATTTCTTAAAAATATATACCTATATATATAAATATAATATTATGCCCCGGTGTAATATCAAATCGTACAATCGCGTAGCGTTAACATAATTTAAAACACACACACACACGCACATAATATATATTATATTATACATATGAGAAAATGATTTATGGCCTACGCGTAGCATAATAATAATATTATTCAATAAATAAACGGAAAAAAAAAGTTTGCTAGAGGCCTTCATTAGGTTAGGTACACATCAATTTCAAATGTCAAAAGAACACGAATCGTTCGGATGTATTCAAATCGTGCGCCCGTCGTAGTCGTATACAAAATCGCGTAGGCGTAACACACATAAAAATATGTACAGTAACATTTTCAACTAGCCTTTCTATACCCGCGGTCGACGACGTCACTTCGAACGTAATAACTACGCCACGACTCTGGATTATTATAAGTAAAAGATTGCTCGATTTGTTGAGATGTATTGAAAACACGTTATTGCGAGTGAAGATGAAAACAATCCAAAAGTTTATGACGAATTAAAAATATCAAAATTTTAAGATGGCATCGTTTGCATTGTATATCACCGAAAAACGTGTCACAGAGGTAAATGAAAATAGAAAAGTCTCATCAATATACAAACACCAATTTGGCAATATTATTTCTAGGTGATCTGCAGAAAGAGATGACTCGTATGGGTTACTGAGTACGACATCGATATCTGGAACGAGGGGGACTAGAAAAATATTCTAGTTTTCAGTTTCCATTTATCGACACATAAAAAAATGAACGTGCGTAATATTAAACGCACAAAAATTACTGATAATCTACCTACTTAAAATTTCTTAAAAATTAAAGTTTTCGAAGTCTTTTCATTGCTTATGTTTGAGATAACGAGACTAAATTAACATTGTGGTAATAATAAAATTCTAACGGATGGTGATTTTGAGTTATCGAAGTTCAAAATATTGTGAAATACGTATTATATTATTATTTTTTTTTCTATTGTTCTTCAAGCTTCAACTACAATGATTTTTAGATTATTATTTTGATAGTGCTACGTTTTTTCAATATTTTTTTTTCACAACAATTGATTTCTTAATATTTAGAATTAAATTAATTTATTATTATAGTATTTTTTTTTTATGTATTATATAAATGTATAAATAATTATTTATTGTGTTATTAGAGCGGTGATACCATTGTGGACGATATGTATTTTGTTTCCTCCATCATTTTTTGGACTTACAATGTACCCCACCTATACGTAGTGTTATTGCCGTTCGGGTTAGGTTAGGTTAGCGTTGGATAAACTTAATTTCGATGGTAGTTAATCCGAGTGTATCACTCTTAAAAGCATTTTTAATGCTCATTAAATATTTAATTCGGTTTGTCAGACCGAATTAAATATTTAATTCGGTTTGTCAGATCGAATTAATTCGTACTCCGAGAGTTAAAAAACGTCTATAAACGGCGCTCAATGCGCGCATTAATATTATTGTCTTGTATTTCAATTTTTTTTTTTTAATTTTAAACTCTAATATGTACACATTATAATATATCACGGAATACAATATTTGGTTTTAATCAAAAAAATATTTTTGCATTATCGGCAATATAAACTGCAGGTGTCATGCGGGTAATAATAATTGACTCGTATATATTTTATAATTCCGCATAAACTCACATTAACCGAAAGTCAAATACGCATTAACAATATAATAGCGTGTCACTCGTCTGGACAGATTTAACCGTGTTTTTGTTGGCCGCGTGACTTACCAGTAGTCGGTATAAAGTTACAATAGGTATGGACTCGGCCCGCGATAACGATCGGCGCACGACGATTTTTCACTGTCCCGCGAGGCTGACGACTTATCGCTGCCGATATTTCACCGCCGCCGCCAGCTCCAAAACGCTGCAAACTCGAGCCCGAGGGGCTGGAATATTATATTATTATTATCGTCTTCGTCATGACGAATATTATAGTGGTATATGCGTGATGGTATATACCACATATTCGGCGTTACACACGTCGCGGTCGTAACATTACGTATTATTATATTATTATTGTGCCGCGAGAGTATTAAACAATACGTCTACTACGTAATAATAATAATAATATAATATTATTATTATACGAAATGACGTGCGAGATGTGAGCCGTTTGTCAACAGCAGCTGCACGGCAATGGTGCCTACAACACTACGACTTGCAGTACGAGGAACCATCGAGGGTATGACGGTCCTCAAACAATTAGGTATTTGAAGTTTTGCAAATTCCACGAGTACCTTATAGTATAATACCTATTATTCTTTGTATTGTTGAAACCGTTTATCACGCCATTTGGTGAAAAAGTGCATATAGGTCGACGAGGGAAAAAAAATGGTACGTACGATTTATTAAATTGAATTTATTCGGTATAAAAGGGCGACGCACATTTGTTTTTTTAACGAGATAACTATTCTCGCACATGAAGTAAAGCCAACAAAAATATTGTGCTTTACGGATTAATTCATACAGACCGACACGAGCTAAAGCGTAGGGAACGGAGCCTATTTAAAATCTCGCTTACTGGTCGAAACGTTAAAGTAAACGCCACTGATCGACGGTGGACTTTTGGTGGAGACAATTTTATGCAATAGTCTCTAGACGAAGGATTTCTAGTCTGTTTTTATTTTATTTTTGCGTAATTAAAAACATTAGTATTCTCTTTCGGATGCGGTTTCGTCGGGTATTATATCTTAAGTACCATCGACAGTGCGCTCGTGCCGATCGTGTACACTCGTCACGTATAAACACGTAATACATAATAATATGTATATAGTCTGTTAATAGGAATACTTCGTCGGTTTATAAAAGGGCAAAAAATCCCATCGGACTCCAGATCGAATCTTTACCTAGGAATGTTGATTTTATATAGTACGTAGAACATTGTTTTTTTTTCGCATCTTTGCCCGTATTCCCTCTGCTATTGCCGGGCGCGCCTATTGCAGGTAGAGTAATAATTATAAAAAAAAACATAACGGCCGGAACCATTATTGACGTCTTGTTAATTTATGACTATTATTATTATTATTATTATTATATCCACGTAATCATCGGCCACCGTTACCGTACAGCCGAGTACTGTGAGGTATCCTGCTGTCTGGTATCAATCCGGCTCTTACCCCTCAGGATATCCGTAGCATAATCATAATAATAATAATGGTAATAATAATAATAATAATAATAATAATAATAATAATAATAATAATCACAATTACGAATACGACTATACGACTTCGACTAAGACGATGACGATGATAATAATAATAATTTAATATGTGTGCGTCCGTACAGGTCAATCGTTGCAGTGTGCGCACAGTGGAGGAGAGGGGAGGTCCATGACCGTGGACCGCTGCAGTGATCGATTCACCAAGGCCTCGCCGCCGCCTCTCCGAAACCAAACCTACTGCTTGCCCTTGGCCGTTCCACGATTACACGAGATCGGCCGTCGACGCCACTTTCATCGTCGCTTCGTAGTGGAAAAAGGGACACCCGGTTATGTTGTCCGAATGTCCGGTTTCGATTTTGCGCAGCATCTCCGTGTTAAGCTATTATTGGACTCGTCTTGGCGCCACCGTGTCATCGACTCTCTCTCTCTGTTTCTATATGTCTGTCTGTCTGTCTGTCTGTATGTATGTCTGTTTCTCTCTCTGTCTCCATCACTGTCTCTCTCTAGAAAAAGATTCTCCTCACTCTCTTCTCTTATCACCTCTCTCTTCTTGATATACACGGTAATCAACACATCGGTACAAAGTGAACTTCTCTGCACACCGAAAACCATGCGGAGTAGTGTTATATTATATAATATTTTATAACCTACTAGCTGTACTTATCCGACTTTGTCCATGAAAATGGTATCGATTACAAAGTACGGCATTCGCAACTATATTTATGTATCTACATATATTTCAATTTAATGGTAATACCTCCGTGAGAAAATCTGATTAACCAGTTTAGGTGTACCTCCTACTAAACTGTGATAATAAACAACAAATGTAAACAATAATCATGTTCAACAAGTGCATTTGAGTGGTTCTGTAGACAATTTTTGTTTTTGAAAGTCACTGTAAACACCGGACAGATAGCGACACGGGTGTATTCCTATTTCCTCCCTCAATTTTCCGGAAACAGGAGTTTTGTCTATAAATAAAACTATGCAAAAAATATGTACTAAAGTGTCGTCTAAAAATTAAAATTAGATCACTTTCTGTTCGGTGTTTTTAGAGCTAACTCGTGGTGACAAAAATGTCTATTTAAAATTAATGACAGTTACAGTTCAAATGTTGCCCCAAACATCAACAAACTTTCAATTCGTTCGTAGGAAACATAAACATTTCTGAGATAAAAAGTAGTATAGATCAGTCTTTGCAAAGTCCTCGACCCGCAGCCTGTGAAAACCTCATCAAAATCAGTTCAGCCATTTCGAAGATTACCCTAGACAAACTGCCGTACACTTGGATTGTATTTATATGTACCCGTAGATATAATATGTATATATATATAAAGGTGCGTGTAGTGTGTAAACGCATCGTAGCAGTATATCTGTGTATATTTTGACCTACATCGACGTTTTTTTACGACTGCATATTTATCACCGTAGCGATAATAAATCAACATAAATTCGCTGTTATTATTTTCATTTTTAGAGAATTGTGTGTATATTTCCACACAATTTTTGTTCTCGAATTTAAACGTAGATATAATATTATGATAGTTGATAGTATTATACAACACACCTATCTACGGTTGATTCTATTTCGAATACGACGAAAATAACAATAGTTTATGTTTTTGAGACGCGTTCTACGCACACTGCTTTTATTCGTCAAACCTTTTATATTAGTGTTATTTATACTATATAATATTATTATGATGTGCAAATAAACTCGTTTTTCCATATATTTATTTCAAAAAAATCACTGTTTGGAATTCCACCAGATCAAATATGTAAAATTTGTTTTTTCATTAATTGAACGTCGTAAATTAACTATAGAATCGACAAATGTTTAGTCTATACAAAATACCAAACGGTTACTGAAAAATAATAATGAAATTATTTAACAAAATAAATACCAATAAAATAATACTAAAAGGAATTGTTTTGTAAATTTACATAATTCCATTTTTTATCTATATTTCTGATATGTAAGTACAATAGTAATAGTAAAATAGTAATATATATATAAAGTTATAATATATCTATTTTCGTTTGGAATACAAACTGAGAACTCAAAGTTATCCAAATAATAGGTATATTGTACAATTTTACGAAAATGAATGTGATGTAAAAATAAATATAAAACAAAAGTTATATTATTGTAAATTTTTAAATACCTTATTACAAATATTAATGGTATTTTTTCTCATGTTAATAAAATAACGAACTATCTACTTAGTATTAAAAAATCTCATTTAATTTGCACACTAAATGTAAAACAAATTATAATTTAAAGGTCAAATGTATTTCCTTTATTTACGAATTCTTTGTACCGATGAGGTAATCCTATCTGTAAATTTGTATATAATATTATTACAAGCGAATGCGCACAATAGGTGTCATTATAAGTGTATTATACCTCAAACTATTCTAAATATTATGTAATTGGTATGGTTAAGAAATGCTCAATAGAAATTACAAACACTATGTCCAAAGACCAAATTAAGTTATCGTAAAATGTGTAAAAAAAATGCCGTGCTAATCTAAAATACAGATAAACGCAAATAAAATTCGCTTATTAGTGATAAAATATTGTGTTATCAGTCAACACTTGTAAAACTTCGAATATTGAGGTCACTAAATAACTCAAAATTAATATTGATACAATGATACGCATATTTAGGTCACAAAAATATTTAAAGCAAATACATTTAAATTATTACACGCATAAATATTATATACTTTTCAAAATTTTAAATTTTTATAAAAAGCCTGTTGATTTTAATAATAAATTATTCAATTTCCGTTTACATTTCAAATAAAATATACAACACAAAGATAAATTATTACTATGAAAATAAATAAATATTAATATTTAATTATAAGTTTTCAACTCTTATTAGCTTAATGCCACAAAAAAAAACGTCACATAGAACGTTATTCGGTCTATTATACTTGTCTAGATTTTGATCAGAATAATAAAAATACTGATTAAAACGTTTTTTGAAAATAAAAAAAGTTAATGGATTCCGATTGTAGTGGGTACATAAAAACCAGTTGAACATGTGTCATATTTAAAATATTTTACTATTTTAGCATACGCGTTTGTCAACGATCAAGTTTATGAAATGTTAAACCACATAGAAACCCTAATGAATTCAATGAAGGTTTATAATATTATAATAATAATTGTGTATATAAATATATAATATTATTATTACATAAAAGAACTACATTTTCCTGCGAAAAAAAATGTGTATTGTATAAACCGTCAATAACAATCTAAACGATAACTTCCACTTACAAAACGTATGATACATATTATCGTTTTACCGGAAAAAAAAACAACACATTTCATATTATGCAGTTTTAACTAGTGATTTGGTTGTAAGATAAAATAATAAAATATGTTTTAAAAACTTGGCGTATAGAATATTGTATATTTTATTGTTTGACGCGTAATTTTAAGGCTTTCGACTGTTGAACTTTGAATTATTACACTGTTTATGGATTTATTGAAACACAATATTAGCAGAGTCGCAAAAGTATCATTTACCTATATACATTATGCAATTATATTTTAGTTAGCTATTCGCTAAACATGTATTCATCTTGAGTAAATAACAGTTGGTAGAGTAAATATAACATAATTGCTGGTATAGAAATAGAAAACATGCAGAGAATACAGAATGGGCTATTGAAAAACAACACGGAGTCTTTGAAAAAATGTGTTTAATTAAAAACCAACAAACGATTTCCCAACGAATTTTAAAATACGAAAATATTGCGAAATAAAGTGGTTTCAATGTCTTTGTCGGAACCTCGTGGAATTTTTCGTTGATTAGATTTATTGATATTAAATTTTGTATGAGAAAAAAACGAGATTTTTTTTCTTCTTGTGAGATGTCTTTGCTTTGCTTGAGAAAAATTCTTGTGCCCAAAGTATTTTTGAACATTGATACAAGTATTATTGTATTGATGTCATCAGATTTTATTATCCGAATATACGATAATCAAGATAGTGTTGTGATTTAAATAGCATTATTGTTATTATTTCTCTTTTATTAGTTTTTTTTTTGTTTAAAAATCACTACATAAACTTCTCGATCCATATAAAGTACATATTTTAGTAAAAGTTTGACTGTAAATTTAGTTATGGTTTTTTTTAAGTTGTATAGATTTAAATTTTGTTATATCAACTTAATTGTACAAATTTGCTTTTTTAAGAAATCCTTTTGCTGCGTCTCCAAGTTGTGTACAGTGTACTTGTGTATTATGTTGAGGTCTCTGTTATTTTGGTGGCTATATTTTGTCATGATGTATTTCGCTGTATGTATCGTTTCACGTGTTTTATACATATTAGTTGGCTATTTTACTATTAGAAAGTAGAAACCCACGAGTATAAGCAATACTACGAACTAAATCTATTTATTCTTGTTTTTTTCTATTGAATTTTGAATTTTGCCATTCAGTTATCATTTTGATTTCCCTTAATTTTGAGTTATGATTTTTGTTTTTGTATTATTTGCAATATTTGCCCTTTTGGTATCTGATATACCTTTCCGTTACCTTCTATGTTTCTGTGACCGTAGATATCCAAATAAAGGTGATAATATTATTTAGTATTTTGAATGTTTTTCCTAATAAGATTATTAGGTATCCAATATCAAAAATTGAACATTGATCCCAAATTTTCAAAAAGTGTATCACGAGAAATCTTCAACTGTAGAATGACGGAACCGTCGTTAAAACCTCGAACAAAACATGATGTTAATAATTATTATATTAGTAACAGTAAAAATAATAACACGCATACAATTATAATATAGTGGTTTTCATTTTATTATAATTTGTATTGCACTTGTCCCAGTTTATCGGCCTATATTTGTTATTTATAAACATTTAATAAGATCAGTATATAATATCGATTTAAATATAGTATGGACACGATATTTGAATGGGCGAGCCATTTATTTAAATACGACGCCAAGTGGTGAGCCCGAAACGATTACATCAATAATTATATGGATGTGCTGAAAAATAGTTTATAACATGATATTATTATTATACGAACGGGTTCGTTATTCAATCGTTTTTCGTCGAGTAACTAAAACGCGTGTCACAATTAAAAAAAAATATGTTACTATATTTGAACGAAAAACATTTTTCTCGTGGGCACGCTTGACGTGTCGGTGATAATCAACTTTTGGTGAAAAAACATTTTCTTTTTTTTTTGGCATGTCAAATAACAAACTTGTTTACGCGAAAACTAAGTCAACCGCACGAGCTTATTATTTTCATCACTATACCTGACCTCCTACTACCAAAATATTGTCCCGTCTGTTATCTGTTTTCACTTATTATTTATTAGTTTTTACGATTATGATTTATGACACTGCAGCGGTCCACTCTAGGTTGCATACAATAATTACGAACAACAGAACATCTCGTGTTACTGTGAGTCGAATGTTTCCGGTTTCAATCAATCTTCCAGCTTGATCCGTGTAGAATATAATATACATATAATAGCATGCATGCGGCCTGTACACGCATATTGCTATTACATGAGTGAAAAAAAAAAATGACAAAATATTATTAGTTTTCTCGCCTATTACCCAAACGTGGTTCTCAAAGACGAGTTCCGCGTTTGGTACGTTCGTCACAAATTTAGATTTGTTGTGCACTTTTGAACATATACAGACCCAACAGCCATTGTGCCTTTATTTGCATTTATCTGAAGATTATCCGGCTGACATTGAATTCGGCACTGTAACAAAAAGTTAAAACAACAAACATATAACCGTCGGAGGTGCAGCAGTCGCGCTAAAATCGAGTGATATTTAAAAGTGTGCAATGTATAACACAACCTATCTGTATACGTCATCAAATAAAAAACGAACTGAAAAAATGACCTTGGTCTAAATACTACGGGTGATAGTGCGGAAATCGTACCATTTCGTTGAACGGCGGTTTTGAAGAGAGTAGGTCTGATAAATCGCCATTTCGAGAGAGGTTATACGGAAAAATTGGTTATCAACCAACTACGTCGCATTCAATGACGATAACATACGTAACTAGAAATACGACAATAATTATTATATTATTACGTCGGAACCAATATTACGGGAAGAAATAATGTGATGCGTGTGGACGATTATGAAGTCTACTCGTGCGTTGCAGTTGTGTTTATTCTCTAAAGTTATGACTGCGCGCAGTTAACAACTTTACCGAGTAAATTATATTTGTTTAGTAATTATTATTTTTTAAATTCAATCTACCGCCATCCGTGATGGATTTTCCCTGGGTTCCACACCGTTCAACTTCGAGTGTTTATTAACTATTATTATTTGTCCTAGCCTTTTGTCTCGACGCACGTTCGGAGTACTGAAACACTGTTAATGTTTCAAACAATGAACTAGTAAATGCGTACATCATCTCTCGTATCCGATCCACCACCACCACGTAATAAACGCGTATTCAGTTCCGGTTACTGTCGAGTGCCGATATTGATTTTAGTACCGTCTTCAGTACCACTCCAAACTTCCACGAACACATCGAATATTTATGTGACTATTTCCGCGGGAGACTTTTGATTATCCGAGACCCGTGCGTGCACTGGTCTTAAGACTGCAGCTTCTTTGTAATCATTATTTATTATTCCCACCATTCCCGCATGCACCCACAGGAAGTTCCGTTTTAGAGTATGAATTTTTCCCGACGGGGCTAATAACATATTACGATAAAACTCGTTTCGAAAAGTTCAAAAATCTCTTTTATTTTTATGAAGTATATAGTACCTAGTATGATATTTTATTGGTAAATTCAATTTCGTTTCAACCTATCATCAATTTGTCTGAAAGAATAAATTATTAAACCGTTAACACGTCTTGTTTCTTGCTGTGACTTTGTTCTGAACGTTTAAATCTGTGATGATTAAAAATTATGCTCTATCGTGTGTGTATACCAATTATGTACTTAGTTTAACGGTCAATGAGCGTTTATATAGGTACCGACTGTTATGCTAGAACCATAATAGCCACCTTAATAATAATAATTTAGGTACCGTGTATAATAATCGTATGCAATAACATATAAGTTAATGAGAATATTAAGAACCAGGTAAAGTTGTACATGAAAAATTATATTTAATTTAGAGCCGAGTTACGGATATGATTGATCCTATTTAGTGACTCCACGCGTTAGGTTAGGCTAATATTCTTTGCACATGTCTGTACAAGGTCAAATTGATTCAGCTGCCTACGTTATCTTACAGAAAACGAGTTAAAACACGGAAATATAAAAACACACGTGCCTGGTGACAACTCGACAAGAATTTTTATTCGATTTTCCACCGATGACCAAATTAAATGAAATTATGTTTCAACAGATGAACGCTCTGAAATAACTATATCGGATAACGAACTGATTTCGGAATACATGTAACATTATAACATTCGAAATGTATTTTATATTTTTATCATTAGGTATATTTCAAACACAGGCAGCAAAGTTCTGTGTATGAGTTGCTAGTTATAGTTAGGTTATAAACCAGGAAACCTTACATAAACGTGTAAATAATTATTTATTCGACATCATACAGAATTATAGCGACAAGCATTATTAACAGACATTAATAATGCGTGTCGGTAAGTATACATTTTCAAATAAAACGATTTTAGTCATCAGAACATATTTTGCAACGCATTTACCAATAACTAATTACTAATAATTGTTAGGTATATGCGTTTAGTTTTGTCAACTTAACTCGTGTCCAATATTTTTAATGGGTTTTCTTTTGTGTACGCATTTTACAGCAACGGTTAACCTTAAGAGTTTAATAATATTATAATAGAATTGTAATCGTTAGCCGACGCGGCGACGAAACGAACCACGTGAAACATCGAAAAGTCATATTATATTGTTTTAAATAATATATTGGCGGACAAAAAGTAAAATAAATATTATAAACGCGACCGGCCACTGCAGGTTATACTCGTACGCAAACATAATAACATAATAATATAATAGCTGCCTGCCTTTATGATACGTCCTATACACAATACGATAGGAGGTATTCTCCTAGCTAGTTAATTTCAGTTTTTTAGGGAGACTGGTGACGGTGACAATAGATACTAAAATAAGTATAATATATTCACATTTTTATGATAGCGGCACCTATCTAATCGGCGGAATAATGTTAATAAAAAAATCCATCCCGGATGGTAACGAAATCGATTGACGACGGCTTTAATACACTTTTCGATGCAGCAAAAACTCTCGTATCCGGATATTATTATTGCCATTATAATATAATAATTATTATTATGCTGGTATTCAAATAATATACACTGTCGTACATAACCAGAGATGTCACACTTTCTAATGACGCGGCGGCGCCTCCTTCACACACACGTACAACACGCGCGCCGATCGGGAGAATCGAAAGTTGACTGTTTTTTTTTTTTTTTGTTTTTCATTAACACCTATATAATATATATATATATATATATACATATAGAACAACGTGCTCTCGGTGTGGAGGTTTATTTATAGAAACAAGAAAATGGTAAAAAGAATGCGGTCAATATGCAAACGGGCGCTCATTGTTTATATACGAGATACGAGTATAATAATAATATTATATTATTATGTGTACGGAAGAAAAGAAAGAAAAAACGCGACCCGTGTTTATTCAGTGCGTACGATCAATCATAAAGTATACGCGCTTATGATGGCAGCGGCGATGTGAGGTCGTGTCAACAATCTCCGAGATCAACGCTCTCTCGGGGCGGTGACAGCATATAATAATATAAAACCGGATAATATAATATATTATTATTAATCAGATGAATATAAGGAATATAAAAAAAAGTTTTGAACCTCGAATCTTATCGAGCGGTAAAATCGTTCGACAAACGTTGCAGTTCCGACGACGGAGCGAAATAACCATTCATTATGTAATATTATTATTGTATTACGAATTTACGAGCGTGTGTAGTTTGCGTAAGGCGTACTACACACTGTCCAAAACTATAATATTAATAATAATAATTATTATTATTATTATTATTATTATTATTGCTGTTGTACGATTACTGCGGAGGAGTATTCGGCCAAACTTTGTGTTGGCGCAATAACTAAATATCGAACCCTTTGTAGATTATTAAAAGCGAACGGCCGCCGTTAATCGTTATTAAATGTGTGTATTACGAGTTACATAATAATAATATATAGTGATAATTATACACGGTGACATAACAATACCTGTCTATTTGCAAGTTTTGTCGCAATATTGTAATATACGAATACTTTAAATCTCTTTTTATCGGAAACGCCGTAATATAGTTTTTTTTTTGTTTTACACGATTTCACAGATTACGAGCACACGATGGTCGCTGATTGTTTAGTCAGCCTGCAATAACTACTGGAGTTGACGACAACGAATACGACCGTCGCCACAATACAATGCAATATAACATAATATTATAATATACAGTTACCTGTTAGGTAGGGAAATCGAATAATATTTAATGTTTTGGAAAATTCGGCTACAGGACGAATCGATGATAGCAAATATCCCGACGACGAACCACCTGCTGCCGGTCCAGTCCATGATAAGATCTCCGACCGCATCTCGTATATTACACGATGGCCAGCGGGTTATGCGATCATCTCCGGAGGGCGCTGTCGTGCGCGTCGCCGACCTATCTCGAGGATCGACCCCCCGGTCTCTGACTTTCACTATCGCGAGAGACCCAGTTCGGTCTATGACGCGCCCTCGACGTCTCCGTGACTTCCGGTCGCCATCACAGCCTTACACACTCCGTACGCATAATGCACGAGTCTCGGGCGCCGGTCCGTCGCCGACTGTATACGATGAGACGTGTAGACTATATTATTGTAATAATATACGAGAGAGTATAATAATAATAATAATATGTTATACGGGGTGCGTGATGCGTCCGTGTAGCGATGTTCGGGCTGTTCCAGACGGTCGCAGACGTGGAGCGAGACTTGAGAGACGCGCAAATCGTAAGGGGTGCTAAGAGCGATTAGTACACAGAGCTAACAGCGTCCACCCATCACCGCGGAAACGTTATAATTGTAATGTTTAAATCTTTAAATCGTCTCTAAAATGTTTGTATTAATTTATTTTCAGTTTACTTACGAAATAGTGGTTATGAAATATTATAATACCTCGCATAAACACCGGCGCCATTTGTTTGACGGCGAGCAATTAAAATGTCAAAAAAGTATAAATTTTTTTTGAGGATTTTAAGTTACGTGTAATCATATAAAATCTTACATTGTCATTATTTTTCGTCCTCATACCATAATATTGTCGGTTTATCCACATCCATATGAATTCTTGATTTTTAAAAAATGTAACAATATGTCGAATTCGAATATTGAACTTAAAGTGTCTTCAGCATCCGAATTTTCGATGAGCTTGATACGCGATACATATAACTTACAATGTTATCTTATAAGCACTATAATATACTGATATTAATAGATGATTAATTACGCCTTTATGAACATACTGTTTATACGTCACGTAGGCATATGTTATAAAGGATGCTCATCAATAACATTATATCGTATTACATTTAATAATAACTTTATTCAAATTATAATTGTTAAAAAATGTTAAATATAATTTATGGCTATATTTTCAAAAACTTAGATTTTCTTACCATTTAAGGAGTGTTTTATGATGATACAGACTCTTTTTTTCAAATGGAAACCTCGCCCTATCTTGCTGTAATTTAAGTAAATGATTATTTTGAATATTGAAATTGAATGTATTAAGGTTTGAGTTATTTAACTTAGTGTACTAAGGATATTAGGTCCATGATAATAGGTTTGAACGATATGGGGCTTATGATGATTTGAATATAATAGTAATTATTAATCTATTAACATTTTATATTTTGTAAAGGTACTAGTATGGTAGGTACTAGAATAAATATTACATTAATTTTAAAGTTTTTCAAAATCTTTTTTATGGACTTTAATCCATAGTATATATATTTTAAAAACTCAGCAACTAATCTTTCGAATTCTGATTTATATCTCATTTGAAAAAATGAAATCCCACATGTGTATCCACCATACAGCACTCTCCTTATATTGAATAACAAATCCAAGTATTTGAAAATATAGTACTTAAGCGTTTACTTAAAAATCGCAGAAATCAAAATATGGATAAATTAATTTTTAAAGTATAAAATGGGATTAGCATGTGTTAGCTAATTTTCCTGTACCTACATATAACGAGCTATGTATATAGTACGACCAAGGCACTCATAATATTGCCACAGTTCCAATGTGTGTGCCATCCGTGCCTGCAGTTGATCGAGTCGTTCACGTAGGTACTCCAATAAACACGTATGTAGTGGAAATCACCGATATACAATCGATATTTTAGCAATAATTGAATGATACGATTTTTGATTCACTCGTTTTTAAATAAGGTACTCGGTCAAGTAGTAATATCATATCGTGGCTATACGGTTCCTGCAGTGCAGCACATTAAGCCATAATACGTCATTTCATTTTAATCTGACATGACATAATATTATATCGGTACATTTCCGTATATACATAGCCGTATACGATATAGTTCAGAACAATTGAAATGCCTAATTGAATAATCTATCTGTTTTAGAAGAGAAAAAAACTAAGTTATACATATTATTATATAACGCGGGCTTGTTATTTTGACACTATATATACTGTAGATAACTTTACTAATAATTCGATTAAAAGCTTTCTTGGCTCGATTATTTAACATATTTGATTCAATGACTTCTTATATTATTATATATAGCTAAATGTTTCAAATTATTTGAGTTTCACGAGCGACACAGTTTAGCGTGAGTTATTTTTTCGTTTTTTTATGCTGTTATTTATAAAAAAAAATATGATTTTTATATGATAGTATCCAGATAATACAAATGGTTATAGCTATAAATAAGTATAAATAAGGCAGTAACAATATCCAATAACAAAGATAATATGTGAAATAACAAACTACGAGCAATGTAAAATTTTCTTTATGCATCTAAGTAAAATGTATTTATGGAAATCAAAAATTCAAAACATAACCTCTATTATTATTACTTAATTTTGTATAACTTGGAGATTAACGGTCTATCCTATAAAATTATACATTCAAAATATTCAACAGTCGTATACGGGAAGTTAACAACTTATTTTGTTTAACTGCTAGCAGTTATACCGAGTGATTCACAAAACATGCTCGTTCTATTTTTATCCTTAAATAATGTGCTTTTTCTAATTCTGATTTTCTTAATTTTTAAGTGAAGTTAATTACTTTGATTTTTCAACTATTTAATGAGTGAAATTTAGCAATATAAACTTCATTTTTCATATAAGAACCATAGTGTCTTACTGTGGCATATTATTATTTTTTGAAAATGTTGTTACATCTTAATCGAAATCCGAATGAGTATAGTTTCTTAAGTTATTAAACTTTATATACTAAGATAAAATTAATTAAAAATGGTCTTTCATTATTATGTGTAGAATGTGTAGATGTAATATTTATTCAAAACAATCGTCAAGTAATTATTAAACGCAGCCTATTTTTATAAATTAAAATTAATAACTATAATTTTTAAATGCTCATTTCCCTTATATATCTTTAAACATATAAACCTATTGCATATTAATGCATTTCGAACTATAATAATAAATACATAAAATGTTATAAAGTAAAAAAGATGGTTTGAATTTGAAAAAAAAAAGGTTTTTTCGACACAGGAGACTCCTTAAACGGCATAAAATATCTAAGTGTTTGAAAATATGTAGGTAAAAATTGTAAAAAATTGTAATTTTAATAAATTAATTATTAAAAAACAAACTAGGATTGAGCAAGCCTAGTGAATCACTCTGTATATTATTATTATTTATATTTACATTGAAGTTGTATAAATTATATCAATTAATGTGTTTGTCTTTACAAATATGTTTACTCATACGTCATTATTTATGATTGCATTTGACCATGAGGTACTATTATATCAAACTTATCACAGATATTTTTTTATGCTATCACTATATTTGTAAAAAAGTACAATATTATTTTTTTTAATTGTTTTTTATGACTAATATCAGTATATTGATAATTATTAATAGTAATTTTTATCATGTTTTATAATATGTATAGTACATTATTTGAAATGATGTTTTTATTACAATATCGGTTACATTTTTTTTTTACTCGAATGCTCGAATAATATAAACACATTATAATGACCAATAGATAAAATATGCACGATCGAAATAGGCCTGTAATCGAAGAAAGACATTTGCGCCTGAACAAATTACTATTTACCCATACAATAATTTAGTCAATTAAAATCGGTCAAATAAATGTGTAAAAACGTTTTAATAATCCCAAAGTCGTTTAACGAGCGAAAAAACAGTGTTTGCTTATCTTTTTACTCGGACGTATGGGACTTTTGGAGTTTCAGTTGTTATGCAATTTTCATTTTCTGGGTTTTACGATTATCAGTCTATTATATTATTACTCAGACCATCGAGATTTACCACTTTGCCGCTTTTGCACACTTTTCTCATTATCTCTCTTGGTAAATTGTAATATGATTATGGTAGTGGGTAATTGATTTCCCTGTGGACGAGTATTATAGGCCGGTGAACATAGTACCCACTACCCATGTACAACGCATAAAGACCGTAGTGAATTTACGAGATGCAGCCATGGCGTGTCGCCAGAAGGTGCGTTAAAACAATAAATTGATAAAAAAAAAATAATAGTAATAAAATAAATAAATTAAAAAAGTATCTTTGGAAAACGTGTTCTTTATGTTCTCCGCGCTCGAATTTTATGGTCCAAAATGTAATTATCTCCCGGGATCACGCCATCGCGGGCTGCCGGTTTGGTTTACATATTATATTTTAATATTATATCGAACACACGGCGGCATTGGCGTCGAAATATTGTGCTCCGGGGGTCGTTTGATTTGTTTATTATTATTATTATTCTTTTCATTAGTGGAAATGTTCGTGTCCGTATCAGCGTTGCTTTAGTATTATAACTTTGGGTCCAATTATTATTTTTTTCACTATCTGCACTACATATCGTATAGTAGAAGAACATAATATTATTACGATGCAGTAGTACGTAATACAATATACCATGTACCTATACACAGTCTTGTAAAGAATACTTTTATTTTGTATTCGAAATACGTATTGGAATAAATGATAATTAAAGTATTCAAAATACACATTCGAATGCTTTAAAAAAAATATATTCAGAATACATATTTGAATACTTGAAAAAGTATTCGAATACTAAAAGAATACTTTTTTTCCCGCTAGTTTTTGTCAGTTTTGGAATGGTTGGGATTAACAATATTATACTTAGGATAAAACACAATTGTGCTTATAAATATAATCATAATATTATATTTCGTTAAATGAATAAAACTAATATTCATGGTTTATAGTAGAAAGATGTCTTGTTAGAAATTTAAAACTATTTTTCTGGTTCAAAAACAGGATTTTTTAATAAATAAAAGAATACAAATATAAGTATTCAGAATACGTATTTGAATACTTTTTTAAAAATGTATTTAAAATAGTATTCGAATACAAAAAAAAGTATTCGAATAGTTTTATTTGAATACATTTATTTGAATACTTTACAAGACTGCCTATACGCCGAACGCATGTTCTCGGGGAATAGTGTAAATACTGTAAATACGTCATACTATTATTATTGTTGTTAAGCATTCCTCCTTAAAATAATAAAATCCTCCTTTTCAAATATTGTTTATCGCTTACGTATCAACCATCAAACCTATTCAAATAGCTGTGATACGTACGCCTCACATTGTACGTCATAATATTATTATAATAATATTAGATGACGAAAACGGTCCCTGTGGTGAAAATAATAAACGAACCGACTGCCAACCACACCTTCACACAACAAACACATTCATATTATTATAGGTTTATGGTGTTTACTCATAATAATTACAAATCTATAGCAATATTTATTAAAATTTGTACACGTTTACACCTATCAGCACCTTGCAGTGTAATGTACATATATAATTATCAATAGCATCCGTGCAGATTGTCGATCGACATCTTAGTACCTAGTTCACGCACTCAGACTACACGATATTATTATAATATATAAAATATAATATACTACTACAGCTTATTTTCCGTGTCGCACATTATGAATGTTTGTTTACAACACTTTTATAAATAAATTATAGTTCGGTTTTTAGATTCTTTGAGTGGATCGATGAAATGTATTGGCTTAACAGTGATGCTTGCGGTTATCTTTTAGTATGTCATCACCATTAAGAGCAGCAAAAGTGTACCAATATTTTAAAAAATATATTATTTCACATTTATTACAGTGATCTACTAAGTGCCCAATAGAGAGAGTATCCTCAAAACCTACTACATAGTAATGCAACTTCATCATTTTTTTTTTTTTTTTGAATTTTTTATTCCACATTAATTCAAGGAGCACTTGTTTTGAATTTTATGAAAAGCTCGCCGCAACTGCACATGCAAACGCCTAAATGTATAATAATTATCAAAATGTCTGCCATCCCCTTTTGACCCTATATATAATATGCACTTCGGTACTACTCTCTGAAATATTATTTAATGTGATTCGACAATCCCTCTGCTGTCTTTGTTCATCACATCTATACGACTTTTCTATACCGACCACCCTTCTTTCCTGTACTTTTGTATATTTACACGAAACCCTCTCGCACTCGCCGAACATGCAACACCTCAATGGGTTTTCTTTTATCTCCTTTCAATGGTACTACCTCTGACATATTTATTTTTTTTTACCTTATATCCATTCATGTCACACCATCCATCTCAACATTCTTATCTTGATTACTTCGCGTTTCTTGGACTCTATTCAATTTCATCCCCAATATCACAAAGTGCTTTGAGCGTAAATACAATTTTCAATACTCCATGATTTTGGTCGCTAGTCGGTCGGCAATATTCAGTAGAAAAAAATCCCGCTATTGTCAGATGTACGACTATAGATAAGCTAGGTACCTACTGCAAATATTACGGCCCACGAGTTTACGAACAAAGTCCCTACACTCAATTCCATCGCAGGCGGTAAGGGTTAATGTAATTTTATTTTTTTTTAGCTAATCGCATTATTCTTCACACACACACACACACACAAACATACACACACACATACACACTGTTTTAATCGTGACGTAAACATTGGGCCTGGCTAACTATCGCGGATTTACAATCTACGTCTACCGCCACCGTCGTTAAGTTTTAAGAGGGTTAAATCTACATTTTGCCCAAGGCTAATTATGTCTCTCGAGAATCATTAGAAAATCCGAGACAGACGTAATACTGATTAATTAAATATACCTGTGGACCGGAGGTGGGTGGGAGGAAGATATGCGAGTGTGTATACAGCGTCCACATTCCACTGGGTTGGTCGAAAACAAAAGGCTGGTAAGGCGGGACTAATTTCGCATATCCCAGGGCCCCGGAAAACACCCAAACACGAAACCGTTAATGAAACCAAACGATTTGACTGAGGTGTTGCGAAATTCCAAAGGAATACCGTGGAAAATATACCGAGACTAAGAGCATTCTACCGGAATAACCAGGATTGTTATGTCGTAAATACAGAATTTACCACCACTACGCCAAAGTTGTAACTTAAGTCTAAGCTATCTCCTGTACGCCGTAAGATGTAACACTGCGGCAACGCGAAATTGTATCCTTTTTAGAATACAAGCTCACGCCTTGGAACGACAAGATTCAAGAACCTGAAAAATATGGTTCTAAATATATATTTAAATGGTAAAAATACGTAACATAGTGGACAGCTGGCAGTTTGTATGCTAATGATCGATCAAGTGATCCTGTATTTGTATATTTCTTATATGTATTACAATTACAACTTTTATTAATTTTAAACAGATTGTTAAATATTTATTTTCTAATAAAAAGTATATATATTACATTTACATTCGTAAAGACATTTAATATTGACGTTTTACAGTTATTTTGACCAAGTATTTTCAAGTATTGAAAATATTTAATTAGAACATAGATCTACATGTTATTATGAAAAATATACCGTACTTTTTGTACTCTTTTAAACTTCCTTATTTTTTAAGATGCGTACTCTTCAAAGTATTTTGTAAAAATTTATTTTTTTCAATACATCAATAAAAATTATGAAATGATCGATCTCGTTAGCATAACATCATATCACCTAGCGCCAAAACGCCATAACGCCAATGTCTCTAAAAAAATTGAAATATACCTCAGATATTATACTCACTTCCTATAATTATTATGTTACAAAAGATTTCACTCATGATTTGAACGCATTTCAAAAAATCAAATAACAACTGGTTTATACGCTTTCTAGTTAACGCAAAACTTAACTCTTTATTGTACGCATAATTTGTGCAAATTGAGGCCGAATTGACGACTATAGCGACAAAAATGTAATAGTTACTTCCTATGCGTCTAAACGTCGTATTAAAAGAAATAAATCGCTTCACTTAATATTTTTCAAAGTTTTAGAACATTAATTTGGCTTGGCTAGATTATTGTTGCTCATTGTTTTTTTTTTTTTTTAACGGGTAGAGATTTATCACTGAAAACATCGTCACTAATAATATGCTTATTAAAAGTATATAATTTTTGATACTCAAATAACTAATAAATAGACAAATATTTGGTAAGTACCTACGTTTAATAATTTGACAGCAAAGTATCTTGACTTTTTAACGAAAAATTATAATTAATTATCCCTTGAACTACAATAACGTTATTTATTCTTTCATTTATTACTGACGAACGTGTTTCATAAATCAAAACGTAAATTAATTCGTAAAAACATCTGGAATCGTTCTCTCACGACCACTTAATCTCTATCCAAAGGGAAAAAACGTGTATGCCAAAATTGTCGACTGTTCGTCAGCTACAGGCCATATGTTAGCATCGTATACTACTCTAAACCGATGATGAATGTTCCCTTTTGGATATTATTCCGTCGCATGTCTCGTATCTTGCCCTATTCAAACTCTGGTTTGGCCCTGAGCCTAACAACATCCGTGGATCATTACTTTCCCGATCACGCCAAAGTCAGATCATTGTGTATAGTCGAATATACTACGCGGAAGTTATGGGTGTATAAATATTATTTTTTGACAATTAAATTACTAATCCGAGGGTTTTAGTATACTTAAAGCTATAAAATATGTGACGTTAATGCTTTTTTTCTTTAAAAAATCATAATAGCTTTTCTGGTTGTCCAAAAACAAATTTAGATTCTGAACGGTGCACTGAAGCTATAATATTAGGTTTATTATTTATTATTATTATTATTATTTCTTGGAATGTAATAACTTACTTTAAACACGTTTTCGAATGTTATAATTGCCCTTAAAACTACACTCTACCGATTGTAAATTGGACACAAATGGTCATACCACTCATGTATTTCAGTAGATAATATAACATGTTTTTATTAAATTCCTAATAAATATAAATAAAAACGTTTTAGATTAATAAAAACTATTGTAATATTTTAAAATATTACGGTCTAAGAATAATAATTATAGTTTGTGTTTAGTAAGTTCAATCACAGAGGATTAAAAGATGTTATTTTACATTTTCAAACAATATATCAATTGGTAAAAAAAATGTTGTATGATTAAATTATTTATTTTTGAATAAAATATTAGAATTATCAATTTAATATATATTATATATAGTCAAACATTTTTCATACCATAAAAATGTAAAACATTAATACGCAGGGCCATCTCTAGGTCATATATACAAACATAATATTATGATGAATATATTGTAAATTATTAAATGTTCAAGGTCATCAAATAAACATATCGCTAAAACCTTGTTATTTTTACACATAGTGGTCATAAGATTTAAACTTCCTATTAATAATATACGTATTAAATAAGCTATTTTAACTATAAATCCATTTTAAGATTGAGTTGAAGTACCTATAGTAATAATGATGTTTAATAAAATTTAAGACTTCAGAGAAAAAATTAAATCAACTTTATGAAAATTTTTTTTTTTTTCCATAACGTTATGCAAATGTATACCAATTTATCTATTATATTTCTTACTGTAATTTTTTAACAAACTATAAATACAACTTTCCTAAATCGTTTGTTGATTATATTTAAATTACCGAGTAATGTTTAGTAAATGATGTAGGTAACTTTTATTTGTATGCATACGGTTCAATTTAACAGTAAATATTTCAATTTTATTTATTAGAAATCCCAAGAATTTTGAAAAATTTAAATTTAGAATTGGATAATAAGAATATTGGTTTTATGAAAAAAATGTGTTCTTAGACAAAATAACAATAAAACATTTCAATCTCAATAAGAAAAAATACCCTCCCTCAACTTAACTTCTGCAGTTCACCTCTTTAAAAAATTATGGTTTTGTGACTTTTTCACTTAAGTTAGTATATTATTTATTTTGTTTTTTTTTAGCACATTTATTATAATTATTTGTGCAGAAATAACAATTAAAATACTTGAAATTAAATATCACAGATAAGGTAGGTACCTACCGTTATTACGTAGTACGAGTATTGTGTCTAAAATACATTACCTTATGTTTAATAATAATTTAAATTATTTATTAAAGTTTTTTTTATGATTTTTCTCTTGTGTCTATTTTGAATTTTGATGGATATTTTCCATTATAACTCATTTTACCTGAAATCTTCGCAACAACGAATAGACATAATAATATGTTTTATGATTTCAAATTGCTCCATAAATACAAAAATATTACACACTCCAAGTAAGTACATAATACATGTTGTCAACTAGACAGTAATAATTGTTTACAGACTTGCTGCAAAAAAAAAAAACAAACTTCTTTCCAAACGAACTTTAAAAATAATTATAGTGCATAATATATAAGGAAACGTTTTAAATTCTTTAAGACGGCTAATGCGTTTTCACTGTCGACAATATTATTTTCCACTAAATTTACTGTTACCTTTTCACAAAACCGTGCCATTGTGTTGGCGTATTTGACGTGGACGTAAAGCGATTACGCGCGCTGTATCATCGTTCGACCATCGTGCGACTATATTGTAGCGACGACGTCCCATATTATTATAATATTATACGAATAGGTTGGAAAAAAACCATTCATGCCCGCTATGTCGATGACGTGTGCGATTCACACACACTACAATATCATCATCGTGTACCCAGGTATTAAAGCGGTCGTATCACGCATACCGGATACTTCTATATTCGCAGAAATAAACTTTAGTACCTATACCTATATATTATAATGTGTGTTGAATCGCACCAGATTCGACTGCAATAATAGTTTTGCGTATATATAGGTAATGCGATATATGGACTACAATCTCCACCCTCACCCCACCTCCCCTTATCCCTTATACCGCTCGACCTCTCCGAAGTTTTCTAGGCGTAAAAGTGCCCACCCCTCACCCTTGTAATATATCGTACACGTGCAAAGTGTGTACACGTGTCGACATTTGCGGGGAAACGGACCACCGCCGAGGACAAGTGGCTAGAGATTATTTTTTTTACGCATTTATTTTTTTTTTTCCAGTATCCTCCGAGTGCTGATTCTTTTTAGTTTTCATACTGTCACACGCCATCGTCCGACGACGCGTTTTAAAACGAGTGTAATCGGATGACACCGGAGAATGATTTTGATAACAATCCCCTATTATTTTATACCGTGTACGTCTTGGTGGACGACACGCGTCATATTTGGCTGCTATATTATTATGCACTCGTATCTGATATCCTCAGACTAATATCATCCGTCGAGATATTTCCAAAGTTCTACTCGATAGTAAAAATCAATTTGAAAAAAAAGAAAGAACATTTAGTAAGACCTTGACACTTTTAACCGAATACAAAATAACGGTGAAGAAAAAACGATATTTGGCATTACTTTTTAGGCAGTACCTACCTACAGCGTTTATTATATTATTATTATAGTATTGAGCAGATCGGAAGACCGTTGTATCCTTTTAATATTTTAATAAGATATCATAATATGTACTTGTATTCAAATACATTTAAAAAAAACAATGTTAATATATAATATGATGGACGAAGATTTAAAAAACTTAGACAAGAGTATTGTGTACACAAAGTCTAAGAAATCAATTCTTCGATACAATTGAAAAATTATTAATTAATTTTTCGATTAGAAGCGAGCTATAAAAAAGCGTAGTTTATTTTGTTCAACTATGTAATTAGTTTTTTGCGACTAAATCAAAGTTTGTAGATATATAAATTATCCGAGCAGTATTGCCATCAAAGGCGTCAGTGACATTTTACATTTCCTCAATTCGAACGAGCGTGTAATATGACGTACATATAAATGTGGATAAAAAATTATTTGAATTAAATCTACAAATCTAAACGTTATTTTGGAATTCTATGTCGCCATTCCAAGAAATTAGGTCCCGAGAGTATTACCTTCAAAAGTTTAAATGACGAGATTTCACGACTTATTTAACCGAATCGTTCATATTCGTTTGATTATCTCTGGTAAAGGATTTTTTAGAAAGCCAGACACACACAAAGTCAACCACCTTTTTTAATTGATTTCTTCTTTTGGCAAGATGTTTTGGTTTACTGAACTGGAATGGTCGTTGATTTCATAAACCAAGTACAAGTGTACCTATAACTATACCGTGCCCTCCACACTATATTTGTAATTTTGACGAGCACTTAAATCAAATTCAAACACACGAAAATAACATCTGTAAAAAAGTATACTGTTATTCTACGAGTATATATGGCTGATTATCATTTTATGTATTTTTGCCATCCTGGCCTTACAAAAACTAAACATTCAACACGACAATAGTGCGTTTACAATAATACTTCACTACGCACTTGCTGGAAACCACTTATATAGCCAGCAAAGTTCGTTACAACGCGGAAGAGTCGTTGCTGTGTATCGTATAATATATTTATTATAATAGTAATTATTATTGTAGTAACGAATAATAGTATAGTAGTGCGCCGTGGACGTCCTTGCAGTACAGGTGGTTTCCCCCGATTTCCATGACGAGAATATTAAACTGTACTGCCGCCGTCGCACCTTGGAGGTACGTGTTCACTCGTTTTTTTTTTTTTATATATATATCAACAGCAGTGGGTAAACTGCGCATCTCATAATCAATTATTATAATTTATATTATTATTATTCTTATTATTTAATGAACACTTCACACCACCTTCTTGACGAACTCACTGAAACATTAATACTAAGATAATACAATATATTATGATAATCGTCGGTAATATTTTCACAGACGAACCACTGTAGTGTATGACGAAGATAACAGTCTTACAAATATTATCCGGCCGATATAGTACCCTTTGAGCTAGTTTCGCGGTAAACCGGTGGTTTTAAGTATAATCCGTCATTTCTGCGAACGTTGTATTAATAGCGATTACTAACATTTTAATATTGTTAAAATTATTATTTTAGATTCCGAGCGAAGTGATGGAAGTATTGATTTTACAATGCTGAGGTTTTTTTTGTGTTTGTATGCATGTTTAAACGTGGAAAACATAATGAAATATTAATCATTAGGAACTTTTCCGTGTATTATTATATTTTATACACACAACGACAATTTAAAATGTTTTTGTCAAAAATAAATTCAACCTGCCGTATAATTAATAATTTATAGCAATATAAATATATCACAAAATATAATTAGTAATATAGACGATCGTTTTCGCTCAGGATAGTTTTTTGTATGCAATATTGCAATGATTCAACATTATGACATTAAAAAAAAATTTAGTCTGGTCAGTGGTCATCGTTGATTATTACCCAATTAGGTATTAAATCTAAATAAATCCGGTGCTTATATAGCTCGACCAAACAAAAAAACGATGCAAGGTGCCATTCGTTTTACCCTAAAACGACTCACACGTATAGAAGATCGCGCAGATGACGGTGGACTTAACCACGGTGCACGTCCCCGTCGTATTCTGCACTGCTGTAATACCGTTATAAGTAGGACGTAGTTCGACGAGTTTGAACCTTCCTCACTTTTAGAGGGATTACAGGACGACTTGCCGTCCCCGAGTGCCGGATCGCTTTATCCCGCACGCGGATTTGATGCACGAACGACCCGATAGCTACCCTCCGAATGACGGACCGTTAATTTGGTCATTCGACTGGACGTGTCGATTACATCACCACATATAGCCGTCGACGATCCGTGTATAGAGGGCATATCCTTGCATTACGCCCCTGCACTACAACTCTGTAAGATCATTTTTTTTTTCACCTTCACAACTGGATACCGTGTAGAGGTTTAGCTGAATGGGTTATAAATACTGTTATCCGCGACCCTTGGTCACTTAGGATGAAAATACGAGCATGATAATATGCCTGCCGTCATTCCTATATAAAATGATCCGTCGAACCTTTTATGACAGCCCCGCCGTAGTAGTTCCACCGAGCAGACCCCGGTGGCCGTGTTCGATTTTCGTGACTCATAACCGACTGCGGTTCTCCTCTACGACGACAGAAGCTGTGCAGAATTTGGTCGATATGATGATGATCGGTAATAGCAACGAAACCGCTAACTTATTACCAAAGACGCCCTAAAAAAAAAAAACATGTTTAGGAATACAGCTATACAAGTATCACGTACCTAAACCATATTGAGACGTGAGCTAACTCTCTTATACCAACCTGTCAATCGTACGTATACTTGTTTATACATAGACACTACCAAAGGTGGGCATTAACTAGTTAAAAAGTTAAAGTTAAGTTAAAAAGTTAATTTTTTTTTAACTTTTTAACTTATCTAGTTAGTTTGTTTTGTAATCAACTTATAAACTTAACTAGTTTAATTTACAGTTGAAATAACTTAGCTTTTCTCAGTTGATTTAAAAAAAACAACCAATAAGTTAAAAACATTTTGAAATTTTTCGTTTATACGTAAATATTACTATAATAGTAATATTTACGTATAAACGAAATATTATCTGATATTATCAGTATAAAAATAAAAATAAAACTTAAATTGGAAAGAAAATTCTAAAAATAACTTGAAAACTAAATTATCGTTTAAAGTATATAGTTATAGTTGTGTATAATATATACATGATAATATTATGCCGGTCTATACTTGTAGACAATATTATGAATTATAGTGCGCTTGCATCGACCAGTCCCTTACGTTGTTTGTAAATCGTAATCGTACTTTATCATAATCGTCATTCGTTGACCTACCGTGTGCGATATTTATTTAGTCCATTCGTTATATTGACATATTGTTATAATATTATATGGTAGACATTTTATATTTCAGATTTCTTAATATTATTTATTACATTATTACTTAAAATAATTAAAAATGTCATTAAGCCGTACTTAGCCTAACGAGTAGTGAACGCATAGTTTAAATTAATAAATAATAGAAAAGTAAAAGGGTATACAGTGTACATTATGATAAAAGTTCAATCAAATTGTTTTTATAATTTATAAATTAGAAAACAGGAAGACACATTCACTCTTTATTTGATTAACATAATAATTTTAAAAAATAGATCAACTTTTTTTAAGCTGAGTTAAGTTAATTTTTTTTTCTATATTAACTTTTAACTTATCGAGTTAAATTTATAATTTGTTAACTGTTAACTTTTAACTTATCGATCTTGTGTCCTCTTAACTTAACTTAACTTGAGTTAATTATTTTCATTAACTTGCCCACCTTTGGACACTACCTATAAACTGCATAGCTACTTCTCTAAAAAAAATTCGTGAATCGATAATTAAACACAAACATATATAAGACATTTTTTTTTAAATTAAAATAACATAGTAGGTACTTTTATTTAGCGACAATCCCATTAATAGTAATTAAGATATAATAAACAACAACAAAATAATAATATATCATGGCTAAGGATTTTTTTTTTTTTATGTTGTGAACTTAAAACAATAAAATATAAATTAAATCGAATTACAAAAATATTGCATTTTTAACATATAAGTGTGTAATAATTGAATTCATAATTGAATTCTATATCTTCGTCCTGGAAATCGTCGGACGTGAAGAATTGTAGAAGTGAAAAATTGAACATCAATCGACCTCAAATCTCTGTCAATATAGAGTTTTTACTCCAACCAAGTTCATAAACGTAGTTTAAGAAACCAATCACACCTTCTTTATAACCATGGTATAAGTTTAAATATTCATACGTCATGTCACCGCTGCGTCGACTGTGTACTGAATATAAACTTAAGGTGTCTATAGTCTATACCAAAGACTATCATAGCACGCAAAAAATTAAAATATTTATATTTAATTTAATTTTTAATAATAACAACATCATAATGTTAGCATACTTTTTCACTATCGTTGACGTCTTTCAGAAAATTGTATTATATATGTATTTTAATATTACATTTTTTATATTAATACATAATTTCTTTTAACATAATTATATACAGATAATATTTTTCATGATTTGATAACGAGCTCCAAAAAAAAAAGGTAATTTTTGGCACGCAGTGTCAGAAAAATTTGCCACTCCCGATCTATACTCTATTTATTAGAGATTTACGATAGAAGCTTTACTTGCAAATCGACTAGTTTTTTTTTATCAAGTTCACTAATTTAATATAAAAATTAAAATATATTATACATTTATGTATTTAATTATTTAATTTTATACGAAAAAATAATGAGTTCCAGTAAAAATGTACATTTTTTCACTGGAACTTTGTTACTAAATTTGTTTGCTGGCATATTGTGAATTGAGACCTTGACTCTTGAGGCTTTAAGAGCTCTTCCCTAGTCCTTGAACCATAATACCCACCAACTGTTACCAAAAAAATAATATTGAAATAATTATAAATATTATAAAATATATGAATGACTTAATTATTATATGTATTTTTTTTATGTTCACCTCTAAAACAGCAGCTAAGACATTTCGAGCATCCCAGTGACCTCTGTCTAGATCAAGTATTGGAACTCGAAATGTAGAACCAATGTGGCTTAAGTTTTTTTTTATCATGTTTGTAATGTAACATTTTATACATTTCCTACTTGAGGTTCAGTATTCTATAGAATACCTATAGTCATTATTTAAATGTTATTCTTTTCCTGGTCATTCGTAGAATGTCAGATTCAACACTTTGCCGTTAACAAATGTACTCCTTAATATACTCTCCTGCTGCAAACATAGAAGGGGTCGTTTGAAGGTATACAAAAACATAGTCAAGAACTCGATTAAAAATGAAGTATATAGTCGTACCACAACGTTCGTGGCTTGTAAAGACGAAAACACATCTGATTTTTTTACTTCTAGTATGTCGGCTTAGAATTCCACTTAGTAATAAAAAACCAATTCCTAGAAAAATCTTTAACCAACTATTCAGATACGTAAAAAAATTGCATTTTTTAATTTAATTGATTCTAAGCCAACCAGTTCTGAAGGTATTAAAAAATGTTCAAATTCCATCAATAGTTGACGATTAATAATATTAATAATATTTATAATATTAATTATAAATCTGTCACATTGGTACCTATTTGGTGCAATATCTCAATAAGTAGGTAACAAATACTGTAATTTAATTTAATATATTTTAAAATTTAATTTATTACGCACGTTAGCACATATCCATTGATTTACTTCATATTATATAATTTATATTAGTACCTATATTGTGTGTGTTCATCTGTTAAGAGAGTGCTTCCCCGTCATCGCCACTCTTCCTGTTTCTCCAATGGTCAGAACCTATGGACATGACATTGCTATGTATATCTATCACATTAGTAACAGTGTGTTTGAGCTAAAGTTATATTGAAATATTGTTAAGAAATCGAAGGAAGAGAAGTGTTTCAAAGTAAGTACTTTGTACAATTTATCAATATTATTTTGCTTCAAAATTAAAACATCAAATTTAAATGTATGAATAAACTATAGATTACTCTTCTAATTTAATTTCATTGGTTAGGTCAGGTTGTTTCAAGCATAATATTTTATTAGATTAATTAATTGTATTAAAATACTAATAATATGTTATATAAATAAATATTTTATGTACAGCGACAGCAATAAAATCAATATGGTATTTTACATCACGTATAAAATACATTATAAAAAATTAACATTTTTATTTTTTAACAGTCATAATAATAATGTGAACCACAGTAACATTTAAAATTAAAAATTAAAACCGACAATAGCATTTATTTGTTCGTACATGGTTAACGTTTTAATTGCATGTGTATCGGTGAAAAATATTTATTCGTTTGTTCCTTGAACAATTTTGTAAAGAGTACCTACCTAATATAATCATATTTCAACCATTGTGTTTTACATCATATTCTCTGTACAGAATTAAAATATTTCTTCGAAACAACACATTCTTAAAACATAAATACTTCTTGGCAAAGTAAATTTAATTATTGTTTCTGCGGAGAAAATCATTTACGTTAAATGTGTCTTATAAACTTCAACGGTAACACAAGGAAAACGTACAGCTCGAATTTCATTTGATATGTATGTACCTATGAAATATTTCAAAGTTTCAAAAATATTTTAAACTATCTTTGAAGAAGACCTTTAAAATCAAAATTCCATATATATAAATATAAATGTATTTTACAATTTCTGATAATTGCTTACAAAATCAAATAAAACTCGAAAAAAATTCCAATCTATTAAATGAGGGTTATCTTTCAAATGATAATAATAATAATTATGATCGATTCGTCATCAACAAGGGCGTTGCATTAAACACTCCATTTAATTATAAACCGAACACAACTAAACACGCTATATTGTGGTGTGATTAAAACATAAACATGTTTGCTCGGGTTCAAACAAAAATAACATATTCAAACTTTCTCAACGCATAATTTATTTAATACATATTTTACTTGAACTTTATTTCTACATAAAATATATTTCTTTCGTTTCGGTGTGATGTGCAAAGTTGAATTAATTATTATTTTTTATTGTTTTAACAGAAAATGAGTCGAGACGTCTCTGTTAAGACCAACGAACAGCGTACACATGCATAATTATTTGTCTGTAATATAACGCGTTGTACCTGTTACCCGTGTGTGCATACATATTTTATACTCGTATTAACACACATAATAATATTGTAATGTAAGTAAAGAACAGGAAGAGATCAATACGAAATAATGTTGTTATTCGATTTCGTAACGTATCGATATAATACAAGAATAAATATTTTGTTTTCATAACACGTCGAACTAATTAATAGATATGATATTATTCAAAAAAAATCAATAGAATAAAATAAAAGAACGTGTATGTTTATTTTGTGAAAAATAAGCACCACCAAATAATAAACAAACGACAAATCATAAAAAACCGCGTTGTCCTAGTAAGGAATTTCGAAATCCCCAAACTGCATTTAATGGTTTGAGACTTCAGTGTGCGTTCGTGTATCGTGGTTGAGTGGATTATTTGAAAGCTTAGTAGTCTGTTAAAAAAAAAAAAAAAAAATAAAACAAATTAAAACGTCTGGCGTTGATAATAATAACAAGTAAAGCTCCTGGGGACAGACGTGCCAAGGTCGTGGACGAATTCGTATAATAGCACCTATGTAATTTCAAGCGGCAAACGCGATGCTTATTATTCTACGCACATAGTAATTACAAATGAATTAATTGTATAGGTTTTTTTTTTTAAGTGTTATTAACAATATTAATTCAAGTTTTTTGTGCATCTAAAAAAAAAATGCAGTTTTATCCGCCCCAGAAGCGGTTGCTCGGATAATAAGCGTTATTTTTAATAACTTTCGAAAATGGTTCGTGATCAAATTGATTACCTACCCTAATTAAAGAACGTGTAATAATATAGTTTCCGAAAAAGTCTTAACGTTAATCTATATTATTGTAACGATATTTCGATCAAATATGTGTAGGTATATATATTATAACTGTTATCGAAATATTTAAAATAGATCAACAATATGATTTAGCGTTTAAGCGTTTCAAAACATTTTTTAATTATTGTCTTCATTCGTTTTAAACCGTATTTAATGTGAGCGGTTAATGGTTTATCCCTAATCTCATTAAATTACATTCGAATCGGATAATATTGTGTTTAGTCTTTTAATAAATGTATTTTGCACTGTTACTGCAATAAACTGGTCCATTACTAATGGTTTTCTAATACTTCCAATCATATTAGTTTTGTTTAAATAAATAACTTATTTCAACAACTTGAGTTCATCGTGAAAAAAAAAGTTGAAAACACAATGCAATACAAAAACTATTTAAGAAAATCTAACATTTTCTTCTGGTGAAGTTTACAAACAATTAAACTAAAGTTTTATCAAACGTTAAATTGAAAAACAATAATTGCATGAAACATTTTACGATTTACAATTTACAGTTTACACTTCATGTTTCGAGAAAAATATTATTAAGTATTCTACAGTAAATACATATACATTTTTGTTTCGAGTTTAAAAAATGCATACGACTTATGGTACCGGTACCGCCTGTCATCAATACTTTCGTTTGTGTAAACTGCGTTTTGATATATTTTTAAACAACAATTTAAAGTACTACATATCAATTTTTCACAACATATTATTTAAAATGAAGCTTTTCATTAAACTGTAACATATTCTTATTTGTGTTAACTTTAAAAGTATTGCAGTTAGGTACTGCAGAGAGTCGATTTTTCTAATTAAAAATGTATAATATGCAAATTACAAACCATTTATATTGTTAGCCACAAAATGCTTTTGCAATGAATACCTATAATGAGTTTAGTTTAAAATGAGCTTAAACCTATAATTATTTCAGCTGGTAAACACGAATTCTTACTTAAACTATACAGTTAGTTCTTATATTTTATAGAACAATACATTTAGCTCTTATTCTTATAATTTTTTCAATAGGCTGTTTGTTTCAAAACATTTATAACATTAAAAGTGTCTGAACAATATAAAGCTTTTAAGAACCTATTATAGTTTTTAACAGAAATAGAATTAACCTGAAACAAGTTAAGTATTTCATGACTGCCCACTTAATTTATTTTTTATTTTTTAAAATAAATTGTAGGTACACATATGAATATTTAATTGAGCATAAAGTACTTTTTCGTGAATAAATTCCAAAAAAATATCCCAAAGCGACTACAACAAAAAAATCTGGATATTACAATAGGTCTTTTAATATCGCAGTGAAAAGCAGTACATTTTTTTTTTTTTGTATGTGAGGTTATCGATTTCTTTTTCTTTCAACATTAAATATAATACAAATACCATGATTATATTATTCAATATACTTACGGATTAGACAACGATTTCAAATACTGGTATTATAGGTGCTTTCGTGCCGAAATATCGAACACAATGATGACCTCACAGCCACATCCGTTTCACACTAATATGCCTATACTGTAGTAAGCAAGTACTGCTAACAATGCTCTACATTAATATTTAAAAGTAAGTTATACAATACAATTTATCAAAAACGGAACGATAAGCGAAAGTACCTTTTAAACATATTTTTCTGTATAATATCGAATATTTTTTTTCTACGTATTGAACAGAGATTATCTTTACAGATGGTCCAGCGAAGTATACCGTGAACTTTATTTTATAATATAATAAGAATTGAAGATAAAAAAAAGAAATACAACCTGCAGACAGTCTGGATGCGAAAAGAGTGTCCTTGAAGATGCAGTTTCTTATATGATAAAAATCAGAAATGTGCATTGCCAACATTCTGTATGAAAAAAAAATGATCAAATACTTGCCCTTTTGACCAAATGAACGTTAAATAAATTATTTAAATACTGTAATGTCGCAAATAACATAATATAATACAACACATGAAGATTGCTACGGCCGAGTATACATTAATTATGGGTATATATATTTCACTGACCAAGTATCGCAATTGAAAGTGCACCTAAACGCGATTTATTACAAAATAATATACGTACATACCTGTTTATTTTATACAACACTTAATGCATATTATATATTACATTTAGATATTATACTCTACAAATCAAAGATCAATGATATTGTAATAATATAATATGGAAATTATAATCACATTTAACGATAACCTGCACAGTCCGATAAATATACATACCTCACCTATATAACTACACATGCTATCTAACATGGGCTATATAAGCCAAATTTCACCCTATCGTCTCCCCCGACGAACGGTAGGGGATAATTTTGATCGCGTGTCTCGTCAATTGGTCGAGAATTCAGGAAGAAAAAAATATGTCATTTTGAAAAGTATTCTCATCCTAATCGATTTGTACAATATGCACACTCGCGACGAGAGTCCGTGAGTGCAACCATATATGTTGTGCAGTATTGCCGATCGATCGATGATACATAGAAAGCATCGCCCGATCGATTATCGAATTTCGCGCTCAAAATTCGTATGTGGCGTCGGCGTGACATAATAATATATTATACAGCAACGCACGTTTCGATTGATCTGAGGATTTTTCACGTACGTTTGACAAAAAAAAAAAAAATCTAATAAAACTAATCTAAATCTAAATAAAAAATCTATATTATAGGGGAGGTCGTGCGAATTCTCAAAATAGGCTGGAGAATTCGTGCGAATTGCGTGCTAAATATCTGCATAGTTTGTTTATATATTTTCTTTTGCGGAGGGGGGGGGCTGTCCAAACGCACTTGATTTTTTCCTATAATTCCTCCCTAGTCGGACGGAAATCCGCCGTCATTCGCGACGTATCGTAGGTATTTTACAGTGACGTCTGCGAAATCATCAAAGCTCGCGCGTTCCACAATGTACTGCTTTAATATCATATAATATATAGTACATAGCGCACTTGCAGTGTAATATGTACCTTTGCGGCGGCGGCGGTGTGGAGATGACGTGATATTATTATCCGTCATTTCGAGACTATTTGGTTTGTAGTATCGCGCATGTATATATATAGTATTGTGAACCATATATATTATATTATAATGTAAACAAGTCGTATTAAATTCACTCACGCACACGCACGCGCTAGACGCACGCGGAAGACTCGCGCGTATATTACGCACTGCAACTATACGGTATTATAGGGACAGGGACAGGTACGTCGTCGTCTCGGTGTTTGTTTTGTCGGTATCGGTTTCGACGAGGGTTGTCGTCGGCGGTCGCTGCATCGCGCCGGCGTCGCCGTTCCCAAAGTGCACCTACTACAACACCGGCGGCGGCTATACCGTTGCATACACCGTCTCCGAGTACGTGCGCAGCGCAAACCCTTTACCCACACTCGCACACACACACACACGCGCGCGTTTATCCATTAACGTCACCGGGTACAGACTCCGGTGTATATAACGTGTTCATTTTTTCCTCCTTTTCCCCTTCTGCAGCTCGCTCGCCCACTCCCGGCAAAAGGCATTTCGATTTAATCGTTCGTTTCGACTGCGGTCGTACCTCGTATATAAATATATACGGCGCGATGGCATTTCGTTATTAAACTCTGTTATACCGTGTACGAAATATATAGTACACCGACTACAAACTGTTACAGCGGTGCCCCGTGCACGTGTACGGAATTTCGCTCCTGGAACGCGTAGTAAAGCTATGTGGTTCCCAAACAATTATTGCGTTTGTTGCGTATATATAATATATCGTACGCGTATGCAAATAACGTTTTCGCGGGCGAGGGTCGTGCGACCGGCGAATATTACTCGACACCGAATGCGCGTTAAGCTGTCGTCGTTTGACCGTTCCGCCCGGCGAACGAGATCAGCGGCGGTGGAGAAACTGATGACGCTTAAGATATATTGCATATTGTTTGTCGAGCTTTACCGGTTTATTTAGTGACAAGTATAGTCGTCGCAGACGGTACCTACTCGACGGTAGACGCAGACACTGTCCGAAACCAGACACGAGAAACCAATTCGAAAGTCGCCCGTCTCCCATCTGCTCAGTCAGATATAATGTGTACAAACCGAAGTACACCGGCGTGCTCGAGAACAGAGTTCGGAAAAACCTATGTACACCGAGTAATGTCGTATTTTATAATAATTATCGCACATTTTTTCCAGGGCAAAGTCGAGTAGTACGACTAGTTTTATTATTATGCATTACCGCTATTACTTTATGGTCACGCGGGGTACTTATAATAATAAAAATCGCTCGCGACAAACTCGTTTTCATTTTTCTCCGCCGATATCGTTCTGGTTTCACGGCGACCCGGTGACACGGTAAACACACAATATTATAATAATATTACGTGTATGCCTACGCGCTCGTCGTCGTCGTCCTATCTCGCTGGTTTTTATTTTTTACGCGCTGCTGTTGACGGGGAGAAAGCGCGCGTGGGCGCTCGCGTGCGCACCTTTTGACCCGGCGACATTTCAGATTCACCGCCACCGTCGCCCGTTTGTTTTAAATTATTATTATTGTATGCACCTCCGCCGCAGCCGCAGAACGTGATCCACTTTGTACGAGAGAAGAGAGCAAAACGCATTAAAAACTCTGTACGACGACGACGACGCGCGGCACGAACAGCCTATATGTATATGCGCGCGTACGCGACATAATATTAATATAATATACGCGATCACTCTGAAAAAAATATTTGTATTTAGATAAAATGCATTTTACACATTTCCATAACCAGGCGATTGGTTTTAAACTGCGATGAGGTTCGGATTTAGAACTACAATAAGCACATCTTCTAGATCCACTTCTTATAGGCATATGTTCAGCGGCATTGATTTTGACAAATACCATCCAAATCTATTCACTGGCATTTTCGAAGATATATATGTATCTCTCATTTCGCATATAGAACTCCAGTAATCTCTATAACTTGGTAATTTTTTAATTCCCTTAAGTATATTTATTCCCAAAAATTGTTTCATCTCATTAAAGAATGCTGGTTTTGTGTTAATTCCATTTGTTTGCATTACATATAAATTTGTTTGGTATACTAAATTATCAATTAATGTATCAGGAAATATTTGTTGAAACGCACTAATTGGATCTAATAACTTTTCATTTATGTCTTCAGTTGGTCCGGTTGCTTCGACAAATAAATCATCTCTTTCATAATGCCTAAATTCATTGTTCCAAATCAACCCATCTCTGTGAATCCTAGCAGTCAAAGTTTCTTCATCGTCAGTCATATCATAATTATCTACATCAGCTATTATTTTATTACTAATCTCATTCACATTATCAGTCTCATAATTTTCAAAATTTAAAATAAAATTATCATCAAATACTATAGGTAAAGAGTTTATATCTAAAGTCTCAAAAATATTATTAGAATTTAAAGAAATTTCGTCGCTTGGTAAATGTGTAGGATCAAATTCAAAATCGTCGCTATCAGATTCGTCAGATATTATTGATTCTCCGTCACTCGGAATTTCTTCCAACTCATTTAATAGCTCATTAATTCTTTTTACTTCATCATCATCCATATTAATATTATATGAATATTACCTACACAACCATACAAAAAAAAAAATGTATCAAAAACTCGTATATTTCTATGAAAAAATAATATAAAAATTTGAATCATTGCACTACAAGAAGTAAATGCGATAAAATATAGAATCAGTTATTATATTAATTTATTATTGCTACATTTACATAGTGGTTTCATATTATAACCACCAATAATATGGTAAATAATTATTACACGAATAGACTAAAACAACAATTATATCTTTACTTACGTTTATTAGAGTATTTGACACAATGTTGTACAGGTTTTATAACGATTCCAGCGTTTTACAACCGATAAGCACACATCCAGAAACAGAAATGAATGTATGTTGGTTTTTTCGCCGAACCCGACGATAAATCGTATTTACAAATTTTAAAAATAGAATATTATCAAACAAAATATACACATCTAATAGATCGTATTCTGGTGATTAGATTGAACGGTGGTTTCGAATAAAAACCACTATGCTTCTACTAGAAAAATATGAAACATAGGTGGTTTCATGGCGTAACCACTATGCTCCAAAGGGTTAAGGCTTCAACACAATCTTCCGTTTGAATTTTGTCTGCTGCAGTGTTATTGCGTTGGTAGTATGACATTTCTGACCGACTGTAATTTCTACTCGGTAATTCCTGGAAAAATCATGAATTTTAAATAAAACATTTAAAGAAATTTCGATATTTCACATAATATGCAATCGTCGTATGACGCGTTCTATTCGATTTATTTTATTTTTAAAAATCTAGGACATTTGTCCTGTATCAAAAATGTATACTTCATTAAATTTAACTTTTAAATTATGAGGTTAATAACTTGAATATGGTGGAAACTTTTTTGACTCCCCTCTACCTCTAACTCTTTCAGTCAAACCCTTCACAAAAAATTATGTTAAATACTCTATACTTTAACCTCTTATCTTCAGAAGTCGCTAAGTACATTCCGAACAGATCCATTATCCACTTAACTCACAATTTTAAGGCTCTCCTATTTTCCTCTAATCTAGAAATTGTCTATAATTATATTGTTCCCTAAACCTAATAAACCTCCGGACCTATTGATTTCCTATAAACCAATCAGCCTCATGATTTTTTTGCCAAAATTTTAGAAAGGTTAATTCTTAAACGCATTTCTCCTATCATTACCGAAAAATATATACTACCTGTCTATCTCTTCCTTTGAAAGTGTCACCACTGGGTGTCTTCTTTCTTCAAAATAGTCTAACGTTATTTTTTTTACTCTTAGCCTATATGCTTACTGTGTCAACTGATACAGATTGTATATTATTACATATTTAAAATAAAAAAATCATTAGATAATGTTTTTTAAATGTATTCAAATTCAGAAATTACTTAAAAATTTAAGTTTTTCAATAATGTATGTCATACCCACTCTTCTGTTACGACCATAATGGAAATATTATATGTATGTTACGAGAACGGGTATCGTCAAATATTCTGTACTCGCTTAATTTCGCCAATCCACACGATAATAAAGTTATAATATATGCAATGAACAAAACTGATCAGTTCGATTCTATTCCGAGAGCAAGACTCAACGAAACGCCCCTTGTACGTCGTCGTTGTCGTACACGATAGACGTCGTATAGGCGTACCTATTCGTCACCTGATGACGCGCGAATCACCTGTCGATCCTCGCACACTGACCCCGAAAATCGAATAATAATGATACTTCGAATTGCGCTTATGTGGCCCATCGTCAGACGACAGTAAGTTGTTCTATTATATTCGTCATTACTGCGGTATTATAGGCGGTATGCCTGCCTACTGTTTACGTACAGTTAGCGACGCTAAAATAGAATACAGAAAAATATGATTTTAACCGTAGTCGAGTTTTTATATACTCATAATAGCTTACCCTTATTATCCAATTATCGATACTATTTAGTTCTATCGTTATAGCATTGTTATAACTGTCCGCAGCGTGTCTTAACCTTTATAATATGTAATTTACATTTTTCAGTTTCATAATTGGACAAATCGTGTAATACTTTAATAGCTCTGTGTGCAATTACCACTATTACATTCAATTAATAACACTAGCTGTTACAGTTTCCTCGAAAAACGCGAAAACAACCGTAGAATATTATAGTACTAGTATTTAGTCAAACATTCAAATACTTAAAATACTTATAATGACGATAACTTATAGATGTATTTTTTTCTTTCACTAATTACTATACACGTGTCTTTAAATACGTCGCATTGATTTATGCGTACAAATACTTGAGTTGAAATTAATTACTCATCCTTCTTCAACTTATCGCGACGATATATTGATTTGTTAAATATCGAAAGAAAAAAGAAATGTAATTGATGTTTATTTGCGAAATAAGTAGGTCAACAGTTATGAAGACAGTTCTGCTATTTTATTTTTACATGCGATAATAATAATTCTTGCATATAATGATTTAATATTATGCATCTTTTTAAGTTTATCGTTGTCAAGTTTATTGTTTTTATTATTGGGTGTGTTCGTAAAATAATATAATAATATTAGAGTATTAGAATAATATAATAAATTATTATATAGGTACTATATGTTATGATATGAATCATAAAACTATTCTATTTTTGTATAAAAACGGAAACAATTATTTCAATTTAAGTTATAATTAACTATGACAGTATGATGTGTTAAGTGCCAAACGTATTAAGTGACGAGGAATTAAAAATTAATTTCCCAATATTATTAATTTGACATTGTGACAGGCGGAAAACGTACCTACTTAGAAATTATTGGCATACTATTTTTAAATTAAAATATAATTTAAACTATAAGATAAAATTTTATTTTTTTTATTTTAAACCAAGTTGCTGAAAGTTTAACATTAAGTGCTTCAAAAAAATGTCAAAAATAAAAAAAATAACATTTTAAAACATTTTTTGTTTATAAAAAAAATATATAATATATTGATTTAAACAGAATATTATTTATTTTTAATTTAATATGTCTAATTTAAATTTAAAGAGAGATGGAATTTTTCAATAAACTGAATTTTTGACTGTTTGTATCTTTATTTGTTTTGTAGAATATTTTACGTTTTTGTGTAAAAACTAAACCAATCCAACCTTTAACAAAAAAAAAAACCAAGAAACATTATTGTTTATTAGTTATTTTATTTGAATCCATAATACTAATATTATAATATACCTACTTAATAGTGTAAACAATACCTTATCTTTCTTTCAAACTAAGCTCGCCCGTGTTTCAAACGCAAATAAAACAAAATGTGCTCCCGAGTTAAATTGGGTCAACCACCTATTTAATTGCGTATACGATAATATTATTATTTATAACTGAAATGTATAATATAATATTATCATATGTAGGTACGTTCAGTAAAAAACAGGTTTTTGTTTGTATTTACGACCAGTAGTATTATCCCTCGTGATCGTGTGGATCGATTTATGTTTGTACCTATACATATACGTTGTTCGGATTTATTTTATTAATCTTTTATTCTATTGTATTTTGTCTTTACCTATGTATATGTTCAAAATATCGTAATAATAAATCTATCAATATTAGATACTTATTAATACATAACAATACAATTTACACCAATTGATAATAATTATTATCATGGACAATTGTACGGTCAATAGTAATATAATATAAGAACCCCGATGTCGAATAATCATGCATATTTTGTAAAATGAGTATTTCATGTTTGAAGACCATTACCGTTATCGAATTCGTGACTCTCGAGGTAATAATAATATGAACTCATTGAAACTAGGTATTGGTGTTGGTATGATAAAATGTATTTTGAATTCAAAAATTGTATATTATATAACATCGAATCGTACTTTTCGTTTCGTAATATTCACAAAAATCAAATATTAGACCGTTTCAAAGTGCTAATAATTATTTACTTCAGAATATCGTAAATCGGTTCAATCCGCTGCTATTGGTACTCGATAAATGAAAAATAATAATAATATAGGTTAGTTGAATGGCGTATACCGTGAAGGTTTTACACGCGGCGGCGGCGTGTACCAACACTTGCACTCGGGGGAAATGATTTTTTTGTGCATTCGATTTGAATACAACTACCCTCGAGGCTCGCGTTGCTGTACTGAGCATACAATATAATATTATTGTAGGTACCTGCACTCGCATTAGGAGAATAAAAAATTAAAAACGAAAAAACAATTACCTTTAATATTCCGGTAAAAGGTATATTTATGACGCTTTGTATTTCGTTTGTGGAACTCGTCGGTGCTGCTGCTGTCGTTATTATTTGTTCACACAAACTGACGATTTTAGTTATTCTTCGGCGTGCCTCGTACACGAGAATATAATAATAATATTATAATAATGCGTAAACGTCTACGCAGTGGAAAACCGGTCCGAGTTCGTGGGTAGTGTTTTTTTATTCTCCTCCCTGTATCTCTCTCTCTCTCGCTCTTTTTATTATAACTAAACTGTAATAACCATCATATTTAATAATGAACTATTAAATAATAAAATGAGGTGTATATACACACCGAAGGGAAAACAATTATAAACGTCAGATCGTCGACGTCTGGTCTCGGCCTCGAGGCGTGGAGAGTTAGTTATGTATATACTATATAATATTATAAACATAATATTATATAGATATATTTTATTACGATGATTTCTTTCTGTGATTTTTTTTTTTTTTTTTAATAGCCAAACGTGTTTTTCTATCGAGGCCCCAAAACTGTAGAGTATTATTATTGTTATTATTATTATTGTGTGCACCGATATTTTTCGTCTCCCTTTAATTTCCGTAGGTGGGCCGTCGCCCGTCGTCGATGGGATGACCGATACTGACTGCCGTATATTATGGGTACGTGTTGTATACGACCTACGGATTCGGTTTTTTAATGTTCTAGAGATGTATTATAGCACTAATGGTCAGAATTGTGTGAGGGTGAACTCGGCGAACAATAAAACAATAAATATTCGTCGGGTACCTTTATGTTCGACGATGTGGTACTATAAGGAGTAACCCGAGGACCACCAAAGCTAAGCGTCTGTTACGTTTATTATTATTATTATTATTATGACTGTTTTTTTTCTTTTACCTTTTGTATAACCTAACGGTTATATTATATTGTTATGTAATAAAAATTATCTTAATTTTAAAATGCCTAATTTATTTTTATTATTTGACGTTCAAACATACCATTTTATTTTATTATTTTATGTACTTTCTTTGTGAAAACATTATATCGGTGAATGTGTTGTTGGTGTTCTGTATCCAGAACATTTTTTAATATTTTAGTTTGTATAGTATAAAAGAGCATTATAAATCTCTAGTATAATATTTTTAAAAAATACTTCAACGTGTATGAACAGAATTTATTCAAATTTCAAAATATTGCATTGAACAAATAATACAATTTTGGCAGTCGCAAAAGTGCTTATTAAATGCAAAATAAAATATTTTACAACCGAGGATTACTGCTAGTCCACGTATTTGAACCATTTGAGGTACAGGACAAAATATAAGAGTACCTAATAATAATTATTTGTTTGGTTTATTAACGTTATTTTCCTACAAGACTTATACTATACCTAAACATTTTTGTATATTTTCAAAATCTTAGAATTTCAAGTTTTGAGATTATAACACGCGATTATTTAACAAATACCGACACGTATCTTATTTCAATTTCTCACTATACTTGACACAAAGATGAGGTAGGTGGGAAATTTAAAAAAAAATGATGATATGATATTAAGACACGCATGTTGTGTGTTCATTTAATAAAACATAATTATCACTATGTTTTCGAAGAATTATGTCCATGTGTAATATATTTTCAAATTCTTTTAGAGTATTCAAAATAAGAACAACCCTAATAATATATATTTTTTTTGTACGGCTATGTACTAAAAATAAATAAACTTTTAGCTTACCTATCGCTATGTCCAAAACAACGTATAACCTTCGCATTGAATACTTTTAAATATTTAATAATTAATATAATCTACCATTTATTTGATATGTGTTTTGAAAGATTCTTTACAAAATAAATTTAAAATACATTTGTATAATACGAGTATTATTGAAATTCAAACATTCGAAACCATGCCTAAATATGTATTATTCCACCTTTGTATAATATGCGGGAGACAGTATACACATATAAATTATAATTTACTGCACATACTCACAAACATTCCGCATGTTTAACTTTAAGTATTGCCTACATTTAAAATTGTTTTCTATCCCATCAATCCTATAATAGGACCGTGGGTGGTACAAAAAATATAATATGTAAACAATCCCAAACTATACGGTATCTTACTTGAATTTTTTTTTTTAAGTTTTGTCAATTTTGACTAAAATGTCAATCCAATTCCCTAAAATATCATTGTATACGCCCTTTCAACCATCAAACACAAAATATTTAAATATTTAATTACTTTGTAACAAAAAAAAAAACGTTTCATTTATAAAATTAATAAAAAAAATCCAACCATTTATTGTTCTACATTTTCGAGTCCTTAGTCTTATAAAGTACTAACTCCGTCGTGTTACTACAAGTCATTACTATCATTAGCGAAAATTGTATTTAAATTAAGTTATACATAATAACTATACAAAAATAATTCTAACATTTTTAGTAAATAGCTATAAACTCTAGGTATAAAATCGTATTTATAGCCATAGGTCATAGAGTATGATACGAGTGCAATAATCGTTAAAACATTAAAGTTATACGCATTTAGACACTAATAATCGAACAAATTTGTTTTGCTTCAACTTAGAATTTATAATACAAATTGTATACAGCGCACTAAGAATTTATATTTTACTACTTCTTGTTTTGCTGTTTCGCACCACGCGCTGTCAGAAAATCAACAACAAACGGTTTTTTATTGTGTTCGAGAATCGTGATAGTACAGGGTGGTCTCGATTTTCATTTCGAAGGCCCATAAATCTATAACCATCTTGTAACATAGGATACTAAAATAGCAACGTTTGTCTGTAATATTATTATTATATGGTTCAAAGTGTAGTTTATGTTTTAATCGTATTTTTATAGTCTGAAACTCGTATTAAATTGTCAACGTTCAATCGACATTTCAATAAAAATTAATTACGCAGAACACTATGTAATTTTGTTTCAAAAAATTGCACAATTTATTGATGATTTGCTTTGTTTTAAAGATTTATATCTTGTTTATGTTTGTGTATTTTTCAAAAATTTAATCGGCATCGACTTCAAATCCAAATGGTTCAACTAAATTCGATCAGAGATAAAATTATATGGTATTTCACGAATATTTCACTCGGAAAAAAGAAAGAAAAAGTATTATAATGTTATAATCACGGAAATTCAAGTATTTTATTTTCGGTTCACCGAAGTCTAATCGAGACGTGCGCATAATCACAATGAACATATTATCATTATTAAAACTAGATTGAATATTTATCGAATCGGATTCGGTCAAGAAAAATAAAATCCCAGCTGATAATTATGAAAAATAATAATATTCGATTCGCCCGTAAAATTGCTGTTCGTATAGTACACGCGATAGCTGGTACTCAAATTCGATACGAAAGAACCGGCAATGTTTTCTGCAGAGAAACTTGTCCCTATAAAATATTGTCGTGCTCTGTTCACAAAACGATTCGTTGGAAAACAAATATTATTATCGAGATGTCGTACTAAACGACGTTCGCCGAGTCGTGTAGGTTAATAGAATCGCGACGGTTTCGTATCAATTAAAATAGGCAATCTTAATTATTAGATCGGTCCCTCTTCCCACCGACAGCCCGATTTCATTATCATCATTTATCATCATCGTCCCCTCATTGAAAAAAAAGCCAGTCTCTTCTCACAAGAAAGGCCTCCCTAAGATCACTCCACCTGGACCACCAATAGTGCCACCAAGGGTCTTGCCAGACACAGTTGAGTCCTCATCCGCCCACATCTGATACAAAGAAAAACGCAGTGCCAAGACTTACGCAGAAGTAACTTCGTGCAATTCAAACAGTTTAAAAAATGATTCCATCTCAAATATTTTTTCGCAATTTTTCTCGCAACTTAATGCTCTCATTACCCCATTATTTTCGCTGTTATCCGCCCTCTTAAACACAATGCTTCCTAAAAATACCATATCTTCTTAATATTTATTATCGCCCCTAAGTTTATCTAACCAAATGTTTACATTAACCGTTCGGCATCGCTATTTTATTTTAAATTTAATTAATAACATTCACTATCTTGTTTTTATATATTATTATTATTATTAATACATTATTATTCGCATTAATCATATTATCTTATTATTAAGGTCATGTTAATTAAATTATCTATATATGTATTTATTATAATTGTTGAACTGTAATAGTTTTACTGGAGGTTCTAAAAAATAAAAAATCATCATCGTCATTATTATTATTATTATTATTATTATTATTTTTATTTTTATTATTGTTATTAATGTTATCAGGACTTGGGTCGAAAAAAAATATGTTTATGGTAAAATATAATCCATATACTGTCTACTATACTGTATATTCCGTCCGCGTCAGTAGTAATATTTATGTTTCGTGCGCAGTTTTTCTACCCTCCCTCCCAAAAAAAAAAAAACAACCCGCCTTACAACTCGATAAACCCATTCTTTCGGTTGAAAATAAATGGGGAAAAAAACAAAACGAAACAAAAATATGCCATCTCCGCCCAGCGGTCGTCGTCGTCGTCGTCGTCGTGGCGGCCTGCAGTGTTGCGCGGTGCAGCTGTCTAACGCCCTACCTGCGTTTTGTTCGACGGGTTCTGCACCCAGCGCGAGCTGAATCATTAGCAATAAAATAATATTCCCGTCGTTTGGTATATTGCTCAAATGTTATCATATTTTATTATTTTTGTTATGGCGGCGTTCGCTTACATAATATACCACATATATATATATATAATAAGTAGGTGCCCACACGAGCGGCGGCGGCGGCGGCAGATGTATGGCCGAGATAATATCGTCGTTGTTGTATTGTATACTATTTTATACAGAGGTTGTACGACGACCGGACGACGAGAGGAGAAAATGAGGAGAGAGAGACGTTTTCGTTTTCGTTGCCTGCGTATTATTATATACCTATGGAATACCATCGTCTCGTCAATCACCCGCGACGGTATTCACCGAACAAACCGGCTTGCTTGAATACGACCCGAACAATAATAATATATAGGAACGACGGCGGCGGCCGTTTGAATACGACAATGATAAAACCGAAATCCACGAGTAATAATAAAAACTATCAGTTTGATACGAATGAAAACCAAAATTATTACGTCTTGATAAAAAAAAATAACTATGTATATGTATATACGCAAAATAACCAACAATTTTAATAATAATTACTTTTTTCTTTTTCAAAACAATAATATCCTACTAAGCGAAAAATGTTTTCACTCAAAGATCTATCACATAATAACTAATAAATATGCTGAAAAGCCGACTTAAATTGGTATTGAAAATACAAATCAGTCTGTATGTCTGTATTTCTTTATTATAATATTCAAAACACCAAATTCAAACCAAACATACTGTTATTCGTGTGTGGAAAACATTTATGTCGTGTAGTAGATAATATAATACATGCTATTGTTTTATTGGTTGGGTTTGTCCGCAAGTGTGTTGACAACTCGTCGCCGTATTCAATCTGAAAGTTTTGACGAATTTTAAAAACGATTTTGAACAGAACTTAATTATTAATAATAATGAGCATATTTCACTTTGAAATTATTATAAAACAACTAATAAGATAAAATACAAATTTTTATAAGTGGTTGTTTGAAGATTTTTTAATGTGTTTGTACAGCATAGAATGTTGTTCAAACTGATTTTCTGCAATTACAATATCCACCTGAATACAATATTTAAATTCAAATTTTCTCCGTAAGCTTATAAGCGAGGTAGGTGGCTTTACGTCAAAATGTCAATATAAATTATAATTCTGTAACAATATATTTTAATATACTATTATTGACCAAACGTCTATTTATTAAATATGATACAATGTACATAATATATTAAATTAAACACGTATAGCAACACGAATATGAACCTACACGACACAAGACGAAACCTTCTTAACGTCAGATATGTCTGTACAGTTCTTTCTTACGGAAAAATAATTTTCGCGGTAAAATCAATATGCAATATGGTATTCTATTGGGAGTATGCGTTATCGTTTAGTTTAGTATTTTACGTATATTATGACGTACAAAGTCACAAGTATCATTCTGCACCCCAAATATATTATGCAAAACTATACACAAACATACATCATAATAATATCATAGATCCTTCGAGTTGATTTCGTAATATTAAAATGTTCGACGTCGACTTTTGACCGTATCGAGCGCTTGTGCCTCACCCCCGTCCTGCTCCGAAACATCGGATACCATAAAATATGATTGATAAATATTACCAGTTTATTATACGTAGGTACTTCAACCCGGCATATTGTGATATAAATATGACGTCAATCGGTTTTCCATAAGCATGCACGCGTTATACGCACAATTCACCACTATTTGACGTTTAATGTGTATATAAATATAGAGGAAGTGTACATATCGTACTATTTTAAACTATTAGATTATACCGCGGAGACACTATACAGCGATCCCGACGAGTTCTGTCGCTTTTGTCTGCACTAAAAAACAAAATGTCACTTATTCCGCGGAAGACACTATAGCATCGCACATATAATGTTATCTATAATTATGTGCGACACCATACACGATTTTATGATATTTCCAGTATAGGACGTATATGCGTTCTCGACGACTGTCAACAAGTCTAACTTTAAATCTGGATTTCACGCCTATATCTATGCTTATTTTTACACGTGCACTCTCTCACACACACACACACACACACAAGGGACGGCCGACCAACTATACGACTGGACCAGCTATCCCAATTCGTGCACTGTTAGGTTAGGTTAGGCGTTTCAACAACGAATGTCACCGCATATACACGGCGAGAAAACGATTTCAAAATATATTTTTTAGTGCAAGTATCGGCAGATATTAACAGTGCAACATAACTATCATGAATACCACAAGATCAACCCCGAACTTGGGTACACAGGTCTGGTGGGTTGGCTACAGCATACGTGAGACCAGATATGCAAACACGATTATCTTTTAGTGTCACTATTCCCAAACGCTGATTGAGCCACCTCCAACCAAAAACCGAAACCAAGACGAAAGTCCATGGTGTTTTGTTTAATTGACACAACCGTGATTGACTAAGGTTTATTAAGTTTTTTCACTAAAGTATTCATTAAGATTATAAAAAAAATATACTTATATAAATTAGTAAAAACATTTATACATTATACATCTATTTTATTTATTCAAAAAAAATGGACCAAAACCTATTGACAAATTGAATAAAAACAAAATAATAGGTAAATGTGTCAACAGTCATAGACGAGAACCCAAGAATATATTATAAGGACAAAACTACTGCAGAGTACACGGGGTTCGGAAAATGTCGTGTCGGGGCCACTCTACCGCGCGATTATGTTTATTCTTATGGTAATATCGTCCGTTGTAGATACGCTCTGTATAACATACGACAAAAATACTACATCGGTGTCCCGTCTCTCGATCGCTGAACGACTCGAAACGCTAAACCCTGCCGTGCAAACTGTCCGCGAGTTTGTTAGGTACCTGCATATATGAGCATGCAGAGTTATAATATTACAGTCGACTCTCGATAATTTGAAGTTGAATAAGGGACTGTTGAAAAACTTCGAATTACATAGAGAGTTAAGAAAAACATTTTGTTTTTTATTATTGTACCTACATATTAATTATTTTAGTAAATTAGGTAGAACATATTAGAGTCATTTATTGTTTTTAAATTTTAAATCAAACTATATAAAATTGTATTGTGCAAATTAAATTATTATTATAAAAGATTATTAAGAACGATAAGTTATAGGAAATGAACGTATACCCTTAAAACACCTAGGTTTGGCAGCTTTTCCTATGAGGAGTGGAGTTAACTTTTCGGAGCCGTCCATGTTTACTGCTATAGTAAAATCGTTAACCTGTCTTTACTATGTTTCCCGCCGTGGCATTTTTCATCAAAAAATTATAAGAATACAGGATAAAATACATTTGGTGAATACACTTCGAATCGCAGAGAGTTGAACGAATGATACTTCGAATTGTCACGTGTTAGTGGCCAGTTTTCCCAAAATTTAATTTCGAATTACCGAGTGTACTTAAATGCATTGTTTTTGTTCGGATTACCGCGTGATTTTCAAGGGACCTCGGTATTTACTTCGAATTGCCGAAGGTTTCGAATTATTGAAGGTTTGAATTATCGACACTCGACTGTACATACTGCAGAATACTGCTGCAGCTGCAGCGGGATGACGACGTCGACGACGACGACGACGGCGGTGGAAGGGGTGTGCTGCCACCACCTCGGCGATGTATCTATACCGTGCACGTACATATTATTATATTATTGGGCACAGGGGTGGGGTGTAATCGGAGCGCATTATCGAGCTGTGCTGGCAAGAATATTATGTATACGCGATAATAATAGTAATAATATTATAATACATAATATTATATTTTTACTCACCCGTATTATAATGCAGCCTCGCGTTTCGACAGGAGAGATAGCTATGCCCCGATGCCGTTACAATGCCATCGCGTGAAATCCGCATCGACATAAATAACAACACAGCCCCTACGACGGACCTATATTGTAAAATATTATCCACAGGCCGAACGGTGCGGGCAAAACGCTGTCGACAGACGGCAAACTTACTAGAGGTGGTCTCTTTCGTCAGCAAACGCGGTTTACTGTCCGCGCGTTCGTAATAACGCATCATAATATTAAATATTAATATATTACATTAAATGTCGGCGAATCGACGGATCGAAAGTTGTTTTTACGCTTATTCGCCGTGTTTATCTGCATATAGGTAGGTCTTTTCATATAATAATATCATATTAAACGTATATTATACAAACACACATACACAGCAGTACACACGACTTAAATATCCCCTTCGATCGAGTAAACAAACCGAACATTCCGAAGTTTTATATACCTGCTACCTCTGTCTCGTCTGTCCGTTTACGTTTTACCGTATAACATTACCACAAAGACATTTCTTAAAAAAAAAATAACGAAAATAATCGACATTTAGAAACATATTATACAAACAAAACGCGTAAAACCTGACGATATAATTTACGTGAATGTATATGATACTACTTAATTTTGTATGTTTTAGACATTTTAAGCGAATGCCTATGTCAATATTTTTTAAAATAACAGTTCTTGTCTAAAAAAAATAAATATATGGGGTTATATATATTTTTTTGAGAATCATGTTTAGCTTTTTTAGTATTTATTTAAATTTCAAAGTTTTCAGTTCCGTAATCAATACTCGAAAAAGGAGTTTTTTTAATTGATAATTCAAATAAAGTTTTAAAATAACATCAACAAAGTTTCATATACAAAATAAATGAAAATAAAGTTTGAAATACCTAGTAAAAACGATCGTTAAACTATCCAAACTAAAACTCAATGCAGTTTTAATTATTTACGACTAAGTCATAAATATATTTTATAGTCTACGTAGGTACTCTATATTCTATAGCCCATTATTCTCTTTAATTTGTATACAATGTACTCGATTACTTGTAAATAATAAAACATTTGGATTATTGTGAATCCTAAATACATTATTCGTAGAGTGTATTTTATTAATTCATGAACTAGAAAAACTGACATCAGTTATGCAATTGTGTTGTACTTATCGCTTATTCTAGCGTCATGCAAAGGTAACTTTCAACACCACAAAAAATAATAAGCGCGACAGCTCATGTACTATCCCAAGTCTTGCAAATATTTGATTTTCGAGCACAGTTTTTAAATACAATTCAAATGAAATTTTCTATATAATTTTATAATTTATATTATATTCAGTGTGTAGTCTGAACACTCGCGTGTTGACACATGTATAATTTTACCTTACATTTATTGATAATCTGGAATAAGTTTACCAATACAAGTATGAAATCAATCGTGTAACCAAATTTGAAGACAGTAAGTATAATTTCAAACAAACTTTGACTATTTTCCATTTTCCACAAATCATTCAACAAAGCATTTCGTTATGGCCATGCACGCGTTGCCTATTTGAAAATGTATTTTTCCATCAGATTACCAATGTGAAGTTAATAAGTCGTTCAATTTGTCAGAAAATATCACAGAACGAATTGATAAAATCTAGTTTCAGAATATATTGTTGAGACACAACGTCCAGCCATTCAAACCGAAATCAAAAAAGCGTCCTTGGAAATCGATAAAAATCAGTGGCGCCTTATGAACTAGACACTAGGTCGACGAACGAGCATAGGATTATAAGAAAATTCAGTAAACGAGTATTAACACGAAGTACTTTTTTCCTATATCCCTGGCAAATTCCCTGCAGTTGGAGGCGAATCAACTGATATCGAATAGATCAAATAAATCAAAGAACACGCATAAATAATAACAATCGTTGTAATAATTTTCACGGTACTGCCTCATACTAATATCGAGCGAACTAAAACGGACTAAATATCGTTAAATAATGTGGACTGAACAGGCCGTTATACGATATGGCTTTAGTTGACCACCACCGTCGACGGCAAAAAGTCCGGAATAATTGCGATACGGGCGATAGTGATGAATCGCGAACGAGCGAACGAGGGATAACGAATCGTTATAAGACCGTAAACTTATTGGAAATGTGATTATTAAACATTTACGAGTGTACCCTTCGGCGGGGAAGATTTCGAATCCGTTGGCGAGGTATATATAATGTATAATAATATAATATTATAATGATACATAATCAAACGCGGTCGTTAAGATGCCCCGCTGGGAATTAATATGGATATGGCGTTTTGGAGGACGCGCAATACGTTATAGAAATTATTCATGGCATTGAATTGTCCAAAAAACCGATCGAATCCCGAACGACCGGCCAATAATTTTTCGATAATTATTTCTAAACGGTCGTTATCGGCCGCCGTAGACCATATTGGTCACGGGTACGGCTCGTAACGTTATTGGTGACGGGAGCCTTGGTCGAATCCTGTATACAGCGTGTTACATTGCACACACACACTCACTCACAAATGCCACACCTATATACACACGAAAATGATAATATTGTAACCAAATTAATTAAATTCTATACATATTATTATGTACATAGAAAAATACCCGCCGGCGCCTTGCGATTATCTTCGGTTACCGCACGTCTGCGAGCGTATAATAATATTATATTTATATTATAGTTTCGACCCGCGTGTATACAATAATGTACCGTCATATTACGTACTAATATCTTATATACCTACCTACACGGGCAACCGGAGTGAGCACGGTCTCGTTCTCAAAGGACAAAACTTCACGATAATATTCAATTTGAGGTTTTTTTTCTTACGAGCAGCACTATTCGTGCATGTGTGTGCTGCCCCGGACCCGAGACCACATATCGTGCGATTCAGACGATGACACGGAATAAAAAAAACACACACACACACACACACATACATCATACTTGACGTGGCTTATAACGATTTCACCATTAATAATAATAATATTCTACCCCGCATCGATCCCCCGCAGGGAGTTCATATTATTAGGCCTAAACGAACGCGCGCACGTATTATTATTATAGGTATATACTACTACTAGGTATATATTGTATATATATATATAGGTTTGGAGGTAATAATATAATATACGCTTATAATATTATACATACATATAGGCGCATTGATGTGCCGCATGGACCAACCTCGTCGAGGACCTGCGGGTAAAACACTCGCCGCAGCGACTTGCGTATATAATATATAATATAGGATCCGCCGCTCGACCGTGAGATGAAATAATAATAATTTTTAGAAAACGCGTAATTCGAGATACGGGTGATATTAGATATTTTAATACTATATAGTTTCGTGTAGTGAGGATCGCTGCTGCAGTTGTCTACTTGTCTGAAAAATACGATCGATCCGGCGACGACAACGTGATATTACACGCAGTCTACCTACTAAAATCATACTTACTATTATACAGGGTGTAACAGAAAGATATGACAAATAAAATAACTTGTATTCTAATCAATATTTTTAAATTTTTTTTTTTTTTCATATAATTTATAGATGTTTGTACTACATAAGCACTTTTTTATTTTTATTTTTTTGTACAGAAAATAAGAAAATTTAAAATTGATTTAAGAGGACGCCTGGACGCCACACCCGCGTGTGTTGTCTCCGTCTTACAAGTGCGTAACATATCAAATTTTACGCTCAGCAGATCACGCGAAGCTCCGTGAATTTAAAATTTAGAGTGAATTGACCTCTTATAAAAATTAAAGGTAACATTATTATCGAGGGCATCTCATTGGCTTTTTATTATATTTTAATTTAAAAGAGAATTATGAGTATTTTCAAATTGTAAATTGTTTGTATATCTTAATAGAATTTAAATTTTCTTATTTTCTGTACAAAAAAATAAAATTAAAAACGTGCTTATGGTACATGTAGTACAAACGTCTATAAATTATATGAAAAAAAAAAAAATTTTAAAATATTGATTAGAATACAAGTTATTTCATTTGTCATATCTTTCTGTTACACTCTGTATATTATATTACGAGTATATGGGTAGTGGGTACCATTGGGTACCTATAACGATGATTTCGTGAGCTTAAATTCCGACGACCCGGCACGCTGAACAAACCTAGTCGGAGGAGGCGGTGGTCATCAAAACTATATGAAGTGATCAAGATTCTCAGTGACCTTACAAAAATGTTCCTAACATTTTCCTAAAAATTCAAACTGCCTACAGTCTTCATTCGATCACGCTGGACACGCCACTACTCGACTATTTACTCTAATTGCTTTTATTTTTTTTATTGATTTCCATATAGCCGGATTCCTATAGCACCAGCTGCATGTTACTTCTGAGTCTTAACTTTACGCTCATGAAAATATCTCACTACGCCTTGCTTGATTTGTGTTTTGTGGTTGTGTGCGTGTATGTCCTCCGAGTGCACATACCTGTCTAACCTGAATTTAGGTTATACTAGTACTTAAACTTATAACCCTAAAGTTTTAATTTTATTCGCCCCGACAACTGTATAGTCGATAAAAATCATCTTACTACTCATCAATATCGACGGTTTCATCGATTAAGCACTTTTCAACGTGTTTCGTTTCGTATTCTAAGTGCCAATAATTCTGTACCACGGACGAATCCATAAGTATGTGGACTATGGTAACTGCATAGATCATAGTTCAATAACAAATAATATTATAGGTACAATGAACAAAATATTATTGATAAAAATAATAGAGTAACAATTATTGTTTATACCTACACTCTAACTAATTTTTTTTTCTATTCTTACTTAGTCGAAGCACACAAATAACATTTATAAACAGTCATCGTCTGCGAAATATATATATATATCTGTACAAATATATATTGTATATGCTTTACCTAAAATATATTATATTGTATTCAATTTGTAAAATTATATACAAACACGTTAAACACGTATAATTCAAAATACATATCTATACTTCATTATAAAGTTAATTAGGAGAAAATAGGACATAGCATTTTAGGAGATGATCTCACTTCTTACAGATTATTCTATTATTATTGTCACATAATATATATAAATAAGATTCGTAAAGTATAACATACAAATGTGTTTTTGTGCCAGAAATGTGTCCTTTTTTTATTAAATTACCGAACTCTTGATAGATACACAATTACAATATGTGTCACGTGTGTACACTTTTTTAATTGATATATACAAAAAATTGCTGCATTTATTTAATAACAATTATTAACATAATATAATTGCATAATAACTTTATATTTAAAAGAAAATTAACTAATCTTAATAAAGATACACTTGTATTTTTTTTATATAGATTAGCCAGTTAAGATGTTTGGCATCTCTATAATGAAAGAAAAATATACTTATTTAAAATCCAGAATTTGGTTTTTATAATTAACCACACTTCCACGTCGTTAAAAGTAAAAACCTTTGGCAAAAAAAACCGATTCACATAATGAAAATAAGAGTGGAAAACATGGTGGGTATACGGAAATACACTGAATATTGATTGTTGAAAAATCGATTGTCCTAAGGAAAATACTGTGGCTGTACACTCACATATTATTATTATGACCTGCAAGTTTCCTAGCTACCTGCTATATATAGTGTCTTTTTTCGAAGCAATATTGATATTTTTATACATAACACTCACGTCGGGCAGGTGTATTTTTAGCATTATAATGTATGAGTACGCGTGTGATAGTAAGCGAGGAAAAATCAACTGGTAAAATGCGAAATGAAAACACCGAAGAGATGCATATACGTTATAACGGTCATTGTTCGTAGCAGTGCGCGCGTGTGTATGTATATAGTCTTAGCGCGACATACCTACCTCCTATTTTACACTCACAAATCTGTTCCGATACGATTTTGGCGTAGGCAAACCGTGTCATTAGAAAGTTCACCGACGGATGACACAAACGAAGCAGCCGGTCGAGGAAGGGACGGGCTGGAAAATATATATTACAAACGTGCGTAAAAACGCGCTCGTTTTGCCTATAATTATTATTAGCATGTCGCGTATTGTATTATATTATTATAATCGTGCGTGTGCGTGTACGATTTCGACGGCGGTGCGTCAAGGCGTGCCCGAAAACGGATACAATGATGATAAAAATAAAATATACGAATGTGTATAAAATATAATAAAGCCACTCCGCTCCGACAAAAAATTCGTGATAGTCTATTCGAAAATCCAATGTGTGTGTGTGCGCCATATGCAATATGCCCACCGTATTCGTCCTAAAAAAAGGTCTTTTAATATTTTAAATGTCAGCATCGATGTCGATCGTCGTTCGCGTTAATTCGCACCCGGCGCTTGCGATTTTAACGTAGGTAGTATAGATATAATATGATATTATAGACATAATAGCGATGTGGTGTAACTCGGCCAGCAGTCTATTGTCAACGCAGTTGTGGCGTTTTGTTTTCCTTTGGAATTATCGATATTTTCATAGGGATTAATAATCGTTTTAAAATTGATTTGATTTATATCTTCTCCGTATAATATTATATTTATAATGATGTTTTGTTTTTCTAAGCACCATTGATATAAACCTCGCCCTATACGCGTATTAAAACGCCGACGCATCGCCGTTTCGATGGAAAACTGTTGGCCTCAGAGAAATTATAATATTTGCTATGCGGTGAACATTTAAAATTACACTATACAGAACAAGCGACTGATAAATCTTGCAAGATCGCTACTTCTGTTCAATTTCTACGCACCTACACTGCTTAACTACTCGATAATAATATTGTTTCAGAATTTTCCAAAGTACCCTTAATAGCTTTATTTTTAAAGTCGTGGCTTCTCTGAAGACGGTCGAGTGAAAGGACTTAACTTTGTATATTATATATGCTGCAAGTTAGACGTATACAGTACAAAAAAAAAAAATAATAATACTATATTAACACAAATCGATGGGACAGTTCATGTTTGATTAGAAACGAAGCAATTATAAAATCTCGTTTATCTACCGTAATGAACGAGCTTCGTACTGTATTTCAGAAGTATATTTTAACGTCTATGTGACTTGGTGCCTATACCTATAAACTTGTATCCGTTCATAATTTAAGACATGGCACGTCCATTATAACGACCAACACAGCTACGCTGCAGCAGTGGTAAAGTTATACATCTCTCTCTCTTTCTCTCTAGTTCGAAATAACTATATTTTATTATGTAAAGCTAATTAGAACGAACGTGCCTCGCTAATTTTCATAATTTCTTTTTAATTTATACGTGGGTATAAATTAATCGTGCGACGTTAAAATCTATTTTGATGTCACAAGGCAATAAGAAGTCCGACGACAACAAGGTAGTCATGAAAGTTTAAAAAAAGGTATACGATTATCATTCGAAGACATTTTATATGAATCCAATTATTTTATATATATAATATATATATGATTGTATATATATATTATATGTATAATATATATGATTGTTTCAATAATATTATATTAGAGAACGTTCGTGCCATGACGAGCTTGCAATAAATTGTTATTGTAATTTATAAATACTTAATAAATAAACAGAATAGCAAAATTAACTTGTTTATTTTTACGAAATAAAGACAGGCTATTTTAAAAACTCACTTATCTGAGTTTATATAATAAAAACATATAAAAAATAAATTATTTGAGGTCTTATCAGCAATGCTCCTTATAATTGGTATGTAAGCAACATAACTTTATACACAGACAACAAATTTCAAAAAAAATTCATGCGTTAGCTTCATTCTATTACAAACGGTTTCATTTAAACACTTTTAAATTAAAATCGTCTTGATCCACTTATTCCCAACATTTCTTTCATTACTCTCACTGACAATATTTATCTCGTCGGCTTAAGCGTACATGGCCCAGGGACCTTCTAATTAAATAAGCCCATCCTTCCTAGAGAAATAAATAAATTCTATAAATAAAAAAAACTTTTTACAGGGGTCAATTGTAAATTAACACTCCCCCTTTACTCATGTCCGTCACTAACCGTCCTGTCTTAGTATCTTTGTTATATTATGTAATATATATATTACTCATTGTATTCGTTGTATATATATTGTATTGAAAGTATTCTTTTTTTATTACAAAAACTATAATATTATTATAATTTATATTTTGGTTTCAAAATGTCTTAAGTACTTCAAGTATAATTATTATAAATTTTGTAAATAAGATTTCAACATTGTATTTATCTTTTGTTAAAATATAACAAAATACCATGTTAAGTCGACACAATATTATAAACAGAAAACTTATATAAATACCTGAAACATATCCAAAGTGCCATGATATATATATGCCTAGAAAAAATAATTTTACTAACAAATACTAACACGAGACCATACGAGATCACTTGGTTGTTATGTTTTATTAAATATTTTAACCGTCGCAGCAGAAAATCGAAATATTTCCAAATCAATTATGTATAGTTTATTTTTGATAGCAACACAAGACGGTGTTTGCGCTTATTTATAATATGTTATGCCTACCTAGAGATGTAAAATTTACGTAAATTTTTTTCTTGGTAATTTACCGAGAAAAGTTTACGTAAATTTACGTAAATCCTGTAAATTTGGTAAATTTTGATAATTTTTGTATGTCACCATAGGAACACGCCCGAACACCCTTAGGAACTCCTCACTTCCACTTTTTCATGAACTTATAATTATTGCAACGCTTATTTTTATTATTTACTGGATAGTGTGGTGTTCATGGTTTTTATATATTTTAAATTACTTTATATGAATATAAATATTAAAAATGTACCAATAAAATAAATTGTAAATTAATAAAATCAGATTCACTAGGTAACTAATAATACACTATAACATCAACAACAAAAAAACAATTTAAATTCTAGTCTTTTAGTTTTATATTTCATTTGTCTTTTCCTCAAGTTATAATAATTAGTTAAAATTATAATTTAATAACAAAAATAAAAAGTAATAAAAATAAAATAAATATATTTTACCAATCTGGTTATTGTGTGATAAATGGTGAAATACACTGAGTTACAAAATTATAAAAAAGATTTTATTAATAATAAATAATTAATAAGTATAAAATTAAAATTAAAAATATTTACATAATTCTTCCCAGTCTGATCTAGAAGATAGAGTGGAATCTGAGTCATCAACTAAATCTTTAGAATTCCAATCTTCTTATGATGATTCTGAGAAAGAGCTAGAAGTTAAGTTTAGCATATTTTTAGATTTAAACTATTCTGTGGTATGATAATATGTTATGTAATACACTATCAGTATAGTTGTGAGCATGTTGAAGTTTGACGTTTTAAGTTATACTATATCAACTATTCCATTATATTAATATGTTAAGAATATTGGCCTCGTTAATACGTTTAATTTGAGGTGCCACATGCAATTTTTTTTCGGTAAAAAAATATTTACTCGTAAAAGAATAATTGGTAAATTTACCGGTAATTTACGAGGTAAAACTTTACCGAGCTTACATCTCTAGCCTATCTAAGTGTTCAATACATCATTCAACATATCAGTCAAATCAGTCGGTATAGACATCGATCGCTCAATGCACTACAGCTGATACCTATCCGCCGTGGGTATATTCTACGTTTTCGGGTCGTTGACGTCTGCCGTATTAAAACCACGACCTCATCTCGAATATTGGGGGGGGGGGGGCCGGAGCAGAGATCGCGGAACGAGCTTCCCGACATTGTCGTCGGTTGCGTTCGATTTGGAATTATTCACGAATATCGGTAAATATATTCTCCACCGGAACTACTTATGTGCACATGCACATATTACGCGTATAATAAATAGGTTCGTTCGATATAATATTATTTTAAAGTACCGAACACGATATCATATAATAGATCACGTAACCAAACCGGTGGTACCTAAACATATATCCACCGACAGGGTCCGTCGAAATGGCACCGTGAATGAAAACTAGACACCGGACACGATCGATACCGATATATTATACATAATAATATAGGTATGTACCCGTGCACAGAGTAGGACACCGTGGTGCACGAATGGCTTATTGGAAAACACGGCACGGCGGCGGCCCACGCTGCATGCGTAATTATATAGTACTATGGTCGCACGAATTAATTTTTTTTTTTTTATCGAAACCATCTCGGCCCGACGAATTGCCGAGTATAATAATTTGTAGTACAATATACCTACTTATACACGAGGAATAATGATAATAATAATATTATTATTTATGAGCTTAATATTATAACGTTGATAAAATCGATTCGGCGACATGATTTAAAAAAAAAAATGTGTCCATAAAATCTCGGTCGCCGATACATTGCAGACTATTGACACCGACGCACTGACGTAATAACAATATGAATATATGCAAAAAAAATATAATTTGCACGAAAAACATTATGTAGAGGTGGTCACCTACCGCACGCGCCTCACGTGTAGCACGAAAGCGTCGTCGTCGTACCTACCTACCTACCTCTAATTTATTATACAGATCGGCTGAGTTCGTGTTAAAGATAAAAATATATGAACGAATAAATATTTGGGATAAAGCGATATTTAAAAATTAATCTATAACAATATACAATAGTAGTACAAAATGTTCTGATTACAAATACGGATTAAACGAAAATTTAATAAATTCTTTACTTCCTCTTTTCCTCGGCGAAATCAATAAAAAGTACTGAAATTGGAAATTAAAATAATTGGTATTAATATCATAATACTTAAGTATATTTTATTTTAGTTTATCATTATAATAATATAAGTTATTAATAGTTGGTAATCGTCGCAGAAATGATAATATTATGGTTAGAAATACTTTCAATTCCATTAAATAATAATTCATTTAATGTACAATTATTGTAAAAATAAAACGTTTATAAGTATGTAATATCTTTACATTTTAATTTTTAACTTAAAAACAATTTTTCGTAAAATTCGTTATTCATTTTATGTTCCAAGCACACCAATCATTCGTTCTGTAAAAAGTATCTATTAAAATATTAATCAATAATTGAAAATCCTTAAACCATTTTCGTATAAACACAGAATAATAATAAAGTTTAGGTAGGTATAACTGAATATTTTTAGATTAATATTTTTGGACATCCTTTTTCAAGTGTTTAATTTCTGAATATAAGTTGTTGCTCTGAAATTTTTTCAACACATTACCTTGTAATGATTTATACTGCGCGATTTGTATAATTAGATACGTACAACTGCGCGACGCTTCCGCGTTATTAGACGCGTGCAAAACTCGTCGCGCTCCGACAATTGTTGTTGCATGCGTGTAGTTTTTTTTTTATAAAATACAACAAGTTTTTACACCTAAAACTAAAAAATCAATTAACACAAATCTCAAAAAATAACAACGTCAGAATCATGATGTAGTTTTAAAACTGCACTGTTAATCTTCTACAAATAAAAAAACATTGTCAATTTTATCCCACGTATTTATAAATAATATATAAATGGAAAGATTGTGAGAATTTCCACTTTAAGGTTATTAGCTGTTGAACAAAAAGAAAATAACTCAATTCGATTTCTACAGAAGTAAGTGGATCCACACAATTAATTTTCTTTCGTTAAGAAAGCTTTTCATTACGTTGCGAGAGAAGCTTATTTGCAAATAAAAAATTAGCCACTTTTAAATACCTACTATATATGTATGATTTTCAAAAGAAATGTATACAAGATATGAAAAATGTTTTGATTATGAAAAAATAGTTCACTGCAGTTAAAGCTAACAAAAAAAAAAATAAATATTTTACTACATAGGTAATATGATAATATTTTACTATACATTATAATAATATTTTTAAGAATATATTTTCAGCGATACAAACTAGATGTTTTCTGTGTATATAAATCAGTTAAAGTAAGTGTGAGTTATAATTAAATAATATTATGTCCCTAACAATTTTCTGTAACACTCACGAACAAGTAGTAAGTAATAAGAACGTTATTTTATATTACATATAGATATATAATGTATTCAGAACACTTTTCCAGAAACGTATGAAAAATAATTGAATCAATACAGAGTATTATACAATGGTGACGTTTACAGATAACTCGTGGTCAACACATGTAGGTACCTAATCAGGTTTAGAAGACATTCTAATTTTAACCGATTATTTGTTTTGGTATAGTGTATTCAAATCGAGGATTTTCAAGGTGGTAGGTAAAATTTCGATAATTCCTTTCCGTCAAGAAGAATTGATATAGACGTCGTGTGTACATGCAATATTGTCATTGCGTTCGAGGATAACAGTATAGTTAGTACGTCAACGGAAAAAAAACACACACACACACACACACACACACGGCTAGATAAACAAATATTAATCGTCCACCGTAATTCAGAACGGGTTGAACCGTTCTCGACCGCAGTTCGAAGCGAGACATTCGCCGACATCGTATTCGGGTGACGAAATCAAAAATCTCGGCTCACACATTTCTCGTTTTCCCAACCGTTCGATATGATTTATAATAATATAAGTATACAATAGGTATTATAATATTATAAGTATATAATTTATCATAATAATAATAATAATATATAGTTTAACCGTACAACAATATAACGCGCGTCAATAATATTCACGACGCGCACAGTCGAATGAAACGTTGTGCGGTGTTTTCGCGTAGAAATTATTCAATAATAACACACAATATGTATATAAGATAATAATATGTAGGTATATTATGTAATATATTTTATACCTACTTTATCCTCTGTAATAAAAATAGAATAAAAAATCGTCGATCAGTCTACGTGAATATTTATAACAGCTATATTTCATTTTTATTCGAGCACATAATAATGTGTATATATATATATAATATAATTCTAAAACATCAAAACATATTTCACTCAGACTCTTATTGGATTCGATAATATATGTACTTATGTATAATATATATATATATTACATACTATATAGGATATTATATAGAATATTAACTTGTACACTTTAAAAATATTGCCAGTAATTGCTTTCAAGAACATTATTCATTAAATTATCAAACTGAAGGATGATGTAACTAACCTTACACTATAATATGGTAATTGCTATAAATGTTTTTAATATATATATTCAATATGTATACCTATTATATATAATATATGTGTACGATAGCACGCGTGTGAGTGTGATTGTGTGTGTATGTGTGTGTAAGTAATATTAACTCCTTACTGATGCGGTTTTTTTATTTTACTAAATGTGTACTTAATAGTTTATAATTGTTATCCATCACGCTTATATTATTATTAATATAATTTATCATTAAATTATAGATATATTTTTTTTTTTTTTTAAATTGAATTGTTAGTTACTATAGTATGATATTTTATATTTATATAAGCATAAAAACAAATAAATTCATAACGTTACATTAATTATTATGTAATAAAACGTGCGCGCACGTTACAAACTAATATATCTAGGTTATAATTGTGAATATTTCTGAAATTCAACGAAATAATAACGTTAAACAATGTTTAATCAAAAACCGATTGTATGTGTTTGCAGCATTCATCTCCGGTATGGCATACTGTGCATGAATTATTTCTGAATATATACATTTTACACACGTATATAAATTATTTATTATAATATTGTTGCTGTTAAACGAAAATCATAATTGCTCGTAATAAATCGTAGTTATTATATTAAATATTGTAATAATTTCAAATAATAAATAGTTTAGCTACTGCAATGCACGTGGTAGATTTAAATTCACCGAATAGCGGTTGTCGCGTATGCCGATGGCTCACAAAACCAACCACTGCACCCATCATACACAATCATCGGAGCAGTTTTTCGTTTTCCGTTTCGTATTCTAAATTGAAACCGAACTGAACACGTATCTTGTTATTTTCAGACGTCGTCGTTTCAAGGATTATCCATAATTTAATACTATATATACGCGGCGGGTTGGCAGGGTATAATACATGCATGTGTATATATAATATATTATATATGATCAATTCCGGAGAGGGTTCGAATGCACCCCAGCGCATTAATTTTGGAAATACGCGTCTTTCGATTTCGACTCGGCGCCGCCGGTTCGGAATTTTAATGTCACGTACGTGTGCGCGGCGAAAAATAAAAACTATTGCCACAAACAACCACTTTTCTTCCCCGCGGTGGAAGAATGATTTTTGATTTCGTGATTTTTCCCGTTCTCCTCGATTGTATACATATTATGCCGTTATATACCGTCGACATTGCGGCCCCGATCGAATCTCGTGCCAACGGATCGCTTCCACAGCCGCAAAAGTTTTGCGGCGATCCGTTTTTGTTGACAGGTCGGTTTCGTCTCGTCGCGGAGACCGCTCCTCACTCGTGGACTGTGGAACCGAGCGTGCGCGCGCGCGCGCGTTTATCGTGTGATTTTTAAAATTAAAAAGAACGCCGTTTTTATTGTTCTGACCGAGGCCGTCGAAACCCAGATGCCGGTTGACGACATATTTGATGGGCTTAATTTTACGACCACTTGAGTCAATTAAGCTTGTATGGCTACGGTTATTTTGGCAGAGCTACAGTCGTGTTTTATGTCCTCTGGAATCGAAGGGTCCTCTATGTACGCGTATACATACCGTCCATATATATATTTAAAAGATCCGACGACAATACAGACCGATATATATATAATATGCGCGCACGCAGTGCACCATAAAAACTAAGTTTTATATTTTTTCATCAGCGTTATTTTATTATTGCGTACGGTGAACCTTTCAATTCGCTTTGGCGTGTACGCGCGCAGTTCAAAGCACTAAAAAAACGTCCAAATATTAATTTCGTTTATTTTTCCCATAAAAATTAGAAAATAATTTTACATCATATGGTTGTAAAACAAGAAATAAATATATTTTCGTCTTTAACAAGTATAATAATATGTACGCGTTTAGTATGCGTGAGTTATTGTGAGATTTTTAGCGCTCTTCGCATTTTATTATTACTTTTTTTTTTTTTTTTTTGTCAGGTATTGGGTTATTGTTGTTTAAATCCATAATATGCGCTCGTAAAACCCGTCCATAAACTGTGTTCACCTTTGCGGATGTAGGTACATTTATTAAAAAAATATCATATAGTCGATTTAAGCGCTACAAATCATTTTCGAAACGTGCAGTAAAAAATATCCTAACGAGTGTGTAGAGATATTATTGTCGTTCGCAATATTTCTCTATATAGTCGACAAATGCACGCAACAGAATTATTATCGTACGAGTAGTGCAGAACGATAAAATATATGGAAAACAGGTACACTATAATATGTTTCAAACACTATACAGAAGAACAACCGATGCACTATTTGGCTTCCCGTCATACAAGCATTTACTTACCTACCCATCGAACGTTATTTTAACGTAAATTCATCTTTATTTTTATTTTTTTAAACTGTGAAAAAATCATTTGTTTTGCAATATCATTATAGTAGTGGATATAGATTTCCCAGTTTTTTCAAGAGCTCAATATTGATACTAAACATATAATTATAATAATAAAAAAAAACCCTAACCTACTCAACACACGAGTACTAGGCTAAACCGTACAACTTTTAAACAATAGTAATAATAATAAAAATAAATATAGATAAACTCACTTATATAATATAATATAAGCCGGTAAGCCGAACAATATTAAAAACGGCGTCGATATAATATTATTGTATCAAATCGACTGTTGAGATTACTAAGTAGGCACCTATAGGTCATATATATATATATTTGAGTGTTTTTTTTCTTTCTTTCTTTATACCAGCCGCCGTTCTACATGCCTGTACTTAAATAAAATACTTTTACGATATTATTATAGTAAATATTTAATATTACGTGATAATATTATCATTTTGTGTATTAATTATCCGCGAACGTTGTTAAGTGTTTTGTCGTGTCAAGGACACGACAAGTACCTATAATACTGCTGTAGTTGCCGTTGCAATGTTTTGAAGAAAAAAATGCCTGTGTACAATTATTATTATTATTTGATAAGAAAACTATAATATGAAACGAAATCAAGCGAGGAAAGGGGGAAGAAGCAATAACGTGGCACCACGCAGCCAACACGAGTCTAACATAGTACTTACATTAATATTATAATAATTTAATATTAAAATATCAGCACTGTTATGGTGTATTACCTATACTTTACTCGTTGATCGTTATTGTTGATAATATCGGTTATTGTTTACCGCAGGTATGACAATGTTATTGTTGCTCGGCCGTCATCAGGACAGACCAGATCGAAATCGAAAATTTCTGTTTTATTTATTTTTCAACTGACGTAGGTGTGCGTACCACGTGCTATTGCGCAAACCTCCCCGACCAATAGACTTTAATAGAGTTTTTATTCAAATCCCGACTGTACATTGGTAATTTCCGATGGCGTGCAAATATTCTGCGTAATTCTGCGGTCGAATACTTTTTTTTCTCATGATATCGATGACATACCTGCATGGCATACCTCGATAACGAACACATATATATACAAGTAATCATCACATCAGGTTCATCAACCTCTGGCATTTCGAATTCAATTTTTTTTTAAGAATTAGTACTGAATTATTAATTATTTTAACCATAAATTCGATATATTATATTGACCTGAATCTCACATCCAAATAATAATTGTTATCACTGAAGGTATCAAGAATGATACCAACTCAGCACCCCAAAAAAAGGAAATACTCATTTCAGCCGTAACATGTATGTAACAAATTTCGAATTTTTGGTTTCAAACTGATGTTATAGCACAATAATTAAGAACTAATTTTCTAAAAAATAGTTAAAAATTACGATTTTGGGGTGCTAGGCTGACATGCGACAAATTTGATCGCATATACAGCATTTAGGGGTCATAGGGAGGGTATAATTGCAATTGGTATTATTCGAGTGGACAAAACAATACAATTGGCGTGGCCGTGTAGGATGGCAAAATAATAACCATACCTACTGATTTGTGAGTGTACCTTAAGTTCCTATACAGTTTTGTTTTATCGATGTCAGTTCTTTCAATTCGCATTTATATTATGTTGGCCTATTCTGGTGATAGAGCAAGAGACCTATAGTATTCGTCTTGATACCGATGACATTCTGAACTGGACTTTCATCTTAGAAATCGAAAACATATAATATTTCAATCGAGTGGGGATCGCGAAGGTGCCTAAACGTGGAAATTTCCAAGATTTCCGACGACTCTGAATAGACAAAAAAAACTAGTACATCAACAGCATTAATAACTGCATAATTATACGACTTTTCACAAACGTAGTTACAATGACGTGGTGAACGGTAATTTCAGGGGCAATAGCCTCTTAGATTCTTCTTAAATAGTGGGGTGGGTGGTAGACAGTGGGTCCTCTAGTAAATGCAATATGATAATATACTCAATAGGCAGTCAATAATGATCTGAAATATAATAAGTTATATTAAATTAATACATTATTACGCATTAATACTCGGGATATTTGTAACTTGCCTGTAGAAAATATTTAGTTCTTCACGCCACTAGCAATAGAATCACCCTATAGTATTTTAGCTCTAGTATTTTAAATATTAACACACGCATGTATAATACAGTCACAATTCAGTGACATATTTATCGAGCGGGCAATGAACATAATTTTGTTACCTATGAAATATGTTTAATATAATATTAATATTATGTTCGTACACGGTTTCTTAATAATTCGCACACACGTGCGGTGACTTGGTCACGGTCGATGACGAACGTGAAATACGAGCACAGTCCACGGGACGGTGTGCACTGTGCGCATAACCTATACCTATAAACGATATAAACTGAACAACGGTGCGGTGTAGGGTATTCGTCGCTTGATTTATTCGTTTGCTTTAACGATTCTTCGGGCCTGTGCGTTCTGAATATTAAACCCACCAAAATAATATGCATAATTCGGAGCTCAAGTTAAAAATAGGCACGTTAATGGGTTACGGGTGACCATAAAAATGCAAAATATCGTGCAGCAGAGCAGGGGTTTGAAACCCGCCCACCGCCGAGCCGTTTGTGGAAAGAACAAAAAAAAACTCGTAGGTAATTGTGCGACGGAAAACGCCGTGGAAAATAATAACGAAACGAAACAAGAAAAAATAAAGTATAAAATTCGAGCGCTTGGTCACGCGAGAGCCAGAGATCGGATCGCGGAATTGTTGTGTGTTGGAGGCTTGCCAGGGATGTGGACGAAATCAACTGGTCGAGGAAGGGTTGGACTTGAAAATCGTGTTTTATTCCCCTATAAACGCCCCTGGTTGGTTAAGGGGGTGCGTCGTTAAATCGATTACAGAAATCGTATACCTATAGTGGCGAACAGATGACAAAAAATAAACTTAACTTTGGCTAAATAAATAATTAATCACTTAATACCTATGATTGAACATAATAATAACAAATAAGATAACGAAGGTATATAATAGCAGGCGCACTAGCCATAAATCATAATAGGTATAAATAATTATTTTAAGTTATTACTATTGTCTGTGAGAACTCTTCAGGTCTGGAGTAATTATTTATCTAGATAAGCTTTTTTTGTTAGGTATGTAAATATTTTCATATATGATGACATAATATTTTGAAATTGAGTGGTGACAAAATCAACAGACAAATCCTCATAATATTATATAGGTAGACTTAAATTGGGTAGTACCTACTTATGCATTAAATTGAAATTGGCTGTTTATTTTTTTTACCGCTTTGTATTTTTAAACATACAATCACAAAATAAGTATTTAAAATACAAAAAAAAAAATATCGATTTACTTAACAAGTATACGAATTTATGTGTACAGGGGCACACGCGCGCCGCTGTGTATAAAACCAAATGCGAAGCAAAGTGACATTTCAATAAAAAAAAAATATGATTATTATTTTGTAATCGCATGCATCGGTATAATATTGTTCCTATACGCCTGTCATTGTTTATGAGTGTTTTAGATACCCGCACATTATAATATTATATACAGTTTTACCATTGTTTGCGTGTGATAATTCGTTGCTACGAAACAATAAAGTGTACATAGCATCCATATATATATATATATATACATATATTGTATAGGTATCGTATTATTATTATTATTATTTTTACTATAACATTATTATCATATTATAGGCACGTACATTTCGTATATAGTATAGGGGAATTTTAGTTTTCCGAGTGTAACTCGTTCGCAGACCAACGTGATGACCATCGCCGCGTGCATTACACACATTGTATGTATACTTACCACGCGTCAATCGCCCTTTTCCGTTTGTTACAACTCCATAACCGCGATGTCATGTCTTCTTTCGGGAGGGTGAATAATATGTACGCCGCGGCTCCGCGAACATTACATACTATTATAATAATACTTTCATAACAATACGCATATCTAATAATAATATAAAGGGGTGTAATATATTTCTACAATATTATTTACCGTTTGTTTCCCGGTCGTTTCAAATGCAAATATGTACACAATAATATTGTTTAATGAAAAAATAAAAAAACAACAACAACAACAACAACAAGGTATAGACAGGTATTACAAAGCACTACTCCCCGTTTAATTACGCTAAGAGCTATGTAGCATTTAGTACAATATTTCGGACCTACCCGGCGATATACCTACGCGTATTTTATTTCAAGAAACAGTAATGCGATATAATAATATTATGCATGATGGTGTGTATACCTACACATCGCACTGTCGTGAGAGTGTACAATATGGAAATGCGTATATTATGTACACAATACTGCAGTGTTATATACAGCGCACACGGTGCGGCGGGTACTTGTGTGAAGAAAAAAATAAAATATAGATAATAAACCGTTTCTAAACCGACTTAGACTCTTATCAAAGCCGTACGATCGCCATCGCCCGAAGCATCGACCGTGACTTCAAAAACATCGTTTCCAAACGGGCCGCGCAAACAATTTTCCCGCTCGAACTTTATTTTTTGGTATTTTATACATTTTTTGTTGTCGTTTTAATTCGCCGGCGAACGCTCTGCAGACGGCTATAAACTTCGAATTCGTTTTCCCCGATTAATGTTTTCCGTTAACGTATAACTTTTTGACAGGTAGTCAATTTGCATGTTTTAGTACATTAATACAAAGTAAAGCATCGTTGAATTACATGCTGCGCGACTGTGTCATTCTACTGAGTGAAAAATAAATTACACTTTTTACGTTATTTTATATATTTTCATATAAAACATAACTTCATACATTAAACACAAAGTGTATAAAGTTTAATTTTTTTTTTTTTGCTCGATGATAAACTTCAAAGCATGACTCTGCGCAGTAACTAGCTGTATCAAAAATAGTATATTATAGAGCAAATGAAGGATTTTGTTTGAGGTAAAAAGTGAAATAACTTGTTAAATCTTGTCATTAATATAATATGAAAAATAGTTAGTTATTTATTAAATTTTTCTTCTATTCTTATTTGTCATTTAATTTTAGAGTCACTTAACTTTTATATTAATGCTTAAACAATCTAAAACAAATACTATAGTCAATTAATTGGTCCATAAGATGCACGTATGACATTTTTATATATTTTTGATACATAACATTAAATAAAATTAGATCCAGGTGAACAATGTGCATGCATACATCAATTTAAAGAGCATTATACTTTAATATATGTATAAATGTAAAATGGGCCATAATATACAAAATGAATACAAGTTAATAAAAATATCACATGTGTACTAGGATTTTTTTTTTTAATTTAAACTCAACGTTTATTATCATTTAAAATTATTTTTTCAAGTTTAATTTAAGTTTATTCCGTTAATAAACGACCAAGAACTCATTAATTTGGTCTTGAAAAGATGCCAAGTATCATTTTGTAGTACAAATTTTTTTTGTTAACTATTCTTATTATCTTTGAGTAGTTTAAAAAAAAATCTGAAAATATTATATTAACATTCCGGAAGTACTGACGATTAATTTAAAAAATATTACAAAAATAAATAATATATTTAGTTTCTCTTACCCGGGAGATAATTACGGGTAGATCATATTAATAGTGGTGTAATAACTCTATTTGGCTGCTCGTCATACTGTTTTCTACGATTAATGATTTCACAGACTTAAAAAAAAATGAGACTTGTACCTATACTCATTTTCAGAAAGCACGAGATGTAATAAAAAAAAAAAACCCAAAAATAATTATACTGAATGTTATTTATTATAATTACTTCGATAATTTAACAATCTCCGTAACCAGAAAAATTACAGTAATTCTCTAATTTTTAAACAATACTGCAGTATAGGTAATTAGATTACAATCTTCGAACAGGTTTTAAATGGTCATAGACCCAATTTACAACCACCACCCTACTTAAACCTCACGTTTGTGATTTCTATACAGCCATATACTTATAAAAAAAATATTGGTATTATGTCCTATTAGCTGTTTTTAGATACAGATGCAGTGATGCCATATCAAATCTATAATATAGTTGTACTAATATAGTTTTAATTATATTATAGTAAATCTAAGCACTATTTCATTTCGAATAACTGTTATAATATAATATGACGTATACGTTTTCAAAACGTCCGACTGTTTTGTCAGTTGTAATATTATTGACCTATTATTGTTACTAGCTATACATTTAAACCGTAACTCACATCTCGGAATACGTGAAATATCTTCGGTTCATAGTTGTCTGCACAGTATACTCACGAGTGCTCTTCTTCATAACATCCCGGCCTTTCCCCATCCATATTGTCAATTATTGTCATGTCTCTTCGATTGATTCCTTGCTCGTTCCACATATTTTGTCATATTTTGTCAATATGTGTTTTGGACCTTCTGGTGTGCTCTCATGCACTATAATAATAATATGTACTAAAGTTCCTGCTTTCCTCCGCGCGTGTCCAGCAGCCTATCGAAGTCGGGTGATATTCATGTAGCCTTATATACTTTATAACACAACATAAATAAATATAAAATGTGATAATAATATCGTGTCGTGATATTATTTTCATTTTCAACCCGTTATGATATCCCGAAGCGGGACATTCGCAGTGGCAATATTAATATTATTATTTGGATCGGTATATTATATAATCGCGGTTATTTTACTATTTAGACTATTGGTATAGTCGCAGCAACAATATTTGTGTGTGCGTCGCGCGTGTGTGTGACGTGTTTGGGCGAGCTCAAGGGTCTCGTAAGATTGTCAGTATAGCGGTTGGCGTGTGTTTTATGACGTTATACCGACCCCGCTGGCACAACTGTACCGGTCTTAACGATGTTTGGTCGAAAGCGCTCATCAGCCATATTATATGCGCGCGTCGTCATTAGGCCTATTGCCTATTACTGTATAATAATAATATTATGTGTTTATGCGTACGCGCACGCATATATATACGACCGCACTATTATTACACAGAGTGTATCGGGAAAAACGCGTTCAATTAAATTTATTGTTTTTTTTTTGTTTTTTTACACAGTTAAATTCTCCACCTTTATCGCGAGCAGGACTAAGAACGCAGCTCGTTTCGGCTGTTGTCTGCGCGATACACACAACGGAATCGATAGCTTTTTATTCTCCGCAGTATACAAACCCGCACCATTAAAGCATTGGCCACAAACGCACACGCAGATCGAAATGACAATATTATCGTAAAACCGTCCACGTGTAGCATACATCTCGAGACGAGTAAACTTTACGCGTGAATCCTTCTCAGATATTATTATATCGATGCGCGTAGGACGGTACCTGACCGCAGTTTGGTTTTATGTCTTTCACAAGAGCGTATATACAAAGTCACGTTATTATATATTATTATGCGATCGAGATTTACAGAGCGTAGTCGAAGTCTTTATGAAGCACCTACGCAGAGAACTCATATTATACGATATATAGTATAATTGGCTCTTAATTATTACTAAAATATACATCATCGATGAAATAAAATAATATTATACAGACATAAAAGTATTTCTATATCCGACCATCGTCAATATACAGTGGCACATCTGAAGTTCGACCGACAATAGTGTATGATTAAAAAATACAATTCATGATGTGGAGAGCTCCTCGCCACACTCAACGACTTATACATTTTTGGAACTTTTAGAATTGTGATATTCGTTTTTATTTTATTCAATATACTAATTAGAAAACTTAAGTATTAGAAAGTATATTATGTTTATCAATAAATTAAAAAAAACAAATTCCAACTCCTCCCCGTGGCAGTAGGCCGTTCCAGCTTAAAATATTTGGGTAGGTCCATTGTGATGCTGTGGACAGTAGACAATGTTGGCTCATGATACAATTTTTATCTTTTGGTCGCCATTACTTTCCATAATAAAATCTATTTATTTATTTTTTATTATTATTTTAACACGCGTTGCACGAACAATAGTCACTCAAATAGTCGGATAGATATTTCAACATTTTCAAAAAATATTATATTTTTTCCTAATTATTAATTACATTGGTTATTGCAGACAACATTATTGCAGTTTCCTACCTATTATTGATTAAATTCTATACACATTTTCATCACATAAGAATAAAACGTAACTATAATCATTATTCTTTTTAGATTTTTTAATTATAACAACTTTAAACAATTTAATAAAACTTATAATATTTTAAAACGATAAAATATTAAGTAGTTTTTAGATAACAGAATAGATAATATGCGGCTATATTTTATTTTTACAAACTCGTTATCCCACAATTAGGATTATATCTTATCTGTGGTCTACTAATTTTCTTTCAATTAATAACATTGCTGAACAGTGAAGACGAGCATTGAGTGTTGATCTCAAGGATGTGTTATGATTCTCCGCATTGCTGAACAATTTCTCTCCCCTACTGTACTTGATATTTCCGTATTTTAATTATACCAGAACTCTAGTATTTTTTTATATTTCATATATTCCTAAGCATGTAAGTTCTTTACAGTCATAAAAATCATCTAACGCATTGTTCAATATTGTTTTTACTAATATTTTACTAAGATGTATAATTTGTTCTAATGCGGTCTATAATATTATATTCTCCAAAATATAACGCAATCATATATGACACTCCTAGGTACCACATATTATATTAGTTGTGACTTGTAACCATACACTATAGAGTATATAGATAGTCGGGCTACCCTGTTAACACACCACTAGCCCAAGAGAAGGAATCCATACATCATCCCCTTTCGAATACGCACTACTGCGTCAACGGAATACCGACCGCATAACGGTGAAAAGTGTTTTACTTTAAGACGTCGATGCCAAACGTGTCAATTATTAGGCGGTTCATTGAACGGACCGAAATAAATGCAGCAGTAATCTAGGGGTTTAAGCACTCGTAGCCAAACCCCCGTGGCCGCCCCCGCACGGTGTTCGTAAATAATATGCTAGCTGCGGTACATATTATTATATACGCGGTAAACCGCTATATTATATTATATTATTCTAGAAGCTCTTATATACCCGGGAAGTGAACTCCCTCGGAAGGATGGCCATTTGCCGCAATAATATATCGTCGTAAAAAGACGCCGAACTTCGAACAATCGTATATGTATATACAGAGGGATTATATATATACTGCAGAACGTGCAGCAGTCATTTCCGACGAACGTTTTGAGAAAAAAACATATAATATAATATTCCCGATTGCGGTCTCAGGCATACGACGACGGTTTGGGCGTAGGTCGTCGTCGTCGTCGTACAGTCGTGGTAGGTAGTAGGTACCTATATACACAACGTGCGACCAAAGCCGCAGCTCCTCCGGGCGGAAAGCGTTTGCCCGCACATCTGATTGATTTTTTTTTTTCAAAGATCTTCTTTTACTTTAGTTTGCGTATACGCACATACAATGTACATTATTAACACTCGGGTGACACTCTAGCCATGACTGGAGTCGACACAACGTATCCACGCAAACGCGCGCGCGTGTGTGTGTGTGTGTGTATTATGTACGATACGTCACATGCACTTGTGTGTGTGTGTGTAGCCTCGAGCATAGCGGCATGAACGTGGGCGAAGAATGTTTTCGCGTACGATAGTCGATAATAATATTATGTTACAAACATCGCACTGCTACTTTCCTCCACGAGTGTTGTACCTATATTATAATATTTTATGCACACAAACGACCCGCTACAAACGACGTTATTAAAATCATGTACTAATAAAATGAATATAAATCACGCGCGCGCGTACCACCGCCTCCCGCCGGTACACAGTGTAAAATACTGTGAATTTATCGTTTTCCCGGCAGGACGAAACCGTTTATTATCATTTATATTATTATTACTACTATAATATTGTTGGTTACAGACTTACAGAATTAAAATAATTACCCCCCCCCCCCAACCATCAACCCACACACGGCGATTTGTAGTGATTGTCCACAGTGGACGGCGTGCCAGCGTGGCACGACAACGCGTCCGGAAGTCTCCGTCGCCCGCCGAAACGGAGTTGTTAAAATATTATAATAATATTACATTGTTTTACACGCGTCGTGCGAATTTTATACGTTTGTGAAAATCCTACGAACATTTTACGAACGACATTATTTTTCCGAGAGAAACTTACTAATGCGACCGTATCGTTTTTTTTTCCTCTTCTCTACCGCGCAATGAAATATTACTTAAGGTATACGTATGATTATAAAAAGTCGTCGAACGTTATCTGTAAAAAGAAAAATATTATACCGGTATACTATTATTATATAGGGATTTTATAATTCGAATTGACAAGAAACAAGTACTTGACCTATATGATGGTTTTTTTTTTATGATAGCGTGATGTCATGATACATAATTTACGTGTTATCGCGGTTACGTTAATATAATATCGCATGATTAATAATAGTACCGACCGATTAGAGTTCACGTTCAAAGTAAATAATAACGCTGTTGACTATAATATAACCAATAATACCACAAACCAATTAGGTTTATAAGAACAAATTGCAAATTAAAATAATATTATGCTATACAATACCTATGCTGCTGCGCGGAGTAACAATAGTACAATTATTATTATTCAATGATGAATTTTATTTTGGCGATAATGATTTTAAACAAACACAATATAAAACAATTCATTTCTAATCGTAATACTCGGTCGTATAATTAAAACGCCCATAATAATAATAAATAATTGTCGGTAATTAGTGAACGAAACTCGAAGCGACTGCGTTGAAAAACCACGTCCGCAAATAATTGCCAACAGTCACACTATAAACTTTTACGTTTCACGTTATTATTATTATTGTTGTTATTATTATTTATTTTATTATGCCTAACCAGGCGCGTTATATTATTATTATTATTATTATTATTATGTCTTCAGGTTAAAACATCGACGGCAAATCACGGTTCAATTAATGCCGTGATTTTTTTTTCTATTCTTAGAATAAATTAGCATGGAAAAATTCTAGTAAATGATTACTGTTGTTGCACAGCAATATCGCCGACAAACTACTTTTTAACAGCGTTCTCGGTAACCGCGTGTTTCAGAATAACAATTATTTTGCGATAACAATATCAACGACTACACACTGCAAACAAACACATTATCAAACGATTTTTTAGCTGGTGTGCGAACGATATTATGACCGATTTCATAACATAACGTAATTCATTTTTTACTGGAATCGCTGCTATGACAAGACGGTTACCGGGTTACGGCTCCTCAATGCGAGAAAGACCATTTACTAAAAAACCATAAATGTAATAATATGTTCAAATGTGCTTCTGTACATATTATCGCCGTAGTAATAAATTAAAATATATAGATACCAAAACTGCAGCTATAGTAATATTTATTACGCCTTTATTCAAAAAATCAAAACCATTATTTTTTACACGATATTTTAAATTTTTAACAATTTATTAATTATCTTTTGTAAACAATATATTTTATGATATTCTATACTCTATATTAAATTATAATTGTCCATTTTTCTAGCCAGGTTTTGATAATTTTCTAGTAAAACGACATCCGCTATTCCGCTCAGAATTTATGCAGTTCAAGAGACTCGAAGTGTAATAAAATTATAAGAACATGGCTTATTGTTGTTTTAAAAATGTATAATAAAGACACCCCCACTCGACTAATATCATCGGCACATTTTATCATTATTATTATTAAATCCTCGACGAGCAAGCATACACGTGTGCAATAGTTTAAAACGGACCAGAGAAAAAAAAACGTAATCACACAATAAGACAGGCCTATGTGGTTATGCGCGTAATTAATATACGATTCCGTTGTACTTATATGACGTATCATTCGTATAGGGAACAAAATAGATTTCATTAGTTTCACGTTTGATGATGTGTGATTTCAGTTTTGTCTACTGATCACGTCGTATAATACCTATATTCGTATCAGAGTATTCGGATGTAGTTTATAAATTTTGATTTCGATTTTTTATCTACTCCGAAGCATCGAATAACACAAGACCCCTCTCCCCCCCACCCCACCACCCACACACCGCCATCGAGGTCGGTGTATCGGATTCGGGCATTCGAACTGGGCCGATGAAGTGATTCAATATATGATCATTGATCAATAACAATCAATGACGATACGAGCCGGTATTATGTCTGTATAGTGCACGCGGTTATCCCGAAGCCATTCACAACAAAGTTCAGACAGACGTCTCTGAAAGTTAATTTTACCACGTAACGTACGGGGCTTGACTGCAGCACGAGTACGATATAATATTATTATTCAACACACGTTTCGGGCGATTTGATGGAATCCAACAGAATCGCTCGTAAAACCGATTTTTGCCCCATTTTACATTATAATTATTATAATAACAATAATAATCATTAATTTTACGATGGTAATGTTATTACATTAGTCATTTTACAATATTCCTATATTAATTGCGTATATTATATTAGCGTCGTTAGAGATTAAAACGAAAACGATAAGCAAAGACCTTTATATCGCGAGCCGGTTCAATTACAAAAATCCGTAGTAGACGAAAATAACTTTTATTGCGCGTCGACCCGTCAAGAGCCTGCAATACATATTATATTATTATAAATCGCACGTATATCTAACCTAAAAAACACACACACGCACCTCCATAACATTATAAGTCCGCGCTGAACTCGGTGAGTATACAAGCACAGACCGGGAAAAGTATGGCAACGAGTGGCGAACAACGTGTAAACACACATACACACAAATACACGCGAACGTGTAGTAAACAAGCCGAATGGCCGAGAAGAGGGCGATGGGGGGGGGGACGAAAGTTTTTATTTCAATTTTTTTTTTCATCTGCCGTTCCGCCTTTGGCGATGGGGGGAACAGGCGAGGTTAGCTTGCCGATAACCAGAGTTTATTACACCGCCGCCGCCGACTGATAACACTTTTAACACGCGTTCTACGACGCCCACTAGGTGATTGATTTTTTTCACAACATTTTACGCGCCGGTTCGAGTCTTCGAGTTATACCGCGGCCACAGGTCTTGCCGATTGTAGGTATACCACTGTATTATAATATACTCCTGTAGGAGGAAGCGGTATAGGCAGGTATAATATAGCTGGTACCTACTGTACGGTCACAATGTGTTATAACACCGTCGGCGAAACGGTTTGTATACGGAGAACCGGGTCAAATGGTTCGTACTCGTGCTAGCTATATATATATATATACATTATCTATATAAGTACATAACTATTATATTATATGTACCTACGTTTCGCCGGGATCGAGATAAAACACAAACACTTCATGACGTGTAGGTATATATTAATATTGTGTGTTACGCACGAGGAGAAACATAAGAAACGTCGTGGAATGGGTGGAAAGAGATAGTGAGAGGGTTGATATGATGAATATAATAACTCTCGTGCGATCGACCACACTTCTATCCGTTCAATATAATATATTACCAAACTTTCAATGAGACATTTTTGTGAGTACAACATTTCGAAAATAATCTTCAATATTATTATATCTTTTAAACTGTATTTTCACTCAATTTATAAACAACGTAATCTTAACCATACAGTTTACCTACAGTTTCAATAGAAATAAAATATAACATTGGTAAAATCCGCCTACAGAAACAAATAAAAATACACGTACCTATTAACGTATTAACAATGAAAAATTCAAATTGACTTAATCACAAAAAATAATTAAATATTTTTACAAAGTCTACCGAGAATGATATTTTTATCACGTCTTAATATCCAGCTTTAGTTATATTTGGCTTCTAAATGTCTATTTATCTTTGAGTGTATGTTTATTACTTTATTTTTGAATCACAGATAAATATCGATGAACTCGTTTTTATAAAAATGAAACGTTCACTTAAACTCAACACTTAGTTTATTTTTTGATTGTATATAATTTGGCCAGAATATAGTTATAAACAACAGTTTGGAAGCCAAGATCCTATATACTAAACCATTAAAGAACGTTGGCCGGTCAGTTGAAAGATCAAATTTGTCTTAAGTGCAAGACCAAAGCGCAGCTATGGTTGTAAGTCAGAAAAAACAATTAGTAAAGTCAAAAGTAATTTTTACAGGAATAATTTAACATCAGACACCTAAAAAAAAATCGTATTTCAACGATTTATTATTAAATTCAAATTTATCATATAGGTGCACATAATATAATATTACAATGTGACTTACTGAATGACGATGTGCACTGTGCACATATTTGAACGGTTACCTACTTCCCCCCCCCATTTTTTTTTACGAGTTTTTGGATTCCTTCGCCTCGTTAGCGGCATTACGTCATATTTCTGTAGTCGTGTGTCGGCACAAAAGTGTGTTTCTACCCTCGTTTTATACACGTGGTCCCATCCGGCTACCGATAAAGACCGTAATCGTTATCGTATCGTAATCATTAGTTGTTATTTTAATGGTCGTGTGTTCTCGTTTTGGTGTAGAAACCTATATAGTGTTTTACTCACAAAAAATTGATAAGTACTTCAAAAGAAACAAACTGCAGTCGTCACCGCGAGGTATGCGTAAATTAATTCGAATATCCTCGTTCAGACTTGCAGTGTTAACCGGATTTATGGGTTCTTAGTACTTCTTACTAATTGTAATACTGTTTTCGTGACGGAAATTACAAAAATTATGAATGTTTCATATTTTCTAACTCATAATAGTGTACTTATTTTTAAATTCACGAAATCTTGGCGTAGAAAACCAAATCTAGATTTCATATGAATGTCGTGCGCTATATTCATATCATCACACATTGGCACTATTTCATGACGTCTACATAATAATATCGACGTCTATAAAACACACCAAACGCCAGTGGCGTGGTGAACAATTTTAATGAAAGGAGCAAAATATATTTTCACACCATCGTTAATGGTGTACAAATCGACAATTATTAAAACCTATAATAATAACTTAGATTATCAAAACGGATAACTCGACAGGTACAGTATATAGCTATGCTTTATATTTACCTAAAAGTAAATATTTTTATACTTTTATATTTGTAGGTATAATTTTGTTAAGTTGGTTTCAAATAACTACTTTAAAAAGTAGTGAACCAGCGATCTAACCCAAACAGTGCTAACAAAAGTGAGTAAAAAAAAATGAATTATGACAGGAATTGTAATTACTATCATACTTTTTTATTGACATTAAAAATTATTTTTATAAATATTATTAGGTATTCATTTATACATTTTAGTATTTTATACAACTTATATATTTTTTTAATATTTTTTTATAATATGTATAACATAAAGACTTATATGTAATTATTATCATTATTTATTTGTAACCTACTACTATATTTAAAAATAACTAACAAAAATTATTTTTTCTATATAAAGACTTATAATTATTATTTAATAATATTTTTTTGGTCGAAAAGTGAATTGACCGAAAAGGGAAGAGTACGTTTTTGGTCAAAAAGGGAATCGATCTTTTTCAAAATTTGGTCGAAAAGTGAATCGGCCGAAAAGGGAAGGGTACGTTTTTAGTTGAAAAGTGTATAGCCCACACAAATATGTACCATAATACTATATTTATATAAATTTAGTTTTATCTGAATTTGTAATGATGTATGCATATATATTTAAAAGTTTAAAACTAAACATTTAGAAACATTTTACACGACATTTCGGTATGAAGTGAAATGACAAATAAATTTATACCAATAATACAGTTTTATTTACACTACAAATAAAAGAATATAAACATTTTAATTAAATATAATTTATAGCAATATATTTAATCATCACACATCTTGTGTAAAAAATAAAACATAGATATAAGCCCATAGCTTATAACATAATTAACGTGTGTAAAGGTACTTTCTAGTTTCCACACAATATACACAAACGATATATTTTACTCATCAACCACCACCTTCCCCCCAAAAAAATCAATGGAGCTGCGACTCAAAAAAAAAACTGGCTCGCCACACCACTGTGGCATTACACGCCCACTTCTATTCGCGATTCCGACTACCATAATATAAGCACGCGTATCCTTATCAATAATACATAATAATAATATAATAAATTTCAGTCCGTATACTATACACACACGCACATTAACGTGCAAAGAATATCGGCGAAATCTCGAGTCACCGACACCTCGGCGGTCAAGCTCGCCTTCGCACACGAGTGTGTGATGTGCCGTAAGTCGAAGTGCGTTATATATTATATTATTATAAAATAATATTATGCATTTCGTGACCGACCTGCAGCGGGTTACGACGACTCTTCCGACCGAATCGGGATCTCATACTACCTAGGTATATACTGACTGCATAATAATACGGTATAATATTATTGTATTATATTAATACGCGACCATCGCTCGCGCTGTGAAGTGACGGTCCAAACTCGTGCGCCGCCGTACAGCTGCGGATGATGATGGCCACGACACGTATATAAAAATATATAATACAATATAATATACGCCGCCGATGCAGCAGGTCTATACGTCATTGGGGTGTGTGTGTGTGTGTGTGTGCGTGCATTCGTAATAACGTATAAGTGTATAATATTATAAAGCCGACGATCGTACGGGTCGATATTGTGTTATAATGTCGTAAAAAAAATGCACATCACACGCGTCACGACGCACGCACGCCGACGACTTCCTACAGTACCGCCGAGTCGTAGGCACGTTCGTCGTTCGGATGGACTATGGATTATTGTCGTGAGGCACAACTTACTATGACCGTCATTATTATTGTATACTTTTATTAATATACAATACAGTGCATTACGATATCAAAATATAAAACGTTACGACTGACACGGACAATATATTATTATACGGCCGTCGACGACCAGACCAAGCGGCGCACACGATAATGTGCAACACGCGTCCGACTGCAGCACGCGTTCCTTGTGCACTGCAACTATCGGCTGCGTCCGTGCGCGATGTGTCGTACATTATATTATGTGGATGTCATATTGACATATTATAATATGATATCAGTATAGAACGAGTCGATGACTTTAACGAGACGAAAACCGTCCGCGAGATCTGTATATGACCGCGGTATATGTTATTATAACGTGCGCGCGTGTACATTATATATATATTATTATTATCGTGGTTCCGGTGTTCGCGCACAATCTATTATATTATGTAAGTTTATACGCCTCTGGCCGCGTAAATGTTTTTAAATCGCTGTTCATTTGCGTCTTGTCTGCCGGGGTCGCGCGTCTCCCCGCAGTCGCACATTATCCCGGCACTCGCCGCGTTAATGACAACCGCCCCGGACCATCATCATGACGTATACCTGCCTATATGATATAACGCACAACCGTAATCGAATTTATTATCAAATGCGTAAATTGTACACGCATTTCCCCCGCGGCAGTCGACGGCGACCGAATTTGGATTCAATTATGCTTATTGTATACACTACACATATAGGAATACGATACCTTATCGCACAGTCTATATGCGTCTTGTATTCTCATATAATAACATGCTTTTCCCCGCGCTGAGTGAATCGAGAATCCAAAAAATAATTATCAATTTTCAGTCCAAAAAACGAATCTTATTCGATACGTTGTTCGTACATTATAATAATTAATAATACGCGTGTCGGAATGATAACGATTTATATTACGGTGTACGGATACCCGCGAGGCTATACCAAAAACGTAGACATCGTTGCATATGCGTGTAATATGAGCATATCGTCGAGCATCGTGTTACTACGTAGTACCTAATACACAACAGTAAACGGTGCGGTATTGTCCGACAAAAAAATATTATGAAATGTGATTAGTGAAATCGGATCGTGGCTACTGCATTTTCGTTTTATTATGCAGTATAACGTGTGTGCGTGTAGTAAGAAAAAGGTTTTTATCGCAAAACACAAGGAAATTATAAAAATGTTATTGAGTAAGCACCCCATACGTAGATAGTATGTACATAATATTATATAGGTCGTAGTTAAATATGTTATAATAATATTATTATTGGGACCACATATACTTATATGCATAATATATTATATATATATATAAAACTTATACGTATATGATCTCGTTACCAGATTGTCGACACTAACCATGCACAACGTGGGATAGCTGGTCCAGTCGTATATATAGTTCAATAGTTGGTCGGCCGGCCCTCCCCTGAGTGTGTGCGCGTGTGCGCGTGTGCGCGTGAGTGCGTGTGCTCGTGCGTGCGTGTATTACGACCGTCTTCACGTACGTGCGCGAGTGCGTCAGTGCGCACCGTATACGAGAATATAGTAGTGTATATGCCTACCTGCAGTTACACCCGACCCGGGGCGACAACCGAAAATAAATTACACTCGATGTACGAGTTATGATAAGAACTCTCGTTGCCGCCGGAGCGCAGAGACCCCTTGATAAATTATAACAACGATAGCCGCCGTTATTGTCGGACGGCACACACACACACTTATACAGATGACGAACATCTGTCCAGCGCCGACGAACGGACGGACGAAGGGGAGGAAAAAAAACCGAGCAGGAGTTATAGTCCTATACATATAATAATAATACGTAGTGTGTTTCGTCGGAAACAGCCGGTGTGTGATGTGTGAGTGTGTGTACGCATTCCTCGGCTGCCGCCCACTACCGAAATATTCGTCCTCGACATCTCTTCCAAAAGTGCATGTATATAGATTATAGGTATACATCAAATGTATATGCGCGTGTGTCTAATAAAGGCAATCGGGGGTTGAGGGGTGTGGTGTATCGTGTATCGTGTAGCCGATTTCATAATTTACGACAGAGAGAGACAGAGAGAGAAACCATAGGGGAAAATTCACACGTTATTGCTGCTGCCATCGCATTGCATTAGTATAATAGTGGGAAATAATGACACGTTTTCCTGACACTATAATCGCACTGGACGCTGCCCGCAGTATACGCACACCGTCACATAGACTTACGAACGAAATAATTAATAAAATAAAATATATATATAGGTATGTATGTATATATGTACAAATATAATGTATAATAATATTATACGCATTGAAATGTCTGTGTTTTCGTCCATTTCCTTTCACCGAGTCCACGGTTCTACCACCGTCGCCACGTATACACACACCCCTAACCATAATCACCGGTAATTATCGGTACACGCACGTAGATGCAATTTCGTTTTTCGAACACCGTACACCGATACGATATTACGATATGATTATAATAATAATAATAATATAATGTGTGTATTACAATCGCGGGCACTGCGGTAAAGCGACAATATTATTTCACACGACCCATAAATAATACGGCAGTATCATATACTATACGTATAGCATGTATACGTCATATCGCATATAGGTACTATAGAAAACCGTGAGGGAGTGTAGGCAGGGAGAGCCGGAGAGGCAACGCATCTCGAGTGATTTTGTATCAATAGTATATATTTTAAGCTTGTAAAAATTAATTTATTGATCCGTGTAATAGGATTAAGAAACAAAAATACTACCTTTAGTGCATCAGTTGTATCCCATGAAGAAAAATCAATAGGTTCATCTAATGTCTTGTATATCAAGTATCATATTATAATACATTAGTATCACTATGTATCTTAAGTAACTTCTATCTATTATATTATATCTAACCCAATAGTATGCCTCTATAGCTATAACCTCGAGATACAGTTTTAGAGTATCTTGCTTATCCCTAGAAGGTCACAAGGTATAATACAATATATTGTGAACTTCTGTATTTTCATATTTTTACTGCTTCTTTAATTTGATTTTAACAAGAGCAACAAGAGCAGTAATGCAAATTTTTATTATTTTTCCCAGTAAAGTTGTAATGCATACTCACACCGCCGTATTGGAATCACTATGAAGACATTTTTTTAAAACTATTATTAAAAATATAAATTACGTTTAAAACCTGTATAGTAATACAATAATCATATCAAATCGTGGAGATCCATAAATAAAAAATGATAATATGTAAGATATACAATTTGTTTTATAAAAATCTAAATTGAATACAAAGTTTGACTTTGTATATTTAAGAAAAATTGCGTGTTTCAAAATTTGTTAACATATAAAAGAATTTTTGCATCTTACAATTTTTATAAATGCAATATTGTCAGTCAATATCATGTTTGAATAACATTTTAGGAAAAACTTTCCCAAAATGAATTATTTTTATTGATTTATAATCGAAGTTGTTAACAACAACCTTAATGATACTATTTATTATTTAGATTTTGTTTTAAAATAATTAAAAATCGGTTTGTATATCACGGCAATCGTTATTTCATATCATAATCAATCCGACTAGCAGAGTCGTGTAACTAGAAAGTATCTAACTATTTATATACTATTTACCTTTTTGCTTTAACTGAGTCTTTTTATTTTGTTAGAAAATGCCTAAAATACCAAATAATATTGGCATTAATCAATTAAACATTCGAGCAAGGTTAGATTAGGCAATGATTTATTTATAAATTATAAATTAGTAATGAATTTCAATTATTTTTGACGTTTATATATTTTTATATGTACTATTAGTTTTTTCAGATAAAAACAATTTTTTCTGCATATTTAAAATAATTTTGGTGCAATTAGTTCAGAGAACAACGATAAAGGAGGCTATCCAGTGATAATATACGAATATAATTACTAATTAGTATATAATATGTTTTTTTTTTATGGTGGGGATCAAGAAGATCACGATCCCAACGTATTTTGAGTCGGTCGTGACTATGGAGGTTATCAGGAAATATATTATAAGGAGTATTGACTTGAGGTTAGTGGATTTAAGAACATTTAAATATTTTATCTAAGTGGTTAATTAAATATAGTTTATAATTTAACTAACGAAACCTGGAAACAATTATTATGTAACAGACGACTTGTTTTTACTTAAAACAAACATATTATTATTATTACCTAACCGCGCAATTGCATTATACACAACTGGAAATATCAAATATTATTTTAAAATGCATGTGTTGCCTTAGGTATTAGTGGTATTACTAAGAAGTGAGTATAATATTGTTATAATAATATATCTCGACCATTATTCTCGTCGTCAATTGAAACGAACAATTAACAATACGTTTGTTGACAAATATTTCGTTCCAGGATCTTAATAAATAAAATTTAATATGCCGAGTACAGCAATAATATTGTTGGTGGCGTTCCTCCGAATCAGCCATATTTTAATCTTATAAAACTGAAAAAAATTAATGTTTATGTGTTTAGTATATATGATAATCGAAATTTAAGCTTGTCGGTATAATATCACGTCACATTGGTTTGAACAAACTTTTTTTTTCCTAAGTGTTAATGTGTAAAATACCGTCCAAACAAATGCGCCAACGTACGGTCCACGCGTACGTAGTATGCATATATTACGTTTTAATTTTAAACACAACAAATCATATTGTATATATGCCTAGTATGCACCGTACATAGGTTCCTTGACTATATAGCTGTCGTTTTTTATATTTTTTCCTTACGTCTTCACGCTTCACCGCCGTTATATGTTTTTGGTCGTCCCATGACGGCGACGACGACGACGACGGAGTATATTATTATTACAAATTTTATCAAAACGTAACAAAATCGACCACAAGCCGCAGTAACTATGAATTATGACTTGACATATTTAAACCTCATTATTAACACCGAACACGACTTTTGAGTTTTGATGACATCGCGACACAAATATAGTTAAAAGTGTCCCGAGTTAATTATTTATACACATGGAAGTCAAAGAAAAAAAAACCGAAACATGATAACTTTTTTAATATTATACGTATAATACAGGCCACATGGCATAATAATTACTATATTTACCTCGCATTTATCACCGTACCTATACCGTTTCGTACAATTGAACAAAAACGATAAAAACGTATACTATTTATTATAATTATGTATGCCTAATAAGAAAAAACAATATTGCGCACGATATTGGCTCGTATAATTGGTATGTATAATATTATATTTTTATAGTAACACTGCTATGTAGAAAGTCCGAAGTCGCATATTTTTATATTATTCTTTTTTTTTAAACTACGCATTAGCATAATATATTATATTATAATAATATGTAATATATTAATTATATATGTACATAGATTTATATTATAACGATATTCTTCTGAGTTGTATATATATATATACACATTTATTGTTATTCACTGTGTCACGAAAAATAAATTAACCTCGCCTCTTCGATAAAATTTGTATGAATTACAATATACGAGTGTATACGAGTGCTACTATATGTGAAAAGTGTTAATAATTGATTTACACGTTGAATATTTCATGCGCATATTAAATTATTATGTACATGCAATAAGCATATAATGTGAATAGTTTTCTCAACCTAAACCTACGATAGCATTATACATATTTTATAGACAGTGACATTTTATGAACGAGAAGAAGAGAGACAGATCGAGAGAGAGAAAAACGTATTATTATTAAAATATTAAATTTTTAGAGCAATTAGGTAATATAGCTTACAAAAAAAGGAAACCAACACTATTACGAATTTCAGGTTGATCATAAAAAGAAACACATAATAATTATAACTATAGCGTATAAGTGTATAACTATTTTATACTATGAATGTATTACTTATTACTAATCTAGTAATCAGAAAATAATGTATATAATACTTTGTCTATTATTGTGTATTAAAATCAAAACGTGCGATAAAATAACGTGCATTTCACCGCCAATTGCAAAATTTGAATTTTTTTGTATAAAACATTAGTGCGCTATTAATGTGAATTTGCGCGATTTTTTTCGAAATTTGTGCGATACCGGTTTAATATTGAATTCAAAATAACGAGGGGCTGTTAAAATATGCAGTCCGATTGTTTAGTCGGCGTTACGCCTAGGCGCGTTTAATGCGGATTGACAAAGGTTCCTTTGGAAACCACCTACTAAATTATTTCTCGTAAAACGGTTTTAATAATGATCGATATTTTATGGACGGCATTATTTATCAGGCAGCACGAAATAATGTCCAATGTGATTATTGGTTTAGTAATTTTGTTGAAATGGAAGAGATATAGGTTCTTTAAAAAATTAAAATCGTTACTTTTATAAGCGTTATCAAACCTTTAAAAAAAAATTAATGGTTTTATGTACCTTAATGTTTTGATATTTTTAATTTTTGTAATAAAACTTTTGAGGCACCTTGTATTACATTTTCAAGCTTATTAGCTGATAGACTAAAATTTGATCATATAGATAAATCGAATAAAAACCAAAAAAAAAGGTCAAACACTATCTATAAATAGTACGAAAAGAGCTTCCTTGAAGTCGAAGACTTTTTTGTTTTATAAAAAATGTCTGTAGACAAACACAATTTTTTTTTTAAAACACATAATAAATTTAATTGACTATAATAATTGTTTTTTGATTACTCAAATAAAACGAAAAAAAACGTTCGTAGACAATTATAAATGTATAATATAATATAATATACTATCGAAATGCTTACAAACACGTTTGTATATGGTGAAATAAATGATTGTGATTTTAGTAACCGTTTATGAATTTTTTTCTCACTGTTTTTTTAATAACTTATATTAAATAACACTGATAAAAATACGGCCGTTGTAAAAACTCGTGTTTAAATATTAAATTGATAATGTCGTAATAATAATTTATCTTCGAACTAAAGTATATGCATAAAATAAAAATACAGATCATAATGCGATTCAAAAAGTATTCCTATTATATTTTTATTTCTCCATACAAAGCAACAACACGAACTCGTCAATATTGAAAAAAACATCTTATCTATGAATCCACTCGTCGTAAATCAAATTATAATATAGTATTTTCGTTTCAATGTCATATCGTCTAAACATCCCGTGAACACGTTTTTGACCACTAATAATAATTATTCGCAGTAACTATTTCAGCCAGTGAGTTATGAAAACCAATACTTAACGACAGAACTACAAAAAGTACAAACACGTGTATCGTATAGGTACGACGTGTGTAGTTTGTGTTGTGGTTTAGATACAATTGAGCTATTACGATGTTGGTATAATATATTATGTATGTATAAAAACAAAATTATAATACCTAATTAAAATAATTATAGCGTGCGTTTGGATAGAAAAAAAATTACTATTGAAAATAATCATTGTCTAGTTAAAGGAAGATGCACACGCTATGATAACAAAAAATATACACAACAAAAAACTCCACACTAAATATTTAAGTACTCGACGCACACGGAATACAAATAAAATGCGTTGCTTAAACAAAAACGTTTATTAACAACCGGTATATATTATTAAAATATTTTACAGGTACTGCATTATAATCTTTTAAAAAAATCACGCCGAATAAACAACAATAATAGTAACGGGGTAATAATACCATCGATTGGTTTGTACACAGTGAAGTCGGAATAAGTGGGAGCGGGTCGGTGGGACATATTATACCCAACCTAGTAAAACATAGGAAGGGCCAACATATTATTTCGCCTCCCTTACCCCTCCCAAAAAAACAAAAAAATGTAAATACAACTTTATTGAATAGGTAACAAAAATTAATATTAAAATTAAATTGTAATTATTATTAATTATTAGTCCCTTTATGAATAAAAATATTTAATATTAAAATGTCTAATAAAAATAAATGTATTCGATTATTTCATAACATAACTGGTATTTTGTTTCAAAAATACAATCGTAAACAATTATGATTCTGTGATAGGTATAAGATAGTTAAAAAAGTGCATATGTAACAAGTAAACTATAATTGTGCTTTTAAATTATGTTTGTATCCAAGAATGTGCCGAATGGAAAAAAGTTTATTATTCTTAATCACAAACATACTATATTAATTGTATTTAGTGTATAGCGTATAGTGTTCAGCAAATTTTAAACGTCAAGCACCGTCTGAAGAGAAAAAAATTAATAACACACAAATAAGAACTGTGGTTTACAGTTTCATTAAAAATTTGAGTGCAAAATTGTTATTGTGCACATTATTTACTATTTCGTTACGGTTTTAATCGAATGATGCTTTTTTCGTTGATGATCTAATAAGGTTTATAATGTTTTTTTACACATACAATCTACAAATAATATGATCATAATAATTATAAATATAATATGACAACCAAGAAGAAAACATATCGTAACAAGAAAACTTGATTTGAGAAGCTGTCCACTGACAACACTGCAGATCATTATTTTTAAATTCATAATAAATTGATAACTATTGTCTAAGAAAGTGCAATATTTTGATTACTTCCACAGTATATTATAATTTATAACTGTAGCTACGTCAGACGCTCGATGCGAACAAACACGCAGACGCTAATAATATTAGTTGTTTTTTTTTTATCGAGATTAAAGGTATTGAGTATCAACAACTAGGTCATTAGCCTATGATTATATTTACATTGACATTAATTAAACATGATTATTCGCTTAACCATAGATTACAGCGTTGGATTTACAATCAAACAATTTTTTTTTAAGTTATTTACGTGGTAGCATAGTTATTTTATTTTAAATTTTTGTATCGATACCGATAGTTTTGAAAAATCTATTGATTAAGTGAGTGTGTGCTTCTTCCATAGTTGAAGGGTGGTTGATAATGATTCTTGCAGAGGAGAATAGCGGGCAATCTAGGACTATATGTGTTTTATTGTTAGGGGTTCATCATCACATATTGGCTGTAGTAGGGTTGTTCTTCGTGTTTATTTTTATTTATATATATAGGTACATATTGTGTTAGGTCGGTGTGTCGTCCGATTCGAGGTGATTCTGCTAGTTATAATGTTCGAGAAGTATTGGGCTAGGTATGCCATTTGTTTGTCTTATTATTTTATTTCTCTAAACTCATTGGTATTATAATTGAATATGTAATAATATTATTATATTTTACACAATTAAAAAAAAAAAAAACACAATCCGTCCGGGTGTTCGCACGTTTATAATAATTATTGATATTTTTTTCCCATTAAAAAAATAACGTTACGCTATAAAGGTACAAAGGAAAACGAATACTCTGATCGAAGACATATTATTATATAACGTGCTGTGAACACAAAACAACATGCTTATTGCCAATGATATACACACGTCGAGAATTCCAGATCGGAGAAAAAAGCCAGCGGCATCGACTGTACCTGCGTTCATCTTCCTATCGTAACATTTTCTTTGACGGCTGTCAAACAGAAGACTTTTATCGTCTATTGCGACGCTATAATACGATTTCGTGGTGGAAATATTCGTTTCAGTTATTTAACTGTATATAATATTATATAGGAACGCAATTGGACCCATATAAACGCTTATACGATATAGCGGTCGTCGTGACGGAGTTTTATTTTTCATTTTATTCGAGCTGCTTTTATACGCGACTTTTTAGACGGTTCTTTCGTCGCGAGTATGCTTTGCATTTTTCATATTTTGATACGAACAAAAGAAGCATTTTTATATTTGTACGTCTATATAGATCTTTTAACTGTTCATAGTTTTGTCATAGCCTATATATATAGGAATAATGGAATATGTATATTGTATATACTACCTACCTATGTTTGTTGACTGTTCGATTTATATTCATCAAAAAGCGAATAGATTTAAACTTGTATAGTATAATGTATACAAACCAAGAACTTATCATTCTATATGCAATATGTATAACACATATAGTAATATAATATGTACATTGTACATAATATTATGTATAACATTAATATTATATGCACCGCCGTATATTTTACGAATTTAAAATCATTATCATAAGTATCAAATATATTTAAAATGCTATCGAATATAAGTGATAACGGTTTCTAAAGCTGTTCTATATAGGTATACAACAATTTTTAATTTTTATATTATATTTCATCTACATTGTGATAGTACATAAAAAAAAAAAAATAATCGTTAATATTCTAGTAGGTAGAATTTCCTATCCAAGCTCGAAAAAACATATAGGAATCTATAATAAAATAATGCCCCAATCCCATAAGAACATAAATAAGCCACTGATTATAAGGAACGGCCTATATACTGTAATAATTTATTTTGATCGTCAGAGAAAATTGACAGATTAGATCGCTCGTTCTGGTCTACAATATTTCGGGTAGTTTGCTTCGAAATCATCAAATACATCGTACGAATAATACGTGACGGTACTAACAATAATTCTATCCAACGGATTAAGAATATTATAGATCATACGGGACGACGATCAAACGAGCATATTATAATACAGAGGACTCGCCATACAGAACAATATAAATAATAATATTATATGTAGTCCAATGCGGACGCTGCAGTCGTTTTTAAATGTACGAGTATTACACAGATGTACAGATTATAGGCGTAGTCGACGCTCTCTCCGTCCTTCGTATACACGCAGAGATTAAAGTAAAACAAATAGAATATTTATGTATAATATTAATAGACATACGTATTATCATCGATATCATTCACGACTGCGTGCCACGGTGGACAAAAATATCGTATCAAACCTACCGTTTGTTTGAAAACCAATATTTATAAATCGTTTACATCGATAACCGAAGAGATAAAACCCTGCCCAGCCAACACACGTCGATTGCCCACTCGTTACATGTTATATAATATATGTGTGCCACGTACGCATAACGTCGCCGGCAAACAAAAGTCGGCAGTGAGACCATAATCTAATTATATCGTGTGTACATGTCGTACAAGTATTTTCCGAAATGAGCACGAGATGAAATTCCTAAATTCTCATCGTTTGGTTTTGCTTTTTTATTCAGGCATTCCGGCTTGTACCTATATAGTGTATAACATTATTATTATTAGATGATATTTTATCGTAGGGGCGGGCATCGCATGCATTAGCTTCCTACCTAAATAATAAATCTCGTGTAAAAAAATGAACATAAAATACAAAACAATTTGACTCACATTAATTATAATCGAAATATCAAATATTTAAACGTAAAAATGAAATAATAATAATCGTGTATAATAGTTATATCCTCCTTATAAAACTAAGACTAGACTTCCAAATATCAAAACTGATTCTTAAAGATGTCTGGGGCTCCCCGAGAGACTCCAAGGACCATCATTAGAAAGAAACAATAAAGCAAACGATTGTATTACAAAGATTGTTGGATTAATTACCTATAAAATATTATAGTAACTAAAAGAAAAACTATAGCATTTGTCAGGTTATTATGACAGTTACATTAAATTATTATTACTATTTGCATTCCTACTATTTTTTTTTTTTATGGTAAAGCTATTATATTTAACGGACTTTGACTGTATATGATGATAATAATTACTTGTAAATTCAAATAATAACTGTTGTGCTATTGATTTATTTATTTATTTATTTTTATTTAAATAAGGCTTCAACTCCTGAGGTTATTAGCCTGTAATAGTTACAAAGTAGTAGTAATGGGGTATTGGTCTTAAAGATATGGGGGTACATTATGTTTAACAATAGAGGGAGTTTGTAGAATATATGTACATTTAATTATTTTTCTAAATTAGTTTTGCTAAGCCTATGTTTTTGAAAAAATTGTATATGTTTTTGGAGTTCTCTTCGCCAAGTGCTTGTTGCATTGTTAATGGGTTTCCAAGAATTTGTCTGGAGCTGGTGAACTTGGGGCATTCTAGTGTGATGTGTTTGATTGTCAGCGCTTTGTCACAGAGTTCGCAAGTCGGGCTGTCATCTTTTGTAATGAGGTGCAGGTGTGTTAGACGGGAGTGTCCAATCCGAGTTCTTGTGGTAACTACTTGTTCGTGCCTGGATGAGGGTGGGGAGTTTTCCATGGGTCGATTGATGTTTTAATTTCTTTAAGTTTATTTGTGTTTGAAGTCTTCTCCCCTATTGATTTATGTTTCCCAATATTGAAGTTAAGTTAACGTTCCTAGAAATAATTTCAAGGCTTCAGTGAATCTAGCGGGGAGCCTTATACAAGAAAACTCTCGGGAGCTCCTTTGCTATAAGTGATAGTTACCCTCATCACGGAACTATTTTTCTTACTTATTTTAGATTCTGAGATGAGCGAAAAATGTATTGATTTTACAATGTTGTTTTTTGGGAGGGAGGGGGGATCAGTCATCACTCATCACCTTTTGGGGCTAGGTTAGTGCTTAATTTTCTTCAATAGCATCTTTTCATTTAGAAAAATGAACCTTTTTGGTACTTTGTGGTTCAAAAGTAAAAAATTCTCAATAGTTTTCTAACGTAACAAAAAAAATAAAAAAAAATTAAGGAAAAACGAGAATTTTTTTGCAAAGAAAATTTAACCAATCGATTTTGTTTTTTGATGTAACACAAACAATAATAACCTTAGACACATATAATTTTCACCAAATGTCCATACAAGCATTTTCTATACACCATAAAATTGTCAATAAATCTTGACTTATTTTGAGCTATTACTAGATAAAAAAAATTTTCAGTTTTTTTTTTATTACTATTGCTGATAAAAAAAAATTAGTAAATAAAATAAATCATTTGCGCTTTCTCCTTATTGATCATTCTAGTTTTGTAGTCTATATCTTAGCAAAATATGTATCGTTCAAGCACCTACGCAAGCATTCTAACAGACTCAACGATTATCGAAGTTAACTGGAAACCTCAACAAAAGACGTTTTTAGATACGACGGTCCTCTCTATAGTGACTATATCCAGACGACTCATGTTTTATTATAATATATATTTTTGACGAATTTTAGTCGTGGTTCGAAGTGTTTTGGCCGTTTGAGAATATTGCACGCGATATTCGTACCGACCGTTAATGTAGACGATTCGTTTTACTTAACACATTTATTGTGAAAACGATAAATTAAAATAATTGAAACGGAACGCACTACCTACGTATATTATAACATATATAGGTGGTAATAACGTCTAATTTCGTTTAAACTCTTGCGCTGTAATAATTATTATACTGTAACGTCGTGCGTGCGTTCGTCTTTAAATGCACCGTGCCACCGTACCGAAAAATTACTTATTTTTAATACGCATAATATTATATAAAATATTATTATACGCTCGCGCTGAGTCGCCGCGATGCCGCTTAGCGAAATTTCGGTGTCGGTTTATTTCGACGCGATCGAAAATAATTTACAGAGACCCGTTTACAGAAAATCGTCAATTTATTCTCGTGAGGTTGCTCCGGAATCTGTGGGGTGGGGGGGGGGGTGTCGATGTCGAACGCGTTATTTTGACTCGTTCAAATCGATGCGGTTCCGTGTTAAGGAAAAGACAATATCACACGAAAGAAAACAAAAAAAATCCCAACGATTCGCCTCGAGTGGTATTTACCGCCGTAACTCGTAGTCGTACCGATACACCTCACGATATAGTAGGTACACAATAATACAATATTATTATAAAAATATCATACTGGTGGTGGAAATGAAATGTTTACCCACTTCAGTGCGCGCATAATACGATTCCGCGTTGTATTATAAATATTCGCCGCCTCCGTTCGAGAAATGTATCGGAAAATACGTTTTTAATTGTTTTATGTGAATCGTTTCGAACCGCTCACGCCTCCGCCGCCTGCTTGCGGTCCATTTAATCCGGCAAAGTTGGTCTGGAGTTTTTAATTTACGATTTACCGAAGGGATAAACATTGTATTATATATAAATAAAGTATAAGCGGAATATACTATATGCGCGCCCGTGTGTGTGTGTGCGTGTGAGTAGCAGGTGGTGGACGGGTGGTGGGCGGAATGCGAAAAACTAACATTGTTCCTAAGTTTTATTTTTTTCGCGAGCGCGCGACGACAACGAATTCGCCTACGGTTTGACGGACACAAGACGATTAACAATTATTATTGAAACGTTCCCGGAGCACGTATACCTATAGGTACCGATCGTTCGGTCGTTTCGTGCGCAGCATTCGTTCCGGGTATTTTTCGCTTCCCCTGCCGCTCGTCTTTTAACCACCCTTGGCCATGCGATAATTCGATTCGTTGGCAACCCGTTTCCTCTGATGAGGTGAGCCTACACAGTAATGTTATAGTATCAAGGCCGTAGCAAGCAAAAGACTTTTTTTTGGGCGGGGGGGGGGGGGTTAGAGTATAAAATATAAATATGTTATTTGAGTAGCACATTTTCAAACGTCAATAATCTTGGGAAACCATTTCGGGGGGGAGGGGGCGGGTGGAAAATGTCAATGTTTTTGTAGGTCCTTCAATTATTGACGGATCAGTGTAAACGACCAGTACAAAAATGCATTAAAAGTTATAAATTATAAATTATACTTGAAAATCATAGGATCCGTGAAAATTTTAAAAGTTACTTACCAAATGTGCTCTTTTCATATTACGTTAAACAATTTAATAAATATCAAATTCTTTTAGATTTAAATTATGATTCTTAATTATTTTCACATAAGTCATTTTTTTTCTAATTCAATTAGGAACTTATATAATATCATTATTCAATAGTGATATCTACGATTTACCGTCACATACAATTTGGACCATGTAATACCTAAACTTTTAATATGTACATTGTACATTGTACATTTAATACATTGTACAAATTATATTATACATTATGATTACACGAATGTAGATTTCAAAAATCAACTATGCATATAATACATTAATACTAAATGTTATTGCCATATTATTGTGCACGTCGGCTTGTCCGTCGTGAATCACGGTTTTTATGGCACTACGGCCACATAATAATATTATACTATTGCATTATACCTAGCTAGTAGTATAGTTCAATATACAAGCAGGCACCAAAGTATTGCTCGAAAGACTCGCGTCAAGTGTGCCAAATTTTGTACCAAGGTCACTTATTTTTTTGACATTTCGTCCACTTTTACCGCCAAACGAATAGCACACATGTTATATAATAATATACACATCATGCCAATATCGGTTAAGTGTCGTGTGCGCGAGACTGTCCTCCACCGCCGACCGAATCACCGCAGGAATGACATATACCTCTATACCAATGTGATTTCGATGATAATATTATAATTATTATTATAACTTATATAAGTAATAAAAACAATAGCTATTATAGTACTTCTAATCGGATGGCTAATATTATTACTATTCCCGCCTTTTGCGCAAGTAAACGACTGATGACGAATCTTTTACGATTTTAAAATAACGTAGCGTTATCGTTACCATCGGTCCGTTATACGTCATGTCATAATAATTAGAACGTGCCGGATCGATATCTGCAAACGGTTATATAGTAAACCGTAATAAAACAAATCTTTTTCGTCCGCGTCTATATAGTGCGAGCAGCATTATAATAATATAAAAAGTATATTATACTATATTATAATATAGGCACGTTCGATCCGCTCGGAAAGTAATTAATCAAGCAATTAGCGCTCGCGACGCTACTCGAATATTTCTCCGAGCGCGTTGGTTCAAAAATAAATGTTAAATATACGCCAAACGAATAAATGAATATTAAATTACGCAATTTTAAAGAAACGTGACGTGCGCCGAATGTACGTAGGCACCTACATAAAACACGTATACACACATGGGTAGGTACGCGGACTAAACGAAACGAAACGAATTGAAAATATCGAATAAAATTAATTTACTATTATTGTAATAATTAAAAGCAGACGCGAACGATGAACTTCACATTAATTGGTTTTTAAATACCAAATCATTGCATAAAACCGCACTGATTAATGCCGTATACCTATTAGTGGACGACTTTATGAAGTGTAGAGTTATAATTTATTTTCCGACAAACGTCAATTATTACTGTTATAAACATTAATTTACGAGTAAAAAATCTACCACCGCGGGTTCGAGCCGTATGCCCCTACGTATAATAATATAATGCACGACGCGTATATGATATACTACCCTCCTCCGCCTTGCACGCGGGAGCGGAAAATGAGAAATTAATTTTCTACATGCGTGGTTTCGAAAATGTCATTTACCCGCAAGAAAATTGCATTTATTTATATTATTATACTATTCCGACAAATTGAACGTTCGATTTAAAAACCCGTGAATAATCTAATCGTGTATATGGCTTCTAAGGGCGTATCGCGCCTATGAAAATATAATATACTTAGGTATGTGATATGAGGTTAGGTAGGCACACGCAGAGTTGAGTAACGTTTCGTGAACATACGTCGTGTGCACAACAAGCAGCTATACCACGTATACCGCAATAACAATATTGTTGTACGCGTTCAAAATTCGGCGGGGTACATATATTTGCACGAGGAATGAAATTTCGGACTTTCGAGATTCGATTTGAAAATCATTATAATATCGATATACGACAAATTATATTTATTATGAAATTGTACGTCGTCGTGTAGAGCTTATTATACGTATATACGGTCGTCGTCCACTCGTCCCCCGTACCCGTCTGTACCCGGAGCGTATAATAATAACAATAATAATATATAGACAAGCCACAATTGAATCCCAATTAATTTCAACCAAACCCAGTGCGTGTGTGACAATAAGTGTCTTGGTCGTAATTAAATTAAACTCTTCGCGTGTACAACTGCACCGTGTACACCTAATACAACAATATTATACTGTGGTACGTCTGTGCAATATAACATTATATTTTGTACGCGACGAGTCGATTGTTTCTGGCGGTTACAAATCGTTACAAATCGAAAATCGACTTGCTAGTCACACGCTGCAGCTACGGGAAAAACATACCTGACGTTTGAAATTTACTGTAATGATAATACAAATAATGCAATATTCAAATACGCGTCATAATATAGACGGACTTGGGTGAAAAAAAAAACTTGGCAAACGACCGCAAATTATTGATATACACTCTCGACGCGTTCGTCGTACGAAATTATCCGGTTAACAACGTAATAAACGTGCACGGAAAATTCGTTTGAAAGATCAACGAACTTCTATAATAATATGTCATTCGTATTACATATTATTATGCGTAATATATAGCTGTGGGGCAATAAACGCGTATTTACGATTGTTTTTCAGTGCGCGCCGTTTTACTTTTCCGTTAAAACGAAAATACACTGCAAATTTGTTTTGCCTTCGACGACTCGCACGCCGTCCGTCCGCATTTACACGTAAAATAATAAGTACGCAGTAAAACTATAGCGGGCAACCTAGGTTTTGAGTGCTATATAGATTGTAGCAAATAAAAAAAAATATAGACCCGCGCGCCTTGACATTTGACCGGATCTCTGTTTTAGTTGTACCGCGATTGAAAAATGAAATAAACATGATTAATAAATAGCTAATAATAAGATAATAATAATATTGCTATACCTCTATACGATACGCGAGTGCTCGGACCACCTTAATATTATTATTATTGTAACCCGACGATGTGAATTGATGAAAGTTGCGAACGAGATTTTCCCAACAAAAAAAAAGGGTAACTAAGACTAATGGTTATTTTATACTTTTTTTTCTACTGAGATGCGCCGAAAAATGTGTGCAAAATAATGATTTCATGCTCAACATTTTTTGGGGGAAAAAATTCTAGTACAAACTAGTGTGTGGGAATCACATTTATTTATCAAATAATTTCCGGTTTTAGAGGATAGTATAATATTATAAATTTAATACAGTATTGTGTTTCATTTATGCTAAATTAAAAATAAAAGCGCTAACCACATTTTGCCGACAAATAGATTCCACAAATGTTTACTGATATCGTCCATAAATTCTCATTAAATGTATATATTTTTTTTTTATTACTTCAAATATGCAAACAAAATATTCAAATATTTTTGACTCGTTCATAATATTATGTACAACAAAAATTACGATTATAATATGTTATTCGAGACGAGTAGGTATTACATCTATATATAGCGTTGTATGATATATAATATTTTACAAATGTTTATTGCGTTCATGTTTTTAAATTAAAGCATACAGTGTTGAATGTGCAAAAACTTTAATATTTGTCTGTAACACACATACATAGTGCACTTTGTACATATTCATCCTAATTGAATATCCATTACATACTACATTCGCCGTAGAAGTTTAATTAAGTTTTAGAAAATTAATATTTTAAAGTAAACACATGATATTATAATAATATTATATCATATAGCATTTTCTAGGGTGGAATTGAAATACATGAATATGAAATTAATTTCACTCACCTCCAAGCCAGTAATTGTATATTTTGTATACGCACTAGTATTAAAAAATAAATATATGAATATTGAATACATAATACATGCTTTAAACGGTAAAGTTGACAGATATGCCATCGTACTGTACGAGACTTCAAAGCGTTTATTATCTCATTATAAAAACGGTTTTGCTTAAAAGATATTTTTTGCAACTCGCAACTCGCACTTATGCAGTTTTAATTACGAGAAATATCAAATTACATTAACTGCTAACATCATTTCTGGAAGCCCAAGTTTAAAAAAAAAAAAAATGTATCATTTTGTATGTAATTATAATATGTATACGCAGTATTATGTAATTCAATAGTACAATACGTGTATTCGTAATATTTATTATTTCTACATATAATATGTAGTCCATACAAACTATTTTATTTTTTGTATTTTTATGTTGATATTTTCTGCAAACAAAAATGTACTTTTAATTTTATAACGGTAGATGTCAATAGGCAGGTGTCAATTGGTTTATCAAAAACTGCACCAAAGAAGATGGTAAAATTAGGGCCTCATTAGCACCATCCCTCGACTCTAGGAGTACATAATATTACGAGGTCGTGGTAAAAGTGTAAAACCATCTCTACGAGTTTTTTTAATATAAGGTTAGAATATGAACGATAACGAACCGCGAACAGATAGGTACACAATATTATAACATAGTTCGTAAACGGAACAAATTTGCGGCGCGCTGCTCGTTGGGTATCGTTTGAGAATTTTATATCTCACATTTTACTGCGCGCAAACGACACCCGGCCGTAGAGTGCTGTTACGCAATTCGAGCATTTTTTTTTTCCACACGACCGAATTAACCTAGTTTCTTTTTTTTTTCCATACGTCGTCGTCTCGTATATATACTCTGTGCGGTAATAATGATAATAATAATAATAATAATAATAATAATATCACCTGATAGGCATGAAATAACGACCGGTAACGGCGACAACGTCAACGCGTATTTTTATGTGCTAGTAGCCACTATAATAATAATATGTCTATAAAATAATGAACTTATCATGAGCGGCACCGCTCAACGGTGTTTCTATTTAATATGTTATATTACTGGCGTAGGCGTATTATAGTTACCGAGAGTATTGCATTGAACTATACCATCAGCCACGTCATTATGCTTACTGTGTTTTACGGTCTTTTGTTGCGTAAAATATATTAATATATAATACCTCTATCTCTCTCTCTCTCTCTCAAACTCGATTTTTAACTCAGTCTCGCCACCAGTATTATATTATTATTATTACTAAACGATCCGATGGTTGTCCCGAGGACGGGTTATTATTATTTTCTATTCCCTTGGTTGGGAAATTTGTATCTTCTATACCAGACTATATTATGCTTTCTACTATACGAGAGGCGTTCCGCCGATAACGATCACGGGCATCGGATCTCGTGTGTATAGGTGTTGTACTGTTGTGTGTGTGTGTGTGTGGAGTCGACGTCGACGTCCTCGTTCTCCTTTCGACGTGGTCCCGTCGGTCGCGGGGGAGGTATTGGAGACACGATATTCATCTCGGACGAGTAGTTAAATCCTGGCCGGCCTATTTCATATTGTATATTAGGTATATTAATACCGGAGGATAGTATCGGTTAGTACATACGTACCTATATGTATTGTGTTTAATATGTGTATAGAAGAAAGACAGTGGACCTAGGTGAAACAATACCACGGACGTAATGAAAAAAAGCAAACAGGAATTTCGTGTTGTGTGACGACAACGGTTTTAAAAGATTGTGTGTGTGTGTGTGTGTGTGTGATACAGCTGTGGATACGACGCCGTGTTGGTATAGAGTGTGTGGACGTATGTCGGTAAACGTATTGCATAGAAAGAGAGACTTAATTATTGTACAAACGGAGGAGGCGCAGCAGCGTCGAACGCGTTAGAATTCCGATATATACATAAACGGTGTCGCTGGCTCGGCGAATGACCGAGATAACAGACCGCAGCGAGTCTTACGTAACGCATTACAGGGGAGGAAAGACGAATAGTGAAAAAATAAAACCCCATCATAAAATAACTAGGTAGCGGAAACTGTAAGAAAACGTGCGCGTTATCGACGCGACGATAAGACGTATACCTTTTTATAACACGCGTGTGTATAGATATTACTTAATGTCGCGTTAATAATACGGATATTAATACTGGCCGGCCACATATTATAGCGACCGAGGCCTATTGTATTCCTGCGCAAAAGAACACTATATTATAATAGTATAACCACATGTCACACGACGACCGCCGCCCGTCTGCCCGCCTTCCCACCACCCACGGTAACTGTATTACAGAACGCGCTCGAGTCTATATTTTAATATAATATACAGCAGTATACCTACTACACTGTGGCGAAGTTATCTCTGGAAGACGTCCATTCCATTCTCGCAGTGAACTATATGTATACACACGAGTCCATTATTGCACCTCGGAAAGTTCCTTTATCGCCCCGCACTCGTCATTACCGCCCGTGCATTTCGATCAGTTTATCACAACAACATTAATTGTGTCATGTTCTCGCCGTATACGATGTACAAGTGAGCTATTCGTTATTTGACGATTCGTGTGATACGACGTTCGACTCCGTCTGCGGGTGTTATTCGAAGGGAATGTCATATAATAATATTGTGCAAATCGGTCGTTTCGAGTGCCCCTCCTATACAAATGGCGTACGATTATGTACTAAAATGCCCACCGCCGCGAAGAACTGAAACGTAAATCGTCCGACTCGTTTTTGGAATGAGAAATAATAGAACAACGCCTGTGGTTGTTTCGCACGGAATAAGTAGATTTATGTTAATGAGCGGGCTGCACACCGTCACGATGCTGTAGAGAGTTGGGATGATTTTTTTTTAACGTACCTTGAAAATATATTTTTTATTTTATAGTTTATTGACCAATAGTGTTTTCATCAATTCTTCGAGTTGAAAAAACAAATTGTATAGAGGTTTTTACATTGTATAATATAATATTCCCATTCCTAAATTGCACAACCTCACGGCACGTGGTGGTCCTATTTGCTTGAACGCAATCCGTTGAATACGAATCTCCCTGTAATCTGTATACATTCAATTGCACTCGATTAATTCCAAAATAGACCCCTCACAGTGCTTTTCTCGAAACGAGACGCCCATACGATGGATTTCACATGAATCGAACCTGGTACAAATCGTATGTTTTTCTGAGACTAAAAATGTATGGTTTGCTCCGTTTTAATAATATGCGTAAAACGCATAAACGATATCTGACGAAATGTTATAATATATAATAGTATATCAAGTTTAGAGGACATTATATGCACGTGTACTGAAAATCTTTCGGTTGACATTTACATAACACATTCCTTCGAAACTCGTGTCGTCATAAAGTCGGCCGACCTATAGCGTGTACTAAAATATTATGACAAAGTGGTTTAGAAACCGACTTTTACAACGTTTTGAAATTGACTTCATTCAAAATGGTGTGATTCACCAAAACGCATAAGAAGCGCTGCCTATATATTCTTAAATAATTCAACGGCGACAAGTTCATAGATAATCTGTGGACAATATTATTGTGCGTTGAAATGTACACAGAAAGTGGTACGAACGCAATACATTTACCCTGCGTTAAAAGGTATAATATAATGACATGTAAGTATATAACCATCACACAATAACATATTTTTTATGTAAAAAATTAATTAGGTACCTATAGCTACTGTACGCAATTCAATGTACATCATATTATTCGACATTTATCAACGTTGGACGTATTTTAGTGCAGTTCACACCGTGTCACAACTATTTGAATCGGGAACTAGAAAAAACATTGTAACAATCAAATAATAAATATATCATTATACGACCAAAGGTAGTTTTTCTTACAAATTATTATAATTTATTTTTATATTAATTGCAAAAAAAAAAAATGCTCGTTTATCTCACGCCACCATGTCCTATTACTGTTATGCATCATATTTTTTCCTATTGAATATTTGAAAATATAGGTTGTACATTTTTATTTTTAATAAAAAAAATATATAAATAGTTTACGCAAGCAGATTAAAGCGAATGGGAATTTTGTTTTTCAGTCAACGTGTTTTTTAAGGAAACTTGAAACACTTTGAGTAGCTTGGAAGACTATGGGGACTTGGGAGACATTGGAGAGCAGTAGAGGTCTCTTATGTCGGCTATTTTCAGATAATAATTATATCTGCGTGCATTTATCATTTATCGTTGATGTATATTTGTCAATACCTCTTTAGTTTTAAGAGTGTATGTACACGTATCATATAATTTCGATTGAGTGTATCTGTGCCTTATTTTAAAATTAAAACACTGAGAACATAAATCTTAGCACTCGGCGTCTGTCCATTGGAAGTCGTCTTATAGTAATAAATATCATCTTTTATAATATGTACGGACTATTTTTTTTGATGCAAAACTTTTATGACGCGCGTCGAGCTTTCACTCGACATTTCATGTGTTTTCATTTCGTACCTACATATATATATATAATATATATAAAATATATAGCGCCTCGAGTGTTAATATAAATACACACGAATTGAATCCGGATAGGACGAGAAAATCTCGATCGAATGCAATGGACGTCCATTGACTGCGGTACGCCGGCCTGCATTATAACAATAGAAACATTTAAATCATCAAATACGATATTTTGAACTATTATTATTATTATTAAATCGTTAAGCTCGACGCGGCAAGAGTGGTGAGAGCGATTCTGACGGGAAGTCCCGTCGCGTATTTAACGCACGCACAATATGATCTGATCGAGTGCGTCTGACAACCCGGACGGAGCGTCGGACAATGCGTTTCGGGCGATGGCGGCGATGGCTCGATTCAGATTTAACCACGCGAGAAGTATTTCTTTTTTTTTTTGTACAAGTTCATCAATATAGACATATATATTACACTGCAGTACCCATATACGTCCAACTATTATGACGGTGTTGCTGAGAGTACTTTTCATGTGCTAATATCACATTTAAATTACCCGCCTATACACCTATTGGCACATTTGACGACTAAATATTATTATACAATCATTAGCAAAAAAAAAAAATGAATACAATTAATAAGTGAAGTGTCAAGTGAGATTGCATGATTCTAATCTAATTTGGGTGTTCTTATAATGAGCTTGGTGGTACTCTGCACCCTAATTACCCCCGCTCGATATGCTACAACTGCACCCCGATAATTATGCAAATAAACTTTCGGTGTACTTAACATCATATTAATACACCCAAAAATGTCTTGTTTGAGAAATAGTAATTTTAATGCGTTATATATTTTATACTTGAAATAAAAAACAAGGAAAAACATTTTTTTAATTTAACGATTCATAATGTGCACTGTACATTTAGGAATACAAAATAGATTAATGGCACATATTTTATTAAAACATAACCAAGAACATAATCTTGTAGTAATTAAAACAAGTTGCACGTGTATTAATAATTTCTTCTTAACAAATTAATCGTGTTGCAAGATATTATGGACTTTTTAATTCCAGGGTTACATTTTTAAGTCTCACTGGACTCACTGACCTATACATAATATAAAGTATTGTGGCCACTATAAAGTCTAAAAACGTAAATGGAACCATCAATCGATCTTAAAATATGGCATGACATCAAATTTGTAAGTAGAACATTGACAGCGATCCTCTTGTTATATGCTTATGTAGTTATGTAAAATACTCGACGTACAGTTGATTTGTTATTCATGCTTTTATTACGAAAGCTATATATGTATACACCGAGAAATTCGTTTCAAATAAAATAGTTATAGTTGATATATAGTTATATAGTTGGATTTATTGCATGTAAATCCACTGGTACTTTTTTTTACCTGAATAAAAATGTAAGCTCCACCGATGGTAAATACCATCATTTTGTTATCCAAAGAAAAATATATTACCAGGATTCAATTTGTCAAAACTGCATCTAATCAATAAAAATCTTAATTTTTAATTTTATAAAATAACATGTTTTTATTAATTTGATTTTTATTTTATTTTAACTAACGATCATTATATATTTTTAATGTAATGAATATATATAAAATAATTATCTATATGATAAATGTATGAAATACAATATGATAAATAATAAGTATAAACATTGCTATAACCTGCAATGCTATTACCTACGTATATACTTTATTGTTAATTTTGTTTAATTTTTTTTATGAACTAACTACTGATCATTATTGTTAATACATATTTTTTAAATTAGTTTAAAAATATATAATAGTATTTATATTATATATATATATGTATGTAAATAAATGTACTTAAATAATGATAAAATAAAAAAACTGTATAAGAAATTAGAAAATTAAATCGGTGTAGCTTACATTTTTTTTTTAAATACGTACCAGTGGAATTTACATTTTTTTTCAGGTAAAAAATAAGCACCGGTGGAATTTACACGAAAAAAGGTTTAAAAAGGTCGTAGTCGGTGGAATTTACATGTGCCCGTATGACAACGGCATCACCAAAAGCGTTTCATAATATGAATATCATGCTTTACCGTCCGGCATTTAGTAACATAATATTATATAAGACGGCGTCCCGTATAGGCAGTATAGGTACATTGCTGTGTAGAAGATAAATTTACATTACTGAAATACCTTTTTTTTTCTACGTTTCCACATTTGAACTTAAATACAATTACGGTGATATTATAATCAAATGGAGTCAACCCATTGCTAGTTTTTACGTATCCTGCATCCAATCCACTTTCATCATGAAACGTACGATCTAGTTGAACCACGAACCGCTGACTGGTGACATGCAACACGCCAGAACACAATAATAATATGTAGTCTTGTATTTTAATTAAAATGTATTTATTTAATTCATTAACTTTGAATAGTGGTATGATAGTAATAAGCAATGATAGTGGATGAATTAACTGACATGAATGATCAATATTTAAAAAACAATGCAACTAGAATCTAATTGTTGTAATATTATTGGAAACAATTAATGTATATTTTCGAGAACTAGATTTGATATTACAAATTTTAATTTACATTAAAAAATAAACTGTCAAAAAAAAGTTTTATTACCTTAATATCATCAAAAATGAACCTAACATGGAGATAAAAAATGGCCATGTAAAACAAATTCAAGTTGAAAGTGTTCACTGAATTTGTTATTAATGTAATTAAATGTTGTGTATAAGATTCCAAATTCGTAAAATATTTTATTTTTTTAATTTAAAATATTATGTTACGGATGTGCAATTGACATTATTTAAACTAATTTTTAATTGTCAAAAAAAAAAAATCAATAACCATTACGAATTCATTCAAGAAAATAACACACTTCCCAATTTATAGTATTTAAAAACAAAAATATTAACAAGATTTTTAATGATTTTAATTATACATTATAGGTTCTAAGGTGCCTACATTAAAAAAATGTACATTGTATACATTTTTAGGTTTTAAATTTGAGTTATTAATTTCTCTTGATTAAAAACCTAAAATCTATCAAATTTATTTCAGATACTATTTAGATCACGTCAATAAAATTAAAAATTAATTGTATCGGGTAAAAATATACATTATTTATACAGCATAATACCTAGGTATATGTATTTTTTTGAATTACGAAGGTTTGATTCATTTTTCTGTGGGTTTTCAAAAGTATTACCTTCTTGAAAATTACAGGGATATACTAAAGAAAAAAGAAAACCTTTAAAAAAACAATCATCTATTTATTCAATGTCCAATGTATAAAAACGATATAATGTATATATATTAAAGAAGCTGAACTTCATCTTTTAATATAATAGTCCACGATATTTATTTTAAATTAATACTTTCCTGTATTAGTATGTACAGTAACAAAGACAAATAATAAATATTTAAAAAGTAAAAAGAAATATGATGTATTACTACAAGTCGTCGTCTTACGGTTTACAATAATATTCCGCTTGGTAGCATACATAACAAAAACAATTGCATTGAAATACATTGAGGTCATTAATCAATAATTAATTTTAATTTGTAAATGGATATTTTCCCAGGGTAAGAATTTTGGACCAAGTTAGTCGAGTAAGAAATCGTATTTTATGCAACGGTAACATAAACTGTACAAATGTACTATTGTATTGTAAAGGATCATAGTACTATTATTATTATTATTATTATTTTAAATACCTGTGGTCCGATCGGAATTAAATATAAGGTAAGAATAAATAATAATATATGTTAAAATAGTTATAACAATGTGGTATACATAATTCCGTATATAGATACGGCGGCGTCCGCGGAAGAACTTTTTCCAGAATTGTACGCTGTGTTTTTGGCTAATAATATACCATTATTCGTGTACAACAAAATAATATTTTCACACTAGTTTCGCCGAAAATTATTATCATTCTCCGAAAACCCGCGCGGTGGAGGTCACAACAGTCGCATACGCCGTCGTCGTCCGTACGTGTAATTAAAAATCAAACCAACAGCGGATGCGTTTTTTCGCGCGCGCTTATAGTCCTGGTTTTTTTTTTTGCAATTCCCACCACTAGTTTTCGCCTCATTTGGCAAATGTCATTGGATTTGGTGCAAGACTTCTCTCTTGGACGGAAAAATAATTATAAAATAACACACACACACACACACACACACACTGCACGATCAAGGACGCCCGGCGCGTTTAAAAACTCGAAAATCGAAGACTCGTTGCCAAACAAGGATAACACTAGTATCATGTGAGTGCCTCCTATATATTTATTATTAATTATTACTATCGACAAATTGTTTAATACACCGTCGTCAAAGTCGACCGATTAACAAAAAATCTATTTAAACTTTATGACTGCTGCTCAAACGCACGTCGGACATGATCCTTTATGCTACAAAATAATCGAAAAATTGACCTTAATTTATGTTACGCTAATAATAATAATAAACAGCAGTATATTATTATCACAAACACAGTAAGCACTTAATTAATGCGAACTGAGAACTCGGTTTTAAATAATATTATGTGTTTTATATTTTGTGTGAGTGTGCGTTTGCAGATGGCCCTATCCACGGTTAACGGTATTTATTTTTACACCATGTGTCCAATCGTAAGAGGGACTCCAGTGACCTCGAAATGGCAAACAGCTGCTGTTTGTGGTAAAACGCAAATGTCGATTTCGAAAGAACACGTAACGACGACCGTGTGCCGTGCGGTTTATACCACGTCCGGTAAAATAACGTCTACGATGAAATGTTTACACTCATCATATTCATGGTGTGTGCGTTGAAATCGAACCGAAACGACAAACGACCTCGTGATTTTCCATTTATTTTTATTTTTTTACTGTATCTGTTGTTGAACGTTATCTGCAGTAAGCAATCCTGCAGGAGTACCATCGGACCTCGTTCGCCAAGATATTGGTCCAGGACTACTTCATAATATATTTTATTGTAATCAGCCTGAGCTGCAGTCTGTATTAAAATCTCATTGTGTAGTGTTATTTTTTTAATTTTATCGATATTTCGGCAGAAGATCCATCAATATTTGTAGACGTTTTACTAAAAGTAAATAAGATAATACAAATATTAATTATTATAAGTTAAATTACAACAGTCGAATTGATGAAAAAGGAATTAATTTTATTCTTGGCAGTAAGGCTTATAGTGTTTAGAACAAGTGTTGAGAAAGGTTGCGAGCTAAGTGCAGAGCAATAGTTCAAAAGTGATTGACGTTTTGGTGAGAAAAAATAAGAGTCAATAACAATATGACTGCAGTGTCACATCTGACTACAACAGTTAGGTTAGGGTTAGGTTAGGGAATGGTCAATAGTCAATACCGTTCGTAAATGTGTGCGAGGAACGAGTTATATATTATGTCCTATGGGATACGTGACAGGCGTACAAGTACAGCCACGCATTGAATCGAAACGAAAAAAAAAAATAAATAAAATTAAATGTTGGCAATTATTGGAAAGGTTGTGTACGGGTTCGTTCAATTGGAGAATAATAATATTATCATATTACTGACGCTTGGAGTTCGAGTTAGATGAGCGCGTTGAAGGTATAGTATAAGAATAACAGGTAATATGATATTATCATATTATGTGGTCGAAGTGATTGATACGTCAAAGAGGTTTGTGGCAACACGATGCCACGCAACATTATATAGTTTATAATAGAAGTAATATTATTATTTGATATTATTACACGGTTAGTGCGAATATTATCGTTTTCAAACGTTTTTCACGCCACGACTGTTAATTAATAATAACTATTAGTCGGTATTTTATCCATGCTGTATAAGTACGAGGCACCTACGAACACCGCTTCGTTTCCTTTTATGTTTAAATTACATTGTACGCTATTACGCTGCACGACGCAACGCTGAACATTACGAGAAAAACTAATTTTCACAAAATATTATTAAAGTAATAATATTTTTTTTTTTTGAAATTTAAAAGAAGGTACGTGTAATAAAAAGTAATGGACGTAAATAAATTATATCATAATATAAATATATAGTACCGGTACATTTCACGAAGGAGACTGATTTATTAACCGTGTCATATCAATTATTTCCGAACGTATTTAATTTGATTTTTATTATTGAATAGACACAAATATATTATAATTTATAACTCGTATAGTCCACATCACGATACACTCGTATATGATGCATAATGCGTATATATATATGTATATATATATATATGTGTGTGTGTGGTTACAAAGTTGTCTCCACTTATAATATAGAAGAAATAAAATACGCCAGTGATCAATATATAATGGTATAGAATATTTTTAAATAAACATAAACTGTAAAAACGTCTATAGTGGAATAATAACATATAAATGTATAATATACCTATAAAAGAAGCTTTGAGAGATATAATTAAATTATGTTTAAAAAAAAAAAAAATCCATAACAAATATAGGTAAGTAGTAGGTAAATGGTACCACGTGATTGTTCGTGTTGTAACATGAATGCACACGTTGACAATGACCATGATCATATAACTACAAGCTGGTGACGGAGATTTAGTGTTGAATTTAAAAATCACCCATCCCCGAATTTGAAAAAAAAAGATTCTTCACTAAAATATGTTTTATTTTTATTTATTTATTTAATTTTATTTAATAAAATTAAATTTATATATTATGTTCTCGGAAATAACGGAAATTAAATCATTAATGCAGTTTTTAAGTCCTATTTCATGCAGAAAACGTATGGGGTACACGTATTCAGATGTGAAGACGTGGCGATTTGTGTCCCAAGTGTTTTCAAACTCAAAACGTTAACAAGTACCCGGCGAGCTTTTCAAAATAAAAATATTTTTATTTTTGCAATGTCCAACGTGTTTCTCGGGAAAATACAAAGAATATTGTTTATTTAATTTACTACTGACCTATAAAACATCATTATTCTACACACACTGTGTTTATCACATGCTTTGCAGAGAGACCGAGAGAGAGAGAGAGAGAGTGAGAGAGTTAAATTAATCGGTTTATCACATTATTACGTAAAACATCATACGTGCGTATAGGTAAACGGTAGATGACATACGTTCGTATAGACGAATCGATTCGTACATGCAAAACGCACCTCCGATGTGTATAATATGTATATAATTTTATAAAATATATCATATGACGCGTTACGTGTGGAGTGCACGATGACAACTCGGCAATAAATCAATACGCGCGGCTATTAGAAAATAATTTAATAATCGACGTCTCGTTGTACAGTTTATAATATAATAATAATAATATAACAACGCGTATAATATTATTATGATTTATCTGCCGTTTAAATGATATTGTATTATTAACACATCGTAGTACGTATAACCTCCGAAACTGCGCTGATTGATAACCGGGCGGGCGTCTTCAGTCGTCTTGTGCTGCAGAGACACTCGTGCAGCCACGGCAATCGTATATGATGATATCGTTACGCACAATTATTATTATTACAATAATAATATATAACGATATAATATGATTTTACCCACGTTGTACACCACGTTATATTAAATACGTCATGATGCGAGTATTGATTTCGGTCACCCACTCGGGTACATAGTCGTTTCCTTTGCGCGTCTTGGAACCGGAGACGATAACGTTTTAACCGCACATTGTGTACCACAATACACTACCAGAATCATTATAATACCTACGTAGTACCTGTGTGCTTCGAGGCGGCGCGCGTAATTAAAATAGCGATTAAATGCCTCGGCGGCGGCGGCGTATTTATCGCGCACACGATATTATGCGTTACCTAACCTATGCGCGGAAAACGGAATCGCTCACACGCGTTTGCAAACTCTGTATAGGCACAATAAATAATGATAATATTATGTAAAAGCAATTCATAATTATTATTATTTATACCGTGTCGTTATAATAATATGATCGTCGTGATAATAATATATATTATTATGCGCAGTATTAAAAGTTATAACGTTAACAATATATAATATTATAATTTATAATACAACTGTTATTAGCGGTTTTTCCTTTTTTTTTTTTGTAATCGTACGCAAACGATATGGTTTTTTTATCATTGTTTTTGCTAACGACAAACGCAATAATATTCTCGCACGTTTACCTGTAAACTACCTTACGATGGTCATAATACGCGTGTGAACCGCTCGGCGGGTCGTATTACGCACACTGCAGTAGTTGTCGGGCACCGAAGGCGTTTCATCGGCTCGTGTGGTTTACGATTTGGTGAATTTTAGTACACTGCTGCAGGTTTTTCGGTCGTTTTAAATAATAATAATGAGCAGAAAAATACCACGCCGCCGCGGCCGTATAGTAGGTAATCATTAACGAAATTGATAATGCGTCGAAGATTCGATGCGTGGGCGCGTCGTGGCATAATAATAATAATTTCAACGCTTTGCTGTAGGCTTAACATAATATTATTATACGCGATAATTTGACGGTTAATGTTTGACATATTTTATTGTGCAGAGGCTGATGAATCGGTGTATTTTTAAATCGCATTATTTTTCACGAGAACGACGCGTTTATTATTGACACAATTCGTAATTACCATTCCGCCTACCAACAAACTTAAACACATAAAATGTTCTGTGAAACAGTGGTTTACACCTCCGGACCTCAACCGTCGTCAAAATATTGCCATCACTCGTATTAGAATCGGCCACACCTTTCTCACACACTCTTTCCTTATCAGTAAAGATCAACCCCCTATATGCAACACATGCCAAACCCGTATTACCATAAGACACATTTTTGAAGAATGCCCAATATATGAACCAACCCGCACTCTTCTCAACCTCCCACTCAACATCAAAGAAGCACTTAATGAAGAACATACTTTAAAAACCATCGAATTCATCACCAAAGACAACCTTATCAATAAAATATAGTTTCAATATAATTTAAATTGTAAATCTATTTAAACAAATTTTGTAATTTTTTAATATTGTAATTTACTCTTTTTTTTTTTTATGTTAAACTTAAACAAAATGTTGGCTAATAACCATTGTAGTTGAAGCCTGTAAACCTTAAATAAAAAAAAAAAAAAAATTCGTAATTATTATATTGACGGAAAACGAATTGCTTAAAACATAAATACCCGAGATGCGGCGAACAAATAATATAACCTCTTATTTTGTAATCGTCTTGTGGTTGTAGGCTTGTAGCCAGTGTATTTTATACTTATTATGAATATTTATTAATCTATCGGTATATAGTAGCCATTTAAGCAAAGCGAAACTAATTAATTTGATTATATGTGATCGAGCTAAAGCAGATTTAAATTTGTTTTATGATGTAATTAGACTTAAATACAATTTAATTTCTTTTGCATTTTCGTAATCAATTTAATTCTAATAAGCTATATTTTGTTAAATGTTAAAACATTTAAATATTGACGTAACAAAATGAAATATGAAAAAGAAAAGTAAACCTAACGATATTAGTTGGCGGGCAGATAAAATTATAATCTCACTACTGCTGAAATAAATGTTCTGGGTACCACTAAATACGGGTTCGAAAGTATAGAAACGAGATGTGCATTTTTATCGGTTTTTAATTGAAAGGTTTTGGTATAAAAGCTAACTTATATTATTATTATATATCTTCCGTAGAAATTAACGTACGACGGTACAGAATATTATTTCCAAAAGTTCACTGCGCATGACGAGCCGGGCATAATAATTAATAATTGTTATTTCTTTTTCGTTGTAAATCTCTCGTGCGCCCAACAACATTGAGTACGGGTCGCTTTTATAATACACAATTTTAACGAAATCGATTAAGTCTTTTCGTTGAAGAGTTAATCGTGAAATCATTTTCAACAACCAATAACGGCACCTATACGTACATACAATAAACGACGACGACGACGACGAAGCGACGGTGAAAACGGTACATGGAAAAAAATCCATTAATATACAGCTCCGGATGAACATAAATCAAACAATTCGACATGGAGTACGATGAACGATATACGTACGGACGGAATGCGTAAATCACACGCCGGACGGGGCGAAAAAAAAAAAAAGATTCCAACACGAATATTTTCCATCGTGGGGGTACACGCTCTCTGTCAAAGTACAGTGAAATAAAAATATGATCTATACGCACGTACCACACGGTCCACAGCGGTCACGGTGTACATTATAATATAATATGATATATGTGGATAATACAATAATAATAATATTATACAATACGTGTACGACAGCGCCGCCGCCGCCGTACTGTGATTATTTACTCGACCGCGGGCGATAATTATCGCGGTGAGTAATAATATATTCTTCGGTATAATAATATTATACTAAAAGTGCTGCACTCTCTCGCTTGCACGTGTGTTATCATTAATTACGAGAAATTACCTGTAAAGATATACAATTATTAGTAGGTGAACGCAATGTCTATAAGGGGTAACAGCGCCTATATGTATAACCGCGGGACAATATATGAGCCTGTATGTATTTTCCGCCAAACCTTTTTTTACCGGAGAAAAAGATAAATCTATCACGGATAAAAGTCATTAATTATATCCGATCGATACCGCCTATTTCAAGTTAAAAGTCGAAGTGAATCGACGTTGAGCTAATATTGTTTGAGCATACCGAAAAAAATAGACAACTACCTATAGTAGAACATGGAAAGAACGGAATATATATAAACTTCTGGGGAACAAAAATTACAAAATCACATAATTTCATCAATCGTTTTCAAATTGACAAAGACACAACTTTGACATTTGGAAGACACCTTGGAACACAGATGCCGTTTCCATTCCTCGATATTGTGAATAAATACATTATACATATTATACTAACAATAATAACATATTAATAGAAATAAAATATAAGCCCTAATGTCATCGGCACTCTCCATAATATCATATGGTCGTAAGTTTTCGATTAGTCATACTTCAACGGCTCTTTAGACCTAATAATCTATACCACATACCAATAATTATTTACCCAAAACATTCATCGTTATAATATATAAACATGTTATAAACTTAAAGCTATACTATAATAATGTTATGTTACAAGAAATGTGACTATAAATCGTAATTCAAGTGTGTGTGTAAATAAATTAATGCAAAGTTAATATTCGCTTTTCTCACATGATAACTAATCTTTTCGAAATTCAAGCACCGCAAATAAAGCAACCATAAAGCTGGTTTCACACGGAGCGATAATATTATATTATATTATACTGTTTTTATTCCGTCACAGTAGCACAAAATATTATTAAAATAGAGAATAGTGGGCAATTTTAAGTCGTCTGTTTTCTCGGTGTTGTGAGATTAATTAAAGAGTGCAGTCCGATGAGATTTCGATTTTCTTTCTTCGGATTGCGTGTGTGGTGTACGTGTGTTTGCGTACAACAATAATATTATATTAGCATGTACTCGCGGGTTTTGCGCACCCGCATCGTTCGTTTAGTTTATATTAATATATATATATAAATCCGATTAGACCGTCAACAAAATCGCAAAACGTATAAACCTTAGCATAATATAAAACAGGTTGGCAAGTGGGTACCGCTCTGCTGTACAGCGGGTGTCGAGTGGGGTCAATGTTATGAATTTGTTAAATTTGAAATCAATGATATAAAATCATTGTATACGAAAAACGTTTCTGAGCGAAGACGGTCTGCCAGCCTACACAACTAAGTGTATCTTATGATATTATTATTATTTTAAAAAAAAATCAATTTTCTATAAATAGCTCAAAAAACTTCAAATTTTTTTGAATTTGATACCATTTGTAGATAATTCCAATGTTAATGCTAAGTGAAAATTTCAAATTTCTAAATATTTTAGTTTTTGAGTTACAGCAAAATAAATAAATCGGTTTTGTCAAAAAGTGATTTTGCATAAAAATTCCAGTTTTCCCCTAATTTTTGGTTGGTTTTTCCTTACTCTTTTGAAAATTATTGGGAATTTTCAACTTTTGAGCCCCAAAAGTACCAACTAGATGCGATTTGCAAACAAAAGCTAGGGGCAAAGCGATGCACTTTTACTGCACTAAAACATGACGACAGACACAAAAAAAAAAAATAAAAATAAAAAAAACACACAACATTGAAAAATCAATACATTCATTGCTCCGCTTAGAAACTAAAATGTGTAATTGAATTATTGGAAAAAGATAAATATTGGCGAAGTTACATCGTAGGTACTCGATGATTAGATTAAAATAATTGTGTCATGCATCATCGTACGCATAATATATATATATATATATATATAGATTATAGTACTGTGTTGAATAATTTGAATCAAAACAACATAAAAAGACGAAAAAACTGTTTTCAGCGCCGCTCGTTCTCGTTCGATACACTCGCGTTATTATGACAAGTGTCCCGGATGCGTACCATATTTTTGCTGTCGACATCTGCTGTTTTCTAGATATATATATTATTATTGTTTGTATTAATTTTTTCTATCTGTTGTTGTTGTGTGTGAAGTCACTGACCTCGTGTTCGGGCGTACCTATACGTCGAACACGTGATATACAATATTATACGAGCTATATGTGATAAATGAAAAGATAATGACCGACATCGGCGTAGAGGAAACCGTACCATTTCCAAGCGGAATCGGTCAACTTTGTCGTCGGTCGACGAGCGCCGTTAAGAGCAGGAACAGTCGCTTCCTACGACAGATTTATTGACAACGACGAAATCTCGCAAAAACGTCGTCCATGAGACTGTAACGAACATCGACAAACCTTATAGTTCGTAAGCAGATATCGAGGTGCTCGAGGTGCACGTTTGGCAGTCGAAGGAATATGTTTTATTTCCCAAAGTGGTTGTGACGTACGAGCACATGATATGCCGCAGAGGCGCTGTTACGACGATCAAAATATCCCCGCGGAAAGAAAAATACATCAAAAACGACCACCAGGTACCACTGTTTGGTATTACATACTATTATTATATTGCATATTCTATTATTATTTTATCGCGTGTTACTATTATAAACGGGTGTATATGTGAAACGCAGCGCTGCATAAACGACTATTGCATTATGTATATTATTATTATTATTATTATATTTTTATAAATCGCGCACTGCGAGCAGATCCACGGTGAAAATATACAAACTCAATAGCCCCGCGAACAGTGTGCGTCCGATGGCACAATCGCGATGCAGCTCTCTATATACATTTATATAATAATAATAATAATAATAATAATATATGCGTATAGAGCCTTGTGCTGTGAAGGGAGTGGATTTGTTGCGTACCTATATACAATGTGTACACACACGAGTGTGTTGTGAAAAAAGATTTCGTTGATATAAATGATATAACATATTATTATTATTATACATATAGGTATTCATATAGGATCGCGTGGAAAAAAAATATAGCGACGGGGAGTCTCAAAACCCTTATAAATCAACCCCACATCGTGCGCAACGTCATTGGTTACATCGAAATACTAATCGCTTTCGCGAATAACTCGTAAATATAATACACATGCGCGTATATTCGTAATGCATGTACACTGCGTATAGAAACGCAAACGTACTTTTTCCATTTATATGAAAATATATATACCTATAGTATAGTCGTTTAATATTACGGCATTATCACGTTACATCAAATTATTTTTAATTTATCGCGGAAACTAGCGATAAACTCGCGTGCATCACTGCTGCATTGCATGAGCTGCAACGGTTGCACGCGCAACCCGCGAACATCGATAATAAAACGAAACAACAAAATTATTATAACGAATCACTCATATTATGTTTTACTCGCACAATTTTTATTATGTTGAGCGTCGAGAAATAATTTTGGTGCATACCAAGCGGCGCACGTCGCAACCCACCGTACCCGTTGCGATATAGTAATTGAATACGAAATAACATCAGCTGCCGTACCATACCTATTTAAATTAGTGGTGGTTCGGACGACCGTGTGCATTAAATATCATTACTATTATTATTGTGGGATAGGACTATAAATAATGTTGACGATATTCGACGCGATTCGGCTGCAGCAGCGGGTGTACCTGCCGCGTTACACTGAGCTTTTTTTTTTTTATTCAAAAATTATGTGATCACGTTTAGTCGTTAAGAACACTCGGGTAAATCGTATTAAAAACCAGTAACCCGTTTGAATCAATTATTTGTTTGGAAAAAATAGGGTTTCATAAAACAATCTCAATAAAAATAATAATAATTAATTACTGGATGGTTTATAGTTTTTTTTTTTTTTTTTTAATAACCCTTATTGATATTATATAATATATAGTATTGTTACGCAGTATTGATACCCAAAAGTCGTATGATTAAAATATTATTAAAATTAAGTATTATAAAAAATCACTCTTTGCATAATACCTATCACGATATCATCTTAAATCCCAACTATAAAAATGTCTTATCTATTAGGCCCTATAGGCACCTAGTATCTACCGGCCATGCCACTATTATTAGTGATGGAGTTACTCGATCGATGTCGGATTCTCCACCCAGTGGCGCCGAACTTCTGAAAATGTACTCAGGCCAAATTAAAATACAACGGCCCCAAGCCACCCCAGCGGCCCCCACAAGCCTACTCCGTCCCCCTGCGTACCTCCCCCACAATGAGATAGAGAAGTCTCTGAACTACGAACTAGGTACCTAAATAAATAAGTATTAATATGTATCTCTAATTTTCATCAAGTAACCAAGTATAGTTTATTATGTTGATTAAAATATTGCAAGGACGTCCAGCTCCCCTCTGATCGCCGGCCCCCTTTTAAAAATGTGGTCAGGCCGTGGCCTGACCTAAACATAGGACTCGGCGCCACTGTGACTCCACGTCTCCACCTATATATTATATTCGCGACAACGCCACAACGGTTTTCTACTAAACAGATGTGATAAGTGCCGATAATACTACAAATATCTCCGACCGTTTTTATGCGACGAAGGTTTTATTATAAAAATATTACACTATAATAATGTCACTAAGATTTCGAGAGCGACGGACAGCAGCACAATATGCAAGTGAGTTCGTGTTTGGGGTCTGGAGAGCTATGATTTTTTTCTCCGAGATTCTTTTTTCTTCAACTGGCGGCGGCAGCGGCGCCAAACACGTTTTGTCGTCGTCGTCGTCGCGTATAAGAAGAAAAAATGCGCCGTCGCTGTTTTTGCGCGTGTTGTAGTGATTGTATTTAGTTCTGTGTGTTTATTTTTTCGCTTCGGTCGTTTTTGTGCTTGAAACGTGAACAACTTCGACGGTTGCCGAGTATTATTACGTCTTGACTTCACACAAAAACTTAATTTAAAAAAAAAAAAGTCAATAAACTATAGTAAAACAAATATTACACAATATTATCGTCAGACAAACAGTAACTGATTCGAAGTACAATAGATATAATATAATACTATTGAACATAGGTGTGTGAAACTATGACTCATATAACATAGCTTGGCTTAAATATTTGTATGAACTATATATCATATTATAATATAGTGCTAGATAAATTTATTAAAAAAACAATAATTGTATGTGTAACTTGAATCAATATGAAAAAGTGCATTTCCTAAAAAACAATTGCATAGAATAAACTCATTATTAAAATATGTAGAGCAATATTATTTCATTCTAAATGAAATAATTAAAATCTAGTTATATAATAAAATTAAGACGACCATATTTGTCGATATGAGGTAGTATTGGACATTTTGATAACTAATTTTAAAACAAGTCAAAGTACTTCAAATCTATTTTTTTATAAACTGAACGCTTGGACATAATAGAAGTACAATGAAATTTTCAGAGATTTGTACATGTTTTAAAATCTAACCAGACCAACCACCACTAATTCACTAGAATACTGCTATATTCATAAACGTGACTTAAAACAAAAAATATACATCATATTATATTTTGATATATCATAACCATATAATATATTACACACTTAGACGCTTATTAATGAGAGGTGGAACAACGAGTGTTGGAAGCGGCGATGGTCCTAAATGGATCGTTATAAGCTTTAGATAAAGAAGTAGAAGTACCCAAGTTAAAAAATTATGCGACATAACTAATGTCTAATAGCATACTGAAACTTAAAAGCATAGAGATATAAAAATAAATCGATATAATGTCTAAAACAAAAATACTACGAACTGTCGAAACCTATTCGAATTTGGGGCGAATAACAATTATAAGAGTGGAGAAGGGGGGGGGGGGGGGTACACGAGAATACGACCGAATATTATTTTATACGTCGCGTGTTCAAAAGGATCGCGACGATTTATGGCATTGAAGAGAAAAACCACCTTCAAAGTGGGGAAAACACGCGCACGACCGATCGTGTACAATATATTATTCGACTGGCGCTTTTCAATCCACTGCATTGATATTGGTATTAGCATTGGGCATAATAATAATAATAATAATATGTCGGTATACCTATATATGCGTGCAATAATAATATAATAATGCGTAGACAAAATATTTTAATGTAATATTATGCGCGCACAATGTCGCGTTCGTCGCGCGGTCAAGTAGGACAAGGATTTTATCAGCCTCGTGAAATGCGAATATTATTATTGATATTATAATTTTTTTTTTTTTTTTTTCGTAAAACGTTGAAAAATCATTTAGAATATAATGTCAACGTCGACCTGGCTGTGTAGCGATAGCTAACCACGAGCTAACAACGCAGACATTTGCACACGATAAGAATATTATTATTTGTTGAAGACATAATATTATAATATTCAGACGCAAACAGTACGCGTAAATACACGGCTATTAACGTTTAAACTCCAATTATTATTTTACATAATATTATATTAATAATATATTAGTGCAGCGGTCGAGATGCGACCGTCGGAACAATTAACAATAGATAATTGTTTTTACTCTTCGAAAAATATTGCATTAATTATGTTTTAATATGCTGAATTATTATTATTTCTAATCGAATAACATATACAAATATATAATTAATACACTAAAATATCGTTGTGTGATTATATTACAATTCACCTTCAAATAATATGGTAATAACCACTAATGCGACAAAACGAAAATACTTTACACTCAAATTAATTCGTATTAGTTAAAGTTATATATATGTTAATTTACAACAATAGTATTGTTTTTATTTCGGTTTTATAGATTCCAAAATGATTTCATTATACATGTTTGGTTTAACGATAATGTGTTTTTTTTTGCTTTACGTTATATTATATACTAATAAAGTAATAACTATAGTAAGCTCTTTTTGTGATATAATAAATTCAATTCAATCCATTCGAACCCAACTGATCGAAAATTAAATTTAGATTAGTCTTTTAAAGTTGTGAATTTATCGGTAACATAAAACAGCAAAAGACGAAAAATGTTAAGTATTTTATCATGTAATCAATGTTTTTACGGATTTATTAGAATTCAAAAATAATAATAAAAATGAACACCAAACTCGTATTATTATTTTTTCGAAAACTACACTGAAGTTGCTGCTGATTATCTTATACTTCTGTGAGCATCTATGTTTAATGTATACTTTTGATTTATTTTATAACCTATTATATTGAATATTACTAAATATTTTACACTGTTTTAGTTTTTTGATACAAATATACTAAGTCTATTAATTATTAAATTGTTATTTATTTCCAATTATCAAATTGTAAATATAAGTATTTATTATTTTTTTTCTTGCTGACGTGTACTTTAATGGTACCTATATCTTTTTGATAATTATTTTTGGTGACGTGTATTCAGGCCTGTAGATATTATACCTAACCTATAGATATTGTCATTTAGATACATAAAGTCATTACACAATTATTATGACATTACAATGAGTAAACATTTATGAAAAATGATAATACGTCATATTACCATATCAGTAATCCTCACGAGGTTATTAACCGAAAAAAAAATTACAATGATTTGCATCTTTCTAATCCAATATTCCGATAACATATTTTAAAACTTTTTATTCAACATATATGTTTCGATAATTCTGGTAATATTTCAAAATAACGCATTTCGAGCCCATTTACACGGTATACATTCGCTTATAGTATAAACTTATCGTTTGTTTGTCATTGTATATGTAAAATAACATATTATTGTGAGACCTATATGATAATCCTCGTGGATTTCAGTAAAACGTGCGAAAGGCTGTTGAAAAATTGGATTTTCCGATAGAGAATAATTCGATTTGTCGATAACTTTGAAGTATAAAATAAAAGGCGATAATAACTGCGCAGTGGTGAAAAATTACACCACACACACTTCGGCGTGAAATGAAAATGAATATACGGGTACTGTGAGGGTCACCTGGGTCACCTGCACGGCTCAACCAGAAATGTCAGGTTACAGTGCTATCGATCACTGATACGTTTTCACTAACACTTTATAATAATATTATTCGATTCGATGCATTATTATATTTGAGTGTGTGTGTGTATGTTTTTTTTTTTTTTATATAAAATTATGTCTAAACAGGTGGCACAACGACGATCGAGTTAACCGTCGACGGTATAACATATAGGTACATGGATTCTTTTATTAGGTATACATAATATTATAATAAATAGGTTAAAAACAAAATGTCTGGCGCGTAAACCACGGAATATGCGATAAATCAATGCACTTATAAACCGGGTTCTATCACTATACACCGTGTCGTATATCGAGTCGAATATATTCGAGCTGTATAGTAGCTGATATAGACCTATTATAACAGTGGTATCGCATTTTATAGATTAATGCATATTATGTATTTTTGTTACTCGGGACCAGTGTTTGGGGGGGGGGGGGAGATTGGGTTGAAAATTAATTTAACCAAAACTGGTGCGCTCATACCGAAAATCGCATTTGAATAATGTTAATATTTATTATGTGCCTACGTCGATATTATGCGTTGCGGGTTTGCGAGGTATTCGCTTTCCAAACGACGATCTTGAAAATAAAAAAAATTATTTTTACGATTCTGATAATAAATTACTAAAATACTTGTATAATATTATTTGCGTAGGTATATTACACATACTGTGCGAATGTGCGATAGGGCTGCACAAGAAGCCGGTGGACGAGTGTGAGCGTGTATGTGTGTGTGTGCACGAGCGGCGACCTACACGCAACCCGTCGGTGTGTTTGACTGTCTCTGATTTATGTAACCTGTAACCTTCAGGGAGAGTGGACTGTATATTAGATAAACTGTTGATTCAAATACGACAAATTATTGTGGTACCTAAGATGATGAGTGTAAGGTGACCAGAAACAAACAACGCTTTTCATTTAGGTAAACAGTGTACAGAACAATATATATTTTAAGCGTGCTCTGCAGAATAATGATCTTACGTACTAGTGTTAGTAAATACATGAGCGCGATCACAGACCGATCGGCTAAAAACAATAAATGACAAACAAATTATTAACACGTCGGAGACGTTGACAAAAAAATAATAATAATACACTGAGGTGATAACGGGTGTACGACCTGATACCGGATGGTCTGTGTTGATAACACGACGATGGTGCTGCAGTTGCACTGGACGACGACGGGGGGCTGGAACGTACCACTTGCACTACCGTCGAATCCGACGAAATGGTCGACAGGAACAACGTGTGCGTGCGCACGGTAGTCAACGGTTATGTTGAGATGGTCCAAAACTGGACGGCACGGGCGTTGATCGAGATGATCGAAACGCGATACTTGCCGGTCGCGGGATTTTGGACCTGCAAATACTCGCAACGCGTGCACGTTCGTTGTCGCGGAGTGGGACGCGGTTCAAACGACAACAAAACTAACGGACAGCGATTCGCACTGCGTAAAAACGGGCGGGCGGAACACGCGGTCGCGCGAATGAGCGGGGATTCGGCACAGGCGGCCGTAAACTCGAATCGTGGACACAGGGACGTGCACGACGAGTCGGTGAGCACGAGGGCTCAGTTGCACGGGGGCAACAAAAAAAAACAACGGAACGTTCAAACGGCGACGACGCACCGGTTCGCGATAAAGCATACGGTTTTTGCTATGCTTGCCTAGACGGCTGGTAAACGACAAGACGAATGCACGGCGGCGCGTGCCGGTTCGCGATAAAGCATACGGCTTTTGCTATGCTTGCCTAGACGGCTGGTAAACGACAAGACGAATGCACGGCGGCGCGTGCCGGTTCGCGATAAAGCATACGGCTTTTGCTATGCTTGCCTAGACGGCTGGTAAACGACAAGACGAATGCACGGCGGCGCGTGCCGGTTCGCTCGAGGCGAGACCGTTCCCTCTCCGGGGGTACAAAGGTTAAAAGTTGGTCGCCGCTGACCAGGGTGGCCAACTGGTGACACGGAACGTGACGGTCACGACGCGCTAAAAGTGCCGTACTGAATTTGGTATCCAACAGCGAACGACGGAAAACTTTCTACGCGCGTCATTGGATGGTTATCAATTTATTTTGGCCGCCAGCCGCCCGCAGCCGTGAAAAGCGTATAATAGACCTAATTTTACAATTTATTTTATTATTAATGTCAACACCGCGTTGGACCGCTCGTATCAAAAAAAAGGCATTTACTTAGACGACGACGACGTCAACGTTGTGCCCGACCAGCGACCAGTGGCGGATTTAAGGAAAAAAGCCCAGGTGGCATACGACATAAAGGGCCCGAGAATTATGAATCGTCGTAAATACTAACTCGTGAGGGACTCCCTCTTAAAACACTGTTAAACTAGATAGGTATTGAAACAAAATAAAAAATAAATACATTTGTTTAAATCGTACAAACCGGATATAATTTCTAAATGACCTTATCAAAATTATCATTAAATTTAAACAAAAAAAAAATGTATATTGTTAAACACAATATAGTATCTATTACTTATGTAATTCGGTAATTCAAGTAATTGTAAATTGTCTTCTGGCTTTCTGTTCAGCAAATATTTCAATAGTTGTGTCTAGATTTATTTTATTTGCTACTGATCTTTCGATAAAAAGTATACTGTATTCATTTAACGATTTTTCACTTAAAGTGGCACGACGATGTTCTTTGATTCTTTTTAAAGAACTCATTACTCGTTCCGCACTTGCCGTACTAACAGGGAGTGTAAGAAATAATCTAAAAAGACTGTTACACTCTGGGAAACTGTCTATCAAATGTTTATCAACGATAAATTCTAAGTAATTCAGTGGACTGTTGTTAATAAAATCGTTATTTTGAGAAAAATATAAATCAATAAAACTAATTAACTCATATTTTAGATCAGTTGTAAAGAAACTGATATCTAAATCGCCTTCATTCAGGTTTTGTAAATTTTCAGGCATCAAAAACCCTGAAACTTCGTTGATCTCTTTAAAACCTGTAGCACGTTCTTGTAATTCACTGCACATTGTATCAAAAACTTCATAATAACTGATTCTATGTTTATCAGACGTCTCCAAAGAAGAATCAGTAGTTTTGTAGTTGTAGTTGCGCGGAATTGATTATAATATCAAGCACTGGGTGCACCATAACAAATTAAAAAAAAATAATAATATCATTTTCTATTTGTTCATTAAACATCTCTTTCTTTACCTAGTTTTTTGAGAAGCTGAATGCCAAAACTTTTCGGATTACTCGAAGAACGACTACTTACATCTAGAAGTGTCTCCCACTACACAGTATTATTATTACTGATTTCTTATTATTATTACTTGATGTGTTACAATCTAAAACTCCAGTAACAAAAATTACCATTGACCAATTATATTTTAATTTTTTTATTGAAATGAAAATTAATGAAGACTGGGTCTGGGGCCCGGGGACCTTTTTGGGTAGGGGCCCAGGCGGCAAATGCCCATTTTTTTCCGGTTAAATCCGCTACTGACAGCGACCAATATATATCGCTAACATGCATTAAAAATGCATTCTCAACCACCACGGTGAAACTCTATTATATTATGCTTTGTTTTCCATCCATAGCGTTTGTTCCAGTTTTTTGCCGGCAGTCCTTTTTGCTGAACGATACAAATTTTATCAACCAACAGTGTGCAAGATTTCGTAATTTTTAAACATACATTCATACAGCCATGCAACTGCATCAATAATGATAACCAACGGTCCATGCAGTTCCAAATTATTTAACTATCAATATCAGAAAAATTAAATATTATTTTTTTTTATAATATAAATATTTGTGGCTATAGACATTGATAATGAATAAATGATTATTTAGCAAAATTTTAAAAAAAATATTGTATAATATACGACCACAGATAGTGTCAAATGTCAATACGCATTATAGTATCAAAACTGAAAAAACTAAATCACATAAAAAATAACAACTAAATAGTACTGTTAAGTGATAGATATATATAAATATTACATTTATATTATATATTCCATAAACTATATTATGGTCGTAGAGAGTTCTAGCCGTGTTTGTCCTAAAACAGACCCACCCACCTTTTAAGTTAGGTTATTAATTTATATACTCTATATCTTTTTATATCTAAACTTAAAATGACTTTACATAAATAATTAAATTAAAAATGAATACTCTATGGTAATTAATAATTAACTTTTAAAAAATAACAATCAACTATTGGCAAACAGGGTTTTAAAGGACATAAAAATAAATAGGTAGGTACTTAGGTTATTTTATGTACAAAAACCATAAATACAATTCTTTATAATACTAATTTTTGTTTTAAAATATAGGTACCTAGTATTTAATAAATGTATAAAATCATAATGAAAAAATATTAATTATAAAAAAATTTCATTAGCGAGCAAAAATGTGATAACGTATTTTAATTACAAATGATCACTTTATCAGTATGAATGTTCAAGACTATACTAGTACAAAGAAAAGTATTTTGTTTAGTTTCATTTATTTAAAAAAAATCTAATGTTACTTGGTATAATATAATAATACTGACAACGTCAGCTACGATTCTTCAAAAAAACATTAAAATGTTTTTATATCACAAATACAAATTATATTTAACTAATCTCGAAAACAAATTTCCTTAGTAGTCACGGTCGATTTATCGACTACTTCATATATAAATAAGAACAATATTATACGTAAAATATCTGCTATTCGTTATAATATGTTTCCCTTCTATTTCCAACTATAATATTATTGAACGATGAACGGTAAACAATTCTTCTGAACTCACATAATACAATAGCGTAGGCGGTATAACAAATTTATATTTTTCAATTCATCACTGATTACATTTTGCACATATGGTTTTCTATATTATATTTTATACATAAAGTCGTTTCGACTGGATTACATCAAGGAATCTCCGGAACGAATGCAAAAAAAAAAACTGGTTTCCTGTTACAAGAGACAATCATTAGGACGAGATATAATTAAAATCGGATACAAAGACCTTTATTTTCATCTACCTGCCTACTCTGCTCTCGGATTATTTGTATTTCTATTACAAAAGGTAAACCGACAATGCTGAGTTTATAGAATTGTGTCGATAAATCCTCTGGTGCAGACGGATTTTTAGATTATTATCGAAGCCATGTAAATTACGCAAAACAATCATTTTCTCAGCGTCTATACTCTTTGATCCTGCAGTTGGTTCCGAGACGGGGAAGGGAATAGTTAGGAGGTAGAATAAATCCCCTCTAACCTAAGTTCTTGTTTTGTTTTTAACAAAAGCTAAGCGATTATTTTAATCGAGTTGTAGAACATTGTAATATGACTGGATATTATTTAACATGCTAATAATATTATCAAATATTTTATTGAAACAATAATTGTATATCGAACACTTGTTAATTGTGGGAGGCAGCGTAGTACATCAACGGTCAATGGTCTCGTACAATCGTTTGAGTAAGTTTTCAACAGAGATCCGTTTGTTAATCATTTTATTCGTTTCGGAACCACAATAATAATAATAATTATATATTATATATATTATATACTTCCAATATTAAAACATTGTTCTATCTTCTTAGACATTTAAGTAGGTAGGTGTCAAAATGTGTCAAAACTACGGTGTAATACGGCTCTTTTTGAATACTAATCTCGTCTATTAGGAAATACATTTTCAACTAAATGATGCGCTATGCAGTTTAGTCGTGTAAAAAATAAACTAAACTGGAGTTGGTAAAAAAAATATATAACACTTGTACGTTTTTAACTACCCGTGGGCCATAATATGTAAAATTGTATATTCAGTAATAATTACATTCGCGATAAATCGTAAGACCGATGTTTGGTATAATATGATAAGTGCAGTGTGCACTATGTCGAAAACCGATGTTTATAATACCTATTACTAAACAGTAAAAAAACGGTAATCTCGAAAGATTATTTCGAAAAACGATAATAATATAGGTACGTTTGAACGTATATTCATCACGAATAATGACGACCTTCGAACGGATCACCCGTACGAGAACCCGAGAACCCACACGAGCGAGATAATATCAATATAATATTATAAATTCTTCTGGTAAATCCGTTTTTCGAATATTATAATACTATAATATATATATATATATGTACGCTGTGCTTATATTATATATACGAACACTGCTGCGGCCCTCCTCCTTTGACGATGGCATTTCGCTCGTCAAATTTACGATCGAGTTCTATTATATATTTTATACAGAGAAGCTTCACATTATGATGGCTGCTGCTGCTGCTGCTGCTGCTGCCTGCTGCGCCATATTATTATATAGTGCACGCGTACATGGTATATAATATATATATTGTGCGGCCGACCGTCGTAAAACGTTCTCCCCCGAAACGAGTCTCCTCGCGACGTCGAAACCATCATCAGCTGCTGTCGATAATAATATATATATATATATGTGTGACGAGTGTCTGTCCCCGTGTATATATATATATACGGTGATGATGATGATAATAATAACAATAACAATAATATTATGTAGGGCGCTATATATTTCCATCCGGTTTAGTCGTAATTTTATAGTTCCTCCCCACCCCACCATTATTATTATTTTTATTATACACTGCAGTGTACTACATTTTTGAGTGTTCGGTGTGAAAGAAAAAAAAATATAGCGCGTTTCGAAAAACAATGTGCCATTAATTATCAAATTCCACAAAAGTGTTTTCGCACTGTTTACCATAATATTATCTAGTAAACTTAACCACGCATAGGAATATTTTTTAATAACAACATCACTGCTCGCACGTATCTCAGCATATTATAAAAATATATTATATTGCACGCGTATAATAATAATTTATTATAATATTAAATAGCGGGCAAAATCCTACCCGCGTCGAGTTCTTTATTTTTAAAGTGCACGATGGAAAAACGTTCGAAATTAAAACACAGTAGGTACATTATTCATATAACAATTCGTAAACTTAAAACTATTAGTGTTTTATTGTACAGTGTGAAGCGTGGACATAGAGTGTCGTAATGACATATTAACGGTGTTAGTATTATTATTATTTTTTTTTCTGAATACTTACAAAACTGCAAAACAACAGCCGTATAATAATATGAAGGTCCATTTCTCTGGCACACTCTTTTTTTTTATCATTCCGGTAAAAAAAACACTAATAGCAATCGGTTCGAATTATACCTGAATGTTACTAAATACTCAGAGTTCGTCATTCGTCTCTCTTCGAGGAAATTGTTCCAATAATGAACGCGTTCTGCGTATTGCGTTCACATAACAAATTCACAAATAATACCTATCGATATCAACAAAATCGATTCTTATACACACGCGTCCCTCAAAGATGTTAAAAACAATTAATAATAAACTTAAAAATAAAAGATTACTTGGTAATTGTTTTTGGATGAATCTGTACATGCTAACATTGCAAAAAATCAAAGGCAGTAGTTGCAGGTCACCGGCTGTCTCCTCAAAATTTCTAGATTTCTGATATTTAATGTATAGGTACAAAATCAGTATAATACTACCACATCAATAGAAATAAATGTTACAAAAGTGGCGGACGAATTACGAATAGCTTTTATAACTTATCGGCATGACTGCGTAATACAATAAAATGTTGAATAACTATCTTAGAAAAATATGTCAAAACTATTGGTTTTCGATAGGCATCAAAACAAACAATTAGATGAGTTCGTTGAACCGTGTAAATGGAATCCAAAAGATTTTGTAGGACATAAATTAAATTTAATGAGGATCGTAAGTTTAAAATTGGATGTTCTTATTGTTATGGTGTATATATACTATGTATATAAGGAGGTTTCTCAAGCACCAGAACGTTTTTTTGGCCGTGTGACAATAACACGAATTATTATTATTGTTTCACAGTCATTCGTCGTGTCTTACTCACTTAGACCAGAGTATGCAAATTAATCTTTCGACTGATTTTTAAAATTTCTATTCAAAACAAAAACGTGTCCTCCGTCATCGAACGCTGTGCATTTCTGTCATAAACATCCCAATGCACCTCTATTATACAATGACACATCGTTCGCGCTGCACTTGTGTCCCAGATAATATGATTATAAATTATAATAACGTTATTTTGTTGTTTTTTCAACAAACATTTGCTTTACAAAAATGCATTCCGTCACCGAATTCTCTGCAACACGCATTTCATTGCAACCATGCGTCTGTTAACCACATGCATACATAATATGAGAGAAAATAATAATAATTAATTCATATTATATTTTCCATAATTTCATTTCGTATGCGTTTCGAAACAAAGAGACCTATATTTACTTGGAAATTGTCAATTTTGATCGTAAAACAATAAAAAAAAAAAAGAACGCACCCACGTCGCACATCACACGCATAAATGTGTCCCAGGTCACGAACTCCCCGCCGGAATGCATTCATCGTAATAATAATATATTAACACACCGATCACGACTGGTGCAGCAGTCCTCGATCTCCGCCTGCTTGACGTGCGTATACTCGCGGTGAATCGGGTGGATGTTGAGTTGTGGGGAGGTGCAGATGCGAGTTGAAAAAAAACCGCCATACGAACGCCTACGCCGCCGCCGTTGCATTGTTGTCCCCCGCGTGATTTCGTCGTAAGCACAATAATATTATAATAATTGGTCGACGGCAGTTGAACATAATATATTAAATTATTTTGTTGTATATACAGCGAGTCAAGTCTATATAGTATATGCACGCAGTATGTATAACGAGACAAAACGTGACGGTTAGCTGTTCGCCGACCTTAGCAGCTCATTATAACGGTTGTTTTTTTTGTTGTTTATTTTTCCATATACCTATATATTATATTATACAAATTATTGCAACCTGGTAAAAATCGAATCGGTATATCGTACACGTAAATACATAAGTATATTATTATATTATTATGTGATATACGATTCGCATTGTTAATAATAAAAAAAAAAAACGACGACAGTCTGATGTCTGTCAAATCGTTAAATGTCTTATATTTCAATAAAATATAATGGTGTGGCGTACAATTATTATTACACAAACGAACAAATTTAAAATAATATTCTGGCCTGGAAAAACTGATTGAATATTATATTTTTGGGAACGAGCTGCCTGCATCATTCATGTGTTACTTAAGATTATTATTATAATACGAGTATATATGATATTACACTGCTGCAATAATTTTGCCGTTGGCGTGCAGCCGATAAAAACGATCCATACAAATGTTATCGGTATAGACTGTACATGACAATTATTCATCAAAAACGTGAAATCGCTGTTGGTTTTCAAACTAAATGATCTGGTTAAATTTAAATTATCCATTAGAGACTCGTGTACAATTTTAGTCGATGGATAATAGCGGACTTATATACTATAAACTTTTAACTTTCCGAAATATAGTGCAATAACGTTGGCCATTAAAGTTTATCGGTTCTTCCAAAATGTATTTAACATTTAAAATTGATAATATGAACTACATTAGGGAACCGTTTATCAGTGTTTGGAAACATACTATTTATTTATGAGATCTCCGCGTTAGTAATCGGTTTATTTTAAATTCACTCTTTTGGATAGCTAGAATACGGCTGAAAATCTCACGCCGAGAATTGTCCAAGTTCAAAATTTAATTCACTAAAAACCCAAGTCTATTTCATTTTTATCTTCCCAACTTATCCAATATTAACACTTTCCTAAAATTAGTTATTGCAGAAAAAGACAAAAAACTTCTCAGACTTTCTACTTTCCAAATTAGTAAGCTCAAAGTTTTTGTATGCAGAAAAAAACGATAACTAAGAAAATATAAAGTCTACCAAATACAATTTCTTAATGTTCGGTAGGTAGTTAAATTCGTAAACAATAAATACAGTCGGAAAACTGATTAAGCACTTAGCCAATTTTCTCGTTAGACAAAAAAAACCTTTTTAATTATAAATGTTTTCATTATAAGTTATATACGATTGAATTTCCCTTCAATATTTAAGGATATATATAAATATGTATAATATATTTCTTTTTTTTGTCAATTCCAAGAAAGTTTTCACTGGCTATTGTACATAGTTTATATATCTTACTTACTATAAAGGCGTTTTTTTAAGATCGCTAAATTCAATCCACTCCCCTCCTCATATAATTCAAAATAGCTATAACTTATAAGAATGCTTTTTCTTAATCAATATTGAATTAATATAGCATTGGGTTCTCTAAATTATTATTCAATACTATTGATATTAGTAAACGGGTAAACTTGTATTTTAGGTACCTAAGCATTTTAATTTAGCAAATTATAGTTTACTACAGATTACAATATAATGATTATCTAAACTTGATGAAATATTAAGATTTTTTTTTTACTATACATAAAAGTATGACAGTTGTAAATTGAGTAATTCATTTAACTAATTAACTAATTAGTTTTAAATCACTTAAATTTTAAAATGTATTGTCTGATAAAAATATAATACAATTATAATGCATTCAATTTAATATAATGCATCTTTAATTTAAGGTTTGTCAATTTGAGTAATTGAAAATGTTCGCAAAGTGGGTATAATGACTAGTTTTAGAAATTTGAATGAGTTTTCATATTTTTTTTTTTTTAGAGTAGGTATGCTTTGATGGAAATAAGAAATATTATGAATGATTTGTTTTGCATAAAATGTAAATAAAAAGATTATATTGCAATAAATGCATATTTTAGGGATAAGAAATATTTGAAGAATTGGTACATATTTTTCATTGCATTGGTACACAATTTCGTAGAAAAGCAAATTTCTCTGAACGCCTCGATCGTTTTATGTATACCTAATAAAATATAATAAAATCTTCTAAAACAAATGATAAAAATTGTTTGCATACAAACGCATGGCTTAAACTTTATATTCAAGAAAGTATTTTTAGAAAGATGTTTATTGTAAAAAGAAAGACTGTTTTAATCTATACAGATGTAAATTGTAGGTACACAATACATTTGATACCTTCAGTAATTTTGTTTTTAATCGTACATTTATTGTCAAGTTGGTGTGTATGATCAAAAAATGTAATTAATTTTTTGTTTTAACGAAAAATCAAGGTTTAGTTTTTAATATTTATCAAAGAAAAGCATGCAATTTTTTGATAAGAGCATATTTTTTCCAAGAAAATCATATTTATAAAAAATATGTTAAGAGCTTATTAAGCGCATATTTCAAGGTTTTCTAATGCACATAAACATATTATTATAATTTTATATTTATTTTTATTTTTTGCTTTTTAAGTGCATATACAATTGAATTACAATATTATTATATTTATATTTAAAACATATGAACAATAACTAAATCACGGGCCTCAAATATTTTGCGTATACAAAGACCTAGGCCCAAATGTCGTATCATACATCTGAATAGAACGATAAATGATTCAAAATTTCAAAGTAATATGGTTTAAATGACGCTACCCACCCTTAATTTGTAGGTACTGTGAAAACAATGTTTATCTAATGAATGAAGCTGTAGAAGCTGTGTAGAGATTAAACCCTAAAATTTTCCTAAAAAATAGAGGAAAACATTATTTATATGCTTAAAAGTTTCAATTTTTGGTTGGATAAAATAATTATTTTTCTGTGCATTTTTAAAATGTATGTTTATTTTTGTATTTTTCAATCAATTACTTGAAATCAGTAGATTAAGTAATCAAAAATTTAAAAAGCACATAAACAGATAAAGCTATCCTTCTTAAGAGGACGTTATACCCGCATGCGTTGTCTCCGTCTTACAAGTGCGTAACATAGCAAATTTTACGCTCAGCAGATCACGCGAAGCTCCGTGAATTTAAAATTTAGAGTGAATTGACCTCTTATAAAAATTAAAGGTAACATTATTATCGAGGGCTTCTCGATCGGCTTTTTATTATATTTTAATTTTAAAGCGAGTTATGAGTATTTTAAAATTGTAAATTGTTTGTATATCTTAAAATACTCATAACTCGCTTTAAAATTAAAATATAATAAAAAGCCGCCCGAGAAGCCTTCGATAATAATATTACCTTTAATTTTTATAATAGGTGAATTCACTCTAAATTTCAAATTAATGGAGCTTCGAGTGATCTTCTGAGCGTAAAATTTGCTATGTTACGCACTTGTAAGACGGAGACAACGCATGCTGGTATAACGTCCTCTTAAATGATAAATACAATTCCAAGACACTTTGATTTCGTGTAAAACTATATATTTCTTACAAAAAACTCTTACAATCCATACACAAACGCCACCACTCCTATTGATCTTTCCATGGAATGTTTTGTTTGTCTGTGTTTGTCTTCTTAACATTAAGATCACGTTTAACATCTTTAATAAACGAATATGGTCTAAATACGAATATCAATTCTCTAGAAACATTGATACGTTTATAATAATACTAAAAGTTTACCTCAAATCCGATTTCCGAGGGCGCTAACGTGAAAAAGTTTTACTATACTTTCTGAAAAATGCAGAAAATATTCTCTTTAAAGTATAATTTGTGTAGAGTTCCAATATTATACAGAGTGGCTGTCGGGTTGCGTGAAACTTTTCTAGAGTAGTCTTTCTATCCGGAAAAGTAATTATGTAATAACTAATAATATATTATGTAGACAAAACTAGAACATTTTTCTTTCTTTTCAAACGCATCAAATTTAAAACCAAAATTGAAACTACCGTTGCTTTATAGGTTTCCGTATAATAAAAACACGTATATCGGGTAATGATGTACCTATAATCGTGCACTACCTATATTAAAACGAAATAATTTATTTCAAATTTTTAACGTAAGCATACCTCGATTCTATATAGGTTTAATCATTGTAACATCAATACAACATAGACTGCACAGAAAAACGTTGAAATGTTATTTTAAAAGTAATTATTTAACAATCGAGATAATTGGATTGGCATTATACACAGACACGGTTTTGACTGAAGAATTCTTTTTAACTATATGGTAGTAACTACCAGCGAGTAGTAGCCGACGGCGGCCGTATGTATATGTACTCTGTATATATACACATTATACATTCTGCAGCTCTCTAAGCTACGTAATGAAGTGAATAATTTATCGGCGGGATGTTAATAGTGTAAGTGCAGTTACAATTTAAACGAGAACAATTAAATTCTCTATAAAATCATTGGACAGAATCTATAATACGGCCAAAACAGTCGATTTACATTCAATATATTTTGTTATGCTAAACTATACACCTATATTATAGGTCCATGTTTTACACTACGCATTTAGTTTATTATGATAGAGTAGAACAATTTATTATGATACAAGTAGAACTCTGTTATACATCAATAATTACTCGGATCGGTCGGGGCACTCGGGGACAAAATAAATTCGAGTTATAAGAAAAGGTGTATGAGCAAGGGCAAAAACATTCCTTAGAGGTATTGAGAAATCGACTTTTAGACGTTCGAGTTATCGAGGTTCCACTTTTTATACATCCTTATATATTATATATTATAAAAGAACAGGCCTTTTTATGTTCCAATTTTCTGACCGCACTATTTAACTTTTTGATATTTTTTTTTCCAGCGTTGTTTTAAATACTTTCCTATGTGTCACCACGTCACTTGATTTTTAACTTTTTGTCTGAGGGGGATGGGAGTGGGTGTATTGTATTTAAATGTTTTAATTTTCTGACGACACTATTAAACTTTTTTACAATTATTTTTCACAGAGTTGTTCAAATACTTTTTTCTGTGTTACCACGTCTCTCAATTTTTCATTTTTTGTTTGTCATTTAAAAAATGTATAAAAAATATTATATATTACATGGCTATAGCGACTTTAAATAGTTTAATTATAGTAAAAAACTAATGTATATACGAATCGATTATTGAACAAACGAGCGAAGCAGGGTTAATCAGCTAGTATAATATAATATATAATTGGTTATTTTTAGACTTAAGCCCCGTGACTCACAAACGCAATGGCTTTTGTCGAGGGGAGGGACACGCTACATAGGCTCGATTCGTTGCTAAAATATACTAACTGCATCGTATAACTACGCATATTATTACCTATATCGTTTCAGGTATGCTTTTACAGCGATACGCGTTGCAAACTACCTACACGTGCGTTTTAAATATCGTAGAAATGCCGACTCGGCGCTTGGCGGCGGCGCGTTTATCAATGATTCCCGCAGCGACCTTTTTATAATGTCAAGGAACAAACGTTTCGATATACGTATCAGACTGTGACCGGCACGAAATGCGATGGTCCAATACGCGTGTCGAAATGTGTAATGTCAAGATAAGTAGTTGGATGTATATCATATATATATTAAATAAACATGTATATATATATATACTATATACAGGTAAGTCGCCTTGAGGTTCCGCGATTCGTTCGATTTCATGCAGTGCCACCGGTTTCAAGACCATTATTTGACCTTGATCCTAAGGGTGTTACATAAACGCGGTTGGTTTTTTGTCATTCCGCGGTGCCGTACATATGTCAATAAGCCGACAGAAAAATCCGAATTCGAACACCACAACTATAATATCATCGCCGTACGCGTCTCTTCCGACACACTATTTAATATGATCGACAATAGAGTCGGTGTAAAAGCGATACGTACCTACATCCAAAACTAGGTGAGGGGGTGATGAATAATATAATAAGGTCCGTCACTGCCTCGTCTGTACAGCAGCTCTGATTTTTCAAACAATATATGCGTGATGGCTACCCCTGAACCGCCCGCAGAGTGCGTATCGTATTCCATATATACCTACTTGTTCGGTGATCCTGTCGTATAGGAATATAAAAATATAATAATAGGATTTTGTCGCACCGGAGAAAAAAAAACAAATGTCTGCCGACTATAGAATGACCTTTCGGTCCTGCGGAAGTTCGGACACACGGTAGCCCGCGACTGCGTCCGTTTTCCAAAGCGAATCCTCTATAACGTTCCACCTCGATCTCCACGCCCAATTCGGTCCACGTCGAAGCGCCAAGACTCCGTTGCTGTGTATCCTTGTTCACGATTATCGACGGTTTAACGTCCCAGGACTCGTCTCGGAGCATGCAGCTGAAATCGATCGTTTGTCGTGAACACTATATTATACACAAACGTATTGTCACTATTATTTGATAATAATATAGTGCCCGAGACCTTTTAACTTAATTATTGTCATAAAAATAAAAAATAGTAGAAAATAATAAGTATTTATATTTAGCTATTCAAAATTGAATTCTGAGAAATGTCTTCTCCTTATTATTATTATTAGTTATTACTATATGTACTATGTTGTTACTATTACTATTATTTATATTTTTTCAACTGAGCAATATTGATATATAAATTCTCTTATCATGTCACATTGTCACTCCATATTTTTAAATCATTATATAGTATACCATGTATCCCCGAAAGCAGGGTACACTTTATAATAATTCAATTACCCATATTACTCAGTACCCTAAACGTATTTTAGAGTTCTGTTTGCGAGAAATATATGATCCAACAGACTATAGTTTCATGTCCCGCAAACAGAATTCAAAAATATGTTTAGAGTACTGAGTAATATGGGTCATGGAATTTTAGAATGTACCCTGTTTCCGGGGACACACCACACTGCACGGTATATATACGTTCATCAAATGTACTTATTGTATTAAATCGTACAGATTATAAATAAAAAATAAATATATATATACTGTAGAATCTTACTTATGAGATACCTAGAATCACATACAAGCTTGATCATGGAATATTGATTTTAGAAAAACACGAGATATTTGAAATGCCTTCTTCAATTTTAAACATAAAATACTTATAATAATACTAATAATCATAGAGAATGTAAAATAAAAGATATATTCTTAAATTAAAAAAAAAAAAAAAATGTTTAAATGACTCGTATTTTTTAAGATGACGATAAAAGAATCACTCTGTACAGGTATATACCTAATGTACAGTTCAATATAGTAAAGGTACCTTCACAGCACTACAGCAGTCACGTCAACGTTTTTCGACGTACTGTATATAGGTACAATATTTGTATTGTACTCCTATTATAATACACACATAATACTGAGGCGATGACTTTAAAATTCCGAGTAGTTTATCGACTCAAGACTTCATAAAATGTAAATCTGATTCGGTTTTTGAATATAATATTATTATATAGTTTCATTACCCTGCACTGCGATAAGAGATCATTAGGCAAATGAATAAGAATAAATTGGTATTCAAATCGTGACGCGACCGTTTTACTTTTGATGACTTGACTAAAGATAACCAAATACAAAGATAAATAAGAACAGTGTATAATAATAATAAAAAAAAAAATGTATATATATTATACGTATAAAGACACAATCAAATACTGATCTCACGGTTACGCGATAATAATTTATCACATTATTATCAACATAATATAATATATTATATATGAGTATTGAGTAGTGAGTACCTATCCCATCATATAATAGTATTTTGTTTTGATTTTATGAAATTCGACGTTTAATGCTAAAAAATTAGAATACCGAACAATCACTCATATTATAATACAAATAGAATAGAATACAACACAATATTATGTTTACTCGACAGTTTTTTACTAATAAATAAGTGTCTACATTTTATTTTAACGTTTGATATTTGTATTTGTATATCTATAAAGAAACAAATAGCATTTTTAAAACAAGTAGCTGAATTTTTGAATTTTCACAAGACCGTGTTTAAATTTAGTTTACGTTTTGACGCGCAATAAAATAAGGAATACTCAGGTTTTTGTCTAGAAACATTAGTTCTCGTTAAAATATTCTTATTGATAATAATTAATATTATATCTTTTTTGAATAGAAAACAAATCAGTGAAAAATATTAACTTCAGACATTGAAAAAATTAAGATCATACTCCCACGGTGGTCGTTTATATAAGATAACTAATATAATTATAATATTATAGACCATTAGTATTAACTAATGGCCTTGTACGAGAGACAAGACAATACTACCATATACTTGACGAGCATATAAAAGTATATATATATATATGTGACCGTACGGTAATAATTTAATTTCAACGTTGCAACATAAAATTGAAAAATATTTCGTTGATCTTACTTATACGTTGATTACAGTGATAATTACGATTTGCATGAACCTATCTTAACTTACTATATCATACGACTATCTACAATGTAGATTCAGCATAAATTAATATTTACATTATTCACTGAGGATAAAAAAGGTATATATTGTTAATACATTAACAGTTGAGAAAATAATAATATTGAAACACTCGTAAGTACATTACACTCGTTTAAACATATTATAATATTATATTGTGATGTATTGATGACTGATGTTAATATATCTAGGCACCTATTTAATTAATAACGAACACTACAATAACGAACAAAATACATCGAGCAATATTGATACGATAATAATTATTATTATTTCTTTAGATTATGAGAAAATATTTGTGCTTCAATGCGCTTCAATACGTTGTCATACAATACAATCTCTATAATATCAATTTAAATGTATTATAGTATACGTACATAAAATTACTTTTCCCATAATTCTATAACGTTTTATCACCCCCATTGCATAATAAAACATACAATTATGTACCTACATGGGGTTTTTAATTAAAACCAATGTTCCCTAGAAACATCATCTTCCTAGGAAGATGACAAAAGTTCTTTAGATGATAAATTGAGACATAGTGTACAACAAATGGAATACAACGAATTATGTAGAAATGTTAACAATTGTTTGTAATTGAATGATTCATTTCAGTGTTTCTTTTAAACGCTTGATAACAAAAAGGATGTCCTCAATATAAATTATAATTTTATTGGATCTAAAATTATTTTCTGTTTATGAATAAAATGTATATTAGTCGAAGTTAATTGTATGAATATTGTTCTGTTCGTATTTATGTAAATTGCGTAATCCATTGGTCCGAGAAATTCAAAAATAATTTTACCAATTCACTTCACAATAAATTTGAACAATTACGGTTAATAAACCGTGTGGCATTATATTATTGAGTGTCGAAATTTAAATTTGAATGTACATTAATCTTGTGACAAATAAGAAAGGGCAAAAGACGATAAGTGTGCAACTTTAATATTGGTTTATTCGTGGCAGTTCAAACTTCAATCCGAGGAGAAATGAAAATTAAATAATTCCTATACAGAGTTTTCATTTATTTTCATTTATATTATCAATAACAATGTTTTTGTCATTTTTATTTATACAGAATATAGTTGTATACTATTGTATGACCTACCAACTGTCACAACAATGTTTCCCATATAAAACACAAAAATTGGTACACATTTTGTTCACAGCTTTGTAAAAAGTTGCAGCCTAATATACTCGTAATATTATGTTCAAATAATTGTCCAATGTTATTATAATAATGTAACAATACGTAATCTAAGTAAACTATAACGTAAAATCGAAAGCGTTACACGTATAGAATAATATATACTCCAGACGCATTGAACAGCTTCGATATTATTATTTATTACATATTATTATTTTATTATAAATTTAATCACGATACGGCTGGTTACGAAATCGATCGATGAAATAATTCTGTACGTACTTTGTACGCACGTTATTATTTCAAGTCAGATTTTAAGAGGTTAACCATGTGTGTTTTTTAAGACACTTGGCTCGTATTATATTATTATTGCACTCATTGACATCCAAGTTAAATTAGCCACATGTTGTATCGTTAGTTTAAACACGCTGTTCTAAAGTCACTGTAACACACTGCTCCTTCTTGTTGAAATCATAAACGATATTATACTCCGCGATAATCGGCAGAGGAGCGGGAGAAACTTTCTCAGTTGATTTCTTCAATAATATAATATATTATTTTTATCATTGACATTAATAACATTTTAATAAAAAACAATCATATTTAAAATTAAAACGTAAAAATAAACATAATATAATCATATACATTATATTATAAGATTTATTATTGTATATTAGCTATGATATAGGTACGAGACGATCGACCGACGACGTTCGTGATGAATACACAATAATTATAAGCCACGGCTAGTTTTCTGTGAGACGTTTATTTCTCCTATCATGACGACCGCATTGTCGAACGATACCATAATAATATATATTATTATAGTTACACAATAATAATATTAGACAGTATACCTAACTATCTATCAATATTGTTGTTTGCCAAAGCAATCAGACACGGAAACCTATGGCTAGACGGGTACGCGATTGGCTAAGAATCGAGACGCTGTATATTATTATAACTCGTTGTATTATAATATTGTGTGAGCTAATAATAAAAATCATATACATAATATATAGCGGTAAAAGAGCGATATTATCACAAAAAACGCGATATGGTTTTTTTTAAACACATTTTACTTACTGCTATCAATAAAAAACTCGGCGAGAATAGACGAAAAAAAAGGTATTCTAGTATAATACCAACCTACGTCTGTTTTATCAATATACCTGTAATACATTTTATACGCTATCGAGTCTTGGCTGGTCTGCATACATTGGATCCGTCTCTATATGACGTTGATATACGTTCGCTCTCGATGTCGGTAGTTATATATCAGACTGATTAGTCAGAGTGCAACACAGTGCAATCGTAAGTGCATATAGGCATATAGGTATACTGCATAATATTATTATGGTGTGACATATAATATATATCAGGTACACGTGTCTGACGTCAATTATCACCAAACCTCATACGACAATAATTAACGGAAGTGTATAATTGTACATCTATAATATAATATGTATAAATTCTATATATATATATATGAATGATAGCATATTGCATTAAGAATTTATGCTTATGGTGTTGTGTGTATATTATATTATAATCTCTATAGTATCTATACCTATACCAAATGAACACCTGTGATTTTTTTTTTTTTTATCATTATTATTGAACGACATTGAAACACGTCGAGTGTCGACCGTGATCTTTGATCTCGAAACCGTAGTAGACATTTTCTCATTACCAATAATTACGATTAGAACAAAAAACTACTTCACTACAATTCACAAAATATACGCGATCTAATTAGTGTAAAATCTAACATTATGTCTCCATAGATTGTTATTTTTATTTTGACGAATGCGATTCAAAATCACTGATTGTATTGCACGCGTAACGACTAAAACAATTTTTTTTGAAAATAACTTTAAAACTATTAAAAAAAAAAACAATCAAGTTTTTAGTTTTACCATAGGCTCCGATCGACATTTATACACAACTCGGTAATATATGGTTTTATAAAAATAAAGTGCATTACCTACCATTAAATATAATATTATCAGTATAAATGATGATTCGCATAAATAATGTGTAAATTGTCTAGTGTCTACGTGCTTGTCTGGTACATGTATAATATTTTTAATTACTTGCACAATTTATCCAAGGTATGTTCAGTCCACTTAACCTACCTTTTGCGTATACCTGAATTGTGTCGTAAATCATTTTAAATAACTTTATAGTCTCGTAGAACACAGTGCACGTGTATAAACAACATCAATATTTGATTATTGATAAATATACTAAGTAGTAAATAATATAAGTAATATCACAAAGATATATGGGTAGAGAATTCAAAATTGTATTTTTAGCTTTATTGTAAAATTAGTATAAATATAATATATTTTTAATTATTTTAATTATTTTTTAAAGTGAGTACCTACACAAAATCAAACAAGTGAAGTCAACACAGCTATTTATAATACAATATCAACAAATGAGCAGTTTACATTTATAATCTATATTAGTTGCATTAGTGCTGCACATTATACACAAATTTAATACACATAAATTAATATGTGTAATGAACTTTTAGAACAATAATTTTAACACTGATTTCAAATCTCACACGTTCTTATTTATATAACCTTGTAATTTGTATATTTTAAATAACAAAAACAAAAAATATATAATTTATTTCACTGAGTAAGTAAATAATTATATTACTATTTTAATCAGTTTTCAGAACTATACTCAATAGTCATACAAAAACAAAATGATTTGAACAAAACTTTTTTTAATCATTACTGTTATTATATAATCTAAATATTACTAAAATACATATTATAATACATACATTTTATATATATGCACATTCTATTTATAACACAATTTATTTATTTTTCATGAAATCATCTCTACATTAATTTAATACATAGGGACTCTAAGTTAATAATATTAGTATTTAATTATTTATATTTATTTGATTTAAAATAATAATTTTCTTGGGTTAATTCGATCAATGTTTTGAAATATTTTGGAAACATTTAAAATATATTATAGTTATTAGAATATTAATGATGGTTTTTCATTCGTACTGACTTGTATAATATATTATTACATATTTGAAATATTACGTTTTATAATATTTTCATTAGTAAAATGATGAATTCACACGAATAGTGAATACACTCTATACCTATATGACTGTATAAGATATAAGTTATTAAATTATAGTTTATCATCCACGCCCAGGTTAATACATAAAACTTCAGCCCAGCAATATAATATTAATATAACAGCGTTGCGTGTAAACTGTTGTAATAGAAAAAAAAATGTATAATAAATAAAAACAATCAATACTACGATTACCTACTACCAATATGTTTTATCACACGATTCTAGTCTCGAACACCAAACACATTATTTTAAAAATTATATACTAGAATATTATTCATAATTATTGAAGGTATACCTCCATGATTTGGTGTTCACTGAACGAGTTAAAATTTAACAACGTCGAGACCGAGCTATATGGCGAGAGGAGCAGTCTAAATAATCATAAAATATTTAATGTACGAGAATTCCGCGCTCAAACCTACAGTAAATTAATGGTTTTGTTCTCGCGAGCAGTTCGGTAATAATAATAGTATTAAAAAAAAAATCAAAAACCTAACCACAGTAAAACCTAGGTACGTGGGAATAATATTATCAAAGAGAACCGATGGAAAAACTCAAAATCAAGCGATCCTCGACTAATGCGAACGAACAATTTTTCCGAAACGAGCACGTCATAACAAAATTCTTCATATAGTTATAAAAAAAAAAATTACACACACATATACGTACACATTAACACGTTGCACATTTTTTTCGTTCTAATAATTCTGCGTGTTATCCGCCTGCGTCGGCAAGGTAGGATGTGATACTGAATTTTTTTCTGTTTTTTTTTATAAAGGTTCTGTTGTGCATTACATATCTCGACTTGCAGCTAAATTATAAATACGAGTAAAGTGCAACGAACACATGCCTCTAATGCACTTTCCTAGTATGCATTTGAGCACGCATCCGAGTCCCTTTACCTGCTGTGCGTGTACAATATATAAGCGGCCTTGACATTTAATGTTAAAAACGTTCCGAATAAGAGAAAATGCACTTTATTATGACCTCGAAATCTATTGGTTGCCAGCATTTTACGGCTGTCGTCATTTATTGGTATAGCGGGTCGAGAATGGGACTTAATTTAAATATATTATTAATATATAGATATGCCTACTATATAGCATATTATAGATTCATTGGTTACCACGATATAATAATATTTTTTATTTTTCTGATGTTCTGATGTCCATACATTGATGACGAGAAATATTTAGCGTTTGACACTGTCTGCTCTGATCAATCAAAATTATAATTTAAATGAGGTAAAAGCCTTTACATAATATTAATAAATATACCTATATTACCTATAATATCGATTATTATTTGCCACTATTAGTATAAGATAACCTGATAATAAACATACTGAAAACTTTATTTTGTACCACTGATTCTATTATAATTACATGATGTATACATGTTTCAATATTATCAAAAATCAGTGTTAATATGGCAAAATTAAAATTTAGTTTTATGACTTTATAGTTTATGCCAATGCAATTTAAATTAAAACCTATCAATTATCTTTATAAAATTAACTCATTTTAGAACTCTACTAATATCTATATTATTATTCCAAATAGTTGTTGGATGATATCATAAGATGCTATACTAAAATTTAAGAACACAAAAAAAAGTGACTAAAATTGATTATTGTTAGTAACCGAGAGGTATTATGTAACAGACAACGGAGTTAACTGCATTGGTATAAGTCAAAAATAATTTTAACGAAACAAAGCTCAAGTTAAATAAAATATTTAGAAACCTAGGAAGATTTTATTATCTTATACATTCAATTGCACACAAACTGTATCATTTATGTTCATAGAAATGTAAACTATAAAATATTTAGGTATTTACACAAAACCCATAAATGTATTTTGTTGAACACTGTTAAGTTGAATAATATCATTGAAATAGTAACTTTAAAATATGAAGGTGTCCATTTACATCAATGTAATCAAAAAATACTCCATATGTTTAATGTTTTAAAAAAGATTCTAAATGATATATTAATACAAAATATGAGTGTGAAAATAAAATAATTTTAAAAAAAGAGTATAATAATTAGTGTTTGTTATATAGTCTTTAACAAAACATAATAAGAAGACTAAACAGATCGTGAATAATTTATACTGCAATAAGCTACAGCCGCTACATGTATATTAAATATAAATTGTATTGAACAATGATAAGTAGAGTAAGTAGCTTATGTATTTCATGCAACAAGCTTTAGATTAAAATATTGAATAAAGCGTATTGATTTTCGTGGTTGTTATGAATTATTCATTTCTAATTTACTCTTAGGGAATAAAAAATAAACATATAATTAAAATAAATATTAAATACTTATTTGCATATGGATATATTATATTATTATACTCTTATAGTTTTATTTATCAAAAACCATCACTACAATAATTATAAATTGAAATTGTACTATGATATTAATGAGTTATAAAAAATAGGAATGAATACGATTAATGGACGAGACTGTCGGACGGACAACGATACAGTCACCGAGGTCACGGGGTGTTGGCCGTTGGATACTCGTCTCGCTTCGCTCATCAGCGATCATCAGCACGCCGTGACAATATTATTATTAGTGTTATAAAATTTATATTTTTTTAAAAATATTATTCAGTATTTGTTTGTTATAAAATAAATTTTCAGTCAAAAGTGCAATCATCGAACGCTCGAAAAATCGTTTATTTCGTTTCGTCTTAACACTATTGTCTACATTTTTTAACAGTCAAGTCAATATACGCTCGACACTAACAGCAAATCTCGGTTAGCCTTTACGTGTCCTTAAGATAGTCGAGATTGTGTTAAAAGCCGGTTAGGTTTAACCTGGTTATAAAATTCATTGTTTTTATTTTCTAATCATATTTTTAAACTATATACTGAATAGTATAAAAAAATCGGTCCTCTCTGTGGTGTAGGATCTGAAACCTCTTATACTCGTATAAATAGTATTCAATTTCCAACCTACAAATTAGATGAAGATGAAGACTGTACGTGGAAAACGGAACTTTTAGGAAAATTGTACTGCCCCAACCGTGTTTTTCGGGGAGGGTTAAATCCACATAATTAAATCAATATAGCTCCCTGCGTCCCACGCGTACATAAGAATCAGATATTAATTCCTGGTTGTGACATATAATACTGTATAACTATATATTGTATATAAGTAATATATATACACATCATGCATAAAACAACGAACTGTATGACAACAGCGTTTTATAATAAAGTATATTATCAAAAAATTTAACATTTGCTGTAAAAAAGCTCTAAAAAGCGAAGATTATATATGCACGCTTTATATACCCAGGTACCTGTTTTGTGTTTAAATTTTAAATATTCGGTAGTGAAGACTGAGTTTTTTTTTAGTCAATTTAAAATAAGTATTATATAGTTTATTATGTATGCATAATTTAGGTAATGTTTGGAATTTAAAATAAATTGTTTGTATATAAAAGCTGTAATATCTATAAGGGCTAAGAGGAAACAAAAAAAAAATGTATAAAAACAGTTTAGACTGCGTATACATCAGTTCACAAATTATTTAAAAAAGATAATTTTATATTTTTAAGTAGATACTTATATAAATACGTATGCATGTACAATGAACATTTATATTAAAAAATAATTAACGACTAATGAGTATGATCGATTACGAAAATTTAGAAAAAAATTACCTTACAAACATTAATTGCGCTTATTCCGCAATACAAATATACATTTTAACAAGGCTGACAATCGACAATGACGCAAATTACTATCTAATAAGGTGTTTTTGGCACAAATTACACGTATTTATACATTTATAATTTATAAGTTACCTACCTGCAGACCACTCGACAAAATTGTTTAAGCTTTTTTAGTAGCGTAATTTACCATCTCCCACGTATACAACATTGAATCGCTTTATTTATGAATATTATTAAGTCTTATAATAATATAGTCATAAACGAAAATCGTTTATTTTGTTTCGTCTTAACACTATTATTTACATTTTTTAACAGTCAAGTTAATATACCAGTATACAATATTATGTATACGTATAATACGCTTACCAAACACCCACATCTAACAATTTCAAGCCATGTCCCGTAGGCTGTATAAATTAATATATCTAATTATTGTTTAAAACAGTTTTTATATTTAATAATATTGTGTGCGTTTATTTAACATTTATTTATGACTAAAACATTAGTTGAAAAGTACTGTTTAAGGTGCGTCGAACAGTGGCGCGTCATTTAAGTTTTTAATAAGGTGGGGGAAAAGTTTTGACCGGCCTATATAATATAAGAAAAAATAACACACACTATTTTATACGCGTGATTACGCATACACATTCTAATATTTTGTATTAACTACCATGCGTCTGCAAAGCACAATAATTGTAATAATTAATAGATAGAATATATAATTATTATAATATATTCTATCTATTAATTATCAACTATCGTTGTGACAATAATTTCCCCGTACACAATATTACCTATACTTCCTCAAAATTACATAAATATACGTGTTTTTTTTTCCACAAACTACAGCTGGTCAATTGATGTGCTTTTAAAATCAGATAGAGGCAATGCCCCTCTCCAAATTACTCCACTGGTGATCTAACGTGATCTCATTGAGGTAGAGACTATATAAAGTAAGTGAACTAAAAGATATTCGTATACTATTATTAGTATTATTATTATTGTTATTATTATTGTTACTACTATTAGAGGTATTACACTATAGCGATGATTGCAAAACCGACATTTTGCATTTCGTTTTTTAATAATTCCTAATGACAAATCGTAGAAAAAAATGTATTTAATTAACAAGAAGATTAAAGAGATACCTATGACTGAAAAATAATAATTGCTCGTATATGTCATGTATACGCATTATGAAGTAGGTTTGTGTACTGCATATTATATAATATAGAGTTCGGGGAATGTGCTGCATTTAACCACCTCTCTGCTCTCTCCCTAGCTCCAAGAGCATTAGTCGTGTAGTACAACATTCACAGTATATTGTAAAAAAAAGCGTAATGACGGTTGTTGTTTCGCCGATACGTATATACGCGGTCGTCGATGAAAAATAAAACTCGGAAAAAAGTTGAACCGAACGAGTTCAAAGTCAAACGGTTATAATATTACACGTACGCCGAACCGCATGCAGTAAAATCATATTATGGGCTTATTGGTATGCAATTATTGCACGAGAAATAGAGTCAAAAACATCCCAAACGCTATAGATTTCGATAGTGTTTAATGTGATAAGATGCATTAATTTATTATTTCCAATCATCGCGATAGTAATATTATTTTCTGTGGCACCTCGGACGGTGGCGTATTTTCGCTATCGTCGACATGACCAGTGACCACACACTATCAGTTGACGAACGTCGGAGATGTCACAACAAAATGGCGTGAACGCACGCATGTCTCTTGTACGGATGGCAACTACCCAATAATTGCGTGGACACTTGTTAACACACGCGTGTACCGAATTCCAATGAATAAACGTCCCTATAGGTACCGTATACATGATAATACTTTTTACCTATGGTGCTGTTGTACTCGTGTGTCCGTCTGTGTAAGGTAATTATTTAAAAAAGAAAAATTGTTCGCTCAGCACAATAATACATTACAATTATTATTATATTGTGCCACTACACCGATCCGCTCAATAACAGGTACACGCACCATCAGCCCAGCTGTCAATGACCTGACTGTGTCCCTCAATCTGCCGCAATCGCCTGAAAAGAAAATTATTGTTTCCCGCACGGCCGCACGCCACCTTGCCACCCGCTGCAGCGCTTTCCCGCCGTCGGCTGTACTGCAGTTTTTGGACGCGATGCAGTTTATCGGAATTAAATATAAATAATTCCTCTAAATCGGGTTTGGCACGTTCTATATACCGCTGCTTTAATAGACGGCCGTGGTGATTATACTGTATGGTATTATAGTATCTATTTAGCATATATAAGACTATAGGGACGTATAAATCTAAAATTGACTTTAAGTAAATACTACTTATTATGAGTAATCGGCAGTTTTCGCCATTTTCTTATTGGACAATTATGAATGTTCATCGTATTGAGTGTTTTACTTCTCAAATCTCGAAACTTAAAACTCATATAGTCATATGAGTACTATCCACTTTAATTGATGCAATTAGATAAAAATATATACTTATTATTTCTTAACGCTACATAAAGTTTGTACAACTGAAATGTGTGGACGAAATATGATTTAATTGGTTTCAACGTTTGAAACGTAGTCTTAGAAAATTATGATAATTGTATCATTCAATGAATTAGGTTGTTTTATTCATTCAATAGAAATTCGACAAGTTTATTTTATTTGAACAATTTTTGGTATACAATTTACAATTTGTTACTACATCAAATCGATGCAAACATTTTTTTCTAGTCAAATTCTACTGAGGCCTTGGGCCCGTGCCGCATAGTTTCAGTAGGATACGACCCGAGTCGTGTGTTGAACTCTGTCACAGAAATCGTATTGGGCGGCGCGTGGCGCGTGCGATAAATATTTCAAAACCGTCCGGCGAGGCGATGTTTTCGCGCGAGAAAAACAAACTGCTTAAGATTGATTTATGCCTATGTTATTTTTACATTTGGGTTTACAGCGAACGGTTCCAAAAAAAAAACCAACTCGATTCCTATGGCGATCTAAGGCTAAGGTCATATGTTTTTTTTTTAATCAACATCTCCACCCGTGTCATCTGTAAACGCCGCCAATGTGACAAACACACTTTTTATTTTACAAAAAAAAATAATTAACCAACTCATTTAACACAACCATATAAACTAATTATATTTTAGCGTATTATGTACATGTGCCTATATACATAAATCAAAAATGAAACACAAGAGTTTCATTTGTCATACTGACGCAGTGTCAATAAGTGTGAAAGCTACCTGTGATTTAGTATTGAAAATAAATAATACAAATTCTTAATTGAACTAGTTTCACTCGTGATAATAGTCCAGATTATTGTTGAAAATGGTACACGGGAGCTTGCTTGTACATTTTATCATATAAACGTCTCTAATAACATGAACAAATTTGTCTTGTTTTACATGACAAGTTGTATTTAAACACATTTAAAAATTAAATTTGTAATAATATTTATATATTATTAATTTTGTAATTTAATTTTAAAAAGTAATATTGAAGGTAATTTTGAAGAAAAAAGTGTATTTTTCTTTTTTTACATGTTTGTGAGATTATCCCATTTGTTTTACAAAGTGAAAATTAAGTCTTGAATTAAGATGATAACAAAGCACAAAGTTCTTTATCAGTTCTATAGAGATAAAGGAGGTCATTCCCGTTCGTACGAAAGTACACCAAGTGCAGTCAATTGATGAGAGAATACTGGGATGAATGTGGCACAGCTTCAACACCTGATTATAAGATTCTATTATCGGAGAAAACGGAAGTCACATTCAAGACATGATTTTTGTTACGTAAAATAAATTGCATATAACCTCACGAACATGTCAAAAAAAAGAAACTACATTTTTGCTTCAAAATTACATTCATTCTTCTTTTTGCTAAATGTAAATAGGCACCGAGTTTGGTACAATTTTCATTGTTTTACTTGTTGGCTTATTGGTAGGTTCTAGTAGTAGGTGTTGTTGTAGGTGGTATAGGTGAAAGTATCTGCTTAAACTACCGGCACCGGTTGGGATGGGTCAGCCGAAGAAGAATTTTTGAAAAAAAACACACTTGACCTTCGGTTATTTGTTAGACATTAATTACCTACTCAAGAGATCGCATTAATGATGTCTAAGAATGTATTGATAAAAAACAAATTAGGTCCTCAAATATTTAGATACTAACGCTATAGCATTTGCTTTCATTGCTGGTTCGCCACTCAACCATCGATTATTATATATTAATTACTCAAAAGATCGCAGTAATGATGTCTAAGAATTTTTATCAAAAACACATTCAGACCTCAAATATTTAGATATTAACGCTATAGCATATTTTGCTTTCATTGCTGGTCTGCCACTCAATCGTCGATTATTAGATACTAATTACTCAAAAAGTCGCATTAATGTCTAAGAAACATTTTGATTAAAAACCCAACATTTTATTTATTTTTTCTGATTTAGTACATTCGTTTTCATAAATACACAGTCTATGAGAACTGTGAATATTGAATCAACGGATTCAATCATATATGAAACAGTTAATTCTAAAAATTAGTGATATGCTAATTTACGCTAATAAATAGTGCAAAGTTACGTGAAAGTCTCCAGTTGGTTTAACGGACAGATGGCTCTGTAGTAGGATGCCGTCCGTTGTCTGTGTAATATTATGATGTTTAATATGTTCTGTATTTTGAATTAAAATTAAAATTACATTTTTTTAAGCAACTTACACCATTTTTTTTTTTTACCTTAATAATAGACTGATTGAGATCAATTCAACGTTTTAACAAATCATATTATAGAGATTTTTATAATCGTAGCTAGGTACTGTTAAATAATGTGTGATAAATAAACATGTATAAATTGAAACTTTAACTCACTCGCAATCAATCAATTTGTGAGATAATAAAAACTGGATGTCAGTCGTCTAAAAAAATAAATAAAAAGGAGGATGCAATTCAAAAAAAATTGGTTTTACTGTACATGTGTGGAAAAATTGGTCAAAACATTACTATACCATTTTTTATATTTTCCCCCTCAGACATGCCCGTGCTTGCAGGCCACGTCCCACGTATTTGTATTATTAAATGTGTTTTTAATTAATTAATATTATAATTATAGCGTTCACATTTTACAACTACAAATCATAATATTTTACACTTAACTTACTGCCTAATCTACTGAATTATGTGGTTAGTAATAAACAAAGTAGGTATGTGGAAAATTATTCCATCGTTTTAGTAGTTCTATATAGTACAAAACTATCTTCAGCTCCGCCAAATCCAATAATAATGGTAATATCGCTCGCTAGACCCACATCAAAACAGATAACCTATCATTGATTTTTATTTTATCTTACATTTTAATATCGCTTTGTCGTGTTTTACTGTCTACAAGCAATCCACTTTTCCATAAATTCAAAACGCCCTGAATATTTACTTAAATCAGTATGGACAAGTGTATCGACAAATTGTTCTTTTTATTTTGTCGAAATATTTGGTTGTGATAAATACATGATAATGTAATCATTGACGTACATCTTAGGGGAGTGAGTTGCCGGGAGATTAGTGCGCCTCCTCTACAAACAATTATTGCCACAATAGTTTGTAAAAAAAATGAATTCAAATAATATTATCAAACAAATTGTGCTACATAATACATAATTATATATAATAATTATACTATTATAGGAATTACAACTCCACCACCAATTTTCACTTATGGATTAAACTTTTATTAGGTATTACATGTTTAACCTTATGTAATTAATCATTTTCTACGTTTGATAAATTATATTATCGTTAGTTATTAGTTATTACTTACTATCGTAATGGCGTTTTTTTTTTATTTTATTTTTTTTGTGGGAACCTGATTGTCTTTGTGTTTAACGCTCTACCATAACCTAATAACATTTAAAGAGAGATTAAACATAGACTTCGCGTAGTATTAATCGTTTATTTGTATTTTTATTATTTGTGATTATAATACTAAATACTTTATTATGTGTTGAAAATTGAGATCATTGTATTGATGTTCTTTATTGTATAAAACTAAACATTAATTATTTATGTATACATATTAATTGTGATTTATTATAAATAATTAAATAAAACAATAAAAGCACTTGATATAAAAATGTCATTCAATTTTCTTAAATTATACAAACAGTTATTTAACTGTAGATTAAAAATATTATAAAAATATATTCATTAAATTAAAAACAACATAAAACTTTAGACTATTAGTCTAATATAGGCTGTAGGCGCTCATCTTGTTTGGGGCTTATTTGAGTAATAACTTAGTCCACTATGTAATAGAATTTATTTGATGAACAAATTAGTTTATTAGATGATCATGATTGACATGTGTCAAAAAAAAATATTGTTATATTCCTCTGTCTGATTGTTAGATCAGGTAGTTTTCGCTCAATAGTTACATAATAGTTATGAGCTTCTCAGTGTTCAATGATAAATGTTAATAATTTTAAAATTTTAAATTCCCGCCAGTTAAGGTTCAGAGATTGAGATTGATTCAGAATCAAATGTTTAAATTTAACAATGTCATTGACCACCGTGCCACTGAATATATAGTGTACACCGAGAATCAGCAATTCCAAAAGTGCTATAAATATATACTCTATCTACATTATGCTTATTATATTACATACGAACGAATATCAAACGTTACCCACCAAGTTTTCTAGACACCTAGTACAACTATTAGTCTTGTTACTTATAATTTGAACAAACTTATAAACTTGGCAGATTTTTGACGAAACAAAATATTATAATATTACTTTTAATTATTTAATATTATTTGCAAAGTTAAATTATGCTCTACAAATTGGCATTACATCGTGTACAGATATAGCAGATAATATATCTTATACTGGATACATCGCAGGACACTGGACATTCATTCGATTTTTATTTGAGGAGAATACACTTTTTATTATGTGCATTTAATAACAACTATAGGTACATGATATGGTACACATAGGTACATATATACAATCCATTAAAACTATTTTAAATGAATTAAATACACATAGATATTATATTCATACATGCACGAAATAGTATTATTACTTACTTTTAGTTATGTCAATCTTCCGCTATATAGCGTTAACCTTGACGGTTCGAAAGGGAATACTAATGATAATATATCTATCAAACTGTCATCCCGCTATAGGCTGACTATTTATGTATATTATTATAAAGATCAAAGTCATTGAACCATCGTTACGCAGGCAACGTTGTAAATGATATGATAAAAAAGTAGGTATTCAAATAAATAATTGGATATCAAATACTGAAATACTTTTAAACTGGTTGAAAATAAAAAATAGGGACATCCAAAATAAAAATATAGTCATATATATGTATTATTATAGTATTAAAAAATAAGAAAAGTAATATTATTCTGAATGTTTCTATTCAAATACTTTGTTCCACTCAAATATTTAACAACACTAAACACCGACCAATATATGTATAGATTGTATTTGAATCTACCATTACACCGATTTTAATAATTAGAAAACCATGACAGTTTTTAGTAAAAAATAATAATAATATAAATAATAGCCAACCGTGAAAATGTTGAAAAATTGTAAACGCCAAGCACACACGTATACTTAAAAGCGTAACCCGTTTTATGCACCAGAATACCAGGCGAAACTTAATTACCATAAAATCCCGCGGTGTCGAGAGTCCCGAACTCCTGAGGACGTATCAAATCGTAACACCCCGGTAAAGTTCAAACTCTGTAGCCCGACATACGTGGTTTTACCGCAATCCAACCGTATGTCGGTTGAATATATATATAGAGACTTTTTAAAGTGGCGATAGTGCGACTGTAAGCAATATAACATGTACCCGCGGTGAACGAGTTAATTGGTGAAACTGTGCATCGTGGCCACACGATGGCACACGATGGCATTGCGGAAAATTTGACGGGGCTGAAACGATCTGAAAACAGGACGGGAGACGTAATCGAATCGCGTGTATCGTGACCGTTGACAAAAGTTCTGGCGAAATGGTCAGAAAACGGACGGGGAAAATCGCACTAATTTATACTCATACGAGAGCACTGCCCTATATATATTGTATTATACGCAGACAAACAGTACACTATATATGTTATACGCGTCATTTTAGATTATTTATGGATTTATAGAATTAAAATATTTAATTCGTAAGCCATTTATTATTAATCGTGTGCTGCCAATAATAATCAATTATTCGGTACGTCATTTAAATTGGCATTGCAAAAGCGGTAAACACGTGTAAAACGCAGGCTGAAAAACATTGTGAAACGGTATCTATGGTAAAATAAATAAACTCGAAATAAACTCATAGCGTTAAAATAATTAAAAATCGATTTAAAAAAAACCCAACAAATCATATAAAACAATAAACCTGCAGAGATAATATAGAATCAATGGCAGGTGACAGTCACCCCCATTTTATGCACATTTTTAACCACCCTATTGTTAAAGTAAATACCAAATCGACTTGAAATTATGTTTTTCTCTGATTAGCTGCCATTTGCAGCTCGCACCAGAAATATAATCGGACTCGTGCTACATTGAGGCGGACCATATTGGTTTTAAAGTTGAGCTGTATAGTCAATTCTCAGTACCTATATCCGCTTACGACTTGGTTATTACAAGATACCAAACACACAAGGTCCAATCAGAAAGCGATTTGATCGACACGACACGACACACGGCGTAGTCGTGAATCCGTCTTTACACTCAGCCCACCTACGTGCTAGGGGCGTGTACAAGACATATAGAAACATGATTTTTAGGGGGCAGTGTGCGATTGCGGTCGCGTATAATGGGGATTTTAGATCTCGTATATCTTAAGGTTTGAGAGCATATTTTTTACTGCAATATATTATCGTCGTCGTCCTATAAATGCACGCACGTTAATATAATAATATGTACCTCACCTGTGCGATAATAATATAACACGGCGCGGTGTAATAATAACATAATATTATTATTAAACTTACGCACTCTGCAGGCCAAACGGCGTGCGGGGTGGCGGAGAAGGATTGGCCGCGGCGGCGGCGCGTGCCAAGAGTGTAAGTAGCGTCGTCCGGAATACGCGCACGCACACGTGTGCATTGCGCGCGTGTACGACGTTCGGGCGGCGGCGGCCCATCGGTGAAAGTCGGGCGCGTGCGAGCCGCACGAAATTCCACTGCCATCGCCGGGGAGGGAGGGAGGGAGGGTTTCAATTTTTTTTTTTAAAGCGCCGCAGCGGTGGTGCGAAAAAAAAGCACGAACGAACGCTATATCGTTTCGATCACTTTTATAAATAATACTATTATATTGTAATAATATTTATTATAATACGATACATATAACTACTGCAGATGCGATATAAACCGATATAATACGCAACGCGGACGTGCTCGCCGCCAAAACTGAAATACTACAATATAATATCAATATAATATTATAATAATAGAACACACACACATTTTCGCTGGCGTGAACCGCGAGCGCTTCGTTGCCGCCAAAATCCTGTGGTTATATTTCGAGTAGTGTTGTAGGTGCGCCATTCAATGCATACCATTATAGCACAGATTATATAAAACGGTTTTATATTATAATCTGTGATAATATAATATAGGCTCTAATGCTCTATATCATGTCCCATGATGGGCTATGACTACTGGATAACCGTTACACGCTGATCGTCTCGATTATAAACAATAGTAGAAACGACGACAATATATTGTTATATTTAAGACGTAAACACTTTATAATTATAATAAATTCGTTCAGTAAAGTAAATAATATTGCGTGTTTTCATCGCACACTGCAGCGGCGGCGGTAAATTATGTCTTTATATTAATTGTATTTCTTGGTGTTATTTAAATAATAGGAAAACGCTAGACGGAGCGAAAATAGATAGATGAAAAACCAAACACCCACGACAGTCAAATATTTCAAATCGATCAAGTTCGGTGGTGTAAGCGTATACTTGATCGGATTGAGGATTGACATCATATACCAGTTGATTGTGATTAATATACAAAACTATACTCACATATAATATTTTACGCGAAGAGGTATTTTGAAACCTATGACAGTTTTATTTTGAGTCATTTGAGACACTTGTCGTAGGCAAAATCAACTTTCGGCGCCCCTGACCTACAGTAATAGAAAATAGCAAAACAATAGCCATAGTCTGGGAAAACGCTACATTGTTACCTATATACGACATTATTGATAATAATATGTTATCAGAGTTAACAAATTTGACGAAAATGGTCTAAGCCTTATTGCAAAAAATTCGATCAGTCGTTGCACTCTAAAAATTTTTCTAAAAAGTGAAAATAAGAATTCACGGGTAAACTCTTCGATTGATTTTTGGTTGACAGTTGACACGTTCGCGTTCACAAGATTGCATGTATCAAAACCATCACGCGTGGATATCAATATAAATAACCTCGTTTCGCCGTTATCTGCTATATATGATAAAATCTGCAAACTCTCAATTTTTATTACTTTTTTATACAATCATTATTATTTGTCGAATAAGAAAAAGTCACACGTGCAAATGAATCAGATGACATACGTGCGTGACACTATAGAAAAAAAAAAAATTACAAGTCTTGTGTTATAAATAATAATAATATTTAGTTTCGTCGTGTCACGCGGGTATATTGCTTTTAATATTTTTTCAATATTCCGTTCGAAAAAAATAAATCACTCTTAATAATAGTTCATTTGCAGAGGAATGAAAACATTCTCCACAAATCGTATTCATTATACCGCTTATTACTATTCCTGTGTTTAAAATTTAAACAAATAATACCATAAAGTTATAAAAATCTGTTTCCGTTTTCCCGCTCAGCTAAAGGGATTTACCAAAAATCTGTTAAGCAATGTATTTTATTAATGGAAAAGCAATATTTTTAATTTATTTTTTTTTATTAATTAAAAATATAATTACAATCTGTTCATAAATAAGTAATTTTAATTAGGTGACGACTGACGAGATTAAATGAGTTTGGAAGGGCACTCAGAAGTGCCACCCGACAGATTACATTAGAAGATCTCTATGCCAGGTTCACTTTGGACGTCTCTGGGGGTTTTCGGGGATTGTCCGGGGTTTATGAGCGGATTTTTGTGATGGGCTAACTTTGAATGAAAAGCGATGTAGTATAATTTTGTTAATTGAGAGAGTGTTGGGATTTGTATGTCATTGTAGAGATTATTATTTTTGATGATCCAATTAGGAGTTTTAAATATTACGTTTTTATGCACATCAAAATTATTAGTTAACACTTGAAAGGCTTTATAATTTACAAACTGCAGGTTAAGAAACTTCTTTCAAAATTGAATCATTACATATTTACATCATATGGCAACAATTTAAACGATTTACAACAAAACTCTTTAGTACCTATATATTGTTTTTATAGATGTCTTCCTTCTCCAATTTATTTAGTTTTAAACTTGTTATATAAAAAATATACTCATTGATTTGATCAAAAATCGACTTAGCTAGGAATTAGGACCTTTTGGACTACTTTGAGTAGTGGGTCACGGGTGTAATTGTGTACATGCACATCTATATATATTATACACCGTATAGTTATATAATCTTTTATGGATAACTATACAGAACGCACAATGTCTTTCGTGTGATAGGTACACCGTGGATATTGTATGAGATAAGAGAACGCAAGTGTTGTTTCAGTCTTAAAAAAATCAACTAAATAAGAGTGGTCATAATAACTCTCTTCAAAATTTATCATCTTAAATAAATCGTACAAACATAGTTATTTTTCTAAAATTTAAGTTTTATATTTGATTAATTCACTGTAATACTTTTAAGGCAAAGGAGCAAATGACATACAATTGGTTCTGTTCGACGCGAATTTATGCTATACAGTACGTTTGTAAGACGGATATGGGTACATATTGTGTAATGGAAGTCTAGACATGTTGAACAGATAATAAATATACTGTATGTATTTACATTTTTTTTTTTTTATCAGCATTCACCCATCAAAATATAATAAAATAATATATAAATTATTATAAAACGTATTCATCATCACAACTTATAATAAGTATACTGAAACTAATAAATCGTTAGTCACAACTGTGTAAAATCAACGTAGGTATAAATAATACACACATTAGACCTGCAGGCTACCTAATATTATTATTGCATGTCAATATAATATGTTATTATTTGTAGTTTGCCCGTTTCGTAGATAGGTCATAGGTACACGATAACACGAGACCTTTTACTTGATTATGTATATAGCTATACAATATAAAATTATGTTATCTCTCATCTCCGTTAAATGTTAATCCTTAGGTACATATTAATCACAATGTTGATACACTTTGTTAGTTTTATTGCGCCGGAAAAATAATATACACTAACATTCAGCTTGCGCGTAAAAGCAAACTCACGTTTTTTTTTGTTACCATTGATCTATACATTCATTTTACGCCATATTGAAATATTATTCGTTTAATACTCGGCACTCGTTTTTGTTTTAGTTTCAATATATTTTATATGATTTTAGGCACCTGTCAATTTTCACCAAATGTTAATATCACAATCCACTTAAATTTCCAATGCGGAACACGATCATTAATAATACAATATTGTGAAAACCCATTTATTATTATTCGATAACAAATATATTATGATTCTAGTCAAACACTTCCCGGCCTCCACACGAAAAAAAGTTGAAAAATATGACGAACCTTTGAGATGATTTAGTTTAACAAAATTATGTATGTACATCAGGAAGATTCTTTAAACTACATGAACATAGATACTAGGTACCATATTATTATGTATTACTTTATTGGAATTTTTTTTATAAACCTATACATGCACTTTATTTATATTGCCCTAATTTATTTGCACCCATTTTAGTTGATGATAGGTTAACCATCTTTCAAATTTGATTTTGAAGTTGCAAACGCAGTTTAAAAAAAAGTATTCTATACTTTGGATTATGAACTTAAAAATCAAAAGTTGATTAGTGAGTTCACAAACAAATAAAAGATTGAAAAACTAGGTTAATATACAATTTTAGAATTTATCTTGTAAAATGTCCAAGAAAGTGTATAGTTTATACTTGCCGAAATAAGGAGTGTTTACAAGTTTGTTCAAAAGAATAACATTGTATCTAAGTATACGTACTATATAAGTTCTCAATTTCTCATTGCAGGTAGAAGAATTAATACAAAAAATACGTTTTTAATACTTATTTAACATAATGTAACCATATGAGTATATTATAACAGGTATCTAATTTGTTTAGAAAAAAAACTTAAGTAAAAATTAAAATACAGTAAAAGTATAATATTTTATAGTAACAGTGTTTTTACTTAATAATTATTATACATGATTTATTGGATTTTATTTACCAGGAAATGTATGGTAGAATAGTGTTATTGATATAGTGATAATTTACAACTAAACAGTAGACAGTATACTATCAAATATTATATTAATTTTAACATGTATGTATTATAGTTTTTATAATAATATACAACATAACATTAAATGATAAAAGTTATATCTATTATATTATTACACTGATTACATTAAAACAAAATATGTTACTATGTTAATTATATTATTCAATAAAATAAATTATAACTTATAAGTGTTTTTTTTCATTTTAACTGTGTAAATCATTTTTTTTTTCTTAGATTAAATAAAATGTCAAAACGCATTATGACCAAAATGATTGTTTCGATGGTTTTTTTGAAATAATAAATTCCAATAAAACACTAGCGCTTAAAATAACGATTTAAATATTTGCATGCAAACTTGCAAACATTAAACGTTGATTCAATTTGTATCTTTCAATTTCAATTTTTCAACTGTTTAAATTTATATCACCCCGACGTTCAATTTTTCATTGCCAATTAAATTTAGGTAAATAACATTATTGGTTCATTCATCCATTATCTTCATTTAAAATGTATTGTCGAATATCACAATAAGTTTATGATTGAAAAATATTAACTACGTAGGTATATTGGAGTGACTTGATTCTATTTTACGTTAACTTGCAAACTTGTTGGTTTAGAAACATCCAAGTTTAAATTTTCCACAATGTTAACAAATCAACCATTTCAGAAAGTATATAATATTATACTATCTACACTTATCGTTGTAACAGTTGGCACACATTTTAGAGACTCTGGACTTTAACTTATGCCGTTAGTCATAAGTCATAACTGTTTATTATTGTTATTTTGTCACGAATTCACGATACAAATTAATATTATATATTATTTTATATATTGATTCATATAAAATGAACAGGACAAAAAGGACATAATGTTTTGAATATTCGTTAAAAGTACCAAAACAAATTTGGTGGAAATTGGGAAAAAACCAATCTTGAGGTATGAACTATTCATTTTTAAAACATCGGTATTTATAGACCTTATCAAACAACACTTTAATTTAATTAAAGTTAAAAAAAAAAAAAAAAATAGTATGTGCTTTAAAAATCAATTTTAACGATCAACTTGGGTTCTATTATATTTTTTTTGGCGTGAGACGTTTAAAAAAGTACTCAAACCCGTAGTGACGTAGTGTGATCTAAATGTTTTATGTAATAAAAAAAGAACTGAAATAAAATCACGACAAGCACAATATTATTATTATTATTATTACACGATCGTCGCAGTGTTACAAACATCGGTTAACGTTTATGTTGACGCGATGCACCATATATACAATACCATAATATATCAGTAGCATTCTCATATATACACTATTTTTTACAAAAAAAAATAAACACAAAAAGTATTACACATTTACACCGTAAATACCAAAACCGTAGACGAATTTTTTTTTTTTACATCAGAAGATGTAATTGAAAATAACATACTTCAAAAACAATAAAAGAAAAAACATTCTTTCCACTCGCACGCGCGGAACTCTAACTAAAAAACTTAATGGTCCCGCACTCTCGGCGAGTATATAATAATATGTCACGTCTCGTGTTTTTATAAAAATATCAAATACTATGAATGACAATTATTATTATTATTTGCTAAAAAAAAAAAACGAAAAGAGGTGCGGGTGCGAGTGCCGAAGATAAAACTATGGACATTCTTGACCGAGTCGATTAGCTTATATATAGTTATTAAAATTATTCGTGAATCGTGACACACATTATATACGACAAAATATAAAACGGCAAACTCCGTGAAAAGTCATCAGCTGTTAAAACACGGTTCCCTAGTCGGTATATTAATTCCAACGGCCTAAAAAATACGTTAAATAGCATATTACAGATGCCTATAATATTACTATGTATATTGTATAATATTATACTGCTCGGGCGACACGTGACGTGCGCGGTATTGTTATACGGCCGGTTGGCGACCAAAAACACGGCGTTTTAACACAGTTTGCCGTCGATAAATCACAGACCAAAACAATGTTTTTTATTTTTTTTTTTTACTTTACACTTTGCCCCGACGAGATCAACGACCCGCGAACACAGATTTTCAGCCGAGAACCTGCTGCAGCCGCCGATCCTCAACTTTCGCGCCCGCCGCGGTCATGTACCTCGCGCGGTTCGACGGCTTCTTTAAACAATAATATTCGTCAGTCGTCGTCATCGTCGCTGCCACGCCGACCGCGGTATAAAAAAATGTATCACGGAGTATACCGGAGTGGTGTAAACCGGGCGGCATGTCAAACTCAAAGTATTAACTGTGCCAAATACATATTGAATAGGTAAACTAAGAGGGCCGCACATAAAAATGTATCGAAAAAAAAAACATTTTATACCAATCTTTAGTTTTATAATCTATATTCTATATATATTTAAATATAAAACTATAATAATACTTATGTATATATTATACTTATGTATTATATGTTTGATTTAGAAACTCCGATATCGCCAATACGAGGTAGGTACTACCTCAGTGGTGAATTGGGCCAAACAATCTTGTAATGTAATTAATTATTTCTTGTATTTATTTTATCTATTTTTTTTGGCCAATAAATATTATCTTATCTTATCTTGTCACTTATTCGAATATAATTGATTAGAAGATAAGACAGAAAACTAGAAAAGCGACATAATGTATACGCCTCTCTCTCTCTAACATAGTAGTATTGATTATAAATACTACAGTATTTATAATCAATGATAGTAGTGACACGAAATTAAAATTGAATGATATTTGTATCAATTTAATTTAATTTTTACTATTAATAATATTATTGCCCGGTACTATTAATATTGGTAGCCGCGGGCCATATGTGCAAATCGTCGTCGGGGCGATAATCTGTGTTTTACGAACACACCAAAATATATAGTAATATTACTAATATTATATTATTGAAATAGATGAAAAAAAAAAATAATGATTTTAAAAATATACGATTTCGTCGAGAGCACGTGCACTGCTGCTGTATAACAACATATTATGTACACCGAGTACAAAATGACTAATATTAATGGCATTTCAATCGACATCGAAACAAACCGAAATATGGCAGTATGTGGCACGTATAATAATATTATAATGTGTTGTATAGTTTTGTTTGTTTTCACAAACCAACACACACGCACACATCACATGTACGCTCGCGGCTCGCTCGTGTGCGGCGGCGGAGGAAAATTATTATTATTACACTCGCGTATCGACGTTTTCCGTGGATATCACGCTAATTAATTATTAACGATAATATATTTCAAACGTTTTTTGAAAATTCTTTTTGTCTTTTAGCGCAAACGGGACAATACCGTTTGTCGTCTCCGGCGGATAAAATAATAAAAATATAAAATCATTCGACAACGTTAAAAAAAATAAAGACAGCATTTTATTCTAACCGCTGAATCAGGTATTTAATAATAATACTATTAGCCTTAGAAGTGGACGATTGAGATACGACTGATTCTCAACCCCTCCAAAAATGTCACGTCCTACGAGTATTAATGTTTTATAGCGTGTGATATTCGAACGATTTGTTATTGTTCTGAAATTATTTTTAAATCGGATTCTATTTTTGGAGTTTACAATTTTATCTTTGGCCCGACCCGTCTCGTTACAGAAATAAAACATTAATTGTTTTGTATTATTGAAGATATTCTATAAAAAGTTGAACACATTTTTGATTTTTTACAATCATAGAAATATTATGTTCAACAATATTTAAGATGTCGATCGGGGAGTGTTATATGAATTCGTTTGAATACTTAAGTGTACGATTTTTTTTAAACCCCCCTCACTAAAATATGACTAAATTTTTGCCAATCTCATAAGACGTAATAACATAATATTATTAAGTAATATTCGCTGGTGTGCGTACAACGCAGTCGTTGTCGATTTTGCGTAAAGACGAAATAACAATATGTTATGACTTCATGTAAAGCTCAATTTCGTCGTTAATCCGTTGCACACACATGGAGCCAATATTTAAGTTATTATTTATAAGAATATTAAGTTATATTATAATATATAGTCTAAATACTAGAAGCTAAATAAAAAAAATAAAAACAAATATAATATTTATATCGTATCTTACATAATTATCTGTATCTATCCCTAACCCATGCCTATCTACAGCCTACACTGTAAGAGTAATACTATTTTGGTGTACTACTTTTAAGTAGTTCTAACCAATAACTGAAAAGTGATCACTGATCACTTACAAAAATAAAATAAAAACAGTGTAACACGTTGCGGCGTATCACATCTAAAGATTGTATACGTGTTAATAATTGTACTACTTCTTTTTATACGTGTAAATTGGCAACTATAATTTATATTGTATAATTTATAGTTGTACCACTCTAATATTACTTCAATAATACATACATTAATTTATAATTTGATAATAAGTTGGTGGTATTTTATACAAATAACAAAGTTAAATGGTATAATTGTATAAATAATAATAATCTAATAATAGTTGGGGTGAAAAAATATTTTTCTCGTCTCAATAATGTCTTGTAATATTCATAGTTCAACTACAATACTATTGATATTTTTCAAATCGTATGTGTTGTTCAAATTACTGTTATCAATATTATTCATGATTATATTTCCATATGGCATATTTTAATATCAATTATTTTACTACGGTTTTCATTTAGTAATTAAACTTATGTTTTTAGTAATAAAATAAAAATATTATATTTTTGTAAACTATACTATTCTAATAACATTGATATTTTAATATTTAGATGAATTAAATAATAACTACAATTTGTGGTACCAAATGTAATAATATGCTGCTTATTAATTTGAAGAAAAATATAAATTACAAATTACATATTGTCATTTTTAATGATCGCATCGTTTAGAAAATAATTTAAAGGAGGTGTTGTTGAACGCTTTCTCAACTCATTCCCGTTAAGCTTTCTTTATCTCTATTTGTGATGTTATCAGAACTAATCACATTTACTTATTGCACACACATTGAATGGATTGTAAATAAAGCATTCATTAAAGTATACAATAAAAAAAAACTTTGATATATAATACTAATAGCTGAACAGCTGAACTGCTGAACATTTACAATAAATAATAATTAATAATACAAAAACTGGTTTAATTAGTTTTATTTCGTGTCGGAAAATCTGTAAATATTGTAATGATCACAAACAATTTCAAAACCAATTAGTCGTTGACCAATAGAAGCTTGAAAAATTGATCAGTGCTTACTATTTTCTAGTCGTCTAAAAAAAAATAAGGTTTATGGGTATGAACGTATGATAATTATTATTTTAGCCGTTCATTATCATTCGTCGGTACACAAGTTATATGTGCATTTCCAAATGGTATTCGACAAGAAACGACTTAAACTGACAACATTTGCATTTTTTTCATTAAAATATGGAGTTGGCCAAAGACCAAGAAATGTAACCTAAAATATAAACCTACAAGGTGGTAACAACAATAAATAAATTTATCATATAATTAAAATATAAAACGCAATAGCTTAAATGTATCATAATATTTTACACTTTTGTATATTTTTATAAAACTATAAATGAACAGTCGATAAAGTTTTGTTTATTTTCGAACGCACAAATTTTGATCGTGCCAGAGGCCCTGTTTAGGGTCATTTAAACTTTTATTTATGGACCAAACCAAGTCCTAGAAACCATAATTAACTAACTAAATTATCTATTATCATGCTATAAATGAAATACTATTATTCAATTTATAGTAATATTATCGATTAGTTCTAGTCTTCTAGATAACAGCATTATAAAAGAACAGTATATTTTTATTGACATAATATATATTAATTATTAAACAATATTTGAACGAGATAAGTTACTTGTTAATAAATATACATTTTTCGTTTGTAAGTTTGTATATTATGTCGTTATGATACAATGATACAATTTAATAAATTTTATTTCACGTTGACATAATATTTTGTAAAATTACCATGTACAACTGTACCCAACTCAACCCAGTTGTTAGCTGTTCTAAGTTGATGTAAAGTTGCAAAGTTGTTACATGAAGTACAACAGAGTACGATTTGAAAAAAATGTGATATTTTCATACATACATAGACGATAAACGAGTTTTAAATAAAACATGAACGATAAACTTATTTTGAAAAATAAATAAAAATCAAGATAAATGTAATATGAAAATAATTTAAAATATTTTCGTTATAATATGAACATATGTGTACACAAATATTAACTCGTAAATCATATGTTTATAATATTTACAAAATTCTAATAATATTGTATTGTATTGTATAATAAGGGACATATAGGTAAGTGGATATAAGCTAAAATAAGTGCCGAGTACCTACTACCTAGTTCCTAGTATAATAGGCTATAGGCATATTATAATCGATAGTCGATAGTGTCGGGACGGTAATAAATTGTGGGACACGAAAGTACCAAGTAATAATATTATTTTCACAAGTGAGTTTTTATTGTAATATCATTTATCATTAGCTACAGTAAGTTGTGCTAGGACAGTATTGTAGAATTTTTATATTTTAAACAGGAGTGAATATTAGCCCGAATCAGAACCAGGATCCAGGGGATTTTAATCCCTACTCCAAGTATCAGGATATTTTCGTATTATCTTTTTGTCTCATCAACGGAGGACGAATTTCTTTAATAATTAAATAACCTATTTTGGAATAAACGAAATTCCTGTGCATTTGTTACTATATTATATTATTATACCTTCAAACATATTTTTTTTTCATATAACAATAAGTAATATGATATCTAATAATACCATTGAGGATGATATTTTATATTTATAATACAATTAATAATGTACTGATAGACAAGTCACGAATACAAATAATAATATTGTGATTGTTCTCTTGGTTGATTTTCCGTTGTTCGTTTCTTTTAACACAAAAAGATTTAATAAACTATTATTACCAATATGTTTACATATATATATATATATTACGTTTTTGACCCGTATAATATTATCTATATAAATCATTATTCAAATAATATTGTTTTTGTCGTATTGAAATCGAAACGATTGCATGGACATAACTAGACAAAATAATAATATGTCCCCGACCACTACACCATTGACCTTACACACTCGGCACATAATATATATATACTAATATATGTATAGACGTCGTTATATATATATATATATAATATGTATATTATGATGTATTGTGTATGTACATAATAATATTTTGTACTCTCTCACGCGCATACACACACGATGTCGGTACACCTACACACGGAAAGAAAAATCGAGTGACGGCGTGGTCGAACGGTGGTGGGGACGAGACTGATTGATGACCGAACGGTTCGGTGGTCGGACGACGCGAACGGTTTTGACTTATAATGTGCGTCCAGTTACCTCTGCAGCAGCCGGACGACCCACGTGATAACAATATTATACGGTGTTTTATTTTAACAACACGTGCATTGATCTGCACGAGGGCGATAGAACGGCTATTTCCACCGCGGGGAAAATTCTGAGGAAGGGGCGAAAGGTAGGAAAAATCATTGACCACGGAATGCGGGGATTCACGAAAAGGGTTGTCACTGTGACACACTGTTGACTCTGTATATCTTTGCGCGTTTATCTTTATACGATAAATCGGTGACGGGTCGTCTGCCAAGTACAACGTCTGCGGTGCGCGGTGGGAATCCGAATCTGTTTGTTTTTCTTTTATTTTTTTTTTTTGATATCACCGCCTGGAGAGTTTTCCGCGAAACATAACATTATTCGGGTCATTCGCGAGTTTTAAAAATAATACGTCGACCTTGGCTTATCAACTGGCACGCGCGCGCGCGGGCGGACGTCTTAAAAAGTCAGCCGAATTTCGGTGCGGCTTATTTAAAAATAGTTGCGTGTTGTGTCGGTGACCAATGTCAAGTGCGGAACGCAAGTATTTTATATTATGGTTTTTTTAACCATTATTCTTAATAATAATATATTTAATTATATTTTAACGACTCCCGTGTACGTTCTATACGATCTCTTCGGAAGTGCGTACGAAAATATTTACAAGACCCTGAGAATAATATTTTCACGACTCGACGACGTACGAGTTTAAATATAAAAATGTTTATCAATAACAACGTAGTGTGTCCGAGTTATCGTTATATAAATTAAACTCATGATTTGTTTTGTATTTAATATTATGTATATTATACATACCTTATAGTTCATACATTAATATTGTACTACACAATTCCGACGTTTCACGGGCTAAAAGCAGATAAAATAATATCGATAGATTAAATAAAATTATATTAAATGAGGAATAAAAAACCACAGACAACTGAATGTTTGATGTCGAGAAAGCGTTTCAACAAAATGGTTTTGCGGAATAAAAATTAAAAAAGGCTTACAAATAATTGCATCTCTCCAGACAATAATTTGTAATGGCTTATAAAAACCAATCTATATAAACTTCCAGAGTCCAGATACCATAAGATACGTTCACTGTACTGATTATTCAATGATCGGTGATTTTTTGTTTACAAACCAGACATAATCTTAGAGAATATAATAATATTATATAATTATTAATATTTACAAACAATTTGTCATTGCGTTTTGAACCATATCAATGGAGAGAGAGGATAATATTTAACAATATTTTACCAATTTTATCAAGTGAGATTATTGCTCACACAAAGCCGGCCCTCCGTTGTAGACGGTTTGTAATACCATATTAACAAATTCAAAAATAACCAACTGAATAATTGTGGCAATCTATAGAGACATTCCAGGCGTTTAAATGTCATGTGAATTGCAAATTGTCTAGAGCAGCGATTGTTGTGCAACCCGAGTCGACGAAATATCATTTCTAGGTCATTACTTATTTTATACATTTTCATTCGTACTGTGATTCACAAAATAACGATACCACGAGAATCACGAAACTTGCCACGTGGTTCAACTTTTAAGTACATTATTCTCGACGATAATTCAATAACACTCGTGTTATCATTTCATTAAAATTGTACAACCTACACTAGTGATAGTGTGTACAACAATAATTAATTAGGTACCTAATATGAAATGTGTTACTGGGAAATGTCAAATTGAACAAAATGCGCGACTCTCGGGATCCCCGATGAAATATTTTGGAAACTCGTAACATTATGTCGTGCATTTAAAAACTAAAACACACACCACACCCAGAACGACAATTAATAGTATGGTCCAGGATAAATAATAATATTATCGTGTGCACATTTATCTCGACGGACATACAAGATATAATGTTTCATGTTCGTGTCATTGTAAAAACTAATACTGCAGCTGTAGCAATGACGGATTGGCGAAAACTAAACGAAGCGTGTTGATTATTTTCTCGCATTTTTTTCTTCACAAAAATCCCGAAGTTCTTTTTTGACTCTCGAGCGACTAAATGTGTGTTCTTATATATTATTTTTTGCCAAACGCACTCAATCCGTATTTTTTGTGAAATCGAATTTTCCGTAATCACGCTCCAAGCTGTGCTCGATACAACAGTCGTATTATTACGCAATGAGGGAATATTGTGCATTGTTCGCTTCGGATTACACCTCTTGGTTGACACCTGTGTGCTGTAGCGGAGCGTTTGACCAGTCGCCCAGTATAGTTGAACTGATAATAATATCATTATATTATCGTACTCCGGAGGCCGATCGGATTTGGTAAGTTTTTAAAAAACCATTTTCGCTGAACGCGTATCGATATAACGGATTCGAGTCCAGGAAAACACGTCACAATAATAGCGTATGATTCTAATATTATTGGAGACGACTTACCTGGGCGACGGACATACGATGAGGCGGTCAGGTTGGGAAGAAACATTTTCGTTGAACGGTTCGGTGGACGAGGGCCAGCGCGAGCAAGAGACTTCCGTGCACGGCTGCAGTGGCCGGATGGAAGAAGTGTTTATTCGGTTGGTTTTATTTTGCATATAATATTTTATAATGTGATATCTTCTCGTCGTGGAAAACAGAAAGGCCAACATTTATTTCGGATGGAAACAAACGAACTGCAACAATGTCGCACATTTTCTAGGTTATAAAAGGATTATAACTTTTTTTAAATGTAATTAAAACTTTATTTACCATCTATACAATAAGTTAACCTACAATCTGATATTCATTCGATCTTTACGTTTTATAAAACTTTGTGCACTGAGCAGTAGATCGAAAATGTTGAACCCAAATACTCAAATGTCTAAAAATAAGCTTTTATTTTTAGTTTACAAGAATCAAGTTAAATTGTGTATATAAAAATAACAACGACAATATAAATGTAAACGAAATAATATATGAACATATAGTAATATATTATAATATTAATTTGTAACTAAAGTTTTGGAGAGAATGAGTATTTCCATATATTATACATAATATTATGCAAGAAATAATAATGATAATATTTAGTAAATTAGTTGAACCTACCTGTAGTTTTCAAATTGAGATGAGTGATATAATACGCCTGCTTCAAATTTAAAATACGTCTATATAATATCCTTCCATAAACAATTTAAAACAAAACGTTTATTGAATTACATTGAAAATATTCTAATTTATATACGAAAATCGTACTTTGGGAATAGAGTATTTTTAGGATTGTGTCGCTACAATATTATTGTCATACTTGCAGAGTCCCGAAATTCGTTTCGGTCGATTTATTTAAGCTCATCAGCGGCCGATTTGGTAAATAATTATATTTGATCAACTGACTTTCGATCCATTTCGCAGTTATAAATCATCATTACTTTATAAGTTTTTCTTATAATACTTACTAATTTATTATATTTTAATTTAACGAATACACCTCACCTTTTGTTTTTTAGCGTTCATCTGATTTAGTTGATCGTAAATTATTTTTTTTCATCGCCAAGTCGCCAAACAATTATAACTAAAATACATGTAGGTATATAGGTACATTACCACGAAAACGAAGTGTATAAATCGTGAACACCGCGAGTTGAAATGCTAATTTTCCCTATTTATTATAGGTACTGTATATACATATATCTAGATACGTAAATTTACGCCCGGGACGTAAAAATAAATACATAAATAAATATAATATCATAATGATTGAATTATGCTTGTGCATTTTTTAGTATAATATAGTACTCTAGTCTCTAGTTGCGGACGCATCGAGTGTCGCGTATTCGCATTTCGCAACATTGAACGATACGATATATATAGTGTTCAGACATTTTAATGAATTTTCTGATATTATATCCGCTGAACAATTTGAGAGAATAATCAAAATATATGTGCCTCGTCGCCTATCTCGGACCCGAACCGGTCTCCCGACACTCTCAAACACACACACACACACACACAACTTCCAAGTCTCAGGGCGGAATCTGGTAGTGACAGGTGGGGAAGAGAGGACCTTGGAACGTGTCTGGCGAGAGCGCCGCCCGGTCATGGCCTCCCCCGACCACAAAAACTCGTATGTCGTATACAGGGTGTCCCAGGTCTATTTGACTCTTGCAATAACTTTTGCAGCAGTAACAGTGATTAGCAAGAAATAATTTTGAATTTTAACACACTTTGAAAATTGTTTAAAAATTAACGACTTAACCAAATTAAAAGTTTTAAACTCCAAAATGGTTTTTAAATACTTGTTTATGAAATAGCTATCTCGGATTATTAGAAAAATATTAAATAAAAAATGTAAATTATTTATTTTTGTTGTAAAAAAATAAAATAAAATATAAGATTTACAAATTATAGCGCAGAGCTCTACAAATCATTACAAAAAAAAAAAACTTAAAAATATTGAATAGAAAAAAAGTCATTGCATTAGTCAAATAGACCTGGGACACCCTGTATATACGTTCACACACACACACACACACACACACACACGCATAGATTATAGTATCTGCCTCGAGACGACGGCAGCGGTCCCTTATTATTATTATTATTATTATTATTATTATTATTATACGTGTTTGTGCGTGCGACTGCACGGGGTGAAGGTCTTCCGGTGCAGTGTATATATCGAGAGAGAAAAATAAAATAAAATACACCGTCTCGGTCGCCGCCCGCGCATATAAATCAAAACGTCGGTGTTTATCATTTTTGTGCGTACACCCTTCGCGGGCACCACTGCGGTACAACAGTCGTGGTACGGGTGGTACCTGCTGGTATATAATAATACTACGCGTATATATTGGTTGTAACTCTGTATGTTTATATACATAGTATTATAGCAGTGCTGTAGACAGATATTTTATACGGCCCCGGTGGGGGGTTATTATAATGGAGAGGGGGGGGGGGGTTTGTCATCACAGTAACAAAACAATTACGCCGATGGTGATTTGTCAGTGCGACCTTAAAGACGATATACGAAATATACCTTTTTACCGATAACATCACAAATATCAAATTCTAATATTGATAAAAATTTAAAAAAAAAAAAACAAAATATATCAGTAGTTTTAAATACTTGAAATAAATGCATATATATATTATATACTTTCCATGTTGTAAGTTTGGGGGGGGGGGGTTGAACTTCCTAATCCCCCTCGTATCTACGACCCTGTATTCTAGGTGCAGTATTATAGTTGAGAGTGCGGACCCGTTTACACGGGATTTATTGACAATAACGCGCTTTTTAAGAAAACATAAAATATTTCTTGCTACGTCCAAACGACATCTGTCCGTTCGGTTTCCAACACGTAGACACGTCGTACAAAGTTTTTATGTCTGTGATGGTTTTTAAAAACTCATTCCTCGAGTTCATATATTATGCACATTCGAGACGATTGGTCGTGTAACTTACGTATATTTTTATTTATTAATAATTATCGTGTTAAATAATATTGTTATTATTATTATAACACACGCTCGAGAATACTGCACAACGATCATGAATTCGTGTCATAAAAATATGATGGACTTCCGAGGGGACTGCGGGGGAGGGGATTCCACAAGAAACGCGTATCATATAGGACACAACATTGGAGTTTTGTCGGTTGGATGGCGTGGCGTGGGTGGTGCGAACCTTATAGTTGTTTTTCGATCAAAGGGGGGGGGGAGGGCTTCGATCGAGCTAAATTATAATAAAAAAAAGTAGGTAAGTACATTTGCTTTTGTTATACGCCTGCACCTTCACCGGTGTGTACATTTTTTTTACTGTCCGACGTTAGTAATTTAGTATATTGTTTGGAAGTCTAGAACCACCAAATTTCCTTTTAGTTTTTATAATTATTATTTTTATTTTTATTACAATTAATATTCATCTCCATTAATAATATAATTATATGCACGTTAATAGAAACATATGAGTTATACAATTATGGGGATCTAGTCTACACACGTTTTTCATTCATTGATTGCAAATTAATTTTTAATACTCAAATTATATAAATAATATAATGTTGTATTTTATACGAGGCTTAAATGATCTGCAATTTCTATCATATAATGTATAATAGCAATATAGCATACATTATATTGATATATTATAACATTTTACAAAATTACAATATTGAATATACACATAATACCTATACATAAACATAATGAAATTATATTATTTAAGGCACAAATGGTATTTTATGTAATCGTGTAAAAAATCAATTAAAATTTTTTTTTTCTGATAAGTTTAGTCAATAATAATTTTACTCTGTTATAAAAAACGATAATATAATATATAATATGTTTAATACTATAATACCTATAGTTATACGGAGAAAGTGACTCAGTGGAAAATCTATTGAATAACGAAAATATATTATTTATGTAAGTATATATATAACAGTTCAAATATGTCAATATTATCAGTTATCAAACTACGGGAATACATTTTACTTTCGATGTTCAGAAAATCACGTTCTTTTTTATTTTCCAAAATTCGACAAGTAACAAATTTAAGATGATATTTTATACAATATTGCAGCGAGTACAAACCAAAATTTGTCTAATAAATTACCTCATCTATATTTAAACTAAAAGTGGATGTTACGCCTTAGGTATAATTCAATATTTATATACCTATATACGTTTGTACCTAACGCATTGTCGTTCGTACGAATTACATCATCATTTTCAACAATCTACATTAACATAATATTCAATAGGTAATTTAATTTCGATCTCAAATTTTACGACGCCACTTTGACCCCGACCTCAGAGTGACATGCTATAAAACGATCCCTCAATAACTTTTTTTTTTCGCGATCGTTTCGAAAGTCTGGATGAAAGACAATGCACGCCCGTCTATATAGTTGTACGTATACAAGGGGAAAATTCGAATAAGCCAAGGTCTCGGAAATCAACGAGACAAAATCCGCTGTCGCCGTTTGCGAAATATCGAACGGACAAGACCGATATGGCATATATAGAATAAAAAAAAAAATAACAGTAATAAATCTGTTTCGAAACATTCAAATTAGGTACCAACTACACTTTATATACAGGACGTTCGAGAATGTTTTAATTGTATTATTTCTTCCTAATGAAATCATTACAGGTCGTGTTATAGGGCTCAAGCTCAATGGTGTTTGATTGTTTTTCGAAGGGTCAAGGGCGTTGATTGTTTTAGATGGAAAATATTATTATAACGGTTTCGATTATTTTTTATTTTTCAAATTTTTTCAGCTATAGGTATATAGCCAACATGTCAACATGCGTTATTTGTCACAATGTCACGCGTATTATACTGTACAGTAAAAAATAATCAATTCGATCTTTCTCTATCGATATTTACTATAGACAGTTTATATAATATATATTATGTATACTGTATAATATAGGTATCCCATATTATATCAGCGTTGTATAGTCGATCATTTCTTCTTATATGATTATATTATTGTCATTATTGTTTTTATTTTATTTTTATTTTGACTGTTTGTGTGTTGTGTGTGTATACAGCTAATTTGTAATTTGATGATGTAATATTGACCTAAATCGCAAACATTATGCAGCCGTCTGATTTCGGATTCCAGCAAATAATTGTTAAATGTAAACACTAGAAGGCTTCAAAGATTTCGACTAGATTGGAACGCACATATACACACAAGGTTATTGTATCGGTAAACGCGCTTTCGTTAATGAACTAATTTATTTTAACTTTGTAGTGTTAATGGTTAGCTGACATAAAAATAAATATAAATACCCTGAAAACACTATTTTAAAGTGAATTTAAAACTACATTATGATACTGTATGTATAGACCAGGGGTCGGCAATTGGCGGCCCGCGGGCCATGTCCGGCCCGCGGAAGGGAAATAACTGGACCGCCAAAAATGTTCTTAATTTTCCTATATATTCTATGTATCACTCCCTCTCCCTTCATAACAACAATTAAACAATATTGAAATCGATTTCATTAGGCGCTGAGACAATAGAAACGGTTTATGATTATCTGTGCTGTGGTTGAACGTGCCGCAGTCACAGCTTAAAAAATAAATTCATTAATGATAAAATTAAGTTTAAGATTTTTTTGGCCTTCGAAATTTTTTTTTTAAATATCTGGACCGCCATATAAATTAATTGCCGACCCCTGGTATAGACCATAGGGTACTATTTATACTACTTTTTATCTCTCAGGCCCTCAGGGAATGTTTGATAATATTAACATATTTTTCGATTTTTACCTGTCTGTCTTACTGGATATTTTTCATAAAGTTTTCATCGATGTTTATTATATTCGACTTTAAAAACAATATGCTCTTTACAATTTAAATACGCGTAATGTATTAATTAAAATATTAAGTACCTACACAATTTTAATTGCGTTATTTGCGTTGGAACTTTATCGCTGAATTCGTGTAATTTGTTACGATTGTTTGTCTAATTAATAGACCGTCGCGTCGTAACGTCTATACAGACGAACTCAATTTACTGCTGCAGCAGTGTGTTATAATAACGAACAGGGCATTTTCTAAAACAAATTCAATCTCTAATCGGAAAAACATAAAAATATATACTTCAGGTCATTATTAATTGATATTATATAGAGCGTATATTATGAGCAGTGCGTGCCAATGGTGTACGAGTAAAAACTCTATACGAGCAAACTACTTATTTTTTTTTTTTTTAATAAATTTTTATTTTGAAAAACAAAAATTATCTACCAACTTGAAGCGATCCGTCCTCCGAGTGATGACCGTCGTAATATGAATATTATATTGTCGTCGGCTCTACATAAAAACATATAGAGACACGTAGACAGATATTATTATGTATATTTCGTCTACGCCTTCATAATATGTCGCCCGTACTATAATATATTGAATCGTTCGGCGGGTATTATACTCTACGGTATAATAGTCTCATAATATATTAAAATATATTATAATATAATAGTAATAAGCAATAATTTATACGTTATTATACTGGCGGCGTATCGTACAATATGGATAATATCTTACACCGCGGACATGCTCGTCTACCGATATACATATATATATATATATATATATATATAGATAGATATCTGTACATATCTTAATCTCTATTCTTATAATATAGGTATTATTCGATTTTCCGTAATTAACATTTTCACGGAAAAAAAAATCCGTCGTTTGCGCCTGCTGCAGAGAGGTCATCGTCTCCTCGGCGAGGTATCTGCAGCCTGCTTCAGTCGTCTCCACCACGCACGTACCGTATTATAATATGTACAACGATGATGATAATATTATAATGTCAAACGACGGGTCAACTGCAGCGAGCTACATCCATCCACCACTTGTTGTGCGTCATCCGATGCACACACACACACACACACACACACACACACACGATTGCGCGCGCAAGATTGTCGATAAACAAAGTTTTTAATTGACCGACCTCGTCGCGAACGTTATTTATTGCCGTCCAGCGTAAAAAATTTAAATCGCGTGTCAAACACCGCGTATAATACTGCTGCAGGTACCTATCATATTATGTATATATATATTTCTTCCACCGGCGGCGACCGATATTATTATATATTTTTATTATTATATATATACATACATAATACGATGTATAATAATAACTCCTGCAGTTTCGCAGACTTTTTCGGATTCTCTCCCTGCCCCCGCCGCTCTCTTTATGCTCAGAACACCGTCCGCCGGACAGTAAAATTTCGGTTTTTTTTTTCGAGTCCATATTTTTTAACGACTCCGCCATATCGCCGCATCATAAACGTGATAAATACACACTCATTCACACACACACACACATACACATATATTATACACCGACTCGGGCGCAACGAGACTCGAGGGACGGCGATGACGATGCTAGTATAGCAGCAGCAGCAGCAGTAAAAGTCACACTGAACTTTATGGCACACACATACGTCCTGCACACCCTCCCACTGATCGGCCGTCGATTTATTTTTTTTAATGGTTTCCCCGCACACGCGACGGACATACTTAACCCACGCACACTATATTATACTGCTCCTGCTGCAGTAGGACCCAATTAACGGATTTGCCCTTAGGTGTCGCAGTGCATTTTTGTTTTATTGCCGTGCGTGTCATATTGTTCGTCGTCTATATATAGGTCATAGGCGATAGGCGCATAACAATATTAATATATTATACTCTCGACGATGGATGATGGGGGCCACTTTAAGATATTTTACGTCTGTACACGAGTTTTATGATTTTTGGAGTACCTATATACTCGTATATTCAGTGTGTTCCGCTCTGCAATGCTGCAGTGATCGTTGGCTTAAAATATAACCAAATACGTTTTTTTGGAATCAAAGAAATTTAAACCTAAACCCAATCATAAAGTAATAACTTATTTGTTTGCAATATTTAATTATATTGATCTTATATTAGTACCTATTTGTATCACTGCATCATGTACCACCGGATAATTGAATCACTTTTAAGTCTTATGAATACTCATATCGATTTTATGGCTTATATAGTCAAAATCAGAGCTCATGATAATAATCGTAATATATTACCTATGTAATGTTTAATGCCAATATAGAACAAATTAGGTGACACTCGTGTGAAATCTATACTGTTGATTGTTTATTTTCTTTATTGAATTTTTCAATAATAGGTAAGTATATTGTGTTCTATCTTTATTTAATTTACAAGTATACCTCATAATAAAGAATAATTAAAATAATAAGTTTTACGAAATCAACTGGTTTATAGAATCAAAATGCACCAATCTGATCACATTAAGTGGAACTCACTGTATAACATTTGCAGTGCTCGTATATAGAGAAGTGAAGGGATAGGTTTTAGCACTGATCCAAACCTAACTAAGACTCTTATAATATTAATAACACTACGTGATATATATATATATATAGGTATAGATATAATATATAAATATGCGATATGATCTCCGAAATTTGATTCTATATTGCTGCCGTTTTAACGAAAATAAATGAATATTGATGATGTCGGGAATCGCTGTGATATTTGAACGAGTGAATTTTGCTTGATTATAAATTATATTTATATATAATATGTATGATTTTGGGTTGCATAGATTTGCGAGCTCTTACAGATACGTGTATAACCCTAGCTGGGCCCAGCCACAACCATTAGGAACTGTTGAAAAATGTTTGCATAAATGTTTAATTTTAAGATTGTAACAATATTTCAACTGTAATAACATAAACTTTATATCGTACCTATGGTGCGCATGTAATAATATTAAATCGATCGATTCGCGTATGTAATATAGAAAACCGTATAACTCATAGGTATATACAGTATACTTATTATCAAGTCCATTCTTTGAAAATATAGCATTCATTAGGTAATGTAGTTGATAGTATATAATAATTAAAACGTAACGTTGTACTGTCATCATTACTCATTTATATTTTATACTTTTATAGCAGTATTAGTGTATTTTATAGGTTGAACCGTAAAAATATCCGATAAAGTAAGTTTATCAATTATATACGCGAACCGACCATATCGAATTCGATTATTCCTCACTTCAACTCCGGGGCATTAAAAAAACAAAAATCGATTTATGTATATTTAATTGATTTATATTTGTACAAGTTCGTGATTGTGCATCGTGTAAAAAGAATATTTGAAAAATCCTAATATATACGTTGGAAATAATTATGGTCGGTCGCTTTTTTATAACCAGTTAAAGAACATGCGAATTTGTGTAATTTATACAATAAATGTTCTGCTATCTGTTATACGATCTTTTAAATGTGTTATTTAATACGTTTTTACGCAAATAATTGGCATTTATTCGTATATTACGACATTACTGCGTTTGATTTGAATAATTAGAAAAAAGTAACATGTTTGAATTGTTTTTCTTTTACATAATGAGCACTAAAAAATGAAGGTATAATGTATAGAATTGTTTGTTTATATGTACATTATGTTTATTGATTTGACGCGATAAAATAAAAATAAAAACTAAAAATGTCTAAAACGCCATTCGAGATAAATTTCGATAACTATTTAAAACTTTCTAAATAAAAAAAATATTGTAAAATATAATTCATATATTATTGCTTAATGTTTATATTTGTAATCATTTTTTATTATGATAATGACACGGCTAGCTGGGACCACAGTAATAAATAGGTACATAAACCAAAAGGAGTATATTATAAAATGTTTGAAATATGAAACAATATTATCGAATGATCATCTCAGGGTGACGAGGGTCATTGTTCAGAGATCTGAATAAATCTATCGACACACACAAAGTTATTATTGGGGATGAAAAAAAAACAGAATGGTAATTTTTTTTGTATTAAAAGCTTATAACCACGGGTAGACGCGCGCTGGATGGCGATGATAAGCGAGTGACTGATATAGTATACCTAGCTATAGCTGGTCACCAAGGTTTTTTCTCACAAGACATTTTATGGTTTTAATTAAAATTTTTTTAAGCTAAAACCTCTGCACGTGCCAACCATCAGAGCTGTTTAGCAGATTATTATTATTATCAATTTGAAATCGGCGCTAGATAACGAATCAATGACATCACACATAATGACGTGGTGAACGAGGTGGCGGAGAGAGCCACAATTTGTTTGCGCGCGTACTGCGTATGTGCGTATGTGCATATATAATATTATTGTAGATATCTAAACTGCACCGATAGAATGGGAAACTCCGATGTTTTATTTTGTGTCACATAATATAATAATAATTTAAATATATAATATTATACATACCTACACGATAATAATTAATTATTATTAATATTATATAATGCACTGCAGGTGACTGTTTGTCACTCGAACCTCCCCCTTTCGGTCTGTAGTAGATTTTTCTACGCCAATATTCCAAAATATTCTTAAACATGACAGTTACTTAAAATATTCTCTCAGCCCTAAAATATGCTTTTATATTTAAAATAAACATTTTTATATCATTCTGAGTTGAACAATTCCCACATTTCTTACCACCGTCATTTCTCAGCATATTTTACTCAAATAGAAAATATATGTAAAAGCATAAAAATCCTTCCCCTAATTATTATTATTTTCTATCGGGTTTCTGCTCGGCACGTGGTAGGTACTTGTTTTGTAACAGCAAAATTTAATTATAAAATAATTTTTTGATACGTTTACGAGTACCTATACTAATAACGCGCTCTGTGAACACTGTCATTGAAAAAAAAAACATTAAAAATAGATTTTTTTTTCCTACAGATAATTGTGCTTCGTTTTAATTTATAGTAAAATAATAAATGTTCTTTTACTGTACCTACAACTCATTAGTAAATATTGTAACTAATTAAAACTTATTACATTGTGTTTGATAAAATTACGCGTTCCCTCATCGTTTAAAATATTAAATGAGTTTCGAAAGGAAAAAATGAAAACTATATAGAAGAATCCCTTCGCAGAAATCGTCCGACGATAAAAAATTGCCACGTAAAATGACGGCAGGTAGTTGAATTTTTTTAATAATAAATAAACGCCTGCAAATGACTTGTATTTACAGCGACAGTGACATTCTCGTCGAATCGACCTAACCTTACCCGAATTTAATGTATATATCACTTGTTACGGAATATATTACTATGCCTGTCCATCGGTCGAAAGATTTTCCGTAATATTTTTCAATTTTTGTTCATCCCATTCCAATAACCTATTCTGTACCGGAACGTTTTTAATGTAAAAACATCACTCGTCACTTCCTTTCGATTCCCGCAGATGATACCAACTCGTTATCGAATAAAAAATATAATTATTATTGTTTTTCTTCCCGACGTCCGTACACAAAAGCATAAAATCTAAACGTCCGCGTTTGTGTACTTATACATCTATATACGTATACACTGTAGCATAGTATACCGGTCAATATGGATTTTTTCATGGTAGAGAATAGTAACTCTTACAAATTGATATAAGCCCATGTAGAATTTGATTTGAAAATAAATAGATTTGTACGTTGCACAATAATTATGTAGTTCCTAAAACAAATCGCAAACTGTATAAACAATGAATAATACTGCACACGCTGTTACACGGATAATATTCTTCTAGGAATTATTGTAAACACGAGGTATAATGTTAAAATAATAATATATTATGTCATGCTGCAGGCACCCGGAATTAAAAAAAATTCTACTCTACACCGATTTTACTTTTTTTTTTTTTTTGAGAAGAATGTGTAACATAAACGTTAGTTCTCGCAGTGACCTCTAAACGTTATAAATCGAGACTTAAAATAATGCATGTTAATATTATGGTGTTTCCGCAACGAAATCATATATGGATTTCGTTATTTTAGTATCTATAAATATTAAATATTATCGATCAATATCGAATGCGCTATATGAACGCAATGTTTTGGAAACACTTTCTCGGACCTATAGCCGTTTATTCGACTGGATTTTATGTAATATATATAATATAATATATAGAGTTTTCCGAGAAATGTCGGTGGTATATTATGTTATGTGTGTATTTATTAATTTTTTAGCGTTTTCCACTCTGCGGGACGTCTCTGATCATATATATATATATATTATATATAATATATAATTCACGCGCGTTCGTAATAATAATAATATCATACTCCTTCTATATACGACTTCTATAATACCTATACACCGTTGCAGTATTATACGCGGATGACCCGTATCTGTGTCCAATTATTTTTATCTCTCTCTCTCGAAAAAAGCTATATTATTATATTATTGTACATCGATAAACACGACTATACGAAAGTAATTTGTTATTTTTTTACCCGCACTGCGCACAATATTATATTATGTTCTCTATTTCGTAGTGCGCGTTCGCGCGGTAAAATCACATCGCGCCCCGACTGGTGGTTTTAACGACGACGTGACACAACCACACAACACGTCGTCAGCCAACTTTATATTATTACTAAATACTATTATTACGGTAATACAATAATGGGATATTATATTATTATATTATATCGTGTTATAAATACAATACGCGAATGTCGCGGAATCCGGCGACGCTGTTGAATGTTTCCTAAAAAAAAAAATATGACACGTAAAGGTCGACCTCTGGCTAATGGGAGCGATCGACGGAGATTGTTGACTCTTTGGCCTCTGCCGATACGTATATATGATATATACGCACACACACGCGCAATATAACAATCGCTGTACGATAATAATCGAATGGCATTTACACGACGTTTATAATATATAGGTATATTATATATATATATATATATAGACATGCATAATAATAATATGTCGTACTGTTATTGTAATATGCGCGCATTCAGAGTGCACAATAGCTATATAATATACAAATAGTGCGTGGTGGACGACGAGTGGGGTGGGAGGTATTGCAGCCTTACGCGAGATCACGATTTCATTTTTATATTATATATATACCTACATTAATTTATTATACGTATATATATAGTACCTGTCGCCCCCGCGTGTCTTACACACGTCTGCGCAGCGTTTAACTTTTTTCTTTCAAATCTTATATACCCGGTTTGTGGTTACGAAACGGCTGCTGCGGTTATTACTCAACACGCGTGTACGACACGTATAATATCTGTTGTACATACTACATATTATTATTATTATACTATTATACATATATACAGGTATGACTTTCCACAATAATTGGGTCTACAGTCTACACCTCGTGATTTATAATATGTACACGTGTTTTCTCGGCGTTTATAGGACATTTCATAAATCATTTTAACTACAGAACCCAAAGTTTAAACCATATAGCTTCAAACCGCACATAATTGACCAATCACATCCCAATAACTATTACCTAAATGGCTATAAAGTAAACCAAGATAAAATAGCATGTATATATTATGATTGTGTTATTAATTGTAAGGAAGGATGACTTAGGTATAGTTTTTCGAAATTTAAAATATATTAACTTATTAAATTTACTATTTATTGCAGATGATGCGATAAGACTGCAGCATGATAGACAGGATAATTTTTAACAAAGCACACAATTATTTCGAAAAGTTGACATTTTTTTTTTTTACATAATTTGAAGATAAGCATTACAAATTTCATTTTTATTTTAATTGAGTAGTTAATTAGCTATTGGTATTCAAAGCTTATAGCAGAGTGGGGTAGCACAATTGCACTAGCTCAATGGTACCTGAGTACCCTGGAAAATGTTAGCCTATTATACCAACTACTTCGCTAGGTAATCAAAATGAAATAAACACTATATATAATAAATATATAACTAATAAACTACTTGTTTAAAATTATGTTTTATAAATCGAAATGTACAAAAATATACTGATTTGAAAAAAGTTTTTTTTGTAATTAACTTATTACGTAGTATTCGTCAAGTATAGTTGCTGCTGTTGCTGATAATGGTATATGCGATGTAATATCTAAGTGAATATTCGTTATCATACAAATAATAAATCTAATAGTTAATATATAGTTAATAGTTATGTACCTAACCTATTATACCTACATATAAATATAGTGATTCGCGGGTATTTATTTTTTTACTATCAATGTATATAATCAGTTGTACCTATACATGGGGCATAACTATGCGCAGGATATATAGAGCAGTACGATTTTATTTTATTTTTTTGAGATTTTTATTATGCATTATATGCAAATTTAAAACACATATATTTCTAATGCATGATTCGAAAGTAAAAGAAAAACGTGTAAAATCACTTATCGTATAATATGCAATATTCAAATATTGTATATTATTCTAAGGCACGCGTGTTTGTGCAGTATATTGATATATAGAAATGCATTTGAAATAATGTTTCAAATGAAAAACTTGTATCGATATTGACTCGCCCGCCGTTGCAGCATAAAAACTATTTCGCCGAATGATCCGAGTCTGCAGTAGACGTTATTTTATTAAATGCTGTAAAAGAGAAAATAGTATTTGATGTTAATATATATGTTATATAATCATCAGAGCAAGATATTTGAGTGCTCTCTTTAGAAGACGTAGGTACATAATATGTTTACTTACTTTACCTATAATAATATATTAATATGTATAGGTGTTTAAGTATATTACTGTGCATGGCATAATATTTGTCATCGTCATCGCCATCATCGACAAAACATGATTTTATAAATATAAATAGAAATGCATAACGTACAAAAAAAAAGTCGTAATAAATTAAGAGTCCCCTGCTGGTATATTTGAATTTTTAACGGATATCGATTGACATCCATGCCATATTATAATTAATTTATTCACAAACGCGTTTTGCCACGCAGTGGCGATTTGACACTGTGAGATGCGATTTTACAAAATTACAATACTGTAAGCATAATAATATATAGTGATGCTTAATGGTCTACGAGGCTGATGTTTATAAAAGCGATGAAGGAGGGGATGGATACATAATATATATATTACCTATATATATTGAACTATATATTGAGGTAGGTTTTATTATGCAAGTTTATCAACGATTTCATGAAATTATAAAAATATGTCTTACATTTTAAGCCTCGATATTGTTGTAAACGTTAATACTTGAAGTTGTATAAAACTTCAAAATAATATAAAATTTATAGTGGACAAAAATGTAGTAACTTTTATTTGACCTTTATAATAAAGGTGCGAAGATTAGAAGATAATATTGCGTGATTGATCTTGGCGTTTTTATAAAAGAATAAGACTGAGATTAATAATTAATAATATGCAAATAAGACGAAATGGTAAGATATGACATTCAACCCCATGGCTACCGACTATAACCGCTGCCATGGTACGCTGATGCAGATTACTTATTTGTTATTATAGTTATTAGTTATTACCTATATTATTTTGACACCAAGTCTATTGCTTGGAGATAGGTGAGTGAATGGTACCGAAATAAATTACATGATGTCCAAATCTAAAGAAGTCAATACAGTTTTTCATTTTGTTAAGATGTGTAAATAATATTATATTTTTTTATCAAAAAGAGTTGCTAAAGATTTCGTACACATTTAAAATAAATAAAACAAAGTAGGTAGGTAGTTACTTTTCAAATGACACATACTATTATTCATTTATTTTATTGTTATTTTGTAAATATATGTGCAAATATTTACCAGTTTTAATACGAGCCGATAAGACGGATTTGTAAGTACAGATACTAAAAACTAATGGCTCGCCACCCCCTAAACGGAGATACCTATTCAAACTAGACTAGAGAATATCCATTGGAAAATAAAATAAACAAAAGGTTTTTCGAAAAAGTTTTAGAAAAATCGGTCCAGCCATCTTTGTAAGAATAATCGTATACGTGTAGAATTCACAATACCTACTTTACGATAAAGAATCTACAAAAAGTAACGACGCAATATTTATTGTGCACGTGCACAAGTTTGCATCCGAAATTCCCATACAATGAAACGTTGTTAATAAATACTGATTTTTAACTGACCAGATGCCCTGCACAACTACGACTGACGACGACGACGACGACGACGTCGTTTATATTTGGACGAATAATACATGTGTTCAATAATAATGCAAAAATACAGTGATCGCGAAAACTCTAAACCTAATACAAAATGTGAATTGTGACGCGACACACACTGTATATATTATAAAATAAATTAAAGAAACAAATAATTAGGTTAACTAACAACGGAATAACTTAAAATTTTCAACACTATTTAATTAGGTACCTATACATTTTTGTTAATTTCTGTTTGTGTGTGTGTGTGTGTGTGTGTGTGTGTGTGTGTGTGTGTGTGTGTGTGTGTGATTATTCGTGTACAAAATTCGTATGATTTAATTTTTAATTATATACGATGATAAAATTATAATATCTCTAAAGGTCATATACTCATATCATATATTATATAATATATATATATGCTATGTATACCATATACACGCCATGTGCAGGATGAGACTGTATTAACGATAATACTGTAGAGTAATACTGTAAGTATAGAAATATAATTTGATTAGCACTTATCATCGTAATTTGCATTGTTTTTTGTTGTTGTTGTTGCTATAAATTATTATACGAATTTTAAATTCAGAACGTACTCCATATAGGCGTACAAGATATTTGATAATCCTATCTGTCATCGTATTACTTATTATTATGTGTGACTGCCTGTGCATCAATATTATATCATATTATATAAGTACGAGTGGAATTATGCACTTTACACAGCATTGTATTATTATGCGTACCTATATATACTATAGATACAATATCCATATTTAATATAATATATTGCAGTTGCATAAATTCAAGGACAAAATGTTAGGGTATATTGACCTAGAACGAAACCCAAAGAGAAAAACATTATTTACCGTTATTCGTTTCAATGCCGCAGTCAATTGAGCGTACTGTTTTTAATAATATTATGTACTTTTAACATACAATTCCGACATAAAATAATAAAAGAAAAAATTGCCTTTAGTATAGTACAACAATCGTTTTACAGTTTTCGGTTTCAAAATTAATATGATATAAAGTACCTATTACCTGTAGAATATAGTTATATAATTATATATAGGTAGGTACATTCTTAAACTTGTAGTTGATTACGAATGATATATAAATATGTATTATTTTGTCTCTTGGCTTGCACCTAAATACGTAAGTACTAAAGTCCCAATAGTAAGTACCTTTACAATATTTATACATATTATACTTTATAATATATTGTAGTGTTTACGCACAGTAGTGAACACGTGGCAAGCTTTTATATTATATTTATATATTTCGAAATGTGAGAAAAATGGTAAAACCTACTACCTAGTAGCGAAAGCAATAATAATAATAAGTATATTACAATATTGAGTGTAATTTAATATGTACATTGTACACCACGATGTATAATATACCGGGTCACCCATTTAACTTTAGACACTATTATTATTTCAAAACTTTTCATAATTTTTGAAAATATTTTTTTTACATAATTTTAAGTCATTAAAAAAACAACATTTTTCTGAATAAAATATATGTTTCATTTTTTTTATCGTTATTATTTTTTAAATGTTTTACTTTTTTATGACAACATACATTTTTAGTTCCTTATTCCAAAGCAGACATTTTTTTTGAGTACTTTGATGCATAAAAATAGAATTTTGGACGAGTTGTTTATGAGTTAGGTATAACTTATATAAGTAGGTATTTAAAGTTTATATGGCGGAGTGGAGTGGAATAAGAATACCCAGCAAAATAATGGTTCACTACTCCGTTCATCAAAACTTTAAATACTATTATAAACGACTGTCCAAAATTTGATTTTTATAAATCAAAATACTCGGAATAATATTCTGTTTAGGAATATGAGATAAGAAACATAATATATGTATATTGTCATTCAAAAGAATAAAAAACTCGAAACCCGATAGAATATAGTTAAAATATAATTTTTCTAAAAATGTTGTTTTGTAACGACCCTCAAATTATGTAAAAGAAATATTAACAAAAACGTTTATGTTTTCGGAAATAATGAGTGTCTTATACGTTAAATTGATTACCCGGTACACTTTAGATCGTTCTATATATTATCCGGGCACTTCCCACCTTTACCATTATGATAACTGTTATCTATAGTGACTCGATGATAGGCATTAATAGTGTTGCTACTGACATTATTTTGTTATCAGTAGCCAGTAGGCTACGTGCGACGGGGGCCGCGGTGATTCATTTTTACAGCGTAAAAGGAGTAGTTTGTATTATATTATTAATATTATCAGATAGAGAGAGCATATTTTTATACCTTTTATTGTCGTCCTTTTTGTGCGCGGTTCTGCTCGCCGTTTCATAACGAATAAACATTTACACTTAATCGTGCGTATATATAGAATTATTTATATTTTATATACCTATGCCTATCCACGACCACTGCTGAAACTCCATCCACATATACATAATCAATAGTCTACATATATATATATGATATATCCAATATACTCTTGTAATATATTTTGTGTAACTTTTGCCATAGATCGAACATCGAAATGTCACTTTCAAGCTCGTGTTAGCTGAAGGAAATGGGAGTGGCGATTTAGGCGTTGAAGACGTTGATGTAATAATAATTACAATAGTTTCAATACATACTTAGGTAGCGAAAAAACGGTGCTATCCTTTTTAGCCAACATCGTACATTTCCTTTCTACGCACTTTTCACTAAACAAAATAATAGCCGATTCTCTTTTTGGTTATACCAGGGGCGTAATTAGGGGGGGGGGGGTGAGGGGGGATAAATCCCCTCCCCAGAGCCTATATCATAATTAGGGCCCGGATTTATATGCTCTAAAACCTAAGAAATATGCACTATAAAATATGCATTTATGCTCTTATTTTATAGAAATATACCCTATAAAATAAAAAATATGCATTTAAAAACCTTATATATGCAAAAAAAAATCGTAAAATACAGAAATATGCAGTACATGTCAAAAAAGGACAAAATATGCAAAAATATGCAAAATAAAAGTTTATATTTCGGTTATATAGATTACAATCCAAACTAGTAGCTTACCTAGCTACTTTTTGGATTATTCAGAAAAAACATGCAAATGCATATAAATCCGGGCCCTAGTAATCACTAATGTATGATTCACTAAAACCTACTCAATAACAGATTACTACTTGTCCCAATATGTCTCACAAAAGATAAGAAAACGACTTCGTCAAATTACACGGATTATAAATATAACTATAAAACGTTATTTTAATAAAAAAATAACCAAAATATTACATATTAAGCATTTAAAAACCTTATATATGCAAAAAAAAATCGTAAAATACAGAAATATGCAAAATAAAACTTTATATTTCGGATATATAGATTACAAATCAAACTTGTAGCTTACCTAGCTACTTTTTGGATTATTCAGAAAAACATGCAAATGCATATAAATCCGGGCCCTAATCATAATAAATCAATTGTACTAAATCCTGATGATATGATTGACGAGTTGACAGCCACTGTACTTGAAAATTTAGTATTTTGTGTGTAAAAAAATATCTATCCCCCCCTAAGACGAATTCCTAATTACGCCACTGGGTTATACACTTATATAGCTAGGTACCTAAAAATGTTTGATATTCTAAAATACTTAAATATGGAATATTTAAACTTAAATTAATTTAAATTTTTTAAAAATATAAAAACAAAACATACTGCACAGGTAATCTGTGTTTTCTCGTAATTTTTTTTTTTTAGATATTTTGTTATCAATGGCTGTTTTTAAATTGTATATTATTATTTCATATCGTGAACTATGATTATGTAATTATATAGCATTGAAGTATTAAAAACGACGAGATAACACAGTGATTGTGTGTTCTTATCTTTTAGTACAATTGTTTTTGGGCAAGTTTACTCAAAATGTGTTAAAAATAACAGACCCTTTTGATCGCGTGTGACTACGGGTGATGTCCCCTCAAATCTCAATATTATAATATATTAATAACAAATATCATTATGTCGCACGTTCTAACTCGTGAAAAATTGATTTGATTGCGGACTATATAGGCACACGTTGTCGGACTTCTGGGAAATACGGCCTCGGCGATTGCACCGTACACGCACAAAATACCTGTGTTCGACAAGATAAACGTGATTAAGTATATATACATTATAACTTGCAGCTCAAACGACCGTGCTGCATAGTAAACGTAAAAAATAACGTCGGTAAACCGTTCACGCGCCTACGACCGTGGCAAGCCGTCGTCTGCGGCATTTTTGCGTGTAACCGAATGCATATTGGATCATTATCCAAACGAATGTTACGATATTTTAATATAATATTTTCAATGTTGCGATAACGTCTGTGCTGCCGGTCGTCGGTTCACACCGGCACTTAACGCGTTTCAGTGCTTTTTGGTATATACATATATATACGCCACGAATGGCGTTATCTACATAGGAAACGGCTCTTGTCGAGCTTGTTTTTTACGTAGAAAATCACACACTCGCGCAGCACAGACACGGAGACGCGCACGCGCGTAAACTACTGCATAACGATGACGACGACGACGACGACGAACCAAACTATATAATATAATAAGCGCCAAAGTCGCAAAGTGTTGTGTACGTTTGATCTCCACGAGTTTATAAACGTTTGCTTTCGCGCGATCGGCTCAAAAGTACAAACCGTCTTATAATAATAAAATGAAAAAATACCGAACGGCCTAGAATTATTGTCCGGCAGTTCTGAGAGTTCTCGCTTTTCCGCGTGTCGCAGATATCATCATGGTGACACGTGATTACTGTCGTACATTATTCTGCCACTCATACTTTGTTATAGTATATTTTTATACATTATTTTAGTATACAAGGTCATCACGTCAAATACAAATATAATATAATAATAATAATAACCGGTCAAATCTAAGTCTGCAGGCGACTGGCCGGTGTGCTGGACGTATGTTATATACGATCAACCTAGCTAGGTTACATGCTCATATATAGACTACCTACACTGTAGACTGAATAAAGCCTTTTTACAAGTGACTTTTTAATAGTTTTGAACCACCCGCCGAGAGTAAATTATTGACCCCGGAGATTTTTCTCGGAAATACTTGCCTGCCCATTATGTTTATACAATATACTCATAATAGGTAGGATAACAAATTCCCTAAACTGCAGTAGAGCCACACAAATATTTGAATAATATCAATAGAAGTCAATCAATAAACTTTTGAAATATTTGCATCAATTATAAGTTGTTATAAGTCCATAAATTGGATGACCCGTGTTAGGTCGGTTTGAAGTAAAATATACGAAAAGAGCAATAATAATTATAATATTGTCATATAATAGAGTTTAGATTAACCGCATGCGTAAACACTATACATATAAATCATATAATATAATCGCAGTGGCTCACGAGTACAAAATAGTTATTTTTCAGATTCACATTTCAAAAAACATTTAATTGCTGCAGGAAAACAGTTATGCCGATGACGGGAACAAATTTCGAAGACACAATACACACTGTATATAATAATATAATATAATACGGAACCTACACGCTGTATGTTATATAGGTACCTACGTAATAATATTCGTCTATAGTGGCAGTGACCGCGTGAGCCAAAATATCGTACACGCAACTGCGATATTAAAACGTGCAATACGGTTTCGGTCCGGTGCGGGATCGTCAATCGTCATGAAACTCGCGGTACCTATCTACATTCTATACGTACCTATGTAGGTACTCGAGTACTTCTATAATAATAATAATATACGTCGAAAGCGTGTATAACGCGCGTTTAGCATCACGAAGTTCGAAATAAAAATAAAAAAATTCGTGAAAAAGAAATTGCTTATACAATACACATCGTACAACAACACGATATATTTCGAGTAAAAATATTATGATTATATATTATAATAAACTGCGGCGATGTGCGTGTGCGAATAATGCAACATGTTTCGGTGAATCCGAATGTGTGTGTGTGGTGGCAGAAAATCCGCTTTAACAAAATATAGCGATTCCAAACGAGACACATTTGGTATATTTTCGCTATTTTATGTACGCCCGGAAACGGAATTTCACCCTCCACCTCGGCTATATTCTCTTTCACGGGGTGTGTTATTATTATTATAGATTATAATATGTTCGCTGCATTGGCGTGTGTATATATATATATATATATAAATGAAAGTAGGGTACCATAGGCGGAAATCCATTACAATTTCTAAAGGTGGAGGGGTGTGGGAGAGTTGGCCAATATACCGCGACGTTAGCAGTTGTACTGCTCCCCACACACCATTTGACGCGCGTTTTTAGCTTTTTTTTATTGTATAAATTATATTTTATGATTTTACATTTTTCCCGTTAACACTCGTGGTCGGGTAGAAAGTATGCAATTTCCGTGTGGCCCCTACTATATATAAAGACAGGACGTAGAATTTCAGGCGCGAGGATTTTTAACTGCTTGCGACCACGCGGTGGCTGAATCCTGTGAACAGACATTTGAAACAACGCGACTGTTAAAATATATAAAAATAGTTAATAATAGGTAATAATAAATTAGAAAAATAATATCCACGGATAAGCTTTATACCTACCTATGTATAATATGGAAAAGTGTAAAAAAAACCAAAAACGTTATTTTGTTTATATTATGTGTCTGGGGACTGCGAATATATAGTAATTATATTATTGAAGTGCACGTAATTTTAATCATCAGACTGCGCGGCAGCGAATTACGTATTTCGTACTGCGAAAACAAATCAACAGGTTCGTTTCACAATATTATTTCCGATGATGCGCAGCCATAATGAATAATGGAATTTGATAATCACTTTTTATCAGGACGAAAAACATTAACTGCAGAATATTTTACAAAGCTTTCTAAAATATGGTGCTCATCCAGTCGACTGCAGTGTGTCTGCAAATCAATACTTGCTTTCTTCATGACTATAACCGGTGCTAGGGAGGCTGGAGGGCTAAGCAAGCTAAACCCCCCAAGTTTTCGACAAGTCCCCCCCCCCAATATATACTATAGTTATGTACCTACAGTTTTGTATCATTATTCCCAAATTTACTACTTAAAAGACACAGTTTATGTAAGCTTGTTATTTTTCCTACAGTACCTACACTCTACAGAAATTTTAAATACAGTTTAAAATTTAAAGTTATTTCTACAGTTATTTCATTACAGTAATTTCATCAGTTTTTTATTTTTGTATTTGTAGAAATATTGTAATAGTATATGCGATGCATTCATACATTTTAGATTATTTGTTCATATTTGTATTGAAATATAATTAGCTGCACACGCTGTACGCTGGCTGATTTTATTTTTATTTATATTATATACCTAATATTTATTTAATATTGTCAAATATTCCAAACAAAACATAAACAAGATTATTATTTCAAACTACATTGTTACTAATTATTTTCATACAGTAATCTGGGGCTTGAGCCCCTCCCCACCCCGACTAAATTTATCCAGCTCCTCCTATATATTATGCGCTCGTGTAACATATAACTACATACAATAATATTTATACATACTATACACACGTTTCCAATAATTTATCAAAATATTTGTATACTCAATACTGTATACGAAATTTCACGATGTCAGATGGATAATACTTGAAAGTCGATTTTGAATTTCAACCTTTCGAGGCACAGCACCTATTATTTAAACGTTGTATATCTTGTACGTCAGAGAACAGATTTATGAATGTATTTTATTCTCCCATACCTATATAAAATCGATTTTCGTAGACGCAGATCCAAACAATTTTGTTTTTACTCATATTTAAAACACATTTTTTGTTGTTGTATTTATTGTATTTTTTATATATTTTTCTCTGTTTAATTTTCTGTAAGGCTATATTTTGTTTATTTGTTTATTTATTATAATTATGTCTGTTTCAAGCGCATATTTTAAATTATATAATCTACAATTTACTTTTTGCGCTTATCCGTGGTTTTAGAATCGCGTATATCAGTATATATGCAGCCACCGCAAATATATAGAAGCTACCTATATGTGTATATATTGTTTGGTTAGTTTGTTTTTGTTTATGGACTTACACACGTGAGAGCGTCAGAAATAATAACGCGCGAGTGCGATTTCATACGAATATTATATTTATACATAGTTGGATTATTTTAACACTTTTACATATTATAGTAATCATTCATAATTTCAAAAAGTATTAACTTTTTACGTACTTTTCTTTTATTATTTATTGTTGGTTAATTAAAGAGTGTAAACACCTACGAACTAGCTTTGCTGTGTGGAAGGTTTCGAGTGAACTTCGCCATTGTTGAGTAATGATTAAACATTGCGTGAAAAACGGTTCTGGGTGAACAAGATAGACATTTTAAATTTCAAGCGCTTTTTAAAAATTGTATTTATGTGATATTTTTAAATTGCACAGACAACTTCAGAAAAACATTATCAAGCGTTGAGGCTGGACATTAAAAAGTTTGTAAAACATTCCAATTTAAGACGAAAATAACTAAATAAAATCGTATTTAAATAGCTTATCATTAGTTTAAATATTTTTAAAATGTCATTGTTTGTAAGAAAATAATATAATATGACTAAAATGTGTATCAAGTTCTACAATCTCAAGTACCTTAAAATCATTGATATTGGCACAGTTATTACTCGTATACTCGTATATGTCATTATGTCAATAAGTACAAATAAGTAATATAAAAAATAATTATTTATGTAACATTTAAAATAATAATAAAATATTGGCTCGCACCGGTACCAACTTCCCGACACAGTAATCATCACTGTAATGTGTATTCTGAAGTCTATTGTATAGATACGTTTATAATATCATATACGTTTCCTATTTTGTTTTAAAACTAATTAAAAACTCCTAGTTAACGTAAAAATAAATAATTAATAATGACTCGCAAATGGCTATACTAAAATTGTTCTGATCTTCGTTACCTAAACCAATCTCCAAATATGCATAGTTTGTTTTTCTATTTAAATATTTTAAACGCGAATCACCTTCTTATCGATTCAATTAATAATGACGGGTTTGCAGGTACATGTGTTATGTGTATAGACTATAGATAGAGGCGTAAAACTATTTTTAACATTTAAGGAAATATATATAGTAACTTAAGGGTTTCTTGAGATCCGTCAATTGACCCTGAAACAATAATTAATAATATGTTCGCCTCAAAAAGAGGAAGACGCTTGGACTTATGTTGTAATAATGTAATATTTATTTTAATTTTTTTGTTAATGTATTAATTATATGATCTTGATTTGATAATATGTATAATTATATGAATTATATTGTCAGCAATACAGTGCAAACTTAATTTGTTGTCCTTATTGGCCATCAAACATTAATAAGCCCCCTCCCCCCGAAAATAAATCCTGGCTACGACACTGTATACAGAGTGTCCCAGGTCTATTCGACAAATGCAATAACTTTTTCTATTCAATATTTTTAAGTTTTTTTTTTTTTTGCAATGATTTGTAGAGCTTTGCGCTATAATTGGTATATCTTATATTTTATTTTATTTTTTTACAACAAAAATAAATAATTTACATTTTTTATTTAAAAACCATTTTGGCGTTTAAAACTTTTAATTTGGTTAAGTCGTTAATTTTTAAACAATTTTCAAAGTGTGTTAAAATTCAAAATTATTTCTTTCTAATCACTGTTACTGCGCTGTAAAAGTTATTGCATGAGTCAAATAGACCTGGGACACCCTGTATAATATACTGTTTTCGAGGACAACGCGCGCGAGCACTATATATTATATTATATTACTATAATATGATGACTATTGTGCGGGTACGGAAATATTGTTCGCTCAAACAAAAAATAATATGTAGTCGAGTGATAAGACCGCGAGTATTTATAATACGCGTAGATATAGTAATAATATTATCGCGCGTGGCAAGTAATTTTAAGTAAAAAATATTATAATAAATATATTAAAATGTATATACATATTCCTCGAGAGTAGACTACCCGTGGTCGTAAATCTTTGGATCGCCGCTCCGATCATATTGTATATAGGTACACGGGCCGACTGCTGCAGTATATTATATTACACTGCGATGTATATAATATGCGCTCTGCGAGACGTATATACAGCATATAGTATTATAATAATAATAATAATAATAATAATATGTATGTATAAAAAAAATTGTACATCGCTTTTTGTGGTGTATTTTTTTTTTCTTTTTTGCTATCGCTCGGGACCGAACACCGCACTGCACGTCATAAACTATATTGTAATGCATTATATTTTTAGGTATATTAAAATAATATATATGAGCGCACGCGCGACGGAGATAAGTCAATTATTATTAACGTCGCGCCCGCGGAAGACGATTTTTACGTACATATATAGTAATAAATAATAATATAATTCCATCATATTATATGACGTACCTACTCGAATATAATAATATATTGTATACGACGTTCCGCGGTTTTTCGCCGCGTCCGATAAAATGTTTAATGCGTTATTACGTACAATCGATGAATTTTTTTTTTTTAATCGGTTACACATCGGTGCCGGTCGTCGAAGAACTTTATATAATAAAATAAAATACGTATATTATTATTAATACACCATTGGTATATAATATATACGTATATATACACATATAGGTATGACTGCCACACCTACACATCTGCATAAAGGAATAATATTATATATATTTTGTACATGCAAAACTGTCTAATTGTTATGTGAACCGCTTATTGAATTGACGCCGTCCGACGCAGCACCGCAATCGACCCTTCAACTCCATACAAAAAAAAAGCCTCATGTTTCCATTTTTATATTTTTCCGTGAACACTATCTCGTGTGTACACCACGAGTGACGGGGGAAAAAATGTATATAGATTAGAGTATATACTTAACTATAATATAGCTATTAGCGACGCGAAAAAAGCTAAAAACTTTATTTTTTGTGCGCGTCAGGAGAGCTATACTTTTTTAATGCACTGCACGAGATGGTTTCAACCTTCCGAAGTTCGCAGACCACGTGGTACCACAATACAAATTACGTGATGTAAGCCACTTTTATTTTGCACCTATATATAGATAGGTACCACGAAAACAATTCGCAACGGGTCGCCGTTTCACAATATTATTCTCAATATGATGTGTGGTCAAAATGAATATTATTTGTGGCATATAATAAAATATAATCAGAACAAAATATATTTTTAAATACGTTCTGAAGTGGTGGTGCCAATCCACTGTATTCGCAAATCAATGTTATTTCACTACGCACAATAATATAACATATAGACATATAGTATATACAGTATACACAGTCCCAAATTCATTAAAATATATGACGTATATTGTATACAGTTTTTCACGTCGAAGTAAACTTATTTGAAAATCGTTACAGTTAGTACACCTAACCGATTTTAATGTATTTTTTCTTGCATATAATCGATTTTATCGTAGAAAGGTATTATAGAATTTCTTGAATTTTGTATTTTTCTTCATTCAAATATTGTTGTAATGCTGTTGGTTCATTTTCACTTATTTATAATTTCTATTTTATTTTTAGAAATTAACCGTTTCTTAAACACATCTTTTATAATATTATATGCACTCATCGCAAATGCAACACATTTTTGTACTTGTAAAGTTTTTTTTTTTATTTGTGTAGATATTTATATTTGTGAGCCCCAGGTTATAATTACGCTCATTTATATACAGCTTTTAATACCTTAACAGAAGTATACATTTTAACATACCTATATACTGGGCTGGATACAACCAACTTTTGTTTTCTGACCAATTGTGAGTAACCAGTTTCGGGGCTACAGTTACCGTGGCAACCAAAAAATAACAAATATGAAATTAATGTCATAAAGTTTTGATTTTTGATTACAGTGCGTTGGTTGGTACAAGCATTCTCTGATCAATATAATATAACCTTAAGAACAACCTCGTTTCATTTGTAAATCGGTAGTTAAAACTTAATAGTTATTGTGTATCAGGTGTACTTCGAAGAAAATACATTTTTAGTGTTCGAATGTACCTTCTTATATTTACAGCATATTTGTGGATTTTGAGGTATATTTTGACTTTGTAACATATTATAACTTTTTTTTAAAAAGCTATTATTTATATTTTGACGGCACCAAAAAATAATATTCTGCTTCTGAATAATAAGAAATAAAAAATAAATATCGTCATTCATAAATGTGAAAATACTAAACATTTTAACGATAATGAACAGTAAAAATTCCTTTTATTTCAAACTACTGTTGTCTTGAAATAAAATATTTAGAAATATTAGTCTTTGAACTAATAAGTATGATACTTTAAAAAGGATTTTCCATTCAGGCGGTCGAAGTATACCCATCTACGGAGTCACAAAGCTCTAGCTTATCTATCAATGACGACTGTCAAAGTCGCAAGAAAACGGCCGATTTATAGTTTTGATGTCATAATAATTGTGTATCTGCGTAGTACGAGAAAATTATTATTTCTCGTATTTGCGGAAAACTATCGAACAATCACGTGGAACCGACTAAGAAATTGGACAACATAATACGCGAATAATTGTTAAGTTTTGTTGGTCGGCGACAGAGACGGGTTTAATAATATTACTATACAATAAATCAATATTGCGAATCTATACAGATTTTCTCCGCGTATACATAAACACGCGTCGCACTTATAATATCATAATATTCCGGTTTATTAAAAAAAAAAATAAACGATTATAAAAATAATCTCGTCGCCGCCCTCCGCACGCGTGCGTAATGATTTCTCCGAGTGCGTATCACACAACAATATTTTATTACATGCACGCGAATTTTTTTTTTTTTTACCATTCCTTTTGGCACACGGTCGAGTGGATAACATTTACGCGGAATGTGTAGTGCGCGTCTCCCATTTACTCGTCGACGGCACACGCGGACAACACTATAGGTACGCAACGACGCTTATTATGTTCTAATATAATAAAAATAATAATATCACGTGTGAAAATATACGATTATCGCAGGGTAAAACGAACGTCGTCATCGGTACGGAAAACAAAAATAATAAATTCGAAATCGACACACGCGCGGGGCAATAACGGCGGCGGCGGTCGGGTCATCTCGACAATATTACCTAATAATAAACACGCCGCAGTCACGCGTAATGCTGCACGCGTAAACGCGTTCAATAATAGTTTTAGATTAATATATAAATAAATACTTTTTAGTATATAAATAAACAATAATAATGTGTAGCACGTATACGAGTTTATGTGTTACAACTTTGTACGCTCACCAAAAACAACATTGTACGCAACAACAATATATTGTACGTACGTTATTATTGTCGATCTGGCACTTTCGAATAGGTACGCCAACTACGCCATTTAAAATAAAATAACTACAATATACATCCGAGCATCTCTGATGATACACGACGTCGGCAAAGTGATGATTATAATATTATATATTTTTACGGTACATATTAATGCAATATTTATTAGTTCGATCGAAGGCAGCATAATATAGGTGGGTATGTAAAAAAAAAAAAAATGTCGAAATATACGAGTGCATGACACCTACGACACGTCTTGACGACCTGCAGCGGGATAATGAGGTATAAATAATATATGCATCGAGCTACTACGCTTTATTGAGATTTGACTTTGACCGACTTTTGGGCAATTATTGTTTTGACCTGATTATACTACGTTATATTATTATTGTATTATTAGGTATTTGAGATTTGGAAAATCGATCGAGTCGGGCGCGACCAAACGACAGACGAACCTCCGGGCCAGATGATATTTTTTATTTGCCACGCATTATTTATTATTACTATACCGTAAAACAATAATAAAAAAACATGTTTACACGTATGACTAAACGTTTTTAATGGCTGTCGCCGCCACACATATTGAGAGGTGTTTGTTGTACTTTTTTTTTGTGGTTTTATTCGTATACAGTGACTACACATTTTGTACTCTTTTCGGAAAAATTTTACTAAACAGTTTGATTTTGCATTTGTTGCCCTCATCGTCATCGGTTCACTCTGAGTACACCCCTACACTCATGGTACCGCATGTAATTTTTCGAGATCTTAACAGTGGTTTACGTATTAAAGATATTCAGTAGGAAAGTCTGATAGAAAAACAAAACACAATCGATTAACAATTATATAAATATAATTTTAAGATATAAAAAAAGATTATACTTTTATAATGTATTTTTTGTACAAGCGCGCGCGTTCGTTTTTTTATTTATATAAAATAACGCGATGCACAAATAATAATAATAATAAAAAAAAATAGTGTTAAAACTTCTTAACATCATTATACCGATTTACTTGCGAACAATATATAGGTATAGTACCGTAAAGTCTACCTGTAATAATGTACAATGAGTAAATCTATATACAACACATTCACATCGTACACATCATTATGTACATAATATTATGTATTATAATAATAATAATAAACCAACTAATATATAAGTATATAAAATAGAAATAAGAAAGTAGGGGAGGGGGTTTAATCATATGTACTTATAACGCTAATACATATATATAGAAAACAATATAATAGTAATAATAATAATAATAATAATAATAATAATAATAATAATAATAATGATAATAATAAGGTGAATAATAATATATGTATAATATTAGACCTTGTATTTTTTTTCGTTTTTTTTTTATTATTTTTTTTTGTGAATACCATTTTAATATATATCATATAATATATAGGTACCTGGGTACATATACATATAATGTCATACATTTTACATTTGTAATGAAAAAAAAAATATATATATATTTATATGATTAAACATGACTATATATAGTGTATAATATCCTTGCACTTCAAAATATTGTTTAAGGGCAAATATTAGGAAAAAAATAATTTATTCATTACAAAACAATCTATAAATGCTTTGTCGAATAAGTATTCATCGTGTTTTATTAATTACGTTCAGAAAAAGTTGTGGAAGTTATATATTTAAATTATATAAAAAAAAAAAATATTTTTTTGTTTGTATGAGATCATATAAATTTTAGGGATTTTAATTAGTACAAAATGACTCGTGGGATTCAAATGGTAAAAATGATACAAACACCACCGTATCGCGCGCCATAGTTTCTCTTCATTTATGTACATGGTATTTTATTTTACACGATGTGTTATTATTGTTACAGGTAAAAATTGAATTATCGTTAATGGTTTTTTTTTGTTTTACTTTTGAATTTGAATAAAAAATACAGGTAAATCAAAATACGCTTATAATGTGTAAGTATCTAGCCAAAGCATAAAAAAAAATATGACGTTGAAAACATTCCTCTTTCTAATTCGGACACAAGATTTTCATAATATATAATATATACACATAAACATACACATTTTATTCACGCGCATATGCGTATATAAATGTATATATACATTACACACATACATATTATAATATTATAATTTTTTTTTCCTTTTTTTTAATTTTCATAATGATTATACAAATGGAAGCACCCTATACTTAACAACACTTAAGCAACAGTATAATTATTTTTTATAGTACAACGTGATAATGATTAAAATATATGTTATATATGAATATATAAAAAAACACCTAAACAAAATGTTCACACTTGGAGTAAAAAAAAAATCATTAAAAGATTATGAAGCGAATATTATTATTATCATTATTGTCTACTGAGGCTCTAGTTACTAGCATACAATATAATATTTTTACAATATTACGTTAGTTGTGTTCAAAAAATTTTAGAAAGCGATTCAGAAGTAAACCAAATACATATAATATAGGTAATATCGTTATTATTTTTTTACGAATATACACGACAAACTTAAAAAAATATTAAAAAAAGTCACGTCGTTTTTATATTAAATATATATATATATTGTATATAAATTTACAATGAAATATTCGACACGTATCGCACGACAATATAAAAAGTCTAATATATTTACACGATAAGAGTGAAATTAATTCCGATTGTCGTCTGCCGCCGACCAGTACTGTGTGTATACGAATGTATAAAAACATAATAGTGGCAACTGCAGTTGTAGTATGTAGTAATAATAATACAATTTTATGCAAATATACATATATATATATCTAGAAGACGTATACAAAAAAAAACGGACATAAAAAACTTACATGTGTGTGATTTATTACTCCAAACGCAAGCACGTCGTTTAATATGTATAGGTATTGTTTTTTTTCCGCGGTGTATAGATTTTCATATATATATATATATATATATTTATTTATTTATATATACACACACACAAGCACACAATACATACATACATACTTGCACGCGTACGTGTAGGTAGAATAAAATATATAACATAATACGACAAAAAGAGGAAAACGTAATAAAATGAATAAATTAACTTAAAAAAAAAAAAAAATTATAATCACAGCAGAGAACTTCATGTTTTTGTATTTACGTTTTAATTTGTGTGTGTTTAGGGGTAGTAATGGCGGCGGTCAGTAAAGGTGAACGACGACGGCGGCGGGTGTGGCGGTGGGGAGGAGGAGTGATTTTGGGGCTGGCGGTAGGGGCGCGTTCTTCTCCTCTGCCGCGAAGCGTCTAGCAGTCATTGATGATGCCTCGCACGTCCTCCCAGTCGGCGGTCACGCCCATGTGGGACAGTATGTCGGTCATGTCGGACGTGCACGTGAACTCGAGGTGTGAGCTTTGCCGGACGGAGCCGTTGTCCATGTCGGACGACAGGCAGTCGATGTCCATCTTGAAGTCGGACGGCATCTGGATGAGGTCGTCCAGGGACTCGAGGTCGGCCAGCGATGGATTCTCACCGACGCGGCCCAGCGCAGCCGTCTCCATCGGTTCCTGTTTGATGGAGAAATACGACGACTGGGCGACGGCAGATAATGGGGACGAAGACGGCGATGGATGCGAGGGTTCAACCTTGATCAGCAATTGATCATCCTTCATCAGACTCCGGGCGAGCAGCTCGGCCGATGACTGATTGTTTAGGTGGTTGTTTAAGTGGTGGTGATGGAGTTGCTGGTCTATCTGTCGGGCGGACATGAGCGACGCAGCCGAACCGGGACTGAGCAACATGGCGTTAGTGTTGGCGCTGTTGTTGTCACCATCCTCGTTGTCATCGTCGTCTACGTCGGCCAGAACTGTGATTGTGGCTGAAGTGTTAAGCGGGTTCATTAACTTGATTTTGAGCGGCTTAACTACCTCGTAGCACGACATAGGCGAGTCTTCGTAGAATGTGGCGCTCTCCGACGACAGCGGTGAGTCGTCGTAGAACGTTGCGCTCTCCGGCGAGTTTGGAGAGTCACACGTCGGGCTGGTCGGCACTTTGGCATGTACCGAGGCGGGTACGCGCACCTCAGCCACGTCCTTAGAATTGCTGTTCTTATTATTCGTATTATTCGTATCAATCGTGAAGTGATACTTGAGACGATCCGTGTTTACCGGGCTCAACCTGTTGACCTGTATGATGCCGTTGCGCCGGACGAAAGACTTCGACGATGACGATGACGAAGTGGTGTTGTCCTGGAGCAGCGCCGCTGATGGCGAGACCGTGGTCGTCCTGCTCTCCAGCACGTGCACAGTCCCTGAGTTAAGGGCGGATGCGACGCGGCTGGACACGGCCACGGCGTTGCCGAACTTTTTGCACATGTTCTTCCGGAATTTTGACTGGGCCGCGGCCGATGTAGTGGTCTTGGCAATCGTGACCGGGACGGATGAAGTCGTGTTACCACCACCACCACCACCGTTCTTTGGAGTCCTCTTGCGCGGCCTGTACTTGTAGTCCGGAAACTCTTTAAGGTGCATCAGTCTCAGCGTCTCGGCCTCTTCAATGAACGGTTTTCGCTGTTCATCAGTCAGAAGTTTCCATCTCATACCAAGCTTCTTTGAGATCTCCGCGTTGTGCATGTCCGGTTGCTCATTACATATCTTACGTCTCTCGATCTGTGACCACACCATGAACGCGTTCATTGGCCGCTTGATGTGGTTTGGATTGTTCTTTTTCGTCTGTAACAAGAGAGAAAGAAAAAAAAATTCACACGATTAGTAAAAATTGGTCACATTTTCCCACGTAACCGTAAAATATCATAATTTATTGTTTTCATCTTAGGATGACGAAGGAACAACGGTATTATTACACAATATTATAAATATTTAATTGTTTATTATATTCTTACGAACGCGCACGTCAAACGGCAATAATAACGATAGTATTCGTTGGCAAAACGCGTGTGAATAAATAAATTTAAAAAAAATTTCGTTAATACAGACTTTGCTGCTAAAAAAAACAATATTGAGCTGCGGTAGGTATAACAATTTAGTGGCGTCATTTCAGGTTTTTGCTAGACAGGGAACATCTTTTGATCAGCCCTTTTAAAAATAATAAATTATCGTCCTTCCCATTATTTTCACCATCTATAACTGTCATATTCATTGTTTTTCGTCCGTATTATGGAAATAATGAATATTTATAAAATTAGAAATCTATTTAAAAACCTAAATGTATAAATACAGGTGATGTTTACCACGACAGTCGGCCAGTGACGTAGTAACAACTACAGAATATTTTTTTTAAATACGGGTAAGTATTAAATTATCATTAATTATACATCGTACCTATAATATTATTTTAATTAAAACTTATTTTTTTTGGCGAGACGCAATCTGTGGGACCGGACAATCCCAGCAGGGTGTAAAACACCCCATGGCCGTATTAGGATAATATGACGATGACGCCAATGTGATAATTATTATCATCGTAGATGAGATGAGCGACTGCGACCGGCAGAAAAATAATAATACAGAGCGCTTGTTAGCAATAATAATAATAATAATAATAATAACAACATTGCCAATATTATGTGTGCGGTGATCCCGCGTGCGCGCGTCGCTCGTACCCGGCGGCGGTGGTTACTACTTTCACTGTCAAGGCGTCGTGCGAGCAATCGGTGGGACGGCGGCGCGGTGTTGTGTAACAACTCAAGGTCATTAACGAGGCGCGCTCGCTATAGTACGCCCGCAACCTCACGGAGCGCTTCCCCTCCCGCCACCAACGCCGACGACGGTCACGCGGAAAAGGCGAATGACTCATTGCGCGCGCACACACACACACACACATATATAATATCTACTACACAACAACCTTCGGATGGGGCAACCACCTGTCTATCTGTTCGCCCGCGACCCCCTCGTTCTCATCATCAAAGTTCGCCGCCGCAGTATACCTACTCCCCGGCGATACTCAATTTTTAATCTCGACAAGAGGAAAAACAAATTCTACATATTATCTATCATCGAGTGATTTCCGCGGCCTAATGAGTGTAAAAACGCATAGTATAATATTATTAGCATTATGCTTGGTCGGAATTTTTTTTTTTATTGAAACGATTTTCACGGGTTCCTCGGAAAATTGACGATAATATAATTTTTAAAAAGACATTTTCGGAATCACGTCAGGAGGAAAGAGTGAGGAGTAACCGGCCGGAATCTTCTTCTATCTTCCGGAAAATATCGGGAAGGGTAAAAATACGTATTTCGTACGTGATCCGACCGCGATACGCACACTCACACTTATCTTACCGGTGTACGTGATCTACGGACTCGATAATACAAATTAATAATAATAATAATAATAATAAAATAATTTAACGAATTTTATCCCAAACCTTGAGTGGTGTACTGCCAAATTCGTTGCAATCACTATTACCGGAAATACGATCATATTTTAGTATAATGTTATATATTATTTAATATTTTTTTTAGAATAGACAAATTATTTTTGTTATTTTTATATGACGACATTAGATTATTAAAAGATTTCGAATTGCATTCGATAATCAGTTAAGATAAAAAAAAACGAATAAAATTGGACGATATACAAATGTAATAATAGTTAATGGTTAGTTGGGCCTTTAAATTGTCTAACTATAAATAATCAAATATGAATATTGTAAAAGCGAGATATTTTTTTTTCTTGACGATATTATCTAAAAAATGATAGTTGAAAAGAATCAATTTTATCTTATCTATTTATTTTGTTTTAATATAACTGCCGGGCAAAGAGTTTTGCCATATACGGCATAGAACCAAGGTCTTTTGATTAAATATTTAAACACTCACGGACAAAACTATATACTATGTTCACAAATTCGTTTCCGGGTAAGTGTTTACACTTGCTACATTTGGAAAAATATAGTAGGTAATGGAATAAAATTATATATTTAAACAAAATTGTATAAATTGAAAACCTATAGCAGATCAGTTTTTTATATAAATAATTAGTATCAAGTGTTGTACGTAGGTACCTATAATATTATTTCAATAAAAATATTAAATAGGTACATGAAACTTAAAATCTTATAGTTTTTATTACTGCAATTAGTTTTTTATTGAAAATAATTAAAATTAATTTGTTCAATATTCGTATTGGTTGGTTTTATTAGTTTGAATTATCGTTGCGATTGTTTGCAATGTTCATGTTTGATTTTGATTTTTAAGTACTAATAGTAGTCTTATAACACGGGAAACTCACGAAAAAAATCAATAATTAATTCTACATTTTTTTACGAAGAAACAGATTAATATTAGTTTAGAATAATATCTATATATTAATTTTCAGTGCTCATTTTTACAATTCGTAGAAAGATATAAAAAAAATTACCTTTTTGAAAAACTATTTTAAAAGAACGAGTTTTTAATTTTATTTCACGCAATCATACATACTTGTATAAAAATAATTTTGTGTTTTTTTTTTTCAGAGAATTTTTAGAAAACGTTAATATAAGACATACTTAGGTAAAAACTGCAAGATTGTTGTTATCAAGAAGAAAATGCAACTTCACTAGTCAACTAATTTCGGTTACATCCCAACAAGTAAAAAATTATAATAAGCAACGCATTAATTTACAAAGTACCTAGTAAAATACTCGGAGACTATAGTCGAAATACGATTTTTTTTTTTTTAGACCACAGCGACGCCGAGCAGAGCGTCGCGCATATAAGATAACAACCGGCGTAAACGTTTCTCGTGTGTACCAGAGAGAAAATTGGGTCATATTATTGCGATTTCAGTTTATTTTATTTTATACTTGACAAATTCTATTATTAACATAATATTTTGTAAACATTATTTTTATTTTTTTTAATATTATAACCTACTTGAGAGTATTAAAATATTTTCGTGTGGTTATTATTATTATTATTATTGGGTACCATAGTAATTTTTATCGGACGACAAAAATCAAAAATTATAAGTATCTACCAACGAATTTTGGAAATATTTTATTGCACGATTCTGTCACCCGGAAAAAACACGCACCGTTTTACTCCACTACGCTCAAGTTTATTTTTTTTTTCGAGGCAAAAAAAAATATTTTGATAATAAAAAAGTTATAAAAAACAGTTTAGTTTGGCTGTACAATATTATTAAATGTACGAGAAGAAAACACGCACCTGTGTTGCGTCGGAGTACGGAGTCAACGAGTTTTCGTCGACCAGTTGTGATCCAAACATCGGCAGGGCCAAAGTGTTATCCGACGAGTCGATGATGCGGATCGTTTCTTGTTTAGGCACCATGTTGAAAATGTTTTTATTATTTAACGTGTATTGTGTTAAAAAAAATTTGTAGAATCGTTGCGATCCAAAAAAAAACGCACGTAATCGAAAAAAATTAACAAAAACGCACGGAAAAAAAAAATTCAAAGTCTACGCACGCTCGAGCGAGGTGGAGGAAAAAAATATACTTTTTTCCCGGTTTGTGAAAAACACGTCGTCGCGTAAAAAAAAAACTGAATTAAAATTTATCGACGATTTAGCCGACGACGGCGGTAGATCGCGAAATAAAATTATTAAAAAAAACGGAGAGAGACGACTTGCTGTGCGCGCTTCTCCGTGCGAGCGATCTCTGCGCCCGTGCAGTTGTCGCGAGCGGTGAGCAGACACTGACGACCAGCAACAGCAACTACAACGGTCGAGTACCGTCGGCAAAGGCGGACGATCGCACACTGACTGGACGTACTACGACACTCGGCGGCGGCGGCGTCGACGAGTGGCGACTGACGACGGCACGCGGTCGTCTTCACCGAATGTCGCGGGGGGCGCGTTCACCACAACGCTTGTGCTGCTGCCTCCGGTTGGCGGCGCACTACGTCGACCATGTCGCGCGTACCTGACGGCGAGAACGGCAACGATTGCTGCGCGTGTGTGCGTGTGCGTGTGCGTGTGCGTGAGCGTGGTGTGCGTGTGAGCGTGGTGTGCGTGTGCGTGATAACGTGTGCGTATACCAGAGTGCCTGCTACGCGGACCGGATTGTACGAGCGAGCGTGGTATACTGACGCCGGTTACGGCGGTCGACGGCCACTATAATACCGCCGTCCCCCTCCCCCGTCCCCTCGTCGCGCCACCGACGCCGCCGCCGCAACGAAGACGTGTTCTCTCGCCACTAGCGCCCGCCGCCATGGCTGGCGACGATATTATTATTAGGGCAACGCCACACGGCGGAAGCGAGCCGCACTACGCTACGCCGCCGCCGCCGCCGACGCTGTGCGATCACTTGCCCGTTTGCGTATTCGACTGTGCACGGACGTCTCTCTAACTTTTTAATTGTTTTTTTTTTTTTTTCAAAAGGTCTCTGATGCTCTGCCTCCTTAACCATTTACTATCACCATTCGCCGTATTACTCAATAACTGTCTACTATTTTTAATAATAGTATACTCATATTATTATGTACAAATTGTGTTCTATAATCATTAATCGACAAAACTAAAACATAACCGACGATAATTAATATTTAAATCAAAGAGTTCGTTGGCAGGGAGGCGACGAACAAAAGATATCAAATTAATAAAAATAACGCATATCATCCCCCAATTACATAGAGGTCAAGTTTTCAAAAAAAAATATTTAATGATAGAAAAACGTCATTATATTAACCCGGCATCAGTGCAGGCTTCGGTCTTTTTGACCGACAGTTTTTTAATTTCTTAAATAATTAATAATTGGAACCATATCCGTCTTTTTTCTACTCAGTACCTTTTCTTCGACCCATAGAGAGTAGTTGTTTTGTGGTTTAATGTAATTCGGTATATATGTATCCACCGGCCTCGTAATGTACGTACTCGTGCTCATAAAAAACGAAATGCAAAAAATTAGATGTAAGTGAAATATATTATATCATATTAAATAGATATTGTGTTTACATGAAAAATAACAATATTAATCATTTTAGTTGACGGATAATAGATCAAAATGTATAATTTTGCACTGTTCGGTCAAAAAGACCGATGCCACCTCTCACGTGTTTTTAACCGAAGCCACTGATGCCGGGTTAAAATACTAATATATCCAGACCACGTTTTTTTCTCCGTTAAATTCCACCTGCACATGAACCGCGGGAAAGAAACCGATCTCATTCGTTTAACCGGAAGAAGACGTCCCGTCGGAATTTCGTAAAATTGTTATCGATAAAAAAAAAAAAAAAAAGGAAATAATTCCTCCTTCAAACGGGAGCGGTGCTGGACGTACATTGACCACCCCCGCGAGTCTCTAACGCACATTATACACAATACCGATTATATTATATACGGTCGACCGCGCCGCGGTGGTTTACTTTGTTCCTCGTCGGTTTCATTACCGACGTCAACAACACTCGACTATCAAATCTGGACATCGTATCTATATTATATTATTATAGGCACATATATATATATATTATAATAGCCGCAAGTCGAGTGTCGCGGTCGACGGCCATGTCGTTCGACGAGTCTTGTCATCCTGAAAATCGATAGTATATATAGTTGTGAATTGTGATTTAATCACACTTGCAGCAGTATAGGTGCACCCGCTGACGTGCAGTTATGTACGTTAACGAACAAACCGTCCGATTGACGTTTAATATCCTGCCCGACGCGATTTGTTGACCTAATAGTATTATTCTTTTTCAATCGATACGCGGTATAATGAACGTGTTATTCTCGACAAACAAGATCTATTAATATTATCGTATGTGTCGTATAGTTTCACTTTTTCAAACCGGCGCGCGTTTGAGTTGGTAAATTGTTGAAAACTTTGTAACACGACCACTATAATATATCTATAAAGTATATATAAATAAAAATAATAATAATAACAATAATTAAAATAATCATTATTACTTATATTATTCACTAATTACAATTATCGACATTAGTACATGATTCAATATAAATCCATCGGAGTTGTTTCGGCGACACACGGAGTAGCAACAACAGAGTTCAATTTCTTTGAAATGCACGAGAAATGCCTATACAAAGCGCCTGGTTACATTATATCTATCGCATTATACGCCTTATTATTGTTGATATTATTATTATTATACTATTACTGGTATTATACATCTTAAAATTGTGAGGTACATCGTGGTTAAAAGTTAAAATTGTGTAAAATAAACACTTTGTAGTTTTTAATTTTGTGACGATCAACTCAAATCACTGAAATTTTATTTTATTTAGACATTCAGTACATACCTACTGCTGCAGTCTGTGATCATTAAAATATTACTTAAGGGCTGATTGATGGGACGGCATTATTATTATGATTTGATTTTGTTTGTCGGTTATTGTGATAACTAAACTGACACTTCTTTTTTTTTTTTTTTAAAGAGTTTTCCAAACAATAGAATTATTAAATAATGCTTATCAGTTATCGTACCTATTATATTAAAATATCATACATACTATATATTATTATTATGTCAGTAAACAATTTATTATAATTTGCAACCAATTTGTTTAATGTTATCGTGTGATAAATATTATACAAATTAGTACAAATTACAATAATTATTATTAACCAAAACAGTGTTTTTAATAATTTTAATTCAATTGATTAAAAATAATTGTTTCTATTTCATAATAATTATAAATACATATAATGAAATAAACATCTATGATTTATATTGTTTGTTAGAAATTTTACGATTTTTCTAAATAAAATATATGTACATTAAATTTAATCTAACTTAAACAGAAAAAAGTGTACATTGTATAAATATTTTAATAATGTTAAGGTTAACTAAATGTACGTTTATTTAGTATTATATAATTATGAGTCAGTTAATGCATACAGAATCAAATTGTTTTACTCAATCATATCTGATTTTACTTAATAGTTTGAAAAAGTAAAATGTATTTAGTAAATTATTTTATTATTGAATTAACTTTATATATTATCAATTTACCGATTGTTTTAATCCGTATAAGCTATTATCAGATTATGCTAGAAAAACCTTTTTTCAGTATTTCTAAGAGGAAGTTTTCAAAAAAAAAAAAAATGCTTTCTTTTGTGTAAAAATGTACAATATTAGTATTGAAGTAAAAACATTAATACATACTTCCAATAGTTTGATATGGTAATTTACTAACATTTGTTTCATCTGATGTGTACAATTGTTCGAATTAAATCATATAGTATTAAAGAACGCGAGATATTAATTTAAATGAAATATAACTTAATTATTCGAATCCATCTCAATTAAATGTATATTTCTATACAATGCAACATGCTCACGTTCGCACTTGAAGTATATTAATATTTTAAAATACATACATCATACAATTTTTTTTTGTTTCAGAATATTTTAATACATGAATATTATATTAATCTTACACACCTCTGAACCGTATAAAAAGTTTAATATTCATAATAATATACGTTCATGTTATAAAAAGCGAATACACAATTCACTTTACAAGCGTTGTGTAAGCCACTGGTGGTCAGATGACGTGCTTCATACTTAAAATATTAAAATTGTACTTGAAAGCAGTTTTTAATTTTTCATCATATAAAAAACCGTTTTGAATGAAATTTGAAGTTTTCGATGTAAAGATTTATCTTTGAAACATTCCAATTCGATTTCGCGAGGTCTTCAGTTAAATTCTAAACTGTGTGTTTATTTGATAAGTTTACACAATTTTTCTTAACGATATTCATTTATTAGTAATTTTTTAGTTGAACTATATTAATACTATATAAACTTATTTTATTAAACGATCATTGTTTTAATGTATTTCGACCAGTAGCGTACAATGAAAGTTTCTATTGATTAGTGTTTATTCGGATTGGTATTGACGTAGTTGGTAGCTTAAACACCAATTAAATGCTGTTTACAAAAATAATTAAAATATCAAAGTTTAAATTTAAAGTGCTGTATAAGTCTATTGGACTGCAATGAATAGTAGTTATATTGTTATACAGATACATGACTGCCGCTTTATGTGCTTATACTTTGGGATGGGGATATACAATTATAACAGTAGATATAGTCGATTGATAATACCTAATAACCGCTAGTTATATGTGAATAGAGGGGAAAATGTATATGCCAAATTTAATTGTATATATAAACATAATTCACCAATCACCCATGTTATATTATACTGTATAACTATACCAGTTTGATTACAATAATACACATTATTGATTCTACTTTTCGTACAGGTCGTGTAGTTATCATGCACCGACGGCCAACCAAGGTTTCGTGTATATTAATTAATAAAAATATCCATCGTGAAAATGTAAAATAATATATTATCTAATTAAATTAAATATCATCAGCGGGATCAACTAGACAGTATAAATTGTAAATCAAACACTGCGTATTTGAAATTTGACATGCGCTCTTGGATTTATAGTTTAAAAAAGCTATGGGTTTAAAACTAAAATATTTCTCCGACTAAATAACATTTAACTCTTGTTACGATTTAATTAAAGCTTTTGATAGTGAATTAAACGTATTTTATGTTGACACGCGGGAATTTAATTAATTCATATGATATGAAAGACACCAGTGGATCGACGAGTATCGTTTAAATGTAAATGTAACTTTGTTACCCGATTAATATATTAATTATTTGCATTTCGTTATATTTTATTGTTGACATGTATGATAATAATAATATATTATATGTTATTTAAAACGAATGTAGAATGATATTAATGTAAAATAAAAACATTCGTAAACAATAACCATTCTTAGACTTGGGCGTTTAAATTCGAACTGCAGTGAGCGCATCGATGCGTTATGACTCACGTGTCATGACTCCAGTAGTACATTCCGGTGCATTCCTTCCCTATCATTATATAGTTATATATACGCAGGTTAATATTATATACGTGTACGCTGACCAATGGCGCTGAACATCGAAAAACGAACTCGGGCCGAATGGAAAGACTAGTGTATCCCCGAATTCGTTCCCAGATCATTTCGAAAGCAATTTCAATATTATGTTCCTTCTCGTCGTATGACATATAGACGTATGACTACATATTATTGTGTTTTTTGATTTAAAATAAATCCTACCATATGTTTGTTTTAATTTTATATTTTTTTTTTGATATTTTATTTTATTGAGATAAAAATGTATTATAACATATATTTTATTATATATAAATTAAGAATTCTAGTCTATACTTAGGTGTTTAATTTTTTTTTGAAATTTGTCCCTATCTCTATTTATTTGATATGTTTTTTTGATTCATGACTACCTAATAGTTCTGTCATTTGTCTGTACTTCGTAGTATCACATAATATGGTTCAATTTTAACTACTTTAAAAACATCGATAAATTGAAAGATGTTCGAAAGTGTGGATTAAGAACTACCGTTGAATATTCTGTGAAATGACTCACAGAAATTAGTTGTTCGTTATAAATTACTCGTATATATTTAGCCACACAGTTGGCGGAAATGTGCAGACTTTTTCAATATAGTTTTCTCATTCAATAATATTATATTATATTCAAAGAATTCTTCAATCTTATCATTAATTAGTTTCATCGACATAAAACCATTAGTATCTATACTCTATAGCAATTGTTAACTTCTTTGAACAATAACAATAAGGATAAACAAAAAATATTTTTAATGTTCGTCCTATTTTCGTATCCTTGTTTTTAAACTCCTTGGAAAGTTCTTATTGTTGTTTTCATCCACCAGGCTTGTCTCAAGTATTACCAACAACCTTTTAATAGAGCTTAAATTGAAAAAGTTGGTAAAAAAGTCGGGACAACTTTTGAAAGTGCCATCAATAAACACTGTTTCATTTGACGTAATACTTCCAAATTGCCAAATCGGTATCACAATAAAATCCAATGGTATTGGTATCTGCATTGTTAATAAATACAAATTGTTATACCGATTAGTTACCTATTAAATTATAGTTATTTGTATCAAGAGTTTCACGGTTTCGGCTATTTTTTTAGGCAACGTTGGTACTGTATATTACACCGAATTCGACGACTAACATGAATATTTTTCTAATTCTACATACATCTTGAGTAACTATATGATTTCGATATCGGATTTAGCCAACTCATAGCGAATAATTTTAGCTGGGCGCTATCATTTAATACTTTTTGTGCTATTCTTTTCGAACTGTTGCTCAATTTCTGTCGGTTAACTATTAAGTTTCTTATCACCGTCCTTTACAACATGGTTAAGTTGGTATTATACTTTGAACAACAATTGAATTTTAATTATTTATTCTCAATCTGACATGAATTTTTTTTTGTTCACACTTCCAACGTTCAATGCGTTGTTTGCCAACTTTTTTTGGATTTAAAACATTCTATATAATAAGACAAGTTTCTTATATTTTCCCTGTATATTATAATTTCCATATTCAATAAATCAATTAATGCAAACACTAATGAATACTTAACGGTTATTGGTGGATTACTTGAATGCAGTATCACGGTCTTTATGTAAATGATAATTTATTACATTATACGTATTAAACACCCGTGCATAATGATTGTGGGGAAAATGTTATTTTAATACCTATATTAAAAAATATTATAATATTAAATATTATAATATCGCGTTTTTCAAAAATCTTTACCGGGAGGCGGGAACCAATTTGGATGTCAATTTTTTAGGTTTGAACCAATTTGTATGCAGCATTGCAGCCTGCAGAAATACAACAGCTCCTATACCCTCCTACTCCCTATATGGTTACAAGTCTACATTTCTACTTCGTATAGAAAAACAATTTGTGAAATTCTAATGTATTTAACTTCTAATGGAAACATCGATAACGCGATGCGTCGCCACTATTATTATTCGTTATTTTATCCACACTTATAATATTCATTTATGTAGGTATCGCTATGTGCCTACGTGTATACTAGTAATTAGCAAGCCCGGATTTCTAGAATAATGGGCCCTGGGGCAAATAGTTAAAATGGGCTCCATTAAGTCACCAACAATTTAACATAATAAATAATCTAAAATATTTTTAATTGTATAGATATGTTACAGGCGAAAAACCTTTAAAAACAATAATTGTAATCATTACACATAATATAATATTTAAAATGTCCATAAGTTATTTTTATATTCAACCGAAATAATTATTAAATACTTCATACAAATAATTTATACATTATGAATAATACTTATAATACATTAAGTACTTTTATTTAAAACATTTTTTCTTGATTTGTCAAGAGCAAAAGTCAGTATAGTTTCATTAAAATCAATCAATGGTAACAAATCATGTTCAGAAGATAATATTATAAATGATTTTCAGAATTCTTGAGTTTGACTAATTCTAAACTTATTTTTTTATACGTGCCAATTTTCAAAATAGTCGTTCAGTAGAACAATTTGCGACAGGAATTGTTAAGTATAATAGAATTGCAATTAAAATATTATGAAATTCATCTTTTATTTTTGTTTTATCAAACTATTCTAATATTTTATGCACATTTGATGCATCAAATGGTGGCTTACTGAGATACCAATATTCTCTAAATTGAACAAACTCATTTTTTATACAAGGTTCTATGTCATATTTATACATAGAAATGAAATTGTCCAAGCTTAAGTCAATATCATTATCTAGCTGGATATTTAACTCGGTGATAAATAAGTAAGTTATTTTCTTTAGGTAGGTAATCAATAAGCATACATATTCTGGTGATAATTGCAAACCATAGCCGTTTGGCCACCTTAGAGTACTATATTTTTTAAACAACATAAGGTTATTATAGGTGTCACTGATACTGACGATAATATTGCGTTCTTGTAAAGTTTACATGCATTCTAAGATTGTTTGTTCGTTCGTCTGTATACACCGGGATAAGTGTCACAGCAGTTTAAGCGGCAAGTGATAATGTGAAATCGATTTCAACGTCTATTATTTTCACTTCAGGGTTTTGTTTCTTTTCTCCCAAAAGTTATCGCCGTAGAAATAAGTTCAGTGGGCGTCTGGTAGCATTATATACACTGTATAGCCATAGATAGAGGTACCTTACCTAAGAAAAACCATATAATAATTCAATCGATCGGTCGTCCCCGGAAGGATTTTTGGAAAACACCTTTAAAAAACGTATGTAACCCCTATTATTTTTACTTTTGTACTCGACAACACGCACGCACACACACACACTCTCTCCACAACGGTATATAAGAATAATAACGCGCACAAGGGGGACCTGGGGTTTACCGCCTGATTAATTCATAAGTAATGCTCCCTTTTTATACATTCTTTGTGTGTGTGTGTGTGTGTGTGTGTGTGTGTGTGTGTGTGTGTGTGTGTGTGTGTGTGTGTGACTCGCGCGCGCGCGCAGAGATGCCTCTAGAGGACTTTTTTAATGGCAGTACAGTTTATGGTTTTTTTATACATACCTATATATATGTATGTATACTATTTTTTTTTTCGATGGCTTTTTCCCCCTTTTCGGTTACTCTCTCTGTTTTTAGCAACCTTTAGGATTTGCCATCAAACCCTCCAAAAAATCGCAAGTCCCAGAGGACAGTATGGAATTCGTCAAAATCAATATGACATCAACAGTGTCCACTCCTCCCCCCCCCCTGCCACAAAAACCACTTAGGTTTTTTATTTTATTCTTAAGACAATACCGTATATATCAGATCATATATGAGTGTCAAATAAATTATAATATGTTTATATTATATATATTTTATTTTGTGTCCTATAGCTGTGAATTATAGTTATGATAATGGCTTCTCTTAAAGCGGTTCATTACCGAATTTTTATTGCTGAATTTTAATTTCAGAAAACCCCAAAGTAGTAATATATCTAAGGTCTCATGACTCTAGTCGTTTTTGACAAGTTAAATACTATTTCTAAGGTTTGAAAACGCTAACTTTTGTTAGAGGTTTACAAAGTATTTCACTTAAGTGTACTCAGAAGCGTCACAAACTTTTAAAAGATATTTGGGAACTTTTATTAATAATGAAAACATACCAAACTAATCTAATTGTTAGGTATTGTATTTGAAACGTTGAATTCTCGATTTTATTTTCTTACCATCTAAGTTATTTTAATTAAGTGGTTAGGTATGTAAAATGAATTAATTACATAAATCATTTTAAGAGATAGTTAAATAACATATACAAATAAAAATAGTTTCGATGTATTCTCTGAAATAACTGTTGATTTTGTTATTGATAATCGTTTGTTAAAAATAACTATTTACTAATTACTAAGAACTTAAAATCCACCAACTTTATTTTATTATTTTGTTTTTAAATTTAAGTTTTAAAAAATTAATTCAATCTAATTACAATGTATGATAATTATTTGGTTTTAGATAATATTTCCTAGGATATATACCTACAATGTATACATTCTTTTTTAACATTTCACAATACTATATTGTATGAGCTACGACGTTTTAAACAATAATTGAACTTGATTATTTTACATCTAATTGTGTAACGAAAAAATTTAAACAAACGGCCAATCGTTATCAGAACCGTAAGTATACTATGCAGTAGTTATGATAACTATACCTAATCCTCGTTTTTGTGATGTCTTCGGTTTCGTATAGGACACAAGCCGCAAGTATACGTAATTAAGAGATTTTGAACAAACGCCAAACGGAGATTTTCAACGATAAATTGCCTCCCGGCTTTCCGAGATAAGTATTTCCACAGTTTTTTTTTTTTTAAACAACGTTCTTTTGAGAATCAATCATGAAACGAGTATACGAAGCTGCTCACGGGGTCCTGGGGGAGAGATTAGAACTCTTATTCGTGTACGGGAAACAATTTTTAGCTCCGGGAGATTGTTTATATACATATAATATATATATATATATATGTGACGTCTCTCCGACGAATGCTTTATATAAATATGTCTAAGACGGCGATACGCGCCAAGTACGCACGATGCGGGGATGTTTTTTTTCCGTTGTGAGTTTCACTCTTTTGACTCTGCAGCGTTGTCGTTATAATTTAGGTGACAAACGGTCCCAACCGCGTTTCAGATATATACCTATATATATACACAATAATACGTATATAATTATCACGATTCACGGTTACTCTCTTGAAAGCCGTCGTCGAAAATTTACGCCCGCGCGACTATAGGTATATATATATATATATATATATATATATAGAGGTACGCAGCGTCGTTATAATGAGTACCGTTTTTATTTAGAACTGAATACATGGATCTGTATATGTATATATATATATATATATGTACGCCGGGGACGCGGGAAATTATTTCTCGGTCTTGTTATACCGGAAGTATAATCTCCGTTCCTCTCGGTGCCCTCTCTCGGAGAGGACGAAAACCCACTCCAGCTGTTGTGGCCCACCCATATAGGTATTACAATATTATTCTTATGATTGTTGCAGTTATTTTAATTCGTAACAATTATTATCATTGTCACCGCCCGCTCGCTGGTCCGGACACTATTATCGTATCACTATGCTGCCACCGACAACAATACTCATCGCCCGTGGGAAATAGTCGTCTATGTACGCACATAACGTAATATTATTATACTGTTTATAGTATTATTATAGGTTTGACGCTTATAAAATAATATGGTCAGGCGTACGAAATTTCGAGCTCCCGGTCGTTTAGTCCGAACCAAAAAGCATAATACATATACAATGTCGCAAAATAATTTTAGAACGGGAAATTTCTTCGTATATATATAGAGGTAGGTATGTATATATTATAATATAGTATGGTATAGTATGGTATGGCAATATATATTATATATACAGTAGGTATATACAGTCGATGTACAGTAGTGCATGTTGTGTGCGTGTGTGCAAGTGTTACGAGTGCTTTATTGATTTCGGTATGCAAATTTGCACACACACACGCCGACGGTTAAGTATATAAACTCATGGCGGACGAATAATCATGTTTGTGTTTACCCTAAACTGCTATACACGCAGGATTCAATCCATATACATAATATAACCATACATTGTATATTATGCTCCGTCGCGGCGTGGTACCTACCTATTATAATATATAAATGTATAATACTATAATATATACGCGGTTATTGGTTAGGTATAGGTCATAGGTCGGGTGTACGGGCGGGCTGCCACCGATATATACCAGTCATCGTATCGTAGGTGGTATACCTAGGTATATATAGCGGTGTTGGGTTCTACGATTTGCGATCATGCGCGAGCGCCGGACGTACTTTTAACAAGTTTTCGGCGTTCGGACCGAACGTCGTACAATATTATTTGTGGAGGGTTGGAGGTCGTGTGGCGTTCTGAGAAACACGCGAAATCGACACGCTTTACCCATACGCCGCTCGGAGTCGATAAACGGACAAACCTCGCGGTTGCCGTTTAACGGTCACACGCAATTGTTGTTGTTTTTTATTATTATTACACGTATAGTATACCTACACCAGCGAGACTCGCACGATATTATGCAGTACACGATAATCATCACACGTACCATATCACCTATATAATATTATATATGTTTATTAGAATAATTACACACATCACACACCATACGGTACATGCCAGGTACCTCTGGCAATTTCGAGCGCAGCGTACTTATAATTAGACGCCGCCGCACAATATATTTTTTAGTTTAACCGTTTTGCGCGTCGGGTTCACGTGAGATTCGGGTGTACGCACGTCGATCGAGGACTACGACGGCGACGGCGTGCTTGCCACAACATAAAAATATAATGTCAGAGATATTATTTACGTCCGGGACGATGCGAATCGTCGAGCGCTACCTCGGTCGAAGCCATATAATAATGGTATATAATATAATATTTATTATATATACACCTAATATTACCTATACTAAAGAAACATTTCCACATCGTTTTTGAATTTTATAGAAATGGGTGCCGCACACTTGTCTCACTTCGTTAGCTGTTATTACTTATTCTTGGCTATATAATAATTTCGTACGTGTTTGATTTCGTTCATTAGTGATTATTGTCTTAATAGGTTTTTTTATTCACTTATCGCGAACGTATTTCAAATGAGTATACTCTCGCGGCAACTCGAGTATAATACACGCCGAGTATTGTAGCCGTCCGTATTTGTTTAATGTTTTCTTCGGTCTATTATACACTTTGATTGGGTGAAAAATGTTCGTCAATTTTACCCAATAAATGGCATTAACTATTTTTCTGTTGTAAGTATCTAGGTATACCCATTCGGCTTTATCTATCTCGAACTAATCCGAAAAGTAATTTTATATTTTGACGGTCGGTAGGTACTCGGACGACACGCATTTGGTTTTGTCACACCAGACGTTGTTCGCCGACTGAATCGAAACGAGCTGACCTCGTTTTATTATTTACATATTATACTATGTAAGCGTCTCGCGGGACGATTTCAATCTTTGCTCAGGGAACTTCGGCGTAATATTATATATTATATATATGGTGCTTTCGAGAAAAGTCGAATAGTCAACGACCTATACTCGCGTCACGTTATATAATAATATAATATACTCTGCGTGATGTGAACAGCGTTTACTGGACGGGGGTAGATATTATTTGAGTTAGATAAGTAGATAAGTTAATACTTATAGGAGATACCTATCGCACGTCTATGCAACTTGTTTTAGAGGTTTAACATATTATGTGCAGTTCTAAAATGTTATATTTCCTTTATTTTTATCACCCATATCACAATTATTGTAGACAAACCCACTATCAACTTTTGAAAAAATACATTTTGGTTTATATTATTATAGGTACTTACACAAAACATTTAAAATACATTAGTATAAATATCAATTCTAGAATATATAGACCTAATAGATTTCTGAGAATAATCATTATTTGAGTGATGTTGTATAATATACCGTACCACTCTGTTCTTCTTATCTTAATTTCAAATTATAAGACTTATAAATTAAATAAATACTATTTGTTCACTATATTTAATAATCATACGTCGTCATTTTCAAATCATTTTTTTTTCTTCAAAATAATATTATGAGTGCATTTGTTGAAGAGAATCACTCAATACATCAGGACGATCTACTGAACGAACATTTCTGGTTCTACCTGCTTGTATATTATTATATATTATGAAATCGGACTATCGGAGAATCCATTCAGTCATACATTTCTGAAGAAAATTCAATGGACATGCATTTATACGAGAGCACTGTAATAATATATAAACGCACACGGCAGTTATAATTTCCCATGGCGCACTTATATTATTATATTATTGAATACCGTAATGACGTAAAGCCGTATACAGGAGACGCTCGTTATTATTTTGACTTGGTCACGGCATGTTTGCTCTTGAAAAAAAAACGTATAAACGAAGTAAATTCGATCCATCTACAACTGTGTAAGGCACAATATTATAATTCACGCGGTTAAATGATATCAATTTTTGAACAACTTGTGTAGGTACTATTATACAAACGCGTACTGCAGTAGTCGATGTCACGGGGCGCGGCGTCTGAGTAAATAATGTTGTGTACACTCGAAACCCCGCATTAAAAATATTATTATTCGTTTCTCGCTGTGCCGCGTGCAATTTTATTTAAATCTCGAAGTCCGATAATGAAAGAAAAAAAAACCGATCAAAAACCCCACATCGCTATAGCAGCAATATATAACAGCCACCACGCGCTGCAGCAGCTGTCGTTCAATATCGTATTATTTTTAACGTAACGAAATTCGTTGGATAAAAAAAAAAATAATAATAATAATAATTAAAAGAATAAACAGCTAAACGGCGTTTTTTTTTTTTATTAACGAAGCAAAAAATAATATCGTATAATGAACCCGCGGGTTTGAACATGCGCCGCCGTCGCCGTTCCAAAACGACCGTGACTGTCAGCAGTCGTGATGGCGTCGTCGTCGTCGGTGGTGGCGGTATAAACCGTTTAAACGGTAATGCAAACTTGCAGTCCCTGTAATGCGCCGGGGACTCGTCGTGCACATAAATATATTATAAAATCGTTAAAACGCGTTTGTGGAACGCGCCGCGTGTGCTAATTGATTTAAGTGCGAGCCGGTAAAAAGGATTTGCAGGACTCTCGGCGTGCGTGCGCGAGTGAGTGCGTGCGTGCGCGCGCGTGAAATTGATAATCAAATGAAACTCTACCGATTCCGAACAACAATTTCGGATGAAATCGGATTAAAATCGATCGGGTAATAAGCGCGTGTTCCCGCGCACCCGACCATCTCCGTCTCTATATAATCTCAAGTTAAAACTCCGGTGTACAACAGCCGTACAGGTCAATAACGACACCTGCAACACGCGGTCGCCACCACCGCCACCACCGCCGAGGTCGGCTGGTCCGGAAAATATAGTCGTCCGAGAGGTGTATTAAATATTATAGTTACGTTAAGTGTACAACTACTATAAAATAACCATCGGGGAAGGTTGTTGTACCTATTTTCTACCGTACAGCCGATGGACGCCACTCGTTCGGTCGGACCTAATGCAATAAACGCAATTCAACACGCATCAAATTCTCGTCGCTACGGAAACCGAGAAACTATTGCAGATCCGGACGTCGTCGGTAGTTTCGTCATTACCTAACCTGGAAATGTTCATCGATAATATAATTTTTATGGACTTGGGTATTTTTTTTACGTATAGACAATACAAAATATGTAAATGATACGTCATGTGCATACGTTTAGCACACCCCACATCGTTCGACTCGGCTGGCCTTTGATTTCGATATAATACGACTGCGCTGATTGTGTGTTGGCGCACGAAGATATTTGTGTTTAGAAAAATATGTTCATATTATGACAAGACTATAAATGCGTATACTATAATACACTATTGTAGTAAAAATCACACGTGTTCCTTGGCCGACATCTATTTTAGCGAGCAACAGATTTCGGTCGTTTAAGCTCTCCGCCGTTATGCCGCCAGCCCCACCCGTCCTGCCTATGATGATGTCGGCGATTAATGATCGAGACAAAATTATCACCGTCGTCATAAAAAAACGGTGACACATGGTCACTCGCGATTCTGTGGAGGTCGCTCACTAAAAATTTACGCGGACTTCCGCCTTAACCTTCCGTCTATTTTTGAACGCGATACTATATAACAATATAAATACACGGCGCGAGCGAGCGTAATATACTTCGTAGCAAATAGTTATATAACATATTATAAGTATTCTATATGTACATGCGCACACGACCCGCGGAGACCGCCGGCAGAGGCGGATTGGCCCTGAAACGACCTTTGATACCGACGTCTACACACTCGCATATAATATTATTAATTATTATAATGTGTGCACACTGTCCGTAAAACCTCTTTTCCTTCTCCTATTATTAGCGCCAACACACTGACCGTCGTCGCACGACGATAATAATAATAATAATATAATATATGTATAATATTATTATTATGTATATTACTACGACGACGCGACGCGATGCGGTCCATTAGCCACATAATATTATTATTGTCGTAGTAGTATTATAATTGTACGCAGCGAATCCCGCGTAAAAATAGAAACGTGAAATGTGTAAAATTATTATTACGCGGTTCATTTCGGCCATAATAATAATAATATTATAGTAACCAATGCCATTATTATTATTATTATTATTGTATACGTACCGATTCCGTTTTTCACACGAGTCGCGAGTCTTGTTCGCCGCGATACGACGGAATTCGAATGACGTGTCTCGGTGCACACATATGCGAGGATTTCGATCTTTTTTTTTTTTTGTTTTTACATACCCACCGAAACGTTTGATGTTTTTATCTCTGTAACGCATGTATAAATTATTAGTATAATAATGATATATTGATATTATGCAAATATATGTATTATGTAAGGCTTGTACAGATTCGTTTGACTATTATATTAATATTGTTGTTAATATTAAACATTTATTGGCCTGCTTATGTAAATTATTAACGGGAAAAATGGTCAGACAGATAATATTAATTAGTAATTACGAAGATAAACGTTTTCAGAACCTGTGGCATAATAACGTTACTATATCTCTATAAATTATAATTGAACACATAATGTGTCCATTGTCATTGGTCCCTAGCTGATATAAAAACATCTCTATAGGTATAAGTCAATTTATTATAACAATATTGAATATAATAAAGGTGCAACTTATTGTTTTTTTTTAATTTTCGATCGGTTGTATTTGATTATGTTTATGAAACAAAAAAATTAACATGTATGTGATTTAGTGAAATGGACGTTTCGTATAGTAAAAGCACTTAAAAAACAAATTAAAATAATAAAATACAAAATCGTATTTTTAAATCAAAAATTGTATATTTTCCAAAAATATTGGCAAAATAATTTAAATGCATGAGTAAAAGAATTGATTTAAATAAATAAAATAAAAACACTGGTACCTATCTAGTTTGTATTAAATAAAAGTAATGGTTACTATATTATATTTAATTTAAGTTAATATCTGAACTATTTTGTTGTTAATATAAACTACAGCGATTAAGTAATAAATAATTATGTCGTCATTATTTTTTTAACAGAACATAAATGTATAAACAATATAAACAAAAATGGTTGTAACTGCTTATAACGAATAGTTAGTGGTGTGGCCCAAATGCATTTGTATGACTGACAAAAAATTGTACACCTAACTAGGGTCTAGTATTATATTAGTTACATTTAAAATAAAAACTGTAACAATAATTTAGCGATCATCAATATCAAAAAATGTATTTAATGTTAAAATAAAATAATTACAATTTAATTATGTTTTAAAAAAACTATGATATTATGTAAATGTATATATATATATATATAGTTTATAAACTAATCTATATTTCAAATGACCTTGTATTAGCAGTTTAATAATGATCAACAAAATATGAACTTTACAAGGTAATGCTCTCTATAAGACGCCTGCATCGGCAGCTTAAATTATTTTGCGGTTCGTACCGGATGTAAAACCACTAAATCCAATAATAATTGCTTTCATCACTTCTCCTCTGCTGCTTAAAGTTTCTAATACATTAAAATAGTATAGGTAATATTCGTTTGCCGAACCGTTATAAATGAACTGCAGAGATCACCAAAAAATGAGCTATATGTTTAAAGTTTGTCAAATGTAGTACAAAAACCTATGAACGCTGTAATACGAGTTCATATTACTTGTGGATTATGACCTTTCGATTTTTTGAGTGTATTTGTTCATAGGTATATAATTTTCTGTAGTATTGTGTTTGATCATTAATAGTTTATGATGAAATATATCAAATAATATCAATTCAATTAAATGTTACAATAAAGTTAGATAAAAATTTCTAAGTCTTATAATAAAAAAAAAAAATATGAGAATTTTAATATCTATACAATTTATTTGTAACAGATACTGTCGTGTTTCAGTTTAAACATCAATATATTATATTATATTATACAAGATCGGCGTATATTTGTGTTTTAGTTTAAACACGCCTCAAAGTTGTACAACAAAAATCAACACTTAGCCTGTGATTTATCATAAACAATGTTGACAGAAACTAACTATCTATCGTTAGAATTTCGAGCTAGTGCAAAGATTTAGATGAAACGAAAGATATTCACCACTCCGCAGTTAAGACTTCCGTGTGGATTGTTAGGAATGTGGAAGGAAGCCAACGGATTTTATTCAAAAACGTCTTCACGCATAAAATATGAGTGTTTCTGATAAGCACGTGTTAAAAAAATACTACATTTTTGGGGTTTTAATTCTGTGCAACTAAATTGTTCTCATACTACTGCATTATGATAGTTTTTTAGATTCTGAGCGGAGCAATGAATGTGTTGATTTTATAATGATTATATGTATTTTTTTTTAGTGTCAGTTTACACGATATAATATAATTGTGGAAAAAATTCTTCCATCTTCAACTTTAAGGGTGATTTTTGATAAAAAAAAAATTAAAACTTCTTACTATATTTAATAGGTGAAAATGGAAAATATTTTTCAAAATAATTAGGAAAAAAATAAGGAAAAACTGGAATATTTTTATGCAAAATAGCTTTATGAAATATCGGTTTTGTTTGTTTGGTGTAACTCAAAAACAAATAACCGTAAAAACTTGAAATTTTCACCAAATGTTTATTTTGGTATTTTCCATACATGATATAATTTTCAAAATATTTTGATACTTTTTTTTAACTATTAAATAATTGACAGTTTTTTGATTTATTTTCCTTTAAATATCGAAAGTATTTTTTTCACTTGGTCTAAGAGTTTGAAAATGTCATGCAAGGTTCCTCATATCAGTTTATACTTACTGGAACCAAAAAATCCAATAAATATATAAACTTAAATTTTTTATATAGACATTTAAAGTTTAAATTTCAAAGAAATTTGATATTTTTTTTTATTTGAAACCTTACAATCTGTATTTAAAATAACACAATAAGTAAATATGATGATATGTACACAATAATATATATAACAGTAGATTATGAATTTGGTGAGGCAGGCTACCCTTCACTCTTCAGAATAGAATTTAATTAAATTAAGAAATCATACGACACGTCAGTGTCTTTTGAGACGACGTGGTGGGTTGTCGAGGAACAAATTCAATATTAAAACAAAGAATATGAATTTTAGTTATTTTGTTACAATTTAAATACATTTTTCGTGTAATATTATATTTGATTTTAATTTATCATTGAATTACAATTTAACAAATCCACTATACAGTGGCCTATACAATATTGTATATAGTACAAGTACACTCGACTTCTACTGTACGTAGAGTGGTTATCTACTTCCTACCTTTTTTTAATATGAACGTGTCATGGTTATTGTTATGTTTTTGAGGATGTTTTATAAACAAAACATGCGAAATATATTTTACTATCGAATACTTCCATCAAAACTCATATTTCGGAACTGAAAAAAAATAGCCTTTCAAAAATCTAGCCTTTATATGCGTTAATCCGAGCACTCCCGGCCGAGATCGGTACAAATTATGAGGCGAAGACGACGGCTGTCATTTTCACAAATTTCTTTAAACGGATATGCTATATATATATATATATATATATATGAATTTCAGTGTCAAACTATACGTAAGAGCGCCGTAAGTGTGTACCAGAAGTGCTATACTGGTGTACGGCGGGCGAACACGGGGACGGGACGGGATTTATGTGGCGTGTTTATAAATTATAATATATACCAACCCTTGACGACGACGTCTAAAAGTTTTTTGACATTACGCGTGAAACATTCAGAAGGAAACTTTGCCGAAAATATTAATATTTAGACGAAAACGTCATGCACGTATATATACGTGGCCGAAGCTTACGGGCAACTAAAGAAATGAGCTTGCGTATATAATAAGTTGACGCAGTTACAGCAGTGTCATTAAACCCTACATTTTCTCTGTTTGTCTGTAAATCGTGCTCGTTATAATGCCAAGATCTTCGAGTGCATTAAACAGGACGCGAACGCTATAGCTGCTGTGGTGTATAGGCAAATCAACTATACCTATATATAATATGTACTTACATATATTATATTGCAATACACGTCTATATAATATTAATAACGTATTAAATGCGATTCGTTGCGGTTATACTATATTACCGCGGACCGTTTTGAACTTCATCTGCGACGAAATAACTACTAAACGCAATTATGTCTTTTTTCATCTTCCGTATAATATATATATATTAAAGTCATCGAATGAATGGCACGATATTATAATATATATGTAGTTGATATTATATTGAAGTATATAATCGTAAAATTAAAACAGCACGTCTTTCATAATCTGGCAAATAGCACAACCTGAAATCCTCCACTTTATAATTAACAATATAATATTAAAAGTGTAAAAGAGGTATCGCAGGCACTAACTTATAAAATTGGGATCTATACCAGCTACGCTAGTATACGAGATGTTAAAAAAAAATGTTTACATTGTACATGCTTACAAAATTTTCAAGTTTAAATTATAATGTACCGACGTTGAAATCGCGGTTTCAAATAGTTGGGTGGTCTCGTTAAAATAAAGATTTGAAATGTATCTACCTAAATAATTTTGAACACGATACTAACCGAGCATATACAACGAATAAACAGTTCTAAGTTTAATTATTTAACACTTGGCCGACACAACCGCGCTGAGCACGTCAATCTTAGACTCGCTTGTGTTTATGTAGAGAAGAATCAGCGACATTTTAATCAATCATTTGCACTCGGGCATGTTCCCGGTGGGTTGACTTTCTGATCCGTTTTTCACACTTTCGTAAAGAGCGCACTCGTGCGCCTGTATAGTGGGATTACGCCACGGGATAAGTAATAGTATGAACTATTGACGAGCTGGTCGATAAGGTTCAACTACTATAGACGTATATGAAAGAGGCAAAAGCTATTGAAAGATTTGTTAATAAATAATATAAATTTAATTAACTTACAGGAATAAAATGTTGAGACTTCGAGAGGGAAAGTTGGTGGTGAGTATAGGCAATATATTGAGTTTCTATAATACTATAAGTACAATAGTACGGATAAATATGATTTCCTTGTTTCAATAGAATGCAGGGGTGGGTCTAAGAATGAAAATAAGGGTGGGTTGGACACGAAATATGCTCCAATATAAGCCGTATTAGTTAAATAATCATAGCTTAAAAAAGTGTTAGGTAATTACTGATCGCTGATAAACCGTGCATATGAAGTATTGATAGTCTATAAAGTATTACACCTTTTCGTAAATCAACTAATATAAACGATAGGTAATCAATCTTTGAAATAGTATCCAAAAGGCTTCACTGCTTCGCCCCCCCCCCCTTAGATCCGCCCCCTGATATATACGGTTTGTGGTTTCCTTTTGTAATTAAAAACTGAACTTCTTTACAGTCATATAAAGAGTGTGATACAAAAGGCCAACACATTTTTGGCTGATAGACATTTGGCTGACACTCAATAGGTCCAAATACGAAACGGCCGACCAATTAAATGCCAACAATTCATTAATTAATTAGTATAAGTTTCGTATAAAAAATATATTAGATAAATGAGAAACGTTAAAATAAAAATAAAATTGTTTTGAAATTATAAATGGATTTTTGATATTTTTTGATATTATGGTAATAAGTTTCACAGCCATACGCTATAATGGTAGGTACTTGACGTTTTTCGGTCTACATTTGTTAAAGTTCGTAAACGTAAATAGTCCCCAAACGTATTATGATTTTGTGCCAAAATGTGATGTAGCCCTTTAGAGGCAGGCATAAAAAAATTGATTTTATAGTTATTGAAATAAGTATAGTAATAATCAATTTTAAAAACTGAGTTTATCATGTTATGTATAGGTATATCTATATAAATAAATAAAAAATTTAAAACAGTATGTTATGAGTAGTGAGACAAATTTTATATACCTAATTGTATAACAATTTTTTTTAAAAAAAATGAAAATTATGTTTATACATGTATTCAGAAAATTTAAATTAAAATATTAACGAGTTAAAATAAATAAATTACATGTAAGTCTGCGTAATTATTCGAGGGGTTTATGGTTTTCTTTAAAAACAAGAATAGTTTTTATTTGGTTTTGACTTTTGACATAGGTATTTTAAATTTTGTATTTTGTTTTGGTCTAGTTTTTTCAGAAGAAATAATTTTAATTTCGCTATCGAAATAATTTTTTTATATTTTTTCATAATATTACTGTATTAGTAAACAATTTGTATCCATTATAATTTATCTTACCCAACACAAGTTGTTGATTTTTTCCCATTTCCTCAATAGTTATAGGATAACGACCAACGTGATAACGTTGATAATTATTGTCGGCTTTTTGTCACGTGCAGCAGACCTTGTCAGCTAAACACTTACGGTTATTTGACTGTCAGTCTTATGCGTCCTCCGCCGAATATCCGCATCCCCACATAAAAATAAGAATAAAAATAAATACAAAATCTCTGTAATCCCTTGACTTGAGTTTTCTCTCTTTTTATTTTTTATTTTGTTTTTACCAAACACATTTTGTCAAAAAGTAATCATCCTAAGAAATTATTCATGGCATGACTCATTAAAAAGCGAATTTACATTGACTTTAATTTATAATTTGATTTGAATATTTAAATTGTAATAATACAAATCATGTTTGTTTAAAACATACAATTATTTAAAATAGTTTACGGTCTTCAAAAAAACTGTTTTGGTTTTATGACTGCGTTTCTAAATGTTTTCCACGTTTTTTATTTAACATTGCAGTATTTATGTTGTTTATGTTTTTTGTTAATAATTTTGTTTAAAAACGTACTCTCCAAAATTATTTAAATTTAATTTATGATGATTAGTTAATAATGATCGAATGACATTTAGAAGTGGTAATTTATTTTTATACCAAATTATTAAAACAAATAATGTATATTTTAGCGCCTTATCTTAAAAAAACAAACTTGATTATATTTATTACTGATGAAATCGACATTAAGTGTTTCATTTTATTGAAATAATATAAGATACGAAAAAAGTTAGTTTTTTTAGTTTTTTAGTCTTAACTTGGTGTTTGGTGGCATTGGCGCGAATACCACATAGATTTCTTCATCTTAAAATGTACAGTTTAAACATATAATGGTTTTATTTGTCAGTTTTTTTTTTTTACTTAACTGAACACTGTAATATTCCCGTGGGAGTCGAGACGTGAAATAAAGTACTTAAAATCTTTCTAGAAACTGCAAATCTATATTTAATCATTTATTTTTTCACAGAGTTTTTAATCTTTCTCTTGAACGAAACACCGAGTATAAGTTCCTAGCCCACTTTTTCATCAAATCTGTATAAAACGTTGTTTTTCTTCGTCAACGATGAGTCAACGAATGTGATCAGATTTTTAAAAATTGTATTCATTTGATTTGATTAAGTACAATTTTATCCCAACAAAGATCAAAATTGGACATCTCATAATAATATAGATTAAAACAATTCAAACCTGACAGTTGTTTTACACAGTCTACTATAAAGTATTTAGTACACAACAAACTCTGAGTATACCGAAAAATCTACTGCTATCGGGTTAACAATTTAATTTTGTTAAAATACAAAACTAAACATAAACTAGTTAAAAAGTTTTAGACGAGTTTTAAAGCCATTTAAGAAATTCGCTTTTCATTTAATCGAGTACTTTTTTTTTTAATTAAACGTTTTATCTTAACGAGTCTGGTTTTTAACAAGAATAATCATATTATTTTAAACCATTTTGAACTTAATGTTTTTGTTTATCTAAAAGTTAATGACAATGTAATTATGATTTTTAATACAAAATAATAATAACTGAATGTCTTATGGCGATTAACTTAATTAAAGTTGTTTATAATAATACATTTTCAAATTAAACTGTACTTATTATTATGTTTAGGAATGAACAAGAGTGAAGAGAGCGAGTAAAACACGGCTTTGTTATTTAAATTATTGATCGTTGACGAAGTATGCAAAGTTTTACTTATAATAATTTATAATATTCAAATTGTTTAAAAAAATTAATATTTTATCATATTATATGTTATCATTCAATGCCAACGTCTATACAGTATACGTGCATTATTTGTTGTGCAACTTTGTAATCTGTATAAACAATTATTTATTACTATTATTATTACAATAAGGGAATTTGAGTACTTTGTTCACTGCTAACTTTGGCAATGCTATTGACTGTAGATAGGGTGCATATTGACACTAGGAAACAAATTTATTTGAAAGCTACAATTCTAGAACTTTGAATTTTGAGGTATTCACTGTAACACTGTACCTGCGTCATCGAAACTGCAGCATCTATATTTACGCGCTCAGAAGAACGAAAATGATCATCCCTCGAAAAACATTACGAGGATTATGCTTTTGGGTTAAAATAAACAATCCTAGCTAACAAATGTTCTCTGTTTCAGTTGTCGAGCCTTTAGTCCTATTGTGGATTGTATTAAAAATAAAAACTAAAGCAAGGCGTTGTTTATAGTTTATAACGATTTTTCGTTTATTTGCAATTTAGCACATGCCAACATAATATATTATGTAAAAACGACAGGTATTAAGAAAGGCAAAATCTATAGTCTAACATGAATAACATCACATACTGGTTTGAAGTTTGCTGAAGGTTTCCAACAATGAAAATCAGTAATAGTGTTAGTAATTAGCTATCTAGAGCCAAAGCTGGAAAAGTGCAGACATTTTTTGTTAAGTAAGTTAACATAGAAAAAATGGCTTAGTTAAAAGTTACTAATTTGTTTATATTATTATTAGGTTAAAAGTTATTGCGTAGAAAAAGAATAATAGGTGAATTAAGATATTATTTATTAAAGTTTTGAGCTGAAGATAGTAAGAAATATTATTTTAAGGTACCTACATTGCATGTCATAGAAACACATTTTTAAGTTAATTTGGATACGTAACTTATATTTATACGAAACCAACTTCAAATTAACACGTAAGGTATACCTATGTATACTCCAATATATACGAGTATAAATTATAAAATCAAACTATTAAGTAAATAACAAAAATATTATGTAACATTGGATGTACCTTATTAAAATGGAGTAGACAGTTGAAGTCAATACATTTTCGAGCTTGAATAATATTTGTATTATATGATACGCACACATAGGTGTACAGTGTACACTGCACAATATATATATTACCTATGTCAAATAATACACGGTTTTAATTTTCTATACACCGCGTCCTTCCTCCGCAATAATTTACCGGATTTCGTGTAAATAAGAGACTTCATTTTAATTTTGTTTGAATAAATAATTGATTATGCTAATCGACAATGTAATTTTGTCGGACGTGGGCAGAATATAATACGCGTAAAGCTTATACAAATGCAATATATATAAAAAAAAAAAAGAAGAAGAAAAAGAAAAGAAAAAAACCTTGTAGCCGCTCGGAAAGTATAGGTACGTACAATAATAATATATTATGTGGGCAAAAGTGAGATTGTCGTACTACGATAACTTCCAGCGAGAGACGGTCGCGGTCGCGGTCGCCGGGACGACGACGTGTCTATCGCGCGTATCCATCGTTTTCGCTCGATCGTTCGGACGACTACGACGACAATATTATTATTATTATTTTTTATAATTTTGCAAAACGAACTTTAACGTGTGTCCCACGCGCGTATAATAATACTTAAACATTATGATGCGAAGGTGTAGGCACTTCGCGCGGAGCCCGGCACGTGTGAAAACATCCGCTGCTGCTGTAATGATTCCGCAATAACACTATACGGAGCGCGTTAATTATTATATTACATAATATTATATTATGACTACCGTCGTACGCGCGACATCGCGCGGGCTTAATTAATATTATCGTAGATATATTAAGCCGACATGGTCGTGAGAAAACGGAAATCCGTACCGCAGTGTTTTACATACCTCCATCATACACACGCATACGGCGTTTATATTATTATAATGACGCGACGCAAACACAACACATAATAATATATAGGTACACTCGGAGCGCGTGCTCGAGAACATTACGATCCGGGCTAGCCTTTTAAAATTGAAATATCTCCTCGTCTCAAAATTACCCTCAGCGCTACAATAATAATAGTATAAAGTATATAAACACGCTGCGGCACATTCAATATACCTACGGCCGCGGATAGCAATAAAAATAAGTCAGTCGTGCACATTCCTTCACGTTAAGACGACGCAAAGCATATAATAATATAATATACGCGCGCTGTACTCGTGTACATAATATTATTATATTATGCGCAGTGTGTATATAAATGTAATTTTGAAACCGCTCTCCGGAAAAAAAAAACATAATGCCGAGACCGCAAGTGCTGCGGTGCACGGGCGGACGGCGATTTTGACGCAACTCGTTTCGAAGGCGGCGGTGGTGGTGTTTCGTCTTGTTTTTGAGGTCACCGCGAGCCGTGGTTTACGGCACCGGTCGTCGAGAAACGCGATTTTAAATTTAATTACAATAATATTTAACGTCAGCGCATCGGACTGCATAACACTCGCGCGCGCCGCGTAAAAAGTAAACATCGCCGCGTCTCGAGCGCTCGAGCTGGATACCGCGGTAGACGTGCGAGTTGTGGGTATACCTCGGTATACTCGCAGCGCAGTGTATCGTCTTACACCTCATAATAATGGAGCGCAAATATGTGTACCTGGTCGTTATTCATTACTCCCACTGCAGCTGCAGACACGCTCGCGGCCAAACAACTCGTTGTTGCTGTCGCAATGCAACAAACGCTCGTTGCCGTTTTTTTTCCTCGGCATTTGCGCACGGGTATACAATAATATACATAAAATGTATATTAAATTATATTATGTGAAGCGCACGCCGATCGGTCGAGATCCTAATCGACCTTATCCTAAGCGGTATAATGTGACTGCAATCGCAGTGCGTGAATGATGGTGAGTACGATATTATTCTGATAGCCGTCCCTGCAGGACCGCAGTTTAGTGAATATTTACAATCTATTACCTATTGCAGGTCGATACCGAAGATTAAAAAAGTTTAAGCTGTATAATTATTGGTTGAAATACGGCCGTTTTACATTATAAAACCTGCGCACAGTTATATTATGTGAAACAGTCAAACAGACAACGTTAATATTAATCATCATCATAATCATCATGATATCCCGCACGTCTCGTTTATAATATTATGATACACACGCTCATTTATACTATACATTATAGTCAATTTTTTTCAGTTAAAATATTATAGGTACTAATTTAAATACTAAACTTAGGTATTATGCCGAACGTGGCTACACATCTGTCGGGGAAACAACGATGTCTTGCACACGTCGCGGCAGTCGTACACCATTATTTTTACGGGTACATAATATTATACATACACATGACCTAAGGCGGTATATAAGAAGCATAACGCGTACCACGTGGGCTGCAGTCAACCGTTTGCCGATCATATCACACCCTACCGAGGTGGACATTTTTCGGTAGCCATTTCGAAATGTCCGTCGTTGTTGGTCATCTCGAAACGCTTTCAAATTCGACCGCGTTACGAGCGGGACCGTAATCCGATACATCGTTTACGGTCGCATAACGATCGATGTTCGTTCGGGTGTGAGTGAAAAAAAGACGTTGGCGATAGATTCGGTCCGACGGACACCTTCGATCGGCTGGAAAATTAATGATCGACAAGTTCACTGCAGACATACGTACAATGTGCAGTGCGGGCAGTGCAGCGCCCGGACATACCTACACCGTTGAAGCCAATATTTTGGAATTTGGGTTCGGAACAGGTTTTAAAAAATCGTTTTCGGTCGACTGTCGTCGATATATGAAATATATGGCAAATGGCTTTCCGGCACCAGCGAGGCATTTTCACACCGTTCGTTCGTGCTTTTATAAAATGATTATTTTAATTTTTAATGACAGCAAACACTCGTTATCAACATCGTCATGTGGTTTCACATTGATTTTTTTATTTAGTTTGAAGCACTTATGACTTATAAGCACACACATTTCGGTGGTATCCACTTCACTATGCTCTTATTTCTAAACTTTAACTGCGAATATTATTAAATAGAAACTATTGCTTTGGTAATTGCTGTATGTTGTATAATACCCACGTCGACATTTTCATAAAACTATTTAAATTCAGTCTATGATAATCAAAACTAAGATTTACAAATTAAAAATACCCAATCCTAATAAATCATTAATTTGAAAATATCAGATTTGATCTTAAAAATGTAGTGTTATATAATTTCAAAAGTATAAGTACTTAAAAATGTGCAAAAAACCCAAAAATTGGGCGAAATAATGATGAGTGTTCACTGTTCAACGATATGCTCTGTATAATTTGTATATATTATATACCTGGCCTATATATTATATACTCGGTCACGCGGTATATATTATTATTATTATTATTATTATTATTATTAATATTATTATTAGTACCTATACCTAGTAGTAATATCCGTCCGGGTATCGGACATAATAACACCGGACGAGTTCTATGAATATTATTCATCAAAATATAGGTTTCGGACGACCGCGCACGCAGAGAATATGCCCACGCTATATACGTGGAACTGTAGTACGTGTAAACAATAAATAATAATACGTTTTGCTATACACAGCTGCAGGTATCTGCCAGGTATCAACCACTTCGTGCACTGTACCTATATTATCGTGTTTACGAGTCGGAAGAAATGATTTAATTTTGGAAAAATTATCCATGACTGAACTGACTAGGAAGCGGTCACGGTAGCGTTTACGCAATTTTCCGTTCAATCATTGACGTCAAGTCAAACTTTTATAATTATTGATCTCTTCTTCATGATAATAATACGTTATAAATATTAAAAATGTAAGACATATTATTAAGTGCATTATCGACGTACTACCGTGGAAGTAATTCATAAATATTTAAAAATTACGAATTATTATAAATTATAATATAACAAACAGGTAGGTACGGTACTTATTAGTTACTATAGTTTTGATTACTAAAACTGGTATTTCAGGTATAGGCAAAAAGCATTAGGTAATCTACAAAAAAAATAATGAATTTTTCTATAGTATTCTGGTCTTAAGACGGCGTTAAATTTCGATAAATGTATAATGAGTTAGGTGTAGTTTCATTGGAATCCTTGAAATATTATTTCAATTACCTATGATTATTTTTAAATTTACGTAATTTCCTTTTACAAAGTTGAATATAATATGATTTGCAGATTTTAAATGCATGCGTGATTACAGATTTATTAGTTTCGACGACGTTTTAAATGTGTTTAAAACTTTAAACTTTAAAAAGATTTAAGTAAAATGTTCAACAACTTTTTATAATATTAATTATGAAAGTTATAAGTAACATTTTATTGATCCAAATATTAAAATATTGATACCTAGGTATACATAAATTTCTGTTATCTGAATATTTCATCTACAATTTCATCAAATCGCTTTTAAAAGCTAAAAATTAAAATTGTTCTGTTTTGAGTACATATATTAAGTATGTATGGGTTTATTTTGAGTCAAAATCAATTAAACTGCATCAGCCTAATAATATATAATTGACGTAGGTATAATCTATAAATTACTATCCAGTTTTAATTAAATGTATATAATTTTATCGTTTATATATTACGGTTTGTAATCGAATGTACGTAATAATATAATATAATGCGCGTTTAATAGAGATTCAAGTTGAAAATGTATTGTGAAAATATCTTACCGTCGGAAATGTTTAATGACTTATGGCTATATATAGACGTGAATAGTGTTTGAATAAAGTCTTAGACTAGAATAAATGTAATTGTCAAATTTTCAACGATGAACGACAAAACTGCTGTACAAACACTGTCTTTTGATAAATCAAAGCGTTTGCGTCCGTTTAAGACGTTAAGCTCACGTCAAAAGTCCGGACGAGATTCTTTTTTAAAAAATAAATTCTTATTATATTGCTTTATCCGTCAACAATGTATCATTGCATGTTAATTTCTTACATAATATCACCATTGGCCTAGAGGCGGGAGTAGTCGGGATTTGCTTATATTGATTTAATTTGTTCACGATTTTTTGAAATCAATAGGACCACGCATATGATTGAGTTTTTTTAGGTGGTGGTGTGTTGTAATTTTCCAATGGAGAGTAACCCGTAAGTATTTTGACCACACGTGCCCGAGTATAATTCTATTATTTTATCATTTACACGTAGGTACTATTAAATTAATACACTATATTTGATTTCTTCATAATTCTATATAATATGTACGATGAACTTATATAATATATCTACTTACATAAAATTTGTATTTCCTCTATCGCTAGTCGTAGCTAATATTAATAAATAACAAATCAAAACCACCATCACAAATAAAAAAATGACAAGAACGCATAGAAAATATAATTTACTGATTATCGTCTGATAATTAAATCAGTACCTATTTGTGTAGGTACCTAGTATCTCTTTGTCGAATTTTAGACCTAATACGAAATGATTTATTGTAGAACCCATTTGAGCATGATAAACATTTTAAATTGTATGATATATTTATGGGTATGTGGAGGAGGGGTGTTTTGAATATTTTCGGGAGCTATAAAATCACTTAGCTTATGGGCTTCAGTAAACATTCATCGAAAAAACGTGTTTATCAGAACATGCTGCTTGTCTTATGCAAAAGGTCCGCGCTCTCTTGAAATCAAATACTCTGACGGCCATATTTCATGGAGCCAAAAGGTCCCGGTCCCGGTCGGGGAACGAAGGCGGTGGCGGCGGCGGCGGCGGCGGCGGCGGCGGCGGTGGAGGAGGGAGATAAAAAAGTTATTGCTCGGCTTCATTAACCGCACGGCGCGGAGAAGACGGGCCTGTGGCAGGGGGGCTAGGCTGTCGACGACGAAGGTGCGCGGTGGTGGGTGTCGGTGGCGGCGGTGAGACGAGAGAAGAGAGACGACGCCGCTACGAATGAGTGGGGAAACAGTATTATGTATAAGCGAAATTTATGTGTTCGTTAACACGCGGCGGCGACCAGGAATCGAAAACCTAGACCCATGAATTCACCTGTCACTCGATACGACTACGACGACTACGACGGCGACGACGACGACGACGACCTACCCAAGCCAATTCAAAATAGTTCTCGGGGGAAAGAAAAAAAAATAATAATGATAATATTATAAAGGTTAGGTCGAGGTCTCCGAAGGATATTTTTTTTTATTTTATCCCGAAGCCATTAACCGGCAATTAATATTATTAAATCGATATACCCGCGCACCTTGTAAAAATATAATAATAATAAATATACATTATAGGTATAAGTTTGGTCATTACTCGTCGTGCGGTACATGCGCGTGTGCGTGTCTGATCACACGGTCGATCGCGGGAGGATTTTTGTTGTTTTGGTTTTTTTTTTTTTTGATTTTATTCGATTTTTATCTCAAAACGGGCGCGCGCGCGTGTAATAATTTCTTTTCTCGAACCAGCGCAAACGGCTTAACGATGAACGTATCATACTATACGCACGCTGCAGCAAACGCGTATAATAATATTAAACTATCATTCTTTGCAACAGGTATATATTATTTTTTAAGCGCGCGTTTAATTAATACTTAAGCAGCGCAGAGGTTAAGTGTTCAACACGCGAAATCCGTCGGCAGGTAGATATAGCAGAAATTGTACTATTTTTTCTAGAGAATAACGCCGTTTAAACGAGTTGCGTATGCAAGACAAAACATAAGATAACCAAACAAATTTTTTCGTAGTATCTATAATATTATTTACTATAAAACATCATCTCGTCTTCTAGTCACGAAAATATATTAATATATTATTATGTATGTATATGGTACTGTACAACGCACTATATGTCCCGAATTGTGCATAATGATTTATGATGGTCATAACAAAATGGGCTAAGTATTTTATTTTGAATTATTAAATTTAACCAAATATTAAGAAATTTAACATACAGATATGAATATTATTATTGTGTATAGAAGTATATTATTTAATATTTTCTAGTTATCGATAAACATATTGTAAAATTGTATTGGGAAAAAGACAGGCCATCAACAATTACTGAAAAAACTATTTTTACTAAGTAACAATTTTGACGGTAAAAAACAAATAAATACTCCGGATGTCATTTTTCTCAAACTCGATGATACCGATATAGAAACTTTTTTTGAAAAAACTTCTCTTTTTAGACAGAACAAAAAATCTAAAATGTTCAACTGTATATTAATTAAACATGTGGTTTGGTTTTATATGCATTTTATTCCATAAAAATGTATACCTATGCATTAATTTACAACTTGTACACCAATGTTTTTTATAATCAATTCTATTTAACGAATATCTCCATATTATTCTGCATTGCGATGTCGTAATGTGGAAGTTTCGCTATACTATATTATTATTCTAATATTATATCGTGTTGTAAACCACACTGCTGCGCAGGTTAGTGATTGACGAGAATTCGGCTCGGCTCGAAGACGTTTCGACAGTAATAATTATTATTTATGAGGTACCTACGCGACGTATAATAATAATATATGTATTTCACGTACATGACGTATCAATAATATTATAATGACGTGTGTTAAGTGTTGCTCGACGTCGTATATACTAAAACACTGGACGACACGAGCGTATAATAATATGCGGTTGTGCGACGACGACGACGACGACGACGACAATATAGAGGTCCCATCATGATATCGATTCGGACGAGAATAATGATGATAGTTGTAGGCACACAAAACAAATATAATCGTCATAATATGCATTAGAATATAATATACAGAGTATCCATAGGTATCCATCAAAACTCGTATATTTCAGTCTGTCGGGCGTGTCGTAATGCGTGCGTATAACAACCTTATTGCGGTGGTCCATAAAGGCTATACGCGTTTTAAACTACTATCGTTACACCGCGGTAGTCTTGTATGAATAAAATTAAAGCCATAATCGCCACGAACGAGAAGAAGAAAAATAAGTACGACAACCATTACAATAGTTATAATATGACGTACCTATACTCTTGCATTATATTGTAGCCTATCGCCTATGTAGGCTTATACCTCATAGGTGACAGCCCGTATAACCGTATTTCAATGTTCAAAAGTTAAAAAATCGATTTTTTTACAAATAAAAATATCATCAGACTGCTGCTGCAGTCGTGTGGGAACTTGTTTCAACATCAATTATCAACTCGACGTACCTATTGTGAAAAAATAGCGGAATGTGGATATTGCGCGTTTACACATTATTATTTTTACTACCTATATTGTTATACACGCTACATAGTATTAATATAATGTATATATTGTACGCGATATACCTATATATTGTGTAATCAGTAAATTATAATAACACGCGAAAAATTATACCAAACGTTTTCGGTTTATCTATTTCCATAACCGTGCCAAGGACGCTTTTACGTATGCTAAAATGTCTCTTCGCCACACTCACACACTATATGTACTTGTCACACATATCACATAGTATGCACCCACACACACTCACAGCAGCAGTAATTTATAAAACTGTACGAAAAATAAAAACCCAATTTCATGTATAATTCGGTATTCTCGCAGAGCCATACTAACTGTTTCAATGGCCAAATCCTAAAATCCGCTTAATGTCTGACGACCGCGCCACGTTAATAATATTATTCTTGTCATACGCGCTAATCACCTCGGCTGGCGTATATTATATTGTACAATACGATATAATAAACTGTATAATATTATGTTCGTATTAAACAGCGTTTCGTGGCCGTTTAATAGCCTTCTTGCGCATCACGACATCACATCGACACATCACAATCGAAAACGTGTGTCAATGATGTGCGAAAAAAACGTTCTAAATTATTATTAAGAATAATGCGACGGATCGGCGTATAATCCGTAATTTTGTAAATAACAGTCATAATAATAATGGAAGCAGTATATGCGTATTCACGACTGCAAATTTTTCTGACTTCCATGTCGATCGGTTCAAATCAGAAGCCACTGCAGTTAATTAGTTAGATACGAATCCGATTCGTGGCCAACGTACGAACAATTTTAAATATGCAATTTTATTTTGAATATTTTTGCATATTTTATACGTTGGTGCTGGTGCACATAAACTGCATAAACTGCATACCTACTCTTTATTGCATATTTTGTTTGGAACAAAAATGAATTAGAAAAAGCTGTTGGACACACATGTGTAGATGTGTAGATATACTTGTATATATTTGTGTGGCGCAATATGGTGGCGGCCACGCATATTATAGTATAAATGTATAATATTATATTATTTAGCTACTTTTAATGCGACATATTTTAAGTATTATTTTTCTATATATCTTGTTTATTATTTTATCATTCAAATACATAACAAAAAAAGAATAATTTAAATAAATATAATTTAACATATTTTGAAATAGCTATAGTGCATAATACAATTCATAATTTATATACAGCTGTACCTACATGGTTACTTAACATATAATATTAATATATATATATTGCGTTTTGAAACCTCCCTCTATTCCCGGTACCATATACCAAATAAATATATAATATAATGCAGTGTTTACCCAACCTTTTTACTATCACAAACCACTTAACTTTTGATAGGTCGTAGACTAACTCAATTTTAAAAAAACTAAGAAGTTCTTTTTTGTGCTTATAAACAAGAATACATTTAAACAATTAAAAAAAAAAAATGTTTATTATTATAATTTTACCATTAACTGTTTTAATATTTTATGTTATGAATGTATAAGTTATTATTATTATATAATAACTGAATGTGCTTTTTTAGCTTGACTTTCCTTGACCAGTTTTGGAATACTATATATATAGGATGGATACTGCAGATAGCTAAACATGCTATGTCGTCACTTGCGTCCAACTCATTCCTCTGTTTGTTTTATTACTAATTAGTAATTACTATAGTAGACTAGAAACCTCTTGTTCACAAATATGTTGTTGAAAACACAAGTAAATAACGCAAGGCAATTTCCCGATGTGAAATTGCTGTTCTGCACCAGAATTCCTCGAAGTTCATACTAGGATCAAACATATTTTTGCAGTCAATGACGTTTTGCAGTTAAATGACAGATTCTTAAAGATCTTCCGGGACATCTTCAACTTCTCCATGAAAACGGTTCTGAATTAATTTTCTAAACACTATTCATTTCTTTCCATTCTCGAATGTACCAAATATTACCTATTTAATTATTCCAGATGATTTTTTTATGTTATGTTGAATTTGTATTCTATAATATCAGCATAATATTGATCATCATTGACAAGAGTTTGGAAAGTTTAAAATGACCAATAGTTTTCATTCGTAATTTTGTTTATCCACACTTTCTTAATATTTGGCATACAAATGCACTAATTTTTTATATTCAAAAATAACACTTATATTTTAAGTACAATAACAATTTAAATAATATATGTATTCGCATAACACTACGAAGTATCAATATTTACTATGTCATTATATATAGCGACGTTATATTACTTGTATAGATACATAAATACATTGCGCGTTTTGCAGGGTCGCCTAAGACTTACTGTATATTGAATATATTTTAAACGTGAGTTCTAAACGTGTGATCTCGCAGGTACAATATTATATTATTTCGTTCGGACGAAGATATAGCCGTGCAAAAAATTGATGACCTCTAAAATCGAATGTGCACAAACGCACCAATATGTGGCAATGGGACCGACCTACGTCGGCTCACACGTTTTTGCGCTTTGCAATTCTTATAACGTATAGCGTCGGGGAATAGGCTAATCGCAGTTGTGTTTTTTTTTCTTCGTCGTGAAGCTCTTATTATCAGACCGACGCGACGTTATTTACATCGTAAACCATATACACGAGAGCACAATAATTTATTACTAAACCCATTATAAATCATTTTATCGTGTGTTTATCTCTGTCGATGCGGTCATTGAACGAAAAAACTCTAATGGAATATGTAAAGGAAAAAAAAACAGAAAAAATCAACAATTTCGGCCTGACCTATAATAGCGTAAATCATTAAAACTATATTTATTATATAATCGTTCGTTAATATTTTCCACTCGAGTTTTTTTTTCGGAGTTCAATTAATATAGCAGAGATAGCTGCGTATGGAGACATAGGCATATATACGGGGATATTTTAGAACTCAAGTTTGCGCAATCGACCTGCAGAAATACTTATATATTACAGGTATATTATATGTATATATATACACCGCTAGGTATGTGCCAAGGCTATGAGCTCAAAAATAATAAAAGATTCAAACATCATAATATTGAATTAAAATTTCGTTGTTTTTAAATATTTTCTGTATCTACTTTTGAACCAAACGAATAAACGCGATACACGATTTAGCTTTGAGGAAGGTAAGAATTTGTTGTTAGTTCTACTTTCGCGAAAGCCGTGTAAGGAGAGTAGTGCAGATTAATTACGCACGAATTGCCGTCTAAATTGTCATATTTTTACGTTAAAACAAGTTAACGAGTAGGTATACACGTGGTGTACTCGTTATGTTGATAATATTGTTAGAATATGACTTTATACCAACAGATTCATATATATATATATATATATATATGGATGTTTAATTATAATATGTGTGTAATTTATTTTTACGGCACTAAAAAAAAAAAAACAAAGTTCTCAGAAGAAAATGTCATAATAGCTTAACATAAACAATAATAATATAATTATTATGTTAATGATAAAAATAAAATAAACGATTATCAAGAGATAGTAGTTACTATAAATGCCTATATTTTAAGAACAGTGTAACGATCGTAATTTTGTAGGAGGCGTGAATAATTATTATATCACCAGAGAAACTCGTATTAATTTGATTTTCAATATATATAAGATAGTATACGTGCACGAGATTTTCTGGGTATTAATTGATTAAACTTCGTACGGTGAGGTTTTAAGCTTGTAGCTTACACGAGTACGATTAATTCAATTACTTAACATGCGGACGGATTGAAACCCAAAGCAAGTCCATCAACATAATATACTCGACCCAATGTCGACAAAGCTAAACGTATATAACTTTGTATAACGTAATACAATACAAACGGATTCATTTTGTGATACCGCACTAGAGATTATTTTTTTTAAATTCAGTTTTTTTCTTATAGGTAATAGATTACTGATTACTTATGTGACGTGTCATCATTATACGCACTATAATAATGCGCTCAAGAATATTTATCATGAATATTATGTTTTGTTCCTATACGCGGAATACAAAAAACCAGATTATCTAATACTAAAGTCGAAACGCAAAAAAGCTCATTCTTTAAAAAAAAACATTACACTTTGTCATCAGTTATTAAAGTATTTATATAGATACATATTGATCTTGACCTAGTGTCCGTGACGTTCCCTAAATTTATAGTTGAAAAACGTCTATGATTCAGAGAAAAATTAGTATTTATAGTTCATTTTCCGTCGAATGTTTATAATAGGTACATATGGAAAATATATAGGTAGTAAAAGCAAATAGGTAATACAAACTATTTACTGATCAATTTTTGAAATATTTCAAAAATATACATTTAGTTACCATATCTTATATTGCATAATGTTGTAATGATAGCTAGTTATTTGAGTGCATTAAGAACTATTTAGTTTCTATAATTATATTTCACCTTCTCAATTTGGTTCAATAATCGCCGTGTAAAAATGATTTAAAATAATGAAATGTTTAATCAATTATTTTCAGCATTTGCAAATAATTTTTTTTTTAACAAAAGATAGCTAGCAGACCATGAATAATTTACTGCGCATTGTCACGGCCCAATAATTCATCCCTGATAACTTTCAACTATTTTTAATAATCCTAATAGAAAATCCGTATGCTATTATCTATTACCATAATAGGTACATGTTATTCACGAACGTGTTCATCGTGTACATTCACGTGAGTGCTGAATTCGTGATCCTTAGAACTTGTAATATATTTGTTTGAATTCCCTTTTCCGAAATGCGTTATTCCAAAGTGCGACATGTTTAATGTCATCATAAAGTATATTTTGTAATAAATATAAACGTAAAATCTTGCTATGTGTATAGTTGCATTTCCGGGTAACACAGTCTTGGGTTTTACTCTAAAGTTTCCTATAGCTTTACTATGTATGAGACGACGTGCAGTAATTAAGTAATTAGCAGTTGAAATTACATCATATATTAAGCAAATCGTAAAGAACCGAGTAGTTAGAGATTAGGTCATTATTTAAAAAAATGAATTAATGCGTGATAAAAAATATACTATATTAGTATATTACAATATCAATTATTATTTAAACTCGTATTTTTAATTTTATTAATTATATAGTTTGATGATATCAAAGAAATGTATATAAAGTTAATATTACAGTATCCAAGAGATTGCCTTTGAAGTTTGAACACAAAAGAACGAATTTTCAATTATTATTTGGTTATGGTCGAGAAAAAAAAACGAGACAGCAGTAGTGATTTAGAATTAACTGTTGAAAACCATCGAGTTGACGAATAAAAAGTGTAAGGGAAAGTGAAAACGACTCGATCGCCTGTACAAAATCGTAAGGAAGCATTATTTTGTATAATTGAGTTTTGTGCGTGTGAACGGACTATATATATATAGGATATATGGTTTTTTGTATGGGTTTTCAAAGACCTGATTTCGGTAAACAAAACCATCGCGACGAACGTGATTATTAATATCAGATACGAGAACCGGGTTACAAAATATGTTATAATTAATACCTCGAGTAACCCGGAGGCAGCAGTTTTCAGAGGCTCCTTGTAGTTATAATGGCGTGGGAGCCGTCCACTGCCGCCTCACAAATGCGCAACTATAAAGCCTGATCGAGGACACTATATAATATAATATTATATATTAATGTGAACTAGTACGCGAATATTATATGGAAATTCAGCTCACTCTTCGGAGTAGATATAACCACGAGATATTATATACTCTAAGTAAGAATAGATATAATATGTATACACATTATATTATATACATTATGTTATTTTATTATAATCACTATATATATGCTATCCAATTATAAGTTTTTGTTGAAAAATTGTTTATACAAATTCGAAATGAACGTAGGCATCAAAATAAACCGGGGCTATAAATTATAGCTATACGCTATGCTATTTAATGAACATGATAAAAATTCGAGAGAATATAACATTTATACACCTAACACTGGCAGCAACCATTAGCAACGAAATACATAATATTCGAATACACCCGTAGTGGGCGAAAATCAGGTTTTCTGAGTTCAAATTGTAAAGCTCTCCGGGAGCAGCGTTGATTATTATATTATATTTTAGATTAAAATAAACACATTAGATCTGATGATTTATACGTGTTTAGTTATTTTTTTTTTTTTTTATCAAATAAATGGTTCTCGATAAATTACCTACTTGTGTCACTAAAATTAACAAAGAATTATAATATGTCACCAAAGCAGAGTTTTTTTTTTTTTTTATCAAAAACAAGCCCTAGCCATAAAAATGCTGTGCAGGGTCAACCGTAAGTAGAATTTTTACGATTCTATTGGCACTGTTTTCAGTTTTGAATAGGTCACTGCGACATGCCGTTTCACACGAGTCTCGGGGGTCGGGAAACGCACACACAATTTTGATTGATAGATTCATCGCTTCGGACGAGATACTCCCGACAAACGTCCGTATTAATTTTTCTCGGGGTGCTCGTCGGCTCGGATGGAAGCTGCTCTCGGTCAATGGTCGTCTGCCATACCACGTTATAGGTTAGGCGGTGGCCTGTAGTTAGTCTCCGGCGGGCGGACCCGTTGTACTCGACCGCCGAGGAAGAGCAGGCGGAGGACGAGGAACGACGACGGCGACGACCAGGACAGATAAATCGTTCGAAATAATGTCTCGTGTTCAATTAAATGTGTGTTTGTGTTCTGTACCGCCGCCGACACGTATTTCGCATATAAATATCGGTTATCACGCCCGACCGAGTGTGTGTGTGTGTGTGTGTGTACACGAACGGTTGGACGTGATCCAAGGTATGCTCGGTCGCGAGGGGGTTGTTAAATAAAAAATGAAATATAAATAAACAATCGTCTTATCTTTAGCGCGGGAGAGATGGAACGACGACGACGACGACGGATGCTAACAATTTTGTAGCGATAACAATATGACATAATTAATAAAAAAAAAGTAGTGCCAAACAGTTTTTTGTGCGGTATTCGAGAAGACGAGCAAACGTGGTAGTTAAAATTAGTTAATAAAAAATTCAAAATAAAATCTTAACCCAAACTAGTACCTATACATATATATATATATATATATTTACGTATTATTATTGGAATTTTAAAATAAAATATTCATTTGTTTTATACCGAGAAAGAAACACGTCTTAATACTATAATATTATATGCGATTTTACTCGCATAATACATATCTATAATACTTAACATGGAACCTATATCATATAATATATTATAGTCATTATAAGAACGCAGTCGATGCATAAAATCGAAGAACCAGAATAACAAATAGCAGTGTTGTAGTTATGCTGCGGAAATACGAATAATAATTTGTACTCGCCAAATGTGCCTCAGTATAGTTAAATTTCATGGGTTTCATTATATACGTAGGTCCCTATTATATTACATTAACGTCGAGACGACCAACCGAATCTATATGATGATAATATCGCCAAGAGTCGAACAACGAACTGAGAGATATCGAAAAATACCGAATTGGCTCAGCCCTTTCGATACATCATAGCTGCAGTAGTTGTAGTTAAACTCCTCAGTAATATACCTAATATTGAGATATCATAATAATAGAAATAATAACGTACCTAATAATATAATATAATATTTAAGTCGTAACATTAATGATGGCGAGCGGTCGTTACGCCGCCGTACTCGCATTATTATATTATTGTTATCGTGTGCATTGTAATAATGAAGCACAATAATATATAATAATATCGTTCACAGACCGAAATCGTTTTCTACATAATTTTATATAGCCCGGTTGTAAAAAACACACAGCGTTTGCCATCGTATTTAACTGTTGGTAGCGCACAAACCCACACACGATGGCGGCGGCGGTCGAGGTCTCCGCTCGAGTTGATACGTCAGTCAGTGTTTTATTATAGTCAATAAAAAGTAATTACGGCGGTACTAGAGAAACATTATTATATCGCCAATCGTTTTATAATTGGATAATACGCGTATTAAATATATTTTTGTGCGTGTGTGCGTGCGCACACATAATACGTATACAGTATAATATTGGGTCTACTCCAACAATACCGCTTCGAAAGCGGAACAAGAGAGGAACGATGCTGGATCACATAATATTATCATTTTTTAATATTATAATTATGGAAGGATTTTTACGTTCGCGTGTTATTTCGACCGTTCGCTAACGTAAAATATATTATATTGGTAGTCCAGCCGCGGTACCTGCACTCGGGACTTGCGAGATCTCGGTCGATCGAAAACCGCGTACTCGTACAACCAGTGGCGTAATTAGCAATAATTTGTCTTAGGGGGGATAGACATTTTTTTTCACACAAAATACTAAATTTTCAAGTACAGTGGTGGTCAACTCGTCAATCATATCATCAGGATTTAGTACAATTGATTTATTATGGTATAGGCTCTGGGGGGGGGGATTTATCCCCCTCATCGCCCCCCCTTAATTACGCCCCTGTGTACAACATAATATTGTATAATATACGTCCGCGACGTACAATCGACGGCGGCGGCGGCCGCGGGTAGAGTGCTCCAATATGGCGCGGTTTTTTAATCCGTCTGTGCACGATAGACACGTACCTATACCAAATCGTTTTCGACCGACCGCGACGCGTGTTTTTCGTCATCGATTCAAAAAAGTCGACACGAAATCGATCGGCAAAATGTTTAAGCATCACACGCCTAGAGCCCGGTTATAATTATTATTTAGCCATCGTGATCGCGAATCCACATAATACGTCATAATTGTAGTTAATACCCGCTAGTTCCTATACTATTTGCCTATACCTTTATAATATTATTACTGCCTTATATGCGGTACCTACTAATTATTATATAATCTACGCAACGATTGACGATATTATATTTTTTTCAGTGCGTTAATAATAGCAATTGGATTTATAATCAATGTCAATGACGTTATGTAAGTCGCTGCACGCGAACTTGTGATATCGCCACTTAAAATCGTATTCATATAATATATAGATACACTCACTAGATATATATAGCAGCGTATTAATTTTGTTATTTTCTCATTTGGTTATATCTCATATACTCTGCACTCTTGAGATTTCGAGTAGGTACTTATCGAATTAGTCATTTGGTCAGTTTTTTAATTCGTATTTTAATCAATAAACGCATAACCAAGCCGGGAAATTTATATTATCGCCAACAGATATTAATTATATACCTATAATATGAGTAAATTACAACCATCGAAACGCTCTGTATTAAATCACCATAATCACCGCCACCGACTCATTACAGTGGACAATAAATCAATCGTCGGTTGTCGGATTGTAAGTAATTTCAGCCGCGATATAGGCCTGCATGTGTCTGTCAAATATGTTTGCGATTTCGCATTATAAATATATTCGATTCGTTTACGGTTATCATTAATAGTCTATAGTGGAACTTATACGCTCACGTAGAGTTGTTTTACTTAATAGATTTTTAAATACAAGTGCTATAAGACCTCCAAATTTCTTGAAAACGAACATATTATTTTATACATCCGTGTAATAATTATACTTTATACACAGCCGATGCTTGACGTATTGTATTACTTCTCGGTATACATCGTTTTTCATTATTATGCTTTTTAGATTTTTTTTACAATTCCAATTATGAATTTCAAACTATATAGCCAACCACTGTCTTGTTAAATATAGATACTCTAATTCCTATAAGCAGTATTCGAGTAAAATTATTTTAGTTTCAAACACTAACATATTTTTTATATTTACTATTATCAATTCTATCATATTGAAAAAAAAATTAATTAATGGATATTTACTTATAATTTATGAATACAATCTATATAACATAATACAAATTTACTTGCTTATATAGATTTATTTTCATTTCATACAGAGTTTAAAATATACAGATACCAATCATTTTCAAGGGCACAAACCAACCATATAATTTATAATACTAGTTTAACAGTAGTACAGTACAACTATACATGTAGGCGACAGCCCATATCAATGTTAAATCGGAAATAACTTTGTTGAGATAACAATTTCTAATTTCCTTTCTCAAAACCAAAATATTTTTTTCTGAACTGTGACTTATATATTCAACTTTCTAACAAGGAAAAAAGATGACCTATAACAAGAAAATACCAAAAATCTACATTGAGTCAACGTTAAGGTGAAAAAATTAAGGTATTTTAAAATATCAAATAATCAATAAATACTTTTTTGTAATCATCTGCATTTGTACATACCGATATCTTTTTTGCTGAGCATTCAAACAGTTTTTGAAGCAGGAACTATCTGTATAATATATAATATATATACTTGCATTTTTTAGCTCTTAAGAATTTTACAAGTCAGCCGTTTTCTTGTCGTCTTTTGCGAGTACGTATTAGCACTAGTAGCAGTGTATTATACGCGTGTTGTGCAGTGGCGAAATGATTGTTGATCGCCTCAAATGGCCCTTTGATATTATTCGTGTCACTCATTTCCCGTTCATCGAGTTATAATATAGTCACCGATGTTCTTCATAGATTTATTGTAAGAATAAACGGTTATTTAGAAATAAAAACGTATTGTCGTATGGACAATCAACAATAAACATATTATTAAAAAAACCTTGGCAAGATAATCGCGTTATGTGTTTACGAAGATTTTTCGCATATCGATAACTCTATGATATACATATTATAAAATATATCAATAAAGTCATTATCGTGTAATTCTGTCGGTTGGCTTTTAGCTTTACAAGCTACACAGATATGCGCAGTTGATGTAACATAATTATTGCAATAACGATTATTATATGCATTTGTGTCCTGTGTTACTCATTTTGATTCGCGACTGTAGCCAATCCGAACGTTTACCCATATAATATGATATATTATAATATATTATTTATTATTACAACCTAATTGAAAAAAAATTTAATATGATTTAAGATCATAAACTCATAACTTAAAAATAAACATTTTCAGAATGGTATAACAAGATGTCGTGTAATAATGATTCAAAATATTATAACTTACTTTTATCTAAAATAACGGAAACGCCATGACAGATTATATTATATTATAATTTAACGATTTTCTGAAACGTCGAAGATTTTGCAAATATATAATATTAGGGATTCATAAATCTTTAAGATATCCATTGTAGATAGTCACAATAGTCATGTCAAACAGTTTTCGTAGTTTATTATAATGTATAATTTATTGGAATGTACGCCACGTGATATTTTTTGTTCAGTTTTGTGCTGAGTGATAATAATTAAATACAATTAATCTTAGTTTTTTTATTCTGTTTTCACGTTGTCGCAATTGATTTATTTATTTATTAAAAAAAAAACTTACTAGATAAAAAATAAAAACGATCAACTAAACTTAAGGAAAAGCTTTTTAATCGGTTTCGTTATAATTGAGCATATTATTGCAGTTACAAATAATAATAACACACACACTAATGTGAATACGTTTTAACTGTCCTAAATATTGTAAAACTGTTTATTACGTTTTGTATGAACGGTTATACTAACGACACTAGATCACATCATCTTATTCACGGTGACGCGCGTATGTTCGTTACGAATTTACAATATTAGTATTCAAGTCTGATTTTAGAAATTTTAAAAACATGACAAAGCACACTGATAATAATTATCTTATATCGTAAGATTAGTCATAATTGTCTGTTCCGTTAAAACGTGTTATGATATTGTGTGATTATTGCCGTGTTTTCATTCTATATAATAATAAATTACGGTTAGGTGTACGCGCACGTTTCATTGTACGGTTAAATCCGTTGAGTCATCCAGAGCTAAGTCGTAAATATGGGAGTGTTTTTTCAGATTTTTTTCGATTATTAATAATGAAAATAATTATGTCGAATTCATTAATAATATTTATGATTGCTAAAAAGTAATATTTTTAAAATAATAGATAGGTACAATGAGAAATATAACCTTTTATTATTATATACCGATATCAGTATATTATATTGATATGTCATCATTATCGTATAATAAATATTAAATCAGCGTGTTGTTTGCATTTTGATTGCCTCAATAGTAACGTAACAATATAACAAAATTAACGGTTGTGGCGTGACTTTAATGATTGTAGTACTACGAATTTCGATACGACCAGAAGGCAGAAATAGCTATTTTTTAAATCCTATCGATTGGAAAATTGAGTTAACGAAAATCATATGCGTGTTCCAACTACATCACTTATTTATACATTGAGCCAGTTTTCTAAATGGTCACATTTACATGTATGTGATGTATACCTCACTTGTATATTATTTTAGTCGCGTAATCGAGATTTGTACTGGGTATAGGTAATAATAGGCCATAAGGGTATTTACTATTAATCTTAAATATGCTAGTGACAAAACAACCTTAGTTGGTCTATTTTTTACTGTAAAAAATAAGATCACTTGACATTTCATGGGATGGTGGTGAGGGGGGGGGGAGGGGAAGGGACGCGTCTGTGAACTATAATAAAAACAATACAGGTACTGACAACTATAGACGATACCTAACTATAAATTATAACTGTGCGACATATTATAATAATGTTGAACGTTACAATATTATTTTGTACATCGAAAACCGATCTATCGCCTTATTGCGTATGTCGGTTACACCATGCCATTTTCTTGAGCTCGTCGTCGTCATGATGTGCATGCGATTCGGTGCGGTGGTGTCTCACGGATATCATGGCGGAGTGGGTATCGCGAAGGAATGCAAACAAAAGGAAAATTCTCAGGGACGTTTTACTGCCAAAAGCCGATCACCTGTCGGGTCACGCGATGACGGCCTTTGAAACAAAAACAAAACCAGGACGACGGAATAATAATATAATAATCGAAATATTATCTCGTTTTGGGAAACGATTTCGCCGACACTGCTGCAACGATGACCGCGGTATAGCTCGGGCGGGTCGGGTGGTCTGTTGTTCTACCGTCTCTTCTCCACTCTTCTCCTCACCAAAATAAAATTCCGTAAAAAAAAAATAAACACCTCCGGTCGACCCACTGGCGCGTTGGCCCCCGGGTGGTTTTTTAACGTTCCGGGCGGACGCGTTTTGACAATCGTCTGACACAAACAATAATACGCACACACGCACTACACTACTGCAAGTATTCTACGTATATCGTATTGTGTTCTCGAGGTGGTTTTCAATTTTTTTTTTTTTTTTTTTTAGCCACAGTGATTTAACCGTTGTCCGCCACTGATAGAGGCACACACGAGGAACATAATATTACAATATAGTACGAAATTATATTATATCATATATATATAGTTGTTTCAGTGGCATATAGTTTCTAGCTATGATTTACCCAGGCCGCCGGGTAAAGCACCTATAATCGCGATCGGAGAGAACCGAACCCACTTCGACGGTGACGATATAATACAACGATGATCATTTCTCGAGAAAACGCGATTTGCACGCAGATTAGTTGCTGTTGCGTATCGATCAATAATAATTATAATATTCATTAATACTATTATATCAAACTATGCGTGCAATGTTCTGCAATGTATAACAGATACTATATATAATATTATTATGGCGGAGCGTGCGCGATGACGACCGTTCGACGAATTCCGCGATTTTCTATATCATTAAAGTACGCGCATCAGATATATTTATTTTGCGTTGCGACGAGAATGTTCAAAGGTCCGTGAAACTATTTCAGATTTTAAACCTAAACTCAAAAGCCCCGCAGCGCTCGAAAACGGACATTTGTCGGTGCACCGCGATCGTATATATTATAATAGCGCGCATAATGTATTCACCCTTTTTGACCACGAATATTGTTCTTTTTTTTCCACGCCCGGCGCTTCTCAAATATTTCGTACACCACGTATATACTTATATATATACACGTCACATATCCTCCCGTATATTCGCGCACACGTATCTACACCGAAACGGCCAATAATAATAATAATAATAATGATTTGACGATTTCGTCCCCGAATATATAACAATATTACCTATATATTGTATAGCCGTAGGTATAGGTATATTATAATATACAGACTCGACTTTTACGGTTATTTTCCGTTTAAACTGTCCACCAATACTATATATGTATATTATACGGTCGAATCAGACCGCTATTATACGTTTCGTCATACATATATACATAATATTATATTTGATATAATGTATTAATATGCACATATATGAGCTTTGCATGCATAACACGCGGGGGTGGACCGCTCGTAAATAACCGGGGAGAAAGCTTAAAAATTGTCAAGGTGGTGAAATTTTGTCGTCGTCGTCAACCCCGCTGCGCGAAAAACGGTGAATAATAAAATGCATAAAAGACGCAGCGAGACCGTCGACACTGCAGCACGGCGGCGGTGCGTGCATAATATTTCAAAATAAAAGTTTCCCTGGAACGTGTGTACCTAACCTATACGTACACTAATATACTGATAATAAATAATGGAGAGGTACGCAAAAAGATATTCGAACGGCGAAATTTGCACACCAAAAAAACGACAAAACGAATAAAAATCATTTCTTTCTCACTATTTTGCACCGTTTTGAGGAATATATATACCCTACCCTGCAATACATCATCATTTGTGTTATTATATATAAGCAATGAAAAAATTAGGAGCAGCTGTATAGTAAAAACAATTCGAAACAATTCGCTAAAAATAATTTTATTTCGTCTATGAACTGTATACCCACACGTATATATTATGCAGAACTATATGCCTACCACGCGTCATCATGCATATAGGTAGTTTAATAAATTAAATTTATATAGATTTAATAAATCTATATTTGTATACTAACTCTCATTGTTTGGTCACGACGATTTGGTCAGTCTGTATACTATTATAGTGTAATAATAATAATAATAATAAGTATGTACCTATGAATATTACAATAAATTATACACAATACATAGACATTGCGGTGGCCACAATCGAATGACAAACGCGAGTACTCAATAGTTTACGAAGGATTATAAAAACGACTGAGTAAACAGTACCTGCAGAGACGTATATATACAACACAATATTAACACATTATGCGTATCGTATAATTTACGTACTAGTATATTGTATAATTATTACTAATCTTCGGAATAGGTATCGTCCAGTTTTTTTTTTTTTTAAACTATATACCTACACGCTGATTAGGAATTATAATAAGTGAACGAGGTTTTTGCACAAGGCATAAACACTAAACGTCGTACGTCATATATTGATATTGTGATACATCGGTATTATTATCATAATATTAAAACGAACACGTAATATATGTTTAATTAAAATGTATTTCCATATAATATTTCGGGTTGTGCACTCGCAACAAACTATAAAACCTCACTTATCCGATATTTTATATTTTGTTTCGTTTATGGTGCGTATAATAATAATTGATCACTGGACGACGGTTACTTAAAAAAACAACCGAAACGGTTAAATTTTTATGTCAAGTCGGGCGTGTATGTATATTTTTAACTTATACAGAGTGAATGTATACAAAACACGTGTTTGGGAAAAAATCAAATAGTGCCGAATGCGATTGTATTTGAAAAACCATTTATTGTGTATGTGTGTGACCGTCATCATAAGTCGCCGATATAATATACTGGCGACCGTCGAGGTTTTTTTTAATTCGCCGGAAGTTATTTCGACGACACGTTTCGCATCGCAAACCACAGAGTTCTGACACGTTTCGATTCGCGTCTTTCGCTCGGCGCGCATCACCATAACGCGTAGCATTTTCGACGATTGTGTTCACGTTTTGTATACTTGAAAATGAGAGGGATACAGCAGGTATCTTCCATTATAATAGATTATTATCTGACTGAAATCATAATTGTTAATTAATATCGGAAGTAGGTACAAGGTTTTTTAACGAGATGAAAAAATATTTTAAAATAATACACTCGCAAAACATAACACAAATATCGCTGTACAATATACAACGACGATTTGTTAGGATACCTACGACACGACACCTCGTATTGTAGTTCAAAAGTATAATTTACCGTACATTTTCGTCCCGGTTATTATTTATTTTTTCAACTTTTCAACTTCATATAGTATACCCACTACGCAGAGTGGAGATAATAATATATATAGCAAACAGCGTGGGTACACTTTGTTATATTATGACGTCGTATACCTATTATATTATAGGTACCTCGCCCAACAGGTAATTTCAACTAAATCTTATATATTAATAGGTATAATATAGGTATACCTTTATATATTATAATATATACCCAAGTACGATTACTCCTGCAGCAGACCCTAACGTTCAAGACCCTAACGGTAAAATCGGTCTGCTCCTCTGCACCCAGTGATATAATGCATGTTATATATATTAAAATATTTATTTTATTACATTGTTGCATTTATAAAAATGGAGACCTATATTTTGATTCAGACCATTTCCCTAGAGTTGTGTCTCTCGCCATTTCATCCCTCTTATCTTGATGTTAAATTATGTTTAATAATACAAATACAACTGTATCCGTACATATAACATGTTACACGTATTTAAAGCAAAACTCAAAACGTATTGAAACAAGGAGTGTATGATGACACTGTTAAAAAATAATCAACTCGTATAATATTATAGGTACCTATTTAAAGGTACACTTCTGGGCGTATTATATTAGATGTCATATACAGCCATACAGGCGAGCAGGGCGTATTATGAGAAGTCGTTGCAGAACCTAGAGCAGAACGCGTAGGATACAATTAATTAAAATGTGAACACAATAATAATATAATACAAAGTGTAATATTATATTTTAGCGAGACACGGCCAGATTACATTCGTTTCGGACTGACTCGCCCGCACGCCAAACCCGAACTGCCGTGCTGCGTGTTTGTTTAAGTAATTTTATTATTCGGCCGAGCAGACGCCCGGTGCATATAGATCTCCCCGCGGCCGCGACGACGACGACGACGACCACGGCGTAGACCCGCCAAGTTTTAATTGAGTAATTTCGAATATTAATCAACAGCCTCGGGCACGATATTCTTATTACGTTGTTATTTTTTTTTTATTATTATTATACGCGTATATTATATACGTACTTTCATTTATACATTAGCGGTCTCCTGTAGGTATATATTATATGTATACGACAGTGGCACAGCGCAGTACTGCTGCTATATCCTTGCAGCGACGAGGATACGCGAAATGCGAATATAGGACGATAATGAGATTAACATCGTTATTTTAGTTATACACGCAGTATATTATAATAAATCACGGCGACGATCAATTTTTCGAAAACTAGTCGACGAGTATTTTTTATTTATGTAAAAAATAATAAGACTTAGTGTTGCTATAGTGCACTGCGCACGCGGTGGCTCAAGTAACGTTATTGAAGCATAATATTAAAATATGTGAAATTAAGAAACGTCGTAATGATGTCACCGAGCCAATGCCACGGTGTCGCACCGAAAAATTAATATATTAGGTATAATAATATTGTATTGTGTCATTTAAACAGCCCTGCATATGGAATATTATAGTATTCACTCGTCCTTATTTACATAAAACCGTGTATTATACGATCGTATGCAACTGGATGTGATTAATATAATATAGACGTCTCCGCCGCAGAGCTGGTTGGTTCGTCTAACGACATAATTAAATTTTTGTGAGTATCATATGTTCATAATGTGTGCATGTGTGCCGTGTTACAAATATCACCGGGCCAGCAGTTGATGATAATTTTATGAATGTCTCATTTATATTGCATTTAATATGGCATTATCGCAATTATTATACGTTACATCTTACTTATAATATATAAAATAAAATACTTACCTATACGAGTACTTATACTTACATATTAATGATTATAATAAAACGTTCTGGTTACAATATTATTATAATATCTTATGTCAATATGTATCTAATTAACGTGAGCGTTGTAGGTACATAACTTATATTATCTCCGTTTATTATTTTTTTCTTAACGAATCGAACGAATGCATGACTACATTTTTATCTACTTAACATGTATAATCATACTAGACTTAAAGAAACTGATATTGTGTGTAATTAATATTGATACAATAATTAAACATTTTCTAAAAAAAATTAATTTGTTTTCAGATCATTATCTTATAAAATAATTATAGTTCTATCCCTTCAGGTGGTTTCTTTTTTGTACGCGTATAATACCTGCGAAATTTTAACATCGATTTAAACTGTCGTATTGGATTTATGAAAATCGCGAGTTCATATACTGTAGGTATTATATTGTTGAAAATACAATATAGACATAAATGTATATAACGACTCGTTTCAACCGATAATCGAGTTTCAATATATTATTATTCGTTAGCTCACTCAGCACTCGAGTGCGTATTATACAAGTCGAACAAAACGTTGACTGCGAATTCATTATGACAGAATGTCTGACACCGTGATAATACAACTCGACGTATTATAATACATATACATCATGATATACACCTAGTCGAACGATCACGAATAGTTTAAACGTCCATCTAAATAGGTACAGTGGTCGTATCACACGCGAATGTACAGAGAAGAAATAACAGCGAGGCATGCGTTTATGATATTATAATAATATTATATCGTATATACGCGTGCGAGCGTTAAACGAATTGTTTTGAAAACGTAATATATTCGGACAATTTCTGTGCCGCGGCACAACAGCAAAATCGCACGTTTAGAGTACCTTACCTTAATATTACTTATATTATAGGTACGCGTGATACGTACATATTATTATTATTATTATTATTATTATTATTATTATTATACGCATGCCGACGGTGACGTTTCAGATTACTGACGTAAACGCATCCAATATAATAATTATTGTTATTATTTATTTTATCATTTCCATAGAGTATAATACGACGCGTGCAGCAGTGGGAGGAATTTCGCGATGCAACAGGTATATATTATATAACTCATAATATGGTCTATATGTGTGTAGCGTGCGTAGCGTACCTGTATATATATAGGCGGTAATTTATCGGACGATTACGACGAAGAGTTTTCTGGGACGAGTTTGGAACCACTGACAACCGGGTTTTTTTGCTTTTTCGAAACCTCACGTCGCCTGTGGAATAACAACAACAATAATAATAATAATAATTCGATTATACCCGTACATAATATATTATATATACGCTCACACACGTAGGTATACGCGGTTGCGGAGTGCGTTACACACGACGTTACCTACCCGCGAGTTGGGTACCTGCAGTATACATATGTATATCGTATTTTTGATGTATATACATATATATATAAATTGTACAGCATACGCGGCGTATATATATATATATATATATATTTACCTGTGCGGACGCGACGTGCGGCGATGCGGTGAGACGGATGACGGCGCGGCAACGCCGCGTCCTGAGCATATATACTGTAGGCCTCGTGTATATATATATATATTATATGCCGTATAATACGAGATGTATATTAAAAATACGACGAAGAGACGATGACGGAAAGGGGGAAAAGGGTCCTCGGGCGGAGGTTTTCGAGAACGACGAGGGGTCCGGCTCGGCATGTGGTCCCGGAGACTTGAACACATATTATATACGAACATTTACGAACCCGATACTATAAACCTACCTCACCGTCGCGTCCCTTTCCCCCCGCAGAGGCCCACAGCCGCCTCCACCTGACGATAGTTACACACAAACACACACATGTAATACTCGTTTGTTGTACATAATGTGTGTGTGTGTGTGTGTGTGTGTGTGTGAGTACTCGCGCGCACACATGAGGCGACTCCGGGCAGATGGTGGCTGTGGTGTTGTCGGTGTATACATACATATATATATAGGGGAAACGGTATATAACATAATAATATGTAATAACAATAATTACCAGTCACGTATATTATTGAAGTGCAACCGGTCCGCCGCCGTTTCCCCCGAGACCGGGTTTGGCATGTGCGTCAGACTTGACCTGTGCTAATGAGTTTCGACAAAACCCCCGGGCCGAAACGTATCTCCGATTGTGCAGAGAATATAATATAATATAGTCGAATCTCCATATCGACGCGATGCGCCTGATGGGCGGCGTGAAAACGCGGTTTCGCACATCCGTTTGGCTCGGTATACTCCACCGACGTCGTTTTCGAATCATCATAATATATCGGAAATGTTTCGTAACCGCATTATTATTACCAAACGGCTCGAGAATAAGCGATGACTACCTATATTATTATTAATACTATTGAATACGTCAATATATTATTATTATGTCATGTGTATAATAAATATTACGCATCCTCGTCGATTTCTGCGGCGGCGACGTTGATACGGAGAAAAATTAAGTTATATTACAAGCATACTGTATATAATAATAATCATATAGGTACTATTATATAGATCAGAGATGTGATGTAAACATCATCGACTTGGTACCTACAGTTAATTGGTCGCGTTTATACATAATATAATATTATTATCTAACATGTTTGTGTGGATGATAATAATGACAATAATAATAAATCATCATCGACGGTCGCAGGCATCGTTATAAGTCCCAACAACAGTACCTAAGGGACGTGTCATTATTGTATATCTACAGATGACCTACTGGAAAATTGTCGTCATCGACTGTATAGGTACTCGCGTCGTAGCGTCAATTTTGTTGGCGTGTGTGTGAACAAATATACACATGTAAACGTGTAAATATGTACTAAATTCCACTCGTCGTAACTATATTATATAGGTGAATAAATTATTATAAATAAGACCATAAGACACCCTGCAACCGTTTATGTAGTATCCGTTTTGAAAATATCCAAGTATTCATATATGAACAGTCCAACAGTTATATAATTCATAAAAAAAATAGTTTGCAACATTATATGTAATATATTACTATTAAACTACTATACTATACTATAAAAAAATAAAAGGCTTTGAGGGAGGTGACTGCTGAGTCACCCGCCTTTCCTAATAGGCGATAGACGTGATGTGCAGGCTGAGTTGAAAAATTTGATTCTGATGGTGGTAGTCTACGGATGAATTATGAATAATTGCCATATAAGAAAAAATTGACTTCGACGCCACACCGTTTTGCATAAAGACTCAATTATAATAATTAATAGTAAAATAAATTAAAATAAATGTTATAACGTGTTTATCCCAAACGTGTAATAACGATTTCCTGAGTTAAAATCTGTTATGTTACATGACTTTCAATATACCTATATCGTCAAATTTTCATATTTTGTTCACTGTACCTATATCGTAGCCCTAATTAAAAACTGCAAATAAAATGCCCACTTCTGTTCGACGCGTCTCTGTTTGAGCGCGCTCTTTGAAAGTTCTATTAAAAAAAAAAAATAGTAATTTGAACTTTTTTCTCTTTTGAAAACGCGTTTAATTAAATTTCACCAGAATAAACAAAACCCACACACACACACGGTACAAAAAATTCCTCGAAAAAATTTGTTCTTTTGTTACAAACTCGGGTCTTCTATTTATTTCCTCTTATTTATAGTTAACCTTCTGTTTTCCGTTTATTGTATTCCGTTCTTTCATTGTCCCCATGACATTAATCTAAAGGAAGAGGAAGTGTAAAAAATAATAATTATAATAAAAATAGGTAAAAAACCAGAGAATAGCATGTGCGAATATGCGGAGCGCACATGGACAAACAATACGGTTTTCGTTTTAATTAAAATGTGCCATGCTCTATTATTACTAAGAAATAATTTTCACTACACTGCTGATAACCTAACTTGAAAGGGGTCCCCTTTAACCTTTAGTCATCATGTATCATACGTAAGTGTGTGTTTTTTTCTATACAACACTATATATTGTTGATAAAAGTATTCAGAGATAGATATTTATCATGGGAAAAAAATATTTTTTCATGAGGATTACTTTAACAGATTGGAAATAATATGTAAAAACAAAAATATTATTGATAGGTACCTATTATAAATTTTTTTTTTTTTGACATGTTATTTTTTATAAAGCACATATAATGCAAAAACAATTGACTTTAAGTTAACAGTTGAATTGCTTTATTGTGAATAAAATTCTCCAAGCACTTATAATTATAGTCGTCATACAAAAATAAAAATAAAACCTTGTTTTATTTTAAAAAAAGATAATTCATAAATCAAAAATCCATTACAAAGTACAAACCAATACAATCATAATATTATACTAGAAAGTTAATTGAATTCGGATTGTAGAAAATGTACGTTCTTTATGTACTTGAGTAGTTGAGTGTATATTGCGTGTTCTATTTATACATACATGTATACCAATGTACACAAAATGTCAATTCGTTTTCTTAAGAGTGTTCGAAATATTTATTATTTTTGTAATATTTACTGCCGAAAATCAATATCTAATGTAGCTGGTTTTCTGACGTTAAGTATTATTATGGAAAATATAACAGTTTTAATGGCAGACGTTTTTTTTTTACCCATTGCCGATGTAATTATTTATAATATATTATTATGTAGGTACTTTTTCCGTTTGATGAATTTTTATTTTTGTCGTTAACATTTTTATCAAAAAATATTTTAAGTATCATCAAATAAAATAAATATTTTAAATCAATATATAATATATGTATATATTATATATTCTATTTTCATAGTAAAAATAATGCTAAAAGTATGGAGGCGGCGTCAGTGACATTACAAGTGATTAATGGTCATATTATTGTTATTTTCAGAAAATCTGAGGATATAACATTTTTTTTATACATATTTATAATATGTAATGATCATAAAATTCCGAAATCAAATGTAGCATTACGGTAGTAAATGCAAATAAAAATTAATATGTACAATTTGAAAAAAAAAATGATTGGATCGAGAAACTTTTTCCATGCATTCGTTTATTTTTATAAGTATAATGAGTTTCATAAAAAAAGCACTATTCAAATTTTTAATGCAACGGCTCTATTTGTTGAAGTTATTTTTAATTAATTGTTTTATTGTACCTCGTTTTATTCGCGTCTTGGCCATTAGCAGTTACACTATTTCACTCATTATTATACCATTGCATTTTTTTCTTTATTATGTATAAATATAAATGTACGAACAAAGTAGATATTTTTAAATTGTTTTGTAAAAGAAAGATATGAAACGGGTTAAAATATAAGTGCCATAGATTAAAAATGCGTCCGTGCTCGATCGATGATAATTAAACAGAATTAAAAACACTGCCTACAGTATGCCTACATCGTGGTAAATCGACAAGTACGCGAGTTCATCATTCTATAAAAATATAAAAAAATATGCATTAATTATATTATATTACTTATTATATGAATTGTATGCATAGTCTATATTAATGTATGCAACTGGTACTTACATACTTCTGTAGGTACCTAATACAGTAATATATATATATATACTATATAATATCTATATATATATACAGGCATTTAGATTTGTATAATGATTTTCACGACGTGTTATTTTTATCACCGTGATGCGCACATAATGCATGCAAAATGTATGTATTAAATATAATTAAATATTATAATAATAATGTGTACAGAAATAATATTATTAATATTTATACGTTTAAACGTGATGGTTATAATATATTATAGTACATTAATGAGTGAATTATGAGCTAGTTATTAAATGTTGACCTAAAAATATAGAGCATTCGATTAAAAACCGCGCTCGCAAATGCTAATCTTTTGACGGAAAAAATGAGTTTTAATAAAAAATTTAAATGCGTGTTACGGCTGGCGAGACCCCGTTTTATGTCGGTTATTATATACATTATACCGAAACGTTTTCGTTATTATGTGATGATTATGCTAATATATATAATATATGCACGTATACACGAAATTCCTATGTACGGTATATCGAGGGTAGGAAATTGTAAGTATATACTCAGTACCCACCTAATTATTGTAAACCGAGGAACAAAAACACTTGTACACACGAATCGAATTAAAATGCAATTACTTTGCTTTAGTATATTATAATATAGAATAATAATTAATAACGTTTCTGCTACGGAGTCTGTGAAAATATTTTCGATTTTACCTTTTGCATAATATATACAATGTCAACTCACAATTATAGACACATTTATACATATATTACACTGTTATATACGCTTACTGGAGTCATTTATCAAATTGACAAAACCACAATTTTCGTCTTTTTCTTTCTCTCGTTCGGTCCTTTTTTCCAATCACTTCGTTAAATTCGTGATCCATAAAAGCTATATATTATTAGCTGTCGTTATCGTTCGATTTTAACGATTCGAAAACATGACTCTCGTCTGCAGCACCGCTCTTCTGCTAGCCATCACCCCCCCCCCCCCCCCCCACACACACACACCCCTATAATCACACACACGCACTCGCCCTGCCAGAAAAACCGACCGACTTTCGAGGGAAAAAAACTTTGTTTTGGCCTGTTCGACGAAATATAATGAGCCCACGGGCAATCCCAGTGGAAAACTCGTAATGTGTGCGTGTACACAAAAGGCGATATAGTTTGAAAATCGGTTACAATCGGTTAAATAAACATGTTCCTAGGTTCAGTTTTAGAATTGACGTTCTCAATGTTATATGCATGGTAGTGAATAACGAGCGAGTCGACTGCTGGTATATACTTGGAGTAATATTTTTAAGAATTACAGGGAAGAAAAACGAAAATGTCGGTAACCGACAGACGTGAAGACAACATCGTCAGAGTGATACAAATTGTAATGATGCGTATACTCGGCGTTATATAGGCGGATGTCCGCCGTTTGTCGGAAAACTTTCGTTTTCCAAATGGTCTCTGTGATATTGATATTAAAGTGATAACTTAATGGCGACACTATAGAAATAGATACTGCTGCGAGTATACTATATAGCAACCGTTTTCTATATATGTATTATACTATTCAACGTATTTTCTTCTGCCGCTGCAGCAGACACGCGTACGAATTATTTAATTCTCCTATATAACGCGAATTTCAAGATTTTGATGTGAATTATAATCCCAACAGCTGTGTCACTAAAATTATTGTATTTTTAGAAAATATGTGTGTGAGTAAAATGAAAATTTTTAAACAAATTAAAGGAAATAAACAAACGCTGAACAGCACTATTTCACCGTGCAGCACCAGATACAATAGTGTTTATGTGAGCTACGAGTTATAAAAAAGAAAAATTATGCGTTTGCAGTTAGTCTGAAGTTTTAGGAAACGGTTTTTGACATGCATGAATAATACATGCACATATTATAATAATAATATATAAATTTATTTTAAAAATAAGACAGTACTATTCATACTACACGCGGTTATTTATTTGGCTACGTTAGGTAGATCACTAAAATGTTGGTTCACGGATTGGACTATTACCAAAAAATGAAAACTGTATTGCGTTTTAAAAAGAAACACTGTTTCTGAAACACACATTAGGAAAACGAGACACTACAATATTTCATAAACTAATGTGTTTGTATGTCCTTAAAAACGTTTTAAATCTAAATTGTACAGACACACACACACACACACACACACACACACACACACACACACACACGCATAAACAGTATCTGTGCATTATATATAGTGTACGTGTGTGATTTTTGTCGCGAGTTGGAACATAAGAGCAACGTAAACAGAATTCTTCGAAAAAAAAAATAAGGATTCTCAAAGGACTAAGAGGGATGAAACATCTGGTTCGAGACGCAGCAATATATACATGTCATCGTGTCAGTGCGGCGGCGGGGGAGGACATTTCTCAGAATCGCACTTTATTTTTTGGGTTCTTTTGTTTATTTTTTTTTCTTCATTCAATATCGTATACGAAATTCGTATTCGAATGATAATTTTATTATAACAATAATCGACGGACTTAAGATATAGTTATATGGAGCGATTTAAATATTTTATCTGTTCGTTTTACTGTAATATTATATAGACTATTTATTATATATATATGGCATTCAGTGAGATGCTGTGCTGGTGTACCTTTATAAGACCATTATATTTATATAGGTAGGTACGAGTCCAAAACCTTGTAAATATAGGTAACCCAAAGTCTTGTTAATCGAATACGCCCCAATGAGTCAGCTGTTCGTCGGCTTTATATACCGCGGAGGATAACATTAAAAACCGGATTTCCTCGCCTTTCTTTGAGGGTAAACACATTATTTCGAGTTGGGGTGGAGAAAATATAAATCGTAATTCTTGAGGTTGTTTTTTTAAAGGGTCTCTCTTATTATTTTTGTTTGGTATTTTAAAAATTACCTTTTCTTTTCTTCTCAAAAGTAATTTCCGACTTGTTTTTGGCTGGTTAAAATATTCAAGTAAATTACCAATGCAGGACAATTACAAAGATGTTGGTCATTGGATAACATTGTTACTGTTTCCAGTAAAAATATCTTTCGTATTACTGAAATTTGTTGTTTTTACGAATCAGATTGGAAATTATAAACAATGTTTATACAGATAACCATATTTTTAAATCACAAGAATCGAAATAAATCCTCATGAGTAAAGTATTTGTGTACTCGATGTAATAACAAGATATATATTATTAATATAACGATATACATCTTGTTTGTGGAATTAAAACAATCTTTTATTAGATGTATTTATTTATCATTAAAATATATCTACAAGGACAACATTAACATTGATTGAATAAAATAGCTAAATAGTCGGTATTAAATTGCATCATTATTGAAAAATAAATAAATAAAATAAATAGGTTGCAAAACAAGCTATGAGTCTGCGCAATGTAATTATTCATGACCAATATCATGAATTCATAAATTAGGGATAGGTTTTAAGAATTAAAACTTTAATTTTGGTTAGTAATTTAGTATACTAAATACTAATATAATATTTAGGTACACTATATGTACAGATACTGCAAACTTATGATAAACTACTGATTATACTAAAACTATAATAAAAGAAATTATACATAATATATTGTTTTATATTAATAATAATATTATATAAAAATAAAATATAAATTATATTATATAAAAAAAAGCCGATTTGAAAATGTTTGGGTATTTTCTTGATTTCGTACCAATAATTGCAGTCATTGAAAAATTCTACATACCTATGCATTATATTGTATTTAATACCTTTGTAAATATAGGCAGGTATTGAAAAAAATTTACTATTCAAAATAATATGTAGGTATACAACCACGATATTAGTATATGATCACGTCATGTTAGGTTTCTTGTTCAGCAATAAAAGAGAGAAAAATCTTTTAACGAGTAGACAATTTTTAAAGATATTATTTATTTGTTAAAAAAAATGTCTGAACCGAACGTGACGTTTAATGTACAGGGTATATAGCTAATCCAAATAGAGTGTCACAAATGCTTTTAAATTTCACGTCGTAATGTTGTCGAGCTTAAATACGAACTAGCAGACCGTGTTTACAGAACTCGTTTCCGGCTCAGTCGGGTCGGATTAATATTGGGCACGCAAATTCTGCAGACAATTTGTGTACCTTTTACCTGAATATCCGATTACCGCCGCACAGTGAACAGAAATATAATTCAAAAGACGGTCATTGTCGTGGCGCCATACTGTTTTATTGAAATCTCGAATGGTTACAGACGTACAAAAGGATCCCCATTGCTATACAATATAAAATGAAAGAATTCAATTTGCTGATAACAATCAAGTGAACCGATTTTTCAGCAAAACCAACCGAAATACATATAAATCATTACTTTTCCCCTTATTCCGACCATAAGAAAATTAGCGATTGCGTTTATTTCATTAAGATAATGTCACTTTATAACTGCGCGTATTAAATTTAAATTACGTTATATTATTTGATGCACAAATCGTATTGTTTTTGTCCACATTATATATATAATATTATACATATACATGTGCGTGTTGACCTAATATAATACAATATAACGAGCCTGGGAAAACACTAACCAAAAAGGTTTTGTTCAAATATTTGTACTAAAAACTTGATACTATCGAACTAGTCTATTTTAACAATGATAATACAAAAAAAAAGGAAACCATTTAAAAATCAAACAGCAATCGTATTTGTCTCTGTGTCACATAATTTTAAAACATAATATTAGTATACTCGATAACGAGTAAAATTGTCGACACACGCGTCGTCAACATCATAACAATATTATACTGCAGCAGCGGTGTTATCAATATTTACGCACTCGTTACAACTCACAAACGAGACGCAATAGTATAATATATAGTGACTATTAGCTTCATATAGAGTTGTAATAATAAAATACGCGGAAATAGTATATATGTAGTAAGTATCTATAAAATACAATACTATGCTTGCACATTTTATGCGTGCGTAATATTATTATGCGTTTCGTAGGTATTACGCATAACCGAAGTATAATATTTTGTATTCGATTATTTCGATTTACTCAGCGTGTCGCTCGTGGTCAAAATACGATGTCGTATAACGAAACAGAGCCTGCAAGGTCGTCGTCGTAAATCGTGGCCGCGCTCAAAGCGTCAGAGATCGTGATGATTTTTTTGCTTTTCGGAAAATGATTTCTTAATCGAGAACGAAATATGATCAAACGGACGAGAAAAAAATCAATAATAATAATAATAATAATAAATAACCGTTTTCGGCACGTATAGTCGCGGATTGCCGGCTAGGCGAGACGGCGGCGGCGCGCGGTAAGACTATAGACTTTATTGCCATAATAATATTATAGAATAATAGTTTACTGTATTGTAATATTCTAAACATTATATTTTTATTACGCTCGCGAGGACTGAGAGAGTCCCTCGCTGTCGTCGTCGTCGTCGTCGTCGTCACCGTCGAATCTAGCGCATTCATCAATCACGTGCAGATGTTACGTCCGATTTAATTACGCCGCCGCCGCCGCCGCGGCCGATGTGTATAGCCGCCCGGGAAAATTATCTCGTTCGCATGCATCGGCACGAGACGTTTATAAAAACATTATTTCCCATTATAAAGTCATTTGAACACGAGCTCGCGCGCACACACACACACGCGCGCGCGCGCGCTCGTGCTTAGGCGACTTTCCGAGCATTAATAATTAAACGTCGTTAATATCGAATTTACTTATATTTTAATATTAATAATATGTGCGTAAATATTATACGCGTATACGTCGACGACCCGTGACGTCGTCGTCTTAGCTCAACGTATCGGAACGAACTTTCGGACGATCTATATCGTCGTCGCCGTCGTCTATAGATCGGTTTAACGGCCGTAATAATAATAATAATAATATTATATAATATACAAATTATTATAAGGTCAAAGGCTATAAGCCCTGCTGTAAATGTAACGCGACCTGCCGCATGCGGGTTCGACAACGTCAATACGTTTTTGTTTCGTCAATGTTATTATAATATACATATTTAAATATTATGTAAAATTACATGTGCCAATAGTCGATAAGACGTATCTACTATGTATACATAAGGTGTGGCGTGTATAATGACAACGCGGCGATCAATGTGTGTCGGTTAAACAACCGTTAATGTTCATAACGCGAATTATATGATGTATATTATAGTGTATATTATAATATGCAATATTATGCATATCAAAGGCACCTGGAAGTACCCAGAGTACAAACAAATACTGGGGCGACTCACTCGTGTTACAAATTTACTTATAATAATTGGTTATCTATATTATAATATGTTACTGCAAATAAGGTCGAATAGTGGAATGTCAAAATGATAAACTCGGGGTGCCGGTCCCGGACACGGATTTTATAATATTATATAATAATAATATAATATAAGACAGGTACTGTATACTAACTCGAAACAAATAATATGTATATAATCCATGAGTGTAAAAGTATTCGTTGAGTTATATGTTACACATTTTATTCGAGTAAATTTAAATGTGCTATAACAATAAGAAAAAAATTAGAACAAAACATGTGCGTTTTCTCGCGGTAAATACGATTGAACATCGGACGTCAAAATTACTGTCGGATACGGTTTTGAGAAGAAATCAGGGAAAATCGATCGTGGTTCTTTAATATAATATACGACGGGTGCACGTGATAGATTAAATCTAAACTACTCCGATATTTAGTGGTAAACTAATGGGACATCGGCCTATATATAATGCGATTTATACTTAAAATATATCACGCGAAATCGATATATCGAACTGTGCCTGCACATCTGCTGTTAGGCGTTTAGATCAATATAGGTATATAGAGATTTTACTCATTAATGTTCTATAATACATATTATGTTCGGCCAGCTGGTTCGCCTTCAATACACCAAAATATTATATATTTGTATTGCATATAATATAAACCTACTCTGTCCGCTTTCCGACGATCAAACGTGCATGAATCGTAATTCATAACTCTTTAATATTTTTGGATATGCTACATAATTGCACTTTAAAAAAAAATGAATAATTAGATAAAGAGTGCGTTCTCGTTTATTTTGTATCCCACGCGTCAAACTTTTTTGTGTGTTTTTAACGCTTGTCCAGCTATGAATTAATAATTAAAACTCCGGTCTGAATTTTAGTAGCTTCTTTCGGTTCTTTAAATATGTTTATGGAAAACGAGGAAAACCTTAGAAAACTAAAGTTAAGTGTTCTATTCAAACTCTTGACGAGCATTATAAAACTTGAAGCTAATATATTATTCATTCGTACAAATAGTTTTCTCTCGCTGTATACGCATCGTACGGAAAGAGCGGTGTGGCTAGTGAACCGGGTCGACGTGAATATTATAATATTATATACGCACCACCCACGTGCAGGCCCATATTTAATGAATGATTGAGGGAAAGGGAGGCATTTGCCCAAGGGTGGCTCTTTTTATCTCTTATTTTTCTTTTTCATAATATAGGGTACTGCAGGCTTCTTTAATCATTTTATTATAGGATGTATCTATATAGTTATCTATATAGCTGTATATTATAAGTACATTATTTATTACCACGAAATAATATTTTTTGATTTTTAATAACACATATAATATTATTATAGCATACTAGGAATTATATTTTTAATATGCGTATAATCTAGAAAACATTAAATTGGTGGAGAAATCTTAAACATGACTTTGCTCACGCGTACTACAGTTTGAAATGAACAATAGTCATGTTTTGTCAAATAATTGTTCGATTAAAATATTCTCGTTCGATTGTCCGCTACCCAAACCGACGGAGACTGCGGGGCTGGCGTTCGAAAATAAATTGCAGTTTGTGCGTTGCATGTCCGACATCCCGGAGACACAGAATATTTTTTTCACCCACAAACGTTTAGTACCCTCGATTCGTAGATGTTTGACGTTTACTGCATCCATTTACTCTTACCCGTCTGGGTAAAAGTTCATTAGACAAGAATAACATTCCCGGGGGACTTTTTTGCTCGGCGGCGGCGGGAAGAGGATATAATAATATATATTATACGCGTGTTGTATATACAATATACATGTATTCCTATCCCCTGACTGCGCCCGCGCGAGACGGAGGACCGAGTACACTGGCTATTCGCCCGATTGCATTAGCACTCTTCTATAACTTTTTTCTTTTCTTTTTTGTTCCCGTTCTTTGGACGACCACCAAAACGGCTTAATAGCTGGGATATTGCACGCGCTTTTGCGTCAATCAATCAACGCCCGCCGCCCGACCGACTCGCGCGCAACAACAATCTGGTGAAAATCCGCTGTAACGCGCGATCGCTCGCCAAAGGGGTCGAGGGACAGTCGTGCAGTGAGAGTTCAATATAAATAATAAGGAGAAGCCAACATTTCTGACGTCACGGGCCCCGCGGTACCACCGTTAAAAACTTACCGCGGGTGGCGAAAAAGGTCATAGTGGCATAATTTTCACGCTACTCGACCGCAGTTGGAGATGCGTAGTTGGTTTTATTTCGCTTATATATCAATCAATGGACCAAATATGATGTGTATATTACGTCGCGAATCGTATCGCATAACAATAATGCGTACATATAATATAGTCGGCGATTTGCGATGAGCCAATAGAAACGACGGCGCTGCAGGAGACCGATAAAATCAGTTTAGATCGACAGTCATTATTAGTGCGTTACGTTATACAAAAAAAAGCAGGACAGGATATAGAGTCCAGTGGTCGTTGGCCACTCGTCTCGCCTCGCTCAACCTGACACAGGATAGCGGTCTGTCATAATATTCAATTTGAGAGCTATTATATGATTAACTAGCTGAATCACCCGGCGTTGCCCGGAAAAACTCCTTTTGGGTGTAATTCATTCTGCATAGGTATGGAAGCAAAATTATATTATATTTTAATTTTTAGCCATCCCACGTGGAGTTGCCCTGAGTTTCGCTTATGGCAATGCGAACAGTATATTATCAGGTAGGCAATCTAGATTGCGGTAGATTGCGGACACATTGAGGGGGGAGATAAAATATAGGTAGCCTATATTAGTACAGCTTAATAGTTAAATACAATTTGTATAAGTGTTCCTAAAATAGTATTGAAGTCATAGTTGATCATCCCGGATTTTTAGGAGTATTTCATATTTATGTACTAATATACTTTGGGGGGTTATTTAATTTATTTTTATGGACAAACCGGCGTAATTGTACCTAGATTTGTGAAATAATTCGCATATTATATAACTTGCAATCAAAGGCAACACTTAATAAACAAAAAAAAGTTTCGATTTCCACCGTGAATCTTAAGATCACTGTTTTGCCACCTCTTTAAAAATCGAATATCAGAAACACTTCTTTCTTATTGCGTATCTAGATCAATAGAATTTGTATGTGTATTGGTTTATGTTATCGGTGTGCATTTTATCGTTCATTATAATAAAATAGGAGTATTGGTGTACGCGCGATGCACGAGATTATTTTTATCGATAAACTTCTCGGAACAATAATTGTTATTCTTATCTACACGACAACGACGAACAAAATGGATAGGTTGCAGGTAGCTGGAAACCCGCAGGCCGCCGTGCCGCACAATACGTATATTGGCAGTGAATAATTATAATTGTTAATTACTCCACTAAAACGCAACATTTTTGAAAATCCTTTCTTAATGCACGGTGAAAATATGAGAAGAACCTCTATTCCAAATTTCAAGTCTGTACGTTGAGTAGTTTTTGAGATACAGCGATCAGTGAGTGAGTGGTATTTGGATTTTATAAGTATAGATAAACGCATTCAAAAAATTATTCTTAACTGAGGTCTCTATTATTATTAAGTTATAACAGCCCTCATTGATATAATTTCTTCGGAACTGTTCGACAGTTGTCGGTATAGTGAAGTATTTACGTGGGGAAGGGGTGGTCCAGAAGTACTGGAACTCCCCAAAAAAGGATAACTAAATAAAGTGAAATTTTAATTCGTTATTATATTATAATAATATATAATGTAGACGCACAATGTTCTGCAGTTTCTAAAAATCAGAAAATGTGGTATCAAAAGGACTTTAAAAAGAAATTGCGAAACTCGTTGGATCAAAACCTATAAAATGTTAGAACTAAAAAAATTTTTAGACCCTCCCAAAAAAAGTTGAAAATACGCCACTGCGGTCATCGGTAGTTTTTCCCTATACGGTCATCCTATATCGAGAAATAGACAAATGACCTGTTTGAAATTTCAAAGTGCTTCCAAACTCGGATTCCGGATATTTTTATGGTTTTGCTTTGTATATAAAAGTTTGAATAAAAGGAAAAACCGGGGAGTCACTCTGCTTTATAGTAGGTGTCGAGTATTGCTTGTCATTGCGTAGGAAACTGTAATGGATGTATTCAATTTGCATTCAGTGATAAATCATATTAAATATAAAAAACGATTCTGATCAGATACGCTACTTATATTTTCAAGGAAGTTATATTAGGTATAAATGTATTATATTTATATATTGCTATAGGACATTATTATTTGTTTATTTTAGTGAAACAGTATAGGTTGAACAAATTTTAACAATTCACATAATATGTGAATAGTTATTGCAGTTATATAATATATTATATCATATAACTGCAATAACTATAATGTTGTTACCTAGCTGTAATTAACATAATATTATATATATAAGTCAATACCGACGTACAGTGTATTAAGGGGGGAATAGTGTCGGTCCGTCATGGTATAAATAGCTTAAAATAAAATATCTAAATATTTTGAAGATTTCATTGTTTGTAGAAAATAATAATTTACGCAGTGGTGAAAAGATACAAGTTCCATAAGTAATATTATTTAAATTACAACAAAATAACTAAAATTGTTATTTTTCATTCAATTATCAAATTTTGTAAAAACTTAAAATGCCTATAAAATAAATTGTGTATACGGTTTTTTAATAATTTTAGGTTGTTGTGAGAAATACTTATGTGCAACTCTGTAATACATTTTCAACTCTCAGATATGAAAATTAAAATTTTATAAATTTTTTACTTCCGTCAAAATTCTCACTTCAAACGCTCATTAAAAAGTAATGTGGCTTCAATAACTTTCAATAACTTTTTTAAAGTCATGTAATAAAACAACTGGTCTTTATAATAAATTCAAGCTTTTGAACGAGCATAACATTTTTTATAGACGTTTCTCGGGAAAAACTAAAAAAATCAGTAAAAATATTTTGAAAAATTATACCATGTCTAGAAAATGCCAATATAAGTATTTTATGATAATTTCAAGTAGTTACGGTATGCTTCGCGTTATTTGAATTACAACAAAAAACCAAATCGATTTTGTCAAAACCCGGTGTTGCGTTAATAGTCCAGTTTCCTGTAATTTTTTCAGAAATAAAATACATTTATTGCTCTGCTCAATTCGCCCGGAATCTAAAATTAAAAAATATTTCACGATTAAATACCTTTCATATACGACTCGTAAACCTCAACTATATTGAAGAATATTCGTCGAATGCACTATAAATTATAATAATATATTAGTGTAATCCAGGTGCGGGGCCTGTTTAAAACTCAGCGGTCCTCGTCACAATACACAATATTGTGTTATTTTTAAACGTCGCATGTTTGAGTTATGAATAATAATTATTTGTTTTATCGCACGACCAATATAATAATAATAATAATATTATGACAAATGAAACATCGTAACGAGCTCGGTAAATATAATATTGTTTACGCGAGACGCGTCCTTGGATTAAATAATAATTATTTTAACAATAGGATTTCGATTAACGCAGTTACACATTATTCGTTGTATGATAAGACAATAATATGAGTATTGTCTAAATTTTTAAAAAATGTCATTTATGTATATTGTGTGTGTGTGTGTGTGTGTGTGTGTGTGTGCATTGTGTATATTATTTTAATTAAAACATGAGACCAGATAGCAATATGGTTCCAACGCAAATACACTAGGCTACTATATATTATACTTGTTCATAACGCGTGTTTACACTCTATCATAGACGCGATAGTCGGTGAATGCTAATTATTGTGACCTATAAATGGCAGCGATATTACGAGAACGAGATAATAATATTACACGTAATATGCGATGTATGAAGCATTTATTATTATTATTGGAACAGACGTAAATTACTATTTTTTTTTCCTTCGCCGCCTAATGTACCCATAGTAATATCCAGGCGATAACGTCATACAACGCAACGTTTGAAATACTACCAAATATTTTAATAATTATTGCAATGTAAACCATTTTGTACATATTAAACTTAACGGCAGCCCGCGCGTTACATCGCATATTACAGTGCTGGCCCCAACTTTGATAGACCTGCGATCGACCTCCAAGTTTTTCTAGGTTGTCGCGATCAAAAAAAAAGTTGTCAATAAACAAAAAATATATTATATGTACCTACTACAGGCGTGTTACACTTATTTTATTACTTTTTATTTACAATATAAATTCACAGTTTTACACTACACACGTTGTAATATATTTGATTACAAATTATTATTTTTAACTTATTACTACACAAATTTACAAAAAAAAAAATATTTCATTTGTTTTCTGAAAAAAGTTCAAAAATTTAAGAAAATGCGAAAGGGTGTCGCGATCGACCGGTTGGCCTCCCCTGGGCCATATCATACTGTTTTGGAACCTTGCGGCCTGTTGTACACGCCAACGTTCGGTATACCATGAGAATATTTGTGTACGATAAAAAAAAATACTTCGAGAGCTCGTAAGTCTTGTCGGGTCGGATATAGTATCGGGCCGCGACGTGCCCGTCCAACTGCCGCATAATTTAAACATGATATGTAACGCACGCGCGCAGAACAATAATAATAAAAATTAAAAATGCACAATTTGTGCGGTCGGGCCGGACGTCACGTAAAAATTCGTCCCCGGAACGAAAAAATACACACGATATCCGATATTCATATTATATTGCCGACAGTATATAAAATAAAATATGTATAGATTGGTCAGAGTGGTGTGTGTGTGTGTGTGTGTGTGGGTATAATAGTTGTATGCACGTACCTATACCTATCCCATAGTAATTTTCCACGGTATATAACGATTATTTATTTAGTATTTAATTTCGTTTAGGGTTTAATTTTAAAGCCCGCATAAAACACACAGCCGCCGCCGTTATACCGACGGCGAAATTACTAAAACCGCACGCCGACGACGTCTTACGACGGATAAATTTATATAGGTTCACACCCTTTTTTTTCTCTTTTTTTTTGTCCTCTCCGGCTCTCTTGCGACGCGCACCGTTAAAGTTTAATATGGTACGCGTTTGGCCGGCAGGTCGGGGACCGCTTTAAGCCTTTTCCAAACCGAAATTTCGTCGGAAACACTATAAAACCGTAAACCTGTCCATTACGCGGAGAGCTTGTGCTTTATTATTAGTAATCGCAGTATTACAAGTATATTATATCCTAGGGTTAGCAGCGCCAACGGTACAGGAGAACAAAATTGTGCGCTGCAGTAGCAACAATACAGTAGCGAGACGGTATGTGGTATGTGGTCTAATATGCATAATAGTGGTAGCAGGTATATAACTATACGTTTAGCCGCGGTCGGCCGCGATGGTCGTACAGGTTCGAAATAGTCGTCAAAACACGACGTGTGAAAATCTGTTTTATATTTTTCACGAAACCACCGTCGTCTTCGCTCGTATAATTTAAAATTTAAAATATAAAATTCAAATCTCTTTCGCGTGGGCGTTTGCAGCGGGACCGTTTGTTTAGTACATCAGCTATAGCACCGTTTGCTGCAGCGCCTAGCTGCTAATGCGCACGTGAACTCATTTTTATTGTAATGACAATATTATCGTGTTATTAGGATAATATATTGATGTGCATTATATTATTATATAATATTTATTATTATTCGAGTCACTATATATCATGTCGTATAACTATAATGCACATGTACAGGTTCAAAAAAATACTCGAGTAGGTTCAATTCGATAAGATTAACTTTCGAGGGTCTCTGTATATTTTAGTAATAATATATTAGAACACCATACGAGTGCATGCCGACAATATTATTGTTCGTAAAACAGCCTGTAAAATACTATTATGTACCTATTAGTATATGTTTATAAAAGTACTCCTCTATTAATAATTATAAAGTAAAATAATTAGTAAACGAGGGGTAACGAGGCGTTGATTTTTCAGGAATTACCGATCTGCCAAAGTGTCCAAACATGCAAACAACTTAAATGGAAAAAACCACTGACCTTTTAATTACTGAATTTAATTTCCTATATGTTATGAATAAAATGAACAAAAGATATTGCTTCCTCGGACAAGTGGATAGGCCATCATCATTCTTACGTAAAATGAAAATAAAATACTGTGTTTTAATAAAAAGTATAAGCGTATTTTAAACTATAGTAACACGTAAATACAATACATACCATGTATAATATATTATGATAAATTATAATGAAAACCGAATATTAAATTAGGTAACTAGTATTTAAAATCCAATAATTTCAATGAAGCACTTCCACAAGATTATAATTTATTGTACGATCACCAATTCACCTGTATGGCGGTTGATCATTCAATATTTCTTAATTTATATACATACACCTACCTAATATTGACTTCATAAAGTATTCAACTACACGTTGTTTACTTTAAAAATCATAGAGTTTTTATTTTTAATGTACAGACTTAGGTGATGTCAATCAGAAATTGTTAAAAAATTCAAAATTGGTATAGAGTTATAGGTACTATCATTATATTCGTTGTATATCATGTCGATTCTGTGGACTACACACAACAACAAGACATTTTAAGAATTAGTCAACGTGTTTTGTTATCAACGCTAAATATAAATTTATACTGTTTATATTAATCTAACAAATACTAATAGAATATAATTATATTTTTATTCATCAAATTATGTTAATTGTTTTATTTATTAATACGCTATGCCCGCTATGGTAATGAATATTGTTATTATGCTAATATCGGTGTAGGTATACAGGGTGTAACAGGTCTATTTGACTAATGCAATAACTTTTACAGCAGTAACAGTGATTAGCAAGAAATAATCATACATTTTAACACACTTTGAAAATTGTTTAAAAATTAACGACTTAATCAAATTAAAAGTTTTAAACGCCAAAATGATTTTTAAATACTTATTTATGAAATAGCTATCTTGGATTATTAGAAAAATATTAAATACAAAATTTAAATTATTTATTTTTGTTGTAAAAAAATAAAATAAAATATAAGATATACAAACTATGGCGCAGAGCTCTACAAATCATTACAAAAAAAAAAAACTTAAAAATATTGAATAGAAAAAAAGTTATTGCATTAGTCAAATAGACCTGTTACACCCTGTATAGTTAGTGTCTACAGGTACTATACAATTATGCTTGAGTTCAGTAATAGATAATAACAATACAATTTATTATTTTAAGTTATTAAGGTGTTGTAGGTATATTAATAGGTATCTAAAATACAAATATATAAATGTATATAAAATAAAAAAATTAAATATATATATGTGTTATATATTAATTAATATTGTACTATATTCGCTCATTAATTTTAGATACTGAGCGGAACGATGAATGTAGATATTAAATTTAGAATATTATGATGTGTTTTTTTTTTGTATTTCATCACTTTTTGGGATAGTAAAAATGAATCAACATTAAACTTTGAAGATAGTCTTCGATAAAAAATCGGATCTAGTCGGTAAGGTCAGGTTAATATTTCGCTACGAAATAATTTACAAATTTTTGTGATTTTGAGGAATTTTGCCAAAATTTGAACTTTAAATGGTTAAAAAAAAAACGTGACTTCGTATCTTTAATATTTTTGAACCGCTTTTATAACAACTTATGAGGAACCTTACATAAGATTTTTACACTGTTTGACACACGTTTTTTCTCATTAATTATCGATATATTTAATTTAAAAAAAAAATGAAAAAAATGAAATATTAAAAATTTTTATAAATTTCTCAAAAAAGTCAAAATAATTTTTAAATCATGAATAGAAAAAGTTAAATCTCTAAGTATCTACGGTTATTTGTTTTTGAACTACAACAAAATAAGAAATATCATTCCATGATAAACCGTTATAGTTTAAGTCAAACGTTCATAAAAAATTAATTTAACTTTCCAGCAAACTTTTTTTTGTAAAAGGTAGAATTACATTATAAATAACCTTGTGTTAAATTTTCAAATCTTGGATACAAAAAGAAAATTGTTTTTAGAAAATAATTTTAAATTTTGACTTCATAAAAGTACCTACCATTACCATTTACCACTAGAAAAAAAATTGATGTTAATAATCAAAACATTATTTCTACTACTTATCACAGGGGTCGCCAACCAGTCGATCTTTTTAGGAATATAGGTCGATCGTTATAAAAATTAATTTTACCATTATCGGTCGATCGCGTAATAAATAATCGGAAAATGTGGATTGCTATATTGTACTCTATGAATTTACCATTGTCGGTCAATCGTAATAGTCATTTATTCTTTAGAGCTTATAGACCTTTTTTTTTTTTGCTCATAAAACAAATTTTTACCTAAATTCTCCTGGATGTCGATCACCTGGGATTAAAAATTTCAAATGTAGCTCACTTGTTTGAAAAGGTTGGCGACCCCTGACTTATCATGTACACAGACACAAGATAAAAAAAAAGCATTTTAAAATTAATTCATTCATCGCTCCGCTCAAAATTCAAAATTTATAAAAAAAAAACAGGCATTTTTACGCAAAACCAGTTTAAAAAAAAATCGATATTGTTTTTTTTGGTGCAACTTAAAGAAGTTGAGGGTTATTCCACAAATATTTGTTATGGTGTCTATGAGGTTAAAGGTTTTATGAAATGGGATATTCACGTGTAATATAACGATTTCTCGTCAAACGATTTTCTATTATTGTGTTGTAATTCAAAAACGAATAACCGCCGTAAATAATTTAAATTTTCATCAAACGAAAAATATAAAACATATAATTCTTTACATGGTTTAATTTTAAACATATTTTTACTTTTTTCATGCTATTTATTGGTATTTGAGATTTGAGATTTTTTTTAGGTATTTTTCTACAAGTATCGATGAAAACATTTCACAAATTGCATAAATTGCATAAAAATCAGTATTTAATATATGTATACATATATTTAAAGGTGTGATATGTTAGTCACTAAAAAAAACTTGACTGGTATTCCGCTAAATATCTGACTATGAAATAACATATTTAATTGTAACTTTACTTATATAACAATTTCAGTATTGACTACCTACGAATGACGAATAGGTATTATATTATTTGTGTGACGTGTGTATATATATTTAGTACATGTAATTAATTAAAAACATTATTCCACTGAAATTGGGTTCATATAAACGTATAATTTTCATTTAAATACCTAGTATAGGTAAAAGATATTTTTTTTGATATGACCTTCTCGGATTCAAAAATAAATGAATTTATGCAACACAATTTATCTCAATCAATGATCAGTGCCGTTTTTTTTTTTTTAACGATTTCCTGTTATTGATATCTATATAGGTATACAAAACATCAAATATCGTTAATCGAACGAAATAAATTACTTATCAATAATGTAAATAAATAATTAATTATTTGTAAAAAATATGTTTGCAATGTTGTTTACCAGCTGCGTCTCATAAGTTTTTTTATAATATACATATCAAATAAAGTGATATTATAGGTATATACGTATGCATTATATTGTTTATGTAAAGCTATATCTAATTTTTGAGATTCCGCTTCAAGTTCATAGTATAATTAATAATATATATTCGTATACCTAACTAATTTTTCCCTGCGAATAATTTCGGTGTAGAATAGGATGCATCGATTTGTAGGAGTGCGGCAACTATTATATAATAACGATGGTAAATAATCAAAATTCACAACGAAATATAATCAACCATTATTGTAACGTTCAACATGTCGGTCGCTATAAAAAAAATCGGTGTAACATTAATAAACGATGTATTATAAACAATATCATAGTGACTATTATACTGAGTTAATTTCACAATACATATACACTTTCAAAGGACTGTTTATATATTATTCGTACGACAAGGCGTACAAGGAGCTACGACGTCCGGTGATATTGATTTTTTTTTTTGTTGTGATACTGTGATATAAATTTGGATCGATTAAAACGATAAATAATACGTATTATAATACCTACTACCTATTACAGGTACTATATGCAGACGGGGCTTAATATGATATTGTACTAAGCACAACCTCTCCGCGCACGAACATAATATAATGTAGACGTATAACATAATAATAATAATAATAATAATAATATTACGTAGACGCGGTATACGTCGTTTGCGCGACGACAGCGAATACGTTTACAGCTGTTGTGTTTTATAATATATAGTATATTGGTAATAGGTACGTCGCGTAGTCGTATACAGGGTGTCCCAGGTCTATTTGACTAATGCAATAACTTTTTTTCCATTCAATATTTTTAAGTTTTTTTTTTTTTTGTAATGATTTGTAGAGCTCTGAGCTATAATTTGTACCTATATCTTATATTTTATTTTATTTTTTTACAACAAAAATGAATAATTTAAATTTTGTATTTAATATTTTTCTAATAATCCAAGATAGCTATTTCATAAATAAATAAGTGTTTAAAAACCATTTTGGCGTTTAAAACTTTTAATTCGGTTTAGTCGTTAATTTTTAAACAATTTTCAAAGTGTGTTAAAATTCAAAATTTATTCTTGCTATAATCACTGTCACTGCTGTAAAAGTTATTGCATTAGTGTCAAATAGACCTGGGACACCCTGTATAATCTGACTTGACCCGATCGTATGGTCGTCTGCGCTCGGCGTATAGCCTGCAGTCGAGACGCCGCCGCCGCCGCGGGGTTAAGGGTGTGTGTGTGTGCGCGTGCGTGTGTGAGTATGTGTGTGCGCGGGTGTGTGTGTGTAGGGGGGGGGACGTGGTCACGACAGGTCTCCTATTATAACCCCTTTCCTCGACGACGACGATTGTTGCGCTTACCTATATTATTATTTATTATACACATATATAAGTACGCGACGCACTCACTCAATGTCGGCCGTCGACCGTGACCGCTCGGAGACAGATCGTGGAAAAAAGACGAGAGTCTTAGCCGCTATCCACGAAGACGACGACCGGTCGATCGGCGGTGTTTCGGTGGGGGGTTTAGTATATTGCCGTATATATTATAATAATGTATATTATGATATTATTATTATTATAATATAAAAAAACGCGATATAATTTCTGAAAAAAAATCTTCATGCCGTTTGCTCTGTGCTACGTCACACTCGCGGCTAAAGTTTAATTATTTTTGAGACGGAAAAAAGAGCGAGGGGATGTGACTAGTCGGCCGGTCGCTGGCTTTTGCTCGAGGAGGTCTATTTCGAAAGAGTGAGCAACACGTATATAGCCATGTCGTAACTCGGTTGACTATATACCTAAGTCTTCAACGTGGTATTATTTAATATCAAATTAATTTCAAGTCTACACGAGTCGAGTCTGTTACATATATACATATAATAGACAAATCTGTTGAAAACCCGATGACGGTTTTATAGAGTTTCGCATTTTCAAAATATTATATATTTTTGTCAAACACGAATTTTCTACGGTGAGACAAATTGACGGCCTGAAATTCAAACTCTGCACGTTTGTACATCACAACTCATAATATTATACAAGGGATTGTGATATGTTAGCACAGTTATACTTTTCCTATGTATATCGAGTGCGATTTCGGACCCCTCTTCACCCCGACATTGCGCACCGAGATTTTCAATACCGACGCAGCGTTCCCGTTCCCTATGTATATAATATATTTACTATATAATATATTATAAACGCAATGGGGTTGTATTATATATATGTACCATATTATATAATATATATGATTCGTCCCTTACCATTCTTTGAGTCACGCGTCTATACGATAATGGTGCTCTGGATAAATTGAATACTCGTCGCTGACGCTGCTCGCAGGGCCTAGATTTTATCTGATTATTATAATATATAAACTGCTCTCTCCACTGCAGCAGTGCATATGCGCTTTGTATTGCATACATCATATTGTTATTATTATTATTATGGTTCAGTCCTCATTATGTGTTCGACTACGACTGCAGTAACACAGAAGCACACGCACGTGACTCGAAAAAACGGTACCTATCTGTGTAGATTTAAATAATACATCATAGGTATATCATCCATCAGGTATATAAGCAGTACGGCGTTATTACAATATTATCATTTTATCGTATCACTGTGCGCGTCAAGTCGATATTGTTTGTCGACGTATAGTCGCATTGTGGGAGACGACCGGACGAGTGAAATAGTGTAAGGGGCTGATCGTTACGCGGCCTGGGCCGTGCGGAGAGAAGATAGTTGTGGCGGCGGCGTAACTACACGAACCGGTGGACCTTGAACGGCGGCGGCGGCGGCGGCGGCGGCTAAGCGTCGGGCCACCCGCGCGGGGGAATTATGTCATCACGACGTTTTTTTTTTTTTTTAACGAAAACTAGACAGTATATACCACGGTAACAGGTAATTCGGCGTCCGTCTCGTACTTTTATACGTCATATACATATACCTACTAAAATATAATATTTTCGTTATAGCCGCGATTTGTATATTCGTTGCGGATTTCCGGTCACCGCGTTCCGGTGAGGTATACCACCTACTATAACTACCGTATGTATACGATCCGACCCAAACCACGGTTGCCGCGAACGAGTAGCGTACACGCTCATAGCGTATATTATAGCGGTGGCTGGTGATTTGTCGGGTAACCCACTCGTCGGTCGTACACGATGACGTATTATTATTATTAAAGAGCATACAAATACAAAATATTGGTCGACGTGCGTGTATTCCGATCGAAAATGCGCATAATCTTACAGGTGTCTTAAATTATAAACACGTGTTCACTGTACATAAGCCGCTTTCAGTGGGTCCGTGCAGCATCGCGGTATTTACCGCCTTTCCACGGCGGCGCGACCAGGTCACTTACTGTGCATGCCCTTTTTGGACTGCCGCGTGACCATTTCAGTGCATGTCGATGGAAATGGGTTTGACGTGTTCCCGCGCTGTGCGTAGGTTTGGCGTATTGATTAAACGTAAATAATTGTCAACTATGCGTGCAATACACTGCCGTTTATGTGTAGTGCGCTGTGTATATATTTATAATTTATACTTGTATAATAACCATACTATAGTCTGTAATGGCATAGGTAGATGGATTTCCCGAATTTCCCGAATTTCCAGAATTTCAGCTAGAAACACGATAATGCAATATTATACAACGTTAATAAGTGGTTTTGAAATTTTATTTTGTTTTTTAATGCTAGCCTTGGTTCACGTTTAAATTCTACCAGTTTTAGGCAATTTTGTAGATCGCTTAGGTAAAGCTTTAAATAATCTATTATTACAATGAGGATAATATGTTGGCACGTGTGAGTTATATGTATACCTACACGAAAACGAGGTAATTTAAATAATTATATACGTTCACGCTCAAATGGCCTTAAAAGTTAAAAGTGACTATTTTTTATTCTCTTTTTTTTATATATATTTTTTAATGCAGATGAGGTTTTCAATGCGAAACTGCATTGATTTTAGGGCCAGGTTTTTGGTACACAATACAATTTTAAACGGTTTTTTTTTTTGTTATTCTCCCCTTATGGTGGGGTATTACACAAAAATCAATTTGCGTTTGCACCACGCGTGGCATTCTTTATGTTGTCGTGTAAAACCATTCAATTATACAGGGGAAAGATTGTCAGTCACTTTGATTAAAAATCCCATTTATAGTCGATACGTATTTTCGTAAAATTTCTCCCACGCTCGGTCATTTTTTATGTACCAAATGACTATTGTGCGAGCACTGTGAATGAAACCGTGTATTTATAACATAATAGTCGTTACAAACTGTAATATCGACAAAGTATAAAATATATTATAATGTTCTATCCGAATTTAAATAAAAATTCCGCAACAAATTGAATGGAAAGATACTAAACATTTTTTAAATGAGATTAAATGAAATAAACACGATAATATTGACATTTGATATCTCGATATACAATAAAAAATATTGTTATTTTAGATAAACGAATTTAAATCGTATAAAGTATCTACTTTTATCTTATAATACAATTGTAAGATTTCATGCGAAATACGATAGCATAGGTAATATGCGATAGGTACAGGAATTGATTTAGGCCTATACGGAGCAGTTGCAGGCTTCAAATTTGAACGCAATGATTTATTATTGTATTCGTGAAACGATTCGAAACTCGACATTGCATTACTGTAATATTTATATTATACTTCCTCGAGTAAAACTTGAAACCACATTTTAGTATTAATACTAACCATTGCAACGATACTCTAAACATTGACGAAAGCGCTTAAATGTAGTAATTTTATATTATACATTTATTCAACGCGGTGACTATATATTATAATATTATGCTATTATTTTTAGTAAAGTGTTTAGTAATTATATAACTGATTTAAACAATTTGTTTACATATTAAACTATTATTCAATAAATAATATTAAATAGCATAATTGAACACGGCATGGCTCAAAGGTCTTCTGCAGAGTAAAACAAATTCAAATATTTTTTTCTGGTTTATAGGTGTTTGCATATTTGACATAAATACACAATTTATTGTGTGAATAGTTGAGAGAAATTGCTTTCATCTCTCAATCCTCTTTATAACGGACGCTATAAATCATTTCACCTTGAAACGATCACCAAATATATTGTAGGTACTGTCCTATATTCATATACATTTCAACAATACAATAACCAGATTTTTTCTATAACTTTTCGAACAAAAAAGGTTAGTTTACAAGGTTAATTACTGGGGAGTGGACGTTTTAAGAAAAACGTCGAAAATAATTTACGAGTGTATTTTCGGCCGAGTACAATTTCACTGTCGACACAGGTTTTACTGCTTTGTATAGGTCGTCATTTATACGGTTTCTGTACCGTTCGGAGGATATTAATGTTATATAATAGGAAAAAATTGCTTTTCAACATAATAAATGTAAATTCGAAGTATCCAAGAAAGAGCAGGTTCGTTAAAGAAAAAAAAGAGTATGATATACACAATATCATTCATTCGTGTATATATGTATAATGTATATAATAAACTATTCAAAATATAATATAATGATAATTCTATACATGACGTACACTGTACATAATATTACTATACATATGGCCTGTACGATAGTCTACGGACTACAGCCCATTCGTACGGAACGGTTTAATGGTATATAATATAATTTAAAATTTCACAATACGTTTTCGGTGCCTATAACATAATAATATAATACTCACATAATGGAAACCCGAAAGCCGCATCGTGATTTAGACTTAAGGAGTTGTATTCGATCGTCCCCGTTCGGGGTCGTTCTGCAAAGTTTCCGTAAACCCTGCCATGGCCGATTTAAAAATTTAGGTACAATTTTGGCGTTCACGGTGCAGCCTCAATGGTTTATATAAATTATTATGTATATATTATATTATATATAGGTGCCATGTATACACTACAACTGTGCAACGGGCAACGGCTCTGTATAATAACTTAGTTGTTTAAACCTAACCTAACCTAACCTGGAAGTGGGTGTAATTCATAGTATTCATAGTATGTCGACGAAGTCCGATATGAAGAAAAAAAACCAAACGAACGCGTAACCCTATCGAATACTTATGTTTTTATCACGCTCGTATATTAAATAATATAAATAATATATTATATTTTCTGTGATATATTATTTTGATGGATTTTAGAGGTAATAACGTTTTAAGTGCACTATTGTAGAGCTTAAATATAATAATTTTATTAATCTTAAATGATAATAATATTTAATGCAATGTATTGTAGTAGACCAATGTATTTTGCATACGTAGAGACCAAAATGCAATTATTAATCGACGTTGAAAAAAATTATAACTATATAAAATTCGTTATAAAAATAATAAATTATCGATTTAAATCGTTTTTTAAGAACTTAATATTGAATAAGTTATATAATCATATAAATAATATGATAGGAAATAGCTGCTTAGCGCACATTCTCGGTTATACGAAGAGTCGGCGGAGTGTAGCTATAATGTTATAATATTATATACTACCTCGACTGTATACGGTGAGTGCATAATATATAATATTAATTATTATAATCATCGCGTGTTCGATCGGTTTTTCCTCGCACCAGAGTCGTATAACTCATTACACATTATGATAGCCTCAGGTGTGTATTTATTTATCGCCAATAAACGCGTCCGATTTTTGTTATATTATCTTATTTTTACAGACCGTAAACGCGGACAATTTGCGACGCTTACTACAACTGTTCGAGCATACCATACGTATTGTCAGGCTGAGAGACCGTGGTATGGGTATCCTCTGACGATCGTCCTTCGCGTATATGGTATTTGTAAGAAAGGGCTGTCACCGTGATATATTTTTCATTTTCGGTTTTCGGTATGCCAGCAGACCCTCACGTTATAAAAGCACCACGTCATACTGGAAATTGCCTTTGAGAGATGTACAGTCTACTACAACCTAACAACTCTGCAGTTTGCAAGAAGGGTTGTAGGTAGGTATACATGATGCTGCAGTCCTAATCGGAAATGGTATATGCTAATATTGCCGTTTGACACGTTTTTTTTTTAATGTCATAAAATTGGTTGAAAAAATATTTACAATCCAAAACTGAATCAAAACGAAAGACAAAAACACTAAAAAAATTGTTCACAGATTGTTCTATATATGAATTCGGGATAGTATATAATAAATTACTGTGATGGGAGGTTTACACTATTAAATCGTTTATTGTAAAAATACACATGTCATTATATGCATATTTTAAAAAAAATATTAAACAGAGTTTGTAGTCATACATTGTATGAAAACGTATTGATTGATTAGATATAGTTGACTATACAACAATACACGTCCGCGCGCGTGTATAGCGCATTCACGTCACGTATATAAGAGTTTACCGTGTGTTGTATAGAATTAAAAGTTAATTCGCCGAGTAAAAACTGACACATCAGAGCATCGTTCGAATAATTTAGTTGCGGTGGTACGCGACAAACGTGTTTTACAGTCGAAAATACTGCGTGACGACGGGAAAACTTGGCGTAATTTTCCACGGCCGTAAAGCGAGTATACGCGTATATAGTCGACGTATAAAATGCGATAAAAATTCACCTTTTCCTTTTTACACGCTGCAGCACACTATATATACACGCAAAGAGGTCAAATATATAGGTTTAATGGTTTTAAACGGTACAATATGTAATACAATATTATATGCGTATGTATACGTCATATACATAATATATAGTGATCGATACGTTTTCGAATTGAAAATGTATATCCAAACACCGGCTGTTAATGTTTTTTTAATGTTTTCAAAGCTTCGTTATCGAAAACACATTTTAATAATTGTCATGCGATTTTAGTCGTGATATAATGACAATAATATAGTTATTATTATTATTTTTTTAGTTTTTCGTCACAAACCGTTTCACTGTTACGACGTACAAACACAAAACACGTAATTATTATTTTCTGCACACGAGTACACGACCTATAAACTTAAATTTAAAGCATGTTACGATTGTGTGTACATGCACACGAACGATTGACCGTGACAGCAATAATACACATGTGTATTGTATAATTATATATTAAAAAGTTATCGGCGTCTCCAAAAGCGAACAAAATATAACGCCAACCTATATGGAATTTAATGTATAGGTATAGGTAAGTACCCTGTTTGTACCATAAAAATACTTTTCAATGAGTCCAAAGTAGGAACTATGGTTGTACGGAAAATACGGTTCCAGGCAATTACGTTCGAGATCGGTCATCATCTCCCAAGGTCCCGTGTCTTTGACCTGCGCAGGCAATCACCTGATGCCACCGCGAATACGAATTGTCCTATAACTATCATCGCGTTATAGACTGCACATCTACATATATATATATTATATTATATTAGATATACTTTTAATATATTGTAACGATCTAAGACGACGACGACATCGTCGCTGTCGTACAAGGCTTTATATCGTAATAGTGTTTTAATCTATAAAATAATCATATAGTGTTTAACGGTCGCTAAAATAATAGTATTATAAAACGATTAAGACAGACAGACCCACAACACTATCATAATAATATATTATGTACCAGCAAATCGTTTTCACACCGAAGGCAATAATAATTTAGGTACAAACTCAAAATTGTGTTTTGATCACGCATTAATGGTGTAAGGTTTTTGATCGTTCAGTATTTTTCGGTAGTCGTTCTCTATACAGATGTACCTATATTATTATTTATTAACATAATATCTTGATTATATATCTTTAAAAATACAGATTCATACATAGACAAATCATGCACGAATGATATGCATCCGATTGTGTTCACATGGCGAATAGAAGTCGTACAACAGTAACATATAAGAATTAACAGAAATAATGTTCTCTATATACGATATCATTTAGAGTGAAAATTATTCATCTAGGCGTAAGTATAATCAGAAGGTAATCAGAGTGGCGCACCATCGACTTTTAGGTCACCTTTTCCCACAGTTGCTGTATCGTGAATTATCCGTAAGGCTTGCGCGTTTAAATATTGCATTTATACACGGAAAAAACGTTTTTAAATATATTATTGTAACGTCACGTCGTTCCACAATGGACACCGAGAGAGAAATATTATCAATTATCACGAGATATTATATTCGACACGTCAGATATTATTATATTAGCCCCGGAGGTGGCTTACAGGCTATACAGCTCGGCGCGATGTTTCACGGGATATAATATGTTATTTTTTTTTTCGCCAAAGAAAATTATACCTTTTTATCGAGGTTTTTTTCCCCGTCGTTTTGGGCGCGCACGAACACGAAACGCCCATTGCTTAAACGGATTTAGAGTTTTCCCCTTCAATCACTATTTTATTATTATTATTTTTTTTTTTTTCGTAATGCTTTAGCTGCAGAGGTGGGACCGACCGAATGCGCCGCTGCTGCTGCTGCTGCTGCCGCCGCCGCCGCCGCAGTTAGCGCCTCTACCGAATATCCATTTAAACATCTGGTGTATAGTATAGTATAGTTTCCCCCTCGCCTTCCCGTCATCGCCACTCGCCTCCTGCCGACAGTTGTTTCTGTATGGCATTTGAACCCACGACGAATCGTCGGCGCTGAATCGGCTGCTCGTATACACCATAATATAATACTATACACATACATTTTATTATTATTATTATTATTGTTGTTATTATATATGTGTGTGTGTGTGTGTGTTGCTCAGCTACGGCGCGGTGGCAACAGCGCAAGCGGCGGCGGCGCCCTTGTAGCCTCCCTACCCGATTCGAAACCGACGAACAGTTTTTTTTTTCCTCCAAACTTATCCGGTTCACTGAGGCCTTTTACCGTTTCTGAACTGGCGCATTGTATTCGCCGCTGCCGCTGCCGATCCTATAGAAAATCGCATTCAATGGATTTTCTGTGCGTGCGCGCGTGCGTTTTTCTCGCCGTTCGTTGCATTCGATTTCGGATCGTTCCGGCGGCCAAATCGTTGGCTGCAGCCTGCAGTGCACACTGTTATTCGTCAATAGTCAATAGTCTATACTATTACATTACATAACTGTGCGGGTTATAGGTTCGAATACAGTTTCAAAATATATATATATATATATACTCGTATATATATTACATTAGATAATATACCCATTACCCATATTATATATTGTGTCGACAAAAACGAGTTTGGAATTGCTAATCACCCGCAGACATAGAAACGAGCTGATTTCGAAAAAAAACATCGATAAATTTAAATTTGTTTTCAGGAAACGTAATTCTTAACTATATACACGTAAAAAACTTACTAAATTGAATCTAAATTATTTGAACACGGTATTGCTGAACTCGAGATTTTTTTATACTTCTACTATTTCAATTTTTTATTTTTTAATTTTTGCTTCCGAGTGTCTTAAATAAAATCAAATGAATATTAGTAACGTTTGTAAAGTTTTAACGATTCAATGCACCTCGCACTAAGCTATCATTCGTGAAGAAATTGTTTTTAACATTAGGAATGATTAATAAGTATACCTACAACAATGCTTTGACATTTTACTCCAATTAAAATATATCGTACGTTTAATAAAATGACGACGTACCTGTTATAACATATCTATATGTTCAAAATATTACAACATCGAAAAGCGTATGTATTTAAAAAAACAATTAACTGTATATTTTATTCTATAAACCCGAAATCATTCCTTGGTTTTTTTTACTGTGCGTAAAATGTTATACCTATATATACCAACCGTATAAATATTTTTTGAATATTAAACGAGTAAGAAACTTTATATATTGTATACTGGGGAATTATTTTTAAATGTAATTTAAAACTCGTTTTGAAATATTTGTTTTGTAAACTGATTGAATATCACTGCGACAGAATGACAGATGTCTGCATAAAGAACGACGGGGCGTTGAAGAGCACGGGCAAATAAAATAAAACAAAAGTGTCGAAATTATATTGAACGATATATCCCTGGGGTTTTTTAGTGGTATTAAGATCGAATACAAAAATTAAAGGAATTGCTCACCAAAGAAGTAAAGTATATAGACCGATAACTGTGATGCTATTATATTTTTTGATGCTGCTGTCAGTTGGTTTGGCATGACAATACGCGCGAAAGATTCGGTGTACAGAAAAGTGCACTTAACATAATCGATCATTATTTGTATGATTATACAAGAGCGCAATTTCCGAGGTACGGATTTTTCATATGATATTTTTACAGTTAAACACAACAATGACGACGACGAATAGTGTTGTGACGCGATTTAAGTACCTCGATTATACATACGCCTATGTAATATTATATTATATTATGTTATGCATAAGGATAATGCGTATATAGTGCGTATAATACTATACAATCGAAAGTCCGATACGGTCGCGAATCGAATCTCACGTCGTCGCAGTATGGGTGCGTGCGATAATATTATAATATTATCATATTATAATTTATATTAAACTATAGGTATACCGAAACGAAGATGGTCGGGCATGCGAGAAGAGTGAGATAGAAAAGTGAAAGAGAGAGAAGAGAGTGAGAGAAAACCTATGATGTGTGTAAACGTCATGTATTATTATATTATATTATATTTATATATATACATCATAGGTATATAATATTATTATTATTATAACAACTACCTGTAGCAGCGACCATCGTGTACGTACACACACACGTACATGCACACACACACCCATACCAAAGACGTGGATAATATATAATAACATGTAAACCAGATACCGGGTTCACGGTAAAAATATGATTTACACACCGTCGTCGTATAGTCGTCGTGCGTTTCCAACCGAATCAAATTGGGTCAAAACATCGATCGTCGCCCCCTGATTGCCACCACCACCACCACCACCAAAGTAATTAAAATGTTAAAATAACACAGATGCCAATATGCCGTCCATAGGTCGTCGCGTTTTCCGATTACTGCAGATGCACCCAAGAGAATCCGAAGAAACGACCAGACGGGTTATTATCGTTTACAGGCCCCTCGCCCCATCACGAAAAAAGGAAATTTCTTTTTTGTGTACCAGTATATACGGAGTATAATAATATATAGGTACGTACGAGCTCTGTTGAAAACACCTGCAGCCTCCACAAATCTCTTTTGAAAAAGTCACCGCTCCTCCTATAATATTATATCATCATTCATCACCAACAACCGCTTAGTATTTACATCCCCTGCTATTATGTACACGGACTATATACATTATAATTTTCATCATTTAGAATATTTCTATGGAATACTGTGTGTTAAAATGTGTAGGTATACCAACGTTTAAATCTAAAAATGTTTATATATTTTCCTGCGAGGCCCGAAGATTTGATCTGTGAGTTCATAATTTGATATAAATTATTGTGGTACATTTTATTGAAAATTACTTTTTAATGTCGAATAATAGCAGCGCACAAACGTACAGTTTAACCACAGCGATCGGGGAGATCCAAGAAATATAATATTTAATTGTCATACACGCTGCGGGTGAGTATGATTTTTGGATTTGATATAACAATATATATATAGTTTATTATATGCCACCGCAATAATTTTACAGTTTTCGAGTTCCGAATTATACGTACCTATAGTCGAACGCTTTACCTATATCCACACTGCTATTTTAAAGTAATAATATAAAATTATACTAACAAAAGTAATACTAGCTCGATTATGTAGAAATGTCGTCCATTCTAATCGATTCTCGTGCGTTCGTGCGTACTCACATATTATTTTCTTCCTGCACTCATATATATACATTCACAATATACCCACACATATAGGTATTACGACATGATATTACGTCACACGTTTGTAGAATACATATATATATATATATTATATCATTATGATTATTGCTGTAGGTACCTATGCGTTGCACATAGGTCAATCGACGGCTCTCCTGTCAAACACGCGATTACTGAACTTGAAAAGCTTTCACGATCGTCCGAATCTAAGACATATCGAGATCGGTGACGCTGTTGAGACGAACGTTAAACAATTTTAACCAATTTTTTTTCTCTCCTCGTGTTGATGCGACGACTGTAACACTGCAGGTATATAATATTATATTATTATTTTACAGTCGCGTAAATATTTCTCTACAGAGTGATTCGACAAATCGATTTTATTTCCATTATGTATCATTCTCCGTTTCACACGTGCCACAATGTATATTATTATTATTATATGCATTATTATCATCGACGTTATATTGAAAACGGTTAAGTCATACCGTTTTTAGCCGATACGAGCCCAAAATATACGTTTGGCGGTCTCGATAGACAGATGCGTGCGTTGTTAACCATCGGACTGCATTTAGGTTCACGTTATATGTTGAATAAATCATGTTGTTATATTGTATGTATATAGGGTAAACCGTGTGCGTATATGCGGGCGACTTACCCTCGATAATACATTTTTATTTTTTTTCATTTTTGTAATGGCCATCGGCGGTCCTTGTTTACAGAAAAAGGGTGAAAATGGTGATTTACAAAACTAAATCATTTTTATTATTGTTGGCTTATTGCGAGTTATGTCATACGAACCGTTTGGCACACATCGTTTCGAAATGAATCAACGTTACGCACATTTAAGTAAATGAAACCATTTCGCATGTTTAACAATAACATAATAATATAGTATACGTATAATTCTATTGCGATATGCGAGAACGAAAATCCGCAAACATTTTAATTGCATATAGGTAATAGAAATATAATAGGTATATTTATAACGGATTGCATAAAAAATGTATATTAATTTAATGATTCGCCAAAATTCAATGGACCAATGATGCACCACTAAATCATGTTAAAGGGACCATTAGCTATCACTATATTGATCCATTAGATTGTTCATGCAACCCGACACTAGAGTACTAAAGATATCGATCAGAGGCCAATGTACCTATTTAAATTGAGTTTTTTTATTTTAAAATGCATATTTCACGTGTATACAATTAATTTATATTAAAGTATTATTGTAATTACAAAATGTCGTGGATATAGTATTATAGTAGCACTAACGCGCGTTGTACGCTTAAGCGATATTTTTAAAGGTCGAATTACGAGAAAAAAAAATATAATATATTATAATTAACAGCCCAGAATGAACCTTTTTGATGTTTTCATTTTAAAATGATACGACTTTAATGGTATTATATTAAGACTAGTAGATGACCGTATTCGCTTTCGCTTATCGTAAAATATAATTTGGCGTGTTAAAGGATTTATTTTCTTCATTAAAATAAAAATAATAAATCCATTTTATACTTTTATGAGACGTTAAACGGACGACGACCACCACTACCAATCACAATCACCCTCCCCCCTTTCCATTGCGGAGCTGTATTAGTTTAATAATATATGAATAAATATATAGGTGCATCAGACTGTCGGAAGAATTTTTGAGTCTGCATGTATGTTTATATTTAATATTATAATATCTCGTCGTCGTTGTAAAGTAGTAAACCGAACAAACAGCGGAAAAACGTCGTCCGGGGTTGTCGTCTGTTATCGTGTCGCCCACAGACGTGCGTCCCTATGGGTATACCTACACTGAAGCGATGTGTATACACTCATGTAATATTATAATTTGGAAAATATTGTTTTCCGTCCAGGAAACATGCTCGTCACTAGTCGTCTGGAGGCTAAAATAATAATAATAGTTTTTAATTTGTATTATTATTATTGTTGTTTGCTTGCCTTGCCTTGCCCGACAATCTCGTCTCGTCTTCTGTGTTTATCTATACACGGAGGCCCCGGACTCATCACCACGCGGCAAACGCCGTTGTTTGCCCTCGTTTTCAATATATACATATTACACATGAATAGTTTTACGCACGAGAAAACTGAATAATAAAAAATCACAAGACGAGGAATAATATTATAAAAAAAACTGGTTTTGAAACAGCGTACCTATATGTATAGCTGCGCGCGCGAAACGTTTTGTATACACACCACCGCGCACGCTGTATATATACACGAATAAAACGTATATACCTAGGTAGTATATAATATGTTTTTGTATCTACCCACCTACCTCCCAATAATAATATTATAATATCGGTTGCTCCTTGCTCGGCGTCGACCGTACGTATCGAACCTCTCGAAACAAGCGCGAAGTACAACAACTATAGATAGGTACCTGTATATATATATTATATCAGTATAGGTATATTATGTTGGTACTATAAATAAATTTACAATTTTTTATTGCACTGTTTAGATGTATATAATTATTTATGGTATTAGTATATATTTTGGCTCACACTACGAAAGCTGTACACATAATAAGAGATTTTTTTTCGTTTTTGTCAACAGACGTGCTGCACTGCAGCGATATCCACAATGGGGAACATTTGAGAGTATAAATATACGACGTGCTCGTGATACACATTACATATTTTATTAGGTATAACAATATACGCGTATGGTAATGAATTCGATAAACCTTATTTTTTTTATCTACCTACGCGTACGCCACCGAGAAGCCTCTCGGTTTCGACCAGTCTTTCGTAAAGCGGCTAAAGCGTTTTTCTAAATAAATAAACCCTAATCCCGGCGTGGTAGGTGCGTTATAATATTGACGTCATCATACGCTGTTCTCGAGTAATTGCGTTGAGGTGCGTGACAAATCAATATATACGACCAATACGATTTACCGCGTGTTCCAATGGATATCACTAAAGCGTTGACCGAGAGACATCGATAATACTAATTATGCAATATAGTTAAATATTACAAGACGATTTAATGCGTATATAATATCAGCGCCGTGAGATTAAAACGTGTTCCGTTTGTGGCATCACCTGTCCCGAAATCCGAATTGAATGTCGTCGGAAATCGCACGTATATAGTATAGGCTTTAGGTTAGTCCATTTTCAAAAACGGCGATAGGACATTGGTGTTGAAATCTGTGTTTAATCGTTCGCATGACGTGTCGCGGTGTGTTCATCACTTCGGAAGAATGTTGCCACAGCTCTTTTCCGGGCGTAAATTAATCAGTTCGATGCCTCGGCGGCGGCGCGGCGGAGACGGTGATACCGCACACGGACACGGTCAAGTTCAAGGCAGTCTAAACATATTATTATTATTATTATTATTATTATTATTATACTATGATATGACGTGTGGTATCATATTATATGATGATACAACTGCTAATATTATAATATTGGAAACTGACGATAGTTATTTTTTTCCATATTATCCAAGATTTTTTAAATCCATTATTTTCCCTGTATATAGTCTCAGTTATACACGTGATAATATTGTTAATCTGCGCAAATGGAGGTTTTCGTTCGATTCGCACGTCTATAATATAAGCCTGCAGTGGTTCTTAACCGGTAAAACTCTCAAGGGTATGCTGCGAACAAAAAACGGTGGTGAGAACCACTGCTATTCGCAGCCGACTATACATTATACAGATATTATACATTATACTAATAGTCGTCGTGAGATAATTGCAAGAGGCAATAACTAGATGGACACCGACCCAAGTGTCCACGTATTGTTGTTTTATATCAATCCATGGTTAAATAAATATAGGTACCTACCTACATAATATAATACAAATATCAAGCTCCTTGTATATCTTCGAAAACCGTTTATCTTAATATTATCGTAAATACATACGAAAGTCTATTGAAAAGGAGAATTTACTGTCCACGAACGGAACGAACGACATAAAAATATAATGTAAATTTAAATATATAAATATTTGGTTTTTTGTTGAAGGCGTTGTTTCTTTCTTTCAATTAGCGACTTATTTGTTTGTTTGATTCGTCTTTCCACTCGGCGTACCTACCGCATTAATCTGCAAACAAAACACCGACTAAATACGTTTTTTTTTTCAACTTTCATAATTACTATGTCTAATATTGTCGTAGCATTTGGAACAATTTTTTCCATTTGTATATTTTGTACCCTCTAATTAAACTGCAGTAGTCGAAATAAAGCAATACAGATTCCTACAATACAATAAAATATGAAAAACTTTATTATAAAACTTAATCTTATCTTGTTGTTCAAAAAATATCATCCAATAATACTATCGAGTAGTATTTTAAACTACCATTTTCTAAATTTGTTATGAGTGAACAAATTTTTTTTTTTAGCAAATAATTCACATAATTCATTTATCATTTGTACAATTGTAATGCTTCCATTCTCTTTTAAATAAAATAAAAAACAGCTTTAGACTATCGAATTTTGTTGAAATATTAAAGAAAGATAATGTAATCGCCTTATCGTCAAATATTATATCATCAGTCAGTTTTGTAAATTTTGAATAGAGACTATCCAGTCACAAAAATATACATTACCCGATAGAATTGATAATAATTACGTTCTGTTAATTCGATAAGAAGCTTTATGCGCTTGCAATAAATAAGTCGATGGACTAAATAATATTGTTATAAATAAATAAGTACGTATTTGTTTAAACCTTTTACGTCTAAAGCCATTTCACATTGTGTACGAAATACTCGCTTCGATAATAATCCCACGAGAGAGTTTACATTATGTATATAATATTGTGTTTGTGTATTATTGTTGCGCGGAAGCAGTGCTATCGATTTATTTTAAACCTTGATTCACGAACAAACACAAATGATTTTTACAATAATCCAACCCGATAATAATAATAAATATTATTTATTCTTGTAATTTATTAAATTCACCCTCTTTAATGAATTATAACGGCAGACGGCCATTAGAAAAATGAAAAAAAGTCAGTCAGCGGGGGAAACGCGCGCATTAGTTTTGTTTATATATATATATATATAATATGCGGACTTCACGTCGTCCGCTATTAAAATGGAAAACCGTCGCGGGAAACTCGTAATAACAACCGTCTTTGGCCGAACCTTATTTCGCCGTCCGGCGCCATTATATCGTATCCAGTATTATTATATTTACTTCCGCAAAACAAAACATAAAGACTGTATATGTATATAATAATATTATACACTATTCGAGACCGACCGCATTTCGTGCGTTATTATTGTTATTATTATTTCTTTTTACGTTTTAATATTAATAATGGTAATGCCGTTGATTCGGTCAAGCCCGTCGTCGCGGCGACGTCGTAATATCCGACCCAGGCCCGGGATCCGTATTTTTCGACCGTAAAAATATATAAATCATATATTTACGCTGCAGTGCAGCGTGTTCTCGAGGAGGCGGGCGACTTTGCGCGGGGGAAGTAGAAATCTTCGTGACTGCAGGTAAAGGTAGCGCCGATCCGCCGATGGTTAGCGAACGGGCGGGACGCGGAGGGTGAAGTAAACGGCAAGTCTCGACCGCGGTTACACAGATATAGTTCTCTAATCGAAACACTCGTGTGCGCCGTGACGGCGCGCTCATATGCATGTAGACGACACGCGCATAGTCGTTGGAAAAGGAACATTGTGCAGCTCGCGTGAAATATATATAACATAAAAGCCCGCATATAATATTTTAAGGATATTTTATGCACTATATAATATTATATAATATATAGTCGTAGACGCATATCGTGAAAACGGCGAGTACGCGGAGACCAGGACAATCATGATATTATAGTATATACGACGACGACTATATAATACTATGCGTTGGATTTATTTTACAGTAATGGAAGTAATATACAAGAGTCGAGTAACGTATATTTAGGTGAACCGCTGCAGAGAATATAGATTCGTGTATAATGTATATATCTATAGTATGACAGACATAGAGAGAGAGAGAGAGAGTGATGTGGCGGACCATGCTGTACGCGAGTGTAATAATGAAGCTGTTTAGGTCATTCGCTCGAGGCGCGCGGGCACACATCACGCTGCTCTATGGCTAAAATAAAAAAGATTGAAACTAGTTTGTCACAAGTTTCCTGACGAGTCATGCTTGCAGCGGCGGCGCGGTGTGTGTGTGCATAATAGCTACGATTTTTCATTTACACTTATTCCGTGTCGCGAGTGAATACATATTATATTATATATATATATATATATATATACAATATATATGTATACTGTGTATGGCGGGGGCCCGCGAGTATACCTGTACGCGTACAAATATAAATATATTAACGATGTGTGTGTGTGTATACACGAGAAATAATCATGGTTCATGGCTGTACAATTGAACTTGAAGCCGAAATGAAAAAAAAAGTACAGCCGGCAATAGTAGTGTGTATACACGCATACAGTGTACACACACACACACACACACACACACAAACTATATTATATTATATTATTTATAATAATACGAAGGCTGCGTACAGTTTTGGAGGCCACAAACGCTCGTCGGAGGAAGACGGTCACGATCGTTCGTGCACTTCCATTCAGGAACACGACCGCCGCAGCCGCCGCCATTCGTGTATTGATTTAGATTTTCTCGTCCACCACTTATTATGATTTAAAACCTGTTTGTGTGCAATCACGTGTGTGTGCGTGTGTGTGTGTGCGTGCGTGTAGTTATATACTCTACGATCGAATTAAAAAAAAAACAAACCAATTCGAGAGAGTAAAAAAAATACAATAACATAAGCGCACCGATCTTCTAGAACCACACTTCGCAAAAGTATAGTAAAATCACAATTATTATTATTATTATTATTATTGATGTATTCGCTAGACCGCTAATACTGCAGCCAATGTCGTCGTCGTCGTCGTGTCCACTGCCGCCGCCTCCGCCACCATTAGACATGTTCAGCTATTTCAGGTGTAAATATTACATTATATAATATTAAATAACTGTAATTTGAAATTGTTTTTATAAATCATTATATTTTATTTTATTGCCCGGTCGTCACTACATATTATATAGCCATATCCGTCACGTCTGTGAATCCTCGATGTCCTTACGCGTCATGTGTAATACGGTGCCGGGTGCAGGTACCTGTATAATAACTCATAATTCGTAAACAAACATTTTTTAAAGATTACGCAAATTATCATAACTTTTAAAAATACATAAACCGCGGGTACACGTGTTTTAAATCTCAAACATTTAAATTCTACCGGATTTAATACAATTTACGATAGTGTTGTTGTATACCATATACCTATTACAATTTACAAATAATATAAAATGCATGATATTTGTCTAATCGAAAGAAGTTTCAAATTTCTACCTTCCATATGAAAAGTATAGAAGTATAATCAATTTTACGAGCTTCCGGTGTATTGAAAAATAGTGTACGCGATTACACATAAATGTCAACATTTCCATAAACGATAAACTTACAACATACGTCCTATACCTACCTATTTCACGTCCGCCGCGAACACTAGTATATGACTGTATTTAACAACGCCAATATAGTAAGTATACATATAATATAACAAACTACAAAGTATGACAAGTGTTTTTTTTTTGAAACAGAAAACGATGAGCACCTCATAAAATTGCCATTAAGATTATTAATTACTTACACAGCAACCGCGTGTATAATATTTCAATCTCTATCGTAATGTATAAAATGTATAATATATAGATGTATATTATAATATCGGACGGAGAACAGTCGAATGCTCTTCGACGAGTTTAAACATTTGAACGCGCGTTCGGCACACACAAAAAGGTCGTGTATCACTCTTAAAAATATTATTTGAACTACGATAAAACGTCTGATAATATTATAATATAATATTATAATGACAGATTTATGATCACGCAGCAAGTTGGGCCACTGCACACGCACTGCAGGCCATTGTACCCTCGGAAGCCTATATATTATGCAGTGATACGACGTTGTCAAACCCGTCGTATTTTTGGCGGTGGTACACTCGCGGTATAAATAGTGCGGTTCCTATCGCGTATTATCTATATACGGAAAAGTGTAGATTTCAATGCGTGTACACACGTCCGTGTACATAATACCTATTATATAGTGAATAATATAAAATGCATATATATATGATATATTGTTATGAAAAAAAAAATTTTAGGAAAAAACGTACGGTCGCAAAAAAGGAAGAAAAAAAATAAATGACGGTAGGTCAGTGGCATTGTGTGTGTATTATATATACACATAATAATATATTATATATATGTATACGCATATATAATACATATTACGCACCGCGGCAATAGGTTATGGCGTTGTATTTGTATTTTTTATTTATCAATTTTGCCTTCCTGCCCATTCAACCGCGATTGGTTTCTCGTCATGCTCGTGAATTTTCCATTGCACGTCATTCTGTTAACCGCCGTTGCGTTGCTGTTACACATCGCGTGAATCGCGCGCGTACCGAGGAGACCTGCAAGGCCATCATCACCACCACCACCTCCAACGAACGTCCGCAGACCGCGGCTATACGTATATAATATAATATAATATATATTATGTGCGTGCGTGCAATTGCGGCGATTCCCGGTACAGATATTATATACCTGTCGCGATATTAAACGTGACGCTGCGTTGAAACGCGTCTGTACGAGTATATATATATTCTTATAAAATATATAATATATATATATACCGCCGCACGTACTGCTGCTGCTGCTGCTGCTGCTGCTGCTGCTTCTGCAGCTTCGGCAGTGTCGCAGCCGTACAAAAGAGTCGTCAAGTGATATTTCCTGTGCGCATAAAATCGCGTTTTTTTTAAATCATCGTCACGATGTCACGAAAAAAAAAAATTCGTTTTGTCTAAAAATATAAAAATAAACCACCGCGTCATACACCTAGACTGCGGTGCCCATATATATATATTATATTATTGCGTTACTATATATTATTATTATAACGCTCGATGTGTCCGTCGCGAGTAGGTCGGATATTCGTTAAGAACGCGGACGACATTGCGGTCTATAATACTATAGGTAATAATATAATATTATTTATGATGTATAATATTCGATATTGTGCAATGGAAAACAAACGTCGTCGGTCGTTCAACTCGTGCCGTGGATAATATTATAATATATAAGAATTTTGTTTCGATAGGTACCGGAAACTGCTATGCGTGCATATGATGACCTCGTACATTGTATGGTTTCATCTGTAGAAAAAAAAAGTCAAAAAATTGTCCCCGTATATATTTTTGTCGGTACCTACTATACCTACGCGTATTTCGAAAGCCCGAACGACGCACTATCAATGTATACTGGGAAACGTTGTACACGACCGTTAAAGTTACTGACGGACGGACGCAACAACGCGCGCAGGGTGGTTGCGCTCCATAAAGGTTGGAACCTACCTATACCAATAAAATTATAATATTTAATTATTGCAATTATAATTATTTATTGTTGAATTATTTATTTAAGCCTTTTGGTAGCACTGCAATCTCTCGAATAAGCTCTTGAACGCCGCGCGTGGTAAATAAACAATTATTATTCTAACTTAAAAACGGTTAAAATGTATTTTTCATGACATCGACTTCGTACATGGTTATTAGCAATATTATTTATATGTATATGACTGCCTGATTTAAAAATACCAGCAAAATATTAAAATCTCACAGACACACCGTGTTGACTGTAGTAGGGCAAAGCCGATGGATATATATGATTGTATTGGCAAGTATATATTGTATTACTATATTATATATTATATACCTACTATTATGGGCAAGTGCGAGATGGCAAGTCCGAAATAATGTGGTCGACTGCCTTAAGGCAACTTCACACTGCACCGCAATAATGTGAACTGTGATTTCCGAAAAAAATTTTTTTTTGATTTACGGTAATTTTTAATGTGATAAAGTGATTCAAGTGTTCGCATTGATGTAATTAAATGGTGAGTGGAAACCGGTATATTATATACATATATACCATGAGCAGGATTGTATTCTACTCTCTGGTATATGAAATATACAATGGTAATATCGAAGTATACCGCTCACTTCCCACTGAATTCAGCTCAATCACAGCGTAGAATTTTTTTCCGGAAATCTGCACGGTTCACGGTCCATGCTGCTGTGAGAAGTCGCCTTTGGACGATATAAATTTCGTGGTATATTATATTATATATACCCAATGACAATAGGTGCGTTTTTCTGGCCCGCGGAGATACGACATATTTTGTCCGTTCTCACTTCTCAGAAGCACGTGTTTACGCTCTCAAGTCTACACTATAAACGCACATATTTATTTATTAATTTTTTTTTCTTAGTAAATATTACGATTTTATACAAGTAAGTATAATTTTTTTTAAATGTAGGTTTATAATAATATTTTTGTATCGTAGTGTTATAATTTGTATATACAAATACAAAAAAAAAAAAAATAAAATACTCTGTATATATACAGAGTATCAGAGTGTAGTATAAAGAATTGAAACGTAATTGTATAATACTAACCAACTAAGGAATAACTTTTGTTCTAAACAGTACCTATTTTAAAATATTATCATTAATTAATGATGAATTATTATATTAAAAAAAAATGTATTTAAAAGTATTGATCAGAACACGTATTATTATTACGTAGGCACATTATGATGATACTATATACGTCATTATACATTCATCAGTTCTTTCTGTTTTTTTCTGTTTTTTTTTTCTGTTTCATTCTGTATATTTCGTTCAGCGAACAACCCGTATCGAGGAACGCTGCTACCACCAGCATTATAGGTGTCCTGCCTGGGGAATTAAAAAAAAAAATCAAATGATACAGGTATCTAGACCTCACTTGCGGCCACAAGAGTTTTTCCGTTTTTCTGTCGTGTTATTCGTCATATTATATATTATTTTTACGACAGCGCGTTGTCGAAAAAATGCTACAGTGCTGCAGCGATGACATTCAACTGCAGCGCCAGCAATAGCAGTCTGCAGTGTGTTGTCGCGTCTTGCACGCATATATTTACATTCATAATACGATATATTATGATACCTATACCTATCATGTCCGTGATAAATTATATACAATACAAATTTCATATTATTATGTTGTTTTCGTCTACATCACAAGTTATTGTTGCACAGAAGTCGCGGGCTTTGGCATTGCAGCGCTGCATCTCTTCGCATATAGGTACGCACGATGGACGGGTTTTTTAATAATCGGGCGAAAATCGTCGCGACGCGCGTTACGCGTTACAGTGACTACGCACGACGCTATAATAATAATAATAATAATAATAATAATAATATAATATAGGTATAATTAATGATAATTCGTGCGTTACGAGCCGTGCCATAGGTAAAGAGGAAACAAATTTACGGATAAACAGATAAATGCGGACACGTGCAACGACCCCATTACGCACACTGTTATATTATTACTCATTCTCATTACTCACTTATCGAGCGCGTGTTTTTTTTTCCTATATAATATGTTATTAATGTTATTATCATTCGGTCCCGTTAGGTTCGCGGGTATCCACCTCAACTGCAGCGCGGCGTCTGCAACGACGATTGGTTTATGTGTCATTATATTAATATTATAATATACAGTCGTTTGAGACGTCTGCAGGTATAATACAATATGTAAATCGCATAAATTACGAAAGACGTCATATTATTATTGTATCATCGCAGCAGTGCGCTTGAAGGTTAAGTTTGGTTTCTTTTTGTATATACCAAGACGACCACGACTGCGACCGGACGTGGGTACCTCAGCTGTACACACCATTTAGCCCATGTAGTTCCTATACGATCCGATGTGAATATGTGATATATTATTATGTTTTCCGGGAGTGTGCGTTGGCGTGTGGTGAGGACGGGGTAGTATAATAGGGTGAATAAAAAGAGAAGGAGCGTTTGTATATACATGTGGCATCATATTATTAAAGTCTCCCGAGACTTTTTATAAATGATCGAAATAATTCCGAGTGGAAATAACGATATATTATAATATCGGGCGGTGGAAAATACGGATCGCTTATTATAGTATTATGTTGATATTGATAAATGATAAACGACAATATTATATATCATTGGAAATGCGAACGATGCTCATAATATTGTTGTCATACGGAGTCAAACAAGACGTCGCCGTAAAACTCCGCGTATACCGCCGCCGCCCATTACAATACCATCATGATATTATTATTATTATTATTATTATTATTATTATTACTATGCGCGTCCATACAGACCTGCATCGTCGTCGCAGTCGCGGTCGGCGGCCGGCGCAACCGGTTCGTATGATATATTATAATAATATTATACACGAGAGAAGTCGGTCGTCCCAATAGAGAGAGAGAGAGAGAGAGAGAGAGAGAGAGAGAGAGAGAGAGAGAGAAAAAGAAAGAGATAGAGAGAGAGAGAGAGAGATAGAGAGAGAGAAAAAGAAAGAGATAGAGAGAGACTAGAAAAAGAGATGGAGAAAGACGGCGGCGGCGGCGGCGGGCGAAGGGCTACTGGAAAATAATACGGTACAGAGCGCGCGCTGCTTGCAGACTGCCGAGTGCGAGGTGGAGGTCAGGTCACCGTTTATACATATATATATATATATTCACATTATTATAATGTGTACGGTCGGCTCCCGCGAGACAGATACTTATTAATCGGCCGATTGCGCAGCATCGAGCAGCAGCCGTATGCGGGTTACAATATAAATAATAATATTAAATACTATATATTATAATGTCTATAGAGCGTACGCGGTCACGGCTCTAACGAAATTATTATTAGAATATATTTTAAAAACACCGCATTGTTGTGTAATTATTTGCATCGATTTGATTTATGAAAAGATATAATATTATTAGGTCCCACACACAACGGGCAGCGTTTTACTAAATCGTCTACGTACGGGTTATATAGGACATAAACGTACAATAATATTCATAGTAAATTGTATTATATTAATTTGCGATATTTTGTTATTGTATGCAAAACCGATTTCGTCCATCCGAATTTGCCGGTCGATGGTAAACGGCAAAAAAATACATTACGTTTCCGTATATTTTGACTCTTTACGAATAATTAACTGTATATATTCATTGACTATTATTTAAAAATTGTAATAATTATTATGTTTTGACGTAGGTATATCTTTCGTAATATTTTATATTATACCGATTCTATTTATTTTTTTTTAAAATTTTTTAACCTTGCGAATATTGCATTTATAAACTCGTAAAAACGCCTAATATATAATAATTATATCTATCGCAATAATTGATAAAAATTAAGTTAGTTTGTATTCAATAGTTATTTTAAATATTAAACATCTTGGTGTTTTGTAATTTAATGATTCTTTAATACTTGATATTTTGGTTTTTTCTTAATAATTAATTGTTGAACCTATGTAATATTTAAATATGATATACATATATGTACATTAAATGATAAGTAAACTTACTTATTTATTTGTAATTAAATATTTTAATATTATAATTAGCGTTTAAAAATATTTATTCAATCATTTTCATGTGGTCGTGAGTAATATTTGAAGTCTGAGGATTTTTTTTCCTGTGGATTTTCATTCGGCAATTCGACATAGGTTAACGTGACTTATTTTCCCTTTGAATACGCGTCCAAAGCTTATTTTAAAGTATGGCTAGTTTTTTTATTATTTTTTATTATTGTTTTTGTAAAAACGCAATAGCCCGTGGGTTGATTTTAGCTATAATAATGCGTGTTCTAAACTAAAACTCCGACTATATTATATTGACCGTTATCAGTATTAATACAAATGTAAAACGTGAAGCGTCCATGTTGTTTTGTTGATTTTGATTCATACCGAAACGCGTTCATAAATAAAATGTACATAATATAATATGTTTATTTTATTGGTAAAAATTGTTAAGCCGGCTAGTTTATTCTCTATAACCTCCTACTTCAAACAATTGTAATGTTGGAATTGTATTTACACGACGTCCGAAGAGGTTAAAAAACATTTTGTCATCGAATGTGTTTTGCCCAATCTATTAGAAACTTCGTTAGATGTTTCAATGCAGAATGTTCCGGGTAATATTGTACTAATATAATATACTCGGAAAAAATTGGGCAAAAATAAGTATTATAATAAAAAAAACGCAATAAAACTGTACCTAAGTAAAATAAACCTATGAAAATGCAGCAGTCTGTTTCGTAAAACTAAATTTAATATTAAAAAATATATTTATATGTACTCGTTTTAAAGAAACCCATTAAATTATTATGATCACGTAATAAACACTAAAATGACCTTGAGTGGTATACAGTAGGTACTATATATAATATGGTATATACTTATATGCGATTGTAATACTACATTCATCGGCACGTCGGCAATCCTAAATTATGATGTGATACTTGCCAGCGGGAAACGTGATAATAATTTTTCGACAAAAAAATGTCGATTGTTGATTTATTTAGCCATATGGGTATCATTAAAATTCGTTTAGGAACAATAATGTTATTAATTTGGAGCCGCCGTGGTCGTATAATATTATCTCTCTTCTGTGGACGTCAAGAGTGTACTAGGTACATAATATTGTTATCACAGAATAAATGAAATTTCGTTTATTCTGTGATATTTTGTATTATATACTTACAACGATGTAATATTATGATAATATATGCATTATACTGTGTATTACGAGATTTAGGTTTTAACTGCGTTGGAACACCACACATGCATGCGCACTGCACATGTGCAACAGTCGTATAATATAATATACTTTTGTAAACGCGGTTGGTCTCGGGAAGGGGAAAAAGTAAAAAATAAGAGACGAACTATAATATGATATTTAATACGTTTGCGCTCGTCGTCGTCGTCGTCGCTGCGATGTCCCATAAATACTGTAACACACACATTACTAGCGATATTATTTTGCGTCTAAAAATTGTACTTGACGTTATCGTTTTGATCATCGTCGTGCAAATTTGATGGAATCGTCTATCTATATATTAATATGACGAGTCGTTTTTGTTCGTTCATAGATAAGCTGCGAGACTGCAGTAGGTAGGAAATAATTTTTTTCTCACTATTTTTGATCAGTTACACACAGCTATTATAAACCGTTAGACATATTTAGACTTGTACCAGTGCAGTGGTGTGACTTGGGGGGAGCTATCCGTATGAAGCCGTGTTAACGTATTATATATGGGTATACCGCGTATACATTATACTTTCTCCTTTCGGCCGTGGTTTTGTTCATCAAGTATTATTAGGTTTATATTTAAAATTGGATTTTCAAAAAATTATGTCCACATGTAGCGTTATAGGTAAAAAAAAAACAAACCCAAGCTCATAAATAAATAAATATAATATAAGAAATATAAGTGGTAGCGGAAATGTATGAACAAATCTATAATAAATACGATTTTTATGGATGAAACCCAAAACCCACTTATTTATATTGTTTGGCCGAAAGCGAAAGGTAGATTTTTGGCGAAAACGGTCCTTTTTGATGCATAAAATATGTATATAACTTCGTCTTTTGGTCCTCTGAAGGTTTATACAAAGCTATAACCCGTAGTCTCCCGCCCCGCGTAAAACTCTTATACCTGCAGGGTACCTGAATGAAAGACAGTGCACACTACTGCGGATATTCGATGGAAAATGGTTTCGGTACCGCAGAAATGTGTCAGTTTCGAAAAAGCACGCGGATGCCGTCTGCGAGTCCCTCGTGACACTCGAATTTGACAACGCACGAGAAATCCACAGCGTCGGGCACGGGTCCAAGAATAAAACTTTTTTCCTTCCTATTCTCTCTCTCTCTCTCTGACTCGCTTTATATATATTATATATCTATCACTGTTCCCTTCAAACCCTACACAGTCCCACACTCTATAGTCTCCGCAGCACATTACATATTTATATAACTCGCAGCATTAATATAACATCATCTCTGCCTACTATACATTTTAAACATAATAATAATAATAATTATTATTATAACCACTGAACTGCCGTTATAAACGTTCTCGTCCAAACAGGCCACGCGCGGAGATGATGTCTGTCAGTGTCGATAAGACGATAACGCGCTTATTGTAACGTGTGGTGCGCAGATGCTCCACACAAGATGTGTGCGTAACCACATAATATATTATATATATATGTAAAATAAAATTGTAACAATATATATAATATATAAATATACTATATTATGCGTGTGTGCTGTTTACACAGAACATGTCTTCCACAGTTCCACCTTGCAGACTCGTTTGACCTATTTGTAGCGATTTGTGTTGTTATTATTATTTTAGACTATATATATTATATATACATATAATGGTATATAATGGTACCTACATTGGCTCGGTGGCGATTTTTATTTATTCGTTTTCTTGCTGCAAGACTCGAATAATACGATTTATTTTCACCGCGGACAGATTGTAGCCGAGTTCAGACGAACCGATATATAATATAATAAAGATTTGTATTGTATATATATACGCATAATAATAATAGTAATACGCCAGCGATGTCGGAGAGACAGTGTGTGTGACTATCTGCGAATCCAATTTGGTCTGAATCCAAGTGCAATAAGTTATATACGTGCGTAAGTATTACATACTCTCCTACCACCCCCCCCCTCCCCGAATACCGATCGGCGATCGGACTATATATGTACGTCGTCGTAAAGTTTTGATATCCGTTTTTGTCGGTGTGCAGCGTGATGGCAATGCTATTTATTTCTCGTCAAATTCTCTCGTTCGGACTTCGGGTACTGCTTACCTATATTTTTCGTTCTCGATCTTCGTCGCGCCGAGCACCGTTTTATTGGTGGTCGGAATACTTACTATAGGTAGGTACTTGTATTATACGTACGCAGCGAAGGACGCATATAAACGTCATCGTCGACCGTCGTTATTATATGGCGGCCGCGGCGGTGGCACGACGAAGCGCTGCAATCGGATACTCAAGGCCTTGAATTTGAAAAAAAAAAAAAGAAACCGAAAATATATATTGCCCGTATAATATTCGATTCGTTTCGCCGCCCGCTCTAATGAACGGAAAATCCTATACAATATGTGTATACGACGTGTACGCGGTGTATTATATGCCATATATATAATATATATACATATAATGCCGCAGAGTTCGGAACGTCTCACGATATAGCTGCGGCGCGGCGGCTGCTGCGGAGATGAAACATAATACTCTTATCAGTATTGAATTTTATCAACTATAAGTACCTACCTACTGCAACTATCTCGCGTTACGCCTAATTTATGTAACATTATAGTATATAATATAAATTATAATAATAATATGTTAACGGCAATAAACGCAAAATTATTATCATCGCACCAAAAGGAGTTTACGACGAGTATTAGTTTTCATCTGAAAATATGCATACGAGTAAAGTAAGCTGCTGCGCAACTGCATCAGAAATAAGACACGTACAATAACCGTTTTTATGAATATTACAATCGAATGGCTTGCGCGAAATAGTCGAAATTCAGTAACGATTACCTTCTGTAATTGGTACATACATGTACTATCATAAACAATAATATAATATTATGATATCATAACGATTGTTCATTACACGCGTTGAGATAGAATTTCGATACAAGTCGAGTCGACTGAGATATTCGGTATAATAATGGTAATAATATCACATGATGTACCAGGTATAATATTCAAAATGTCCGGTGCACCGGCTTGCAGCGCGGACGTTGCACAAATGAGTTTGCGTTTCGGTCGTTTCGGACACGCACAATTGATTCGGACTGTCAACGTGCTGCGTTGCGTTTCAGTGGTGGACGCCGTTATTAAGGTCACGACGTAGGTAGTAGGTATATCGTATATATCGTATAATAATTTACCGTGATGGACCATTAGAACGAGAATTCGTAAAAAAAAAAAAAAATAAGTTTTTTAATTAAAAACTTATGCGGTCGCTGGCGCGCAGATGTCATAGTTGGATAACGTGCATATGCATAATATTATAATTTATACATTATTATTTTAATAGTAATAATAATAGTAGAAGAAGTAATAATACCTAACGTAGTTTATAGAATATTGGCGCACCTCGAACGAGTAAAAAAATAATATAATATATAGGGAACCGTAAAAACGGTTAATCGGGTGATAGAGCGAATAATAATAAAACGTAGGTACAGATAAAGTCGTATATAGGTACGATAAAACTGGTCGTCACGATAATCATGTATGAATAATAATAATATCAACGAACACATATAATATTATTATAACGATATAATGATATTATAATAAATACCCATTAAATATATATTATATAGACAGTTGCATTAACGCAGCGTGTCGTGCTGTACTTCTAAACGAGCGCTACGTTCGTATACAATATACGTACCTAACCTAATAATAATAATAATAATAATAATAATATATACCTATGGGGGTAATATGCGGGGTAGGCTCGACGCGCGCGTGGGACGGTCAAAAGTGAAAGAGACTTTTTTTTTCCCGACGTGTCTGCCGCAGACGACGACCGTCGTCGTCGACGATTTCCAAACGTCGTTTCGCCGCCGCACAATCAAAACGTCGATTATTCGTACATCATAATATTACTATGTATAATAATATATAATATGGGCGCACACACTCACTGCAGTATACACGTCTTATAATATTATATTATATCGGTATTATCGATCGTTTCGAATTAGATATAATATAATACGTATGCGTCTGTGGAGCATAAAGCTCGGGCGGGCGTGCGGTGTTCCAATTTTTTTCAGTCATTAGCAATACGATTTCGATTCGATAGGTAAATTACATATAATATTATGTAGGTACATAGGTAATATATAATAATAATAATATCTCTATACATAATATTATTATTATTATTATTATTATGTAGCCGGTAAGTTATCTCACACGCGAGTAGTTTATCTAGTTTTGTCCATACTCTAAACGTACCTATATAATATTATATTATATACATATAAAGTTTCAATATATATATATATATATATATATACACGTCATGCTGGGCATATATATACGCGCCGTAGCTCCACGATCCCCTAAGGTCGGTCCGTGTGTATCGGATCAATTTTTTTTTTTTCGGAGGCCATTAACACACGCACGGCCGGCCGGCTCGCACATACGCTGCAGCTATATATGTATATGATATGATGCAGTACGCCCACGGTTCGTATATAATATTGTTATTATCGTATTATATTATAATACACGTTACGACATCGGATCGGACGTCCCCGGCCGAACAGTAATAATATATAATATGTATAATATATATATATATATATATATAATATTATATAGGTATGCGTTTGTTGTATACATGACGTATATTATAATACGCGTATACTGCTGCTGCAGCTATATAGTACCTAGTACCTACCTATATATATACCTATATGCGAAGACGATAAATCCGATTTCGACCGACCCTTTGATATTTTTACACGCGTTCACAATATAATAATAATAATAATAATAATAATAATAATATGTAATATTGTAATGCTCTCGCGATATTCTATATATACCTATGTTATCATTATTGTTGTTGTGCGCACGACTGCGATGCACTCCGCGTGTACGCTGTATAGTATATAATGCGCTGCTACGTATTATTTATATTACGATATTATAATATTATATTATATATTATTGTATAAAGCAGCAGTCTGGGCAGACGATTTTTTTCTCCCACAAACCCGATTTTGAATATCCTTTTCGAAAACCGTGCGCGCGCGATTGTATTGTATATATAGGCATATTATAATATTTCGAAATGCTCGACGCTCGTCGTTTGAGTCCGTTTCGATTGGTCAAGGCCACTCTTTATATTATATCATATTATGTGTGTTCGTCGTATACACTTACCTTCATATTATATATTATAAGCCTATACGGTATTTGTATGTGCTCGTCTTGTCCGCGGGCACAAGGTCACGGTGTAAGCCATCACCGAATTTGACGCCGCCCGAAAAGAGCGACAATAAAAAATACGGCCGCTCGCTCGGCGAAGAAAAAACGTTACGCGTTTTATATGCACCGCCGTAAACATCCATTTTTGCTATCGTCCTGGCTCATGATATAATAATATCATCGTAAGACCGAAGAGTCGACATTCGAATTATTTCATTTATCAAGACATAACGATATTGCAGTAAGTAAATCCCGCACAAATATACGGATTAACGCGATGAAACAGTCCATTTTAAACACATTATTATTCCACATTAAACGTAAACATAATATATATATCTAAATGTATTATTCGAATTTCGAAAAATACGTAGGTACCTCTACCTTGACTGCAGTGCACGTTGGAAGTTGTTGAATTTTAATCGTTAAGGATTTCACGTCATCTGCATTAATAGATACATTATCGACATCCAATATTCATAATATAGATGATATCATTTATTTTCATTTTAATTAGGAAAAAGATAAAAAGAATTGACTCGAATCAATTCTAGGATTTCCTATTTCGTTTATCGAATTTAAACAATAACAAATGTAATTCGTGCCACATATTTATTTATTTATTTTGCGTAAATCATAATTTTAAAAATAATGATTTGTTCTAAAATCTTTTAGAGGGTCTTTATAATGTTCTCATAATGGTTACCAAAAAACTGTAATATAATTAGTCGGGACTGAAATTAAAAGGGTCTGTCTGATTAGTAGGGTAGACTGTAAGAAGGGATTTTGGGATTAATTTCTATGGATGTTTCAAAAAGTATAAATAGGATGGGAAATGCGGTCGTCCTTTTTAGCTTAAGGCATAAGCATATAATGTGATTGCATAAAAATATTGCACTTAGGTACTTTGCAGTGCTGAAACATAAATTACGTCTAAGACATAAAATATCAAAAACGTATATAATTATTAATTATACGTTCTTTTTTATAGCATACTACGATAATGTATATATATATAATTACTAATTGGGTTATTTCGTACGCCGTTTTTAGAATTTTTGTGACGCCCGCGACTGTGTGAAAATAATACATCGTAAATCAATTCGTCGTTGAAAATAAGGGTTTTTGCGCTAAGGCACACACAACGCGTATATGAAGGAAAAATCATGTCTTGAAATGAAATAAAATTATTTACTGAGATTCTAAAACAATAAAAGTGTCCTGATACAGTCATAATATGATTTATTATTCAACGGGGGGTGTGTATCTGAGCAGGACTACAAATGATTCATTTCGAACCTTTATGAGGCATGTGCCGCACGTCGTTCGAGGAGTATACGTAATATAATACATAATCTGTAGATCTGCGTACTAATTCTGAAAAACTATATAAGAAATATTAACGATTATAATGTGCGCGAATATCGATTATAGTCTCCTCGTTTAGTAGCTATCTGTGATTTAGAATATAATAAAACACGAGACATTGAAAACGAAAACCGACAACCGACTGCAATATAATAATTATAATACATGAGCAGCTATACCTATCATATTCGATATATCGTCGTCGTGGAATACGATTCTCGGGGACCATATTATAAGAATAATGTCAAGTATCAGTCAAATATATTCTTCTGCAGTAGAAATCAAAAACGGTAGTGCGTTCAGATTTTACGACCAAACGTCGAAACTGTTTTCGTCCAGCTGCTGTATTATAACCATTATAATACGTACGTACCATTATTATACATATATATACCTATTTAATAAAATATATACGCGAGTGCGTTTGTGTGTGTGTGTGTGTGCATATAAAATTGTCATACTTGACGTTTTTACGACGACCGCGTTCACGGTCGAGTCGGAGTTCGGTTATTTTTTTCTGTTCGTATTCCCGCAGAACTGCAGCAGCCCAGACCCCTGCCCGACGACGACGACGGCGGCGGAGTCGGTCCGCGCGAGACCGAACCGACAAACGTCGTTGCTCGCAGTGTTTTTTTGTTCCTTTCGACATTCGCTGCCGCGTATACGACAATATACGTATATAATATAATATTTAGTATATTATTGTACACGCGCGCCTCGAACGTTCGACTCGGCCTAGCGTTTTTTTTTTCTTTTCAAAACGATTTTTTATGGTTTAAGCCGCTTAAAAAAATTAACATAACAGTGTATCGGCTGCCGCAATCGTGTGCAGTGTGCAGCGCCCGCGCGCGTGTGTGTTTGGTTTATGATAAAATGTGGGACGATATATTCGTGTTTCAATAGGACGTTCGGGAACGGGCAGATGAATACGCAGCGTGTGCGTGTGTGCGTTCGCAAACATACGTCGCGCAGCGATCTCGAACGGGCGGGCGGTCGCGCGCGTGTAAAGAATTTGCACCGGTCACACACGGACCAGCTGTTTAGGCGTTTATTTCTTTCTCTCTTTTTTTTTTATTTTAATTCGTCGTTGGCAATAAAAAATAATGACGATAATAATACGTAGACTCTCTCACCCCCCTCTCACTCTCCCTCACTCTCTCCCTTCCTCGGTTTCCCGGCGCTCTTCGGTCTCCGTCATCGTCTTTTGCAGCGCGTACCTTTATATAATTTATGATATATATACGTAACATGGTATAATAATAATATACCAAAACACCTGTTGTCGCGCGGTCGTATATTTCGACTGAATTACACACCACACGTGTATAATATTAATATAATATTATAATACGCACTATATAGCAAGCCGGAGAGTATATACTATTATTATATTATTCACATTGCACGAACCAGCGTATGCCTACTTTTTCGACGTCCTCGTAGTGCGACGGGATTTTGATTTACTATATAAATAATATACGAATTATATTTGGTCGGCCCGGTAGTAGAGGAGTAAGAATAAATAAAAACAACGTTACACGCCTCGAGAATCGAGATGCCCGCAGCCATCACGATCAGTAAAATAAAAAAAATAATATATATAAAAGGTCTAAATCTGTGATAGATGTGTACCAGCCATGTCTTCCACGTGTACACGAGCACGCGGCGTGTTACCAGACTGGTCCTGCAGTGTCCGTATAATCGTGTTTTGAAATCGATTTCGTCGGCCTATCAGCTGCCACCGCCATCGTGCAGTGGCATACACTTAAAGTGCAGCAACGCATCGTATTATATATATATTATATTATATTATATTATATATATATATATCGCATATATATATATATATATGCGATGAAACCTCTGAATACCAGACACTCTCAGTCGCCAACATTTCGTCCTATGTTTGGAGGCGTCCGCTATTGAGAGATGTCCGTTAAGGGAGGTTTCACTGCGAAATATAAATAAATAAATATACGACCAAACATAATAACACGGATACTCACATGATGTAAGTTTGTGGGTATATATTGTGTCTGTGTGTAGGTACGCTATATGTATACATAAAATTGTTTTTAACGTGTGTGCGAGGCCTATTGCAATAAAACCGCGCTTGCAATAAGTGCTTAATATGCGGAGTAAAATTATCAAATTATGTATATACGCTGAAAAAGTGATGAAAATCCGAGGTTAACATTTTTCGATTTTAAATCCAATTTAGTATACCTATACCTATACCTATACCTATACCTATACCTATACCTATACCTATACTGTCCCACTGTTGGGTTTTTATACACGAATTTGATACGCAGGAATTAAATTATAACTATAGATAAACCACTTTTCCCTTTCAAACTTATTGCATATAGGAGGCTAGGCGGCTCAATTCGACACGCCACTGCGGTTTGTAATTCATTTTTTTTTTTAAAAATGTTGGTTTGAATGAATAAACAAAACGATTTTCGATGGTCATTGTGATTGTAATTACTAATTACAAGTTACTAATTTGTAAACCGTCCACGACTTTATTGGGACCGACGGTGGATGCTTCGCATACAATTTTGTGAATAAATCGAATGTAGTAGAAAAAACAGGATACCCTGTCGACAAAAAACTCGCGTTTAGCGAAATAGTTAATCAGAGTTTTTTTTTGGGTAAAACAATAACATTGTTTTTTATGAAAATGTAATGTTTTGTTTTGGAAATGTTATTTTTTGAGCGTTTTTTAAATTTTTGACATTTTGTAACGCCTGTCAGTCATTACACAATAATATGTCAGTTGTCAGTACACATTTAATTTCATAATTTGTCAACCGCAACGGTTTTTCGGACAATGGCATTTTAAATTCTATTTACACTATAGTGCTGCAAAGATTTACTCAACTCATTCGTTTAGTCGTTTTCATAATATAACATATTATAATATGATGATGATGGTACACCGCGTATTTGTAATGAATTCGAGAAGTTTGTTCGTCATGGTTCGCGTAGGTACTGCAAACAAGACATTATTAAGTACAAATATACAATATAAATAATTGTAATGAGGCCCTAGTAGTTTTAAATCTCATATTGGGAACTTTTCTGGTGGTTAGACTGTTTCATACATATAATATAGTGATTCTCCATACTGATGCATATTATTCTACTTACGTCCCTGATTTTATTCAATTGGTATAAGTTGCGTCCTGATCAAGAAGGTTAAAACAGATCCTAGCTTACTTTCGTCCTAGTATACCTTTTTTTTTTTATATATAGAGTAGTTGCATCCCGAAAATCTTGTACTATTATTTTAATTATACTATTAATACTATAATTTATTATAGTATACAAGCATAATATACGACCCTTATCCGTACTCAAAGTTCATTAATTTAAAAACTAATAGTTCATATTTCAATTTAGATACAACAAAATTCAAAGGAAAAATTATATCCAAATAGCGGGTTTTCAGTAAAAAAGTGTTGTTTTCATTTTAAAAATAATGGTTGTGTCGCCACTGCAAAACACTCCTAGAATGGCCCAGTTAATTATCGAAGTAATTGAATGTTCTATAGAATTACGACTGAAGTAATTCAGGTCTTAAATTAGGTATACACTTAAAAATTCTAAAAGCCAGAATTTGAATAAATTTACCTATAATTAAATAAAAAAAATCTGGGTAAGCAAGATTGGTGAACCACTCTGCAGTATATATAACACATTGTATATATATATTGTTGCCGGTTTCATTACGGCGCGTAGTCTCCTGCTCGTTCACTGGCTTTCCGTCTTAAAGCTATATGGCGAAGGACCTTTGACGACCGCTAAAACGTCTGCTTTTCTCTCACGTGTAACTTATTTCTCTCCTTATTATGCTCGCACACCACCGCCGCCGTCTCGACGACTGTATACCTAATACGAGTGTATATTATATCGTACCAGTATTAATATAATATATGGCTGCTGTCGTAATTTTGCAGTCCTAATTTTGACAGCTGCAGCCGTTCGGTGGCCCGGGAATTCTGCAGAGTAGAAATAATATCTCCGCCCAAGTCCCTCGACCCACATCAGTCACGCCACGTCCAAATCGTCCAATTTCGTAAAACGCCCTCACCTCTGCATTATGCGCTCGCTCATATACCGTCCGATGACTGCAATTTATAATAATAATATTATGTATCATTAAACTGCGCGGTGGTTGCTGCAATAGGACGTACTCGGCAGCTTTGCACTCGTTTAAAACGATTTTCGGGACAATGCTGGTGAAAAAACTAACGCACCGGGCAGGTCATGATTATGACCTTAGATCGTAATTTACGTGTACAATATTATACGATCTGAGGTTATAAGTTTCTTATAACAACGCACGGCTGCGGGATATTATTGTTATTATATTATTGTATTCCTGCTGCTGTGACTCTAAATATAAATGTAACTTTATAGGTAGTACGCGCGCCGCCGTCGCAGTCGGTTTTATTAATATTTCAAGTTTATTATAATAATTTTGCACGGCGATCCGAACGCTTTGTAAAGTAATATAATAATAATCCTACATAAACCGATAATTTTCTTTGGATTTTATGCGCGCGCGGCGAATACGATACCGACTCGTACTCGCATACCTACTATACATAATATTATAAATATTAAAATATATTATACAAATATAAATATTAAAATATATTATTATATTATTATTATAATATACGTGCGCACAGCATACAATGCGTGCGTACACACACGTTTATGATGTTTTGTAATCGCGCGAGAGACGACGGCCGAGCGGATTATAAAAGTACCCAACGCGCACGCACTCCCCCGCGCGAAACGCAAAACGTGTTCTACTGGTTTTTTTATTATTATTATTATTATTTTTTTTTTATTGCATATCGTTTGACATTTCCCCGTTCGGCGAGCGGCGGCGGCCCGCGGGCAATATCAGACGCGCGGTCTCGCGTTTCGATCGCGGACATAATGGAAACGCGCGCGTCGTATTTCCATTCAATTTGGCATAGGACACTCCTCGTTATTGTGCCATAATAATAATAATAATAATAATAATTGCGATGCATTGTCGCCGGTGTAAAAATCGAGTTCCATATACTTCAACACTGCGCTGCTACTGCTGCTGCTGCTGCAGCGTATTGTGCATTTGTGCATTTGTGCATTTGTGCACGGCGGGTAAATCGCTTTAAATCTCGAGCCGAGCCGGTACGATTATTGCATTATATATTATGAGGTGTATATAGGGATAGATATAGGTATATTACAATAATTGTATAAACCCATAGTGCTGTTGCTGCATTGTAATAATAATATATAATATAGAAAGCTATAGTCGATCTATAGTCTCTTTTCGACATCACGATCTATACGCGCATGTTTCGCGCACGACGTATATTATACATACGTATAGGTATATATATTATAATACCTAAAAATAATATATGTATAGTATAATTAATATAATATTATATATTATTTGTACCTAATATATCGTATAAAATAATATGTATATGATTTGCTGGCGTATGGAAATAAAATCACGTCTAATTTAATCGAACGTTTTGATTCGTGTTTTCGTGTTAGGTAACAAATATGCCGTCGTACCTATATCGACGCGGTTTAAAATGTTATGTTCAAAATACAAACGACCGTGCACGTGAACACGTATTTTAATTTTTTAATATTATGTTGTTAATATTTTTTAATGGTATTAACTATTAAATAGGCACATATACATGATATTCTATAATCGTCTTAAATATGCACTGTCGAAGTATTATAGGTTAGGTACTCTTCAGATTTGTTTACCGTTTTGAATCATTGTGTTTTAGTTTTGTTTCACTGTTTTATATGCGTTACTTTAGTTTACTGCCACTAAGCCGTCGTAAGTGAAAAACTAGTCAATTTTGCAGACATTTCGTTAACAACTATAATATAGTTATTTATTTGGGTTATGGAGCAGTCCTAAGACGTGCGCAATACACATCCACCGCTTGCAAATCTTATAAAATATAAATGATTTGTAATTTTTTCGTGCGTGAGGTCTATTACGAAATATATTTATCTAAAACTCGGACCAAAGCCGACTCACGAATATTAAGTCGCTTGTGATGAGGACGAATGGCGCGTCACGTGCAGGTCGAACGTCTTTACAGGTGTCCCACAGTGTATTTGGATTTGTTTTCACGGCGGGATAACGCGAGAGGTGTATAATAATATGTGTATATATAATGATGCTATAACATATACCCAGGTGTTTTGGGAATTCGGACGAACATAATGTAATAAAATTATAATATAAAAGACTATTAACAATATAGGTACCTACAAATTTATATTATGAAATTCTTGTTAAATTAAATTGTATATTATGATGTATATAGACATATAGTTAGGTAAAGTGATTAATGATTACGTTCTTCGACAAAAGTGTTTTTATATAAATTTAGAGGTATACGTATTTGGTAATAATATAATATGGAATATTTGACAGACTGCGACAGATTCACTGCGAATCAATACAAAAAATAGCCGGCATAAAAATACCTATGAATTATTATATTAGGTACCTATGTATATTATTATTAAATGCCATATACTTACAAACAATAGTCAATTTCAAGCAGGTATAAAAATATGCTCTGAGTATTGCAGCAGTTCGTCCGAAAGAATTGTAGGTTTTTAGAAAAGAGTTAATTTGAATATAGTATCAAGTCGAATATTGTACCTAAATTACATATACACATTTTATTTTTATTGTGATAAACAGATCGTTAATTACGGCAAATGTTTCTATACAATTATTATATAATATATTACGCGTATAATACTCTTGTAAAGTGCACCATTTGTGGTTTGTATGTTTTTTTTTACCAGTGTATTTAAATATTATACCAATTCATTATGCCCACAGAATTGACAATTTTCAATATTCCGATAGATAAAGCATGGTTATATAACCAAGGTATGTTGGTAATTTTATTCATTAGACACGAAGTCACACACATAATGGCAGAATCTATGACGTAAGTCTGTGACGATTTTTTTTTGTAAATGAATACTATTAAAGTATATTATATTCAGCCGATAAGCTTTTATTCGGCAATGGTAAACCACAAACTGTGTGTGCATGCTATCACGCATTTCCCATTTTAGGTACCACTATCCAGTTATCGTGCTAAAAATATAACACATTTTTAAGGATGTGAATAAACATTTTTCTTTTTTTACTTGTTTAGGATCGAAAGATAAACTATTATCTTGAAACGACTCCTATAGATAAACATTTTACCATAAATCTCTATTGTCAGTAAAACGTTTTCTCTGCGATGATTCATTCTATTCACTCACCAAATATATATATATTTATATTTATTTATTTTTACAATTTATTGTACTTCAAAAAAAAAAAATATATAATACAAATGTATTATCTCTTTTGCGTCGGCTTCTCGTTTCTAACTATATACGCGTTAACGTTTCGTCACAGTTTCCAAAGCGTATGACCTTCAGGGTACTGAAATATTTTGGAAATCAATATTTACTTCAATTTAAATTAACCTCTGATATACAAAACGGATTACTGCATGTACAACTATATAGTCAACTAAAATTACAATAGTAGATAGAGGTATATGCGTCGTCGACGTTTTTTTTGTTTGCGAGTGAAAATGGTCGGGAAAAAACCGATCAAAGTGCGTTGGTTGTAACCACGAAAGTTAATTGTACCCGAGTATGTAAGTATATAGGTTCTTCAACTGTATATACTATACAGTGTAGTGCCAATATTATGCACTTTGTGCAGACACGTTCCTCTGTATCAGTGGGTATATCGCATATTATTATGATGACTTCATACAAACATATTGGTAATATAATATTATTATAATGTACCTATAATACTTAATAATAATATTATCATCACGCAGACATGGCGGGAATCGTGTAGGGTACAATGGCACATCACAGATGAGTCTGCTAATAAGTCATAGCGCGTTAGACTCGATTATGTAGCGGCAAACAATATATTATTATATATACATTATACATATATTAAAATCGTATATAGCATATTTTGTAATAAAAAAAAAAATCGAAGTAATCCTCAGACGGAACGACACGCAGACATGAGGAAACGCGAGGTTATACGAGGCTGTGAACACTTTACGAGGATTACGCATCGCGTACAGATTACGACAGAATTTATTAAATAATTTTTTAACCTGCAACACCGCCGGAAACACTTCCAACACGACGCGCGCGAATTAACGTTGGTTTTATACCGCGGTATAGCTGCAGGTACCTACATCGGGCCACATAATATCAGTGGCGTATATTTTTCAGGAGTGGCTCCAGTGGCACATTGACATTTTTGAAAAATTGTTTTCGAAACATTCTGTAGTTGTTGTTTTACTTATTTCTCAGAATTTAAAAATAAACGACCAAGGTTTAATAATTTATAATTTACCCACATAATATACTGCAGCAGTTATCCCACATTTAATAATTTATTTTTTTACTCAGAGTCCTAGTGTTTTGCCCCCTACAACTGTACCTACCGATAATAATATAATATTAAATATTATATATTGAGTGTACGTTTTCACGATTTGTAGATTTCGATAGTAATTGGTTGACTGTACCTAGTTTATCAAGCAAATAGCTGGGTCGGTTCGTGGATATTCGATATTCGATATATTATTATTATTGTTGTCATACGATTATAACATAATAATTTGTGTAATATGCTGCAGCAGTATCACGGCTGTAAAAATACTCCGATAACATTTTTTCCGGTGAAATAACTACAGTTCGAAAACTACATCGAAAAATAATAACTGTAATAATGTACGAATATTTTTTTGTAAATACAAATACCATATTATGTACTGTGCACTGCGACCGACTTGCAGAATCATCTATATATACACGTCATATATATAACAATCATAACTTCATTGCGCAACAAGTTGACGTCTGTAACGCAAAATTATTGACATCTTATTAAAACAAAAAAAAAAAAAAATTAAAAAATATAATACAGTTCAACGTCCTCGCGACGCGAACGTTCTCGGAGTAAATATTATTCCGTTCATTTGGAATATTGTGCTATTTTTTCACCGACTATTGTACCATCGGTTGGCATATAATATTATTATAATTCTGGTTTATCCGTACAATATGCGTATGATTATAATCAGTATTATTTTTTTTTCGTAGACGATTTTATTACGACGGCATAGTGGCTGAAAAAAAACACGCCATGGCCTTTATTAATATTCAAATTGTTGAAAACCCGTCTTACGAAATAACGTACTTATATATTATACGCGTTACAGCGGGATAGATACACACACACACATTTTGGATTCACAGAACGAAATTACCCGCGACGGTGAGTTATATTATTGTCGTGGGACTGGAAAACAAGTGAATATCATCGAATATCCCAAATTAACGTGTGAGGAATCCGATTTATGTCGTTTACGTAATATTATATTATAATATACGCACAGCGATGAGATAATGTAAACGTTTTTTATTCTAAAAATCGTATTTAATTTTTTCGATAAACAATAATATAACAGTTTCATTATTGATTTTGGACTTTTTTAAAAATAAAAAAAATTAAAAACATCGTTGACACAATAACACGTTTCGGTTGACATCAGTGTTTAAAAAAAATCCAAGATGTAATATACTTTTGCGAAACATTTCAAAATGGCATACACAGTTCAACACACGTGCTATATAAACACAATAAATTTGAGCGAACGCTTTAAAGTATTTATTGTGCAAAAATATTGGGTGCTGTTTAAATTGTTAAGTCTGAATTATTATTTGTTGAAAGACAAGCGACTACATTTTTAATTTTCCACTTAGAAACTATATAATCATATAAAATGCACAAGTAGAATTTTTAATAACACTCTTACACTTCACGAATAGTCGATTATAGCATTTTTGAAATAAATAAATATTTTTATACAACCTAAAGAATTCGTAGCTAGCTTACACAATACTATATTTTTCTACATGGTTTTAAATGTCAGACCATAAATCAGAATATAAAATAAAAGAATTAGTGTATTATAAAGTATATATATTTTTATTTTCGAAAACAACAATTCATTGAAATAGTGCGATGCAAACATAAACATTTGTGGGAACAATAAATCTGTACATAAATTTAAAACTATATAGTACATTATTAATATTTAATTGCAGCATTTATTCAGTTCGAACTTAAATCGCTTTCAAAATACTTAAGGCGTTATTATATTCTTTATTCTTGAATAAACATATTATTATAATCTTGATATTATAAACTTATATTATAATATAGTACCTATATACATTAATTTCGGCGAAAGGTCAAAAATGAGAATTCAATATTATATATTATATTTATTTTTTAGTTTTATTATAATATTAGGTAATAATAATTATTACGATACTTTTATAATATTTAGTTCGTTTCGAACCGAAATGATTGTCGTTTATTTTACACGCTCTAGTTATCCGAAGATGTGTGCGTGTAAATAAATATATAGTGTTGTAATGTTTTATCAGTGTAGTACACTATTTAGTATTTTTTAAATAATTTTCGAGTGTCCTTCGTGTACTCTCGAAAAGCTATTTAGATAATCGATGTGACCACACAAAATTTTATGAAAATCGGTCAAGCCGTTTCGGAGGAGTTTGGCGACGTACATTTTCCATCGTGACACGAGATTTTTATACATTAAATATTATAATTCCTTAAAAATAAGACGTGTCTCAATTCAAATACTTCTAAAAAAATCCACTCAAGTTAAATTTCTGGTGGGTTTTAAATTTTAAAATATATTTACGGTTATTGTTTTGAAAGTTTTATATACATCGTTATTTCATGCCGATTCTCATTTTAATATAATATATGATATGATAATACGCGAGTATAACGAATGTTATTGTTACCGATTTACCGGACGTTGTTATAATAATTAATATAAACAATACAAATTTGATCAGGATTTTCGTAGATTTGTGATGTACCACTACCGAATTTTCGGAATTCCTGTAAATATCTATAATATTATAAATTTTTAATATTATCCATTTATTTTATGTTCACCGTATTACGCACAGTGCAATGACCTGTTGGTCGTTTGTCTGTCGTGTTTGCTTGAATGTAAATTGTCGATAAGCAATGTACTATCAACAAAATACGACAAATACATCAAATCTATTGTCCTATGTGGTTCAGTACTCTAGATTAGAGCGTGGACATAATATATTGACCTTTTTAAAATATTACGCATTATCATCAAAACGATATTATTTTATATTTTTATTTACAAAATTACGTAACGGCGTAATGCGATGTAGCCATGTAGGTTTAAGATACGTAAATGATATGTTCGACATGAGAAGTCGTAGGTCAAATCATACAAGTAATAACAAATTAGTCGAAATGCTCGTAACAAAAAAAAAAAAAAAAACCAAGTACCTAATTATTATATGGGAGGGCCGTGTTTGCGCCTAAATAGCGTATATGCGCCTATATGCAAAAACCTCGATTGCGCTTAATACAATTAAAATACGTTAAATACTGGCAACAAATAAATTTGGCAACATTGCAGTAAAACTTAAATTTCTCGTCCCACTTTTTTCAGACTTCGAACTGACAGAATAACATTTATTGAATTATTCTGGTGTGGTTAAAAATTTGTCTTTACTGTTCTGTTGTGTACTTGTGTAATTATTATTTCTTATTGTACCTATTATATTTTTAATAAATTTTAATTTTAATTTTTCTTTGCTGTTCTGTTGCGTCGTTGTTATTTCTTATGTATAGGCACCTATTATATTTTTAATAAAATAAAATTTAAATTTTTCGCGTTACTTTGACTCTGTTACTTATATTTTTTATGAAGTTAATTGTTGATGTTGATGTATCTCTTAATTCGTTGATAACCTGGTGTTTTTTTATAACTCCTTTATTTTTTATTTGTTTTATTGTTGTTGTAGCAAGATTTATTTTTAAATATGTATCTGTTTGAAATTCAACTAGAACTTCCACAAATTTTATGATTGATGGATGAGCGTTAAAAAAATATGAATTAAAATGTTTATGAAATGATTCACATGCGTTTGTTGTCTGTGTTAGATTATTACAACCTTTTGCCCATAATTCAGGGGGAAATAGACTATCTTCGCTTACGAAATTGTCAACTAAATAATCAGCAAATGATTGTATTTTTTTTTCTTCTGGAATTTCAGACATTAGTTCCAAAAAGCAATCTAATACTTCTTGTGGATGTAAAAATGGAAGACCGAAGCAATATTGTAACCATTTTCCTTCTGGACTATTAGATTTATACATATTAGTTAATCCAAGACTTTGAATTTTTCTGTACCAACATTGCCCCAAGTGAAATCTGCAGGTGGAAAGTTTTATATCCGGCCAAATATTAGATGCAGAGTTTAAAATGCTTTTTTCAAAGTCAGAATATATTTCAACAGGACAAAACTCAAAGTTTAAATTTGAACATAAACGCTTAATATTTTCGAATACATATTCATAGACGTCACAACATTTTGATGGTAACAAACAAAACACTAGAGGTATTTAACGATTATTATAAAATCCATGAATTGTGAAACGTTGACAAAAAAATTTTGTGCAATAAGTAAATGTACCATCGACGTACATAGTATTAACCAAACTTAAAAATTGCAAATTTGTGGTACACGTAAAAATTACAATATTTTTTTCTATGTCATTTACTGCAATCATTGATTCTCCTTTAGATGATAACATATTATTTGATATTAAAAATTCTTGAACTTCAACAATATTTTTTGGAATATTTGTTTGTGTGTTTCTACACGGGTACATTCTGTCACGAATTAATTTAACGTCATCGTAATCTAACGTGTCAAAATTATTCTTTGTAATTTCAGAACGTATAATTTTAATTGGACGATCAGTCATGTCTTTGGCTCTTTTTTTACACGCACTTCGAATAATTTGACGATTTAATTTTTTTTCGTCAGTATTATGGTTATGATTTAAATTGCTACTTACAGTTACATTTCCATTTTTAATTAGTCTTGCTAAACACGATTTCATTGTACAACGCCAAGTTACATTACCAAATATACTTTCATAAACTTTCCTGAATTTAAAACTGTCAATTATAAGTAAATCTTTAAAATTGTTACTCGCACCTTTTGCTAATATAATTTTATTTTCTGTCATTTTTGAAACAAAAATACACCAAACTGAAATGTGTAATTAAATGAAGTACAGCGATGACTGACTATCTGCGATCGAGATTTTAGAAATACCGCCGTAAAATGCCGTATATCGACTATAATACTATATATATATAGGTAATAAAAATTATCTATAGAAAAGATAAAAAGTTAGATATGATTAAAGATATGAAGGTATATCGAGTCACGACTGATATAGAAATTAAATTTCCCAATATTTCACAGTGGTTCAAAAATGAAAATAGTTGGGAAAACGCTGTTGCCAAATTTATTGATTTGTAACGTAATGGGAGCAAGCAAGTATTTTAACGTATTTTAAGCGCAATCGAGGTTTTCGCGTATAGGCGCAAATACGGCATTTAGGCGCAAAAACAGTCCACCTTTATTAGGTATACAGGCAGCTTAGTTCAGGTAGTTCAGAAAATTATTTACATTTCATGCCTATAAGACCTTCGAAAACAATGACCGATCAACGATCGGGTGTAAAATGACAAAATGCCACTTTAGCAGTAGTTATTATAAATCATCAACCGTCGTTTAATGTGACCCGCCACAGTCATTTCACCAATTTTTTTAATTCTCATCGCAATCCCAACGTCGCACACCCAGCCGTAAAACGATTAACGAAAATAATTTTATATTTATGTATAATAATTATTATTAATCGTATTTTGTGTTGGGCTTAAAAACGTTATTTCAATAAATCTCTTTCATTAAAAATAATATTATCATTGTTACAGTTTTGCTTTCAGAATACGCTTTTTTTCCAAGCCAAGTTTTATTTAATAATTTAAAATTAATTAAAAAATATTTTAATTTAAGAAGTATTTTACAACAAAAATTATAAACAACAACATTAAAAACTTTTATTGATTTAATAATAATAATATGATGCATTGACTAATTGTATATTATTACTATTAATTTATTGATTTTCAAGTAGTAAGAATATTCAAACAAATTCGTAATGAAAAAATACACCTTCCTGCAGCGTTTAAAAAAAACAACAAAAAAGCACTAAACATATAAATATATAATAAAATGTACACATATACTATATTAACATCTCCCAATCTCATTTTTTAAGAAAAATATTTTAGATTTTATGCCACTGACTGTAGGTCACCTACCCATACAATATTGTTAGCTTTAGAATTTAGCTAATAGATTTTCACATCGTTTTACTTTAATTATTTCATATTGGTTTTTTTTTAAAGTTTTTCCTAAACCTTTGAGTTTAGGTACGTATATAACATATTTTTATCGCTGATTGTAATCATTGAAGAAATAGCACGAAGAAATTTATTCATTTTAATCGAATGATATGGCGTTGCATCAAATTTTCAGGCCTGGATGGTGGATGCCACCTTGGTGCTCTAGCTAAACCGAATAGATAATAAATGATGTCCATAAAATTACTAGTTAATACAACTAGTGGTGTAGAGCTACTCACATGTACCTGCATAATAATTATATAAGCTCCGAAATCAATTTTGGAATACAAATTAGTAATTACCACTATAGGCAAACATGCTCATGGTTTCAATATAACTATCATTTTTTTTTATTATTATTTTATTATATTTTGTAATATAATTGCGACTTGAAGACGAAACGAGTAACAATCGTATAAATAAATTCGGCAAAATTCGGTCAGTCTGCTTGGCACGCCAGTCAGTGAGGACTGCGGAGACTTTGAAAGTTTGTATTTGTGTAGCACCATAAAACAAAAGCACTACCTAGGTACTTACTACTTCATAGAATAAGTAATAGTATATAAAAAATAATAGTTCATATTTTGAATATTTTTATTAAATTAAGAAGTATTATAATAGTATTATATTGTGTTTTTTTTATCACTATTGTACACAATATAATATAAATACGATTTTGCTGAGCGATTATATAGGTACTGATATTGTTAAGCCATATTATTATGACGGTCGCCGTTCGTAAAACTTTCAATCAAAACATGTAATGTTATTGCTGGGCTTGGAAGAGAAGGCCGGGGAGAATAAATAAGTAAAAAATAAAATAATCCGCCTATAGTCACATGATATATGGATGGTAATGAAACTGGGTTCATTAAAATGTACGTCGTGTCACCGATCGTCCCATCATTGCACGTGCGATCGTGCCACCAATATTTACCTGAAGATGGGATGTTTGGATCTTCAAACAGTGGTCAGTGGCTGTTTATAAGTTAAACTTAAAACAATAATAATTTAGACTTAAGCCCTAAAGCGAAGAAAAAAATGTGCAAACTTTTACGATAGATTAATTGATAATAATAAATAATAATTATTATCATTATTATGACTTCTGCGCGATGTGCATGAAACAATTATAATGTATAACTTTTTGTGTAATGTGGTGTATTAATGTATTATATAGACATTGGAAAGTTTATACATGAAATAGTTCATTAACATAAAATTGTACTTCAAACTTCCTTTAACTGTACTGATTCTTTACTTGTACGTTCAAGTTTTTTTATCTAGTTTTTCCTATAGCCTCATTGATTCGTGATTTAATGTCACATTTCGTTATGTTAGATATATATGTGTATTGTGTATATATATATATATTATTTATATGTACGAATGAAAGTTAAAATCATTTAAAATCATTTAAATGAAAGATTAATTATAATATTATTAAAACGATCTTGTGAAACTGTACGTTAATCATGTATTATAATATTATACTTAATAGTAGTTTCTATGTATATTTAGTTAACATATAATGTGTACCATGTACTTACTGGAGCGTTTAAAATTCATAAACAAAAATACAATTAATTAAAATAATAATAATATTTTGTTTATTGTTGATGTGGAGCGTTAAAAATTGTATACATTTATATAAATAAGGTACAAAAGTAACATCTCCTCAAAAGCCAAAGGCTGTACTCGAAGAAAGAGCATCTAATTAGAATAGATAAAATAGTTAATTATACCTACTGGCTACTACAACATGAAAATTAAGATTAACAATTATATAATAGGTATATAAGTATATATATATGATAATAATAGATTAGGAATTGGGTTACTATAATCCTTATAAAAATAATAAGGAAATAAAAACCTAGAGTTAAAATTCAAACTAATTTAATTGTTATTTTTATTCTTTAAATTAAACTCTTTGCAGCTTTACATAGTTAATTTATCAAAAAGAACATTCAGATTAGGCACTGGTGAATATGAATAGATTGTTATTAAATTGTATCCAAATAAATAAAACATGATGTCATATTAATTGATAGTTGGGTAATGTTATTTTATAAACCTCAACCATTAGAATATAAACCTTTTTTATTCAATTATTTATTGTATTGAAATTTAATATCAATATGCAATGACACCAAAATATATAGCATTACTATATATACTATTATACTTATTTATTTATAGTTAATTTTATTTTAAACTTTTAATGAAACTAAAATAATCCTGGTACCTAAAGTTTAAATAATATATTTATTTTAAAAATGCATAGTATAAAACATTGTTATAATAATATATGTGACGCTTTTATAAAATAATTATTTTCTAATTCGTTGTCTATTAATTCCTATAATTCTTCGCACGCTTATGAACAACATACATAATATAATATGGTCTCAATTATGATGCACGTATATTATTATGTGTATGTGTAAACTCTAAAGTAAAATAAGGTTTAAAATGGTTAATAAAAAATTTGAACAAAATTCAAAGTAGGAATTATTCAATCAAAATCATTTTCGTCTGTACATTTTGAACTTTAAACGACCGAACTAGTTCCATTCCGAGGTCTGTACAAACATATTATATTATTATAACAGACAAATAAAAAATACTCGAGCGTATAATATCATAACAGACGACGGTGCGGTTTATCGACAGAGTTTTTTTTCTCGGTCCTGCAGGTTGTACGCGAGGAGGAAATAACTGTACGTCAGACGCTATACAGTCTATTTCGATCACATCTGCAGAGTTGCAGTGCGTGTGTGTGTGATGATGATAATACTAATAATAATAATATTTATGTTATAGCTGGAAATATTTAGCTGCCACGTTCGTCGGCTTAGTCGTCGGGTAATGTAAACTTACTCTGCCGCGGTCGTATAATAATATATAATATTACATAATTATTATTAATCATTAATTATTGTTATGCGTAATAAGCAGCCAGATAAACCTTCCGGACTACTCTCCGGCCGTCGTTTGGAACAATTAAACATTTTTGGTCCGACACCAATGTCGTGTGTATACAGAGGATACGATTTCGTTTGACAACGCAAAGATCACCTAAATATAATATTACACCCGACCTTCGGTTTGATTTTAAATTCGTAAAATTACGCGATTGTCGACGACGTGACGTGATACAATATTTATAACATATTAAATATGTATATATCATATATATATATATATACATAATATTATGTTATACATTATAGCCGGGTGGGTCAACACAATAATGTTATAATATGCTCTGCGGATACAATTTTTTAAACATATTATAACAGTAGAAATATCATTTGACATTGTAGGTAGTTGTTACGTGTATACACGTGATTCACCTCATTGGTTGTCCATAAGGCTATTGTGTTTGGTTTATTTAAAAAAAAAAAAAGTAGGCCACACGTAATTATACATATAGATATAGTCGCTTTATTATTACCTATAATATTGTAATAAATTCGTTTTGTGCCGTATGCACCCGTATTATATGTAGAGCGATTATTTCGATTGTAAATATTAACATTTGTCGTTCACAGCCGATAACTGTTGGCACGTGGAGTTTGCCGAAAGTATTCTTGTGTACAGACGTTGATACGTGTATGCGTATTAGGTAAACAACAATAACGATCACTAATCGAACGCATTTGATTAAAACGTCGTATAGTCGCAGAGAACTTTGACTGTTGTGACTAAAAGCTTAATATAATATCATGATTGGCCTCGTGTCGCTTTATATTGAAACGATAAATCATTATACGAGTATAGTAGTATACCCTTCAGTATCGAGAGCGTATTTAAACAGACGATAATATTTTTTAGTGAACGCCATTTTTCTGTTATCGATGGATTTTTAAGTTTGTACTCAAACCGGTTTCACGCGTGTTGGCCAACGCTGCGGCCTATATGCGTTGGCTGTGAAACACCTCAAAACCATTAAGCATTTAGCATAATAATATTACACATTTTAATGTCTCGCCGTAGCCGTATAGTGTAAAGCTTTATAATGTTTTGTTTTTATTTTCAGTGAACCTCTTTTTTTTTTTTTTTATTCAAAATAGTTAAGTCGTCGGTTACAGAGAAGGCTGCAGTGCCGCTGACGTAATCCGTCCGCGTCGTCCTTGCCGATGAAAAAAAGTAAAATAGGGTATTCTATATACGAGAGCTCTCGGAGGTATAGTTAATATAATATTATATAATGCGCTTAATGAGCCGTGATTTCGTCGCTTATACGAACGCGTGCAGTGTGACCCGATATAATAATTTTGACACGCAGAAAAACTGGCCGAGTACACGTTTCTAGACCGTTGTGGTAAGGGGTGGTTCGGAATTATATTTATGTTCGAATTCAACGGGGGATGGCGGCGACTGCAGTGTGCGAGCACAACAGAAAAACGTTCCGGAGGTAGGTAGGTAGGTGCATATCATTATGTGTGTAATATTTTTGAAAGTAAAAAAAAATAACCCGAGATATAAATTATATTATTATATTGTTGTCTTGGTCGTTTTCGGTTGACTCTAAACAACCAGCTCACAGAATTATGCTCGTACAGTTTATACATATATATCGAGACGCAGACGAGTAGGCAATGCAGCATAATAATAATATTAAACTTATATATTATGCAGTCGCTCGGAGGATCCCTTACAAGCGCATAATATAAGTACATATACACATACGTATATTTTAACAATTTAATATGTATTATTGCTTCATATCAGCTGTACCTATATGTATAGACGTAACTGCGCAAGACAATAATAAAATATTAGAGCACAGAACAATATTATAATATATTCATGTGAGGATATCTGGTAATGAAAAATACCACCAGCTCATGTCAGTCTTGAACAAAAATAAACTCTACTAAAGTATCAAATACTCTTATATTATTGAAATAAAAATGACGGAAACATAACAGACCAATTGGAACAACTAAGCCCTTTAAAACAAAGTCAGAAATTCAACATTTTAAATGGAAATATTTCTCTGTAGTCTGCAGTAAAAGAAAAGAGGAATAATAGGATAAACTATCATCACATTTATCATACTTCAGTATCAGAAAAATCCGGCACAAGGATATAATATATTATGACGTATGCTGTAAGCAAAGAAAACAAATTGTGATCAATTGCTTCCTAAATACATCAGAGAAAATCTTCAACAATATCTCGATGAAGAAAAAACCAAAACAATATCTAATTTTTTTTCTCTAATAAACTACAATTTTCAATTTTTTAAATATGTCATACCAACTTGTATTTTGTAACACTAAACAGCATTCTAAATGGCCGATAGATGAAAAAAAAAATTGAAAAAACGATTACTTTTCCACCAGACTGTCTAATAGTTACCCAAAAATCCATTGATGAGTGCGACGTTCGAACTGTATATACAATATACATAATATTCAGTTTCAGCAGAAAAATGGTAATTTGTACACTAAAGTGTCGCGTCCACATGCATGCATAAATATATGTACCAAATCTTGTTAAAGACGTGAGTGCATTTTTTTTCACATATACCTACAACCTACGTGTGAACATGTTAATTAATTGCGTGTGTGACGAGTGATATACGATTTGCAATATTATAGCCAGAGGAAACGATCATTTAATTTTTGACTCCGCGGTTGGGTTAAAACATATAGGTAGCTGAATACGCATTCGATACAAACATATAAATTATGGGTAGATAAACGTATACAAAATATGCAATATCGCATGAAATCGACCCTATCATTTATAATAATGAGTTTAAACGATTAAATTAGATTAATCGTCTGTTTATTACAACCAGCCGATTTTTAATGTTCTATCTTCCAAAAGTCATGATACGAGCACGTGAAGTATAATAGCACGATATTATATAATATTATTATTATTATTCCCTTCAATGGGGTCGTATCGCAGCAACGATTCTTTCGCATCACCACAAACTTTTCTCTGAATATTACTTCTGTTCCGAGCGCAGGTACGGTTATTTTTTGTCATTAAATAGAATTATAACGTTCAATATATTATTTTTTATTATTATCACCGGGTTGAATTTCAACGCTTCGCGGAGTGACCGCCGATTGGCCGTCCGCAACACGCTGGCTACTATATCGATCGAAAACAAAATACTAAATATAGTAGACTCTCAAAAACGCAGTGTGTGTGTTAATTATTTCGATTTTTTTATTCGTCTAGAAGTCAAGTGTGCACGTTTTAGGTCTACCGTTGGAAACTGTAAACGCCCACACACACACACACACACCCACGCACATTATATACTGATAAAGATTTATAAATCAGTATATAATATCAGACGCTTATTTATCAGCGTAAACGCGTATATATATGACGTAATGCAATATTATATATTAAAAAGAGTTTAAGTGCAATGCACGATGACGCGTGGCCGTCCCGCCGAACCGTAGGTCACGATTTGTTTGAAAAACAATATAATATATACAAACACAGAACATTGTTCAATGTTTTTGTATATAGGTGTTCGATTTTCTCGAATAAAATATAAGTGGCTATATATTGTATAGTTTGTCGAAATCGAAACACACATATATACATTATAATATAGTGTGAGGCGGTTTTCGTGGGGTGCGTGCATATAGGTGTGGTGCGAGGGTGGGAAAATACGCGTCGTCAAAACGAAATGCGGTTATCCCGGTGGAACGGAACAAATTAAACGCCGTATGATTATGTACGACGACGACGCCGACGACGCCGACGACGACGACGTACTGCGCGTATTATTATATGCACCCCACGGCGGCGGCGGCGGCGGCGACGACAACGAACGGCGTGCCGAAAAAAAGTTCACATCGTCGTGTGCGCGCCCGTTGCAGCTATTATAACATGTTATATTATTATTAGATTACATCTCGCGCGTCGTGCAAATTTTTGCGGCGGCCATCACGATATATACAATATCGAAAACGTTTTTTGGCTTTCCACAGTTTGGGTCGGGCGAGCGCGTGTCCGACAGCACGTGCCAATTATAGTGGGGAAAAATAAAAAATGCATAATATACCACCCGTTCGCGTATATATATATATATATATATATATACTGCAGTACGGTCGCTAATTGCAGTGCGGTCCGCGGCGGCGGATAAACACTAAACCATCACGACTGACGGTTAATGCACGGATATCCGACGAGTGTGTGTACCTATATATACGAATTGAATAATATAATATAATGTATAACTACGTGCGATGCGCGAATTATAACAAATCGTCAGTTTCCGACCGGTCGACTTTTTTCCGAAATTCCTCCCGAAACGTACACATCGTGTTTAAATATATTGTGCACCGCGCTGAGTCGAACGACGACGACGACGACGACGACATAATGTGAACAGTATTATAATATATTATGTATACAATATTATGACTGCGTCGTCCCTCGGACGTGCATATATGTGTGTGTGTGTGTGTGTTCATGTGCGCGCGGGTCCTCTCATCCGTGGTTCCTCTCGCCTGAAGTCAAATAAAAAATAAACATGCGACGAACGTCTTCCCCCACCGCCGAGACGTCTGCCAAGTACCAAGTATATATGTATATAGTAATATTATATAATACTCTTCGGGTGCGTGTGTCGACGGTTTTTTTTTTTTTTTTTTTTTAACCGAACGGTGTTCGGCCGATCGCCGATCGCATGTGCGCACGCCACCACCACACGATATATATTATATACTCTCGAATATAATATTATAATATTATTACTGTGTACACGAGAAACCACCGCCGCCGCCGCCGCCGCACGGTTGTGCGCTCGAGTTTTATTATTTTTATATGTGTCGTGTATATGCGGGCATGTAAAGTGAAAAAAAAGCAGAAAAACCATGACGTCGTTTCGAAATCGTTATTTTCGCCAGTCGCCGCACAACTATATCCCGACTATATACATATACGTTAACAGCCGCATAAAGCGGCGACTTCGTTTCGGGAGATAAAATCTTAGTGACGACGACCAAAACTTTATGCATAAAGCATTCATTTTTGCAAGAGAAATAAAAACAGCGCATTCGACCAATAAAAATATTTATACCGATTAGTTATTGCTAATAATGTATTGGTTTGAGTGCTTTTTTGTTGTTGTTTGTCGATTGTAACGTCGACACAATAATAATATTATCGGAAACGATGCTAACAATAATTTAGTGGTGGTAAAAATACGAAAAAGCTAAAAGAAAAAACTCTGGGTCGAACATTATTGACACGACCATCTCGAGAACCGTTGACCGCTGACGCCAATTATATTGTTTAGGGTGGTAAAATACTATTTCTATTTTGATTGTTCAAACTTGATTCAAACAAGTTCCGTGTGTCCACGGCCGAGTAATTTGAGGTTAATAATAAATGCGAATACATATATTAATATAATGTTTATTGTATATAAGATAATGATTAATAATATATTCGATGCGATGCCGTGACGATTGCGTTGAATTGCATTGAATACAGTTTCGAAGGCTTAATAAAGTAAATTTTTAAATCTCAAATAACCAAGTAAATATTTCAAGATTTATATATGGTGGCAGCCGATTGTCGAAAAAGTAATATATAATGGCATATACGCGTAAGTATATAAGACTTGGACGTTCGGAACAAAGATAAATGAGAGTTCGACCTCCCCCCACCCCCTCCCGTCGTTACCATTGATGAAAATTGATCGGTTTTGACTCGACAGGAAGAGGGTGATGGGAAAACTATATACATCAGCATACGCCGTATTATATTCTTATAAGTTTTAACACGCGGCGAGTGCACCGTAACGATATGCACGCAACCATCACGCTATCCGGCCGAGGATTTAAAACGGGAATGCTCGAGCTTAACCGGTACAATTTTTTCATTTAGCAAACCACCCCGCATGCAGAGGAGCACGCTGACCTAATTTCGGGGCGGACAGTAAAATTTGTAATCCACACACACCCGCGGAGACGGCAGCAGACATAAGTATCGTAAAACGTAATTTGCCATAAAAGACCTGTGCGCGCCGAGAATTCGCTTTATACATATTATTTACACGTATAATACGACATATAGTCGGGACGACAGCGCATCGAGCTTAATATAATATATATAGTATGTATATGTGTATGTAAAATATAAGTTCTAAAATTGCATTAAACGTCATAAACGCGACGTGTGGTGGATACGATGGCGAGTTTTTACTGTGCGAGCATTTCGATTTTACAAGCTAACGAAACGCCACTGAGAGTCGAAATATATAATATTTTTATCGTGTTATTATAATAATATTATGCACATTGCACATGTACCCGACGATGGCGATAAAACGCGATGGGAAACGTTACAGCTAGGGACGGCGGCGGCGGTGACGATGCGGCATGGACTAACGGGATACGCGGGCCACGCGCGCGACATTGCAGAATAATAGAAAACGATTTTATATCAAACACGCAATATGTGTTTTACAACGCGCCCGAACAATAATAATTATATTACCGTTCCGTTTTTTTACTGTAAAATATTATCATATTGCGAGTAGCTGTGTCGCAGGAGCTAGTCCGCATTTATCAGAAATCGCACGACATTCTCTGTTTCGAACAAATCTCTTGACGCTAAGCTCGGATCCCACGACGTGTAAATAATTTATGAAGGTTTATCGCAATTTATGGCGCTTTAACGCACCCTGCACCCATCCGCCACCTCCAACCTTCACCACCGAAAACCCCCCTCACTTCCGCCGTGATTTACATTTGCGCGCATAATAGAATATACAGACAAATACTGCAGCAGTATCACCGCGTCCGTTGAATATAATATTGACGTTAAATTATACGCTTATAAATTAAGTAACTTGACCGTTTTTCGAAAATTGGACACATCGTCTACGCATATAACGGACGGGTTCGGCGACACCGCAGGATAAAAACAAACCGTTACAATATTATACAGGATGATTAGCCCAAGCATGCTCACCTCCATTTTTCCTTTAAAATAAAACATTTATCAAAATTCTGATTTTTAAAACTCTTAAGTATAAACTTAAGGACCATATTTTCAAATACTTACATTTTTTAAATGCAACTTAAGGACGACTGTCCTGTAACAAACTTTTTTCAGACAAGAACCACCCTTTTTATTGTAAATTATTAAGAAAATGATTTTTTTGAAATTGTTGACGTGTGTATATTAAAATTAAAATTTAAAATACCTATTAAGAATAATTATTTCCATGATTTTATAGATTTAGATTTTAGAATATATTGGGGCCATAAGGATTTGAAAATTGTAAAGTATAATTGGTAATATTATATATTTTATATAAGGTCATTATCCTTACCTAGTGCAAAAGTTTAATAATTCAGAACCATATGTTGTTTAAAATTAAAATTTACATACATCAAAATTTGTAAAAAATATAATTTCTTCAACGTGTAAATTGAAAATTACAATAAAAATTGATGGTTCTGATTTCAAAAAGAAAGTTTACATCACCACGAGATACTCCTTGGGTTACATGCAAACATATAAGTATCAGAAAATGTATCCTTTTGGTGTGCTTAGAAGTTCCAATAATCAGAATTCGGACGAATGCATTATTAAATGATAAAGGCTGAACATACTTGATGAATCATCTTGTTTATACACTTTATATATTATGATCCTATATCATATAGCTTATAGCTTAATGCTTTTTGATAATATTACCATCGGCCTTTTACGGATCATGCGTTTTGTACGAGTGACAGATGCCAAGACATCAGAGAGGGGCTTATTAAAAGTCGTACTTTTCTAAAATGGTATTTGATTTTTGAAATTGAAATAAAATCCGTGTGAATGCTGAAATACCTTTACAATGATATGATGAAATACGCCTATCGGTATTAAAGGGAGTGTGCATAAGCGTTACGCGTGTATACCTGCATTAGATCGGTTGTTAAAAAAAAAAAAAAAAAAACCATTAAATTCCAAGGGAGTGATAATAAAAACCCCATGGGATCTGAGCCAAATCACGCGTGTCCGGAAAACGAGGCCCGTAAGAAATTTGTAGAAAATCACAGAGCGCGTTTTCTTTTGTGCGTTAAACGCATCGACAAAATTCGATTTTTTCCCTAAGGACCCAGTGCGAGGATATCTCATAAAAAAAAAAGAAAAAAGAAATGTATAATAAAATGTACAAAACCTGCAGAACTATAAAAATAATAATAATAATATAATACCTAATATGTGATATGTGAATGGTGCGCGACGTAAAGGCGTCTGTATAATATAATGCATTATGTTTTATCGTTTTTCGGGGTCCGTGACTATATATATATAAGTATAGTATTAATACGTAGGTATATAACATATATTTTGTGGTGTATACCGAGAAATGGTGGTATGTGGTGGATGGAAAGAACACAGAGTCTGTGAAAGAGGGAGAGAGATCAAAGACGACGATAATGACGTACCGTCGCCGTGTTGTTGTTATTATTATTGTTGTGCGCGCGCTTGTGTGTGTGTGTGTGTGTGTGTGTGTGTGTGTGTGTGTGTGTATGGATGTGTATAGTGAGGCGTAGACCGTATCGCATTTTGTGTCAGCTGGGCGAGGCAATCTCCGAAGGATCCGATCCTTACCACCGCCTCCTCTTCATCGGGTTTTCTCATCTCTCTCTCTCTCTCTCTCTCACTGCGACGACCGATCCGTGTCCTTTTCGGCCGCGTAGAACCCCCGCGACTAAATCGTCGTCGTCATCGCAGTCACAATCAGTTTAGGTCCAGTCGATCCTTTCCTCCTGCTCACTCCCGTGCGGTTCTGATATCCGTCCGAACCCTTCGACGACGATTCGGCCGGAGCAGACCATTAGCGCCGACTTGCACGAGAGTCGCCAAGGCCAAACGGATTTCGGCTATATACCTATAGGGGACAATAATGTATAATAAACTGTATATGTATAATATGTACTATGTATATAACGCAAAAACGAACACGCTGTAGCTACGGCGGCGGCCGGTAAACACAGTATTTTCACTACCTACATGTATATAATATATATATATATATATAGTATATCCGGGTTTATAGTCATTCAATACTATATATACAGGTCTTAAACGATATCTTCGAGTGATCTGAAACGCGTTATCGCGTCTGTAACCGAAAAAATGTCTTCGTTCTTTTCAAACGAGTTTTTTTGTTGTTGAAAAATTACAGTTTTCTGGTTTCCCCCGTAGTTTTTTGTTATTTTTTATACGTATCAAACTTACGGACTATCGTACAATCGTCACTGTTTATGCGTCGAATACTAGGTATGCATACAAATGTCAAAAGTCATTATGTTAAAACACATCTATGGACAAGTGTGCACGATAGTAGTTATCAAATGCTAAGTCAGCGGTGCATGTTTTTGAATTTAAAGTATAATATGCCGTCTACTGTCTAGTAAATAAAACTCATCCCGGTTTCTCGCGACCTCGTCGTACGCGGTGGCCCCTGCAGAAAGCGTCACACCATAAAACCGTCGCATTATGAAAATGTCATCACCATGATTGTGTTCATAGGTGATATTATGATATTATACATTTTCGTAGGCACTGCACATCGTATTTCGTATTGTTCCGAAAACGTGGTTACTGCGCGCAGGCTCGGCGTTGATATTTTGGAAATAAAAAATAAACATTTTGATAAGCATACACGACTATTACAGAGCGGCGGCCACGCAGTCCCACCGCACAAACTATACACACACACACACACACACACACACACACACACACACACACACACACACACAATACTATAATAATAATAACAACACACACTATATAATATATCATATTATAATGTATACCGCGGCGCACGCACATCATAAATTCACTCGTTCGCCCGTCGGGGATCGCCGCCCTCGGGTGAAACGTTTTAATGACGGGCCAACGAATAGCGACGAGCGTACACTGTGCCCCGGAGCTATTAATAATAATGACCGGTTCGGCGGGCGTCTCGTGGACGAATCTCAAATGGAGTTTATTAATTGTATTTTTTTCGTTTCTCGTCCGTTCCCCCAGCAACGATGATAGTAATACTACTACGGTTGTGGCGACGTATCGGGGTAGTTGTCGCGGGCCGAACCGTCCGTTCAGTATAATACACTGCAGCAGTTGTCGTCATGACGTGACGTATACGATATAAAACATAATATAATAATTATATGCATATTATATTACACGTAGGAAATAATATATCGAATGAACAAAAATAATAGTGTAAATCCTTTCGAAATCATATTTCACACGGTCGGGGCACTCGTCGCCGTCGCGTATAATATTATTGTACACCTATATAATACAACACGTGCCCCGAGGGCGGCGGCGCACGACCGCGTTATCAAGACTCCCGGAAACGGGACAGGCGGGCGGGCGGGCGCCCTTCGTCGTCCCCGCGACAACGCGGCTCCCAAAACCTGGGGTATAAAACACAATATTTTAATAAATTCGATAAAATACATGTGGTCATAGTGAACTAGTTTGTTTATAAATATTTTTTTTATATTATAATATTCTGCAGCCGTGAAAGCTTCGGACGATGATCTAAATAATATTAGTTATGACACTCTCGCGATTAACATTTTTAAAAAATGGTTTCTATTGGAAATTATCACGAAAATTCACTTAACTTTGGTAAAAAAATTCGCTTCACTATTAGGTATATATAGTTATATATAGTAGGTACTTGTCAAAATATCCCTCCAAAGACTTTGTTAACAAACGAATAAATTATTATTATTAATCAAGTATATTATATTATAAAATAACAATATTATTATAATTGTATACCTATTGTATACCTATATTATATATCATTAGACTCATATTCATTTAAAAATTTGTATTTTGCATTGAAAACCAAATCGATGTTTCTCACTAAAATAAAAAAATTACTTCCATTGAATTGGTTTTATTCAAGTTTTCCGAATAATATTTTTGATTATAAAAATATTCAAACCCAAAGGTATAGTCCGGTAAATTTTCAATCGATGTTGCTCGTAAATACACTTTTTAAAACATCGCCCGACAACGTGTTTTAGACTTTTCACCCGACGACGTTGCGATCATATTATTATCAAAACTGTTACGTTATTGGTTAATATTATACATTAAATGGCATACGTACATAAAATATTTAATATAATATAATATAGTGCGCGTATTACGATGATAATAGGCGTACTACATAATATTACAAAATACAGCACTCGTAGTGTAAACGGTCTGAGGTTCTGCGAATAACACGGTCTTATTATTTTGCAGCAGGTTGCACGTATATTATTATTATTATTATTATTAATATTGTCTCTTGTTGCACGACGTTAACCACCACGCCGCCGCCATGTCGTTTATTTCGTGTTATGACCGCGTGTATGTTTTCCACCGCCGTTTACAGCTGGCAAGTCGATATTATATATTTTTCAATAATTATTACCAAGTGAGAAAGGTTTTCGATTTTATTTCTAGTTTTTTTTTTTTTTTTAAATTTTTCAATATTTTATTTTCTACTAATGTCCCCTGGTCTAAATCGTTGTTCGTTTATTTTGACGATGATAATATTGTTGATATGTCGTTTTTGAGATAAAGACAGAATTAAAAAAAAATCGATAAAAGCTATACTTACTGCGGTGACGAAGTCGTCTTTATTCGGTCCTTCGAACGGCTGTCCGAACACATAATAATTATACAGTATTTTCACGACGCACACCTACCTACATTTAATAGGTACCCAGTTGAATTATTATTTTTTATATTAAAGTTATAATAATATATCATGTTGGGACCACTTAACCTATAATATATTATGCACATTCTTACAATGTTTATAATGTTTTCATTACGCTTATTACTAACCATTTTCAAGGATCAACAAAAAAAGAAGAATTTATTTTATTTTTCAATATTGTTTTTAAAGCGTTTTTTAAATATAAAATTAAGAATTAATATTACAATTTTGTTCGTATTTCGTAAAGTCGTATAGACTGCAAGCTCATCAGTGAATACTGTTGAATGCAAAAATAGATAATATCATTTAAAATAACAACAAATTAAAGTATTATACTATTATAGTATTATATAATTATAATAAAAATCAAACAACTGGAGCAATATTTGTATAGATATAAATACATCGATCTTAGTATGGGTTTGAGAAACGAGAGATGTCATTTGTCTATTATATGTGGAAATATCGTGATATTACGATTCAGTCTATTTTTTACCCATATTTTAAGAGTTCTATCACTATATGTAGTATACATATCTATATAATACCTATATGCGCTCCTCAAAATAAAAGAGCCTAGATTGAAGTCAATATTGTTTTATTCGAGTCGAATACAAAACGCATCGCAGCCCGCAGAGTTTTCCGAGACGCAGAACATTTTGACTGGAGATAAATGTGTGTTTCGAGCTCATGTATATTACGTGACTGGAGATTTTAACGAAAGCATGTGATTGAATTGTTTTTCCTTTATTCCTAAACATGCTCTGCGGTGCCCACTACCAATAATGGGAGTAGTGAGTACCTACACCCCTCACGTTCGAAATATACTCTACATCGAAATATAATTATCGTCTATAATGGCGTATATAAATCAGCTGTCCGACTGCTATGTTTCGAGATAGCCGTTATCATAATCATAATAATAATATGAATTATATTATATTATATTATATACTTATGATTACGGCAAGAAACCGTGCGCGGCTGCCCCTCCCTCTTTTGCACGGTCTACCCCGCAGGGATTGTAAACCGGTTCAACGAGCGGCCGAACGTTATAAACGTTCACAGCACTTATATAGGGTGATTTTTTTTTTCATCGCCAACCAAGCACTGACTTTAATCTCCGTCACTGTTTGGTTTTATCAATGTTTTTGGTTTTATTTGAGATTTTAAGAATAAATAAACAATTGAATTATGGACAAATATATGGTCAAATTTTTTTTTTAAAGTATAAAAGCACAAAATAACACCTGGATAAGAAATATTAACTGGTTGGTGGTAAGATTAATCACCCTGTATACCTACAATGTACGCCGGCGATAAGGGTCAAAGAGCTGAGCGTGAAACGAAAACTGTTTCCCAACTCGATGCGTGTTGAGCTACCCCCTCCCACCCTCTACCTATCCACCCACCTGGTGGACTGCTGCTACACAGTCATATTAATATATATATATATATATAATCCGAGGGCATTTAAATTGAATCGTTTCACCCGAAGCCATAAAATAATAAGTATTTAAAAACCATATGTGTAACGAAGTTATTATTCACATAATAACGAATGTGTTAATTATATTTAATATATATTATATACATGACATAAATATATTATATAGTATATACATGCGGTATAAGCATATTATATATATATATAACATATAGTATTAAGTATATACATATAAGTATATAATGCATGTATAGGCAAGTATATAATAATTTGGTTACACATCTGTTTTAAATAATTCGTTATGCTCGCCGAGTGGTTTTACTGTTACAGTATATAAGATGGATGTAAGCGAACGTGTGTGTCGTATGTGGAGTGCTCGGAGAGAGAGAATGAGAGAGTGAGCGGTGAACTACGATTAGAAAACCTACTGTATACCTTTTTATTAGAAATTAGAAATATTAAAACACATAATGATATTATACGAGTAGTTTAGGTTATAACGTTCATATTCAGTGTCGACTGATGGGTACAATAATATTATTATCTATACAATAGGTCGGTACAAGGCATAGGTATAATAGTACTAAGCTGGAGAATGTTTTTCAGTTCAAATGAAAATGCAAATTATAATATTATTATACACGGGTTAGATACCCGTACATCGGCTCGTATTTTAATAACCCGTCGTACGACGTTTTTCGATTCGCGTGTGTTGAAAATGAATTATCTTTTCTCCATGCGGTCCAAAAGCCGAACAGAAACTACCGTGCACGCGTTATCGCCTGCAGTGCGTGGACGTGTATAGTTTCGTATAATATTATAATATTTTGTGTAAAATTCTCGAGGCAGCCCCTCGTACAAACCCGTATTGCAATGGTCAACGACACTGCTGCGCGATGGAGGATCGATCGGTAAAATAAACCTTCGGTACAAATGTGCGTGTGGGCTTTAAAACGATATAAATATTATATATCAATGAATAAATAAAAATAAAAATATTCGTGGCACATAATATACATAATACATATAATAATATATAATATTATATATAAGATATAGTTTATTATATTTTGAGGTCGACTGCTGCAGTGGCGTTTGAGAATTCCTCGACGAAATGAGTCGCCACCGTCGCTCCATCATCGACGATTACCATCTGTATTATAAATATTATTTTAATATGATAATAATATCAATAAACGCTGCTGTTGCCCAGAAATGTCGTTGAAAACGAACACGGTCCACATAAACTGTTGAGATATAATAGGTGTACCGAAATACAAAAATATATATCAGAAACCCTGCTTTGAAACTGCGGAGGCGGTGAGCGGTGTCGACAAACGTGAGATACATTCACCGTTAATATAAGTACGACATATTATTATATTAGTCGAGGCGATTGGATCTTTATAAGCAATCTAATATTATTTTAAAACCGTATAATATGTTGTTTTCAAATTAATTTTGTATGCACTGTAGTGTTTTAACTCGGTCAACCCAAGTATATTAACGGTTTTGAACATCCGAATGATAATAATTATTACTTACGATTTTTAATACCCAAATTTATTAGCTGATGCCTGAAATCCGATTAAACTATTCGAGTCCATAATATAGCCTTGATTTAATTAAAACACTCGATTACTTTCGTGTTACATCATAGGTAGTATAAGTCGTATGATATTATCAATATTCTATCTATGCGTTCGCCTCACATTATTATAACACGAATAGTTTTTATATTGATACTATATTAATAAATACATATTAAAAAAATCATGTTTCTAAAAGGTTCGATGCTAATGTCATGTTGTCCACAAAATTACACTCTATAGTCTACGGAAATAATGATCTTGTCCTGTAGAATCAACCAAATTGTATCATTTTTTTTTTTTAATTAATATAGGGAAATATTCTAAAAAAGACAATTTTAAGATGTTCACAAATTGTTTTATACCATTATTTAAAAAAAAATCTGAATTCAATGTGGACTGTAAAAATCTTATTTTTTTAGAAAGAAAAAAAACAGTTATCAAAATCCGATAATTTTCAGAGGCTTGAGAGTTTTTCCTGTGAAGTCATTTTTGATAATATAATACGCCTTACCAACCTTCTCCCTTAAATAGATATCGGGCATTAGATCATCGGGGCAACGAAAATAAGAAATATCATTTTCGAATTTTACAAAATTGCGGGCAATTTGGGAAATGGGCATCGGGCCCCTTAAATTAAAGTCACTTTGTACATATCCTTTATTAATTATATAATATTTCATAATGACGAATACACAAATTTTTTTACACATGATATTGATAATGTTTTGTAGCCGATTGACTAGAATATAATATGATTTTTTTGAAATCATCTGCTTAAAATAATAAATATTAAAAAAAATGTTTCTGAATTAATTTAGTTTATAAAATGAATATCAAAGTAAAAATAATGAATATATTTTTATATTTTTAAACTATTACGCTATTTGCGTAGGTACTATACGTGCGGAAAATATTAACTCTGGAGTTGCTCTCTGAATCTACTTTACGACTTTTTCGACAGGTAACTAGGTAAGTACTTATTATTTCAAACTAATGTAATGAAATAAATTTAATTTATATGAAACGACTATATATAAGTAAGTTTTTGACGAAAACGTCAGTATTAAAATATATATTGTACGGATATGCGCGTATATTATATGCATTGCAGACAAAAAAATATCAGGGCGATAAAAATGGAAAAAAAAACCGCCTAACCAGCTATACTGGCCGTTGAGCGTAGAGTATATCATAAATCATATAACAATAATATATTATTATTATTATAATAATAAGAATGCGTGCGTGATTTATAATATTTTATTCGCGATGCAGCCACAGATAACGAATGATATCGTACGAATAATGACGGAGAGGTATCATAGGGTAGACCCAACAAATGTTTCGATATCGTTTTGTTTTATGATTGAAAGATATTTTGTAAAGTCCTCAGTGTGAATAATATATATATATAATATATTTTGCCGACAGTTAATCAACCGTACAACCGTACCCCGACTCTGAAATGGATGTGGCCGTGCAGAACGTTTTCTCTCGCTTTTCCAGCGAACTGCAATCTGAGCAAAATAACGCACACCCGCTTAGTACTATAATAATATGTGATATAAATATATAATACAGTTTGATAACTACAGCCCCAAAGGTCCAATGCTAATAATTATTAGAAAAATAGAAACTATGCCGCATAATATACGTACGAAAAACGCGACAATACATAATCGATGCAGAGGAGCGCGACCGAAGAAGGTTTTTGGGCATTTGTGCCAAAGCAGCTGTGTTTCTGTGTGATTTAATATAGTTGAAAATATTATATTTCAAACGTTTTCAAAATCGAATAATAAATATTTGGTTTTTAGGTACACATTTTTCTGGTATACCTAAAATAACAACAACAACTCAAAGTATATACACTTGAAGTATTTGGGACATGTTTTGTACATCCTTAAAGGCTACTATAAACCTACAGGTTACAATACAGTTATTTTAAGTAATGTCGTTAGGATGACCTACGCAGGTAAAGTACAAATATTATGAGTGATGAAATAAATTTAATATAATATTATGTGTTTAGCCGCTGTTTATCGAACTATATATGAACGACGACATGAAATAGTTGGCCGAAGGAGAATGACGGTTAGCATAATATTCGAAGAAGATATGTCTATATAGTTTATGTTATTATTAGTTAGTTTATTCATAGCTAAGTCCCCTTCCCCCTAGACCTAATGTAAGTGTAAGCAAGTTAGGCTTTATTGGAAAGGTTAACGTTTATTGCTAATACCTATACAATTTTATTTATCGCAATTTATAAGTTTAAAATGCATGTCGTTTGAATATCATTTAACAACAACCATATTATAATATTCAATATTTTCGATATTAAAGTAGGTACCTACAATTTTAGTTTTTCAACTAAAAACCTTATATATTTAAAACGCAAACATTCCGTAACGATTTATGAGTATTATACGCCTACAAAATATAATATTTTATTCACGAAATCGACATAGTCCTATCGTGAGCGTTGCGGTTAGCTTCGCATTTATCTATTTTTAATACATAATCCATAATTTTCGAGAACACATACAACCTGTCAGGTTCTCACACTGGACGGGCTGTAGTACACCAGTACTACCAGAACGCAGGTATAATGGTATATACGAGTATATATATATATATATATATAGATGACGTATTCAAGTGTGTATACAGACGGATCGTGGATGCAATAATCTGCGCACGGAAATGTCAAGAATTTGTTTTTCTTCGGATAAACACGATTTCTGAAATAACACAACCCCAACACCGTCAATCAATTGCATATTATAGTGCTGCTGCGAGTCCGTGGACAATATTTTCAAAAACAATATTCCGATAAAGGCGTATCTCGGCATGGTCGCACTCGACGCACGTGTGTGGTCACGATAATAATATTATGTATAGACACGTAGGTACATATTATAATATTATGTATATATTACTTCGTTCCGAATCGCGTGATCACAAAACTCTCGAACGAGATCGTGAGAACGGATATTATATTTATGCGAAATTGAAAATTAAAATAACACCATATAATACCATGTAATTTGTATGTCTTGACCGATACCCGCGGACGATATATATAACTACTTGATACTATTAAAAGTACGAAGGTAGATATTATAATATATACCGCAAAGCGAATAATATGGACAAAAATAATAATAAAAACTAAATATTAAGCACACACTTCGTTTTGATTGCTTCGATATTGCACTGATTCGTTGATTAGTTGCAGAGTCGTCGTGGTCCCGTCTGTCGTCGGCTTTTCGCGCCGATCGCAAATCGATAATAATAAATAATAACAATATAATAAATCGTACAAGTGCAATCGACCTCATGCAGCACACTCAGAGATATATTATTATTTCAAACCTAATTATTTTTTACGCGTCAACTGCAGTGGGTACATAATATTATATACTTCCTACGAAAGTCCGATAATTTAATTCCGCGATATAACTACACAGCACACGCACACACTTAAAGAAAAAAAACGTTCATCGCTCAGCTCGAATTCTGATCAGTGTATATTTTAATGGTACATAATTTTCTTAGGAAAACGATGAATTTGTAACGATATGATTAATATTTACAATTGATTTAAAAAAAATAACTTAAACTTAATTATATTTATATATTTATTTTTTTGAATACACTTAAACACTTAATAATTAACATAATTTAATATATATGCAACATCTATGAGACACGAATCGTCAAGATACTTATTACTGATATGGTGAATGGTGAAGTGGAAACATAATATTATATCAATAGAAGACTATTATTATATTAATTGCAACTTTTTCGGTATGAATTCAGGTTAAGTCGTTCAGATATGAAACTGACGCCACAATCGTGGTAACTGACTATAGTTCCGCAAAAGTGACACACACTTTTACGTGTTAGAAGAAACTCGTACCACGTTACCGAAAATATACGGAGAAGAACGGCGATTATATGGAAAAATAATTTACATTCTGCTGTAAGTTAGTACAAGTTTTTTCTAATTATGATGATTTTTTGTCTTGGGATAGGGAAACTTTATGTTTTGAATACCTAACCCAACCCATTGTATATAATGACTTATCGCACTTACAATATCAAACTTTTCAAGGGTGTTCGAATTAAAAAAAAAAAAACATCATTTTTGAGCACCAATGACGGTGCTGAGTAGAAAGATACATATTATCTAATCGCGGTGGTTGGTCGCGCGTTGTATATTATTATAATTATTATTATTCGATCATGATAACATTTCATAAACAGAAATAAAACGACAATACATCATGGTCGCGGACTACGGATCCATACTTGTTTTATATCTAGCAGACCGATGGATGGCCTGTAGTGCAGACCAGTGACCGATGTGTGCAGCTATCAGTATTAATTGTAATATTATATATTATTATGATAAAATGATTAATTACTAATCTTAGCATCGCATGTCGTGTAAATTGTTAGCGCCGCCAGGGGCAGACATAATATAATATTATTACTCGGTCACGTAACATCTCCGCGTTTGCCCGGAGGTATAGTATTGCTTCGTGTGTATATATGAGTATATAATAATAATAATAATAATAATAATAATGTATAATATTACGATACGCGTGTGTGTGTGTGTGTGTGAGCGAGAGGTGAGTATGTGTACGAATAATATATTATATTATATCGTCCGTCCGACGCGCAAACACGCGATTCCCTTCACGAAAACCACCAAACATGTGTAGTTCTGTATTAATTGCATCGGAAAATACATATTTTTCACATACCCAGGTACACGGATGAGATAGTGGTATTGGAGTTTAACACGTTTCGAGGGGGCCAAGTGTTCAAAGAAAATATAAGGTACCTCCTACTACCCACATATTATATCAATTCAGAAAAAAACTATTTTATGAAGCGACCGCCTCGTGCAAAAGTAGCGGTGGGGTTCTTAATGATCCCAGACTTGTTTATAATTTACGAATAATTGATGTACTTTTATGATTTTGAGTTGTGTGGAAGGGTTGTGGGGGGGGGGAGTTAGCCCTTCACATTGACACCGCGAACAATTATTGATGGGTAGATTTTCATTTTAAATAGTCGCTTCATAAAGAAGAATTTTTACACAGCCACAATGTCGTCACTGTGTACACGCATCTACTTCGTACCTATGAATATGCGTAAGTTTGTAAATGTCTTATCTGTAAAATTGAATAATATCGAATTATTATAAAAAAAATAAAAATTGACAACGTGACGTTTACTCCTGACATCATTAAAAATATAGCTTATTTTGATAAATTTCAGCCGATTTAAATACCTTACTTGTCATTATATTAGCAAAGGTGTCAAACATTATTACCATTAAAAGTAAAAAGTATAATATATATGATCAATACTGCTAGATATTAAGAATTAAAATATTTTATAGTTTTTCAACAATTGTGAGATAGGATAGAATAAGTTATAAACATTGCCACTTTCACTTTCGATCGTCTCACTATGGCTATCTGGCGGTGACGAGTGGAAATTGGTCTTATAATAATTTCACACCGTACTGAGAGTCGAGCAAAGGTTCGTTCAACAATTATACATATAATATACTTAAATATTATATAAAAATTTCACAGGTGGCGGTTGGAAGATTTTCACAGTCGACATTTCATATAGGCAATCGGGACACATCACGTGATTCTCACTATATAGACTATACATCACGGCCGTTTTAATTAATTAGCCGGTCTGCGTATCTTGTAACGAGTTACACGTACGCCCGTCGTAAGAGGGTGAACGTTACGGATATTAAATATTAAGTAGCCGGTTGGAAAGGAAAAAAAAGCCGTAGATGTCTTTTAAGAACGAACCGGGGCTAGGGAGAGAGAGAGAGAGAGAGAGAGAGTTATCCTTGCCTGAGGTTGTGTATTCTTATATAATATATATATATATATATTTTTTTTTAATTTTCGGTGGAAAAAGTACACGGAATACAATTTTTAATTGAAACACGATGCGCGTTTCTTTAAACACTGAAGACTGAAAAGAAAAAGGAAAAAAATATGTTTGTAGGAAAGGATTAAAATAGCGTATGTATATATATGTACATATTTTTAATAACGTTTGTAGTGAAAATATAAATAAAAAAAATCGTTTCCCTACTCTCGGTGGTAACATTTATAATACTATAGAAGCTCTGCGTCCGTCGGGCCTTTGCAAAATCAGTCCTGCGGGACCGGAACAACCGGCCTTCCGTGCATATCTATACAGATATTATAATAAATATACCCGCACACATATTATTACATATAATATGTACATAGCGCGTGTTTGCTTATATCGATGCACATATATATATATGTATATATAATATATATGATATATAATGTATTAATGTGCACAAGAGCACTGGTACGTGCGACGGCTGTCCAAACACGACCGCGCCTAGGGTGGCACGTGTGTGTGTTGTAAAAAATCGCAAACAGTCTGGACGAGAAGACGTCGTGACTATATGGTACATCTATTTTTGTTTTGCAATGTTAGTAGGGCATTTCTAACACTGTGCAAAATGTAAAACCAAAATTAAATTTTTTTCTAAAATATGTATATATATTTAAATTTTAAAATAAAATGAAAAAATAAAATAAATAAATTCATTGTTTATTTATTCATACTGACCTCCATTCTCCGTATCAAATTTAAAACCTGCAGCAGATAAGTCCACGCGTAGGTGGGCTCAAAGAAAACTTTAGTCAGTATTTTACATTTTTACTGTTCTGTCAATAATCTGTATACATAGGTATACCTATATATATTGCCATTGAATACAGCATTAAACTGCAAATACGGTTCTGAATTAAATTTTATATTATACTTTAAGTTAAAGTATATTTAGTTAAAGTCTTTAACTATTATAGAAAACTAGTACTCGATGAGTATCACGACGGATCGGTCACAGAGTTTAAGATTCGAGACTTCTTCGGTCCTATACCTCCCGAACCAATGGGTTTACCGATGAATATTTTATCCTTTCTGGTCAAATCGTGAAGTTCACGGTCCGTGGTTACCTAATACGTATTATTATAATATAATTTCCTAAAAAATGACCACGACCCACACGACTACAGCTCGGTTATGCATATAGGCTCGGTCTGATTCCGTTGGAAGAATAGAGTTTATAATTTAATATTCCTGCGTAGACGGAAAATGGACGCATTAATGGTCCATCTTTGAATCCTAATAAAGTATAAAATTCTTTGCCGTTTCATTTTCATACGATCCAAAATCTCTTATCTTGCACCCATCCATTCAACAAATCACTGATACAATAATCCTATTGACAGAATGATACATCATAATATTATGAGCAATGAGCAACCTTATCTACCTTATTAGCTACATTTGTTTTGTTTTTAATTAAAACTCCCAATATCTTAAGCTTATTGCTGAATAATATAATTAATTTAATGTTTATTATATGTTTTATTAATGATTTGGTTACCTTTTGTTGTTTATTATTTTAAGAGGGAGGCGATTGCTCTACTCTCACTTGTTATAAACCATTTCATTTTAGTAATAGTTAATTGTAAAAAAAGCAATTTTTGTTATATATATATGTAATCATGTATCTGTGAGAACGAGCATGGTCGGCTTATACGGTATTCCGCTGCGTGGACAGTTTTGGAGCCACAGTGGCCCTGGCTGACAGCACTCGGCCCATGGCTTACTAAAAACAATTTTAGTATAGGCGGTGATTACAACGCCAAGCACTAGGCATAGGGTTGCCCACGAACAATCCTCGGGGTTTAGTCCTATACAACTTTGCTACTTCTAAACATTTCAAAGTTCTCGCCCCTTCCGGACCAACAGACTGTTCTCTATTAAAAACCCCAGATATTCTGGACATCTTTGTTTCAAAATAGTCTCTACTATTCCACTACAAATATGTTAGATCTAAACTCCAACCACTCGTCAGTAATGCTAACACTCAATACCTCAATACCCTCAATACCACACCACCACTCCATCAAGGCCCCCCAAAGCTCTTTAATCGCACCATAGACCACAACAAATTTTATGACCTTGTCAACCAAGAAATTAAATTAAATACTAAATTAAAAACCTCAGCTGATATCGATTCAGCCATAAATAGTCTAACCACCATTATACAGTTAGCTGCCTGGTCATCAACAAACTCTGATACAAATCCACTGACACATAAACCACTTCCAGAAATCATACGTACCAAAATAGTCGACAAACGTAAGACCAGACCGTTATATCAACGCACACGCTTCCCCTCTCATAAACACGACTACAATCATTTAGCTAACTCTCTCAAAAAAATGCTCATCAAAATTAAGACTAAGGACTTCGAAAATCAGCTCATCAATCTCTCACCCAAAGACGGCACTTTTTGGAGGGCTACAAAAGAAGCACTTCGTTATAAAACACAGAATCTCCCAATAAAAAAACTTGATGGCTCTCTGGCTTGCTCTGACTCAGAAAAAGCTGAATTGTTCAAAGCGCATTTTTCCGACATATTTCAGCTTCATTCAGACTTTTTTAATGCTAATAACATGAATATGGTGGAAACTTTCTTGACTCCCCTCTACCTCTAACTCTTTCAGTCAAACTCTTCACATCATTAAATAAATGATTTTTCATCCGAAAAAATCTCCTGGATTTGACCTGATATCTGCAGAAGTCGCTAGATGCCTTCCAAACAGAGGCTGACCACGCTCGACCCACCTCGCGTACACTTGTAACATAATTTGTTTGACATTGTTTAAATAAAGTTATAGTCATGTAATTCACTTAGCGTACTTTCTTTAATTTGTTGTGAAGACGTTCATAACACACATCTGGATCTGTAGTTTGTTTGATACATTCTATTATACCATGTTATTGCGAAAAGTATAATTCAAATAAATCAAACATTTTATGAAGTACAACAGTTTGCTTTTCTTATGGCTCAAATATTGTGAAAAATCATTGATTGTGAAAAATCGAATCACTCTCTCCCCCGGAATAAAGACTAAATACACTTCAGCGCTTGTCAGGACGGCGATCGTTAAGCTCATTGTCCGCTGTCCGCCCGCCGGAGCGTCGCCAAACACCGGACTAGCGCCGGTGTGTCCTTCGGCTATTTCGTCCGAAGTGAAACGCTGCGGCCCGTTCGCACACCGGTAGTCGCGTATCATCTGCCGGCACAGGTGCGGCGCGCGCGCGTCTCCGGAGGCGTTCTGAGCATTATTATTATTATTTTACGATAATCATAATATTATTTGGCCGCGTGCGGTCCGGTGCCGTCACTCTGCAATGGGTTTCGCGCACGAGACGTGTACGGTAAAATAATAATAATATATTATGCGTTATCGCCGTCCACATATACTGCTTTACCCATAATATTTTAATCATATTATAATACATTTAATTCGGCGGACAAGCGCAGGTGATGTCGACAAGCTACCCGAGAGCACCTGCGCACGTGCGGGATCGCGACTACTCGCGTAACACTTTTTGTTCTTCTTTTTTAAGCACACACGCGTTTCCGTCACGGTCACATCTGTCCGCGAAATTATAAAGTCCGTCTGCCGTCGGCCGGCTCAGGTCGGTTTCGCAACAGCGGCCGCCGCCGCGGTGATGGCTGTTTCTCGTCTCGTCGATCGTTTTCTCCCGGTCCCACGAGATTTCTGCTGTAGGTACACACTATATCATTATGAACTCATGATTATATGTGCACGTCGTCGTCGCGGTATACCCAATAATATCTTTATTCGTTATTATTATTATTATTATTATTACGCATTTATACGCAGTCGTCGTTTGTGGTGTGGTTTCGGCGCCGATTCGTCGTCGTGCTCCCGAACGACACGGTCACGATTCACGAAGCACTTAGCTATCGGTTTACGCGGCGAAGCGCCCCGTCGACAGTTTCCCGAAGGTTTATTCGCGCCCGTCGACGACCAACGCAGGTTACAACATATTATAATATATATAATAATAAATAATAACCATACATACTATCATACACACGACCACGGAACACACACACATATACAATATATATAATGTATACCTATAATAACATTATGCTTATATATATATGTATATATATTATGTTATATACACGATACGTGACCGGCCGACAACGCTGCGGCGGCGTACGCGTACGATGACGGCAGGTATATAGCAGTGTCTGGTATACTGAAAACACATATTCGCAATTAAAACCCAACGAATAATAATTATTACTATCGTCGCTAAAGTGTGCACCCGAGTCGTCTGAAGTATATACTGCTGCAGCAGTGCAGCCGACAAAGTCCGACTTGGCTCGACCGGTTTTTCAATGCAAATACATTACAATAATAATACATAGGTAAACGCCAAACGGACGCGGTTTTGACGATTAATTGGGTTGCTTTTTTCGAAAAAAGGCGATTCGACCCGGTATGACGTATTTTAATAATCACACCTAACCTCTGCAAACCCGTATCCATATTATACTATTCGTGCAGAAGACGCGATCAAGACAATTCATATATTATAGTAGGTATAGTGCACCACATATTATTTATGTAATTATGATTTATTAATTATTGAAAATTACCAATTGCAGAACGAGGCTGCTTGATATATCGATCAATAATTATTGTGGTGACATAAAGTTGTAGGTACGGTCGCGAGGTCTGTATTATTTCTTCAAGTGGGTTTCCAATATACTATAGGAAAAAAAAACTATTGGACGAAATCGTTTTAAATAATGTTAAGAAACTTTAAACAAAATTCTTGTTTTATTTTATATTTATTGATGTTTAGTTCTGAATTACGATGCATACTTCCAATAGTACTTATAAGATAACTAGCTAACCTAGATGTTTAACTAATTGCAAATTTTTATCAAAATAAACTAACCCATATTATAGTTTCCAGAGATTTTTTTTTCGAGTTAAAATAAACATGATTTTTTAGTAAATAGACAATACATTATAAAATTGAGATGTTTAAAAAGTAGTATATGTACCTATGCCAGCAATTTTGGGTTAAGTTACTTTTACGACCATTACACGTCGTATTGATGCCGAAAACCATGTTAAAGAAATTTCATGATTCTAAATTTCTATATGTACGTAACAATCTAAAATGGTACTTTTATGGGTGTATGCGACTGCTTGTAAAATAGTTTTAAAAAAATGTATTACAACAATAACGGTGATAGTATTTTTAATATCGAACCCCTCGAAAATATTCATTAGAAATATAAAATATGAAATAGATACCTAAGTATTATTTTATTATTTTTTACCAGAGTAAAATATTTGTATACATACCGGTGGCCATGTCGAAGAATATACGAACAATATATACTTGTAAGATAAATACATTGAAATTCATAAAATGTTTACTAAAGACGAAACGATAAGCTTATCTTTTTTATACTTTCGTGTATTGTCCATCAGACAGCTTTATGGCATACATTGTATAATAGCTGTCCAGTGTCCACTGTACATAATATCCATTCAATGCGTATATATAAATCTATAAACTGTAATCGGTGCGTTTGTAATCGGTCGCAAACTGTAACTGGGAGGATAATATCAGTCGCCAAAAATCGATTTATGCTTTACGTTTATTTTTGAAAACCATAATAATAAGCTGCGTTGGGTACTTTATAGTAGGTACTTAAGATAACATTTAAGTGTAATGGCTTGTCTTTAAAATATATATATTTCTAACGAGGTGAGTGTACTGTGTACTGTAGAAAACTACAAAATGACTAAACTTACCTACTAAATTTTAATATTATGTTTTTATATTTATACACGGCACAGTAGAATATTATGTCGAAGTGCAACTGTCACCAAACATCCATTCATCGTCATAGATACTAGACTGCATACGTTAATAAGTGGGCACCAAATGCGCTTATTCAATTAAAAATATTTAAATTTATCTATGTAGGTATAATATATTTTCATTAATAGCTTAATCCATAATCATTATAAAATATAAACATTATACAATGTCATTCCGTATCAGAAATCGATTTTTTCGTTTTACTATGGTTTTAACTTCCTAATTTTAAATTAGAAAATTCATTAAATTATATTTCACTATAATAATATATTCATTTCGAGCGTTGCATTTTATTACAAAATATGGTAATCTATTTCATATTTGATATATATATAAATTAAATAATACATTTTAAAATAAATATGAAAGAGGATTTGCTTACAAATCAATTACAATTAACTTTAACTTGTGACATGTTTAACTGCAATTCGCAGTGCTAATTGTTTTTTGAAACCAGTATTACTGGTCTGTTATATTTATTTGATATTTTAATTGTTTTTTTCGGACGAAATAAGTCAATTGTATTGTATATCCAATATCCACAGAACTGAAACAGACGGGCTAACTTTCTCTAAATAATTATAATAGTTAGAAATGCATTTAACGATTTCCAGTGAACTTAGAAGGACGTAAAAAATACTGAATTACTAATGTAACGTGCAACAACGATTATGAAAACATTAAATGGCATAGATATAGAATTTTCATAAACGTAATTTTTCGACAAACAAGTTTTTTTAATTGAACAAATTATTATTATTATATCTTTATTTTTCTTAATCGTATAACATATTATGTCGGTCGGTTCACTGTTTTCAGTTATAATTTTTTATTGTTTACGGTCTTGTCTTCATTCATTTTTATTTGCATTTAAATTGCACAACATGCATATTATATAGGTAAACCCCCATAATGTGAAATTCTTTTATTTTAATTAAAAATAGAGCCCATTATACTTTGTGATATTTGCTTTATAAGTATATACGAGTATTTTTTTTTTCTTGTCAACGAAATGATGCTACAGACTTCATAATAGACACGTCCATTACATTCGCTCCGTATACGTTTTACATTGACTGTCATATAATAATATAATGGACGACTGACGTGTTTCGATTTATTACGATTGGGTTTTACGAAGATGGAATACGATTGTTCAACCATAATTTAATTTGCCAAATCGAATGAATATGAACATTATACGTTGATTATAGTATGCGTTGTAGATACACGTATTTTATTTTACACGATGCAATATAATATTTTATGGATTTAATACTTTTTGAGTTGAATTACACTCGTACTAGTATAAAAAAAAAATGCACGGTTTAATGTCATTCCCCGGTGTACGGAAAAGTCATGAATTTAAATAGTAATATTACAGATATTATAAATGGTAAATAAGTTTATTCGATCAATGATGTGAAACGTGGAACGTTATTAATAACACGTCACTCGTTCAATATCTAAATCAACACGGGGAGAAACGACCAATCTGATTGCCGCAACTTTAACTCTTGCTCAATAAACCGCACGTAACATCGACGGTTTTTAACTATATGGCAATAATAAATCAAACACGCCGTTCTATCAATTTAATTTTAGTTTCAATATTAGAAAAAATGTATTATACATACATATATATATATATATATTATACGATATATAGGCATAGGTATACGACTGTATGAGCAATATTAACAAAACCTAACCCTAGCCTTTTTCTCCCGACGTTCCGGCTGATGGGAATTGCTTTTCTACGAACCTTTCGATAATAGCTTATATTCTTAGTTCAAGGTTTGTTGGTGACATTTAGGAAACGAGCCATTTCCAAGGAACTGTAACTGTCTTCCATTTATATTTTTCAAAGTTCAAAACGTATTATGTTCGGTCGCTTTTGAGAATACACTTTTACTCTGTGTTCTATACCTATACTGCTATTGATCGATTCCTTTGATGAATTCCATAATATATTTAATATAAAATCTTTCCGGACAACACGCTGCACCTTCGTAAAAACGTCAGTAACCGAATTTCAGTCGACTGGAAAATCAAGCGATTTCTATTTATTAATTGAATTAATTCATCGGAAACAAGAAAAAAAAATATTATGAGATATTGAGATCATTAAAAATAATATTTATTCATCAAAAGTTTTATTTGCTTTTAATTTTATAAAATAAAGTACCGTGGATGTTTAACTCGCTCATCGTCGTTGCAGATTTAATGTCGTATATTTTATACACCTCTACAGTATAGTAAATAAAATAAAATGGAATTACTCGATCAATTAATTTAATTACGTATAGGTACCTACCATTATTATAATATCTACATAAAAGAATGTTGAAAAAACAAATTTTATATTATAATTTAATTTAATTGCGCTAATTAATATGCTAAAAATTATTTCAATGTCTATACCTACTATAACAGAAGATTTTAAAAGTGAATATAACGTCATGCCGTGAAGTCGGGAATATTCGACTTTGAGTCGAAGGTGACGATTTTTTCGAATGATAAAAGTGTATAGGAAACGTGCAATTCGATAAACAAAAATTAACTCCACGTGTAGAATCTAAACCTGTATTGTCATAATTATAGAACACGATTAAATATGTGGACGTGCCTTATAGATAGAAGCTTATTAATATAATATTATGTACGTATTTATTATATTATGCATATATTATATATATATATAGCACAATTAATTAATAATTTGTATCTACGTTTCAATTAAATTATTGTTATATATTCGAACTGTTCTCGATGTGTTTGTGTATATAGATGCGTTGATGAGCAAAGTGCACGCGTGTAATAGATAAATAGTAAATGGAAAAAAAATTACGAGAACCGATTTTACACGCTATACTCGTCTAACACACGGCAATATATTTTATATTTTATAAAGCCAGTAAGTTACGGTGTATGCAATAATATTATAATCACTCCAATTAAAAGTTGTACGCAGCACATAATATAATAATATACATATACGTGTATAATATTATATAGGTACACCACTGCAGGTAGGTCGGTAGGTATATATTGAATAATACGCGCCTATATACGTATATATTATGTTATTGTTAGTGTTTATATATTAAACACGAGTGCATATACGTATAGGTACATACCTATATAATATATAAAATAAACCGTCAGCGATAGGTACGAGTTATATAATAATAATATATATCCCTCCGTGCGTATGTATATGTGTATATAATATGTATGTGCTTGACAAGAGGATCACGACTCGTTTTAATTATAGTGCGTACACGTTTATTCGACCGTTTCCCGCCGTGTACTACAAATACATAGTAGGTATATAATATATATCTGATGCTGTTTATAATATATTATATATACATATTACATATTATATATATATATATATTATATTGTGCGTGTATGTGTGTGTGTGTGTGTGTGTGTGTGTGTGTGGGTAGTGGAAAGAGTAGAATATTTTTTTTTCTAAACACTTTTACATCACGTCTCTCCGGAGCGCTCGCTTTTTTTTCATTGTATTATATTATAAAGTAAAGGAAAAAAAACCGATTAGGTATAATATTCAGAGTATAATTATTATTATTATACGCGTATTACTATATTATAATTGGGGAGTGTGCGTTTAGTACAACATTTAAAACTAATATCGTTGATCTTTAATTTTTATTTCTACTGCAACAATAAATCGTTTAAAAATCCAATAATACATTGTCAAGCTCAATAACATTATTAATTATATAACTGAAAACACATATTATAATATAGGTACCTACATTAAGATTTCAACGTTTCGTGGTTATATATTATTTTTATAGTTAATATATTATAATAATAAAATAGGCCTATAATAATATCTGATTTTTTCTCGTTCTATATGCCAATATTAAAAATAAAACATATTAAACGAGTCGATAAAATGTCTTACAGGTATGCCATAGGTTTAAATTCCAAAAAAATTGCGAAAATGACCTAAACAAAAAATGCTGTAACAATATGAACTATAAAATGCGTTTAATAATATTTATTAAAGTGTAGTTAACAAAATCGTATTGTACGTAATGGTGAATTTTTTTTCAGTAGACATCTTAAATACACTAAACTAAATAGGTACAAAAATTGAATACTAAATAAGTACATTAAAATAGAAATATTGTTATGGGCTATTTAATTATTTTATGACGAGTTCTAGTATTGCACATATTATTATGTACTACGACAAGACGTATTGGACACTGTCTGACCACTATGTACCTACTTCTACCAATATGATGGTTTTTATTACAATACATTTTGTACTACAATTATTTACGATCGCTTCAAATTTAATTCTGAAAAATGTTTATCCTTGAAAATTCTTCATCCTTGAACAATGACCAAAATAAATCAAAAATTGCACTATAAAGTTTATTTTGTTAAAAATATAAAAAAATATCATATTCAGGATCCCCTAAAACACTTTTTCCACTTATGAAGTAACATCCCAAAAAAATGACAGTTCACCATATCCTATCAAAGTGCTAAATATTAGATATAATATGGAACTAAGTGATAGCGTTTAAGACATATAGGTGTATCAATAAATATCAATGTATCAATACTGTTATACATTTTGATTAACGACGTATGTGGTATGTGTGTATATTTTCTTTGCGTATCTATACGAATTTGTGAAAATTGAAAAAGAATTCGTGGCGTGTGTTTTTAAACCTCATTTGGGGCAGTTTCCCTTCTCAATTACTGTAGGGGGACGTTTAACTATTTGTCTAGCGGCTCGTGACGAACGACAAATCTACCTTCAAAGTGCCCCTTTTTCTCCGTGACCCTTTTCCTAAAAAGCAATTATCCTGCTTGATAATCCCCTTTTAGTTTCAAAGCGCTTCGCTATTGAGAAACATCGTTATTCTTGTGGTTTATCTCAAAATGTGTATGCCATTTTATAATTTGGCAGTAGTTATAAGTGCCTAGCTCAAAACGCACATTCTAAACGTTTTATTTGGATTTAATTTTTGAAATATACATTGATTGTTAAATTAATATCCCTAAGACAATTGTAGAACTGCACTCTTAGCCTAAAATATTCATAAACTATAATAATTATTAAAAATACTAATATTCTTCCGACCAATGACTAATATATTATTTTGCTATAATGACTAGGTCTTATCTAATGATCGGAACGAGATAGATTCGGACATGACCTTTTTTTTAAAACTGAATATAATTTGGACATCATTTTTTTTTGAATTCTAGTGCAACCCGACAAAAATAAATGCAATTCGACCCTTTCCTAATATAATAATAATAATAATAATAATAATATGAACAAGAGAACAATAATGGGTAGGACCAATAGATAATTGTTTTACGTTTGTAATTCCAAACCGTAACAATACACCGCAGTACCGTACATCACACACTGAAATAAATCGAATACCTACCTAACATTGATTAAAACAACGTTTGTCTGTTTGCGTATGACCGTGGAAGTAGAATTTTGAGGAAGTATATAATAGTTACGTAATTATATACAAACTCGATGGACGAAGATTTAATATTACAATAATATGTGTTCGTTTCGAGAAATATCAAAACTATATACCAATATAGTGACTGAACACAATGGTTAGATATTGTTATTACTGACTATACTGTAACTAAGTTTCAGAACAAGTTCAATTTATATATACTTCTTAAGTCTATGGTATCAACATAATATTATGAATAGTCCACTTGAAAGTTTTCTTAAGCTATTCAAAATACGTCGTATAGCCTCACGTGTTAGTAGGTATAGAATGTCCAGAAAATACAAAATTACTAAAAATTATTAAGTATTAATTATAGAAAAACCTTATCCGATGAAAACTAATAAATTATATTAAGGATCCCGGTGCCAATTCCATTTCGTCTTCAAAAATAATTTGCTCTTTAATAAATAGCCGGTACTTCATTATTGTCTGACGCCATTGATGTATGAACTTTATGAATTCCATAATTTTTTTTTTTTTACCTGTGATTTCTGGCGCAATTGATGTATTATCCATTCATTTAACGTAAGACACTTATAAACGTCTTACGGAATGGATCACTCTGTATATGGTGTACAAAATGTTTTTCTTAAAAGTAATATATTAAACTGTGTTACTATGTTAGCCTGTTATGACATAAATTACTATCAAATTTAAATACAAAATAATGCTATGTTTTTTTGTTTATTTCACTCAATTTCTGAGAACTCAAAACTCGAGAAATTTTTTTTTTTTACCTCGCAATGGATGTAAATCGACTTATCCGCCATTGGTAAGTCGTACGCGTTTATGCCCTGCAGCGGCGCACGCGAAGGCGAGTGGAGCAGCAAAAATATTTCACCTGTCGTACGAAAACTGCACACGCGTCACCGTACCCGTTTAGGCTGTATACAGAGCTGCTGCAGTGCCCGCGGAATAACTCTGCAGTATAATAGTCAATAAATAGATAATAAATTACACATTATCGTTGTCTTTGAGTTAATATTATAATATTATTATAAATGTACAAGTCGAGCCGATGATGTGAGGCACGCGAAACTACTATAATATTTAGTGATGCCCGGTGCCCCGCTACTATATTATACACGGAGGGCGCGCTGCCAGGCGTCGCTTTCACCGCATCCGTCGAAGCGGCAGAGGACTGCATGCTCGCGAGACAGGTGTTTTTCGGGGACTCAAGACCGCCGCCGTCGAGTTCTTTTCGTGACGCGGCCAAAACAGCAGGCCAGTACAACATAATATACAATATAATAATATAATACCACGGCGACCGAACGACCCACCCCCCCCCCCGGACCCGAATAATATTGTGTATTATTATTATTATTATTATTATGATGTACATATATGCAGTCTTCTCGTCGGAATTTCTCGCCACACGAACAAACAACGTATCCGCCGGTTTTTTGTGGCCCTTTTGAAAGCGCTCTCAAACACATACTCGCACACACTTGAACGGGTTTTATTGGCAAAACATAATAATATCCTCCGGACGACAACAATAATAATATTTCGTCGGTTTTAGGACCAACCTACCATATTTTATTTTCGTCGTCTCGCACGAGTATAATACGTACGTACGATATTACGCTGTACTGCTGTGTAGTGTGAATAATATATATATATAAAATATTGTTGCAGCACATACGCCTAGCTGTGTTTGCGTCTAGCGATTGACGACGGTATTCTTGTGTTGAGACCAATATTGCCCACAGGTTGCAGAAAACAACGGTATAATAATTGATAATAATTATTAATTCGATCATACAGCGGTAATTATATGCGTTGATTGTGTATTTTAACATATTATTATGTAGGCTGTTGATTAAAGTAATTAATTCATAGTTATGTAACTTCAATATATTATAAATTAAAATGTTATTCGATGCATCGAATAGGTATCGCAAACGGTGAAAATCTATATTTGAAACGGAATAATTAAATGGCCGGATAGTTCAAAATGTTTAAATATTATCGTAGATGAATATGCACAAATGTTATTCATTTTATCAGAAAAATATCGAAGTACCATGTTTGGTAACATGTTTTCTTTTAAAACAAATTATTTTTTTTTGTCTTCTACGTTTTGCCAATTAGTTAAATATTTCATAACTGTACTTGTGTCTACTGTCTTGTATCAGCAAATGAATTCGTTGGTAAACATTGATTTTTTTTCTTTAAAAATATAAAATACACCTACAATATTTTGCTCACTTTATGTCCGTTTGAAATTCCAACCCTCTTCAAGTCTTAGCATCCTCGTCACTTTAAATTCTTTGCAATTTAAAAAGCATCCTTGAATGCATCACATCAAAGATGTTTTTTGTTGCTTATATTGTGCAAAGATTCGAAAAAGTAGTGTGTAATATTTAATAAAAAAAAGACGAAGTCTTCTTACAGTCTTTGACATATTTCCGGAACAATAGTTTTAAATTTTTTTTATAATATAGACGTGTCAATAACATAAAACACGTTTCATGAAGTTTGACAAATTATTAATTATTTCTTATGTGGTAATTAGATTTATAACAATGTTCTAAATAACCGTAGTATGTTAAACGTACTATACGTACCTATACTAATGAAGTATCCTTGTGCAATAAAAAATATAAATTTATACTATAAAATATGAAAACTTTTAAACTCTTAACTTTTAATGTTGTCAAAAAAGTATATTTTATCGTCGACCTAACAACAAAATTGTTTTGTATAAAAGTATAAAATACAATTATAATTCACAAATTAACATGACATATTTTAGTATTTTACCATAATAATATTATCGTACAATTATGATAAATTATATGTTTATTAGAAAAAGCATAAATTAAATTATTTAAAAACCATTAAATAATAATTATTAAGTAGTATTCGGTTAAATTCATAAACGTATGAATAATAATAAAACTATAAGATACGCAAGCTTGTTGTTTTAAAAATTACGCTTAAAATGTTGTTTTAGACATAAAGCCATATATAAAAATACACAAATACTGATTTCTAAACACAATTTTAACCCTAGTACTATTTCTCACAGAACTGTAAACATTGTGAAGTCCGGAGAAATTACGAGTGTGAAAGATGTGGGATAACCAAAGATAGTATTGTACAAGTTCATAATATTCTATAGGAACATTATTTAACTCCCTAAAAAATGTTCTCGTAGAAAATACGATTTTGTTTACTTCAGTTGCATATAGGTTCATATAACCCAAGTTTACTCAGCAATATTCATATATATATATATTATATAACTACATAACTATCTATATAATATCTAAAAACGCAAGTGCTACAATATTTTCTTCTTCGTACAAAGCTGCAAGATAATATAACAATATGATGAGGTATACGCAGAGCGAACCGATTTTATAATAACGTTCTGTTGGAACCAATTATAAAATCGCCAAAAAGTGCTATACATATATATATATATATATAGAGAGAGAGAGAGAGAGAGAGAGGTAGGTACGCTCGTCCTACTCAAACTATAAGACGAGTGGTGCTATATATATATTTATATATAGACACGTGACCGGTAAACGACGATACAATATTAATCGTATCTCAATAGGGATTGGCCGATACTTTGCACGCGCACACAGTACTATTTAAGCAGACGCGGCTGCAGGGCGCGCCGCGTGTACCTACGCTCGTCGACTCTTGCAGTGGTTTTCCAAACCCTCGTCTGCCGCTCCGACTGGGAGGAGGCAGCGGGACCCGACGAAATATACAAATAACCCACTGCAGGGTCGGTGCAAAACGGAACGAGTACACGTACACACATTTTGGAGGCCGCGTGTTGAATTGCAACGGCGGCGGGCATGTCGCACGTGTGCGCGTGGGGACGGAAAAAAAGATATAGGTACCCGCCGCCGGTACGTTTGGTGGGGGGGGGGGGTTGAAAGGGGCGCGGCAGCCGGTTTCATAACAGTGTAATAATAATATTATATTATATTATATAACGACGACGACAACGAGCAACTGCGACCGATGACTATAATACAGCACAGTGTGTGTAAATATATATATATACATAAGTGCACCGTTTATACCTATATAATATCATTACGCATATTATACATATATATATATATACTGTAGTATACAATAATGTGCACACGGGAAAAAAAAAGTATCCGGTAAAGGGGAGCGACGAAGGGAGCGGTCTGCGCAGGAAGGGATGTAAAAGTCGGTTGCAAAACGGGCGCGAGAGGAGGGCCTTTGCAGCGAAGACGATAAATACGCGTGTACACGCGGCACTGCTGTTATTATACACACACTTTCGTATATATAATAATAATAATAATAATAATAATAATACACAATATTAGTGAGTGGCGCGCGGGTTACGTCAACCCCTCGTCGTCAACGTCGTCGAGTCCAGGTGGTCTTTTCAAAAGTCCAAAAAGACGTGTTACGACCGACGACGGCGACGACAATATTCTACGTTATTATTATACGTATTCGTTCGGTGGACTGATGTAAGTGTGTTTTAACGATAATAAGTATAAAACATAATATTGTATATTTTTTTTTTCAAACGCGTGACTTCTAAACAGGATTTGGTCGATAATCAGAGAACGATGAGTTCTAATTCACGAGGGTCACCCATTCCCCCCCCATTTTACTACCCCCACTGCAAAGGTGACAAACAACCACACATCATCATCATATATAATTGTTCATGTTTAAATTTTTCTAACTTTATTTTATATTTATATTCTTTTTATATATTATATATTTTGGCCCAAAGTACTTAAATTATTAAAACTATTTAGTTCATACCTATACACATTTATTTATTTATTTGGTTAATACTCTTAAAATGTACACATTTTAATGCTTAATTAATTATAATATGTCGACTCTCGTCTATCGTCACAAAGTTTAGCTTAGTGATAGGCAAAGCAGAAAAAAACAAAAAAAAGAATGTTAAATCTACTGTAAACTATAACTCTGCTAATAAATACTATTATTATTATTATTATTATTATATTCAATCTATAAATGGTAAATCTAATATTTACCACAAACATTTTATGCAAAATTATAATATCTGACATGACCTGAAATTTATAAAAAAAAAACAGTTATCCATAAGGATGACACATTATAATCTTTTGATTTTTTGATTTTTTTCCCGGATGACGATTTAAATCTCTGCTCTATACTAATTTCTCTAGGGTTACCAGGAATAGTGTCAATGCCAAAAGCATTTGAATGGCTTAATAGTCAAAAATTAGTGTACATTATTTTGTCTATTTATTCAATAGATAAGTTATATTTTTAGTCCTGATCGAAGGGTACTGTAGTTATACTTAGAAAGGTATGGTACCTATTTTGTGTTGCACCTAAGTTCTATCAGTACCTAGTATACTTACAATACTGATTTATGGCCTTTTAATAGTACGAGTATTTGATTTGTATTTATATATATGATTTATACAGTTATACGCTTAGGAGCGTATTTTGTGTCCTTTTTTCATTCCTTGACTCTGTTTGTATAGATGATAGTTTTTGTTTTTTTATAATATTTATATTTCGCAAATCTCCAGCAGCTGCGGGTGGTTGCGATATCCGAGTGTGTTGTTTTTTGCTGGAAATATTTTTTATATATTCTTATAAAATGCTATCGTCTTTCGATTTTTCGTTTATAATATTATCTTATAGGTTTTACCATCGGATGATGGCTTCTGTAGCTCAAGTATTATTTCAAACATTTTTCAAATCTTTCCTTCACAATAATACACTCTTATTGTAAAAATAATATTTACAGATTGTGTATTTCCCGATAAATATTTAAGGAAAAAAAAATGTATATTTTATAATAATTGGCAGTTGTTGCGATGTACAGTTTACGCTTCGCCTACCTGGAGTTTCGCGGCAGTACACAGGCCGCCCTTTTTGAGTTTGACGAACAAAAGACAGATACAAGCAGGGAATCGCCGTGATGATATAAATAATAAACATTAATGTTTTTGATTGACGGGCTTATATTGTGCCGCCGCCGGCGTATTATTATTATTGTTGTGATTATTCCCGTCCGTGTCAACGCCGCCGCCGCGCCGTCCCTATAATGTTTTCGGTTACCCATCCCTCCGTCCGTCGCCGAATCGCAGTTCGGAGAAAATATGTTTGCGAATTTTATTCAGCGGCTCGCGTGTGTGCGCATAAAATATGTATTATGCGTACATTATAATATATATATTGTATACCGTCCACATACACACATATATATAGGTACTATTATATCGCGTAGTTATTATACTGTCTTTCTGCAAATAATAATAATAGTAATAATTTTGCCCGAAACCGAATGCGGCACGTGTAATGGTACTAAAAATATGTTATACTATATTTTTGTCGAATAAATATAAAGTCGAAATGATCTTTTTATATCGTAACATAATTTATTTTTTTAAGTTTTTTTTTTCCATCGCGGAGGGGAAACGATGACGCTTTGTGATCAAAGGCTCCCTTGGTGATGACGATGTGCCGGCTTCCACCACTCTCCGCCGCAAACGTCGAAAACTTTGTAAGAATTTTCACGAAACACAATATAATATTATATTGTACTGTGCATACACTCTGCGATATCAAACAATTATAATATATATATATAAGTACGCTATATTATTATGTACGATGTATGACTTATATTAATTAAAAACATTTTGACAACGCTTTTGGCGCTCTTCACGGTTTACATTATACGCTGAACAACGTTGCACTCTATGCGTCGGAGACGGATGTAGGAATCATAAAAGGGTTTAGCTAGACATAAAATAGTCAACTAAATAACAAGAGTTGTAAAATTTGATGAAATTTATTATGATTGTTTTGAAAATAGACTTATATAATTCTAATATCTGAATACATGATTGACATTTGTATTACATATCCTTAGTTAAGACTTAACTAAACCATACTATATTGTTATGTTAGCGTTATAAATTAGCCCGCAAACATTTTTAATTTGTAGATTCACTAGTTTTTAGTAAAAATAAATTGATCGGTAAATTTACCAGGCTCTATATATATATGATAAATACATATATGTGTACCATAGACAGTATACCCACATATAAATAAAATCCTTAAAGCTTTAAAATGTGATAATAATGATTTACCATTATAAACATATGTATCAAGTAGGTATTGTCGGTAAGTACCACCATAAAGTATTGCATATTTTTGTTAATTATCCAACACATGCGAGAAAAAAACCATTGAAATAGTATCTCAGGGGGGGAGGGGCTTACTTGGAGGGTAGGCTCGCTACTCGGTCTTTGTATCCACTTCTTCTGTGCACCATAATTATATATATATGCACATTTCCCATATTATGCAGGTTTACAGCCCTACAAAGATTTACTTTTTTCAAGTGGTGCGGGGTGTAATACGATGCGATCTCTGCTGTTATACACTCCATCGCTTTAAACTATTAAATCCTCGTGGGAGATCGCCAGGACCATATTATTTCTATACGTAGAATATAATATACATAATAGATACACCGACGACGTTTTGAGGAGGTACCTACGCGAAATCCAGACGTTACAACAACACAGCACGCGCGCGTATAATATACAGTCGAACTTGGTTAACTCGAAGTTGAAAGGACCGGAGTAAAAGTTCGAGTTATCCAAGAATTCGAATTATCCAAAAAAAAAATTTTAAAATAGTACAAAATATGTATATTAATTCCTGTGTTTATTATAAATAAAATATGTAATGTGCAATAAAAATTAATTACTATGTATTTATATGTATGTATATGTAATTTTAAAAAGGTAGGTATAATGTATGTATAAACAAAAATGAGGTAAAAAAATTATTTAAAAAAGGTATTTATTTTTGATAAATGAGGGAAATTGTATCACAATTTTATAACACATATATTGTATTAATAAAACTCAAAACTTCGAGTTATCCACGAAAATATTCGAGTTAAACAAGATTTTTTTACATTGTTTAAATAGGAAATTCTAGGGGCCGGAGTAAAAGTTCGAGGTATCGACGATTTCGAGTTAAAGAAGTTCGAGATAACCGAGTTCGACTGTATAATATTATAATGTGTATATGTATATCATACTGCTGTATAAAGTGAAGTCATCACTAATATAATAATATGCTACAGGATAATATATACGTTCAACACGACTGCGTGATCATAATCGATCGAGTATATGGGTATATTAAGAAAGTTCTCCGCGAAATTCGCGAATTTCAATTAATATGAAATAACGCACATAAATTATGTATACGCGCCGGGCGGCGAGCTATTTACCGAGACGTCTGTGTAATTTAACTCCCGCGAGTTCAGCGCTAACCCTTTGATATCGACCAAACGACATATCATCATACGCGATATTCCTCCTGCAGTCTATAATTTGCGCGCATTGTCGTTTATATACACATATTTACAAGCCGGTGCGGTCATGTGTGTAAGCTTGGATACAAAGTCGTGTAAATTGGTTACTCTATATATAATATTATAACGCACCCTTCAATCACAATCGACCGGCTATATAGTCACCGACTTGATTGTGTGCTTCGATTGCTCTCTGCCGGCCCAAATGACATTGCGGGAGGGCACAATAGCCGTGGTCTGCGGGGTATTGTTTGCCATTTATACGCGTCAATAAAGTTTTGAACGCAAACGCACGGCTGCAAATTATGTATATGTGCAAACTATATATACAGCTATAGACATTATTAGCATATCAGCTGCTGCTAATATGAATAATAATTATTGTGATTCAATTTAAAGTTGACGTTTTTCGAGCGTTAAGTGGATCACAGTTTTAGGTGGTTTTAGAGACACCTGGACGAGTGTGTTTCAGACGTATAATATTTATAAACAGTAAACACTATTACCGGGTACCTGTACAAACCAATTATAAAATGTTTTTTTACCCAATATTTAAATGTTGTTGTATAACATTTGCCGAGAGCATAACTTATTCACAAACGTTTTTGAAAAAACTACTGTGCATTTTGCAAGTATAACTGCAAACCTGAAGCTCTATTGGAGTGCAATTTACATTTTTTAGGATGCTGTAGAAATGTTGTCATCATTTTACTTTTTTGAAAGAAGTTTTAAAAGAAAAAAAGTATTGTATTATACTATTATATAATATCATCGTATAACTTATTGATTAGTTTTTAAATAATACCTACAGGCTACAATTACTATTTTTAAATCATGGAATGATGGATATTTAAATTTTACTTACATATTTGACATTCCTAATGTATAATATTGTTGTAGGATATTATTACGATTGATATTTATTCCTACTATTGTATTTTAGGGGTGTGGTTAATATTTCTAGCGACGAGTAGACTGTTTACAGCTATTATAAGTTATAACCATAATAATAATTATTATTATTATTATTAGTATAATAGTTAAATAATAATAATAATACTAACATCGTTGGACAATAAACCGTAAACATGACCGAACATTGTCTATTGTGTAATCATTTTGCAAAGTTATAAAACGATTTGGAAAATAGCCATCGTGAATACAGGAAAATGAATGGGTATGTATACATTATTCGTAAGTTGTGGGCTTATCTGCCAATGAAGTGATGATGACCATCACGATAAAATTAATTGTAAACATTTTTATTAATCAAGCTGTTACTTTTTTTCATAAGATTATAATGTCGATTTCGTATATTTAAAATGCGATACCATTAATAATTAGCTTAAAAACGTAAAGCGATCGTTTTGTCAACGAACTATTGGTATCAAACAGTAACCGGTGTTATAAGATTGGTCACATATAAGTATATATTATAGTGCACCAATAGGTATCGACGTCAACGATATACGGAGAGCGTTCGATCTGAAAAAAGCTCCGGAAATAATGCTTGTGAAAAAACAAATACAATATTATACTCGCTGTGTATAACTCTGTGTAATGTTTCATGTTTCTTAAATAGGCAAAACGAGTTCGTAACAAGCGAAAAAATCGAAACATAATATACCTAACAGCCGCGTGTATGCGATTTATTATATGTTCTTCACTTGGTTAGACAACATTATTGAGTCAGTTATTTTTTTACATTCACGACAAAAAAATGCGGTAGATAGATTTAACATTGAAAAATGTTTCAGAAGTATAAATCACAAAAAAACATTAAAACATTTTTTTTTTTTCAAATACGAATAGAACCAAGTCGATGTAGGTACCTATACCTATCTCCGAGATACAGTAAACGATTATTTATAGAATTCGAACCTACCTATATACATCTAAATTACAATATTATCGGTTACAACGACTAGCGATGAATTATGTTTTTGTTCAATTTAAAAAAATTTGTCTACACCTCAGTAATATTCTTTGATTTATATATGATATGAATAAAATTGTGCGTACACAAAAAACTATTGTAATTTTTTATTTTACTCAGAATCTTGAATAAAATCTAATTTTACATCCTTTGAAGTCTCTCAAGGTTTAAATGAATGTCAATGAACGTTATACACTTACACCTTCTGCATGAACTGTAGATTATCTAATGGAAAATCGAAAATACAAGTTTATCAAGGCAATTTTAAAAGTTTACGGATGTAACCTAATAATCTTGTATTGTCTGTACCTATATATTTGGAGTTATATCAATAAAATATATATGTATTTAAGTATTCAACAATATCTATTACATTTTGAATGTGTGACCAAAGTTTACCGGTGAATCAGAGAGCAAAAAAAACTTAACAAATTTATTCAGGCATTTATAATTATTATTAAACTGAAAAATGGGGTTATTTAAAAATCAAACTAAAATCTAAGAACTCCACTTACAAGTTATAAATAAAAACGTCTAAAATGTAATCAAATAATAAATTATAATATACTAAAGTTAGACGAGTTTTAGAAAGACCAATATTTATGTGGATGTGTGTGTATGAATGTTCAATAATTATTATTTGAGAAACAAAGAATTATATATTAGTAGCATTTAAAATTATATTTTATTAAAAATTTAGGACATGACGTATATATGTGCGGTGATGAAATGATATGCGATATGCATCGATTTCGGAGTACCTATGTTTATATTATATTGTAGATAAAAAATATTATTTATAGGTATAAAATATATGCACTAGTGCAACGGGAATTGGCTCATCTCTCGCGGGCTACATCGGTGGTTATCGCCGAAACGATTCGTAGTATAATTTATACGCGACCGTAAATAAAAACGATCGCGTTAAAAGTCATCTGAGGGGTGGAATTTTCTAAACATTTTCCAACGGGTCGTAACAAAACAACGGGTACCGCGTTACGGTATTATACTATTAGATATGGGTGTACTATATTATTATAATATATGTTATATTATATTACACCGAAAACGCGTATTAATGAATTGATATAGGTACAAGCTTGGTTTTAGGGTATGTCCTCTGCTCGATAGCGACTGTGCAGACGTTTTAAAACTCGACCGCAGAATATAATATAAAATATCATGTATTATTACAGTCGACTCTCGATAATTCGAAGTTGACGGGACTGTTGAAAAACTTCGAATTACCGAGAGTTCGAATATTGTTGAGTAGTTCGAAATAGAGAGAGGGCAAAAAAAATTCGAATTACAGAGTTAAGAAAAAAATTTTGTTTTTTATTATTGTACATAATATTAATTATTTTAGTAAATTGAGTGGTAGGTACATAATACATATATTAGAGTTATTTATTGTTTTTAAATTTTAAATTAAACTACCTATATAATAATAATTATACTATGTAAATTAAGTAATTATTATAAAAGATACATTTGGTGAATATACTTCGAATTGCCGAGCGTTGAACGAATGATACTCGAATTGTCATGACACGGGCACGTGTTAGTGGCCAGTTCTCCCAAAATTTTACTTCGAATTACCGAAGGTTTCGAATTATTGAAGGTTTGAATATTATCGAGAGTCGACTGTAATTATTATTGCACACATACGTCGACTTCGAGGAAGGTATATAGGATATGATTGGCGGATACACGACATTTTATAAAACGCAGTACACTTATTATTATAATAATATATCATATATCATTATCATAAAATATATAGGGCGGGTTACATAGCCGTTTAAGCACATATACTTATAGCGGGGGTTTGCCGAGTGCGTTCCGATATGACTTTTATTTTTTTCGTGTGCATCCGGAATGAAGTATACCTTATCATCCGAGTGCGTCCCAAGAAAAAAAGGTCATACTTTGACGTAGCCCAAGCTTGTCCCAGCTCATTTAGGGTTACCCAGGGTGCACCGCGAGGATTAAAACATACATTTAATTGTTAACATTTATATTTATTAACTCTAAAAGCACGAAGAGTACGATTCTGTTTGTTTATTGTTCAAAAATAAAATACTGATGGTTCGTAATAATACAATTATTTAAACCGTGAATGGTAAAAAGTTATTAAACATTTTTTGGACAGTACTTAAATGTACTATCTACATTTATGTTTTTACGGTACATACAGTAGTTAATTTTTTTTACATGAAAACATAACCAAGTGATAATAACTGCCATTCACTAAAACAAATGTTTCATTATCAAATGTTTTAATTTCTAATGAATTTAATAGACTGTGTACGTTGGTTTTTTGGGTAATATTTAGTTACGAATATTAGATTTCTAAGTATATGGACTGTATAGTGCAAATGCAAACTAACATAATGTAATTTTATAGGTACCATAATTTATCATCTGCGATAAAAATATGACGGACGCACTTGGGATATACCAAAATTATTGGCGATATTATGGAGGACGCACTTGGACTATTAAAAAGGTATACGATATCCTTAACGGGACGCACTTGGGCCACGCCCCTATTATCGCAGACGGACGACGATAATATAGGTTTCATTTACTTCACAATTTGGCGTGACAGTAACATATTGCACACGTATGGACCTATATCTATAACACGTCTATTATACACACGAGTACCTATTTTGAAAAAATCGAGTTGACCTGCGACGGTGACTTTTGCCCGTGACAAAAGCTTATTTCGTGTCGTGCGTGCGTCACGATCGCAAAAAAATCGATGACATCTCCGCCATCAGCATTAGTGGATAATATTATCCAAAATCGCATGTAGGTAAATAAATTTAAAACTACTGCGGCTCGCCACAAAAACCCGTGACATCCGCATAATATATATAATATATACTGATATCGCGGGATGAAACGGAATTAAAAAATAATAACGACGACGACGACGACGACGACGTTGCGAAGACCGTGCGCGGTGGCCCGTTAAATGCATTCTAACATCGCGCGTGTGTGTGAAATACACGAAATAAAAAAAAAATCATCTCTACGGCGACCTGTTATCGCGTTACACGCGCGAGAGCTGCTGCCGCTCGCTGTCGCCCGCTCGTCGCGACGGCGGCGCGGGTATATAAGTACGATGGGTTTTTATTTTTATTTTTTATTATTGTTTCCCCTCGTCCGTCCGCCCAAGTTCGCCTTGGCGCGCAAACACACTCGTTATAATATTATGTACTTTGCCGGTCTTGGACCGAAGACCCGTTAACCGGTTCTACCGCCGTCGTCGTCGTCGTCGTCGCCATAAAGTATATTATCATAATATAATGTGTGTGTGTGTGTGTGTACGAGTGCCGATTATATATAAGTATTTAGTATATACGTACATATATATATATATATTATATGAATGCGTCTGACAACGATACACATAATAATATATTAATATTGTCGGATTTTTTTATTTTTTTTTAGTCCAAGGGAGGTCACTAACCGCCGAAAAACCTTGACGGGCGCCCGCCGAACGAATGATAACACACGTGCACTATCAGTCGTGCGATGGAGAGTCGTGTACGACATATACATTTACAAATATATACAAACGATATACATACATACATATTATACATTTGACTCGTCTATTTTGCCGAACGGTACTTAAACGCGTTATCACTCTCCACTCCACTCGGCGCTCGCACAGCACGAATGGTCACCCAGCAAGACGCCGAGATGGTTGTTATAATAATAATAATAATAATAATGGTGATGATGATGATGATGAAAATAATAATAACGAATGCCTACGCCCGTCCATTATCACATTTGCGGTTCGAGTATTCTCGATTCGTCCAGAATGCGTCATTATTATATTAGACGACCGAATCCTGCTCCATCGCACTTTCGCACCTTATTATAAATTATAGTAATACGTTTTTACGCAGACCCGCTAAAATGTGTAACTAAAAACTAAACCGCCACCGAGGTCAGACGGCTACTTTAATAGCTACAACGCTGCTTACGATTTCCATAAACTGTTTTCGTAAAATAAACTTTTTCTCGTGATTGCGCAGTATGGAAAACCTGACAGAGAATCGCAATGCCGATAATAATATTATGTGTCATTTCCATAATACCGCGTGTCTGTTTATACTTGGCATAAGGAGTATAAATTTACATTCATATATACCTATATAAATAAAAAATGTACAAAATTGCGTTTATAAGAACCATAACAATCCGATAAAATTAACTGACAGTATATGCGAGACTCATGCTGCAGAGGCCGAGATACAGAACTTTTCACCTCATATTTTCCAACACCAAAAACCAAATATAGTAATAAAATTGTCATGCACATGAAACTATCCGATCGATACCAAAGTACCATAATCTATGTCAATATCCTCAAAATAATCTCAAGTCAAAAAACTGCGAATTTAAATTTGCAATTTGTAAATCATTGCTATTTAATATATTTTGTTCGGTGACGTTAATGCGTTATACAGCCAGAATAAATAAATATATAAATTCAGTTTGAAGTAAGAAAAAGTATAATTATTTTTTGATATAAATGATAAAAATACATCTATGCGTATAAAAAAAGTTTATAATAATAAATTAATAATTATACATTTATACATCATTAAAATATGTAAAATAAATTAACAAATTTTTTCAAATTATATTATACATAGACATTTTTTTCTTATGCAAAATTTTAATTTGGTTAATATTGAAAAGTTTAATTGGATTATGCCTTATAGATAAAAAAAAGAAATACATTAGATACCTAATGCTCTTGATTCCCCATCATTAAATTGCTTACATAGGTTCCTTAATTATTCTGTTCGTATGGCCAGCTGTGCCCTTTATTAGGTCTTTTAAATAAGTCGACCGTCCAATCTCACAGTTACACAGACTAGTATAATATTATAATCTTTATTCTTTATCATTATTACCTTTTAGAGCCTAGATACGTATTATTTCAGGATGTGGTGAACTGGTGATTGAAAAAGTTTAGTAATGAAAAAGTTATTTTATCTTAATGTTAGATTTTTGATATTTTCCCGTTATTATTCGATTATGACATTTTTTAGTTTGTGTTCAGATGTGGCGACATTGTGTGTATTGCAATATAGCATACATTTAAGCTTTATAGTCGTGTTTTCTTTCATCGCGACCATGCCAAAACATATAATACACGCATTATTGGGGATATATACGTATTTCCCGGTTCATCTTGGTCTTTTTTTGCCAATTATTACCGTATTAGATGCATACAAATTATTATACACGACTGCAGTATAATATTATACAAACGCATAAAGTGTATTTGTACGGGTTTACGGGTAGGTACGCAACACATATTATTGTGACAAGAGGCCTCGGCGTCGAGTCCGCTACAGTGTATACGACGACGATCGCGGGTCATTGGGAGTCAGGTTTACGGTCAATTACGGTCGGCGTTCGCGTTCACCGGCATGAGTCACGAAGTTTTTACGGTTTGTGTCACGCGATTCGCCGCCGCCGCCTCAGTCGCGGGATGAGTCCCGACCGACACGGGTCACGGGCGGCGGCGGCGGCGGCAAAACCAAGTCAATCGCGCGCATTTATTGTAATATTATTATAATAATAATATGTTATATTAATGGTCTCTCGGACTTTCAAAGACGTGATGAAAAAGAACGAGCTCGTTAGATCGTGGCTATACGTAATAATATATGGTCATTGGAATATAGGTATACTATAGTACCTACATAGATTAAATTGAGTGAGAATTAGGTGTATAAATAGTAGCGTAAACAGAGGAGGAGAGTTTGTAGGAAGTCGTGGTTCAATAATATTACATAGGTATCTCAACGGACTAACAAACCTAACATTATTTTGTAGTATTTCATTTTGTTTTTTTCCGAGACACCTTAAAAATATGTTGCCGTATTAATTGTAATCTGTGAGTATGTACAATACTATTATAATGATGATCATATTATGTTAATTACTACTCATAAGGCTACTCATAATAATATTATGGTTAACTAATCATAATTATACGAAAATCCTTATTTTTGAAGAACCTATTAATTAGCTTTTTTATGTGTAGCTGGAATTCTCGGGCCTGCAGTGGTAAATTAAAATTAGCTGGGCTACGTCAACCAGTGCAGACTTCTAGTATGGGCGTATAAACTTATTAAAGCAGTGTAATATGTTTGAATAGCGATGCGCAATAAATTGGTAGGTACGCGAGTCCGTCCGTCTGGAAAACTAAATTCTATTATGTATATTATCAAAATACAAATTAAATAATATATTAATGCATCGACGGTAATGATGTGTATTCCGACTGCGATAAGCAATATTTTTCAGATGACAATTCGACGTAATCAATGCTGTTCCTATATAATACGTATCTATAGTTACCTATATAATATAATATTATGACGTGTACTTCAACGACAATTTTATCGCTGCACGAACAGGTCTCCCGATATTATATCGTGTATTATAGACTCGAGTTTGTATTATTACTTATTTGCGTTAAGTAAATAAGTAATAGCGATGGGTAGGCGTATAAACGCATCCTATAAGCATCACAGTTTGCGTCTGGTTATATATATTTTTATGTACTTACTTAATAATATGTATATAATACGCAGTAGGTTCGTGTGTGTGTTATTTTTTTTATTATGCGACGTTTTTGGATTTAACCGTGTTTATTTGATTTAGACGTCATGAAAATATTATAGGTAGGTACGTTCATATTGTGTGTGTGTGCATTATGTATAATGTATATATTAATATATTATAAACGAGCATTGAGAACAGGACTTTTAGCGAAGTCGTTTGGATCCGAACTATAGAATTAGAAATGGGTCGATTTACATAATTTCGTATCATTATAGGTATATGTACGGTTAAAATCGGCCTTTATATTATTATTTGATGCTGTAGTAAAACTGCACATGTTCATATTATATTTAATGATGTTTTTTTTAATCCGTTCCACGAACATCTGGGGAAGCCAAATCAATAGGATTAACATTAAATGATGAACGAAATTAACATTTTCAATGGGATCATAAAATACTTGAAACATACACACATTGATCGGCTGCCATAAACATTATATTATGTTATTTTAACTACCCGTATAGAACCGACGTCATTACCATAATTAGGAACAGCCGCAGCGTTGTGAAAATAAATATTTAAAAAAAAATAGGCCAAATCAGTTGACAAAAGGTGTAGGTATCTCAGAAATATTATAATATAGAAGCGTATAGCGTATTATACGGTTTATGTTGAACACAAACAGTAAACAAAAACCAAACGATGGTTTGTGACATTGACAAATAGGTACGTGGTGTTAATAACTAAGAACGCGATCGACGCAGAAAACAATAAAATCACGAAAACTATATTATGTTTACATTATTTTAGTGCATAAAATATGTAAAAAAAAATACAGTAAACTTTCTTCAAAATATTGAATCATGTAAAATAATAATGTTTATTGTGATTTGTGGTCGCTGTTATTTGAATAATAAAAATATTATATTTATTAATAATTTTTATAAAAAAATGTCATTTTTATTAATTTGTTTGTTTCTTTATTATTGTTTGGTAATTATGGAAACTGTAACGATAAAAAATAAATTGTTTTAGAAAAAATGTTGTATCTTGAAAGAAATAATTTCTTATAATTATTATAAAATAAATATTGACCATAGGTTTACACGTCGTATCAATGATAATAACACATTATTAAAATATCTCTAGAGCTAAAATAACGCCACAAGTGAAAACTCCAAGTTTGAGACGTGGTAGTCGGTGGACATGTATAGACATGTCCACTTTAATAATTTCGTGCTCGTAATCGTATTCGAAATAACTATATTACATGTTGCGATACTATAATATGTATACAAATAAGGATAAAATTAAATTACAACTTCTAACCAGAAAATGAGAAATCATAATATTGATAACGATAAAACGTTTTTATCGTAATTTGGCATTTTATCGAAATCTGTATCGTTATAATATACCCGAATAGAGTAGATTAAAATAAAAATAAAACGGGGACCTCGATTTGCTGTATAATGTATAGTAGGTTTCGAGACCTTGAGTGAACCTCATTATTATTGAGTATATGTCACTGTAATGGCGTAATAATGACTATAATGGATATGGACGATATGGTGTTAAATTTGAAGTCAATGATAAACCTTTGTACACGAAAAACGATTCTGGGCAAAGGAGACGTCACGATGATGATAGATCAGCGTTTATTTCTAAGTAATTTGTTTGTGTTATGTTATTATTATAATTTTATAAATCCAGTATGACTAATTTTTGCCAAAAAGATATAATAAATAAATCACTTAAAAATTAACACTGACGTAGGTATAAGCACCATAAAATATATTACCAATGCACCATGCTGAGTAAAAAGGTCCGTGGAAAAGTTTCAAGTCTACGATTAAAGTGTTTTGAACTGCAACAAATTAACTAAAATCGGTGTTTTATGTTTATTGAATATCAAAATTCGTCAAAATTAGAACATGCTTATAAAAAAAAAAAACAGTGTCAAAGTTTTTTTCGATATTTTTTAACTGGCGCAAGAAGAACTGCTTCCAAAAAACATTGTATTGCATTTGCAATCGTTTTGAAACACACATCAACATAAATAAAATAAAAAAAACAGCCTAAATTCTAATATTATGTCGAATTCAAATATTTCAATACGATCAGATATATTTTGAACATTTAATCATGCTTAGAAATTTCTGTTATAAACATTAGGCAAAAATGTCCAGTCAAACTACGTATATTTCTTATTTTTTTAAATTAAGTACAACAAGGCACTTGCCTACAAAAAAAATCCATTTTTTCATTTTGTCAAAAATTGGTGTTTCATAGTATATTTTACTCCCGTTTTCCTTCTGTTTTTACTGTAACCCAAGACAAGTTATCAACATAAACAGTCACTCAATTTGTAGATACCCACCTATATTTTATAATATTATTACAAAACGAGGAATTCTTGTGTTATAGGTATTGTACGAATATACCAGTATACCCACACTTTACCAGCTCGATACTTCCATCATGATGTAAACCGTGTATGTAATATTTCTTTATGTTCGGTCCCGTATGATTTAATATAATTATATTCACGCGATAATTACTGTCGTCATTAGCACGCGTTGTTATACGAGATTTCCAGAAATATTTTGTTCTGGAGTGTGAAGTTACACGCGCGTAGTCCGTGTAGTATAAATGCATAATATAATATTTACTTAATGTGCGTAAAAGGAAAACAAAATTTATTATGTTATTGTTAATATTATTACTATGTATTATATTATATATATACCCATGCACATGTACATGTGTGTAAAAAGAACACGATATCATAATAATAATATAATATAATGTTTAGTAACTACTGCGCCCGAATTGTTTAAACCGTGTCGGCGTAACCGGAGATGTGAAAATAATAATAGAAACTTAAAAAAAAACTTAAAATCATTACAATACTATATACCCGTGTACTTGTCTAATTTATTTCACTCGGTTTTATACAACGTTCGCGTATAACAGTCAAAATTCGAGTGTGTGTGATAAGCAATATAAATAACGTGTTCGTATAACACGGTTTAATGAACGTGCACGTTACCACGGTAACGCTTTATTATTAATATATAACGCGTGTATAGCGTGTGTACCATAACTTACTAACCACTCTGGCACCACGTCTTTGTGGTTTTTCTTTTTGCGAAATTGAACTATACGATTGGCACATGATATCGTATGGGTAAGTATGACCTATATAGTGTCCTACTACAATATTAGCCATCCTCCGCAGCTATTTAGCTGCATTTCGCGTTTCGATTAGTATAAGCGAGCATAATATATTTGATATTTATTATCAGGCCAGACTTCCAAAATAACTGCAAGTGGACGTATTCAAACAACGGTATGTACTATATTATAATATTGTTGGTTATTGTCACTTTAATTTATAATATTACGTTTAATCATGCTATGATTTGATAAAAAAATCTCATTGAAGTAGAATAATATCATTATGAGATCGCCATGATAGCTATATAGATGTATAAGACTATACCTATAATATGTGTATGATGAATCGTAAATAATAAATTGAGCTGTTATCAAAGCCTCTATGTGGAGCTTAGCACTGCGTATGGAGCTGAAACAACGACAGTTCTTAACATCGAGAAACCTAAAGTCGAAGGCTTTGAAATGAGTTGCTGTAGAATATATCTCTAAGAATCGCATGCAAATGAAGAAGGGTCCTTCAAAAGACGAGCACTCAGAAGTCAGTATGGAAAACGCGTTTAGGAAAAGGAGAAAGAAGTGGGCTGGACATTTAATAAGAATTAATCTTAAAAAAAAGTAACGACAATAATCGAAGAAAGCATTTTGATAGGAAGACCAAAAACGTTTTTTGTGATCAATTTATGGAAGACACTGGTCTGCAATACATATGCAAAAGCTTAAATGATCGACATGCGACAGAGTAGTTGGAGAGAAATATCAACCAAATTGAATCCTATTGTTTAAAATAAAAATGTAATGATGAACAATTATATAGTTAATCAAATTATGGAACTGAAGTGCTCTAAGACAAAATATGCTATTCCCATTTCACAACGATACCTATATTATTATTATCATATATACCATAAAGAGTACTACATTTTAATAACTCAATATTTTTTAATATAATTTAATAGTTTTTTTCTTTTGATACCTACGCCATATCCGTTTTTAGTTTTTGTCTTTTTCTAGTAACTTAAAGTTTTAATTTAAAAATAGCACCATTATGTGAACTTTTTAAAACTTTAGGTACATCAAACGTACTTAGCCATTAGCAAATTACTTATAAGAAAAAAAAAATGGTTTATAATATTTGCTGTGAATAATAAATGAGCTAAAAATAATTATTTAAGTATATTTTTATACAGGCGTGTTAAAGTCATATGATATTATATAATATGCGTATTAGATAGCTTTTTTTTCTTAGTTTTTTTAACACTTATATACCAATGACTATACGGCTATACTTATAATACGACAACTATGTACTTACTTACATGATTATTTTATACTCAATGCTTTATACAGCACTTAATGTGTATAAAAAAAAAATATACCATAACACATATTTTCTATTTAAATTTGAGTGACATAAATAATATTGATTACACTCAGAAAAAATCATATATTTTTTCTGAAATATGTTAACCGTTTTTTATCAAACGAATTGCGGTCGAAAGGTTTTAGCGAATTTTTTTTTTCAAACTTGTATTTTATTTCATTGAAACATGAAACACGTTATTGAAAATGTTTGAACGAAATTCCATCCGTCTAGATCCAAGAATTATCTGCGGAATTTATGTTATACTTATAAAGCATGTAAATAAATATAAAATAATCATATAATTTTATTATTAACGCGATAAAAAATTAACGACGTTACGAAGAATTAATACGCAAATACACAAAAAAAAGTAAACAGGTACTTACCTACCTATACCTACCTATAGATATACTCGATTTATATTTTATACCATAATCGAGATTGATAAATGGACTAATAATTTATAACAAATTATTTAATATTATTTTGTTTTATTTTATCATAACGGTGTATGGTGCCTAGACGATATTATACAATATTATTATTGTTTAACGGAAATATACTAATAATATGATAGCATTACGTAAAAATGAACACCGAACTCTGCAGGTAATATAGGTACTCAATACTCGTAATGATTTTGCCAATACGAAATAATTACAGAAATTACATTTGAAGTTAATACAAATCAATTGCTATAATTAAGGCGCCCGGTGTCAATGCAATTTTTTCTTTAAAAACACACTTTACGGGAATAATGATCCTGACTCGTAGAATCGATCAAATTTGATTTTTTTTTTTTAACTGATAGAGGGAAATATTATACAGCCTGCATCGATCTTAGTTTTATAATATTTTAATCTCAAACTTTAAAAAAAAGACAATTTAAGCTTTTTTACAAAGTATTTTATATCATTATTTAAAATAAAATAAAAAATCTGAGTTTAATGCGGGCTGTAGAATATTGTTGTATATCATTCAAAAAAAAAAATTATCTGAAAATATTCAATTGACAATGAGTTATTCATATTCCAGTGAAGTCGTTTAAGTTTGTCGAAATGGGCAACTAATAATTCGTTATTTGTTAGTTCTGGACATGTACCTGCTAGCGAGCTCGCTACGTTCATATTAGGCGGTAGTAGAGGGTTCTCTCAAACCGTAGTACCACCGTGTGAGGGTTTTTATTTGACAAGTCAAAATAATATTTTCAATGGGCGGATGTAAGTTGCTACACGAGACCAGCAGGTAAAAAAAATACGTATGTTAGTTCCTACATGCTAGAAAAAGGTGCATATTATGTAAGTTCCTACGCGGCAAAACACAGGTACATATGTTAGTTCCTATAAGGTAGGTAGAAGAAAGATTCGTGTGTAATTTCCTACACAGTAAAAAACAGGCGCGTATGTGAGCTCCTACACGGTGGAAAATTATATCTGTAAGTTCCTAAAAGTTCAAATGTCAGTAAGTGTATACTTAACCTATATTATAAATTAGGCGACAAAATAATAAAAATAGGTACATTTTCATAAATAAATAGATGATGATACTAAAAAAAATCGCATAATGCATTATCAATACAGTAAAATAAAAATCGAACAATACATTTTCATAAATAAATATAATAAAAATCGCATAATGCATTGATAATATAGCTAATATAAAAAAAATCGAATAATTCGATAAATTATATATGTAAGTTCCTAGGTACAAAAAAAGTTCAAATGTCAGTAAGTGTACAAAAATCGAATAATATTAATAATAATAAAAATAAAAAAATATAAAATAAGAATAAAAATTGAATAATACATTTTCATATGCAATAATCACAGAGTAATTTTTCTTATTTATTCTGCCATGCAGGATCTAGTTACTTTTTTGCCGTTAAGGAACTTACGCATGTACCTGTGTTTTTGTGTGTAGGAACTTACACGTCCCGTTTTTATATCCGTGTAGGGATTAACACATCACATTTGTAGTAACTAACGTATGCAATCGCCTACCTGCTAGGTCTCGTGTAGCAACTCACTATTCCCCTTTTCAATTACATTACACAGATAAATAATATTTTTAAATAAATATTTATTACCAAGGTAAAACCAGGAGTTAATTAAGATTTTGATATTTCTTAAAAATATATGTTGGATTACAGCAAACACTAAAATATGTACCTATATGGCTATATGTAAACTTATGCGTTATTTTTTATTATTACACTTCAATTAAAAAAAAAGTTTGATGGTGAAGTGTGATGACTGTTTAAGCGCAATATACTCTTCTTTATTCAATAAACATTTCAATGATGTTGTATTTTTTTTTTTTTCATACATTTTATTGGAAACTATACCTACTAAAAATGTGGCTTATGGGAAGATTTCTGAAGTTTTCTAAAAGTTTTGGAGCATTTGGAAAACAGTTTTCGAACAAAATATGACATTAATACCGTCGTAAAATCAATATAGCTTCCGGCCTCCACACTTTGAATTTAAGTAAATATTTATTAATCTTATATAGAGAACATCGTACCCGTGTTGTGTTGTATTCGTCTTACTAACAAATAACATACAACAATAAATTACGTTCAGCAGTTCCAATTTTGTTTTGTTAGCATAAATATTATAATTTATAGTGAATTGACCTATTATCAAATTTAAAAGTAAAAATACATTTTATGTGTTCTCTTGTTAGATTTTTACGATATTTTAATTGTTAAGCTAGTAATAAGTATGTAAACTTACATTATTAATATTTAAAAATGTCCATAACCCGCTTCAAAATTAAATTATAGTAAAAACCAAGAAAAGAACACAGATAATGATGTACATACCTTTAAGTTTGATAATAGGTCTATTTACTTCAATATTAAAGCTAAGTATAACACAAAATAGGTTCTGCTGAACATATATTTTGGTATGTTATGCGTTAGTAAGTCGGAGCAACACAGTCGGGTACGGAATACTCTTAATAAGATTAATAAATATTTATTTGACTATAATTAATTAATTATAAAAGGTACCTTGTAATATAAATTTTAAGATTAATATAAACAAAAATATAATTCTCTAGAAAAAACGAATTTACACGGACAAAAAATGTGATTACTAATTTTACTCCAATGCTATTTTACACCAGCGGAATTATTGGTTTGTTGACTTTTAGTGCCACACAGTATTGAAATCGATAAAATCATATTGAAGAACTCAACTCTTGTTCAGCATAATAAAATACTATATCGTATATTATGAAACTATACTCAGTTACTTTTGGCTAGACATATCTCATATTGGGATATAATTAAGGATAATTTATGTAGGTACAGCCTAAGAAAATATAGTACATAAAATAACACCGATAAATTATTATGTTATGCAGAAAACACCGGACGATCGCCTACACGCGCACTATGTTTTGATAAAAGCCGGTTTTAGAATGCATATTTTATAATATAATGATTTTAATCAATGCTATACATAAACATTGTGTTCCTATGAAATATATATTATATATTATATGTTATTATACGAAGTACGAGTATAAGTGTAATACGATTGTGTGTGTGTGTCAAATCCTTTTTTCAGGAAGTTCGTGCATATTATATACTATCACCAAAACGTTGAGATTATTTTATTATGGTTAAATAAAAACTATAGCCCTAATATGAAATTGTTCGTCTCTCCACGCGTTTGTCACTTATTATACTATATAGGTATATAATAAACGACCGTCGTTAATCACAGACAAGGTCTTTTGCGTTATAAAAATTACACTTTCTACAGTTAAAGCACAACAAAATAAAAAATATCGTTGTATAAATAATAACAATAATGATATAATATTTTTTTTATTATTATTATGTACCTACTACTATTCGATGGTTTTCTGTTTTTAAACAATAAATGCTACGGCAAGTCGGTAAGGAAATACGGGCGGTTTCTCAAATCTGAATAATCAAACTATCGTCTGTACAAGTGCAAAACTTATAATTTTTTTAGTAATAGTAAAATTAACGTTCCTATATAGAATATTATTGTTGCATATTGTTTATTTGTCTTATTTTATTATGTGTGTATTGTGTACATATATTATATATTATACTTTATATTTGAAAAAATAAATATTATTATTATTATTATTGTTATAATATATTCAATCAAATTCATTAAAAGAATGAACATCATTTTTACCAGGAAATATATTATATAATAATATATTGTTTTTGTATATCATTATATTAATAACAATTACAATATTAATATTTCGTATTTTGTCATTACTTTTGAGCATAGAAAATTTCGTTGCTTCTGTAGTTCTGTTCCGTCATATTACTCCAATTAAACTGTAAAACTGTATAACTCTATATAGCTCCGGGAAAATTCGACAACGTTATTTTCACTTGTTCAAAACATCTGGAAATTTCGAGTATATTAAACGTGTAGAAAGTTTGGTTTTCTTAGTCGCAGTAACCAGCTTTTGTGTTACACGATGAGATTTTTTCAATCAAATCGAAATACAGATACAATCTTTAAAATAAGAGAATTCGTCCATTTCCCATATTGAATACGATCCGGCCGAATGTCAGTTGAAATAGCATGCCAGAGAAATTCAAAATTGATCCACCAGTTTTTATTTTATTGATGTTCAAAGTTCTGTTGGTTTGAAAAAATATATTTTTAAAATAAAATCTCGTTTTTTTTATAATTGAAAGCAATGTTTAAGTTATCGATATCAGTTTCAGAACTTTGTATAGTATTATCGCCAAATCTCACGTGCATTGAAAACAAATGAGAGAGAAAAAGAAACTATTACTATTACAATAACTATAATAATAAATTATTTATGTGTGAGTTATATTTTCTACTATTATTAATATTATTACTATATAAACCATATTTAACCATCTAACCGATTACAACATTCATATTTTGTATAATTTTATATTTATATTTCGTTTGTTTAAACTCATTTTGAAGTACTCTATTAATTTTAATTAGAACATTCATCTAGGCGTAGCGGGAGAATCGAATCATAAATCCATCCAAAAACATTTCCGTTAAATAGCTTCCGTTAGTTTGAAGAGTCCTTAATTCGTAAAAATAAAGAGCTACAAACGAATAACAATATTGCGTCGTACGGAAGAACTTAAAACATAATTATTTTTACATGAATACGAATGTAGTCATTTCCTTATTAACAATAAAATATATTATACCTGCTGAATTAATATACTATAGTTCAAAATGTACACGGGCAGATAGTAGTAAAAATAAAACCGCAAAATATAAATTATTATTCTTACAAACGTTTTTTATCATTAACAAAATATTTAATACGATTTAAATATTACTCAAATAATTTCTATTGTATGTAATAACTAATAAGTATATTAACCATTTACATATTTTTATTTGATAAACATTTTTTACCTTTCAATAACACTTCCCGAGGCAAAGTATTTAAATTAGATATCAAATGATATGCGTATTGTATGTTGTGCCGAGTTATCTTTTTCTACAAAGCTTAAATTCATATCTGTTTTTTTTTAACACCGGTTTTACTTTGCGTTTAATAACGTTTATAAATAGTTGGAGGACAAGCCCTTATCCCTGAGGCATATATTATTTTAAAACACAGAACAATTTAAAATCATATAAACCTGATTTTTTACTATCCATTATTTATAATTTCAGGCCTAGTATTCCAAAGACAAGATTGAAAAAAAAAATATAGGCCCTTGTTCTTTAAAAATGTTTGATTAATTTAATTTTGAACTTTTAAATAATAAATTAACGAAAACGTTAAAACAACGAAACTAAAGATTAATTCCAAATTTTGAATGTGATTTTATAATTGTTACATACATAATTTATGTATAATATGTATTTATGTAAACTATTATAAATATATTTTTTGTGTTTTTTTTTCTAAATTTAACTTTACACGGCATTGAATCATTGAATTAGTTGCTGTTAATATAGTAATATTAAAATCAATTGATAATAATTATTGACTGGCATAAAAAAATTAAGTATCTATATTAATTTATAATTGCAATTAATCTTCTTGTGATAAGTTACTTATAGAGCAACAATAATTTTGTCGAGTGAAAAAAATGACAACGGAATACCCGCGATTCACTCATAATTCGATCAACATACTTAAAATAATATTAAAAAGATGGCCAAACGAAACTGGTTAGGCACAAACGCTTTAGGGTGATTACTATTAAACTGCAGTAAGTATATTAAAAAGAAACTTGCCGGATATATTATATAAAACCACATATTTTGTACTTCATGCGTAATTTAATTTTTTTTATAAAATACACTAATATTAAACAGTTTTTTAAAGACCTTCATCGATGACCCGTGTATATAAAATGATAAACTTGTTTTAATCGTTTGACGTTTAGTATAATACGTTTACGTTTTCAACTTATAACTTCATCCGTATGACCGTATATACCTTAAGGATTAATATTATTATTAGTTCAAGAAAACAAATTATAGTATACTCAATTGAGTAGAAAACAAAAAAAACACGAAGCATAAGTAAAATTCATAATATTATTGATACTCGTATTTTATGTATATTTTTTTATTATATAACACACCGTAAACCATAGGTTAACCTACCGGAATATATATATATATATAACTATTTTAATACGAGTAATATACTTACTGTCTTATTCAATTCGTATTTATGAGAGGACATGCGTAGGATCGACAGAGTGTTGAGTAGTTGAATCCGACCGACTGAGCCGATGCACAGCACAACAGCGTACATATTATTTTAGAAATTTTAATTATATTATATAAAAACAATGATCGAATTCTAGTCGGACCGTCTCCTCTCGGAATCGTTTTTCGTTTGCAATGAGTTTTTTGTTGAATTCAAATTTAACTGATCTATTACAGTCACCTTCTAAATGACCCGGGAAAATTATTAAACTTAGTGTATATAATATATATAGCTAAATACCTATATATATTATACCTATATAACCTAACCTCATTTAATAATACAATTGCAGTTAGATAGTTAAGATGTGGGTAAGTTAGATATTTTCAATTTGTACTTTTGACATTACCGCCATATTATAGCTAATAGCTAAGTTCTCCGAGTAGACCAGATCGGGTGTCTATACATAGAGGTACTAATTGCGTCCCGCAGTAAAAATTGTCTTCCAAATTGCGGACCGAGATATTTTAGCGAACAATTAAAAATAATAATTAAACTAATTGCGACCAAGGGGTTTATTGGTGCTTATTAGTCAAAAATATAAAATTATATATTATGGAATTTTTGGTATTCTTGTATAAATTACTTTGAAATGTCAATAGAGTTGCGTCGTTCATAAGTGGATACAGTAAGTTACAGTAAGTTAGATACAGTAAGATGGATTAAAGACTAAAATCTGACCTGTTCCCTTTTAGGTTATCATAATATTAATATATTATTACAATAATCAAAAATCTATAAATTATTTCTTTACTTAAATGTATATTTCGTATCATTGAATATATATCTGAAGTTGTGATTCGTTAATCGTTGAATAATGATCATAGTAGCGGATTGAAACATTTGTTTTAACTGATTTGAGTTTTTGATTTTTTTTACTCGCAACAATTGTAAGTATTGTATACAACGGAGTTTATTGTATAGTGATAAACTGATAACTCATAAGTAAATCTCTTTAATCGATACTACGATGTCATAACAATAGTTCTGGGTTGATAGCAAATCAAAAGTAAACAATTTTGATGTCACACATTTAACATAAAACCAAAGGATGTGAAGAACCTCTAAACTTATCAATAACTGTTGTCGTCGTACAAATATTTACTGATTTATATATGTTTGTGGAACAAAGTGAAAAATGAACTATGCAACAAATAAAACAGTAATATATAAACCATGAGTTATACCGACTTAGATATAAGGTTATACATTTAGAATAAATCAATTTAATTTGAATAATTATTTAGAATAATATTCAACCATATAGTTTCATACGAAATGCATTTAAAATTGAATTCAACTATGGCTCATGTTTCATTGATATTCCAATAATCGGAAAAACAATAATTAACGTGATCATTTATTTTTGTAAACACATTTTCGTGGTTCAGAGCATAAATCCCCTCCCTCGTTTCCAAAATATTATTCCGTATATTACCAGTTAAACGTTGTTCATTTCCCACGAATAATGTGCGAATTATTTGAACATAAATCCGTTAATGTCATCCTGCTATAATAGCCCTAACGATATCAACAGCATCATAATAAAATCGCGGATAAGACATAAAAATAAACCCAAAAATAAAAAATATTCTTTATGGCTTAGAACCACTCTATTATAACAACCTATACACATAACATCATAATAATAATATAAAATATTATATTTTGATTATGCAACTCGCGATCGACGAACGAATTATACGATCTTGCGCCCTATCCGATATTATCTTATATTATTATATTCGGTACGCCACACGCGTACCTACATATAATAGATGTAAATATATATAATACAAGTATAGTTGATTTATTTAAATATTTTATTTCGAAATAATTTCTGGTGAAAAAAAATCGGTAAAAATTTGATCAAAACATAATATTATTAATAGGCTGGCAGGTTTAGGCATAGGCTGAGGCGGAGAGAGCGATATACTTATACAACACTATTAGGTGGGTATTATAATATAGATAAACTACTACTACGTTCGTTTAGGTGCACGCGTGAGAATGAAAACGAAAAACGATCGGTTAATAATTACTATAATAATGATATGAAATATTATATTATACCTAATATTATATATAAAAAAACCCGCAATAGGTACACGCGGTAACGTGGATTGTTGTATCGCCGAAGGTCGTGTACTATAATATTATTATTATTTTTTGCGATTTGAATTTTGTTTTTTTTTTTCACTTCTATTTTTTGGACGGAAACGCGTCGCGGAAACGCGAACCGAAACGTGCACGCCCGTTGGCAAGCGAAACGATTCGGCGACGGCGGCGGCGGCAGTGGCTTCGTCGTCGTCGTCGGGGGCTACTGAATAATGATAATAGTAATAGTAATAATAATAATAATAATAATAATAATAATAATAATAATACGCGTCGTGCCTGACACGCGGCGGCGGCGGCTACCGGTTGTTGCGCGCGACGGTTTAATAATATTGTGTAATAATAATAATAGTATTATCATAATATACAAAATACAAATACGACGATCGTGAGAACCGAATTTCACGTTTCTGTAAACAAAATCTAATCGGTATTATATTTTATTATGATATATTTACTGACGTGTCAATAATTACAATGATTCACAACTATTACGGATATTCAATAATCGTTCATTTTTCGTGTGAAACCGAGTCGCGCGTGTGATGATGATAATACGTACGTGCACGCACGCACGCACGCACGCACGCACGCTGGCCACCGCGGGCACCGATCATAATAATATTATTATGTACCTAATATTGTAATGTCGCGGTCCTATAAAAACACTCGAGCAGTGCGTGTGAAGACGACCCCTGGCCCACCCCCTCCAACAATAAATAGGTGAAATTATATTATAATTGATTTGGAGGTGTTTGCGTCTTTATCGTTGTAATTGATTAATTTGTTTTAAGACGTTCAGAACTACTAGAGTAGGTGCTGCCACTTCGACGTAGCACGATATTTTATAGAATTTTACATGTGGACGTCCGGCCGGTTTCACTCGGTAGTCGTCTCCTCTATTCGCCGTTTTTGAGTTATAATATTATGACCACCTCGGACATAATATTATGCACACTTTTTTCACAATACCTATTTGCCAAGTAATTTTCAGCATTTTAGTAGAAACAAAGGTGCTCTTGCAGTCTTGCACAGTGAATTGATAAACAATTTTTTTTTAACCACTCTAAATCATTTTTATAAATACAATACATATTAGGGGTATACGTGATAATCAGTAAATAATAAAATAGTAATAATATGTGCATACCTATAAAAGTATACAAATATATATTATATATACATGAACGTGCTCGGGGTTTACCTCCCATGAGGTAGCTCCAAGTGTTTGAGGCGTCTACTATCTTGGAGAGTTGTTAAGAAGTTGCGTCGGTGCAGTGCTGTTCTAGTATTTTCACGTGTTTATTGGAAAACTTTTTGATTTCGTCCTGGATGATGGATGATATCTTCAAATCTAGATGAATGACTTCATTCCTGTCCAACCGGTATGCCGTGACAATGATACGAAGGGCAATATTTTTAAAACGTTGAATGACTTCGATGTGGGATTTCCTGGCACAACCATCACACAATTGTATGCCATAACTTCGAAAAGGTTTGATGGTAGCTACATATATAGAAGCCGTTTATTTGCCAGGTCTATTATGGAATGTCTTCCAACTAGGTAGCCAGTATAACTCGTGCATTTTATTTTATAAACAATTATTTATATTTTAAAAATAAATAAATTTAATATAGTCTGCACACAGGCGTGCTGAGCACGCAGGATACTCAGTGTTGTAATAAGATACTTTCAATTAGTATATAGATACGGTTACATATATTTTTAGAAAGTCTCTAAACTCTCAAGATGCATTTAACAAAACAAACCATTTTATTCATAAACATTTATTATACGCATTAAATATAATATAAAATATAAGACATATTATATTGTATTTTAAATAAACTTTGACTAAAAAAAAATCAACTTAAATCAATAACTATCCTGTTTGATTGTATAGTGTAAGAAGTCTAAGAACATTAATTATCCTTGGTTAAATCTTATTCTGTACACCTCCACGAAAAAATCATACGTACGTCCATGTCTGTACATATTGTTTTGATTTGTTAACTATTAATGATAATTTGTGTGATAGTTATCGACAATATTGAGCTAACCATCGAATATTTTATAGTAATTATGGGGGCTGGTAGGTGGTTGGCCGCTGCAGTCACTAATGTGTTCTACGGTCAAGCTTCGTTCGGTGTCGCAAGTTCTCGGATGGGTGACTAGTAATTACCCTGGGTTCTTTGAGACAAATCCTTGTCCCACATAAAAACACGCGAACAACATAAAACAATATTTTGTACTGTTATTATCAATGATATTAGTAAACGCTAAAATTATACAAAACATCGCCAGGCGAACGTCGGATATTTAAATAGAGTTTCACGTAATAATTGTCCCAAATCGCAATATCTATAATTTATGAAAACACCTATATCATTGCTTATTGCTATACAATATGGTAAAACGAACAATTTTATTTTAACATTATATCGACGAATCTACGATAATAATAGCTTGAAAACAATTTTTCGAAAACATAATAGCTGCAGTCGGTGCCGAATTTAGAACAGGTGCCGCCCTAGGCCCTTTTAAATATGCCGCCCCTACCCCACTATACCCCACCCAAAATGTAGTATTTATAATAATAATAATAATAATAATAATATCAATTTACGCAGTTACATAAATGCATAAAATAATTAGGTATATGATTTTTTTTTCATTTCTTACAAAATTTGCCGCCCTAGGCCCGAGCCTCGCGGTCCTATGCGTAAATCCGGCCCTGGCTGCAGTGCACTCGATAAATTACATTTTGGTTTGGGGGTGGGTCAGTTGCACATTGGTCTCATGTGCAATTAATTATAATTCCTCGAAAATAAAAGGTTCTAAAGAACCGCACAAAAAAAAAAAAAATACATGCGAATAATGTCCGAGGTCGCTGAGTCGACGACGTAGCAATGCCCGCACTGCAGTCGTCACGCGTAAGAGAGGAACAACAATAACGAAAGCCAAAAAATAATTATAAATTATAATCAATACCCGACGCAATCGACAGCAGCTGCTCCGTGTACGCCGTACAATAATAATTATTACTATAATGTTCGTACATTAGGCATATTATCCAGACGCACAATAGACCCGGTGGCCGCCATAATAATTATTATTATACGATGTAACATAAAACCGTTGGGCACGATAATCGTATTTTACCTATATATAATATTATAATATTATTATTATTATCGTTACGCTCGTCCGACGGGAAGAGAGACTTCTCGGCGGCGGCGACGACGGACTGCGCAGGTAGGTAGCCGCGGTCAAATCCTCGTCGGCCGAAAAAGGCAATGCATGCGCGCCGACGACTGCGTTTCCCGAATCGCAATATTTTATTATTACCGTCATAATAATAATAATTGTCGTCGCATCGACACGTCACGTAGATGTGTGAACTTGTACGCTCGATGGAGACGATTACAATACCATAGCTCCTCGTGATGTAAACGGCGTAAACAAAGCCCATAAAAGTCGACCGGGACGTATGATAAACAATAATTATAATAATATAATGATATTAATATTATTATGGTTCGCGCGGTCCACGTGATGTGTGGACACCGCGGCTGACGCTGACGAGAGGCGCGACAAGGACGAGCGTTCGCGAATTCGAATTGCGTAAAGCCCACACGCCTGCGAAACGTACCATCATCATCATCGTCGTCATCGTCATTATCATAGTCGTCGTCATTAATGCACGCGTTGCAATATTGTCATTGTGCAGACGAGAGTTATTGTAATATGTTATACAGAGTGTTTCTAGAAGGTTTGACAATTAATATTAAAAAAAAAAAAAGGTTCAAATGAGTAAATTTACTGTCGACTCCCTTAAATAATATAGTATGGTATGCATTATGATAGTCACTTAAATATAATTATAATAACTTAAATGGTAATTTTTTTTTCTTAACTTTTATCAAGTACTTTTGCGTTATTTTAATTTTCGATTTTTGATTTATGGGGATTGTTTACATTTTGTATACAAGTCAAAAAGTTTGAAAAGTTTGATTACATCATTCCTCATAAGTGGCTCTCACAACAGTTAAAATATCGAAAATCTATATATTCACAAATTGTTCATACCTACATAATATAAACGCTTGAAGTTAAACTGTCGAGTTTGACAATAAAATGTAAAATTATTTTGTTGTTAAGCAACAAATTCTTAGAATTTTAAACCTTAATAGCTTTAAGGTTTGAACCTTTGGTATAAACAGGTCCCTCATAAGTTATTCATAGTTTTCTATTTTCAGACATTTGTGGTTTAACATTTGACGAAATCTGATAGGTACCTGCATTTATTTCATGGAAGAGTTGCCATTTTTCATCGAATGATTTATTTTTAGTTATTTTATTGTAATTCAAAAAATATCAATCGTAAGTAGCGCAGGTTTATTCCGAGCTCTTGTTATATATTTTAAACGATTATTTTAACGAAAATAATGTTCACGAGAACAATTAATTGTGTATATTAGGTACGAGAAAAGTAACTCTATATAATATACTGTGCCGGAAAGTAAAATCATTTTAAGTGCGTTTAAAATATTAGAAAATTCCTTCGGGATAGCGAGTTGAAGACTTTCTGCTGCGTACAGAGATTCCTCCACGGTTGTCGTCACTTGTCGCCTCAAATCGCTCCGCACTTTCCTTTGTTGTTATTATTTTTTTTTTTTTTTTTATCAATACATAAACATTAGACCCCACAAAGTCATGCGTTTTTTTTCCGCTTCGTGCCTACAATGTCTTTTACTCGACGCGCGTAGGACGGTTTGAATAACAATATACCGATTCGTGTCCTGCAGAGTCCCTATCCGCTCGCAATCGGGGATATCAATTACCGCGCAAGTGTAAGTCGAGAGAATGCGTCGCCGCGGCCTACCTACGAGCTACGGCGTTCGCTTTATTTATTATTGCTCTTCCACCGTGTCTGCTATATAATAATAATTCGGTATTTTTCTTTCTCGGCGCGCAAACCGGCATCGCGCGTTAGTTTTCAGTGGTTGCATGCACATTACCTATACATATTTTATACGATATAATATTATTATGAATATTATACGCTTTACAACAGCAGCATTATAATACCGTTGTGCGACAACACTCAAAAGTCATATTTCACGATTGTGAGTTATTATGTTGGTATGCCTGCCGTTACCGTATCTAAGTACGATTTTTGACTAGGCGCAGGCTGTAGTGATGTTCTGTACACTATATGACGTCGAACCTTACGACAGATAGTAATTTAATGTAGGTACTTATATAGGAAACGATAAATATTTAATTTTCACAGACTCGTGGCCTAAAGTAAGATTTTGAACGACTTAAAATGTAATACGAATAATAGCACAGCGAGATAGTTTTAAAAACATATGAATAATTTATTACAATGTGACCTGTCAATTAATAGAATAATAAATCAAACAGGTTTTGTATACTATTATTTATAATTAAATAGGTAGTTCAAACAAAATAGAAATAAAGATATCAGGAATATAATTTAAAATTACAAACAGTCATAATAGTACATTATAAATATTAAATAGGTGACATAAAATCATCATTAAAATCAACCCTCATTTTATGTAATACTTATTACTTACATAATATATTATATATTTTTTTAAATAGTTCGATTAGCATGCTGTTTGAATGTTTGATGTCAATATACATTATACAATGTATATATTTTTTTTTATCAAAATCTTTGATCAACATCACGTAATTCATGAGATTAAAGTTTTCTGACTTTAAATTGGCATCCAACAAAAATTACTCCAAGAGACTGTAAAAAAAAAAAAATAATAATAATAATAAATGTAAAAGTCACGCTTTATGATCAGCTTTATGATTTGATTAAAATCAAGAATCGATAAATACGAAAAAAAGTTAACTAAATCAAACATCTTTTTCAATTCGTGAAAGTGTAGATGTTTATGAATGTATTATAATAATATAGAAGTAAATAATTGAACGAAATAAAATGTTTGAATAGCAAAATGTACTTATTTTTACTGTATTGATTATCGATCTTGACTACAATATATATTCATAGATAGTATTACAGCAATAATAATATAATATTCACGTCGAGCAATTTATAAAAAAATAAATTATGTATGATTAGTACAGTGAATCACATTATATTTATTTAATAGGATCGAATAAGGAAATTTGTGCAATGATTGTGAATTTACGAATTTATTAAGCTAATATATTATTATTACGTATTGCTGCAAATAAACACCCACGACTTGACTTATATTTCCATTAGAAACGAAAGATGGTCTTAAATCGAACTTACATTGTACACAGTCACACACACACACACACACGAGCGTGCGCAAATAAATAAATATGTATAGATGTAAATTATTTTCATAACTGATAAAGGAATTTGAACACGTGTCATATTTTATCTATGTTATATAATTATGGTCTATAATAAATGTGTAAATATTATTACAAGACATAATCTAGAGATTGATCGTATACAAACATAATATAATAATATACAATTTTTTTATCATCCCAAAAGTCACACAAATACACATATAAGATGAATTACGGCTACTAAAAACATTTGATGCGTTAATATTTTTATTATTAACTTCACAATATAATATGACTTATTAATATTATTAGAAATACATACGCGATGTACCTATACCTTAGTTCAGTAGCTTTCAACTGTGGTTAAATTAATGAAAAACACTTTAAGTCACTTTGGTGTGAAATATTAATTTAAAATATCTATAAAGAACAAACATGAAAACAGTATGTGGTATATGTGTACCTATTTATAAATTGTCAATACCTACCTACTTATTTCAAATTTAAAAGTTAGAAAATAATATTGATCTTCGAAGGTACATAAAATAGTAAATTGTTGAATAAATTATTAATAATTCCTTATAGATGACCTATTTTTAATACTTGCACACAATTACGCCATTTACTTAACTTTAAAAATCCTATAATTGGAAAATATTTCATTGCAGAATATGCGTTATGGTAATAATTAGAGTTTACTTCATAACCAGACGAATATTGCCGTTGACCTACTTCTTAGATAATTAATAGTAGCAGTTATTCTTACTATTACAGTATAATAATATATATAATATACTTAATGTAAGTATAGATGATTTTATCCCTCGTTGTGGTTACAATATATAATCTAATTATAATCATATATTTGGTATTTTCAAAAGTGAAGTGTTGATGAGAAACTTAACTGTTATTCAAAACATTATTATCACTTCAAGCCACATCCTCAAACTACTCGAATTTATATCAAGAACAAACCTGAAACCTCATCAGTCAAACAAAATATAATTCTTCTTCTTCAAAAAAAAAAATAATAATATTAGCATTTCAGAAAGTAGTAAGAAATAATTCATACGCTTCATCATAAAAAGTTTGAGAAAAAAATAACTAGATAGTCGTATGCAATTAAAATCGTTGAATAACTCTTATATAATATTTTTTAAATATATAATTTTCTGGAGTTTATTTTAATTTGGAATTATTTTATTGTTAGAATATAATTATAAACGGTATAACATGTATTTACGGAATAAATAGCAATGATAGTATTTTAAAATATTATTATGTATATATTTTAAAATAAAACCTTTTGATTTAACATAATTATATACTTAGAAAAAACAATTGTTAATTTTTTGTGTACAGTAGGTAGGTATAGTTAATTGGTTTATTAGCCTAATAAATACTGATGAACTAGTTTTTTTTACGAAAAGCTTCTCAGAAAATATTTTCCTTAAGTGGGTGTTTTGCATACAAACAGGTTTTTATCGTTCAAAGACATATATAATTGCCTTTTTAAACTTTGCATAAAAAATACAAAAAAATAATAATACACTAAAATAAACAATGCAATAAATTATATCGTATAGCCGTGGTTGCGGACCATTTATGGTGAAATTGTCTTTACTGGGTACTCAAAAACCAAGAGCCGGAATGAATTTTACTCAAAAATCAACACCAGAACAATAATTTATTAACAACAATCACAACATAATACATAATATATATTAATTAATTACGAGAATATCGTTTGAAACACGATCGGACTACGCGACTGTACCGTACATATAAAATATATAATTGTGCCTGTTATTAATTTCGACCTATTCCACGAACGTTGATTATGTGCAGTGTTTTTTCATATACTAAAATATGTATCAACAAATAAACGCATACGAAATACTCGGAATTTTAATTAAAATATTATGATTAAACGTACAGTTAATACATTTTAATCGTCTAAAATTTGTCCCGAGTAAACATTGCAATGATAATATTATATAGTTTATCCGCTGCAGTGAAAAATATATATAAAATTGTATATTACACAGTTTCGTAGTCGATTTCGTACTCACCCGTGACAACCTAAACCCCCATATTATTAACTGATGGCAAATCCCCACGCAACGTACGGAATACAACAAAAAAAAAAAAAAATTAAAATAAACAAACAAATAATAATAACAATAATAAACACGAATGCGGAAATTGACAAAAAGCATTAATATAATAGGAGGTAGGTATTTATATATTAATTATGCCCGCCGTTTTCCGATTATGTAAAAATATGCAAAATCAAATCGCGGTCTGCACACTCGAGGAGTCATATGAAACGGATTTGGTTTCACGAGGCCGATCGCTGCACGTATTCGGGACACGGGTACTGCCTATACATCTAACTATCGCCTGCTATACGCATAATATATATATAATAATTGCATTGTGTGTGATGTACATTCGTCGGCAAAAGGCACATCGCACACGTACACATTATTATTATAAATATATGTATAACACCGCGGCGAGTGATCGCGCCTATAGATAATAATATATATAATATGTGTCTCTGACATCCGCCGCGGACTGCACAGGTCGGTGCGGCGGCGGTAATTTCGTAAATATCGACGCCGTCGTGTGATGTTGTTTAATAATAATAATAGTCGTCGGAAATGAACGGAAGCCGTTTAGCATAATACGCGTATTATATGCCTATTGCCTGCAGTGTATAGGTATACGTGTGTATATAGGCAGTCATGCAGTCATGTTTTATTTATTTTTTTTTATTCACCTCGTGCAACTACCGCGTACAGCGTGTTGAACGCGTTAATTATTGCGTACACGCTCCGAAAACCGTGAGCGAAACGCGTACCGCAATGTTATATATTATATTATATTATATGCAGCCATGCAGGGACCGACTCGAGCGAATACCCAGTCACCTGCGCCCCCCCCCCCCGCCCATCATCCTCCTCACTTTGAATATTTTCAAGTCGGGACAAAATTGGACAATATCACGTTACTCGACGCGGTTGAAAGTGAATTAATACCTATAGAGCACGCCAAAGCAGCCTATATACAGAAATAAATTAAATGAAAACATTAAAAGAATAAATACCGCGTTGGTTTCATTTGAACTTTTCCCCTCAGTTTTAATATAATCTAGCGATGATGAGTTACTCGCATCAGGTCTGGGTAGGTAGCTGCTGTTATACTATATTACATCTTTCATCTGAACAGGGTCCCCTATATTATGTGCCCTACGCGTACCCGAGGCTGCGGTCAAAGCAACCGTAAGAACAAGTCCTGATTATACTTCGTGTATAATATAAATTTGTAACTAATATTATTGTTCTTCTACACTGTGTGAGGGGGGGGGGTGACGTCGCGCAAGTATTATACGAGGGAACAATATTGATGAGCCGAGGACACGTCGTCGTCGGTTTGACCGCAATCCAAGTTTCACGCGTGTTATAATATATGTTATTACGCGTTGTATACGTTTCACGCGTATACGAAATAATATTCATTTTACGACCGGAAATTATATTCAAAACGTAGGTACGTGTAAATTAAAAATGTTTGATAATGATTATACGTCGTCGTCGTCGTCACTCCCCGGCTGCAGTATTAAATCGACGCCAGGATGACAATGCGCTGTTTAGATTAATTTTTAAGCTGGTTCGCCGTCGATGTTTGACTATGATATTGTCATAATAATTGCCTATTGATACGGTCTTAAGTGGTTTCCGTTTTCATTTTTCAACCCTTTATTAAAGCGATCGAATCAGTACAAACGATTCGACATGTCGTTTGTACATATACAGGTTGTATAATGTATATAATGTATATATATTGGTATATTATATTATATACCTACATAAGTCCACAACCTACACGTAAAACGGATAAAAGTATACTAAGACGTACATTAAATACCTTTATTACGTAGTTTATAGTGTAGACCGATGGATATCGTGTACTAAGAGTTAATGAGTATAAAACCAATGAGCATAGAATATTTTGGTACGTGTCCTATATCAAGTAGCACGTGTAATCAAACGTTTTAAAATATTATCCTCATTTTACCGATCTACTTTTGTATTCATTTAACCGCCCACTTTCAACCATAACTCTGAAAGTATATACTAACTATTTATTTATTAACGTGAAATAGGTAGAGGTGCCTATACCGTTTTAATGTTCAAGTTTTTCCGTCCATGAAAATATAGCCAGAGAACTGAAATTTACAATATTCATATAATTTCGTATTAAATGGGTACCTATGGTAAGCAGAAACATTTTTTATTTGCTTTACACAATTTATATAGAAAAGTTTTTTTCCAATTTAAATGTTTTATGGAATGGAAATTAGTTTCTAGTACGAGAAAACCTATAAAAACGAATGAGAATATTAATTAATACACCAAGAATTAGTTGTATATTACATTATGTTTATTTAACTTGGTAAGTTACATTTTAGAGTGAACTTTTTAATTTGATAATATTATATTTTTACAGTTGAGTCAAATACTAATCATTAAACTGTAAAACTGTAATCATTCGTGATAAATTATAACACAAAAATATAATATACGGTCACACAGCACATGTTACATATACCTAGTATTTGAACAAAAAACGCATTCTCGTTTCTCCAGGTAATAAAAATAATTTTAATCCGCTTTCTATGAAAATCAAAGCTGCCAAAGCCAAGGCAACGATAATATTAAAAAAGATATTTTAAGTCGTGTAAGCAAAGACGTAAAGTTGTACTTTCTAACTTCTACTAAGTATCTCACCTTCGGCCCGAAAAACCGCGTTCACACGCATATTCAAGATAAGTTACATGGATGTAGTATTTAAGTATTATAATAATGTGTAGTTCATTCAGAAACGACGGGTTTTATTTTCGTTTATTCACATGTATATTATAATATTATGACTATAAAAGTATAGACAACATTAGAAAAAAAGATCGTTTAATCGTATTTATGATATGTTAACGTTGTGATAAAGCTTTCGAGTGTTTTTTTCTCCGTTTAGCACGATCAATACAGATTTGTCATCGGAGAAATATTAAAAAAAAAAAAAGAAAACTAATGACGTTTTTTACCGATCGACCCGTATGCCGATAATAAACCGTACGTACGGTATTAATACAATTTATATAATATACAACACGAGAAATAAACCTATTATAGCCTTGTGCACTTTAATGCGTAGACACGGTCTACATGGTGTGCGTATATGAAGACGTGATCGTTCCTGCAACTTTCTGCTCGGAAGAATGGTCGTCGAACAATGAATAATTAAATTTATAATATACGAGTATATTGACTACGGGCACATACCTACTTAGATATTATTACAGACGACTTAATCGTTTAAGATTCGCCACCGAGAGAACGAGATCAACAATATCGTATTAAGCCCAAAACAAACTGTAGCAGAGTGAGTAGAGAGCATATTATAGAGAGCTGTGTGGTGGATAAAATATCGTATCGACAAAAACAATAATAATGACTATAATAATATATTATATTTTTATATCATACACGTGCGGCGTCGTCTGCGACCCGTCAGTCAGTCGCCGACGAATTGCTATTATAAAGTTGTTATACATTAAAACGTATAATACCTATATGTATGTATAATATATATGTTGTTAAATTTTACATCAAATAGGTACGATTTATTTAAATCGTTTGTAGAGTCGTCTATATCTACAATAACATTTTGACAACTTAACGATTTTTCGTGTTAAGGGCAGAGGCTTCCGAACTTTTACCACGCGGCTTATTATAGGTTGTGTACCTACTCTGCAGTGTATAATATATAGTACGCATTATTATAGAACACTCGACACGATCGCCCGCCGCCACCGGCCGAGTGTATTAACCCCATTAGTATATTATATTATTATTATAATAATATTATATCGGACGTCGTCGGTCGTGGCCTATTGTTTTTTTTCCGGGTTTTTTTTCTTTTTTTTTTATCACACACGCACGCGATTGTCTCGACTATAGGTCGTGATGCATTTGATATCATAACCTCTCGTGACGCGTCCCTTCTGCCCTTCTGCCGCCGCCCGTTCGTTGTCGTCGTCGTCGTCGTCGTCGTCGTATCGGGTATACCTACTCGCATTGTTGTCAGGCTCCGCCGGATCCAGCTCGTTCATAAATCGTTTTTTTTTCTTTATTCATTTTACATTTTTTTTCTATTTATCTCTTGACCCGTAGTATACGGCTAAATACAACGATATCATTATTCATTACTAATCCGTTCGAAACCATCGCCCCTTTAAAACGCACAATCGCAGACTCGCGGCTATTCATCCGACTATATACATCGCACCGCTCGGAAACGGGGTAGATACTATATATAGTATATAATGTCCGTATATGTTTATTTGCTAACTGTTTTCGAGAGACAATATCTTCGCAGAGAGACATTACGCGTATCGCATTAGTAATAATAATATAATATGTCCATACCTACGTATACCGCGGCGTTTCCCACTGAAAACCGCACACGAACGTTTTATTGTGTTCTGGCCAAAAATAAATAGAAACAAAATAAATTGTGCCCACCCGCACCATATTAATATATTATATAATACCTATATGCGATTTAATGTGGCCTACACGTACCCAACGATCCAAAAACTGTTGATCGCTTCGTATATTCAAATTACATATTTTGCCGTAAGTACACACTATTATGTATTTTATTATTTTATATTAAATTGTATACGCCGAGCTGGTATAACCCCGAAATGTATAGGTATATTATCGTCATTGTAAATGGTAATCATGACACGCGAGCTGTTTGACTTGATATATATAATATATGCATAATTATAATTTGTTCAACAGTGTGTAACACATTTCTTTATTATTTATGCATTTAAGTCGAATGCATACACAATTATGTTAATACTACCCACGTAGGAATCGTATTTGTATATAGACTTAACGGTATTTCAGAAAATTATTTCCAAAAAAAAAAATAAATAAATAATAATAAATAACTAGATTTTTGTTACCAAAATTCGGGTATCCCGAAAGTATTACTTATATATATGCATACTTATAAATATTAATATTTCTGTAAATTGTAATAATTACCTATGCAACACGTAGTTAATTAATTTTATACAAAATCGAAATTTAAATTTCTTTAATTAAAATATTTTGTTATCATTATCAATACTATGATAAAATTATTACTTAAATCATTCAAAATTATTTTATTTATGATTATAACATTCATTTTTATAGTGATTTACGGTTATAAATTTAAATTGTAATAATCAATCAGATTACAATTTGCCCAATACTGACTGTGGATTATAGTTCCATGGCTTATAATTTCTATACCATTATATTGGTCATTATAAGTTTTGCATAAAACATAAAACTGCAGGTTGTGGCTATCATCGATGATTCAACGCACGTGCCATATCCGGAAACTGATGAATGTAAATATGAGTTTTTAAACATGTTTTAAGTTTCAAAGTCGTCGAAGATGGAATAAACAGTACCTAAATATATATAAATATCAATAATGAGTTATACTATATATACAATGACGAGTTCGAGTAAATGTTAACGATATACTATAATGTCCAAATATAATAAATGGAATTCGAACACAGCACAAATCAACAGTATCTATAGATAAGTAAATACATTTGAAAATGCTGAAATCGATTGGATCGTATACAACTGGTGTGTTTTTAAAAAAGTCGATGTTTTAATACTGTTAACGAGAAGTGTATACCTACTGCAATAACTCGAAAAAATTATAGACTGCACGCAACGAGAACGCTTTAATACGACAATAAAACAAACTTTACTTTACTTATTATAATTACTTTACCAATTATAATAAATATATTATATAAATAATTCTTCCCACAACAACATATTTTCTGTCGTTAAAAATTAATCAGACACCCCATCAAAATAAACATTACCAACGCATGCGCGTATAGGTGTTTGGTGTGTGTGCAGTGTGTGTGTGTGTGCATCATTGTTACGATGACCCCATGGCTGTATCACCAAGGCAAAATTTGGTGCCACTGTTCAAAACGACACTCCAAAATTATTTTTCGACATTAAATTATGAATATAAATTTTAATTACGGTAAAATAGTATATAAAACGAGCGTACGGAAACCTAATGATGGACTCTTCTAAATAGCGGAAATTTTCTTGGGAACAAACTACTTATTTTCTACAAACGGAACACTCTGAATAGAGGACAACATTTTATTGACCGGGAGTGTCCGGTATTTAGAGGGCTCGGTTTGTAGAAAATGTGTAGTTTGTTCCCAAAAAATATCCGCTGTTTGTATGTGTTCGCTATTTAGAGGTGTCTGTTAGGGGAGGCTCTATTGTTTATGAATCTATATGTAATTGATAAAGAATGTTGAAAGTTATAACTTAGTTACTTAAAGCGTGATGACTGTACTTTCTAATATATTATGTAATTATACGTTTGAATTACTTTATATTATTTAATATTTTAGTATTACATTAACATAATATCTTACAATTTTCGAATAAAATTATGTTATGTGCTACTACGCGAGATAAATAATACTTATAAGTTATAATAGTTATTGTCCACAAATCTGTGATGGGAAGAATTGCAGTTTATTGCATTAGTCATAAGTTATTATATGTCTATATATATACTTTACAAATCATGTAAGTAATATAATCGTTTTGGTCGGAGGCGTGAGTCATATTAATGCATATCATAAATGTATAAGAAAAAAACACGTATTAACCTGCAATAGAATACAAATTTAAAATTACGTCTTAGTTTTCGCACAAAATCTGATGTTATAATATTATATCAGTGATATGCGTATGTACAATACATATACCAACCAAAAACAATAACGTACATTATATAAGCGCCAATAACATTGTGAAGAGGCAATCAAGGCCCATAATAATACTGTAAATATAATATTACATATTATGTGATATTATATACCTAGAACCCGGCTTTGTGCAGCTGCAGCATATAATAATATAGGAAAATGCGCGTAAATCGTGCTATATATATATAAATAATATTATAATATCATGTATTGTTGGCCTGCACCGTGCGAGGACCAAAGACGTATACGTGTAGATAATACTTATATGGTCTTCATCATATTATACATATTTTATACAAGTACCTCTTCCGATTATTATTAGAAATCCCTTTTGGACCGATTTACCGTTAAAACGGTGAAACGGTCGCCTGTGTATAATATGTATATGTATATATATATGTATCTAACAAACCAGCGGCGGCGACACGGAGGTATATAGGTAATACGAAACCGATTGAAAACGCTCGTTCGCGTGGACGAGGAGGCAACTGATGCGATGGGGTAGGAGAGGGTCCGTACGATATATAGAAAGAGATGGATAATATAAGATAATTCTATATACCTACACGTCGAACGAGCTGTAGAGGTAAAAAAAAATACAGAGATTCGAAACGCACGATAACGGTGGGTATACGCGTTGGCATTCGTAAGCGGACGCGCGCGCGAGGGGGTGTGAGTGTGTATAATAATAATAGGCATAGGTGTTTAAGCGCGGTCGTGACAGCCGCAATTAAAACCAACACAAATCACTATAGCACACACACACACACACACACACACACACTTTGTAACACGAAATAATAATAATATTACAATGCCACTATACCAACGACGCCACAGACATAAAATATATAGTCGGTAAAATAAAAACATGTACACACACACGCGCGCGCGCGCGCACCGATCCTATTTAATAACTGGGCCAGAGGTCAATAACGCGCAATATTATCATTAAGTACCGACGGACGGCCGTAGAGTTTTATTTTTTAACCCTGTTCGAATATATTATAATATAGACTGTTGAAAAAACGAAACGTCCATAGCTATACACTATACACGCGTATATTATATTATATTAACTCACATCATCACACGACGATATTGTGTACTATCTGATATTATAAATACACGACGGCGCAATCGCAGGGCCGGGGGAGTGAAAAATTGATTCGACATTACTGCACTTTTCATATTATATAGTATTATCCAAGGTAACTGCCGGCGTATTACGCGCGCAGTATATATGTAATGGCAGCAGTCGTTGCTGCCACTTGGACACTGCTGCGGCACGCTCTTGCTCTACATCTGAATGCGAAATACGCTCGCGGGCACATAATAATATAATAATAATATAAGTATGAAATATTATTTTGTTGGACGTGTGTATAATCGCATAACGCTCGTAACCATATATTATTATAACCGCCGTTCGAACGCCGACGTCCAGTACCCTATCTATATGCGATTTGAACCATCGTCTACAGCCGCGGTGCACTCTATATACACGATTGGCGCCATAATATGAAGTGATAATATCGTATTGTTATTGAACATTGTGACCGATTCAAAACGTATAAAAGACCGTTCGCAAGGAAACTTTCAAATCTAAAACCTCTATCTATGTTGTACCTATACATTATAATATTGTTTCAATCGCGAGTCGTTTTCTTCTGCGATGTTATTCGTTTTAAAGCGCGTGTTTTTCAACAGTTGTTGCACTCAAATTTTATTGGCACGCAAAAATACCGGCAGACCCGACAACAATTTATTAAACCGGCGGCGGACAGCTTGGCATATTCGCAGTGTCGTGGTTTCGGGACCTCTGCGCAGCTACATCACTCGTTCAAAATTCGATCACTTTTAAAGTTATTCCTGACTTATCTTGGACGGTGCCGGAGACATACATATACAACACTTGGAGTTTTGAGTCCACGGAAAAAATAAAGTACTTTTGCCTGGATAAGCAGCATTATTAAAATAAATAATCATTCCAACCGACTGCGAGGCAGTCTCTCGTACCCAGTGAAACGGTTCAAATGTAACGTGCATCATCACCGTAAACCCAACACGCGCACACTTTATATTATGTACAAAGGTGTCGTATGTTTTTATCAAACAGGCTGAAAACGGTGAGATTGCGTCGCCTTTTCCGGTTCGATCCCGACGAGAGCGCGTATTATCATGATAATATAATATGATATTACTCGCCATATATTATGCATTTACATTGTTTATAATAATATGCATAATTTATCGTTAATAGTATTATTATTATTATTTGTAGTAGGTACACTCTGCAGCGGCACGTAAGGCGTTTTTGATTTCCACCGGGCCCGTTTGCGTTCATACAGATACTCTTGCAATAACGTGCAAATTACTCGGTAACGACAATGCGTTGACGATGAAGATAATAGCGCAGTTAGATCGCGATGACGACGACAAGGTGAATAATAATAATAATAAAAAAAAATCATATTGCGTAAACGGTCGCGCGCGCGTGCGCCTATTCGAGTTTAACAAGCCGAACTGTTTTTAACGAGCCTCGACCGCAGTCGCACTTAAAGCCCGAGGACAGCCTTTTCAAAACTTATAATATTATATTATTATTATATTACATTTCGATAATAATTTAAGCTGCGAAAAAAAATCGGTGCGAAGAGCTCCATATAATATTCATATATATTCCGAGGGGACCACATGTGCACCGTTCTCTTTCACACGCTCGTATCGTGTGTCATCGGCCGAATAACTAATAATAATAATAATATTACACGATAATATTCGCAAGTGAGCCATGTGCCCGAGTGCTCGGGAATCACATTATAGGCCCAATAATTGAGTTTAGAGGTATCGGAGCGTCTCTTTAATATTATGGATATTATTATTATTATGATATTATAATATTATGGATATTATATTATTATTGCTATTGTTGTAATTACTATTAGAGCGTTCAGTTTGGTCATAAATACCTATTTTATACGGTCAACAATTAATTGCCTCCAAAAATTGATATTTTAAAAAAATAGTGCAACTGTGGTGAAATAGCGCAGTTACGAACGAAAACGACAAACCGAGTAACATAAAAATAAACTAAAACGTGTACTGTGTCGTACGAAGTATTTATTTAACCACCTAATAAACCTATCTAAACGATAAAAATTGAGAGATTTTAAATGTTATGTACCGGCTCAATGCTCTATACACATAACTTGATCGACTACTTAATATTACGCATTTTTTTTATACTATAACGTTGTCACGATTACAATATTACCTATCGATTATGAAATATATAAATATATAATGTTTAACACTCTAACAGGAATTCTATACATACCACGTTTTAATATGAAACGTCTCAGTTCGCGGTCGAAATAGCCCGGTATAGTTGAAAAAAATATAAAAATAATAATATGACAGTCGCAGGCGTATCTATATATACATAATAATAGTGTTGGTATACCTACTGCGAAATAATATGTATAGTTATTATTAAAGACGTATCATTTTGATTCAAGTCATCCGTATAGGTAAGTACGCCAATATTTTCAAGTCCTCGTGATCGTTTATGAGTGGTACTGAGATAGAATTACGATTTCTATTCACTACGGGGATAAAATATTTAAGTCCCATAAAATAGAAAGTGATGGGTGATGGGTCAGTGGTGATTCCAAGAGTAGCATTAAACATGTTTATATTCAGTAAATATATAAAATATATAAATGCATAAATGTATAATATAATATATATATATATTTATAATATACTACAGACTTCCACTATATGACCTTTTTGGTCTGGAAATCGGTTTTTTGATATTTTATAGGCAAACCACACAAGCCAAAGTATTTTTGATAACTTTCAATCGTATAGGAATAATTCTATGTGGATCACTGATCACTGTGTACCATTGCCAACATTTTCTGTTACACGCTATTCTTTTTATCTGCGTTATTAATGCATTATTGATCTCTGTAGCAAGTTGTGTTTAAAATTTAAATATCCTCCTTAATATGAATATAATATCACCTAATAGAACATAAGAAGTATTGTGAAAAAATGACTAGTGCTTATTGTTTCCAAGTTTACCCGACCGGCGACTATGAAATTGTATACTAAAAATTATAATATAGGTACAAACAGTTTTATACATAGAATACGAAATGTGAATTCTATATTATAATATTATGTATAAATGTATAATATACACATCAGTCACCAACGGTAAAATACCGATTTAAAAGTATAAAATATCATGATATATATAGTGCATTGACCATTTGTCAGTGGCCAAGGGTGCAGGACAAGGGTATAATATCATATGGATATTTTTTTCATTGTCTATTCTCTGAACTCCCGTTGTGTAATTTATTTTAGGTTCCCATCAAATTTAACCATTGTTTATAGTATTTGGCAGTCCTTATCAGTTATTGGTTATCGTAATTATTATAAATTCATATTACATCAACTGCTCGATTTCCGTTACCGTAACAGCTATAATACAGAAATGACTGAAATCTCTGTTAATGTTGTACAACAGTTTATAATTCTAACACTATTTTAATGAACATCAAAATTCAAAATAGTACATTTTTTATTAATTATAAGATACGCCACTGAAAAAACAATTTGTTATTTGTATAATAAAAATAATGAACTTTAATTACTTTTTAATTGGTTTTTAATCTTTTACATTGTTCCCTTACTTAAATCGACAACATAATTTTTTAATTTGTTTGCACAACTTTTCCATTGTGATGTTATATATATTATTTTGGTTACTTACTTTTTATACAAATTAAATTATTCGTAAATAAAACAAACATAATAATTGAGACAATTTGTAGGACACCATTAAATGTGTATTATTTCAATTATAATAATAAGACCAATTGTTTTGTGTATGCGTGCAATTAATTCATAATAGTGTATTAACATTTATTATACATTATATAATAGGATATCTTTAATATTATTATGAGATTATTCGATAAAAATCGTATATTATGTATCTATATTCTATATAATATGTAATACGTATAATAATATATCATGGTGTGCTCGACTTTTATATGGAATATCATACACAATTTGTCTTATTATTATTCAATATTAATCAACGTTAAGGTCGTAAAGGTAAGCTTACAATAAAACAATACTACTGCTCCTTCATCTCTATTCAGAAAATACGCAGTTATTAAAGGTACCTTTATATCCTTTTTGAATCCTTAAAGTTAGCGAAGAAACTTGAGCATTTTTCATTAAATACTAATTATATGAATTTCTCGATCACCCGTGCCCTTAATCTTTCATTTCAATGAAATTCACTGTCATGAATAATATAATATATATATAAAGTTTAATATAAATATATAGTTTGTATAATAGACCATGGTTAACTATTTCCTGTCTCGTCTTCTTGACATCTCATGTAGTAATTTCCTTAAAACCTCGGCATTCACCATTAGTTTCTCATCATATTATATCATACAATTAATAACATATTAACTGTTGTATATTAGTTCAACATTTTAGACAATTTTAGAATTATGAACTTACAATTATAGTAGCATTGAATAACAGTTGTTTTTATACCTATAATCAGTTGTATTTGCATATATAGGCTTTTTAAGTTGAAGTTTACTTTCTTGACCAATGATCATATGTTATCAAACTTCGTGATTCTTTAAGATTCAGGTGTAATTTATCATATGCTATTTATAACCAAGTAGTAGGTACTTAACTTAGATTTTGGAAACGTATATAAAAAAGTATTATATTACCTTGGGAGTTGGTACTCATTATTCATATAGTCACATATTGTGTAAAATTGAAGACCACAGAGAAAAATCTATGTATTTGGGTCAAAAGTTTTTGAAATAGAAAATTTGAAAACGTAATTCCTAACTAATTGTGAGCCAGAAAATAAATATATGTACTAATTATATTAATCAAAGATTATAGTTGACATATTGCACAATAGTATATAATAATTAAAACGGTTAATTTTTATAAGTAATATTGAAAATGCATATATTCAAGTGTTTTTATTTTCAACATTAAACAGTTACCTATAAAAACTAATCACTGCACATTTATGGAACGCAATATAATATGTGTACGAGATCGTGTAATCATATATAATAGCTATAAAGGTCATATATAAAATTATTAATGGATAATTCAAATGGCAATATTATGTAGGTTTAATGGATGTATCATGTACCTACGTTTTATTATTATACCTACCGATAGAATAACTAATTAGTAATATTACAGAACAATTTAAATCAGAAAAGTATGATTATATTATTTTGTACTTCGGTGAGTTCAGTGATTCATGATTCGAATCGAAATAAATGGTAGGTACGTAGATTTTTGCAAGAACTATTTTCTTATACAATATTAAATTAAATAATTGTGCGTATTTGCATAAAACAATACTCACCATACTATAAAGTTATTTAATTTAAATAAAATGACCAAAGTAAAAAATACATAGGTAGTATAGGTATAGAGGTTAGGCTTTGTTAATTAATATAGTTTGGAGGAAATGCGGAGAAATAACAAACCGTATACAATTATTTTTACAGAAACGCTCCAGCTAATAATATGAATTTTGGTCGTTTAAACAAAATAACAAGCTAATGCAATACTATTATATTTATAATATGACAGCAATTTGTATTAATATTGAACAATTTAACTTTTAAGAATACAATATATATATGATATAAATTATTTGCAATTTAAAATAAATAAATATTTCTACCAAGAAGTTATACCTTATATGTATTTAGAAATTTACGTTTATTATTTTTTTAAATTAATAATAATGTTTACTCGTACTCATTGTTAATTTTATTGTAAAGCTTTAATAATAAATATATTATAAAAATTAAAACAATTAAAATTGATTTTTTTCATCCAACCTTTGAATAATTACAAATGGTTTAACATAAATGTATAATTTTATCATTAAAAAAGTGACGGCTACTTAAATGTGAGTCATAGCCTAAGTTGTTATTTAAAAAAAAAAAAAACGACTATTTGTGTACTAGGTACCACAGTCAGTATAAACACAACGCGTATTATAAAGTTGCGTACAACGTGACCCGTTTAAAATCATGTAAAATATTCAATTATTATCTAATCGGAACTTGTCCGATTAAAACAAATTTGAATGTTTAATTATTAATAAATCTAAATATTATACTCTTGGTGCAATATATAATGTATAGCCAAAGTGCGTACTTTGGCTATAGATTATAAATATGCGTATATTTATAATAAAGCAGTTTTGTGCTTTTATTACAGTTAAAATATATACAGTTGTTTTATTACGATATTGTTGTAATTCGTATCATTATTACTTATATTGTTTTGAATAAAGAACTAGGCACATAGCCAACGTATTATTATTATAAGTATTTTTATTTTTAATAATTTTTTTTATTATGATAGTGACGACGATATTATACTGTTTGATTGACTGACTGCACGATGTATGCACGTTTATTCTGACGACAAAACATTTTGTTTGTTTACTATATACGAAATAACATGAAAAATATCAGCTGGAGTGTATACTATCATAATATCATAAGTACGTGATAGTTTGTTCGGATTAATTTATATTTTTTCGCTTTACTGCTGTTATACACCAACAAATTTTAAATATACAAACAAAAAAGATGAACATTTTCGTACACGTGGACCAAAAGGAAGACTATAATTTAATAAATTCTTATTACATAGTGATTCACTAATTATCGGCTAACGCATATAAAGAAAACATAAGTTAGGTCAGGTATTATACGTATGAGAATATTATGCAGATGGGTTTAAATAGTTTTCTATACTTTTTTTTTTTAAATTCTTATTTATGGCGCCCGGTGCTAATGCCATTTTGGCAAAAGTGGGCTACCGATATTGGGTTGGAGAAAAATATATTGCAGGGAATATCAATTAGTTCATGCAGGAAGACTCTTATAGTATTCCATTGAAAGATATCGAGAAGTGAATTGTACATACTGTTGATTTTAGCTGACATAAGTCAATAACTAAATGGAGGGTCCGACTTTGGGGCCGGGGATGAACGTATATGCTAATGAGAGAGGCTCAATTAGGTTTGATAAAGAATCAGACGATAGTGTACCCTGGTTATTTGAAACAACTGAAGCGATATGAATCTAAACACAGCCTTAGCTACTTCTGCAGATAGGCGGAGGGTGAAGTGTTCATTTAGGGACCGCGGAGATACCTCGATGCGTACTTTGCAAATCGAGATACAATCTGGTGAAGTAGGAGACAAAAAATTAAGTTCGACTAAATCGAAGGGACGACGGAGTGTTGTCATCAGCTTGGCGTGGATTAATGAGGTGAAAATATGAAATATGATGCATTGATTCCTGACCCTCGGAGAACTTAAATTCTGGTGTGGATTGGTTCAACCGAATAAGACTGTAAACATGCAGCACGGGCAGGACCGGAGGCGTCAAATTTCGACTCATAAATATGGGATTTTCTGTGAAATATAGATTAGCGTTTATGACGTTTTGTAATGTTAGTCTTATACTCTAGTGCTTATTGTTTTATACGTTTAGTGCATAGCAACCAAATGTCACTGTACGTACTTTGATATACGCCAACTTTGGATATTATATTATAATTGTGTATGTCATTTTAGAAATATAATATTTCAGACAATAACTCAAAGAAACAAGTTTAATTGAAAAAAGATTACAATATTGTATGTAGCGCTTTTTAATTGAACTCCCGTGTAATGTTCAGCATTCGAACGCAACAGTAGGTATTCAAAATGGAATATTGGTAACATAAAAAATAAAATGTTCACGTCATTCAAAATATAATATATTATAGGTGAACGGTGAGCTGCATACACTTGAATTCTATATTAGTATTATTTGTGTCTTGTGTGTATAAGCACTGAGTTGCAAGTAATGATAAGTATATTATATTGTTGAATCCGAAACATTTAAAAACTATGTAGTATTTAATAAATAGTTGTATCTGTCATTAAAAATGAATAAAATAACTAAATAAATAAAAAATATTATTGATAGATTATACAAAATTATAGGTATAAAGAATGTTCTATACTTTTTAGTTTTTTACCTTTTAAAATATATAATCCTATTATATAAGCTTAAACTATAAAACCAATACAACTAAGAAATCGCCTAGGTACTTCAAATAAGTATTTGAATAAGTATTATTTTGTTCTCAAAGTCTCATTAAAAATATCTGAATAATTTACGTGTTTCACAATAAGACTTTATCTACCTACATTTTTTCGCTTTAAACATCAAAAAATAAAACCTATGACACGTTTATATTATGAAACTCTCTCGTTATTATCGGCGAGTACATAATACACAGATGTGATCAAAGTAAAAAATATTAATAAAGGCAATAAAATGCAAAAAAAAAAAAATCATTATTAACAGGAACGCTGTATACGCGGCTCATATATTGTATAGACGGTACACTCGCTACTCAGACTCTCTGATAATATAGATAAAGTTCGCGTTTCCGTCATCGCCGTGCGATTCAGTGACAACGAATAGTATTATAATAAGCCGCCGCTGCGTCTACCGCGAAGGAGAAATAAATGATAATAATAATTTGATAGGTAGAATAATATTATGTTCTGCTGCGGTGGTGCTGTTCGCCGGCGTTTGGTTTATATACCTAGGTATAGTGTGTGTGCCGCGGAGGGACGGATCGCAGCTGTACGAAAATATTAATAATATTATATTATTATGCATTGTAAAAAGAAGAGAGGAAGTTTTTGAACGCGACGGGACACTCGCGCGTTTCGCACGCCGGTAATCGATATACGACGTAAATCGCCGCTCCGAGACCCGGCCTGCGGGTCGACTTGTGTTGTTTATCTGAAGACGTTATCTCGCGCTCGTCTGCGTGTGCGTACGTGCGACGACCAGCAGTGTGCGTGCGTATCACATCGTACAACTGTGTATAATAATAATATAATATACGACGACGGCGTTGATAATAAAGACCGCACTGGTTCGCCTACACGCGAGCAGCGTGTGCGTGTGCATTGTGTTTGTATAGCCGACGACGACGACGACGACGACGAGGACGAGGACTCTCGCGTGGCTTGCGGTGTTTGTGTGTCGGCCGCGCGCATTCTCCTCACAACAGCACGGGCCGCAGCACGACGGAGGAGCCCACGCGCTACGACGACGACGACGAGTGACGACAGTGTTATATTATTATTATGTGTACACGTTGAAATAATAATAATATATTATTATTTCGACGACGACGACGATGATAATAATTATTACTATCGTGCGTACGAAATATGACGACGGTTGCGCGTGGTAACAGTCTCGCAGTAGTATAATAGTAGTCGTAATAGGTGTACAGCAGCGATAATTACAATATATTGCTGTACCTATATGTCATATAGTGTTGTGTATAATATTACATTAGTAGCGAGCGTGATGATAGCGTTAAAACGTGTAAAAATATTGTATGCGATATTATATGTATTAATATATATATATATATAATATAGAAGCTGGAGCAGTGGGTTACATACCTACGCGATTTATATATAATAATACATATTAACGTTATAAAACGGGTCGGAAAACTATTACTGCAGAAGCCTTGGGTGTGCAGCAAATATCAACACGGTAACACAATCACGGCCGAGTTACTAATTTCATTTTTTTCTAATAGCAGATTATATCTACACGCATTTATGAGAGATAACATGATATTTGAATTAGCCCCGTTCCACGGTGAAATTGTTTCTGATCACACCACCCGACCCAGCCCGAGGGCACTATTTCGTTACTCGCAAAAGGAATATATTGTACAGCCATCCTCATTTTGTAAATATAACATCGCTTTGGGTAGTATGCGACGATCACTTGGGCAGTCGGAGCTGTTATTTTTGGCAGATGGCACTCGACGAAAAACCTATTGGACGGTCGTGGCGCTAACAACACGCGAGGTACCTGCGTTCATAAAGATAAATTAAAACAGTACACACCTGAATCCAATTCTAGACCCAAACAAAGTCGAAAAGTTAAAATTAGCATAATTTAAGTAACTTTTTTAACTTGACTTTTTGCGTTTAATTATTTTCAACTTAATTTTAACTTGATTGATTTTTATTGATATATATAATATTATATACAAGATGTTTTTCTTCAGTTGACTTGTTGTCGTCACTGGCCAGAATTGTTAAAAAGAAATTATTTATTTTTCATACTACACGAGAATTCGTTTCAAACTATACATATTTAGGTACATTTAAAGCAAATAAAAAACCTATTATTGGTTTCTAGTTCTCTTAACTCGACTCGGTAAAAAATATCATTAATTTGCCAAGCCTTGACTGTACCTACCTACATTGTATATCTCATACCTATATATACGTATAGACATAATAGATACGTCGGACGGCAACCACGCGGGTTTTAGCGAAACGAGCGACGATGATCGGATGATGATGACGACGATAGGTAATAAAAATAATAGGTAATGATGTTAATAATAATAATAAAAATAATCACGCCGTGCCAGCTGGGATATAGGTACACCGTGTAACATGTGTGTGTGTGCACCGCAACAATATTAATAATAATACGTAATAAAAAATACGTCGAGTAAATAGCATAATAATTTTATACCGAACTCTATTAATATACGCGTAAAGCGTGATGTGTATGCGATTTAATTTAAATAATATGTATATATTATAATATTATATTGTGATGGTGTATCTGTGTCCCAATAATAGCTGACCTTGCGCTAGTGTGGCATTACATTCACTATAATATGTATATTATATTATGTAGGTAGCTGTCTTATAAATCCATCGACTCGAAATTCGGCGTATATACACACTCCTGCACGGAGAAATATTCTGTTTTATCCACCACGAAATAATATATGACCTATAGCTATAAAAGTAATGGCTGCACGCGGCGAGTGCAGCTCAGCCAATGTATGGGATGCTCAGTATTGGGCCAAAAAAAAAAAATTCATCTGTAGTTTATTTATTTACATAATAAATGGTTTTTTTCATATGTCTTAATACCTTGTATGCATTTATTCCCGTATCACATTTACTCATTGCGGCATTAAGTACTTGCAAAATTTTAAGTTGCATTAAAAAAAAATATACATATAGTAAAATTATATTATACCCGTCATCGACTGACGTGCACGTTCTGATATTAAAATAAATAACATTTGATTATGAATAAACTATATATAGTTTGATTAGTTTGAACTATAATAGTCATAATTATTGCATTACATTACATTACATAAATATTTACCCATTATATCGCGATATCAGGGGTATTGACAAATTCAACGAATGTATATTATATTATAACGTATAGACATTTTTGGATTTTGAACTAACAGTGGCGTAATCCTATAAACTAATAAATACTTTAATCGTCATTTATTGCGAAGGCCCCTAAGCCCACGATATATGTCGCTATGGAGGAAAGCCGAAAAGACAATAACAATATTATAATAGGCAGATCATTTATAATGAAAAAAAAAAAACCCGTATTCAAATAATTGTCGATTATAGTTCCCCAATAATAGCTGCCGCCTGTATCTTTTTACTCTGGCCAGTCGAAACGCGTCACATTTTATGGTCGCTGTGAGTATATAATAATAATAATAATAATAATATAATATTGCAGTGTTCGGGATTCGATTTTTGGGCGTACGAACTACGATATCTGCCGATGAATATGAATATAAAAACACGGGCATTATCATATATCATTACTATAAACATAATAAACAATAATATTATATTGTAGGTTAGGTTATACTGTGTACCTATATATACTTGTATAATAATATATTGTGCACCGCAGTAGTTGTGGTTGTTGCTGCAGTATGTTAAGTGTATTGACATTTTCACCGTATACGCATAATGGTGACATTAATATAAATACCAATAATAATTTATTGCTGACGAGCGTCATCGATACGACGAATACAACAAGTAGGACGTATGTATAATGCGTATAATATTATACACGTGGATAAAAAGAAAATGGAAAATATAGAAAATGGACACGGATGGACGATAGTTGATCATATGTATGCGCGTATAACGCCGCCGTGTCGCCATTAGTTTGATATATTATTATTATTAGAGTTGGCCGTTATAGGTGAGTATCAGTTATTAGCAAGTACCTATCTATATATTATATTATATCCTAAATATTATATTCGTATAAATTCGACACTCCTATATTTATATACACGGTAATATTATTGTGCAACGGGTCCTAACATTTTTGTCACGTATTTTCGTGTTTATTAAATATTATAATAGGTATCGTTTTGGTTTTAATATTATCAGCGAGTAGGATTCAATGTAAGGTTTTGCATACTAAATATATATAATTAAACTCTATACTGAAGTATAATTAATAATAATAATAATAATAATAATAATTAATAAGGATCAGCGAGTATATTAAAACAGTATACCTATACCGTTAAATACACATCGAGTAATCTAGTCCTCGATATACCATCATCCACCTTTCTCGTATATTGTATATTATTCCAAGTTGACATTTTAGCCACTTAAAGTGGTGCTAATTGTATGGGTAAACCTCGAACACGTCATAAACCTATATTTTACAGTGTAGCTACAAATTATTGTTATATGCGTACCTAATACCTAATTAACATAATATCAAACAATTTTTGAGTCGACATTTTGATTTTGGAAATCGGGCGATGAGCTTTGTAGCACTATTTTCTCTCATATATACCATGCAGGTTCAAATGTTTTAGATACTAAAACAATACAAAATTGCAATAATTGTATATTGTAGAGGTAATAAACTATATACTCTGTAGGTTGCTTACTATAATATAGTATACCTACCCGTATACTATAGCAAGTGTGTATAACATAAGCACGTGAACCTTTAATAAGTATTCTAAAAACGTATATATATATAGGTACAAACATTTCACAATAATTAGCATAATATTGTATGTAGACACGTAGTGTCTATATTATATATATTCACTAATGTCATTCCGAGTATGCAAATATGGTATGATATCTCGATTGTATCGAAAGCGTTTAATTTATTGGAAAAAACCCAATTAAAACCATGGTTTAAAGTGCATTTTTAAAGTCCGGGACGTATCAAATGCGCCATGCGGTATAGGTACCACGAGACGTTTAGCTAGGTTTATAAGCAATATAGCCTACAGGTAGGTAAAACGTATTTCATAGCGCCCTACCTAACGTGCGTATCATATTAAAATTTGAATTTTAGAGCAACCTTTTCACAATATTATATAAAAATACTCTCCGAGTGATTTTCTAGCGATATTGGTTCTTTTTTTTTATACATAATAATATATGGTTCATATTATTCTATATGATTATATCTGCTTTAATATTTTAAATGTTGTGTGTATTATAGGTGCGTAACCCGCTTTGTCCCGAAATGGATGGCCAAAAGGATTTAAATTTTCAATTGACAGAGAACGTTTCGGGATAGGATTCGTTTTCCAGTACCGGGATTTTTGATTTTGTTCAAATAATATGTCGTTAAATGTGCTTCTTTTTCAAACTATTGAATATCAGCTGTTTAATCCTGCTCAATGAATATACGTATTATCGTATAATATCATACGAGTTGTATTATTTCTCTTTATCTCGCATATATATTATATATGTATAAATCTATATTTATTATTATTTATACAGGATGAATCGCTGAGCATGCTCAACCTCTTTTTTCATCCTCAATAATGCAGTTATTTAAACTCTGATTTTTGGAATACTTGAGATTTTTGTACTACTTACGGAGTGTTTTGTGGAGTTTTTTTTTTCAAATTAAAACCCCCCTTTTTACTGTAAATTATAAGCAGATCATTTTTCTGAAAATGTTGGTGTATCGAAATTAAAATTCAAACGAGTAGTTTTTGAGTTATTTCACTTTGTATATACTAAGGATAAAAGGTCAAGATGATGATAGGTTTAGAAGATAATGGGGCTACGGTGTTTTTAACGTTTGAGTAAATTATATTAATTTACTAACATTTATAATTTTTAAAAATGGTCGAAGCATAATAAATACCTACCTACTAGATTTAATATTACGTCTAATACATAGTTTTGTAAAATCTTTTTTAAGGACTCTTGTGCTTATATGATTATTGTAGTTATATATGGCTTTTACAAATCTTATATAGGTACCTACCTAGTATAAATTAGGTAAAAAGTAAAGATTAATTTAAAATATAAATATCATATGATATTTTATTGTGTAGTATATATTATACATATAGTGTACCAGCTTATACCTGCATTATATTTTATATTGTCCGATACATGATAAAAAAAATCACCCTGTATACACTGCATATTATATAATATTATAGCATATATATGTATAGACATAAAGTATTATATATAGTGTTAAGTGGGCGGGGGCTGCAGCTATTTACCACCGTATATATATATACTTATATATATATATATTATACATGTTTGGTTGCCATCGGGCCGGGGATGAAATATATAGTTCTCCGTACATGTATTATGTTGCAGCTCGGCAAAGACTCTCTGACGTGTCCCAAATGTATATACAACTACCCTTATATTATTATAACGGCCCAGGACCACCGGTGAAGATAACCATCGGATACCGGCATACCGCCGCGGCCGACGCGCAATGGCCGGGTATGACACGTGAGAATCGAGGGGACATTGATAAGCGCGCACGAACGATGACCAGATGAAAAAAAAAAAAACAAGAAAGAATAGAAATAATGCTTTACTGTAATAATATTTTGAAAATGAAACTTACTACAGAATGACGAATGGAAAGGGTATACGAGTTTACAGATATTAAAATTGATTATATATACAATATATTATTGTATAATACATTATATTTTATAGGTAGGTATAATATACTTGTGCGGGTTATAAGACAGTGACTCACAATATATACATTATAATAGATTTTCCCGTTTTATTCATTGAATAAACAATTATTGTTATTATTATTATATGGGTATTTGGTACGCACGTATAATATTACATACAATAATATACGTTCAAACTTCAATTAGCCACGCGGATTACGTATATATTATGTTTTAATATTATAGACTCATCGGGAAAATATATGTAGGTACTGGGTACACGATTACAAATACAATATATATATATATAGTACAGTACCCATACGGGATAATCATTCAACTCATTATGATTCATCCCAAATATACGCGTTTGTGTAATCAGGTGTTGGTCACATATTGTGAGCATCTTGTACTTATTTTAAAAAAAACTTAACCAAACTTAAGACGTTACAACCGAGTTTACAAAAAATATTTAATATTTTCTTAAACAAAATAAATAAATTCATCAATTAATAATAGTAATTTAAATATCTTTAGAAATATGAACCAACAGACCGTTTCCGTACAGATTCGCTTTTTGTATACAATGATTTATCGTTGAATTCAAATTTGACACTTCCGTAATGGACTCTAATGGTGACCTACTCAGTGACGAAGAACATTCGACATCTCTCTCTCTCTCTCTATATATATATATATATATTATACTATACAGCTAAATAACTTATCCGGGTTTTAGTTTAATATTTTAATTTTAAACCATATCCAACATTAAATAAACCAAAAATGGTACGCATTTAAACATTACGCGGCATTTTACATATTAAAATGTATACACAATTTTAAAATTAAATATAATTATATTATATAATATCTATACTACTTTTATACAACTTTTATACATCTATATAATATATTTATTTTATACTTAATCTTATATTACTTTTTATAATATTTTAATTTTAAATATTGAAAGTTAAAAATGTCTGCAGACAAGACCTCTATGTATGTACACAAGTGCGCTTTAAATATTGTGTAAATAAAAAAACTTGGTATTTTTTAGTACTAAATACCCACTTACAAATTTAAATTGTTTATTAAAAATAACCAAAATCTGCTCGGAATAGTTTTTTTTAATTTCAATAATTTATCAGAGTCCCTAAGTGCTTAATAATAAAATAAAACATTGTCATGTGCAACGATGAACAAACAGATATTTGCTCAGCATCTGATCTTATTATATTTAAGTGCCAGGATTACTTTTTGACATTTTTTATGGGCTCTGCGTCCCTACGATACTAACATTTTAAGCAAAACAAACAACAAACCATGCAATTATAATTTAGCAGTTAGTAGTTACATATTGACAACTTTGTAAGTGAATTTTGGCTAGATTTCAATGAGCCATAATAAATAATACCTAACTGCAATGCAGATATTTAATGCATCCACGTAATTTGTACAAAAATATATTATACGATTTATAAATAAAGATTATTTTGTTGAGATAACGTAAAATGTTTAGAATAACTTTAATATTAATTCATCAGTAAGGCTATAAAGTGTTTAAATTCATAAAATTTGACAATTTTCTGAAAATAACTTGTGTTGTTGGCATTTGCTTATTGTGAAATAGGACATTTCTTAAGGTTTGTGAAAATGAAATTTTTTATATTTGAGAGAATTTGTTTTATTTGTATTATGTATATTCTTATCTTTCATCATAATAATATACTATACCAGGTAGACTGTAGTACCTACTTATTTGCCAACATTTGAGGTATTGATTGGGTATGTTCAACACTGTTAAGTTTCAAATATTTCAGGTCTTGAAAGTATAACAATAAAATGTTTAATGAGATAACAATAAATTTAAATCATATTATTGATCGCATATTTAAAACACGCGTTCGCATGTAATTCTGGTACGAGTAGAACCTAAGGACAACATAATTTTTCAGTCTTGATTTCTTTCAAAATTATATATTGGAAAATATTCCACAATGTCGTTTTTTTCCCGATGTAAATGTTTGAACATTTAAATTTTTTTACTCTATGAAATAGGAATGTATATTATTCGAATATGGTTCTAAACACGAAAAAACACCGTTCTATAAACACGACGTACGATTATATGGTCAGATAAAAGTTCATTTAGTACACGCGTCTTGTTATTGTGTTGTGTAAAACTACCGTGCCCCAGCGGCCAGCTATATTTGATTTACTTTTAATAGCATTATAAGTGTTTAAATGTTATGCTCGACGGTTCTTCTCACAGGCGTTGTTTCGTATTTTTATCGTTATTAACACTAAATTTAGTGTTAAAACAGTTTCACTAGTATGAAATAATAAAAAAATAAAAATAATAATAACAATAATTACAATGTGTTTGTTATCATAGGTAGGTAGGTATATATACATTTAATGGCATTATGTGTTTTCATACACACTCTAAATTGCAGGAATTATACCGTTTATACGCGTAACTATATTTTAATATAGTCGGGAATTTAATGAAGACGATAGGAATTTTTAATTCACGTAATATTTTTTAGAGGTCTACCTTAATTATATTGTGTTTAAATATAAATTCAGTTTTGAAAAAAAAAATTAAAACAATATAAGCGTTGCGCCATTATATAACGTACGAGTCGAGTGTACTTGTAGTAGGTAACTTAAAACTATGATTGCTTATATTATAACTAATATAACAATTAAACTATAAATTTGGCACAATACAGTGTTATGCCCGTGAGTTAGCATAATATCATCATGGTTTTAAAAACTCATCATATCGATTTCCTCGAAATTCCACGAAATGTTCATTGAAAACACTATACTTGCAGAATATTTCAACAACATAATAATATTATAATAGAGTTCAATGCATAAGTGCACAGCACGCTTAGCAAGTGGAAATATAATATGTGTATGGGCCATGGAGTGAGTGATACGTCTTGACCACCGGCTGGGCTCGTGCATATTAAAATTAAATCGTGATGGGGCATAATGTTAAGTCAATTTCCTTCAAAGTTTAAACCAATAGTTTACAAAAAATAAAGCTATTACCGTTGAAACTATAACGAAATCCTATATTATTTTCTTTCGTATAGGTATAGATATTATTAGTAACCGCGTGGGTGCGTGAATATAATCATTATTGGCAGTATTTAATTGAATTTTCATTGACTTCAATTAAAAGCCCCTCGCGCACTCTACCTTTAAAGACAAATGGAATTGTAAAGGACTTTAAGTTCAAAGTGTAGGAAATACTAAATTAATTTTTGCTTATTATTATTTGTTTTATTATTCGTGCAAAAGAGCCAAACTGATTTTTCCGTGAAATACGCAATAGTTTTATGGCAGTCATAACTAGTTAAAATAAAATAAATCTCAAAATGATCATGATAAACTATATGCACTTCCGACGACAATATGACAAAAAATATTCTCTGTATAGTATTTAATAATTATTTAGCTATAAAAAGACAAAACAATTTTGAAAAAAGTTAAACTTTTACTAACAGAAATTGGTAATTATAATACCATAACAAAATGTTATTGTGTTAACACTTAACAGTAATCAATATATATGGATTGCGCCAATAATTTGCATACAATTTCCTGACTATTTTAGTATTATTGTTATTGTATTAATATCAATAGTGATGACCTTGAGTGCTTAGGATAGTGGTTAGACTTTAAGTCGTAAATCTGAAATAGAAAAGGTATCCTAATGTGAAACTTGTTGCGAAAAACTACATAGCGCAAAAAATATAGTTGCATCTCGAGAACATAATTTAAACATTTGAAAGGAGTTTTCCGTATATGATAATCTTTCAAAAACTTAACTGAGATGTTAAGTTTTTTTAATACTACACAAGCAAATTTAAATTTAGGGACATAAATGTATAGTAGTATTTTAGGAATTTAAGATCAAGATTAAAAATATCAAAAAAAAAAAATACTACACGCATTTTAGACATCACTGCATCAGATAAATGCATATCAATGAACATTTAAATGTAGACATATTATGCTCATTTGTATTGAACCACATAATACAAATATTCACATAATAATATAACACATACGTTTTGATCAAATCGTACAGCCTTACGAAAACTCCGTCACGAACTAATAAGTAATTAATTTTGTCATTGACACTGTGGGTATAATATTATAATAAAATATATCGTGCACACGTGTACAGTATAATATGCTGCAGTACTGTTAAATATTTAAAGGCTTATATTTCGAAAGCCCGCGCGTAATAGCACGTTCGGCTAAAAACTGGGATTAACCATTTTTGGACAATAAAGAGCAAACAAACCGTTTTATCCTGCGGAATATAATATATACAATAATACAATATATATCTATAAAACAATAGTCTCGTACTCATCCCGTCTAAATCACTTTTAAACCTCTCCTGGACAAATATATCCAAACCGATAACAGGTCATTAATGTGGATGACCGGATAGGGGGGGGGGGAGGGGGAGTGCGTCTATAATAATATTATTCAAAAATACATGCCTGCAATGCCGCGGCGCGGCGTCTGTATAGAATACAATTTCTTTTTTCCAAAGTATTGTTTTAATTATTCATGGTTGTCATAATAATGGATTTATATGTAATTGGTTCGGAGCACGAACATATCGTGCAGTAGTTTGGAGTGATGATGTCTAGTAATAATTACTAAAACACACACACACACACACACACGATTCGTCGTTGAAATGTGATTTTGTAATTTTTTTACCTACTTACGATTATTATTATTATTATTATTATTATTATTATAGTCCACCTGCAAAAACGCAACGTGTAGCACAATGTGTAACACGATAAATAATAATGGTCTGCGGTCTTACAAGCTGCAGGTATGCGATCGTTTTTTTTTCGCTCGCATGCCTGTCGATCCTTATCCCGCTCCCCGTGTTACCCGACAACATGACTCGGATCGCGAGTGCCCGGTTGTTGTTGGTGCCTGCAGTGACATATTATTATACTACCCGCAGCGTGCGCGTGGGTGGTGCAGCTGATTCTGTATAAATAGGTACCGCATGCCAATATGATAATAAACATCATGCATTGGTATAATATAATAATATATAAATTTGAACATTACTTACTGTTGTTATTATATCGCAACGATTCGATGTGAGGTACTGCGGGTGACTTCGTCAAAAAAGTCGAAGAACGAATGCTGTGAGCTACCCGTTTGAGTAGAAATGTTCTGTTTTTTCTTCTTTTTTATTTACTGCCACCGGCTTCCTCAACCGTCGTCGAAGAAGTCTTTGACAATATTAATAAAGATTGGGTGGTTGTTACCGTCTCATTTTTTTTCTTGTTACTTATGTGTATGCTATACTATATATTATATTATTATCAAGCACTAGCTGTATTACCCGGCGTCGCCTTTAAATTCTATATTTTTAAAATGATTCATTTTTAGATTAATTTTAAATAATTTTGACGGGAAATTGGGGATGCGTCGGCCAAGGAATTAAGGCATTTTAATTTTATATTTTAATTGTAAAATATCAAAATGATTATGCTCCTAAATAGTGATATTATTATACAAGTGCGTTATTGTCAATATGGCCATAATGCCAATTTATAGTTAATAATAATAATAATAATAAAATACCATTACAAATATTATACTATCCTATATGATAAAGTTATATTATGATAGTTGCAAAATTATGATACTCTTATTTTCAAAAGAAACATTTTAATCTGATAGATGTCTCAATTGATCCATATTGCTTCGAGAGCAATATTATTTGCAGGACTTGATGTTATTATATTATGCATTTTACCCTACAACCCAATCATAAACAAATTTAAAATAAATTAAAACTGGATAAAGGGTTCTTATATTATATATAGTAGGTTTTGAAAGACTTCGCCGTCTGTCTGACTGATTCAGTGCTATTATTGATAGACGATTTGTCGGAAACGCAGTCACACACTTATACATGGACACGGGTCCAACTATTACTATTACTCTTATGCCCGCTCGCGTCCTCCTACCAAAGTAATTTTTATTGTTTTCATATCCCGTTCCAAACGTTGTCACATGTATTTTTTATTGGATTCTGATTGCTAAATAATTCACCAATCAAAGTATACTTACGACAGAATAATAATTTATTCTGTGTACTCACTGTCGAATAATATATTGTTAGATGCTTAAAATTATATTTATTATATTGACAAAATCTACAACGGAACGCTCATGCGTGTTATTCGCTGTCGACATTTTACAATATTGATAAAACAAAATTTAAAGAGTGATATATATTTTATACCATCACATAAGATCTGGAAGGCATTGTATATATATATATGTATATCGAGGGATTTTTTTCAGTATACAACCACGTGTGCAGTACAACTTATAATATACACATAATAATAAATATGTCGTGTATTTGTGAGTGTGTGTGTACATGGTACCATGCAGTACGCAGTTGCTTAAAATTTAAAAAAAAAAAAAGAGTATAAACAATACTCCATTAATATAATATAATACTATATATAAAGAAGCTTTCTTACTGGGCCTGAAGATTATCGTTATAATAGGAATATAATGTATTAATGTTGTACATGAGTAATAATTATTATAATAGTGGATAGACGGATACGGCGGCGATGAGTCAGGTTTTATGGCCGTTTGCGCCTTGTCCGAAGTACAATACCATACAATACACATACGTTTTATCGTTATAATTATTATTACAGTTATTATTTTGATCGTGAATATATTTTGACTTTGGAAATTAGTACTCGTCCATATTATCACAATAAACATCATATTATATTAATATTATTTTGTTATATTGTGTTTTCCTCGGGCCGTCCAATGCGAGTCCACTTCCTCATTTATAAAATGATATAATAATATGATTTCTCTAAAAATATTTTAAGGTAATACTTTTATGATAAACTGTTTTACTTTTAATTGCTTATTTTCCATAGGTTCATTATAAATTAAAAATAATAATAATTACACACTGATATATTACGTATTGTAAGCATTGTCTTTAATGAAAATATTCCAAAAAAACTCATTTACGTTTTAACATTTGTTAACAGTCGTTGGATTTTCAAATTAAGTTGGTTTTTTTGCACTACGTCAAAAATGTCGGAGAAAAAAATATGTCCGTCCAAGTGGTTTTTGTGCTACTTGAATTTATTCAGGTTTATTAAAAAATACAAAAATGAGAATAATAATATAGTGGTTGTATACTGTACATAGTAATTTATAAAAAAATAAATATTCGCATAAAACTCTGAGACCGATAAAAATCCATTCGAACCACGAGGGCGTAATATTTCATTTTCCCCTTTGAGTTTTTGGCTTACAAGCTCTTAAGAAACCTTTTAATTTTTATCACGCTTTTACGTTGCTAGGTAACATTTAAAATTAAAATCCCAAATAATTTTACCCCCTTTGTATTATTTTGGTTCTTTAGAGGATACAGATATAGACTCACTCTACATTTTTAAAGTCTCGAAACAAATAATACCAACAATTGTTTTTCCGATTGTATATGTCTATATTGCATAAAATTTATTTTTTGCAGACCCCCCCCCCCCCCAAATCGGTTAAATGCATTGTGCTGAAGGGTGTAGTGCAATATTACATTTTAAAATATACCCCTTTGAGAGGAAACATTACATCCTTGTTTAAATGTTCACCATTACTTCCCAGTACAATAATCCTAGGTGGCTAGGTATTACTTATACTGTCTTTGGTACGAAAAAATTGGTGATCGAACTTCCTAAAAACATAATATACCTTGTATACATTGTACATACATTTAACATTTGGGGGTAATAGCCGCTAATGTAACTCATCTGCTCTTTGAATCTAATTAAAATTAAAACATGTTTACGCCAACATAATATAACAGGTGGTAGAATACAATGTATAATATGGACACGATACATATTATGGGATATTAACATAATACTTATAATAGCCATACTAGCTGGCATACTATATAACTTGCTCAATATAATTTGAGTAATTTTACTATTGTAACATTTTTAATTAAAAAAAATATATACATAATATATTAAAGGTACACAATTGTTATTGTAATGTTAAAATAAATTATTTTTTTAGTTTGAATTGTAGAAAAACTATGCGCGTACGGTGTGCAATGTGCAGCGTGTACTTAACCTAACAACATCATTAATTTATAATAAATGATGAATTATAAATTCGAATATAATTTATAAATTATTGTAGTTAATTGTTAACAAGAAGTAATTAGGCAGGTATGAATCAACAAAATATGGTAGGTATGTAATTTTTTTGCGATCATTATAGCTCGAGTGTCCGAGTATATATTATCTACCTATGAACAGCATTAGACGAACTCGGCGCGAACACGCGTGTATATACTTAAGATAAGTATAGTACTTACTATACTTACTTCGTGTGATGGAATAATAAATAGTTTTTTATCATTAAATTAAATACGTACAATAATAATTAGCACAGTTTAACTTTAATTACTGTTGAGTGTTGACCATTATTGTATTTTCTCAGAATCAGCTAGGTGTTAGCAATAATATTCAACGTCTCAACGCCAAAAACATTTTATATTAATTGAGTGGCGATTTTAGAACACCGATAAAGCTACATTATAGTACTATGTGAGAATATTATTATCGATTGCTATAAGTTTAATCAATCTAATATCAATATATAGGCACTTAATACCTATTAACCCAATGACAAAAGAGAAACGAAAACAACATATTAACTATTATACAGCTAATTTACCAAAAAAAAAAAAAATAGTTGGTGTAATTATTTAATTATTTTTGTAATAAAAACTACATACCTATGTAAACCATTTTTTTCTAAAATATAGTGTACCTAGGTAATAATCAAAAAATGACCAATCATTTTATAATTCCCTTTACCTACGCCATTCCTATAGATTATATTCTCGTTTCCCGTATTACTATAAATATGCGCTACGCACAAGTTCATAATATTATCATCCAAAGTCGTTCTGTGCAATTATTTTATACTGTCATAATGTTCTAAGGTTGATCTGTAAGAAATAAAATAATATATAATAACGTTTTCTCTGTTTTTCCGGCTTTCTGGTTCACAACGCTAAAACCGATCAACAATAAATATATTTATATTATATTATATACGACGATATGTAAATATATTTGGAAAATACCTACCACTACGATGACACATATGAGTATGACCATTGCGTGGTTTTATAATATACTATACCACTATAGCAATAGAATAATATTATTAAATCAATGCGGTATGACTCAACTTGAAAACCGTTACAGTCTTCGCGTTTGCTTTCGTGTACAGTCACATTCACTCTTCGTGAAAACTGAATGTATTCGCATAATTTGATGAATCACTAGTCAAAAAGTGTAACACGATTGCAAGGAAAATATAAGTGAAAACCAAACTTAACATAATTTCTTTTTGGATGCCTATACTCATATACGTATATAATATATATGTTTTGGTTTTTCACCGACAAATACAATCATTAAGTACACATTATACAAATGGTAGATAGGCCATTTAAATCGAATTATTTTTCTCTCTAAGTTCATTGCTCAACCAACGTTTTTTTAGTATGACGTGTCGAGTTCCAGTTACTTAATACCATATCGTTACATTAACATAGTATTTATTATGTTATATGTATAATGTATATATAGTATAGACATATTAATATGATTATAATTAATACACCTAGTTTAATATATTATGTCGCCTAACTCTATCATTTTTTAGAAAATGTTTTGGTTATATCTCAATACCTATATTATAATTAGAATATACATTTTAAAGTAAAACTCCAATAAAACGAGCTGCATTCGTACAACTAGTGTCGTTGTAACAATAATTGTAAGTTATAATAGTTCATACAATTATATTAGTTCTTGCCTCTAAATATTTTATACTGTTGTATACAACTATTAATTCTAGTTCAAAAAATCTATTTAATTTGGATGTACACTTTTATAGTGATGCATATAGATGCATTTTATTTTTAAATGGGAATGTAAATTTAATACAATTTTTGTTATTTAACTGCTTATTTGAACACTATAATAATATACATATAATATACATATATTGTAATACAAATCCCTTCAAAAAATTAAAATGAACCTACGGGAAATAATTATGAGATGATTCCAAAATCTAAAATCAGCAAAAATCAGTCTTATAAATATTAGGTAGGTATACCTTAACAAAAATAGCGAGTTCCATGCTATACCTACAAATTACAATCACCCTTCACGCTATTTTTCATCTAAAACCTGTTCAGGGAAAATCGAAAAACTTCTATAAAAAATAACACGATCATCTTGGCATCTATACTGATCTCTTTAGGATTTTGATTGAAAAAAAATATTATTTGCTTAACGATTATCAACAACAAATGAAGGGGAGAAATGTCTAGAATCTTGTCATTGATATATATTATTATTATTATTGTTATTATTATTATTATATAGGGCAATGAATAAGATACCTGCAGTGTAAGATTCGAAATGTTACCTGTTGTGTAAATATCCTCTGAAATGATAAACCCATATCTAGAGAATGACGTGTAAATACTACACACAACACACACACGGCAGAGTTCCCCGGGGGTCCCTATGCATTTGGAAACAATCGATGCCTAATAGAAGTTTCCACTTGGCTGCGTTTTTAGTTATACATATATATTATGATACGTTTGATTCTTCTTTTTCTTTCTATCTCTCTAGATGACGAATGGTTATATGACACGTATATAATACGTATGTAAACAGAATAAGATACTTAGGAAGATAGAGAGAGAGAGAGAGGGGGGGTGAGTGAGATGGAAGAAATAAAAATAAAAGAAGTACCTAATAAGAGAGTGAAACAAGTTTATACAACAACTCGTTATTTTACTCCGAGTTGTGATAAGGAATTACTGTGCATTGGATTGTAAAACGCAATAGTGGTTTTAAAGTATACCCTGTTTTCGGTTACAGCGAAAACGCTCAAGTTCAAATCCAATATAAATAATATTGTTTAAATAATAATACATTGGCACGAGAACGCCGTAAAAGCTTCAACCTGCATACTTCAACGATAACAGTTTTGCAATTATTCCCCCCCCCTCCCATTGTTTAACAATATAACGTATAATAATAATAATACGTAACATAATAATATAATGTCGGTTTGATAATATAGTTGTCAAAAAGCTGTGTAGAACTCTGGTTGTGTTTATCAGACAGTTGTCACTTCCGTCTGGGGGCTATTGCTGCGTGTTACAGTGATGTGGACATAACCTGGGAAATCATTTTCTCTATATTTTTTTTATTTACTCTGATAATATTGTGTACTTTCATTGAAAATAACCGTACTAGCATTTTAAGGTACTGTAAACACAAGTATATATCAATACACCGGAATATGGTACCAAGGCTTACTATTGTCGGATACCATATTTTGTAATCCAAGTTTTTAAAAAAATTGCACGTGCCAGTAATATGAAATGTTATGAATTTCAAAAAAAATGCACTAACATTTATCTATATTTTGTTAGTTTTAATGAAACACAAACAGCATTAGTTTCATCTATCAGTGTGGAAAATAAACTTTCACAACTTACTCTATGTTTACACTATAAGGTATATCTTGAAAAAAGCCACTTTTTTCAATGTTAAAAATTTAGTGAGTGCCAAACTTTCAACATTTTAAAGTTGATAATTTAATTATTTAGAAATAATAAAAAATTTTCATTATTTATTTTTTTTTTTTTTTAGAGAATTTAAGATTTGACATTTGGCAAATTGACTACCTTTGGCCGGCATGCCATAGTTTTGTTACCCCTAAATCCTAATATAAATATGTATTTATTAATATATAGACACTCAATAATGTATGTATAATGTATACCGATAACTGATAAGATCAATTAAACAAAATATTCAAGACATATTTTTTCATTCAAATAAACTTGATACTAAGTTTCCCGAGAGGCTGCGTCATACAAAGTGAATCCAACAAAAAAGTTTCCCTATACCAAATTAAAAATCTTAACAGCTAGCAATTTTCCGGTACTGAAAACTTTTCCGGGAGTAAGTTTTTACCGTCGAGTTACTGACTGGTTCCGTAAAAATGACACGCCCTGTTAGTGGGAGGTAGAGTCTGAAGAAACTTGTGCCACGTTACCATAAATGTATAGAGAAGAACTGTGTAACGTTACGTTATGTGTAAAATTAGTTTACATCCTGCTTTGAATGAATACAGTTTTTTTTCAATTTTTGTGCATTTTATGACTTTTTATGGCATGGTAAACTTATTATTTGAATATCGCCCTTATATTTTATAGTAGATCAAAATGTTGGAGCGAAGAATTTTACTTTCTTTTAAACCTACGTTAAGACTAAATTTAAACTCGAAATTAAAAGCTTGATCGATTTTTATACGCTTTTTCTACAATGTTTACGAAGATTCTTTAAAAGAAAGAATGATTTATACGTGAACATGGAGATAATATTATTATAGTCGGTGGGTTTGCTTGCTATAATTTAACAATTTAGTTTGGCGTAGGTGTCCCATCTTGTACCTATATGCATATTTGGTAGATACACTCGACAAAATTAGTCAAACGCAATAATTCAAAAAAAAATATTTATATATATATTTATATTAGTAATAAACATCTACACGATAAGTTATATATAAACAGTAGGTACATGAAAATATAATATGAAGAAAAAAAATAAACCGGTCGACAAAATTGTTTGGCTAGAAACATGTCAATAACTAACTGGTCTCAAGGCTAAGCTCACGACTATATACAATAAGAGACCTTTTCACGACAACAGTGACCGAACATTTTTAAACTTTACGATAATATATTATTATAATGGCCGCGCTGGCGGCGCTCGTCGTTGTACGATAAACCATAAACGTTATAACTTATATCAATATATGTACATTATTCGGGATTCGCCGTTGGGACGTATCGTTTTTGAGGAAAATTATATCCAACTCGGTCTTAAATTTAAACTGCATGGCATGAAATATGTTTGTCGCCCAAAAACCTATTCGAGATTAGGTCGTCTCATTCGGTCCAAGCCGGTGGTTCTGGCGAAATGAAGACGATATGCAAAAATCCTGCATAATATTCGATGTTTTCGCGCAACATAAGTTTCAATTTCGGAAGGGTAAATGCGAACAGATAGAGAAAAACGTTTGAAATAAAAGTCATTCTAAATCGTAAATAAATCGAGACCTTAAGGCGCGCGATTCGCGTTAAACCTTTGCTGGAGCCAGAAAACGGACTGATAAAAGAAAGAGGGGAAACGCGCGTAATCGTTTAACGGAGATAGAGATCTATTTTTATGGTATAGCTAAATCACACTGCGAGCGTATTCTCAATATCTTCAGCGGGACGTGAATATTATGAGATTGTATTATTATATATATATATATATTATTATACTCGCACACACATGTATAATACTGTTGGCCGCAAACCCGTGGAGGGTGCGAAAAGAAATTCGTTTGAATAAGCGATGAGCCGAGCGTTTTCAATAACGCGTTTAAAATCTCTGCCGAGACTTAATAAATCGTTCAGACTGTATAAAATAATGCCGAAACAATATAATATGATCCGAAACCCGGGTAATAATATTATATATAGGTACATCGAAATGATATATCGATCTAGATATTATGTATGACGATATCGAAAACTTTAAAAAAAAATAACGATACTACAAAAACTGGTTACACATGCATCACTCATAATATTATAGAACGCCATTATAATAGGATTGAATTCTATGGGATTTTTTCTACTACGGGACGCAGTATAATATTAGAAAACGTAGAGCGATTTTCTGAAAAATTCAAAGTTTAAAATGAAAAATTTGTTCGTCAAATCGCGTAAGTCTACGGTGTTATTAATATTATTAGCGATTATTGTGATACTCATCACTCACCATTATAACCATGCTGTTAATCGGTAGGTGCCTCGTGTTGGCGTGACGCGTCTGTGTGTCGTGTGTGTGTGTATAATATATTATAATAATATATATAGACACGTCATATCGATGTATTGAGATCGCGAAATGTCACCGCCGCCGAACGTTTCGAACCAATTAAAAAGGTCAATAACTCTCGCCGTATAAAAACATGATATAATATACGAGCGTATATATATAGTATATAATATATATATATAGTATATAATATGTATATATAGTATATAATATGTATATATGATACACGGTGCCGACCACGGTCCGTTTGATATCGGTCCTGCCGCGAGGTCACGACAACACACGCGCGCCAGCGACGTATCATTATAATATATATATATATATATATATGCTATTCGAACTGGCGTGTTATATCATCATATATATATATATACAGGTACAAAATTATTATTATACGCGATCACGACCGCGGCCGCCGCCATCGTTTCGACTTAGAGGTACCCGCTGTAGATCCGAAAATGTACCGCGTGTACAAAAAATACGACCTATAGGTTATTGTTTATTTTATTTTGCATATGACATATTATATTGGATTATTAAAAATAAAATAAACACAAATAAGTACAATTATTACAATAAAGATTTTAAAGATATTAATAAACTATAAGATAATATTACAGACAATAATCTAATACTATGACTATATGTAGGATTATAGCTAGAAGTTATTATATACCTATGACTATGGACGAGCAGATTAGGTAATTTTTGAAGTACTAGCTTACAGGCTCATATATACGGTCTTAACTCCAGTTGCTCCATTTCACTGCATTCGCCTCTGCTTTATATGCAGTTTTACCCCAGGTCTCCGACAAAATATGTTTGTGGACAATTATTATTATCAACAATATGGCGTATCGTTTGATGCATTCCGCATTCACACAAGGGGATTCTGCCTTTCCCCGTTTGTCCATTAGGTGGTTAGTACATTTTCCTTGTTCCGTTTTTGCTCTGTTTAGTGTTGTACCGTATAGCTCCTCCGGAAGCTCGAAACCCGGGGCTCTCAGTTCTGGGTTTTCTAACAGCAAAAAGGTTCTACACTAGAGTTTTTCCATCGTTTTTCCAGATTTCCACCGTTGTATATATTTTTGTTGGTTCCAGGTCCTATATCGGGTGTCTTGATTTCAATCTTTCGGGAGGGTGCACAGTGAAGTCGTCATAAAGAGGGATCTCAGGACCTATATAGGTATATAATAATATGAGGTCGGTGCAGGGGCATCGTTATTGTGGATGCGAGCGGATTGTCTTATTGTTCTAATTTGTTTTTTAATACTTATAATAATCGTGTAAAAAATGGAAATGCATATAATAATATAAATACCACACTTCTTTGACCAAACTCGTTGATTACAGGTACCAGCTCGTACCTGTACTACAACTCAACCTGTTCTCGAGATGTTGTTGTTTGCATAATATTCAACTTCCCACCGCGGAATATCGGGAAAGACGCCAATGCATATAATCATGGTCTATTTAATATTATAAGTCCCACCAATAATAATTTAAGCCGTATGCATTATTATGTTATATTGTTATACAATCATCGATGTCAATTTCGAATTTTTAATCAGCAAATACTAAAACATTTAAATAACTATTAATGTTTATTTTAAAAGCCGTTTAAAATATAATAATAATACATATTTCATATACAATTTATTACTTTACTTGATTTGGAATTATTTGACGGTTTTAATGCATTTTTTAATTTTTAAGGACATTTTTAACCCATTTGCCGTATTATGACTAAAAAAATTGACCTCATTGAAATATAAGTACTATACATATAGTAGTATAGTTGTACTACGTAATATAAATTATTTTCATTTTTAACTAATTTAACATCAGGTTTTTACAATCTTTATGTCACACCATCCAATTAATTTTTAATTTTAATTTTTTATTTGTACATTGTAATGAAATATAATTTTATTTGTTCCTCATTTTTTAATAATAATTTAATTTGAATTTATTTAATAAATAATGCATTTTTTGAAAGGTCATTCTTTGATATTTTCAGGGCATTTTTTTGATATTTTTAGGGCATTTAAATCCGAGCCCTACCTATTACCTATATAAATATTTGTAAAATCCAAAAATGGAATCTTGAAACCTAATTATTTTTTTTTTATTGTTTGATCTATTTTTATTATAAAGCGTAAAACGAACGTTCTAATACTGAATCTAATACTGCAGTATTGCATGTATATGTAATAAGTAGGTAATATTAAACTAATAAATCATTTTCGCTTTCAGTGTTCCTACCTAGTTCTTAAAACATCCAAAACAAAAAAAATATTTATTTTACAAGATATATTGATTCATACATTGATATTAACACTATTAACCTTGTAGTACCCTATAAAATAGTAAATATTTGTATGGTCCACATTCAAACAATAATAAATTCATCGTTCATAATCTAAAATAAAATGTAGGTACTTATTCGCTTTTCCTACATTATATTGTAAGGGCAGTCGAATCTCTAGAACCAACCCCCTCCACCGCAGCCGTGACTACTACGTTCATTATAATAGCGATAAAACATTAAAACGACACTATACCGATACGGATTATCCGGGACGACTCGACTTATCGATATATTATTATTACTATATAGGTACCTATAAATTCGGTGTTTATTTTCCAATGTCGGCCGGTCACGTTGCGACGCCCGACGTGAGGTCACGGACGCGTTTCACGTTTCAGCGGACCGTAATCGTAAAAATATAAAACATAAAAACAATATTATTATATTAAATATTAAAAATGTCATAATAATTATATTGTGTTATATTATTATTACAACGATTGTAGCGAAAAAATGTAATATACATAAATATAGATTCCGCCAACCGTTCTGTATTCACTCTTCTCGTCTACGGTTCGAGCAGCGATTGTGATATATTATTACCTATATATTTTTATGATCGGCAAAATAATAATATTATTATCTTTCAGTTTGCATTTAATATATATACAGGGTGTAACAGAAAGATATGACAAATGAAATAACTTGTATTCTAATCAATATTTAAAAATGTTTTTTTTTTCATATAATTTATAGATGATTGTATATTACATGACGTACCATAAGCACTTTTTTATTTTTATTTTTTTGTACAGAAAATAAGAAAATTTAAATTTGATTTAAATTGTTTTGAAAAAAATCAAAATAGCCAATTTATAAACATAATGAAAAATCAGTTTTAGCTTTTACAATTTTTAATTTGAGTAATCCGTTTGCGACTTATAAACGTTTAAATATTCATTCAACTTTCTGCTACCGGGTAATTCACCAAAACAAAAAGTAATAAATAATAATCAGTCGTCTCAGAATGAATACAATACAAGTACGATAACCTTGTCTAGGGGCTAGTACAGTTTTCCCGATTACGTATTATCTGTATACGGATATGGTTATCGCATAGAGTAATAATAATATGGATTATCGTTACCTTCAGATAAAAACGTCATCTCGACTACTGGTTTTTATTTTCGGTTTTGATTAAATTCACAGTAGCAGAAAATTGAACAATTATTTAAACGTTCATAAGTCGCAAACGGATTACTCAAATCAAAAATTGTAAGCGCTAAAACTATTTTTTTCATTATGTTTATAAATTGGCTATTTTGATCTTTTTCAAAAAAATTTAAATCGAATTTAAATTTTCTTATTTTCTGTACAAAAAAATAAAAATAAAAAAGTGCTTATGGTACGTGTAGTACAAAGTAAAAACGACTATAAAGTATAAATTATATGAAAAAAAAAAAATTTTAAAAAATTGATTAGAATGCAAGTTATTTCATTTGTCATATTATCTTTCTGTTACACCCTGTATATATGTGTGTAAACACTATATGTACCAATATAATATATTATTATATTATATATTTATATACAACGACCACGACGGTTGACCGCCCCCTACGCAATGCGTAGGTCAACAACCGGTTCTCACGTGCACATAATATAATATAATATATACACACTTGTTGTATGCGTGTGTGTGTGTGTTATACGACTGACGGTGAACGGTTTTACGACGAAAATTTTACGCCGAAAGAAATTCTCTGCCGCCGTCACCAAACCACAGTGCTGGCCCACAACTACAATACGTAACGACATCGTAGATTTCGAAACGTGTGACAAAATTTTTATAAACAAAAATTTACTCTGATTTTTGTCTTCTCCGCTTCTCTCGATATATTTTTTCGGCAATATATTCTCGTGTTGTTATTACTATTTTGATCTGTGAAACGTTTATGTTTTCATTATTTTACGTGATATTACTTATTTATTTTTGTTTTGTGTTTTTAACGATCGATTTGTTATTATTTTTATTTTCAAAGCATAACACCCGACACGATAAGCCAAATGTCTTTGAACGAACCGTGGTATGGAGTTAAAAAATAAAACACTTAGCTTACACAATAATAATAATATTATAAACTTTATACATTTCTCATTTTCTGGCTACGACTTTACGAGTAGATACATAATATACATAATATAATATATATATATATATATATATACATACATACACATACAAATAATACTTATATTTCTGGAAATAATTTATGAATTTACATTTTGACCTTGAGATGCAGCAGGTTTAATGGACCTGTGAAATCATAAACGTTAACTCGAAATATGTTTTAATTGCGTTAAAATAAAATAATAATATCCATGTAACCTATACAAGAACAGCTAACAAAAAATCATGATTTTGATCAAAATAATAATAATAATGATATTTTTATTTTTATTATTTGATTAGTTTTTTTTTTTTTTTTTTTTTTTTTATTAGAATAAGCCTCGGCAGCGGTGGCCATTGGCTGACAATGTTTACATTATTTTTTCATATAGTTTTTACAGTTTAATTTTTACATATTATAATATATTCTACTTGTTTACAATAAATGTTCGATTTCGAGATCTTTTATGAGGTTTAGTGTCTGTTTGATGGTTGATTAGTTTTAAATTTTAAGTAAAATAAAATAATTTTTGAAACAACGAATATATTGAATACCGCTTTACGTTTTTGTAATTATACGCAAAATATTGGAAAAGAAAATGCCTAAGTCTAAATCAATAGTTTTTCGGTTTCCAATGATTCCCCCCCCCCCCCCCAGAACACATTATACTTGCGTGTATATATAAAATAACGTGCGATGGTTCATTTTGATATATTATATTGTACACGAGAGAGTATTGCATACGAATAATTCAACGACAAAAAACGTTACACGTGCAGTGCACGGCATTCCGCTAAGATTTATTGTGTACTTTTGGCATTTCACATGCAAATTGAACATTGTGTTTTAGATTTTATTGTCATTTACGAGAATCATAAAAAAAAAAAATATATTCTTCCAGACAAAGTGTTATGTCATCGATGATGTGCATTAAATGCTTATAAATAAACTTACTTATTTGCGACACAAATCTCTTACTTTTATTTTTCGTTGAACTGTTTTATGTAAAACATATATAAATATCACATTTTATAATATTATAGGTACCTATGTATAATATTGACCGATTTCACAAATCGAGACTAAATTAAGTAAATCCATACAATTTAGTACCGACGAATAAATTATTATTATTATTATTTTTTTTTTTTATTTCATGGTACAACTTCAACTGCTAAGGTTATTAGCTTACAACAAATAATTTAGTATTAGGTACAAAATTTAGTGATATTATAGACAGAAGTTCTTAAAATTAGTTAATAGGTACATGACGATTTGTTTTGGTTACAATGAAAAATGAAATAGGTCCTTAAATTAGGTTGTAACATATTGATTTGTTTTAGGAATAAGATTATTTTGTTTGTGAATATATTATTATAGTCATATAGTCGTGAATTTATTGTTATAAAAAACAATTATTATACTATGAGTTCAGAAAAATAAACAAGATCACAGATAAGAATAATTAATAATATTAGAATAAATAAAAAAAAAATTTAAAAACAGTTTTGTAATAGTCGTAACTTTTTGCACGGTTAATAGAAAGGTATAAAAAATAATGGTGCTTATTAATAATATCCAACTTGAGTTTTACAATAACGTAACGTTGATTATTATATTGACTAGGTGTATACAATTATCCGAGGAAATATTATGTCAAAATTCACTAATCACAAAATATACAATAATATGTAACATAACATTATCGCTTCCTGATTTTCATACTAAATTGCACTTCAGTTGTTCAATGTAGTAGGTATTTAATATACTTTAAATGAGTTTAAAAAAACATAAGATTTATAAAAAGTATAGAAGTATACAAAAAAAAAGAGAAATTGTGACTAGACGTGTTTCCAAATTACCATTATTTACACCGCCTGTCCATTGAATAGATATAAAAATAAAAAATAAAAATAAAATGAAATATTTGATATTTTTTTTTTGGAATTTCGTTTTATGAATACCATTTAATTTATTTAAATTAGCTTATAAAGATATTATAACTATAGTGTTATAAGAACGAAATTCGATAACATAATATATAGGAGTAGATGTTTGTCGAGATAGAACTGAAACTTTCCAAATATTTCCAGTGGTATCAAACATTCTTTTTCTATGAATTTCAGAGGTTGTTCTTCAAATTTGGGATTTTCTAAGTACTGTCTCATTATTAAATATTACATTTTCTATTTTATTGATTTGTTTATTTTCACTTTAATTTTGTAGGCACGGAATTAAAAATAAATAGTGTGAAACGAAATTAAGTTAATGTCAATAATTATTAAAATCGTGATGATTGATATACACAATAAATGACTCAATAATGTATAAGAAAAAAAGAGTAAAAACATATTATTCTTGTGTTAACATTTATATTGAAAAGTATAAAAGTATGTGATGAATTTTCGTTTCTATTCTCATTCTGGACATTAATGTATCAAAAGTCAAAACGTTTATTATACGGTTTGCGCGTGATATAAGTGTACAAGAAAGTATAGAGTAAGAGTTTATTATTTTTTATACGACTTCCAATCATTAATCACGATACCTAAAATATAATAATACATTATTCTAGTCGCTTCCCGTGTTACCCGTAGTGTTTGTTTTTATGTTAAAAAATGTAAATTCTAGCTGTTTTATGTTTATTGATTCCGGTTTACATAATATATACCTACTAAGTATACAATATATACTATACATATAGTAATATACGATTCGACTAAAACCGAGTAGACAACAGACTTGTAGTGTGTATTATAGTGGTCATAATATCTCGTAGGTCTCTAATGACGTGGGTATATTTTAATGGTGTACGCGTAGAGCATTAGACATACATTTTATATTATTTTAGTATATATTACGCACATGTACAAGTAGTAGGTAGGTATTAAAATTTAGAAAAAAATAACTAAAGCATATTCTTAGAATTTCGTTAACCAGTATATAATATATTATTATACTGGTCCCAAGATCATATCCCGTCCAGGTATACACTTATATTTGAGAGCTGTATAATTTATTCGTAATTTATGTACGGCGACTGTCTTAACAATATTATTTTGATATACTTAAAACTCTAAATCGTATATTTTAGTATGCCTAATACCGACATTTTTGTATACCTATATATATATACAAAAACAATATTTGTTTTTGGTTATTTTTGTATAATTCGGAAATGTTTTTGCATATTTTATATATTTAGTTTCAATTGAGATTCAATTTTAATTAAATACTTTTGGCGTATAATTAGTTCTAAATAAAAGTCACTATGAAATATTCATAAGCTTTCTGAGAATGAAGTGTATTAATTTTAAACGACAGCGTATTAATAAGAATAAATGGTATAAGGAATACTATATTTATTTTTCTGTGGTCAATTCATGCGTTTTTATTTATACTTTTTAAAATTGTAAAAATATTAAGTATATTGACATAATTTTGATTTATACACTACAAATAACTATGTTATAATACAATTCATACAAGTATTAATAATATTTGAAAAAAAAATTATTATTTTATTGATTGCATTCATTTTCTATAAGTACTCTCTCTAGTTATAAAATATAAAATACAACTATAAAATAACATATTTAAGTCAATAGAAGTTATAATATTTTAGATAAGAGAGAATTAAGTCTTGATCAAAATTGATTAAGTCATACCACATAACAGACTATTACTGATGGAAAATCAATTAAAAAAATATTATTTTAACAGTTCGTATTAATGAAATTTTATATTCCAATATACACTAAAACCATAAATCATAAAAAATCTTAACTATATTAAAATCTCTATTAACAACGAATTTTCAAATCTTTGGTTAATCGTACTTAGAACATGGCTTTTTTACTTAACCTTTTTGCTCGCTCGCGGAAGATATAATTTGTACCTAGGATTAATATAGCCGGTAAGTAGTTTTTATCAACAATTATTAAGTTACTTTTCATTTTATTTATTTTTTAGTTTTGAGTGGTTCAGCTAAGAGTAATTGTTTTTTTTTTAATAGGTAGAAAAAAGGGTCAAAATACAAAATATATTATACATATTATTTACTATACGTAGATTGTAAATTAAATACAAATGGTACACAATATACGAGATTTGGAATTTTTTCGGTAGAATTACATTGTCAAATTATAAAATATACAATGTAAATATATTATGTATAGTAAACCGAGTTTTACTCAGAATATATGATAATAAAATAATGTATTTCGTTTTATTCGCGTGTTATTTTTTATTTAAATATACCTACGTTGTATAATAATAATAATAATATAACAACAGGGCAACGCATAATTTGTTGAAAATATGACATTTTCCCGTTTAAACTTTAAATAAGTAATGTTATTCATCAAAAGTATGGATTCACTTGAAAATGGTTGAATAGTATAATAAGTTACCCTTTGAGAACGCAATTGGATGACGTCAATTTTTGGAATGCCACACTATTTTGAAAGGGGAGCTGAGACCTTAAAAATATAAATCCAAAAATCGTCCATTAAACTTTATAATATAATATAAAACGAAAATGAGCATTTCTCAATAGGAGACTTACAATTGAAATTTGAAAGAACCGTTAGTGATGAATACGAGCGGGAAAGAGGGAAAATATTATTAAAAAACGACTGTATATTACTTGCCGAAGTCAAAACGAAGAGCGGGCTTCGTTCTTTTAATTATTTTTCTCGGCGTATATATACGCACTATAAAAATATAGTCTGAATGTCTGATAGTCAGCATAAAACGGTAATACGGCCCTTTAATATGGTAAAGAATACAATAATAGTTAAACGAACTAAAGGCACGTACAGCGTCTTTGCAGATTTTGTCGAAAATTAACGATTTAAATCGTTTTGCGACAGCAGTTTCCGGTCCATCATTATATATAGTGTAGCAATTGGATCGAGTAAATTATTTCCCACGCCTGTTTCTTTTTCAATAATTCAGCTAAATTATAACAATGTCGGATTTTTCATAACATATCATAACAATTCTATATAATAATTATTATTGTATATCATTATATACAGAAATGTATTTCTCAGAGAGTATATAATACAATATTAATCTTTTCTGCAGCATCTTTCGTATCTCATTGACGGTACACCGCCGATTTACATCATTTTCAAACGCACGATACACAGGTGATTTCAATTAATAAACCATATTATTATTATCATATTATTATTATGCCGTTGTAAATAATTATCGTACGTGCTGTTTGAAAATAAAACGCTTTTACGAAACCTCTGTGTTTTCTCTTATTCTCGCGCGTGGGCTCATACCGACTGTATATTATATACGTTGTTGGTCACCGAAGGGACGTTAACACTATAACCGACCCGTCGAGTGATTTCTCAGCCTCGCCGCCGTATTTTATATATGGTATACCTTTATATTATGTACAACGACTGCTGCCGCCGAGCCTCTCCTACCCCCCACACCCTCACGGCCAGTTGGCAGTAATTGCTGGAACCGTATCAGCGGCACTCAGGGATCATTTCTCTTCGATTAAATCGTGCGCGGCTGAGGGGGTGCTATCTAATTCTACGCGTGCACCTCTCCTCCCTGCACATCTGTATATATATATATGTACACAATGTACAGCCCGCCATCGCACACCGTGCCGACTACTCTTCTCGTCCTCCGGCGGCAAATGCTGCTCAGCCGAATGAAACTGTATATCCGAGGGGTTGTTGGTTGTATATGTACACAAGTGTGTGTGTGGGTTTCATATATGATATAGGTACCATAATATAGTTGTCGTAAGCCAAAGGGTTTCCCAAAATGCAGGCTAGGAAATTTAAAAACCCAGAATACCGTGCCGCGCACATTATTATACTCTATTGTCGGCAATATTATTTAATTATTATACTATACTATTCCAAAACCGCATTTCGTCGATATTTCATAATAATATGTTTTTCCACTCTGAAACGCGTTGTTGAATGTATAGCGCTAAACTAATAAGGACCAGTATAAAAAAGGTAGGTAGTAGGTATCTATCAACTAAAAAGTTATTTTTAATTTCATAATCAATTGTATATAATACCCAAACACGCAAAAATTACATAATAAAACTCCGTTCAAAGAAATAGTAATCCACTTTAAAAGTATCTTAGGTGTGCGTTGGCTGATATTATTTTATACTTTTTTTTTATCATTATTATTATTTATAAGATACACACAATCTGTACAACATTTAGCACAATAATTAGAGTATATGATGATAGAACGAAAATGTTATTGAATTTAGAATCTATAATCTATATTTGTAAATATAGGTCGAGAATGTGATTTTTTGTTAGTTTCCTATTTTTGACTTTTAAATAAACAATTTATAGTACTGAGTGAAATTCGTTTTATGCTGTAAAAATACACGCATTTTATAATAACGTGAATAATATTATATTTATTATATATATATTGTATATATTATGTTTATATCTAAACAGTATATTATAGTCAATTTATAAGAGTAAACTTACATACAGTTTTGTAGCATTTTATTATTATATAAAATATGTATTATGTATATATATATATAATAAATATATACAATTAAAGGGTATAATAACAATTTTCTCCGAGAAAAAAAGTTTCCTAGCATCAAAATGATGTATTTCAATCGAAAAAAATAATTTAAATTTTCATTCAAACATAAAATACTTACCAAACAACGTAGGAGTTAATTATACATATTTTATATTTTACAACGAGTAATGTTCTTTGCGTATTACAAGTAGAAGTATAGGTGTAATTATTTTTGTAGTAAGAACTCTGGAAATATTCTAATTTCGGCAAGGTAATAGGAACGAATTAAACATGATAAATAAAAATGATTTAGTCGAAGTCAGTTAAATATTACGTGTAAGCTGTATATAGTATAACATGCATATTTTATATTAATATATATAATATATATACTGTAAAAACCAAACTAAATATACCTACATTTGAATAAATGTAATGTATGCTTAAATTTAAACTAATATTTTATAATTGTATACTCGTTTGTAAAAAAATAAAATTAAAAAACAAGAAAAATATTTTACTTAGTGGTTGTGAATACCATTTACTTATTATTTTAAAATAATATATATTATGTAGGCAACTCGATAATGAGTAATCGCCAATTTATTATTCAATCAAAACAACGATTCTATGATGTACATTATGACTTTATAGTTTGTTATATAATATTCTATTATACGTCATATTTAATAATATTTTAAATAATATCACACTTTTTTTTTTTTAAATGCCTACTTACACGGCAGCAACGGTCATTGGAGAAAACAATAAAACGAGTACAGTGATATGAATAACATTCTTACAATACCTAATAGGTAATTACTATGGTAATAGTTATGAATAGTTAGATAATCCTAATAAAATATAGTAAAATAAGAGTTACGACGAAATCCTCAACATAAACTTGTTATGTTCATATAAAAAACATTATTGATTAATTAGGTAATAAAAAAAAATATTTTAAATAAAAGTAATTTTATATTTCCTACCAAATGTCATTGCTTAAATAATTTTATAACTCATAATAATTATATGGTACAAAATGTATTATTATAAAACAGGTAAAGTCCACTGGCATATGTTAAGTGAATGACATTACCTACTGCCATCATAGACGAAAATTTGATATAATTTCAGGGACGAAGTTAATCATCTGTTAACGTGTTTATTTTGAATAATATTTTTCCATTATAATTTAACAATAATTAATTTGATGTATACTACATACCTACTAGGTACTTCAGAAAATACTTAATTAGTGGTTAAATAATCGTATTTTTATGAGGGTGTATCTCTTTAAAACTTTTTGAGGACCAATTCCCAGAAATATAATATGATTAATATAGGTACACATTTTTTGTGTGACCCAAAATGTATAATCAGTCATGTTGAATAAGCAAGATAAAAATAAATTGAAACCACAGTTGCGATGGTATTAACACACTATTTATTTATTTACTCTTTATTAACGGGCAGAGCCCTTTACAACAATTTGACATTTCAATTACAATAATTAATACAATACAACACATAAATTATATATATATAAAAGTAATGGTAATAAAATAAATATAAAATACAACGTATTAGATAGTTTATTAAAAAATAAAAATTAGTAGCCTAATAACACATAATTCCATCAGTATATTGATCAGTGGTGCTCTCGTGGTTGGCCAAGCGCATCATACGATCCAGAGGATTATTTCTGCCATAATAAGAAGTAGGTACATGCAGGAACTACGTAGAGAACACGAAGACAACCAATCAGAATGCAACAGTTATATAAAATTGTACTTCTTATTCTATTGGCATGTGTCTAAAGAACCTCTTATTTTCGTATACCAACCTATCGAGATTCTCGTATTAGCATTACATAGCAACCGATTACTCAATTATTGTCTGTGTCTGGATTTACCAGTGTTAAAAACAAAAGGTGGTTATTTATTTTTTTGGAATATTACTCACATTTTATTGACTAAAAAAATGACTAGGTAATATCACGTCCCCGTGTCACTGATCTAGTCGATCTAGACTAGTGCACACGCTACCCTATAATCTGCAGTATAGGTAATCGTCAACAGATTAGACTTGACTCTTCTAGAAAATAAAAAACACACGTTTGTTTTCACATTTGGTGGTCAACGATTTTTTTTTGATTTTTTACCATTTTCCTAAACAAAATAAAATAATACATCATATGTTTTCATATCGGTGGACATATCCGTAAATTCATTACACAAATACTGCCAACGATTTCTTTGTGTATAATATAATATGATAATATATGATAATATTTCAATATGACGATTAAGGAAAACAATATGGGTCTCGAGTATTTTTAGGTCTGGACGTAAACGGTTTGGCGACCACTGCACATTATATAACAGACAGACAGACACACACATACACACACACACACACACACACATAAATATACAACAGTAAGCCAGATAGGTTGTCCATTATAATAACAATATGATCCTGGCCAATGGATTACTATTACTGATTTTTATCGGGAAGATGCGACCGACTAACGAATTGTCTTTTATCCGTCCCCGGAGAACACTGCAGGACATCGAGGGCGAGTCTGTACATATTATATAAATGCTGCTGCCGCCAAAATGTCGGGCTGGGGGTATACTATATATATTATATACGGAACCCTATATACTATTACATTGTGTGCGAGCGGCTGTCGATCGATCAAACGAATCCGTCTCGCGTTGTGCCGCAAAAACGCGTTATCTTAGGTCCGTCGAGTAATAATAATAATAATAATAACAGTAATGACATAAAACCACCATCGCAGTCCGTTCATACTACGTGGTGGTCCGAAATCGATGTCCCTTTGTCAATATAGTTTTAATTAAACGCATCGAGAAAAGGAACGGGAGTGCGGTTTTTTCCGTCGCTATCAAATTACACTGTTTATCAAACGTAATAACGTAAATAATTCTATACAGATTTTTATTCATTTTTTCAAATCTCTAGTCCAAATCAATAGTTGTGGCTAATAGTCTGACCAAATAAACGGATCCGGTAAAATCACTTCAAGAACTTCCAGATAATGGGTACCCGTAGAAATACAATATGTTTGACCTTCGATGGTACATTTGAAAGAATAAAACGAGAATAAATAAAACGGAAACGTCAGTTGAACAAATTTGAAAGAAAGCAGTGACGTATATTCGTCATAGAAGAATGTGACACAAAGTTAGGTAGGTACACTACAGATACTTAAAAATTAAAAGACTATAACCTTTCCGTGATATTTTATAACAATTTAAGTAACTGAAACATAGTATTGATTGATTAATCAATACTTGTTTTCGTTGAGATGATACGATGTATGTGCTACTCAATACGTAAATTATATTCATTTATGTTAAATGTTTTTAGGATGAAGGTTTAATACACAAATACTTTCTCTGGCATATAAAATAAATATGACAAATACACCATATAGAGTACCTATAGTACGTAGGTACCTACCTATGATATATTATATAAATATTATAAAGTTTTAACCATAAGTGTCGAAAACATCTGTAGGTATTAGTCAGTTTTATCGATATATGAGCACATGATACATGATTTTTATAATATGTTGGAAAATTGAATGATTCACATAAAAAACAAAATCCCAAAAACTAATTTTAAATATTTGATTTTTACAGTTAATATTTTAGTTAACTAAATTGATCACTCAGTATTAAACAAGTGACACATATGATACAATAAATATATATATTTATTTATTTATAAAGAAAACAACAAAGTTAAAAACTTGAAAAGGCAAGAGAAATATTTTTTTTTTTAAATACTCAGATATGTAAAAATGTTAATATATATGCAGTAAATAAATTACCGGATTCAAGTTGGTTAAGATTCGGGAATGTAAAGTGAGGAAAAAATAACAACAGGTATTGTGAAATATTCAATAAATTACGAAACAGTAACCAATCCTGTCCAAACCTAACCAATCACCTATTGAAAATACAGACCGGCAAACATAACTTGAAGAATAACGTCTATAAAATAGTGGATTAATTACAAACAGATTTCAACTACAAACGAGATTCATAGGCCATAGCTAAACAACTGGGAAATTAGGTCACGCAGAAGATGAACAGATAGTAATAAGTTTTAACTGTAGAAACTAGAAAGTATCTTGACCATCTATTTAACTGGCAAGAAAACTGACATCGCTTTGTTAGCAAAAGATAAATAAATTGGGAAACCCACTAGAGCGAAGTTTGATAGTGCAATCCAGAATCGTACTAATACAGTAATACCTAATAATCAACCGCAAGAAGAGAACAACCTTACACGGATATATTGACAAATGTTGGAGTGCTTATGACAAATATGACCAAGGAGATCCTACTAGTTGTTAAAAAATAACTTATAAGAGACCATTTCAAAAGAATGTAACACCGCCAATTACGACCATAAATACCTAAGGGATAATCTATTTTTTTTTTTTTTTGAATCCCTTTGTTAACATTTTCTGGATCCGCGCCTGGTACGACAGTGGTATAACTAATTTCCCAATACAAGACGGTGTTTCATAACCGTCTAATCTAACCTAACGCAGGATGGCACAATAATTATTGTATTATTGAAAAGAATGAACATTGAATACATTTTTAACGCCAAAAACCCAGACCAGTTCCATCCTTTTTTTTATAGAAGAATTAATAACTATAGAATATACGATATGAAAAATAGGAGATGCGTTAGCGGCTTAGCGCTGGTCTTTAATGATCGTTAAGCTGATGAAAAACAACAAGGATGCTGTAAATTATGAATGACGGATTAATGAATTAATTGGCACCCGGCGCCAATGCCACTTTGACTTCAAAAACATACTTTAAGGGAATAATGATCCTGACTCGTAGAATCAATGAAATTAAAAATGTTTTTTTTTAACTTTTCGCAGTATCTGCAAGTGCGTTTGCGTCGTTCATATGCAGGTAGTAGAGGGTTCTCTCACACTAATGACCATTTACACTTCAATACATCCACAAGATCGTGTGACGCCGAAACAATATGTGAATAAGGTTGCCAATAATCTGCTCCTTGATAAATAGCCGGCACCGGGGCCTTCATATAGTCGAGAATCCAAGTTTGTTATATATCGTATACTTTGTTTGTAATCTAATTAGGAGATTACCTAATGGGTCTTTATATCTTAATATTACTACTTCTATTTATCCTCTCCTTTGATCATACGCACTTTTCGTATAATATTTATTCAAGTTTCGCATAAACGCTATACCCCTAGCGATATCTACAATATACATCATTAGTACAGCTTATACTCCTTGTTTGGAATCTAGTTTTAATTAGTTTTGAGTAGACTGTGTTAGTATTTAAAAACTGGTGACTTATTATGTTTTAGATCATCATTTTTCTTCGGTCGACCTGACCTGAAAAATATCGACTGACTGGTGGCATAACTGTATGGTTGCATATATCACAGAGTCAGTATTAGTTTTACCTTTTGGCTTCTACATTATTAAGTCAATAGCAATAATAATTATAATACCTACCTGGCTACCTACTACAATAATAAGTATTCTTAAAGTACCATATTTGTTCTTGCAGTATTTTCCGTATTATCACTTTCATTGTGTTCTTTCATTCGTGTGTAACGTGTTATATAATATTTATCAATCAAGTACTAATAAAGGTACTTGATATTTTTTCTTTATCTTGAATTTTTAAATTCAAAAATCGATGGATTAGGCAGTATTTGATGGTCGGAATTGCGTTTGGTGTCATACCAAATTGAAATTTGTGGATTTTTTGGAAGTTAGGTGTTGTGAGAATACCTAATTATACGGGAGTGTCAGGTTTGACATGGATTGCAATTAGTAATCTAAAAAACATTTTAGACATGCATATTATACGATCAAGTATTGTTTGATTTTATAATATATATTATTATTATACATTTTAGAAATAACACTTAAATAACTACTATCATGTTTCCCGTCGTTGCGGATCAATAGAAATAAACATATTTGTATGAAAATTAAAAAAATTTCAAAAAGTGTCGGGCAGCTATAATAGAGGTAATAATAATATTATGATAAAATATCAGAACGCGTCCGATCGATCATGGACCGACAATGCGACGTGTCCGAGTAGACCTCGCGCGTATATATAGGTACCTTTCCCGTCTATACCTAGCTACGGTGGCTTCGTGAATGGCGTGTGGCAATAACCTAGACAACGACGAATATTATCATATGCATCGACCACGTGTATGATTGATGGAGCCGGGTTAGGCGTATGCTGCAGTATACTGTCGCACGGATACCACGGTATAAGTATACACACACGACACACAACCGCAGTGGCCGCGCACCCGCGCAGATATACACGGAATCATAATATTATTACAAAGTTCTCGATGGTCGCCCGCGCTAAAAAATCGCTTGGTATAGTCAGTGGAATGGATGGGGGGGGGGGGGGGGATAAACAACAACCACGCTGTAGGACGCCGCTCGCCGCCGTCCAATTAGCAATGACAATCGTTTACGATAAAAAAAAATATCGAACGCGCGTGCGCACAGAGTAACACGCGGTACCTGTTCGTAATAATATTATGAAGACGATGTGTGCATAATATTGTGCTCTGCACCTATATTATTATATACGTAATTTCGCACGTTAAGCAGCTGCAGCAGATTGTCGTGGAAGCGTGCGTGTCACGAGATACCTACCTATCTATTTATGAATAATATTTGAATGTTTTCCTTACCCACCGATCGCCCGATCTACACGCGTACGTGAACTGGTCGCCTATACGTATGTACGTACGTATAATAATAATCGGATATTAAAACACAATGTCGCTGCGGGGCCCTTATCGAAATAGTAAAATTCATAGTTTTCAGAGCACGTCTCTCGGTCGCGTATAATATGCGCGCGATAGGTATAATACGACATAGGTATATTAGGTATAGCTGTATACAGTTTACAACACGTAATACGTCTTATTATTATATTATACTTCCGTCTGTCCATAAATTATTCATCGGACGTAGTTGATAAGCTCACGGATATAAACATTGAAATTATTATCATTAATACTAACCGTATAGTATGCGTTTAATATATCTACGCGTCGTAAGTATATGTGGTACGATATGCGTCCATACCTATAAATAATGTACAGTCGACTCTCGATAATTCGAAGTTGACGGGACTGTTGAAAAACTTCGAATTACTGAGAGTTCGAATTGTTGAGTAGTTCGAAATAACGAGAGGGCAAAAACAAATTCCAATTACTGAGAGTTAAGAAAAAAATTTTGTTTTTTATGATTGTACATATTAATTATTTCAGTAAATTAGGTGCGGTACATATTAGAGTTATTCATTGTTTTTAAATTTTAAATTAAACTATAAAGTAATCATGCTATGTAAATTAAATTATTATTACATATAATAATAATACATTTGGTGAATATACTTCGAATTGCCGAGCGTCGAACGAATGATACTTCAAATTGTCACGTGTTATAGTGGCCAGTTTTCCCAAAATTTAATTTCGAATTACCGAATGTACTTAATATGCATTGTTTTTGTTCGAATTACCACGTGATTTTCAAGGGACTGAGTATTTACTTCGGATTACTGAAGGTTTCGAATTATTGAAGGTTTGAAATATCGAGAGTCGACTGTACTATCTACTATTGCATTAAGTGTGTACGAACGACAATGTACAGATAAATCACATAAACCGTACTATTGAGACTATACTAAGTACGTATATATTATTATATTACTTTTCCTATCCGCCAAAACAATAATGTTCATGCTGCGAGTAATAAAACGTCTAAATGTAATACATTTTGAGCAAACCGTTTGCTTCTATTTTCTATTTAACGTGCGCATATTAAGTAGGTACACGATATTATATTACGTGCACACATTATATCTATATATGCTATATATAATATATATACTCGTATATATTTTGTAGTCAAACATGTATGTGCATTTTCATCAAATAAACGAATTTGGCCCGTTTTCATACTTTTACATTTTTTTCCAATTACTTTTAAAGTGATATAAAAAATAATAACAATAAATCTCATTAAAAAACTCATTCTCACCAGTCCCGCTCGTGATAAAAAAATTAAATTAAATCAAACATACGTTTTAGGTGCACACATGCATACGAAATTCATCATAATATATATTATTATGATAATACCATCACCTAACAGATATTATTTTTTTTTTTCAAATAATATTAAATCTAAAATAAGCACGCCGAACCATATAATTGTTCATAAATAATTCATTCGTGAACTTATATTACTAAAATATGAATATTTTATGTATATAGAAATATTGTATTATACAATATTGAAATATAAATACTAACGAAATGAATAAATGATTTCATATGCGTATTAAATTATTGCATCAACACGTTAACCTTGTTTAGAATATTATCGGTTTCATGTAGGTATTCAATTAATTTATTTTACCACTAAACATAAGTAAAAAGTTAAATACTACTATTTGGGTACACTAATTTTTTTAAGGAATTGTGATTTTTTTTAAAAATATTTGTTATTTATTAATGTTATTACGCATTGTATCCTACATTCTAGCAACAATTCTACATATAAATGCATTAACGTCATAAACGTCATATTTACAATAGGATATCATAATATTTAAATAAGAAACTATTATCGTGTAGGAACTATTGTAATGATACGTATTCAAAGAATTTCAAATCGGCAATTGACCTAGAAGTCGAGGTCTAAGATGAAACACACATTAAATTAATCCATTTTATCAATATAATTTCAAAACACTAATGATTCCATTAGTGAATAGTAATAACTAATAGATATCTACGTCGACTTACATCTATACAAAATCAGAATCATCTATTCAATACTTCCAAAAAAAATATTGAAAACGGGTTTTATAGTTAGAACGAATATTCTTCACTTTAGGTAGTATCAAATATGCTTAAAAACAATTTGAAAAAACCATTTTTAAAAATGCTGTAGGTTTTTAGTTATAAAGTCAATTTTTCAGTCATTGTGTTCGAAGAACCCGCCGCTTCATATAATTGGTCAAAATCTTGTTAAAATCTTAATGCACTTTTTTTAAAGAGTAAATGAAGAAACTTTGAAAATGGGACTTGTTAAATTTTAAATATACCTATTAAGAGAGTTTCCTCAAGACTTTTTTTATTATTTGAAATTAACAATTTATATAAAGAATACACAATAATCTTATATAATATTATCTGTAAGTTTAACAAGAAAATTGTTGATTAAGGAATCATCCATTATTTGACACTTAACTTTTAAGTCTTATAATGTAACAAAAATATTTTCATGACCAAAAAAAAGAAGCAAACAACGTTTAAAAATCAAATGGTCATTCAGAATGTAAAAGTTAAAATATATTGAAGTACCTACCTATAGGCAGTAGTGCAGTACTCAGTACTCAGAATACTCTGCAATATGGTAAATATACAAATGTAATATTGATAAAGTATTTACATTTCATCGGTATATTTATGTTATTTAATGTACATAATATAAGTATACAACATTTTATTTTGTTTATTCGACTATAAGAACAATATTATATTAATTGCAATGATGTTGATTTTAATTTATTATACAATTATCAAATTAAAGTATAAACGTTCTTGTACGTATTTCAGAATAGTCAATTGGTTTTAGAAATAATAAAGGCACTTCTAAAGCTGTGCAAACTCTTGTTAGCTGTATTAATAACAAGTTAGATGACGGAAATAAAGTACTTGGCATTTTTCTTGATGTCAAAAAAGCGTTTGATTGTGTTGACCATGACATTTTACTTTCCAAATTAAATAAATATGGTATTAGAGGTATTGCCAATGATTTGATTGAGAGCTTCCTAACAAATCGTCATCAACAAGTTCGAATAAACAATGTTTTTAGTAACTATAAGAGTGTTAAGTATGGTGTCCCACAGGGTACAGTACTTGGTCCACTATTATTCATTATTTATATTAATGATTTACTTCTTTTAAATTGTGATGCTCAAATTTTTTGCTTTGCTGATGACACTACGCTTATAGTAAGTGATCGAGATAAATCAAATTTAATCTCCAAATCAACTAAGATGATGTCAGTTATTAACAATTGGTTTGTTGCAAACTCTCTGGAGATAAATTTTAATAAAACTACCTGTATCCCTTTTTCGATTTCTAATGCTAATATGTTTAATGTTTATGAATGTATCAAAATACATGACTCAAATTGTATAGGCAGTCTAACTAATAATACTACCTGTAGCTGTACCTCTTTAAAATCCGCCGAATCAGTTAAATATCTTGGAATAGTTTTTGATAGATTCTTAAAGTGGAACTTGCACATTAATGAATTAATTAAAAAAGTTAGATGTATGTATAGTAAATTCAAAGTACTTAGTAGATTCTTATTACCAAACACAATAATGCGTATGGTTTTATGTGCCCTAGCTCAATCGGTTTATTCTTATGGAATATCTGCGTGGGGTGGTGCATATGAAGTACACTTAAAAACATTAGAAACTACAATAAATTCCTTGATAAGAATTTCATTTAATAAACCTCATAGAACAAGTACTGACATACTTTTTAAAAATTATAATCTAAAAACGCTAAAACAACTACATGCTAAGGAAATTTTGCTAAATTTATATCATCTGAGGCGTAGTGCAGTTTCTTTTACACATAATTATCATACTCGTCAAGTTAAAAATAATATTTTTAGACTAAAAAAGTGTAGTACAGAATTTGGGAAAAGAGACCCTTTTAATATTAGCATCGTAATTTGTAATAGATTAGGTATTAACATCAGCAACTATAATAGTTTTAATAGTTATAAAAAATATATTAATGCTAAAGTTAAATCTCTATTGTAAAATTAAGATATATATAGGATACTATTATATTATGTATTTAAAATTAGTAATTCTTTAATTATATAATAGTTTATTTACTTGTTATGTTATGTTCTTTGTTATGCTATGTTCTTTTCTTTGCCTCTTTTTTAACGTTTTTTTTTTTTTTTAGCTTTTACTTAATATATACTGTACACTCTAATATTTAAACAGGATTTAGTTATAATTTTGACAATTATGTATTTAAGTATAGAACTCTGTGTCTCCTTCACAAGCTTTGCTTTTTGGAGTCATCATCATTTCAAACTTTCCTATTATTATATATTTTTTTCTTTGTATATATGTGAAATGAAAATTGAAATAAAATTTATTTATTTAAAAAAAAAAAAAAAAAAATGAAACATATTATTATTACAAATACCTATGTATGCGTTATTGTTTAATAAATGTTAAATAATTACAAAAAAAAAAAAAACGTGTTCAAAATAACATATTACCTAACAATATTTTATTATGTAATGGTAAATTAAACTTAGAATGACATTTTATTGATAGGTACTTTTATTTTTAATTTATATACGTATCTACATATTGCCAGATGATACAATATATAGAATTTGAATAGGTTAACCACTATGTCCATATATTTTCAATAGGTATTTTTTTTGTAAGATAAAATAATTTCAACCTGCTATTATGTAATGTTTGTATATTTTATTTTATAGAAAATTTAAATGTATTAAAAGTAAAAGAAAAACAATATTCTAAAATAAATGTATTAACGACTTGTAAATTACAATATGTCGATCAATTTTTAACTCGTTAATTTCAAATATTTATAATTAAGGTTAAAAAACCGTCTTTCATGTTAAGCCAGGAAAATGGAAACATTATTTGAATTTTAAAAGTCTTACGATATAAAATATAGCAGAATTCTGTTTTTATAATACAATAACGGGTTTATTTTTAATTACCCATTGATTGTATAAGTATTTAATAAAATGTTTACCGATGTTTACGAGAAAATCAATTACGACTGTTCCTTGAACAATTAAAAGCACTTATATAAGGATCTTTTGAAATATTATTAAAAACTATGTATTATAGTATTAAACTTTAAATATGATTGTCAGATGTCTGATACTATTATCGTGTTTACTTAAATATTAATCTATTTAATTAAAAAGCAATGCGTGTGTGTAATTTATAAACTAAAAAAAATATTCAATCGATTTTGATGAACATTTTAGACATTGTTCTCGGAGATACCAGAAAAATGTAGACAGTAGTTTAAATCACGTCTAAAGGTGCCATTGGACAATATTTTTTATTTATTAAACGCTATATATAAACTACTTACTAGTATAGTATAGTGGGTAGTTTATTTGTCATTAGTATGGTATAGTAACTATAAAATATATTATATTTAACTAGCTGTATTACCCCACTTCGCCCAGGAAAAAATAAAATTTTTTTAAAAATATGGCACTCCGTGTATAAGTGTACCTCAGTTCACGGACATGTCGGTGTCAGCGTTCCTCACTTTGTGGACAAAATCGACCGTTTTTGATTAATTTTCACGGGTGGAGCGGGCACACTTAAGCCGATTAGCTCATAAAGTTATTATACTTAAACCAAAGTACACTAAGCGATGTATCCAATCCTCTGTATAGGCTGATCTCCCATTTCGTTCGGATTTGTCCACAAAGCTATATAGGTGCACTAAAACCAAAATACATCTTATAAATGTTCATTTTTTACCGGGTGAAAACGGGCAGTACACTATATAGGTGGTATGAATGTATAATATTATGCCACGAAATTTCAATATATTAAGACTGTTAATGTATATTTTTCAATATGAAAAATACCAATGGATTATTTAATTTAGTTTTGGTCACACACGTGACAATGTGAGAAGAGTTTGTTTTCGTCTTACAGGAGTTTGTTTTTATTTATAACCTAATCTATAACATAGATACATACATAATATATTATTATTATATGATATAATATATAATGCAATATAATTATAAATAAGATAAGCATTCGAAATAATATGTCAGGCACATTTAGTTTTCGTCCATCGCTGAACATACATAGGTATACTATGTCTATATTATAGTATATAATATAGTTAATTAATATATATTTTTTGAATGGTGCTTGAACATCTTTTACTATGATTTTTATACTCATCTTTATGAATTCTATTTTAGTATAGTATATTCATTTATACGAATAAAATATGTTATACCTATAGTATATTATCTCCTATGGGGAATACGAGATTTTTGTGGTTCTCACGTAGAATCCAAATTATCATGTTAATATCTCGTTTAGTATTTTACGGTCTATTCCTATTTATTTTTATTTTTTTACATTTATAATATCACGACCGCATTATCATACCTATATACTATGCGTATACGATGTATAGTATAATGCGAGTTGTTGGCGGTGGAACGTAGGAGGCAGACGAAGGCCAAGGTCGAGGTCTTGATTTCAAGATACCTAAGTATAATGATAATAATAATATATATATATATCGTATAGTATAATATACCGTACGATTTAATTGTACTCTACACTAATTGTTGTACTTTTTGTTTCTTTCGTATATAATATGCTTTGTCACCGTACCTTTTAAGTATAATATGGATTATGAACTGCAATATTTATTACTATTTATATTGTAATATTAAATGTATATGTTGTTTATTATGATGAGCAACGGGGCCATTCGTACATAATGACCGTGCACGATAAATTTATATCGTTTTCCACTTTCCCGTCGAACCGTGTATATTATGTGTATTGTATATTATAATGAATGCTATGCTCCGCATTCAAACTAAATTGGGATTTTCCTTCCAAAAATTGGCCGTCGACCGTTGTCATGGTCGCTGGATGGATTGTGGAGGGGGGGGGGTCTTATACACCAAAACCAGACACGCCTAATAACAATTATTCAAAGTGTCAGCGACAAAACCCCGGTGTAAATCACGGCATGAACAGAATTTTGTGAAAACCCGTGGAGAGGCAGTGCCACAGAACTAGAAAAATATCATTATTATTATTATATGTGACACGTGAGGAACGAGTGTGGTGAAAAGATCGAAATGGAGTATAACTATATACGTTAATGAACGTAAAAAAAATTATTTATCCTAAACTATAGTCTCACGGATAGTGAGCACCCTTTGAGTTTACCGTTTTTCTTTGCTGTCAATCTAGATTCTAGACTCGAGCTCCAACAGCAATTTGACCGATCACAATATTTGACTTCCGATTTAATACAGCCGAATAAACTTAATTATTTTATAATATTTCCTTTAAGTAAATGCGTTTTTATTCGATCCGGATGCATTTTCGAAGCTTGGATCTCATATTCCAGATATAAATTATTATTAAAATTGGAACGAAATCTAGTTTTTAACAAAATCGAAAAAATTGGTAATTTCGTAGAAAAATTAATTTTTGAATTTTATAGTTTTTTTTTGTAATCCCTTGAAGGATATAGGAACAAATACTTTTTTAAGCCATAATACTAATACAGTATGAATTGAAAAATCAGAATTAAATAAACTGAGTGCCAACATAATAATAAATAGATTATTTGAATTTATAACAATATATAACAACGGTAAAAAATACTTGAAAACCGAGTGAAGTATGTGTAGGGAATATTATGTGAATAATAAAAACACTAGCTGTTATGTAACAAAATCAACACCTGGCATGTTGTATACCCTTTTCATCCAACAAAGCATCAAAGTGAGTTAAGTCTGGTTTACTACTCACTAACTTTGAATATTCCAAAATAATAGCAGATTATACTCAGATCAGTTTAGTTTAAAAAGATTATTATATGAAAATAAAAATATATTCAGCAGATGGTACAATAAAATGCATATTAAAAACTATTTTAATAATTGTTTAAATATGGGTATGATGATAAATTGATTGTATTTGTTTTTCTCATATTTTATATTTGTGTATACAAAAGCAAACGGATACAGTCATAAGATTAGCTTTATCGGAATTGGTATTAATCTTAGAAAGTATCTATGACAAAAAATGGGTAAGTATATCGGTAAAATAGAACTCCATTTGCAGCAATTCAAATACTAATATCCAAACGAATTGCAAATGCAAATGATATTGTTTACTGCATTATTTTGATATAATATATTGTATATTATATTATGTGCAAACAACATTATATTTTCATATCGTATAATACTTATTTTTAAAACGAATATATTATTATTTTTATTATAATATAGTAGCAGGTACACCTACCTAGTATAATACTTATAAGTGACTGTGGCCGGTTGTAATATTTATAATACGGACTCGCGTTTAAAATATTCTAATAGCTTATAAATATTTCCTGGTCATAAAATGCAGTGTTTTTATTCACTCGTCGTCGTCGTCGTCATATTATTTGATTCAATAAAAATAACGAGTTCTACACATTAGCGCTTTCCTATACACGGACGAGCAATTAATACCATACCAAACCGACGAAAATCTCGTATATAAAACGCCATAGCTGGTACCTAGGTATATGATATGTGTGTGTGTAATGTGTGTATAATATAATTATTGTACACACCTACGCCTCGCCGGCGACGACAAATAATGTACGGAAAAGGTAATTACAATAATGGCATTATATTATTATCGTATACATATATCGAGTACATTACACGTACACCTATCTATATAATATATAACGTGTGGCGCACTGGTATACCTTTAGCTGTAGAGATTGTAAACGTTCGTGACTGGCCAATAAAAATTCTAATCGTATATACACCTATATATATAATTTAGTCGTACGCGTATCTAACGCATTAAAAATACGAAATTTTCGCGGCCATAAATCGTCGATGATAATATATAGTATATGAGGTTTACGCGTGCGTATAGTCGAGCTTGATTAGTTTTCAGCTGATAGTTAATGATTATCCTATACAACTATTATCCTCCACGTAGAAGATGTGAAAACTTAGGACGATCGTTATTTTTTTTTTGGACAAATAACAAACAAATATATTATTATGCTTTTAGGTTACCTGTGGTCCTTCGAATGATTATAGCAGTATATCCTGCAGGAAGGAGCAAAAAGGCCATTTCCGATCTAACTTATCGGTTCTTCTATATATTATACTCTGATTCCGTAGTGTTACGACTTACGCTAAGCCCCGAGCTAAGCCCTCAGAACACTATATATTATGCACCCGATGACGATAATGATGATTATTGATTACGGAGTCTTATTATAAAGGATCTTCACGCACCCCCTGCGGACATTGGTTGCGATACGTTCACGACAATCAGACATCAGATGCAAAAATTTGTTTTGTGCGAGTATTCGTCATTCCCTTCGAAATCTTTCCTCGGGCCCTCCGGGAGGCGGCAATGCACACCGCAGCAGATGCACATCAATATTCAATACTTATTTATATACACAAGCGTGTTTGTAGTATCCTGTGGGTCACCGCCGCCGCCGCAGCGGTGTGTACGATCTTACTTATATTATATTATGTATACGGATTCGCTTCTCCGATCGGCCCCACGACTTACCCTATTTTGTTTCCAATAGAGACGTGTGTGTATAATAATAATTGTAATGGAGTCTGGATTTCGTGCGTTATCGTCGCCGCAGCGTTTATGACGAGCGAGCGAGCGAGCGTACACATATAGATCGGCCCGCCGCCGTCGCCGGATGTTTATGGCCCGAGGACACGTCATATTCTCCTCGCGGGGGGTACCATATGAACTTACCTTGTATATGATAAAATTGTACAGGGTGGCCCGACGTGCTTTCTAGTTTTCTCGTTTTATCAACACCGCAGGAATGTCAGCAGCAGTCGCTCGATTCTTGTGTAAATTTGTCCCGTTCATATACCTACTTTATATACCTACATATATTTATATTTTTTCTTACCAGTTATATTTATATATTATAGTATGGCATAACATCGTTGTACGAAGTAAAGTTTTAGAGTTGAGATCATCTGAAATTCTAAGGTATTTCGTATGGGAATCGTTCGTAATAACTTATAAGTCAAAACTAAATAAATAGAAATACTAGGTAGGTATATTTAAAAAAAATATTTGTTTTCTTATAATTTATATCTTATTAAACTGTACAAAATGTAATTCAATAGACTGTGTTAAGTACCTAGAATAATTTTTTTTCTGTTTGCATCACAAGTTCCATTTTTTTAACGACAAAATATTATTACTGAACGGTACGCATGCGTTTAAAAGGTACTTATTTTATATTTATATATACTCATTACTCGTGGATAAGTATACCTTTAATATCTATGTGTAATATACTAATATAGGTATTCACCATTAAATAATCTTATTAAACGCAGTGACAAAATAAAACTATTTACCTATAGGTATATATTATATTACTATCTCAGAACCCAACCAAACCCAACCATGTCAGTGTTGTGCCCTATGTCCGAATCAAAAGTTGAAAAATAAAATATGTCGTAGTTACTAAATTTGGTATTTTACGAAGTTGGAAATGTTGGATCACGCTCCCCGGCGGTTTGTTTAGCATCGGCCTTGAGTGCCATCATTGTTCAATAAATTATCGTATATCGTATATAATAATAATATGTTTTCAAACGCCACGAAACGGATTCGAAAGGCCGGATGTATCGTTATTCGTTATTATCATTGGTGTGTATAGTCGACTGCTGCAGCAGCGTCGTCCGTACATGCACGGCGCAGATGATTCTGGTTTTCGCATCGTTGAATTCGTATACCTATATACTTTGCCCGCAAGAGCATAATAATATTATAGAACACGATGATAAAATAAAATAAGTCGGAAAATATCGTCGTCAGACTTCTACGCATATGCCTACCTACCTACCTATCCGCCGCGCCGACGAGGCGAAGGGTTCGTTATCGACGTGTGTGGCGGCGGCCGTGTGCAGGTATTATACTCGTGTATACACATATTAATAATATCGCATATTATATTATATGTATTGACCAGCGCACGGGTGTCCGATGATTGTGGTCTATACAATACTGTGTGCGTGAATACCACACGACGATGGTAATAATAAGGTGTTTCGATGAATAAAATATTAAGCTGAAATAAAAACGGCTAACGACCGAAACGCCGTTGCGGTGACGAAAATAAAAAAGAGACTTCGTGACGATATCGCGTACGCGACTGCGGGCCTCTTGTGCGGGTAGGCAAGTGCGTATAATAATGACGTACATTATTATTATTATTATTATAATATAGGTAACGCACGTATATAGCTTATACACCTATATATTATAATATACCTTATTACGGTATAAATATATTATTACCTACTGTGTCACCCCACTCGGCCCACCGCCGCCCCGGCCGCTCGTCCATATTATTGTGTTGCGTGTAGGCACAAAATATACGCGTGTATTATGTACCGTATATATAGCGCAAGCGTATAACATATTATTATTATTATCATTTATAAGCATATTACAATATATAGGTGGTACATATAGGTGGCACTCTTCAGCTGATTTCGACCGAGGGAAACCAGTTTGGATATACGCATAATAATATATTATATTATTATAAAATTGTATTCCTGCAGATGCAGCGCCGCCGCCGCCGCCGCCGTCGTCGCTAACCGTCGTGCAAGTGGCCGTGTCCCCCCGAAAAAAGAGCTATTCATTAATAGCGTACAAAAAAAAAAAAAAATAATAAATATTTTTTCACTCTCGAACGCGCGCACCGCGGGGGAGACCACTCGGTGCAACGTATTTACGCGGCGCGACATCTGCCAGTCACATGACGGTCGGGCAACCCGTTTGCACACACACACACACACCCTCTCTCTCTCTCTCTCTCTCTCTCTCTCTCTCTCTCTAATTAACGATCAAAACCGTTTCGAACCAATGCCGTCGGGTAAACAACGCGGAGACGCGTAACGATATTAATAATATTATTATGCACACACGTGGTCATGTATAATATTTGTATAAGAGTGCATTATTATTATTATTATTATTATTATTATGTGCGCGAGAACTGCATCGTTGATTATAATATACTATTATATATTGTCACCGAGTCGATGTATAATAATATATTATCAAGACATTAATATGATTACGATTGGCGAGCTGTACCTACCTATGTAAAGTAACGCGTACGTTTAAGTCGGAGAGGACAATAATTATTATTAGTTGCAACGCTAATACCTGCACGGTCCAGCTGCAGGGCAACACGCTTATATGCGCATAAAAAAAAACAGTGGCGTAACTACATAGGATTTACATAATCTAATATTATAAAGCCGCTGGTGAGCGGCCGTCCGTCATGCCCGCGCATTATGTGTTGTCTCCGTCTTACGACTAAAACGCATAGCAAAGCAATACAACTGCAGCGGGCGATTGTAAACTCCGCCAGAATACCGGTTAGATAAAAAGGCAACCAAAAGGTCTAATGTAAACTCCGCCAGTTTTCTTTTCTTACCTGTAATAATTGGTGTATGTAAACTCCGCCAGTTGCATAGTCATCTAAAAAATTAATTTTATAAAAGTCACCCTAATGTTCACATTTTTAGTAAACTTTTTATCGGATTTCAAACCCAAAACGCATATAAAATTAAATGGCATATCTCAAATGAATAAACTAAAAATTTCAAAAAAAAAAAAAAAAAATGACTGTTACAGAATGCTATAATAAGGTACACTGATGGGCTAATATTAGATTTAGAATATTTAAAAATTGTTTCGCATCATTTTAGTTTACATAATAATAATATAATATATCACATAACTACATATTCTTGAATTATGATACCTAACGATTATTAATTATTATTATGAAAATTATGAATTTTTTAAAAAAAGGTACTTGTGGCGGAGTTTACATGCGCCCACAACAGCAGTATTGACCTTATGTCAAATTTAAATGTAAGAGTCATATTATTATCTAGCGCCCCGAAATTTTTTTAATATTTTAATTTTGTACAGAGTGCCTAAGCCCTAAGTTATAATTTAGTAATTTTTCTTTTCTACGAGTATAGCAATATAAGACTACGTGGCAAGGGATCTAGATATCTAACCTTTTAAATGTTATCAATTAGCTCTAATATTAAAAATAATAGATTAATCTGAACTTAAATTTTTCGTTTGTAAAACGTAGACAACTCGTGGTAATCACTTGCCACGAAATAATTGAATATTTGATTTTGATTATAGTATGCAATAAATGCTCATATTGATATCACGTTTTCGTCGTAATAAAATCCTTTCGTTTAATCATAGCTGCAGTGTCTTTAAACTCTTAAAGGAATTTTCTTTGAAAACTTGTTATTGATAATATACTGCGATATGCTAGGATATAAAATTTCGCTGATAATGGAGAGTAGTAATACCGTTAGTGGTATTGTTTTGTTTCTATTTCCATCCGTCTGGTAGGTACGATATTTGAGCATTTCGGCGCTGATTTACGTATTAAGTTGAGTGGCACGGCCTGGTGGCAAATACGTATATGTCCACACTTTAAATACGTGTCGACACGACATGTCATATTATGGATTTGCTGGAAATGCGTCAACATAGACTTGGCACAACCCCTGTTGACCCTTGGGTGTAGACCGCTGACTAGGCTGATCGAATATATTGACACAAAAAAGCCTCAGAAAACGAGTTTTTGACGTCTTATGCTGTACGGACGTGATGTAGAGAGAGAAATCGATCATGTATCGCACAACTGCAGGTATGTATATTATTATTATTGCTACAATCGTAGCCTTTATCGTAGAATTTATAAAAATTCTGATTTTTTAGTTCCAATTAATTATGAGCTTATGACCATATATATTTAAAAAATTAGATTTTTATACTATTATTATGGAGTATCCTGCTGTAGCTGTGATGATACAAACCTTTTTTTAAAAAATAATTGAAAACTACCTTTTTTATTGTTAATTGTTGTAGAGATGATTATTTTTTGAACATTTTAAACTCAATACAAAAATAAAAATTATAACATATGAATTTGAAAAAAAATGTATTATTAAAAGGTATAGGAAGGGGTGAATTTGCTTTGTGAATTACCCTTGTATTTATAATATAATAATAAGTAGTAATAATACGTATAACCTGACAACATTTTTACAGCTATTCGATAAAATGTGATATCGTATTAAATTATATACCAACGACGCCACCGTGTGGTGTTCTCGCTGCTCGGACGTTACCAAGACGGCCTTGAATTTAATAATAATAATAATAATAATAATAAAAAAGTAGACCCTATCGCCGTTGTCACGCGCGTTTAGTATACCCGAAATATTTATGGCCCCGGTCCACCTATATAATACCGGACGACCGGGCCGCCGCCGTGTATACGTGTATAATAATAATAATATTATTATTATTATTACCATTGTAAACGTGGAATAGTTCGATTATACTTTCGTCCAAGCCGAAACCGTAGTAAAATGATTATCGTTTCCAGTAAAGCTATTTGAACAGCTTTATTCCATATTATTTTATGATGTAGGTATCCATGGTATGTAGTCATAGCCCATAGGTATGTTATCTATATATACAAAATAATATGTACAATAATGAAGTTCGATGCTTGTTTACGTATTTTATTCTAAAATATCACTGTGCGTCGATTATTTTTGACGAATTTTATTTTGACATAATATTATCTTCTATGATTACCTACTATATAATATCCATTGTTATAATTCTTAATAATTATATTATATATTATTTAGGTCTTGGGTAAATTATTAATTTTTTCGTAAAGGTTCACTGTCACTGCTGCAGCGGTACGTTATTGATACGGTCACGGTGACGGGAAAATAATTGCTCCAATGATTTTATATATGGGACCGATCGCATCACTACAATATTACCGGTCCGATGGACGGTACACGCAAGCACCAATACGGTTTGTGCGGTAGGTACAATAGTTTAAAAGCTTACCTATGCGATTAAATGTGCATATTTTGCACTCGACTGTGATATATTGCAGGTAATACGGACGACGGACTCAAATATCGTGCACGATTTTCATATCCGTAGCGGTAATGTTAATTTTTTGTGCATCAAAACTAAAAAAAACTATTAGTATAGAGAACAAAACTTTTTAGTTTATTATAATATATATTTACTAGGTGATCCCGTGCACTTCATGACACGAAGTGTCAGCTATATTAGCTGTCTTATCCTAGCTGTCCCTTCCAGCGTTGCCTGAATCATATGCCCATATATTATGTTAAGATTAACCTCAAGTGATTAACATACGTCTAAGCCCCCTAGGAAGACAATCCACTGCATCGGATCGTGGATAATATATGCGTAGTAAATTATCAGGCAGGCAATCCATGGATTGCAGACCCCATGAGATGCGTAAGTAACTGAAATCAAAATTAGGTTCTCAGACCTACTGAATATGCATATAAAATTTCATAAAAATCGGTCAAACCGTTTCGGAGGAGTATGATAACTAATACATTGTGAGACGAGAATTTTATATATAAGATAATTAAGATAATATTGTATTATTATTGTTATTATTATTATTTGTTTTATTATTAGGATAAGAAATTAAACATATTATATTTATTATAAGAGAAGTATAATAATAAGAAAAGGAATATAGTGTGCAATTATTAGTAGGTCGATGGCTCGAGGTCCAAAAACATACCTATCAGTGTGTACATTTTATTGCAACAAAGTAAGACAATTATTTAACGACCTATTGAGTATCACTTGTCCTGATAATTATTGGTCTATCCTTTTCACCTAAAAACTATGATCGGTTGCTGATTACTGATTACATTTTACAGACTAACCGTAGACCGGTCGATAAAAAGCGATTTAATACAAAAACAATGTAAGTACATTTTTTTAATTACAATATTATAATAACATAATACTGTCATATAAGTATTAATTATACATCATCATGTACATATTATGTGCAACGCACACGACGTCGTTTAATTTTCCATCATGTTTATGTCGATTTATAATATTTTATTATAGATATTATTACCTACCTAATTAAAATAATGTGCGGTTTTTTTTTTCAATCTGGTCGTCGAAAATTCGTAACGTCGTTTATTAGATTTTCTAACAAAATCATTTTTCATAAAACTACTAGACCGCGAAGCACGGCACTCTTGAACTTTCATTAAAAGCAACACGCTGTTTTTTTTTTATCTCCGTTTTAACGCTCGCGTTATAAATAATAATTATAATATTATCGCAGCAGCCGCGTCGAAAAACAGTGCGCGTTACACGATATTAATACTATATCCATCGTCGTGTAATATTGAAATTGTTAGAGGGTCGTCGGGGATCGTTTCACGTGCTGTGTAATAATTGGCTTATGGAATTAATCAAATATAAATAATAGACATTATTATTTTATACTCGTATCGCCGCGGTCTATGCGGATAAGCTGTTTTCGTTGGACTCGACGTGTATTAAGTAATCCACTGGTCCGTAAATAATAATAATAATACTAATAATGATAAAGTTAATGACTGCCCGCCCCCCCCCCCCCCCCCAGGAATATACCGATATGTGAGTGTGCGTGATGCGTGCAGTGTAATATCATCATTTCCACAACACTTATCGAAATACCAATTATATGACCGGAGCTGTTCATTTTTGATTGTTTTCAGATATCACCTACCTATATGTACAATAATATACTTCACGGGTTTCCACACGCCCCCGAAAACCAATCATTCGACGTATTAGTTCGCACCGCGGAGAATAATGGTTTTCGACTCCTCCGTCCCCGAGATTATATACCCATCGACCCACCAGACATCACACGGTTCACGCACGTTCGTCGCAAAAGTTCGGTTACGTTAAGTTAGGTTTACGGGTTTCCTGTTCGGCAGACAGTTTTTATAATAGTTGATGTACTCGCTATCTACAAAAAAATTCTATTATTTAAAAAAAAAAAAAAAATGTCTTTCCACTAAATTATTCCGTAGCTTTAGTCGTTATCACAAATTATTATACATTATTATTATACGCGTTACGAAACTAAACAGTGCGTATAAAGCTCTCTGTATAAATCAATTAGTTATATCGTTATCCAGAAGTTTTGCGTTCGGCAATTAAAACGTACGACAGCAAAATAATGTAATGTGCGTGCATTTTATGCTTGTTGTGTGGGTATAATAATCATTTTAGGGCTTGCAACGTATAATCAATTTATAAGTCAGCTTTTAACGTATAGGTACAGTTATATATAATATTAAATATAATACGCATAGGTTTCTCGCGAGTTTTGCGTGTTTCTATATAGTACGCGCCCCGAGGTTCAGAGAAAGGTACACTAAAATGAATTTATTTTTTATTTTTAACTTTTGTATTATTTAAATGTCTAAAAGTTTATACATCGAGGTGAAAAATCGTTCCCCGGGTGTATTGAAATAAATTGTTCACTTCAACGTTGATAATGTCTCAATGAACACTCAATACACTAAAACGTTCGGCGCAGTTCAACCGCAGTCTGTTTAGTCTACTAAACAATTTATCACCGTAAACAACTGACAGATGTTTTATAAAAATAAAAAGTATATATTAATTAAGAACCCTATACATATTAATTCACTAAAACATACCAGAAATAGATGTTATAATATTATAATATTATTATATTACATTATTACCTAATTATACCGTTTAGGGTAAACGGAATTAATATTTTATATATTACAAAAACAGTGTATTTAACAAGTGTGAAAATAAAAACCGAGTTATTAAAATCATTATAACTGAAATGTATCGATTATTAATGATATTAAACCCTACTGTTGAAAATAGAAAATTAAAAACACAAGGGTGCTGCGTTTCTAATTTATTTTAAATTTGAAAGAAATTATCAAGTTTTATTTTGGTTTTGGTGATTATTTTCAAGTGTTTCTGGTGTAATACTTAATTTTATTATTTTATTAACAGTCAATTTAAAATTTAAATAATGTATTTTTTTTTATAAAATTATATTGTTCATAACCTATTGATTTGTATTATTCAGCATGTCACTGTATCTGTGTTGTACTGTAGTGTCGTGTATAATGCATATTATGTACAAGCAATAAGCATACAATGTATAAATCTATTACCTGATTATATAGAATTTATTGTAGCACCGTAAATTTGGGTTCGCAAACTGTCTGCAAACTATGTTGTTAGATTTTGCAATCAGTTCTGCATATTCACAGAAAAACACATTCTTGGTGTTGGTACACTGATCAATAAAATTGGTTTAATACCTATATTTAAATATAAAAGTTATATATATTATTTATTTAATATCTACCATGTTTTTCCCCGTCAATTACTTTATTTCTTATAAAATATAATCTTATTGAAATAAGGTTTTTGAAAATCATTACAACTATATTAGAGAGTCTGCACAATTACTATAATTTACTGCTTATACAGTTAATTTTGGTTTACCAGTGACTACAAAATATGATGCAAATAATTATTACCAAAAACGTTAAAATTATTCGAGAAAATTATTGTTTAACTTTAAAATAATCATCTTGTATACCTACGACACAACGTGTTGAATAAACTTGAGTTGCACCGTTTCAGAATAAAAGAGACGACGTTATACCTATTTGTTATTGTTTGTTGGTGGTTTTTTTTTATAACATCGTTATCAAAGTTTTCGTACACATTAAAATCCGTATCGTTGATACATATTATGTGTCGTTAAATATATTTATACACTTTACTTTGATATATTACATTATGTATATTGCATAGTATATAATATATTATATTATGAGTACCTATATACATACATATTATCATATTTTTTTTAAACCTATATATTATAATATATTAATAACGCATTATATCTGTCGAACCATTACTCATTATCGGCGCTGTTAAGGAGTTTTTTTTTTCGTGCGTAGGTTTCTTCTGATTAACACTTGACGTGCACTGCAATCTCTGTGGTCCACAATACCAGCTCTGGCATGTAAACACGTATATCTATATTGGTACCTCAAGGCGTCAACGACTTATCATTATGCGATTATAATACTATACCTAATAATAATATGTATAATATATAAATATACAATATTGTAACAACAATATTATTGCCACTCATGTCGCGATAAAAATTAAAACTTGATGGATTATCATTATTATCGCATATTATATAAATGTATATGCGAACGACAATTATTTATTAAAACTATACCTATATAGTATCGTCCAGTGCTCAAAAGCCAATCAGGTGAACCATAATATTTAATTTTTGTGATTTATTTATACAATTAAAATGGGCGTAAAAAAATGAATTTTGTTTTTGCTTGAACTTAAATTGAAAATAGAAAAATTAATTGATTCAAGTTCAAAATGGAAATTATCTTATTTGCTCCTTCTATAAATTGCAAATAATTTCAGAAATTTTTTTTCTAGCAAAATGCACCAACTTTCACTAAAGCAGCATATCGGTTGAAAATGGGTATTATTTCGGTCATAATTGTTGTGAATTTCTTCTATGCGAGAGGATTTGAGAGAGGCATTATAACAAGGACGTCATTTCAGTTTTCTTGAGGCGAGGTAAATTTGTTATAAGCCGGATGCGGCTAAAATAATAGGTATATTACAAAGCCGCTCTCTACGCCCGCAAGATGTGTAATAAACTAATAAAACAAATAATTTTTCATAATATTACTAATATAAAAAAAACGTAAAAACACTGATATTATAAACCTTTAATCTACTTATACTCGATAGTCAGTTCAGTGTCAAATGGTTCAGCATTAGTATAGGTAGGTAGTTGTAAAAATATCTGATCATTTAACAGATTTGCAAGAAATAATGTTTTGTTAAAATAAAAGCACACACAACAAATAGTTGAATGACTATGGTATATGAATATATGCAGGTTATTAAATGTTTGTTTTCACCATTAAAGTGATTGGACGAAGTCATTTTCTATTTCTGTTAATTTAGACGTGTGTTGAACACACTTCTAAATTCCTAAATTGCATGCGTGTGTTAGACAAAAACAGAAAATAACCTCTTCCAATTTCCTTAACATAATATATAAAATTATTTTTTTTAAATCCGTCCATATGCTCATAAAATAATGCTTTACGTTTTTAACACGATTTTATGAGAAGATAAATAAATAAAACAGGTTATAATAATGATTTCATATGATATAGGTATGTAGTTTAAAAAATATATTAAGTATTTAAGTTCTTATTAGCTCTTAGAGGATTTTACAAGATGTCATACACAAATATATCATTAGCTTTTTAAACAGAACTCAAAAGTCAGAAACTCGAGGATGCGTTCGAAAATTCAAAGTATAGTAAGTTCAAAGTACATAAATCTCAAATATATCATATTATATTCATATTAAATGACAATTTATCAAATAGGTAGTCTGTTATCAAAACGAAAACCCATAAATCATAATCACAGCAGATATTCTAATAGAATATCAAAAAGTCGAAATTCGTTTACAACTTCGCATGTTAGGCCTATACATTTATACATAATATTATCATATTATATAGATACTATTATTTAATCTTAATTCGTAAATCGTGATCGTACTATGAATTCGTAACAAAAGTATTAATCAGCCGTTAAAATGTCATATATTAGCGCTTATAATAATATTCTTCTCTAATCTCTATCAGTATATATGTTTCTTAAAAATGAAACGATTAACGATTATGAGCTTTATATAACTATATATCTACAACTACATTTGCTCTATACTGATTGATTCAACCTAACATAACAAAAAAATTGTTTTTTCTAAAAAAGTCATCCATAAAATAAACAAAAAATGTATTTTGTAATGAACATTTTTATAAATATCTTTTTAGCTACTTCAGTTTTAAAAAATATAAAATATAAAATAAACAAATATATATATATGTGTTTTTTAAAATCTATAACCTCGATAACCGCGGGCTGGATATACATTTAATAAGTATTACAAAATGTATTTTTCTTAAATAAATTACTAAAAAGTATATAAAAAGAGTATGGTAGAGTAAGAGTATCTATCTATAGGCTCCTACAATATTGAAGTTTTGAGAAATATTCTCGACTTACCAATAATACTTATATGCATGCAAATATATTTAGCTAGTAAGTTCGTTACCACAGAGCCCGCGCGTGTTGTTAAAGAGTTACAAATAAATCTATTACTATATTATTGTATATTTTTATTATGCCATGTATATAGTATCACCCTGCGTAAAGATTATTTTTTTTGTAACTCATTGTTTCTTATTCATGACGTTCGGCGTTGTTAAGACTTCCGGCACTATACAGGGTGTAACAGGTCTATTTGACTAATGCAATAACTTTTTTTCTATTCAATATTTTTAAGTTTTTTTTTTTGTAATGATTTGTAGAGCTCTGCGCTATAATTTGTATATCTTATATATTTTTTTATTTTTTTACAACAAATTAAAATAATTTAAATTTTTATTTAATATTTTTCTAATAATCCAAGATAGCTATTTCATAAACAAGTATTCAAAAACCATTTTGGCGTTTAAAACTTTTAATTTGGTTAAGTCGTTAATTTTTAAACAATTTTCAAAGTGTGTTAAAATTCAAAATTATTTCTTGCTTATCACTGTTACTGCTGTAAAAGTTATTGCATTAGTCAAATAGACCTGTTACACCCTGTATAGTCTTTAACTGCAGTGTGTTTTAGGTACTAGGTAGGTTAGGTATACGTGTTTAAATATTTTTAATTAAAAAAATTTAGATGTTTCAAAATATATTATATTGTTAAGACTGCCTACACGCAACTCCTTGATTATAAGCGCCTCCCGAGACGTTGACTTTGGTTAAAACGTGGGCGAAAAGGAATAGATTATATTATTCTAGTGAAAGGTACCTATATATATGCGTTACGCCCGTCCGTATATAATAATAATGTGAGGCTTGTGTTGTGGTCACGTCTACTATTATATTATAGAATGTCATCGTAACAATAATGTATATTAATATTAATACCTGCAATATTATTATTGTTGTGGTCTGAAATAGTACAATAAATATTATTGAGTTAATTACTTCGGAAAACTATAATATAGTGCCAAGCCAATAGTATTTACGATCGTTTTTTTTTTCGATTATTGTTTGCCGCTCGACGAAGGATAATTTTTATACTTTTAATACTTATCATACGCATTTTAACAATGTTAATGCATATTGTACGCCACCGCTGTGTTTTTCTTCAGCTTCCGTTTCAATATATATTATATTGTACACATAATATTATGATAGTTAATATAATATCATTATGATATAGCATTATTTACGAATTCCGTATACAACATAGAGAAATGCACATCTAACATTTATTATTATTATTATTATTATTATTATTATAAGAGCTTCTGAACCTTATCTGCATTAGGTAAGTGTATATTATTATTATGCATACAGGAATATATTTTTCTCAGTATAAATATGCGAATTCTATAAGTATATAACTTAAAACACCTGTTTAGAAGGTATCACATATTTTTGTCTAATAACCTATGTCACCACAACCACCGTGCGACATTGTGTATATAAATGTGTCGAATATCGTTACATCAAATTTGATTCAATTGCTTATCATTAAATGATAATTAAATTTTAATTTTCTCCAATAATTTTTTGAAACTATGGAACCTACCTTGGGTATTGTTGTAACGAGTTTTAGCTATATTATGTATTGGTTTGACTTAATATGTAAATAATAGCGTTGCATAAATGTAAAACATCAATACTTACATAAACATTAGTGTTCACTTAATGCGCATATTGAACTAAAAAAAAAAAATAATCATTTAAATTCCACATTATTATTATTTATGTTGGCATATTAATGAGAATAAAATTTATTTTTGATCAATATGGGTGCATAGCATTATAAAGTAATTTAATTGGTTTAATTACATTACCTATATCCCTATGGCCTATATATATATATCTTGTGTCCTAATTTGTTTTGTATTTTTGTTATGCAAATCTACTCAAGTATTTTTAATTACTGCCGATTCCCTTTCAACCTTTTTCCTAATTACTTATAATCATAATCATTTTGTAGTTTAATTGGTTTTTTTTTTTTACAAAAAAGTTTCGTTATATTTTATTTACACAGAAGAACATAGAAATACTATATTATGTCAACATTTTACATTTTTTTCAATCAATACTTAATTATACAATTGTTATACTTTTAAACCTAGAATTCGATACTTTTAAAATTGTTTAAAATTTCAAGAGCATCGTAAAAGATAAGTGTTTAAAATAAATTATTTATTAATTTTGCCATGCACGTAAGCACGTTTAAAATATACATAGGTAGGTATTACAAAAGTATACATAAAAATACCCACCACGTACTATGTAATCGAGAAAAATAAAATGAAAATATTTTAATTTACATTAATGTTTGAATACATTGTATTTGTTATTTTTCAAACCGTTTTTATGTCGTACTATTACATTAAACTCAATACAAACATTAATTCAAACGCAATAATCAACTTATTGCAAAAGTCGATTTTATGTACTTGTACTTGCAATTTGGCGTCTCATTATTTTCTTGACATTGTTCACATTTGAGTCCTTGACAGATCAGAAGTAATAATTATACTCTGGCATACGAATATATTATGAAAATAAAAACAATTCAATCTAATATAATCATAATGAATAAAAATTTTAGTTTTTGCTCATTGACAGGCATTGTATAATATACAAGGACGAGGAGTGGAGAGCACAGTAGGGTCAATGTAAAATGCTCATGATAATAATAATTATTATTATATAAGTTATTAATTAATATTTTTTTTTTAATAATATGTACAATTATTTTATTTCGAAACGAATCATTCAAATAAGTTTTATGTACCTAATTTAAACGTGAAAGTTTAAATGTCAAGCTTGTGTTGACGAAAGCTGATTAAAAATTAAAACCTATCAAAGGAAAGGGAAATAAAATCTACTTTAAAATAATTAGATAGATATTATGTGTTTAAATTATTATTAAATTCTTCAGGTTGTCAAAATATTCGTGGTATAAACGTACAGTCAATATAATCATCCACGATACATAAATAAATAATGGTTATTTTTGATTAATTGGTTTTATTAAATAATAATTATTGTTTGAATCTAGTTTATTCTATCGTTTATTTTTTACTTGGTCAAATTTCATTATATTTTTCATTATAATATTATATAATATCTAAGTACAAGTTTTTTTGATTTGGTTTCAAACCTGGAGGCATTTTAGTACTATAATAGAGTCATGTTAAAGCTGATACAGAACTGTGTGATAAGTTATTATTTTTTTTAATGTCAACGTTGTTGGTATAATAATGATTTATAGCAATTATTTATTTATGTTATAAATTAATATTATTATATTATTTCTTTTCAATTTTTAAACTTAATTTATAAGAATTACGTGTGATGAGAAAAATATAAAAAATTTTTGGCGATGCAATATATTATAACTTCATGTCGTTCGAAGAATTTTTTTAAACAGTATAATTCCACATTGTCTAAATATATTATAATAACTAGTAGGTACCTATTTAGCTCCATTAACTAATGAAAAAGTTTTAACTAAATTAACTTTTAATCGTCAGCCAAACTATTTAATACTATTAAAGAAAATTCATGTTTACGTGCGTACATCAAAAGATTATGACGTAGAAAAGTCTCAATACTTTAAAACACTAATGACTACGTATTTGTGAAGTTATTTCGGAAAGTGTGTTCTTGACGTTTTCGTAATTCACTTTATTATTCTCGTGTACTGACGATTTTTCGAATAACTTTATTCTGTAATTCCAGAATCGTGTACAAAAATTGAGGGGAAATTAAAAATATCAGGCATACAGGTTCTACCTGCCTTATTATCGACAGCAGAAAGGAGCAAAGTGTCACGACTAGCACTTACAGGAGGAGCACCGAGAGAATGTCTGAAAATCGTAAGCTAAACACACCAACACAGATTTTAAGAGGTCCTCGTAGAGCTTTCGTGAAGCCATTCGAAAAAATGTAAAAGCTAACACAATATGTTATAAACAATATCTTGATCATTTTTTACGACATTATTACGTGGACATTTTTTTGTTTATGCTCACGTACGCCTGATCACCTATGCGCGTGATGCCATTACTTGCCATTATTTACGTCACTATTATAGTGCAGCACTACCGCGACACCACCACCCTTTTTTTGACGGACTACTCGACGAATACGAATAAGTACGGACAGGCGGACTTCCCGAACAAATCCCACCACCACGCCATCTGATTCGGCCTCCTGAGAATTATTGTACTCTGAGCGTGCGATCGGTCAAACTTACTGTGCTCGCTTAACCTCTGTGCGTTCTCTGGTTTTAGCCAATATTACTATTTAGAGTTCTCGAGTACAACCCTAATGCCCTCTTCGTCGACCGTATTGAGAAATCATAATAATAAACAATACCGCTATATGTAGCTTGGGTGCCAGTTAAAATCGCGAAAAAAAAACGCGAAAGTAAAAATCGCAAAAATAAAACGGCGAAAATAAAAATCGCGAAATGTTTTAACAGCGAAAACATTAATAGCGAAAAGTAAGAAATTATTTTCGTTAGTGGGTATACCTTTATAATGTAATAAGTAATAATAAAGAAATGACTAATAAACATTAAAATACCATAAAAATCAAAATACTGTATAAAATAAAATGATCACAATAATAGGAAAAAAAATTGAAAAATTAAATTAAAAACATTAAAAACAAAATACTATACACAATTAAATTTAAATTTGATATGATAAATTATAGGCAACACCTCTTAGGTATTCAAGTCTGTCCCTATTTTCGTAGTCATTGACTAATTCTTTAAGTGTATCCATTTTTCGTTTTTTGGATGGTTCGATCGTACCCGCTATGTATTGATTTATTTTCATGTATAACCAGTAACCACGGCTTATCTTTATTACATAATCCAAATTATCTATAGTATTATTATTACTTATTACATTATAAAGGTATAACAAAAATAATTTCTTACTTTTCGCTATTAATGTTTTCGCTGTTAAAACATTTCACGATTCTCATTTTCGCCGTTTTATTTTCGCGATTTTTACTTTCGCGTTTTTCACATAGACTCATGTAGCTTATAATATATGATGTAACTACTATACACGCGTTCATCTCCAACAATAATTTAATAATACGAGTATTTAACAGACCTAAAAAATCATTTACACTGTCGGTGCCATATTATTTACATAACTCGTTCGAATCTATTATTACACCGAGATAAGACGACGATTTCGCCGAAGTACGCATAAACACCGCAGTCCGTAGATGACGCTTTCGTTGTTGTTTATATATTATAATATAATATATCAATATATATATTCATGTTTGTGTTATGTCATAGGTACCTATACAATATAAAAGGTACTAGTAATGCGTACGTTATATTATTATATCGTGTGCAGTACGCAAGTCGACCGTTTCCGCGCGACGGCAAAGTTTAATGAACAGCTAAAATTAATAGCCTCGACATTGAAACAATTGAGTCTGGTGTGGTTGGTTTCTCTTTGCAACCGAGTCGATAGAGAGTATATAGGTATATCTGGTATAATATCGTAACTATCGTACGGGACTACGGTGCTGAAATGGAGCATTTATATTGTATATAACTCCGGATTCTATAGCAATTAAAAAATATATTATATTAATTTCCAAACAATTAGATTGGATAATCTGTTAAGTTATATTATTGCGTTTGTACAGATATACCTAACGTAACCTAGGTATATCGCGTATTTAGTCGCTTAGATATAAAAAACATTAGACCTTTATAATATATAGGTGTATTATATATTGATATCTTTGCGGTTGACAAATACTCATATCTAATAACGTAAAATATTATACACTTCAAAATGTGAAAAGTTCGATATCTGTTCGGTGTGAATTTATAATGGTCTAATATTTGTACAATTTATTTATCTCGACGAGAAATCCTTTTGAGCAGTATATGCTTAAAACTAATGGAAGTTGATTGCTAAATTAAGTTTTAAAACACATTTAGTCAACAAAAAAAAAAAAAAAAACTAAAATATTATAGTAATATTCTCATTTGGTTATCACATATGCGAGAAAACTATTTCAAAGTATTTAAGCCCAGAACAGTGTCCCGCGTGATGCGTACCTATATAACTTCCATCCGAATATTTTACCGTATACACACTGGATGCATATTCCCGTGGGACTCACGCGTTACCCGTCAATCATATTATAAATTATTATAGTCGTATGGCGCGTGCCCGTGCATAATAATATGTATTAAATATTTATACAATATTTGTGTATTTATTTTATTTTAATTAAGTTAACGCCGTTTGGATTTTTATATTAGGGCCCTATTATTTTTGGTTCGATCAAAATCTAAAATCTAAAATAATAATGAATAACATACAGATAATAAGTGATGAATGCATAATATATAGGTACCTACATATTATACTCAAATATAAAGAAAAAAATGTATACATGTAATACAAGTGATTAATGGTGAATATCATGTTTGCAGATGATGCAATAACAATATTCTCAAACGGAATGTGCACGACGTGTGTGAAGTTATCCCCTCCCCCTGTCGTATAAAACCTTTTCCAAAATTATTGTAACCTTATTTCTTCATTTTGTAACCATTTGTTACCAAGTTTTTAGAATTTGTGACCTCATATTTTTCAAGCAACAGGTAATTTCTCAATGAGGGGACAACTTCATGCAGCCTCCCAACTCAACGAAATGGTCCAAAACATTTTGTAACTTGTAAAACTCAACTTGTAATTATTTGTTACCAACTAATCAGAATTTGTAACCTTGGCCGCTCCGAGTAATCGTCAATTTCTCACTGAGGGGCTAGCCCTCAACCCCTCAATCAACGAAATCGTAAGTGCGCGAGAAAATGTAAAACACACGTCATAATAATAATCGTATAACTATTAAAACGTACATCACAGACGCACATCGTCGACGACGAGACTCTGCGAAATACAGACACTTGACAATATCATATTATATAGTATTGCTTGTTAATTAATGATAATTTTAAAGTGAACGTACTACGTCATAATGGGTGCAATTGAATATATATATATATATAAGCAAATATACGATTGCCGCGTAAAAAAATTATGCAAGATTCGCCGCTGTCCGTCCACTATAATACGTATAATATTATAATAATATGTCGCGTCCTGTTTTTTCCCGTGACTTTGAAAACTTCGCGTACAGCGTATTTCGTTTATGCAGTACCTACTATTAAAATACTATTATAATACTGCTCTGTGATCACATGCAAGTCGGCTCTTCAGCTCTTGTAAAAATATTTATGTGACAACGACGACGACGACGACGACGACGACGATAGTCGATGCGTATATTATTATATAAACGAACTCGCCTTGTGCAAATATACGAGCGACGAGCGACGGTCGTATTACATCTATACCACCACCGCCGCCGCCGCAGCTCGTTCATTTAATCTCGTCCGATCCGCCGGCGCATCTCATTGTATGCTAATAATATATCCGATGCGAGTAATAAATCGACAGAGAGAGCTTTTTTTTTTCGCTACGTAAAAACAGCATACTTTTATTTCTCTTATTTTTTCGTGACGTAATATTATTATTATTGTGTTACGCGCGTGTTCGCAATATAGCTGCTGCTGCCTTCGGCTGCGGACTGAGAGATCGCACAACAACAAATGACGATGACCGCTGGCTGCGAGTCCGATTCTAAAGTTGGTCCACAGCCTTTCGACGATGAGCGACGTCGTGTGTTATAATAATATCATTATACCCGCGGTATCAGTGGCGTAATTACGGGGGGGGGGGGGATTTGGGTGTCGTATCCCCCCCCATGACCTTTTTTTTTAAAGACTGGTGAAGTACAATTAAAATATTTTAAACAAAATAATATATTTTTTTTTTATTGATATCAAATGCATCGGTGAAATAATATTATTATGAATAGTCTATTTGTTAAACTGTTATGAAGATACCAATAAGACAATAAAGTATAATACCTATTCAGACATTCAGTATTTGTAAATGTGAACATTTTGAAATTATTTATTCCATGTCTCATATATATGTACATAAATATTGAAAGGTGCTTATAATAAATACTTTTTATTTTATTTTATTTTTTTTTTTGGAGTGGGGGGGGGATAAAATGTTAAAACATTTCACCCCCCCCCCCCCACAAACATGACCAAATTACGCCACTGCGCGGTATATTATTATATGCGTAAGACCGGGAAGTGCTTTTACGAAATAAACACATATTATTACACAAAAACTATACGTAAACATTTTTTTCAACGACATCGTTAATTTTTAATGTCATATACAGAAGTATAATTTTTTCCTTAGTATTTCGGTAGGTATGAAAAAAATTGAATTTCAAACGAGAGCAGTTAATAATCGCATATTTTTTTTAGTTTGGGAGGGGGGGGTGCAAAATATTGGTCAACTCGGCTCATCAATACTATAAATACTTAAATACATTATACATTATATGTATTTATTTTGTCAATATTTTATTCATTCATAGGTAAATTTAATGTTTTTAAATTAATTGGTAAAATATATGGTTCTAAATATTATAAATGTTTACCTACGTCATTAGTCATTAGTCATTTTGTACTAATAATTTAACTAGTTAACAAATAGTTTTAAATTACATTTTTATAAAGCCAAAATCTTCTTGAATGTAATTAATAATTACTACCTATTATAATGTTTGATATTATTTTATTTGTTATATAGGCGTGTGCCTGTCAGTAACTCTTAAGTACTATGGCCTATGGCCGCTATGGGTGCAAATAAATAATATTTGCATGTAACTTAATATTATTCAAAACAACTTTTTCGAAAAGTTTATAGGTTAGTAGGTACTCTTAGAAATAACGAGTTTTCATTGTTAGAATAAATATTATTTATTTATATTTTACTTATTTTTCAATTTAACTGGAAGCGTATACACAAACTAATTGATTGACAATTCTTGACTTATTCGTGACAATACCGTTATGATTTCGCTGGTATACGTCACATGATTCGTAGATTTTCGGTTTCTACCTGTGGATTGGGATTGCGCGAAAATACGATTTTTGAATTTTATTACGTGTAATAAAACTTTCCTCTCTTGGGTTTATCGTTGCACACGTGACTTTTTATTCTTTAGATGTATTATGTGTACGCTATGTAACTTTCAGCCGAGCCTAGCTAATGCTATCTGTTGGATAAACAAAGTACTGTTAAAGTATACTACACAATAATTTATTTATAATATAATATTATTCGAGTACTTACGTTGTGGTATCTTAAAAAAACTTTTTCTGAAATATTGCCACTTACAACAGCAGTGTAGGTACATATTTTAAGCGTAATCATATTTACAAACCTATTATTACCTACCTATGCATTTTATTCAGAGCTCTATGTACTTATATTTGTTTCATTTGTATGCCGTGAATGCAGAAGATATTATAATGTGTGCATTAAAATTTAAAACGAACGTTATTCAATTATTATGTAACTATTTCGGAAGATAATATTAAAGTAAGAGGAGTGACGGTCGGCCGTAGCTAGTAATTTCGAATACCGTCTGCACGTCACGTCGTGTTATCTGTGTACTTAAATTATAACTTGTTATACACTCGAATTTAAAATCGCATGCCAGTTTTAGCCTTAAAAAAAAAAATATCATTAAATGTTGTATTGTTCAAAACGGTACTATAATTATAGATTTGATAATCTAACTAAGTGAAGCCAGACGGAACGCGCGTTCGTCCAGTTAGTGTAGTTTAAAATTAAAACGAACAAATTTTAATCGGGATAATGAAGCTATCCTAATAATAATGAGAGAGCGTTTTAAACGCAAATTCGCTACATCGTTATTTCATTGAATATAATAATATGATCAAGCGTGCAGATATTAATTATTCAAACATATTTTTGCATTTATTTTTTAAATTTGTTTCCGGAACAACGCTGAATGACTGATCAAACGATGTTATAATAATTGTCGTACAAACCGGGGATATTTAAAAACTAAAAACGACCTCGTCTAATTTGTAACAGAAAATTAAATCCCACGAAACGAACGCATTTGAATTTTGAATACATCATATACATTGGCTAATTACGCACAAATATATACTGGGAATGAGTAATATATATGTTGATTGTTGGTATATGCATAAGACATCATATTTATTATAATTGATACATGTTTACATAACACATTAAGGTTCCAGCCGGTCAGAAAAAAAAATCGTTTTTAGACCCTCCTCTCTGACAAGATTGTGAAACTTTGGATGGTTCGATTTTAATGTTGTAAAAATAATAACGTTTCTCGACATATTATACTCTAGAGATCCGTCGGAGATTTTTTTTAGAGTTTAAACTTTTGACAATATTATAATATTATACAAATTTCAGTTTTTACAACATTTTTGTTCAATCATAATATGTATTGAAGAAATTAATATTTCTAAAAAATTCTTCGTCGGTTCTTTAGAAGAGGTGTTAATAAATGTTAGGATTTTTATTTATAATATTATGTCTTATAATTTTTTTTTTTAATCAAACATATTTTGAATATAAGTTTACAACAGCATTCAGTGTATCACCGACCGTGCTACTGTAATTCCAAGATTCGTGTTATTGTTCTCGATGTTATTCTATAATGATTATTCATTTTAATATGAAATTGTAATTATAACGAGTATCGGAGTATATAATTTTTCTGTAATAATATATTATCAATGTATTTAATTATATATTGGGATTTAAGATTCAGTGTTTGGCGGCTTGGCGTGTTCGACAAGTCACAGTTGTGATAGATCTATATGTCTATAGTTGTTTTAAAATGGTCAATAGGTATAATTCGAAACATTCTACTATAACTTAAACTATAACTCCCATTTTCTAAAATGTAACTTCATGAAACGATCTTGCAAAAAAAAAAAAAATTGTTACAATATCCATTGGTTGACGAATTGCATTGCCACCGCACTACCACTCCACTATCCATTCTTTTTTTTATTTATGAAAAAGTAATCGTATCGGTGATTTATCAATCTATAACTTGAGATGGGATATGTATATAGTGCTAAGATCGGTTTCACATGATAAATCGTCCGTTGTATACGTCGCTGAACATACCGAATCCTGCGTGTTGTGAAACAAAAATAATTTGCGGGAAATAAACACCCGGCGACGAAATAGGACGGCGGTGGCGGCGGGAAAACGGTGTACGGAGGTGAAATTGGAACTGACCCCAACATTTGTCATCGCGGTGCAATGGAAACAAAATGTGTACCTAACTATAATAATATTATATATATTATTATAACAACCATCAGTATACAACATAATATATCAAAAAGACCCTGGCCCCTCATCCAGCGGCGTCGGCGGTGTGGAGGTATACGCGATGAACTCGCGCACGCCGCCCGGCATGATATTATAATATTATATCGTAGTCGTCGGTGTATAATACAATAATATTATATCGGTTAGTATCGTCATATTATCGTGACTTCCTCTCGATTTCTCCGACGGGATAATATACAGGTAGGTATATTTTCGATTGACCGGGCCGCTGCAGCAGGAAACCGCAGCTATACGGGCGTCGTACACGACTAAAAAATAAAAATTCTTGTGCGTACACACAATACCTATATTTCTCGTATTAAAATAATGTATACCTACATACACACAATTACAATATCACATCGATCGTTTCCGGTCTCACGGAGTTACGGTTGCTAACTATACGCCGCGCTCGTCGTCTCGTCTTCCGTTTTTTCCGTCGCAACAACGTAGTCATAAAATATAGAAGACGCGTATTATATTATATAGGTATAGCTCTAACCTCTACCTACCTATACAGGGTGTAACAGAAAGATATGACAAATGAAATAACTACTGTATTCTAATCAATATTTAAATTTTTTTTTTTTCATATAATTTATGGATGTTTGTACTATACATGTACCATAAGCACTTTTTTATTTTTATTTTTTTGTACAGAAAATAAGAAAATTTAAATTTGATTTAAATTGTTTTGAAAAAAAATCAAAATAGCCAATTTATAAACATAATGAAAAAAACAGTTTTAGCTTTTACAATTTTTAATTTGAGTAATCCGTTTGCGACTTATAAACGTTTAAATATCCATTCAACTTTCTGCTACCGGGTAATACACCAAAACAAAAAGTAATAAATAATAATCATTAATCAGTCGTCTCAGAATGAATACAATACAAATACGATAACCATATTGTCTAGGGGCTAGTACAGTATTCCCGATTACGAATTATCAGTATACGGATAATATGGTTATCGCATAGAGTAATAATATGGATTATCGTTACCTTCAGATAAAAACGTCATCTCGACTACTGGTTTTTATTTTTGGTTTTGATTAAATTCACAGTATAGGTAGCAGAAAATTGAACAATTATTTAAACGTTCATAAGTCGCAAACGGATTACTCAAATCAAAAATTGTAAACGCTAAAACTATTTTTTTCGAATCTAGGAAAAAAAGACCAAGGAAAAAAAGAACAAGTAAAAAAGACACGGAAAAAAAGAACAAAGGAAAAAAAGAACACGGAAAAAAAGAACAATTTTTAAAAATTTTATACAGTGCCCCACTAATCAATATTTTTTTTAAAAAAAATTATAATATAATGCATAGACACTTATGCTATATTTTTGGTATTGATAAAAATAGAACCGAAGGATGGAATCATAGATTCAGTAAGTTAGTTGGACATAATCATCCCACGATATGGACGTTGATTTCCAAAATACGTTTAGAAGTGGCATCCGATGAAACGAAGTTGGCTCAAAATGATATAGGCGGATATGAACCAAAAAAAAAACACACTATTTATGAAAAAATGCAAATTAGACTTGTAACGTTATGCGAAGAATATAAAAATGGTAAAAGGAGTTTAGAAAATTTCTTATCTGCCGTTTCACACACAATACGTTATCATTAATTGTATAAATTTGTGTTTTATATCAGTGTCACCAATGGTTAAAAATTATTATCTAAATTATTATTTATTATCTTAATTTTTATTTTATTGATATATGTATATATTATAATATAAATATTTTAAAACAAATAATTTTGATTACATCACGGTGTTAAAAATATTGATTAGTGGGACACTGTTTAAAATTTTTTTAAATTGTTCTTTTTTTCCTTTGTTCTTTTTTTCCGTGTTCTTTTTTACTTGTTCTTTTTTTCCGTGTTCTTTTATTCCTTGGTCTTTTTTACCGATTACCATTTTTTTCATTATGTTTATAAATTGGCTATTTTGCCGATCTTTTTCAAAAAAATTTAAATCGAATTTTAATTTTCTTATTTTCTGTACAAAAAAATAAAAATAAAAAAGTGCTTATGGTACATGCAGTACAAACGTCTATAAATTATATGAAAAAAAAAAAATTTTAAAATATTGATTAGAATACAAGTTATTTAATTTTCATATCTTTCTGTTACACCCTGTATAATATATAATAATGTATACAAGGTATACACTGTACAGGCGTGTATTACTGGGTGACCATATACCGCGACCTGTATACCTATATAATAATAATAATAATAATAGTAATATTAAGGTGTAGGTAATAATGCCCACTGCGTCGTCACGGTGGTACGAGACGCGCGGTCTCCGCCGTCGCGGGTTTTCTCGGCGCGCAAGTCTCTCGCCGGACGGGACACCACCACCACCGCCGCGCCGGCCTACAGCTCGAACTCGACGTCGTCGTTTCCGGTGGCGCTGCCGTGTTCGCTCAGGGACGGCCCGAAAGCGGGAAACCGCTCGAGGTAGGAAGGGTTTTTTTACCTGCTGTACAGTTTATTATTACAATGTGTAGGTATATAATATAATATAATATTATAATATTCATAGAAAATGGGATATACGGTTCGGCGGTCTTCTATTGAGTCATCCGAGTGTGTACGCGCGACACCGCCGCCACTGGACGGTCCACTTGTTACGGAGACCTTGACAGAACCGTCACTGCATTATTCCCCCGAGTGTATTATAACAATATATATACATAATACAATATAATATGTGTATTATTTAATATTATATATTAATATATTATACATATAGGTATTAGGTATATGACTACATCTATAATTTATACCTGTTACACGCTCGCACGGACCGTGTTTTTTCTTCTCTCGTTTCATATATTATTATTATTATTAATTAATATTTTTTTAATTTTCCAACGTGGATTGTCATTACCAATAAATATACCATTATATGAATACATAATAATTGGTACTTGTGTTGTAATGTTGTAGATATTTTCCGTATATTATAAACGTCATCGTTTTAAATTTCCCTAATGCATTTTATTCGTCTTTTCGAATTTTGAAATCACAAATATTATTATTATTATTGCACACGCACACTTGTTAGATTATATAAGGTAGGTTTAATACAACATAATATTATGATATTAAGTAGTAGATATACACTTGTTATGTGGATATTAAAGATGAAACCACCAACGTCACCTTTGCATCGTCATAGTGGTATCACATCATTATCATAAACGATCGAACGGAATTAAAGAAGGTTATAGGCCTCACTCGAGTCACTCGCTATTGCGATTAATTTTTCCGGAACAACGTGCTCCGAAAATATGGGTACCTATATAGTAAAATCACAGATAAAATAAGTTAGACATGGTATGGCTTTTACGGTTGTAAAAGTAATAACTACAATATTAATTTGGGATTAGGAGCAAGTGCTTTTATTATTATACAATTATAGTTGTGTTCTTTCGATCAAGAATATTTTTACTGACCCGTTTATGTTTATAAAAATTATTTATGTACCCGTAGTACCTACTCGTTCGTATAATCGTATTTGTATACTTATTTTCTGTATATTTTACCTTTTAGGTTCATATATATTATGCTTTGTATAGAGTAGGTCTGACCGCAGCCGATTCGTTGTTACTTGTGATTATTACAATTTGAATTATGATGGAAATATGGAATAAGATGGATGGATGGATATATTCGTATATACAATGAACGAATGTATTGTTGTAAAATCGAATTTATGCTTCAAAATCTAAATTTGAAATGTCTCTATAATACTCTAATTGGATTTATATAACAATATCACAATTTTGATTTACCATTCATTCCATTCAACAAATTAAACGTCAAAATCAACTTCAAATTACAACTGTTCAACATTTTATTTTTATCGCAATAAATTAAAGTAAGTATTGAAACGAAAAAAAATGCAGAAATTCCTTATTTAACTTTTGTAATTGATCACACATTTTAAGTATCGGAGTCCTATTTTACAAAACAACGTGTAACGCAATATAACTAGTAACTACACACTAACAATGATGTAACAAGAACAACTTATTATAAATATACAAGTTTATGATATCGTAACATAGATGGTATTATTTAGGCTTTTTCCGTTTAATGTTGTCAGTATTCTACTTTTAGGAATGCCGTGTGAATATCTACAAAATTTATATTTTGTTTTAAAAATAATTATAGGTACTTGATTCTATGTCAATGCCCTATTTCACTTCCAAAATATCTGTGTATAAATATAACATTATACACACGTGGAGTAGTATTCAGATTTATATATTTTGTAAATTATCTTTGTAATATATATATTATAATGTAAGTTTGAATAAGTGCGTATATAGGCAAATATGTCAAATACATGAAAACAGGATTATGCAAGATTAAGCAGGATATTTTTATCATATATAAATTCATTATCTGAACTTCTAAGACATTTTTTTTTTTAGTTGATTATATCTCATTACTCATTAGTCTTATAAATATTGTCTAAAATTAATTCTTTGTAATATTTTATATACAGTATTTTTCAGGAAATTATTTTCCATTCGACTAATGCGTTAAATATAAAAATAGGACGGTATTTACACTCCATTATTTGAAAACCAGAAGTGTATATAATTTGTTCGGTCTAGGGGCCATGGAAATTGTCGACAACTTTATTAAAAATAATCAAATAATGTACATTTTTGTAAGATTAAAACGATCATAACCCAATATTAACCATAATATACCTGTCCAAAATGACCGTATTGGTTCATAGAGTTATAATTTATAAATATATAATATCATGATTGAACGCCCTAGTATATCCATTCGAATCGAATGGGATATAACAGTTTGAACTCGCGAGTATTGCGTGCGGCACGTCACGAATTAAAAGAAAATTATATATACTTATAGGTACACTGAACGGATGGTTACCTACACACGCACACACACGCACACGACCGTATATGTCATAAGATATATATTATATACATATAATAGGTTTGATTTTCGGGTATAGGCACATTTTGGCTTCGGCAACGTACGAAGACCCGATTGTATATATGTTGCTTTATACACATATACACACACACACACACACACACACACACACACACACACACACACACACACACACACACACACTAACACACGTAGAGTTACAGCGATGTGCACTTTTGACTTTTGTGTCTGGGCCGGGAAACCTTTTCGGTAGTTAGCACCACCGCTGCAGGTTATAATCGGAATCCATTGTAGAGTTTCTCGGTCTCGATATTTTTAGGCGAGTGTGCAAAAAAATAAATAGGAAATCGCACATATATAATAATAATAATAATATGTCGTGTATTGTACAAACTACCATTCGAAAATACGTGTTATAATATTTGAAAAAAAATCATTCATATATATATGACGATAATATGTTAAACGCTTGACAAAAAAATGTGTACAACTTTTTAATAGTAATATTGAATTTCTCGTGGGAAACTGTAGGAAACGTTTAAGTGCCAAAACCACGTGGTTAAAATTTCACATTTCCTGGTTATACAAGACCTACGTTTGTTTTATTAAATACTATCGTTGTTTTTCAAGCCCGTCACCTATAGTAGGTTTATTACATGTAGCACACATACAATTAAAACTGACATTGGAGGTAACTTATTCTTGTTCATTCAATTGAAGTCGAATAAAAAATATTCAAAATATAGGTACTAATGAATTATAGTGAATACAATAAGAACCATTTTAAACATTGTATATGATGCTATATGTGTAGACTCATAAGAGTAATATACTTCAATAAAACGCAGAAATGCATTACAAACATTAAATAACATAATTTTTTAATTAAAACTTAAACTATTTTTAAAAAAAAATTCTAATTTATTTTATTACGGTTTTTTCTTTGCCGCATTGTATAAAATGTACGAACGAAATTGAAATACTTCAGAAACCGCATGAAATGCAAAAAAAAAATGTTGATAAATACAAACACATTGCATGTCGTTGGTAGGTCGTGTAATATAAAGGTCGGACGGTTGGTCGGTATAATTAATTTATTAAAATAGATGATTTATTTAATATACTTTTTTAGTTAATGAACTTACATAATATATTCCCTAAGTTTATTATTTGAAGGAAATTATCGGGCATTTACTACCCAGACAAATGGCTTACAAGAGAGTAGCATTACATAATATTATATTTCTAATAAACGAGATCGACAACCTTTTCCCACATCAAAGTATCAACGAAATATCAGCTGCCCCGTCAGTTTAAATTAATTTCCTACCTATCTTGTGCATCTTAATATTTCCCTCTTGGCAGACGTCGGTACCCTTTTGTAATCGATCTGCAGTCGTCATTAATTATTTAACTTGACCCGTTATTCTTGATCGGAATAACCGACTTCAATGTCGAACACCATATTATGAAAAGCAGTCGAACTATTAACACAAGAAGTCATCGCTTGTTACTAAACTAATACGAAAAGAGTACAAAGCACGTTAAGAAGTTAAGAAAATATTTCACCAGGACCTATAACCTATGACGTAGTTATCACAAGTGAATCAGCCCGACATAATTGATTTCTTTACCACAAATGACAAATCAACCAAACTTTTGGCTCACTAAAATAAACGATCGCACGACCCACACACATTTCCTACCGCAAATACCTACGTACAGCACTCACATATTAATATATTATAGACCATTACACCAAGCCGTCCAAATAAGACATCAGACATCAGTTCGGACAGTCAAAGAATCGGAACTAATTTTATAATATTTTATTCTATACAGAATCCAGTCTAAGCTCATAAATGTTTATAAATTAATAATTTAATAGTCAAATCGATTGCCACTCTTTTGGTGAGCTATAGGTAGTGATTAATAAATCCCACCACGGACATATTACCCTAGAAGGGTTTATCTTTCAATACAAAAAAGTGATCGAAATCAGATCACTCTAAGGGGCGTGAAAGTTCATCCTAAAAGCATGTTTTTGAGCAAAAAAACTGGTCACGTGCAGGCTTCTTAAGTATATTAGGACAATTCCAATGTAGGTGTGATAAAGAATTATTGGAAAAATAAGTATTTGATAGTCTAGATAAAGTGATAAATAATAAATAACATGGAAATTGGTTTTCTTAATTATTGCAATTCAAACGACTGTAGTGTTGGAATGTGATGTCAGAGCAGGGTTAGATCAGACAGAATGACTTTGGCGAAATTCTGAAAAAAACAATAAGCAAAAACTTTGGGTTTGACACATTTGAGTTTTCATTTTTCGACCCCGAGTACTATAGGGAAAAACGATAGTAAAGTTTATTTTCGTTCTCGATTGGGGACACTTTTGTGTCGGGTGGGCTATAAAATAAAAACTGCCACGCCAAGAAGTTGGTTTTAACAAGAGTAGATTTATCGCACTCACCAACTTTAAAAACAGACCACTCTCTACCCCTCCTTCACTACGTTTATCACTCAACCTCTCTCTCTCTCTCTCTCTCTAAATATATATATATTTATATACACGACGCAGTTATTTTCGGAGGGAAAACAATTGCAGGGACGATGTTAATGAGGTGTCGAGAATATAAAATGTATTTTGAAACAGTACCATATTAATATACCTAATATATTATAACTATTTGTTTGTATAAACAATACATATCGTAGGTCAACTATGGTTGTGAAATGAAATTAAAAAAATGATATTAATAATATTTTTGAACATTTCCCAGCTTCGAGGATTTCAGTACAAACAGTAGGTAAGGAATAGGGTGGATTAGGGTGAAGCCATGCAAGGTGTCAGAAGAACCAATGTGGAACTGATGCGAGGACAATAATAATTGTTGATTTGTACATTATATTGTACATAAATTAATTGAAATCAGATATTGATGTGTAAGTTTTCTCACTGGCAAGTAAAAAACGCTTAGCTCGAACTCGAGTGTACACAACATAATAAACAATATAATATATACCTATATGTATTATGTATAATACATGTACATGCATGCACCGTGCGTGGCACAAGATAATAATATTATAATGTATGGCTGGAAAAAAAATGTTGATGGTATCTGGTTGTTTAACCTTAGGACATTTATAATTTAACGCCGATGCGGATTTCGGCTTGAAGGACGAAGCATGTATTAAATTTCTTGTTCGACCGTGTTATTAACATTATTAATTATTGTTATTATCAAAACCATCGAAAACGCTTAAGTATATTATAATATGTGTATTGTGTAATGTGTATATATGTGTACAATTATATATGTAATGAATAGGTACACACACAGGATGGTAATTTTTTTTTGCTTATTCGAATTAAAGGTATAATATATGCACTGAAACATTATTTCTGGACCATATACATTTACATCGATTGTTTTTTGAACCATTTATTTATACATAAAATCCTGTACTTTACTGCAGTAACTAATTAGAACTACATAATAATATAATTGTATACATATTTTCAAATACAGGACACATGTACATATACTACAAATGTAATGTAAATTTGTATTATTCAAAAATTATTTATTATGTTTTATTACATTTCTAGAAAACTCTTATTTTATAAGCTATATTGATGGACATTAGTTTAAAGGTTATGGTGATTTTTTAGTTCATTTTTGTATTATTGTTTAAATTGTTGGTGATTCTCGGTACCTACCTATACAGTATATACATATTAAGTTATGACGCGAAACTAAATGCGTACGTTGTACGTAGTACGTAGTCTGTTTCGATCGAGATAATATTTATGCATTTGTAATCTCGTCACTGATGAATAACTAATTTACATTTTACACACGTCATGTAAAACGACTAAACGTACAAATTTCGATTTTCGATTATTAGAACGAAACTATGGGAACGCATTGGTTCTTCAGGTATACTAATTAACAAACTACACATAGATTAGCCTTATCATTAATTACTAATCTCTGTGATCGTTTACCCGCTCTGCAGTGTCGCAATATATAGTTAGATGTCGACACTTTTGAATCGGTATGACCACGAATCGCTTCGTGTATAACTCGACCCAAACGTCGCACGGGCGCACTTCGCCGTCTGCCGCGGTAACGGTTTTTTTTTAGCTTTCAGATCGTTATCACATCTTTTTGCGCCCGTTGTACATAATAACGCATAAGGCGGTCGGAACAGGTGCGATGACGGCCATGCCTCCTTATATCGAGGTGCACATTTTCAGCGTGATATTTTGCATTACTTGATACGCGCGCTGTCGTGTATCTTAAATTAAATAATTTATAATTATCAGTAAATATCCGAGACGGTTTGCAAATCTAAATATCAATCGCTCGACTTGATGGGCCTCTTTGTGCAGCGTGCTCGACGACCTGTATATTATAAAATACAATAGGCGATAATAATAATAACAATTATTAGCAGTGTTGCGAGTGTAGTGGTATTTTTACACGAGTATAGGTATGTACGGTTTTCGACTTGAAGAAATTAATAGAAACCATCTGCCGAGGTGAGCTCGAAATGAAGATGTTTAGTCGTTATTACACGTATTACGTACCTATATATATATATATATATATATACACATCAAACAGACACCGATCGAGTGTTAAATTATTACTTGAGTGTATATTGATGAATATTGTCGAAGTGCTTGTCAAGTATTATTTTTGTATTTTTATTCGATTTTCATTCGATTATGCTTTTTTTTTTCGCTCATCAATTCTTGGACACTGCCGACAAGTCTGCCGTGCAACGACGGCAATATGTGTTACTGCCAATCGCCAACACGATCAATTTAAAATGTAAAATGTATATAATATTATGTGTAGGATTCACAACAAAATATTTAGTTGTAGACATACACTATCATAGTATCGCCATGCGCGTCTACAGTGTCAGTTCGTGAACAATACGCGAATTTTGATATAAATATCAACGTCCGACCGATGTCACAGAGAAAAAAATTTTAATTGCCAACGGCGGAGGAAATAAAATAAAAATACGAGTTCAGCTTTTCTCGTTTTTAATTAATCGTATTATTACCATAGAGAGTTTAGAGAGCGAAATATGTATTGTTGTTTGCGTTGAGGACCCTCTTCTATAACTGAATTCCCTCTCGAGGTCCCCGAACACCATACGCCACCCTGGAACTTCCCATTAGGGTTTGTGTAAAAACAAATTAAAATCTCTCCCTCAGGAAACTCTCGGGCAGCTCCGGTGAATTTACACAGCTAAAAAACCCGACTGCATTTGCCCACGCTATCCCGGCCAAATCAAACATAATATTATTATCATATTTAACAATCACCACATGATTATGCTGGACCTTGGAATAATAATGACATTACCTATACGCTTTAACTCTCATACAAACACACATACATATACACACACACACACACACTCACATTCGTATACACACACCTGAAAACTAAATCATAAATTTACTTTCTTTTTATTTACTGTACATTATTTACTGTCAAAACTTTCGAGTTAACAACTATACTTATAAGTTATCTTTCGACTTTTTTTATATAAATACATAGTTTGGATATAAAACTATTATAATTTTTATTTTTTAATATTTTACGACTATCAGTTAGAAAACACAATGGTGCAGTCAATACATTTCGTTTTATTTAATCTTCCAAGAAAAGTTTTCTTTCGTGGTTTTTATACCATGTATATTGAACCAACAATACACTGCTTAAAAAAAATTAAACTTACTGAAACTTATCTATGTATAGGTACACGCACACTTTATAAATTCTAAAGAAAAAAAATGAAAGCGATTATTCTAAATTAAGATTCTTACCAAAGTCTGATACAATATATATTATATTATGTAATTGTGTCACATATATTTTTGTAATACCTGCATAATTTTTTTTTTTTTTTGTATAAATTAATTTATACAATTGGGTTCCTAATTTAATAATTTTTACTATTTTATTCTGTATACAGTATCTATATACAATATACATACTTTTTAAATTAATTCTATTTTATAGAACTTTTAGTTTGCTCTTTCAATGTATTCCTTATGACTCATTCCTTACCATTGAATATAAATGTTTTATAAATAAAATTATAGTCCTTTTATTACCTATATAAACTTGCATATTATTCATTAATCATTACATTTCATTATATTACTATAATATTAACAAAAAATCGGTGAACTCACTCTGCTGTATATTAGGTTTTGAGTGTAGGTACCTATCTTCATCTTTGGTCACTGGGTCACTGTAATGGCTATGTTAAATTTGAATTTAATGTTTAATCATACTATACGAACAGTTCCAGATACACTACTGACTGTACGATATGCCTTTGTACTCGCGTGGCCAACGATCGCAGTTTGAATGTTTCAATTTCCATCTATGCCGCTAATGGTTATACGTATTTCGAACCTATATGCCTAATATTATAATACGTACATTAAACTTGGCTCTGTGGCAACAATAATAATATTGAGCTGGTAAGTTTTTAACGTATCGATGGTTTGACATTTTTATGAAAATAATATATGATTGTCTGTGTGTGTGTGTGTGTGTCGATTCGACGACGGCTTTGCGTCGCAGTATGGAACGGCACACGCGTGGTTAGTCGGGTCTGTCGTGCAAATCTCATCGAGAGAGCTAAAGGGGTTCGGTTTTTTTTCCCCCCGGTCGTTTTCTATTCATCGTCAGTGGGGTGGTATATAGTTGTCGGCGGGGCGCTGGCATTATCAACGCGCACACACACGCCCGAAAATAATAATAATATGCTTTAACCCTCCCGGCTCCTCTCGTCCCATCGGTCACACACACACACACACACACACTGTGTCTGTATACAGCTGTACACGCGGTGTTCGTTCCAGGTGATGTGAGCGAGCGAGCAATGAATAGCAAAGTAAATATAATAATAATATATAATATTGTAAAAGCGAGTGAGTGAATAGCGCGAAGTACCTACGTATAATATAATAATATATATATATCGTAAATTAAACAGGCGACGGATGCTGCCGGCCGTTGTTCCCGCCGCCGCCGCCGCCACGATAATAGGTATATATTATTATATTATAGTGTGGGTTCTCCGGCCGGTGCAGGGTTTGTAATAAGTACGGCAACGACGACGTATACATATATATATACCTAATAACGACGACGATGATGATAATGATGATGATGATGATGATGATGATGATGATGATAATAATAATAGTAATGATGATACGCGTGTGTGATAACGCGCGTGTGACCGTTATAGCTCCACGCCCGCTGCAGTCGGTGGGGTGGGAGTATATTTGACGGGTGGATGTGTTCTTTATTTTCCCCTCTATATACGTATAATAATATATGTAATGCAATAACAATTCGTCAATATACGTTAAATTATATTATTATATTTTTCGTTCAATACGCGAAGTAAACAACTGCGTACAACACATAACATAGTAACTATTCAAGTAAAGGAGCATAACCGTGCTCACGGCGTTTATAGTCAGGGTAGGCACTCTGTGAACGACTTTTTTTCGATTTAAAAAAAAAAATAATGTTTTTATGTGAATTTCATATTTACATTTTAATTACCTACCTATTCTTTCAAATACAATCGTTTGTACAATCGTTGTTAGAATCTGAAGACTGGGTTTCTACGTCTTAACATTTTAACCCACATGTTATTACATTTATCGCCGGGAAAATAAGGTTTTGTACATATTCACAGTTGTACGTATATTATGATATGAGTTATTTTTTTACGAGCACTACAAAAGCATAATATTATATACTCCACGCCACGAGAGAAGGAACCCGTGTCCCGACCAAAACGCGTTCGATTCCTCTCATCTTTACTGATGGTTACTTTCTATCTGGTTTTGTTTAAATGCGCTTGCAGATATTTGAGTAATCTATACAGACTGTTGATATTTTAATAATATTATTCAGTCTCAAAAACATTGTTTTATACCGAAAACCATTTCTCGAGGTATAATTTTATGTATGCCTACTTGTGAAAAATAATCAAAGTACTGCATGTCATTGTTGGTGATGCGAAAGGGTGAACATATTGTAATGCCGTAATTTACTTTTTAAAATAAGGTCACCCTACGTAGGTACTTGTTCAGTTAGTGCAATTTATTATTGTTATGTCAGAACATTCAGAACATATTAGTCATATTCGCGCACGTAATATATATATATATATTAATACGAATAGGTGCTTTTATTATAAATATATAATATACATATTATATGGTCCAGAAGAAAATCGTCATAACTCTTTTCCTGATTTGACAATGCATACAAAAAAAATTTGCATTGTGAGGACGTTCATTATTATTCAAGACTTCTAAAATATATTTACACCCTTTCGTTGTCTGCAGTTTTCCGCAGCCTTTCGTTTATTGTTTTTTCAAGTCAACTCGTTTTCAGGCGCGCTGCTGCACATTTATGTTGCACGCATTCAATAAAACAATGGGTTTTTCGGTCGTAATTCAACCATACTTGTATTGATGAAAACGGAGAACACCAATAATATATTATTATAATAAAGACCCGGTGCTCTAAAAATGTCGACAATAGAAAGTATAGTATAATGATGACCCCAAGATACCCCGAATACTATTGTGAACCGGATAAACGCGATGCGTGAAGTATTCGCGTGAACGATTTTTGGCGATTGAAAACAGTAATCAAACAAGTTTACCTATGGAACAGCACATTCTATGAACACTCGAAGTTCTTTCCACAGGTATTTGAGTGAGATACGAGATTTTAAACGTGATTAAATCGGCCGGTATAATTGCCCTGTCGCAGTGCGTGCAAGTAATTGTACCTAAGTGTAGGTACTTACTAAAATGGTTATCAATAATATATAACTCAGTGGGCTAATAAAAGACAATATAAAATATCATTTTTAACTCTAAAATACTATTCGGTATGTGTGTGGTATTTCTTTTGAATTTAATGAATATCATAATATATACTGCAGTGTCTCCATAATATATTTTCTCTTTGAGCCATTTACCTCCGTGAGCCTTGATCTATTATTCACTATACCTACTATATTGGTGGAATATAAATGAATTCATGAAAATAAATAAATTATGACACTGAATTGAAACATTTAGTCTAACATTAGAAATATTGAATTCATTATTTACTGTGTGACAATAACGGATGCGAAATGTATCGTTTTGAAAACATAACAAACATACTGGGCATACATCTCTTAACAATTCAAAATTATGTTTGCCTAATATTAGAACAAAATTATTGTAATTTTCTGATTGAATGTCTTTAAGTGTACTACAATCAATAATATTTAGCAATTTTACCTATATTATGATACTTGTTAATTATTTTAAATGTAATTTTTGGTAATATCCTTTGTATTCTATATTAATAATATATAGTTACACTGCATCGATGAATTAAATTATTTACATCTTATATTTTTCTTTAAAATGTCGATCAAACTTGATGTTAAATAAAAAAAAATAATTAACATTTTTAATATTACCCATGCGATTAATAAAATAAAATATAACAACGTTAAAACGTTTAAAATTGAATGCTATTTAGCTGTTTTTTTACAAAATAATACACGGGAAATTAAAATACATTTTGTAAGATACTATTGTGAATTTGTAAAACGCATTTTTTTATCGCTTTAATAATACTTGGTAAGTACCTATCTATGTCTGTAATGCTTATTGTATCGATATTTTATAAGAAAAATAGTATCTTAAAAGATGAAATCTATTTTTATACTGATATTGCATGTAGCATACGGTGTATTGTTACTAGTGTTATTACAATATCAATTATTTTATAGATGTTTTTGTGTTTTTCGATGAAATAAAATTATAACAATATTGTTCAAAATAAAGTGTATTAACCAAATACACTAATACACTAATTTATTTTTAGTTTTTAAGTTTATTAATTTTTTTCTTTCAAATTTCTAATATGTTATGGTGAAATAAAAAGTCTAAGTTGCATGAAATATTATACGAGTGAGCTAGTGCACCCATACTAATATGGTTCATACTTTTCAATCTTTTTCAACAATATTATAAGTGCAAAAGGGTTGAACATGGCAATGTAATATATTGAACCCATTGTTATGTGTACATTGAATACAGTATATTATTATTATACCTATATATGTTTGAGCGTGGTTAGGTTAGGATGTGTAATGGTTATGATTTGTTAGACGATATGGAAGTCGGTGGAATGTTTGATGTATTGGTGGATAATGCAACAATGAAACAGGATTTTATCAAAACCCTCTTTACTCTTTTGAAGATGTTCATAATTTGCAGATGAATGGAGCATTTAGTTCAAACGTTTTTCGCATAAAAGAACTAAATGGAATGGAATTGACAACACGGTAAAGCAAAATATTTAGTATATTAGACAACACTTTGGGTTCAAAAGAAAGAAGTAGAAAATGTTACAAACATTATGGTTAACAGGTGCATTTTCTTTATTTTGGGTGTGATAAAAGTGTTGTGTGTATGTTTACGAAAAGGGAAATAGGTAGGTATTACCAAAATCAATTTAAACCTTATATGAACACTGTCGAACTACAGTCGAGATTCGTCGTGAATAGCATCACTTTATCTACATCCTTACAGATCGGTACAATAAAATGGAGTCGTTTGCGCAGCTTTTGCATTAATAACTACTCGTTTTCGGTTTCCGAGCTATTAATTAATTATTACCTACTATGAAGAATTAATTATTAGATAAAATAAACACCGTTTGTCAGCAACTGTTAGAGTCAAGACTTGACGTCGACGTGTATATATTATATAGGTAATTGTTAGAATAAATTATCAATGTCATTACCTAACCATATAAGTGGTGTGTGTGCAGTATATATTATGTGTGAGTTTCAGAATTGATACAAATTAAAAATAATAGTGGCAATTAAACTAAAGGCAGTATATACACACCGGGCACAGTGTATGTATATACCTACTATTAGAATGATACGCACGCAATTATTAAAATAAATTTAGGATTCAAGATTAGGTTAAAAAAAACATATTATTATTATTGCTTGATATGTAATCTTTATTTGATGTATATGTTGCCATTTCATTCAATTTTCTCAAACTGTATGCTATTTAAGTAAAGGTGCTGCATACATTTTGTACAATTGTTAAACCATTTAGAAAAAAGTGTTATTTGAAAACTAAAACGCAAACGTATATAACTCGAAATGGCTCCCTCGTTCAGCTCAGAATCTATAGGGAAAAAATTCAAAGGAAGGAAGAAAGGCAATGGCCACTATTATTACCACCCCTTATATACACCATTCGTGTACAGGTTTTTTTTTTACCCACATGCTATTAAATGGAGTCATGCGGAGATAACGGGATTAAAACGAAACCATCTTCTAAAAACAGGACAAAAAGCGATGCAGTTCCAGAGTGGTGCGTATTTATATGCTTTTATACTTATTATTCTAGTTATCTCGAGAAGTTAAAAGAATCAAATAGCGAATACATGTACTGGCGGATAGCGCTTGGTGTACGTTGACTGCATGAGAATATACTATAAGTACGTATATATTCGAACATTGCAATTTTACAATTTTAAATTTGTGTGGATTTCCTTTGTTAAAGCAATTACCTATAAAGGCCCCACAAAAACTCGATTTCGACCCGAAACATATCATCTGAGCAATCTTTGCTGTGTATGTGTGAAACGTATAATATATGCAGCGTTGCTGCAGATAATAATATTCTGTTTCATCATCTCGACAACAACTCAGGTGCTACTGTGTATTAGATGATAAACAGAGTGACGACTTTTAAGCTCGCGCGAGAGAGACCGTGAGAGAGAGAGAGAGAGTGTGTGTTCAGTGAATTCTTCTCGTAAATAAACATCGCAAACTAAATAGCACGACGAAATTACAAACGAGCACAATGCATTTTCGTCGGGTTCAACGCCCACCGGAAATGTCAGCCGTCCGCGCCGCTTTCGGTCGGTCGTCGCGTAAATACGCATAATATACACAAACGTCGTCGCCTCACGTCCTCGGACCACGGCGGCTTGTACTGTATAATAATAATACGTCGCGGTTCCTTTAAAAATGGATAATATGTGTTTGGAGGTAACGACAATCGAACGGGCCACCGACGTTTTTGGGTAAAGACAAAGGCGGTGTTGGTAAACGCGGTTAAGACACTCGAGTAAATAACTTCCATAATTTTCTGCAGTCCACTGGCGCCTGAAACACACCCGATGCCAAACTTTCAACCGTCATCCACGGCGAGTGTGGATGTTGGATTTACGGTTTATTTGATTTGCAATAATACGAAAGGTATTCGCAAAAGAGTTCGTTGTATGTTTAAATGTTTTTCGAAAACCAAATGAATAACATAATAACAACGGAACGTGTCAGAAATCACTTTATCATCCGACCGAGAGAACAATCGAGCATATTTTAATATAATATTATGATATCGTTATAATGCACTTTATATGCATGTTGTAATAATATTAACAAACAATATAGTGACTTATTATTAAATTATTTACGCTCGTATAGACAAACGTAATAATACCATTTCAAATTACGACTAATAATTTCCCAAAACTATGAGAAACTCGATCAATATTACTTTTCGGGTGTCGTATATGTATACTGTATATATATATATATTATATTAGGTATATAATATTGCGATGGTGATAATACATTTATGAATCCGAGTGTTTAAATAAAATTTACCTCACGAGTATTAATAAATACGTATTATAAACATATATTATAAATTAAAACACACTTAAAACATACTGCATGAAACGTACAAATTCAATTAGGTACGCAAATAGATTATATAATACTCACCTATGTAATAATATAGGAATAGAAGATAAAATCGCTTGTTTGCCGCGGTCGCGCAGTTATCAAAAAGTACTGTTGCAGCCGAGACAGGATTTCTGGCCCATAGTATTTTGTTTCATTAATTCTATGGAGAATAGACCTTCTGTAGTACTATATACGCGGTTTGTTATGTGAAATGCCCATTAAAACGAATACCTCGGGCATGCATTTTTCATTCAAACAAAAACACCTTATAATGTTTCGTACTTTCGTGTTATGTGCATCGGTAAATAGAACAATACCGCAAAAAAAAAAAAAAATGACATCCGCCACAACCTTATGCTTGCTGCCGGTGGCGCCATTGTTTTTCGACTAGATCCCATTTATAAGTGTGTGTGTGTCTGTATATATATATATGTAATATATGCGACCATACTTCTTTATGTTAAATGTAATTAAAAAGTTTTCCAGAGAACGGGGAAGTATACACTCGTAAAACTGCTTGACTCGTAAAAGTCTGAAACTGTTTTTAAAACGTCAGCAATGTGCAAAACGTAGCGAATGAAATTGTTAAAAACAAATTTCCATCGAATTTCCGCCACAGCAGTAAAAAAAAAAAAAAAATAAGCCTGGTTATTCGAACTCATAAAAACGTATTTCCATGCGGAAATTAGAGAAGAAAAATTTGTAATCCTAATAGACCCGTACGTATAAATGCGAAAGTTCCCAAATTACTTCCGGAACACATCATGTAATGAAAATCGATTTCGAAACTAACGCGAGCGACAAATCATTATGTTAAGTCATTTGATGCTCCTCGAATATTGCTTTAAGTTATTATCAACCGTTTCTACTGGATTGTGGTTAATTATAAATGTTAATATATTTCTCGAATAAATTACTAATGAGCTCTGAGTGTTTGTAAATGTAAGTTTAATTATTTTGTAATACTGTTGAAAGGAGCATCGACTAAATTCTATTTATAGCTATTATATGTATAAGTATAATATTGTTTTGACTATGAATTCATTCCCTTAAGCCTTGTAGATCCTTGTAAGTCCTTGTGAGATTTTAATAGTGGTTTAAAAGGAGTGTGTTTCGACATCAAACAACTCACATAAACCGCATAAAATATAAGTATCGAGCATAGCTGCTATTCAATTCTGATTAAAACATTATGCACTCATTGCTGAATAATGGTGTTGATCACGTTACCCGTAGGTACAATTTCAAAAACACTTTGTTACTGAAAGAATGGATAAATTATGACAACGATAACCGTAGACTCGGGAGTTGGGAAAATAATACGTAGGTACCTATTATACCTATAGTTGTAGTACGTTGCACTAGCCCTGCTTATTAACCCTTAAGCAAGCGCGTGGGGGTCTAGTTGACCCCCATCAAAAATAAAACTCATATATTACAAAAAATACGATATGTTTATATTTCTATTTTTAGAAGATGGTTTGTATGATAATGTTGATTCGATTTTCGTAAAATAGCAAGTTTTAAACATGTAAAACAGCTTCAACATGGGATTGGGTCATATTTACCCTCACGCGTGTTGTACCGTCACATATTTTTTTGTGGACTTGTATTTTCATAATGATAATTATATATTATATACTCATGGCTGATTGTGCTGATTGTGATTTCGGAATAGTTATAAATATAATAATAAAATGTTTTGCATAATAATAAGATTTAAAATTAAACTAAGAAAAATGGTTCTATAGTTAAAATACACAAACAATGTATAAATACATAACACATTTGAGCTCAAAGAAATATAAGAAAAATTTGTGTAAAACAAATTCTGTTCAAGTAAAAACTTTTTTTTGTTGTCCGAAAAATAAGCTTTTTAAGTTTAAATATTTTTTTTACAAACCAAAATTTTAATATGAAGTTGTCAAGTTTTGTTTTTTTTTTTCGTAATATAGTTTTTTAGTAACTAACATAGGTGTTTATTTTTATTTTATTTTTTATTATTACATTTTTATAAATATTTATGTATCATATAGTAACCAATTATGTCTTCAAATTTAAAAAAATAAACTTTCTGTACTTATGTTACGCATTTTTAGAAATGGGGTCTGATAGACCCCCACGCGACTATGAACGTTAAAAAGAGTCACGCGCCTGCTTAAGGGTTAAGAAAATCTGACTTTTTTGCACAAATATTTAGGACGTAATAAGCATGGATTCGTACGTAGAAGTTGTAATGACACTGTAATACTAACATTATAACGAATATTGTGATACCCCACAATCTGCAGCAATAGTTCCGATGTCACTGACAATACTATAATAGTCACCTTTTATTTTTTTGGTCGTTATCTTCATATGGGTTTGGGAAGAAGGGGGGGGGGGTCAAAAAATAATTGTATTGTGATAAAAACAAACTATGAAAAAAAAATGAATATTTTCGAAAAGTTAAAACATTTCGAAATAACGGGTGCGCAGACTATTAAATGGAGGATCACCTTGTGTAGATAGTGGCGGCAGTCACGCCGGTTTTAATGAATAATTATTTATTGCAGCCGGAGGCCTGCGCTGCGTATGACGTTTGAAAACAGCCACGGCGGCAGTGGCCCCAGGGAGACTGTATATACGCACCACCGCTGCGGTTATCGTTGTAGGGGTGAATGTGCGTGTACGCAGGGCGCACGTTTTAAGGGTTTTGTACGTATCCGCCCGTGTTCCGCGAGGCTACACCCGCCCGCGGACGAACGATCATTAAGTGCGGGAGACTTCGCGCCCTGCGCGCTGCAGACACGAGGGTAGGGGTGTATATTATACAGGACGATGGCGACTGTCAAAAGTCGGGACCACAGATTGGACTGTAAAACTGCTGACGGGCGAGAGAGAAATCATCGAGAGACGGCGAGCGAAACAGCACGAGTGGAACGGGCGGGGTGGGGGCGTGAATTAAATCGTTCGACATGGCCGTCAAAACTTTTCCCGGAAATTTGGTCTGTCACATTTCGATCGGATTTATTTGCACGCATCGTGTGTATGATATACGTGTGGTCGCGCGTTTCTGCTTTATACACCGCTCTTATCATATTATTATATCATAGTTCGCCGCCACAGAAATGCGTTTTTCGGCGCATTGTCCGTTCGCGGTCGCTTCTGTAATCGATACGCTTTTTGATGTGCCGCAGCCACCGCGTATGGTTCAATGATGTAGTGTTATCGTGTGACCGACTCTAAATGCATTTATATTTGTTTCCCTCCGACCACGAACAAAAAAAAAAAAAAAAACACCTTTCGACGTCCCCGTGACCCCCCTTGCGCTCCCTCCAATCGATGACCGACCTTTAGATTTAACGTATTCTACCCACACACACACACACACACACACACACACACACACACACACACACACACACACATACTCACACAATCACACTGTATTCGCGTTCGCGGTTAGGCTAAGTAATTTTATCACTTTTATATTTTATTACGCTTCAATGTCCGGTGAAACGGACACTTTGGGCAGATACGTGTGCTGCCAACAGCTGCGCATTGTATGTTTTATAATAGGCCGTGCACAGTATTTACAGGCGCATGCGTGTATTCGATGAAACGCTTACGCTACATTAAACCTAATTGGTTTTTCAATTCACAACCACACCCCGGTTTCGAATTCCAAATTCACGACCTAGACTATAATAATATAGATATATAGGTTTATTTCCTACCACTAAAGTCCGCATGTCGAATACACCGAACGGTTTCGAACACTTAGCGAATCTGATCGTCGCAGGTATTTCTCATAGACACCCAATTACCGGTTATATATATATAATGTACCTATATTAATTTGAACGTCTAGCTTACACCGATTTTTTAGTTTTATACTCCACCTATTTTTTACCTATACACGGTAATTTTGGACTTTTATATATATATGTATAGGTAGCTTATACATTATATGTTTTATAACTTGTAACTTAAATTGTTTTCAAACAAACTTATAGTTTCACGTCAGATCACATTTATACGAAAAATGGGTACTTATGTTATACAAACATATAACTATTGTAATAAAATAAAGTATTGACAAACTGCAGTTCACCGCCGTCTACTGCTCGTACATTGAACGTGCTGTTTTTTCTCAGTAGTTGTACTCTGAGGGAGAACATGCATCGTCGAAATATGGGGGCTATAATCTCAGGTATAGGCCTCTGGAATCTGAATGCCTTCGCATTCTCCGTGAATTCCGTATTAGATCCCACTGTACAACCGTCATTGTGCTCGCGTACCTATATACTATACATAAATACACGCATGCCCCGCAGGCAATTCGTAAAACCTTTTGAAACACCGTTTTTACAAAATGTCCTTTGACTTTCAAATAATACCTTTCATATATACGTATATATATATTTTACCTATACGTCAGTTTCAAATCTTTACGATCCTTTTAGGTTATATGAAATATATTCCTATACGATAAAAACTGTTCAATATATTTTGTTATATTCTGTATATTGTATATGTATGGTGCATCGTTAATATAATATTATGTAGGTACCAACGTAAAATAATATCAAATATGTTTAATATAATAGGTAATAAACTAATAACATAAACTTTCTGTTAGTCGCAGGCAATAACCCGTCTATATATTGTCCAACACCTTTATTATCGACCTCGAAGAGAATTGCAGCATCAATAAAACCCAACGTACTTACATATTATTATAGTTCCATCGATCGGGCCATAAATCAAACGTGATGTATGCGATCCAGCAACATATAATATACAATATATGTATCAGACACCAGCAGTATCGAGTAATCGTAGTTTTTTTTTATGTACGATAATATAATAATATATAATACGTTCGTATACTGAAATATAAAATATTTAAATAATACGATCTATATAATATGTAAGACGTGTTAAAACGTAATAACACTGCACAACAGTTCGGTCTTTGTATATAATATAATATATAACTCGATACCCCGAAAGCGGCTTCTCAAACGCTCGTATATTTAGTTTTTTGGGCAGGCGACTATATATAGGTACATAATATCCACGTATCCCATGCCTATGAGGTACCTAAGTCTTATATTATACATTTATATTATATTATATAATATATATTGTACCGCGGCGAGAGCGGTGTCGACCACAGTTGAAAATCTCGCTTAGGATGTAATGAAACCGCGACGCAGATCACGACCTCCGGCCGTTGTGGGTCTTCCGTGGCCCGACGCTCGCACATAATACTTGCACGTGTGCGTGTGTGTGTGTGTGTGTGTGTGTGTGTGTGTAATATATTGTGTATATTATATTATTATTATTATATATACCGAATAACGCGTTTCACCCGTATATAGTTGGGATATGTTCTACATTTGGCCGGGGCTTCTTTGCGGGCGCCCGAGTATCGCTGTATATGTGTAGGAAGAAGAAAAAAAAGAATACACCATCCTCATTTCACGCACGACCTATTGTACTTCGTGCGGCCGTTCCACGAACACTGCACGCAGACGGATGGAATTACTTAAAGATCGTAAATACGCGTATAAATATACGCACCGCACGCCCCCATCGTATATACCTACGCACATTTTCACGAAGAAAAAAACCAATAGACGGAAAGCTATAAATTATATACAGGGTGATTTTTTCAATCAACTGTTTATCGACTCACCGCGCACTGATTATCACGATATAAGCGTAAACGCTTTCAAAACTATTCTTATTTACATACCTAATTTATATTTATTACACGTCGTCATCATATTGAGAAAAAAAAATTTTTTTTACTTTTCTGAAGAAACAATTTTGTCCGGTTTTAATATCGCATGCATACAAATTAAATTTTTAACGAGCACCTAGTTAATTAGTCATGACTTATGAATTTAAGATGTATGAGTTACAAGTGTTTAAAATGTTAATGTCCGAAGTATTGAATCAACGGGGAATAGTAAGTTCCTACACGAGACCTAGCAGGTAAACGATTACATATACGTTAGTTCCTACAAATGTGATGAGTTAATTCCTACACGAATATAAAAATGAGGTGTGTAAGTTCCTAGGCGGCAAAAACCAGGTACTTGTGTTAGTTCCTACACGGCGGAAAATTGATACATGTAAGTTCCTACACGGTAAAAAAAGTTTAAATATCAGTAAGTGTATAGGTACTTAATCTATATTATGGATTAGGCGACAAAATAATAAAAATAGGTACATTTTCATAAATAAATAGAATAAAATATAAATTAATAAAAATCGCATAATGCATTTATAATAATATACAGTATAATAAAAATCGAATAATACATTTTTTAATACGATTTTTATTATACCGTATACTCGTATTATCAATGCATTATACGATTTTTATTATATTTTAGTATCATCATCTATTTATTTATGAAAATGTACCTATTTTTATTATTTTGTAGCCTAATTCATAATATAGCTTAAGTATACACTTACATTTGACCTTTTTTTACCGTGTAGGAACTAACATACGTACCTGTGTTTTACAGTATAGGAACTTACATAATATGCACCTTTTTCTGTAGTATAGGAACTAACATATGTATTTTTCTTGCCTGCTATAGGTTTCGTGTAGGAACTTACATTCGCCCGAATCGACATTTGGAGGGACCCTGCTGTGCCCCTATACTACTACGTTAATTTTAACTTAAATACTTTTTTTTATTAATTATTGATTGAATTCAAATTGTACATAACGTAGACACGTGGTACATGTAACTTACATGTAGTGTTTTTAACATACAAGAAATTTACAAAACTTAAATATATAATAACATGTCATACACATAAATAGAAAGATCCACAGATGTGACTCCTAACGTCAAGATGTGTTCCTAAAGAATATCTCTGGGCAGACTGGACAAGTTACGATATATCTCCTTGCGGGATTTTCTTTAAAAGAGTTGTTGAGTCTGGTTTCTTGTATAGTTGGAGTTAGTTGTGGAACCAATTAGTATAAACCTTAAATACTAATAAGTTATAACTAATTAACAAATCGTTTGAAATTCGATTTTTAGCTATAATTCTAAGAAAAATTTACTGCGTCAGAATATGAAACTAAAAATGTTTATTGTTACTAAAAATAATAACATAAAAAAACTACAGTACAGAAAGTATTTTTTTTTTTTAAATATTGTTTTGTAATTCCATTAAATTATGTAAAAAAAATATTTTCGAAAACGTATTTATTTTCTTATAATAAGTGGTTATTGTTAAAAGAATCACTCTGTATATTATCTAAACAGTATACTCGATGACCCTAAGTGGATTGTTTTTAATTTATGCTGTCGGCGTACTTTCTGTTATTATTTCATTTTCCATACACTTACTTTATGATTATTTTTTTTTTTAGAATTTTGTTCCGGTTATTGATGGCAGGTGGGCGGACAACTTATATTATAATATAATAGGTATACAATATTTATCATGCATATATTATGTGTTGTATTCCTGCAGTATGTATAGATGAAGGTAAGATGCGCTATTTTCGTGGTTCCCTCGTAATGTGCTAGGCAGTAATTTTTCACGAAATCATAAAACCACGGCTTGTGTTATTTCTTTTCGAGCGGCGGGAAAACGAGTTGGGATTTTTAACACGAGTTATCTCTTTGTATGCGTAGTTTTTATTTTTAAGACCCTAAACGAATTCTATCCGGTGGCGGATAAACATATATTATACGACCTGCAGCACAAACTGCAGTGTTCAAGTCATAAATTACCATCTTGTAAATCGAATTCGATTTTATTTGTACCTATTGTGAGTTGTGACCAAACTGGAATAGCTAATATAAATATAACAGATATACCGTGTAAGATGTACGTTGGACAAAAATCAAATACCTTTTTCTTTAAACAAATAGATATATTTCCAGTAACAATACCGATAGATAAGACGGGGTTTAGTAAAACATTTAAAAATATTATTACATCATATTATACATATTATACACTCAATTTACAAAACTTAATTAACCATGGTCGATTTAAAAAAAAATGTATACAGGTATTTAATAAAGGCTGGGCATTAATGCGTTAATAAGTTTAAGTTTAAGTTAAGTTAATTTAACTTTTTACCTTAATAAGTTTTTATTTTTATTAACATTAACCTTAGGAGTACAAGGAATTAACTTTTAATCAACTAGAGTTAATTTTACATTCAAACAAGTTAAGTTGATTTCAATTATACAATCTATAATTATGAATGTCAGAATGTGGTATGTTCAAGAGATTACTAAGTGGTTTTTTTTTGTATTCCAGAAAATAACATCATCATTCTCCGTGGAAGTTAGAAGTCTACCACAAACCTCTAGATTCTAGTAACATTTATCTCAAAATTTGTCTTTTCCCATAATAATAATCCTACTGTGAACTAATTACTACTTATATGTAAACATGTCATACGAGTTCTAATTACATCATTGTAAATAGTAATTACTAATTACTAATTAGAATGGTAACATTAATAATTGAAGTCGACTTAATTTGGCTAAAATTAAATTGCTGATACACATTTTATATAAGTTATAAATGTATATTAACAAAATACATATTGTTACTTTTTGGAACATATAAAATAAAAATAGTTCTTTGCCTTGATTACACAAATGATTTTAGGTGTTATTTTAATTTTATCTCTATGAAAACGTGAAACGTTGCAAACTTAATATTTGCTAAATCAAATTATTATAAAACTTTAACTATTTTGTCGGGCTATGCAGCATGGGCCACGAGAATAAGGATGCATCCAGATGGATATAACTCGGGACATTTTAGACGCACAGCAAATTGTATTATATTTTCTGGTAGCTAAATAAAATATGTCATTACAAGTTTTAAAAATAACATCGAGAATATTATGATGACCGTATTGTCTTTTACGTAGCACGAAGCAAGTTGGTCCAAAAAGTTTGAGGGAACGCGCTGAAGCAATGAATCAAGACTTTTTCAATTGATGTAGTTTCTGTTTTTATTACATTTTTTACGCAAACTCTCAGTGAACGCTCTGTTAGTAGAAACCGTGTTCAAATACAATGGTATACTTAGTAGCGAAATATCGTACAGTCGGCGCAGGCATGTTTTTGGTATTATGTACTGTGTTTAATTATTATGATGTAAGCCTGTCGGCGTTTTGCGGTGGGCATTGGACAATAATAACAATCAGTCAGCGTTGAGTAGCACAGATGTGCAGAACCAAGTCGAGAACATAATATACCAGTGCATTTAGCCATATGTGAAACTAAATTTCAATATCCGACGAATCGAATAAGCTCTTCCAGACCCCCTATTCCCATCCAGCGTTGAGAAAACTGTCTGTTTTTAGGCCTATTCCCGAGACCCACTTAACACATGGAAATTACTATTATTAGCAATCATCATATGCATTTTTTTTTCATAAATATTTAGTACGGAATTGGAATGAATTCGTACGAATTCATTTTTAAATGAATTCACAACATAGTATGTGGAGGGCTGTAAAAACGTTTCTCCAGCCCTCCCAAAAACTAAAAATAAGTTTTGCAAAACTTTCTTATGCGAACATTTAGTACCTACTTACGTTTTTTGTATGAATATACTTGTTTGGTATCTGGTGGAGGATAGGTCACTTGAAATCAGGATTTTCATGGTACGTCACAGTCTTTTATAGTCTCGCCACCAAAGTTTTATTTATATAAAGCAGTCCATAACTGCAGATTGCAAGAATACAACAACCTGAACTCTAGGGCTAAAAATCGTCAAAAACCTATTATATAACCATACGTCATTAAAGTTACTACAATATAATCTATATAGGTTTGATTTTTGATAGTAAATTATAGTAGATAAAGCGTATTTATAAACGCGGAATGATTTAACGAATTACATAAAAAATTATAATTTTATATTAAATATGTATAAACTAAAGGTAAACATTTTTAAACACTTTTTTTTGTTTAAAAATAAATATGACAACATACAATCTGTAAAATTAAAAACAATGGGTTAATTTGGAGTATGGGTTACAATAAAAACTGGATCACGTGATGGAAGGGGGTCCATGACACTTCTTCAGCTTGATTGGTTTGAATTAAAATTAAATGTAAATATTTTTTTAAATATTTAAAACACGCGATGAATACATTTTGAAAACATTTTATTAAAAAGAAATATAAGCCAAAATAATATCTTGAATGTTAAAAATAACCCAAATAATGCATAAAAAAACAGCTACCTAAGCAATAAAAACAAAAATAAAATGTCGTAAATAATTGTATTATTTTTGTATGAAATGCATGCTATGAATCGAATATAATATAGCTAACATGAATTTTGTATTAGACTGATGGAACAAAAAGGCCTACAGCAAAAAAACTCTGCTTATTGTTAATAATTAAATAAAAATAATATTTACCAAAAGCATCGTAAAAAATATGACATAATTTTTTTCGAAAACAAATGTTTATTTTAGTTAGGATTTGTCATTTTAATGAACAATCTATGTATTTATGGTTAAACTCAATTTAAAAACACATATTTTAAATATTTATTATTTTAATATTATCAAAAATAAAATTGACAATTGTTCCGGGAATCTGCAGCTTATCAGTATCGTTGCAAACAAATTACTTAGGAATAATTGTCTTGAAAAATATTAAAATATCGAATCCAACAGCTTTAAGATGAATAATGGTTTTGTCCAAAATTATGATTTTACATTTAATACCTATAGAAACAAATTGAAAATGTCACGCTGAATAGAAGATTAGGTCTCCTTGCAGGGCACAGCAACGCCACGGTCCTATGTACATCACACAGTATTACAGCAGCTACGGCATACGTTAAATCTGTGTAAAAGTATAATAATAATAATAATAATAATAATAAAAGAGTAAAGCTCGAGGATTTTAAAAACAAGTCATGTGAATGTTGGTCGCGTATATAATATGAGTGGTGATAAAGGGCGAGCGCTGCTCCGTACAACCGCAATTATTTTTGTAAATCGCTGGGGTGGACACACGAGGGTCAACGTGGTTTGCTCGTGAGGGTGTAACAAATACGCAGTTATTATTTTAACTTTGGAAAAATAACATATATCTCATAATTTACATATTAATACAACTCCGAGCACCTCCACGTTATAATATATTGTTGTATAAGAGTGAGGCAGCAGATGACACCCTAATAAAATAACCGACGACGGCGGCGGCGGCGGCGGCGGTGGTGGTAGTGGCAAAAGTGACTTGGACCGCAATTATATTATACATAACCTAGTTATTAATTATATTACAGACACTCCAGAGTTCTGATATGTAATCTATACATCATAATATATTACACAATTTCGGTAATTCATTTTAGAACTTATATTATAACTATATCCGTACATTATAAAAGATATTTAGTAATGTGTAAAAAAAAAATTTATTTTCTGGTATATTTAAACTAATAGCACGAGTTGTTTTACGTAAGTACCTAATTGATAATCATAATTAAAACTAAAAAGAGGGGGAAAGTGTAGGTAACTGCTCCGAGTGTAAATTTGAACTCAATGATGAATCATTGCATACGAAAAACTATTATGAGCCAAAACGATCTTTCAGCCTATACATTACTACGTATGTTTATTACTTAATTATATTCTTGTAGTCATATTTTATTTTACTATATTAGCATTGATTATAGATAGTCTATTGTGTATAATATTATAATCAACGATGTTAGCTATACGGTAGGTTGAATTATTTTTTCCCGAAAACATGGCGCATTTGAAAATTGGTTTGTGTGTATAAAATATAATATTATAATATGTTAGACTTTCGAGTGCCCGAGAATAGTATTTTTAACTTAACACGCCCCTAGTCAAAAAAATGCAGTGTGCGCCGACTCTGAGCGTAAAAGGCGAGTAAACTATATCGTGAGCCAATCTATTCTATTGTCTCGTGCAAATCTCGATGGCGGCGTCGAGTTTAATTTTCATATATTATATACAACGGACTTGTACGGCATTGCGTAACATAATAATACGATGATTTCAGTAATGCCGTTCGAAATTGGCGTAAAAATCTTCCGGATTCTCTTCTCCGATTAGGTATTATAGTAGTAAGTTATAGGTCGTCGATGCCATAACCGCTCGAGGTCGTCTTCGCTCGAACATCGTGATCCAGGGCCGCGACGGAGACCGTTTGCATTGAAATCTCAATCTATCCGTGCGGATATTGTGTGTCTTACATATTATTAGTATGGAATATAATATTGTGCTGTATGCATTTTACAATATAATATTATAGCCTATATAGGTATGACGCGTCGTCGTAATCGACACCTTTTTAAAGGGGGGTTTTTTTTTTTAAAGACACAAATTTATTACAGCGCACAGTGTCGGCGGCGCGGCGGCGGCGGCGGTGGTGGTGCAACCGTAGCTGTAACAAAACAGCTTTTTTATTTTTATCTATATACAGTGACTTTGCCACGCCACTTTAATAATATTATCCGGTCGAACGCTGCTGCGGTGTAGTAGGTACACGGTAAAACACGTCGAACTGTATACAACGACGTGCTATACTTGCATTATGATAATATAATAAACAATATTGTGCACGTCATAATACTGCCTATATACTGTATAATAATATATGTGTGCGTGTGTGTGCGGACGATCGAGTTGTAATTAAAAAACACGTCCGCCGATTATGGCAGCTTTTTATCGAGTCGCATTATGACAATAATATTATGGCCCTTTACGATATTACGCTCGCTGCATCGGCGATATAATAATATAACGAGGAAAACAACGGTTCCGAGCAGATAACGCGCGCAGACTGCACGAGAACTACAATCGAAGTCGACCGCGGAAACGGTTCGACAATCAAAAACGTGACTTACAACAGTACGAGCGTTATATACCCGTATAATATGATATATATATATATATATATATATAATATAAACTCGAGTGAAAATTATTATATACAATTCGTAGGCACGTCATATACAATGCAAGGTATAAAATACGATAATATAATATATAACAATTCATATACAAAGTCGTCTAATAATAATAATAATCGTTAGACGAATATCTTTCGTTCGTCTAAACGTTCAGATATTATAATGATATTATTATTATTTATTGGGAATCGTTATGATTATACCTGCCCTGGTGTGTACGGACGTCACCGCAGTATTATAGGTCAGGCGAGGAGGTACATTACGACGATGCGTGCAAGCCGGTCAGGTCTATTTCCAGGAATTCACTGCGTATTCGACTCCAACCGATGTATATAATATAATTTCCGCCTCCGACACGATAGCCGCGCTGCGACCTGTACGTCGTCGTCATCGTTCCCGACGAATTCTGCTCAAAGACCACCGCCTCCGCCGAATGCACGATAATAATAAATAATACATATATATATATTATAACAATAATAATACAATATAGCACGCACGTCTTCCATTCTCTCCTTTGCGCACCATTCGACGATGTTATTCTGACGACCTTATCGCACAATGCGAGACGGCCGTTCGTAGACTACATATTATATAGCACACAGTTTGAAAATATAATAATACGTTCGGAAAAGAAACAATTTGATCTGGAAAAAAATCAAAACGTATGTACTTCTTTTTTTTATTATTATCAAATAAACTATCCACGGCATCAGAGGCCATTGGACGTATTACATATTTTTACATACGTTAAATAGATATATTAATATGCTTAAACATACAAAAAAGTTTTAACAGATAGTGAAAAAAGAAACAATGAATTTACGTATTGGGTATTATATAATATGGTTTGAACTTTATTTTTAAGTTGAGTTTCTCATAGGAACTGAATGAGTTTGGAGACGTTGTTGGGTTCTGGGATGAGTATTCCCCCACTAGGGAATCTGAGATTTGGAAAAGTTCTCTTTATTGCTTGTCGTAAATTCTGCATTCGGTTAAAATATGTTTAACTGTGGGGAGATCCTACAACCTGTACAAATAGAGGGGGGCCTTCTTTCTTCATTAAATGAGAGTGTGTCACGAGGGTGTTTCCTATTCTGAAACAATCGATGGAGGTGTTGGGAAGCGAAAAGGCTGAACGGAGTTCTTAGTTTCGTGGACATTTCATTCCATCCGCTTTGACACGCAGCAGTAGTGTGTCATCGTTGACGATCCGCTCTTTATGTCGTTATAGGAGAAAAAAAAGGTAAGGTATTAGCGAGCATCGGTTGACGAGTGAGCGAGTTAGGCTGCAGCCGTATGTACCTCTATAATATTATTATGTTTATGACGTAATGTGGCATTCATTATCGCCTCACAACAAATACATTATTTTACAAACGCGTCAGAACACCTATGGCCAACGTGTTTTACAACGGAACGCGCTAATAGGTTTTAAATAGAATAGATATTTATGACGGTAGAAATTTAAATCTGTGAATAAGCGTTAAAAAGGATGTTTTTCTAATTAATGTTTTGGTATTAAAATTATCCGTAAAAATCTCATTGTATTTTACCTCACAAAATAATAGTAGGTACACACACGCGTAGGGAGAACTATCGTTACAATAACAACACGTGAACATAATATTCTATAATAGGCATTATAGGTATATATATAATATATCTATATCGCTATGCATACATAATAATGATTTTCACCCCAAACCGAACTCTTGTATCGTAAAAATGGGTGTTATTGATGTACAGGTACGCGTGAAAATCAAAATAATTAATATCGAAAGTACAAGATAAATAATTAAACCCGTCAACAATATAATTAACGATTTTATTTATTATAATATACCGATTAAAACTTTAATAATGTGTGTTTATTATTATTTTATTGAAACTACAAGTCCTTGTTATGGGCACTAATTAAAAAAAAATATAAATATTGATAATTTAGACTTTTTAATTATATACCCATTGTAGGTACCAGGTACCTATTATACGCGTTTCCAATTAAATTAAAATTATTTTTTTAAAAATTGGATTAAGTATTAATTTATTCCCGTTTATTTAAAGACTTCGGTCCATTATCAAAATGAATCTTAATTATATTTTCTTTGAATACGAATTATAATAATATTATTATTCCGACTAACAATCATAAAAATGACTTATAGGAGGTATTTTCAGTGTTCAAATATTTTGTAACTTTATATCTGTGCTCTTCTGCTTTTTATTTTGACACTGGTTTTAATATTAGTGGAAATATTTTTTAAATATAATTGTATCATAATATAACGTTGAATGAAATTTATCCCAATATATAATACATTGTAATATAAAAAAAAAACTGAACAAATTCGACGATTTTATTTTAACAAAAGTAAAATAGAATAGATTATGAATCATAATGAATAGGTGTTATACAACAATGCCGGTCCAGAAAAACTTTTTTTCTTCTGTAGACGACGAAAACATTTCGTCGAGTCATGTCAGTCGACTCGCTGTGGACTGCGTGATGTGTATTATTCAACATATATAATATTATACCTATTCTAACTGATATCGTGCACTCCGTTGCCAATTAAAAAAAATAATAATGCCAACTCTATATGAATAATATGTTTTATTTTATAATACAACGGTTAAAATATACTAAGTAATATCGCCGAATCCCGGAAAAAAAAACCAAGGAAAATAAGAACAAGAAAAAATAACATGGAAAAAAAGTACAATTTTTAATTTTTCACATGCACACACATATTGCCTATACTATATAATAATAATATTACTCTATCATAGAGTAAAATACATTTTCATTGCTTTGAATTATATGGAGACTAGAGATTATAGAAACCTTTTCATACTTTTCCAAAAAAAAAAAATATATAACTAATTGTATAATATATTAATATAAAGTAAAATACATTTTTATTATTAGGAATTCCCTATGTATCACCTTTTCATACATTCATGCTATTATTTGAGTGAACATAATTTAGTCTGTTAACGGTCATTGAAGAGCCAGTTTGTTTATTACAAAAATTATAAAATTATTTTCTTTATATTAAATAAATTTGAAATGGAAACTTTTAAATCCAACAAAGGCGGAATTTTTTTTTTGTGATATAGGTAATATAATACTATTTTCAATTATTAAAAACTGTTCTTTTTTCACGTGTTATTTTTTTTCCATGGTCTTTTTTACCGATTACCAATATCGATACAACAATATTCAATTTAGTCCCACCCGGCGTTGCTGAGCCAAATATTAAGTTAAGTTAAGTTAACCTGAAGTGATTTACATGCATCTAAACCATCTAGGTAGGCAATCCACTGCATTAGATCACCGGCAATATGCGAGCAGTATATTATCAGGTAGGCAATTCACCTGCGGTGAATTGCGGACTGCATTAAGTGCGCAAATGAGTGAAATCAGAATTAGGTACTCTTATATGAAAAATATGGCGACGGTTGCCCGTGCCCGTGCCAAAGATTTGTTTTTTTTTGTCAAAATGTGATAGATGTAAGGAACACATAAAAAAAATCCGATCAAAATTGAACCGATAGTAAGTTATCGAGTTAACTTAACACAAATTATGCACTTACAGCTTTATATATTAGTATGGATATTATTTATAAATTAGAATAGTAGCTACATATTGTTACAAATAAATATATAATATTATAATAAAGACGTTGACGGCGGGTACTGCACATTTATGTTTATACGCCAGTATTATTGAACAGGATTAATGGAAAACTTAATTTCCACGGTCTGTATATAGAATAAATACAGCTGACAAAACAAACAGACTTATCATGCTAAAAAAGGGATTTGGCTGCATGCTTAATCCAATAACGACTGCTCCCTCCCCTTATTCCATCACCGTCGTCCTGGTCGTATATTTTTCAAATTCGTCCGTATATACATGTGATATAATAATATACGCAGTACGCACCCATATTATTATATTATTAATGTTGGCAAGAAATAAAAAATATAATCATTGTAGCCAGCGGTATTATACGCATGTACGTATAACGTATAATATTATTATTATGTAATCATTTTTTTTATGAACATCATCAAAGGTGGTGGCATTAACTAGGTAGTAAAAAAGTTTAAACCGAGTAAACATTTTTTTTTTAAACTTTTATAACTAGGTTGTTAATGTGTCTATATTGTAATAACTTAGTATTTTCCGGTTAATTTGAAAAATAATACGTAAAGTTGAAATATTATGTTTATACCTAGGTACATAATAATATCATCTACACTTATAAATTATTGTTTGATCATCACGCTGTAACACACAGCAACTCTGGTGTACGTCGATTTCACTTATACATCGTCATCGATTCACTGTTATGGATATGAACGAATTTAATTATAAAATCATTGCATACGAACTACGAAGAATGATTCTGAGTCTAATAGTCTCTATTTCTAAGGATGAATTATATTTATATAATATAATTTTATAAGTGATTCGTTTTTCTTTTAGTAATTCGGTATTTTTTTTTTTTAATTTTTGCAAAAAAACATCGCATACCTTATTATTATATAATAATATAATAAGTGATAAATGTGATAAATGTATTAGTTACTACAATTTTTACTTCAACCCGATTTTCTATCAGAATTTATTCTCAAAATAGACGATTTTAATCATTTTTACTTTGTACCAAGGTGACAACGAAAAAAACACATAGGTGATTTTAAAACCAATACATTCGTAGCTTCGCACAGAATTTAATAATTTAGTTGACATTAACGTGTAATTCCCCAAACCACTATAAGTAAGTTACAGGATGTATCTTAACAAAATGTTTAGTAGTTTTTTAAAATATTTGAATGTTAGCAAAATGTATACATAGTCACTATTAGTCAGTATAGTCACACATAGTGATATTATGATATGGCACAATCGTATGATCCAGATTCCGGGTGGTAATTAAAATATTTTTAATTGACTTTTCAACAGAGTTTAATAAATATCCTTATACAATTTTGTAAAAAATCGTTATACGTTTTTTGAACTATTTAAACGACCTAGTTTCGGATTTAGGCGCTTAGACACATAGGTACGCCACCGCCGCCGTACCACCACGTATTGTATATTATGTCACATTGTTTACACTCTCTTAATAAACGTGTATTCAGGTATTACAAATATAATGAAATTAATAGATAAAAATCGAAAGATTACAAAAATAATAAATCTTACATTTTTTTTAGCTAAACATAACATTTAAACAATTCATATTTATTTTCGTTTCAATAACAATTTTCATTTCAAAAATCATTTTATTTTTTGATTGTTTTTTTCATTTCTTATGATAATTTTAGATACCACAAATCAAACTGTGTCTTGCTTGTATGTATTACTACTTATACCATTACTTACTAAATTTAACATAATACGTCGACAGCATTGCGTGATGTTTTGGCTGTCCGTGGTGATTAGTAGTAGCGTAGTGGTACCTAAACAGTAGCTATAAAGTGGTAGTTTGTCACACCTCAAAACGTTGGCGTGTATTAGGTAGACTAAACAAATTATTATTCTTGAACGGTGGAAATATTACTATGAAATCTATATACCTACGCCAGAGTTTTGTGCAATGCCATATGATGTATCATCGACATTATTGTAGATAATATTAAATTTTACTATACGCGAGTAACGCCGTAACGGTATACAAAAATACGACAAGTGTTGTTCGTGGACTTCATTTGCTGAGTTCTACAAGAAAGACACTTTTTTATATTGCAATATTATGATAGCAATTTCCTTACACGCCACACACGATACAAATACTATATATTTATAATTAATTTTCCTTAAAACTTTTGCACAATTTAAATATTTTTTCGATTTATGAATTTGGGTATAAAATGCAATAATTTCTGTAGTACATTTCTCTGGGCATCTATACCATACAAACTACTTTCATTTCTTTTCCCAATTTAATTTTGTTACAACACTTCATCTTTTGTCTTTGAGACGTAGTTCGTTGATTATAGGCATTTACATTTTGTCCAACGTAAGCATATTGTAAGTTTCCTTTTTTTCTTTTCAAGTTAGTTTTCACAATAATCTATAGTTTTCGAATTCTTGTAATAAAATTATCATTATCTAAGACATTATTGTCGGTACATCATTTTTGTCACATAACTCGTACAGTTTACTAGGGAAATGTTTTATTTAATCACTTGGACTTAAAAGAAACGCAGCAACTTCTCCATTGGGATTCAATTCAGCGTTATACTTTGAACTAGAAGACAGCGATGATTCGATGGTATATGCCTCATGACTCATGAAGGGGAATGTTGCTGATAATAAATTCAAGCTCTGACTGAGTTCTTAAACTCGAGCGATCGTCTTGAGTCATAAAATTCATTTTATTTCATATTGAAATACAAATATAAAAAAATAAAACAATATTATCATCTAAATAGCTAAATAAAAAAAAACTCAAAATTATAAAGAACTAAGATTTGTATACAAACAATTACATTTTTAAAATAAAAAAATATATTATATGTATGATACCTAAAATTTGTCTGAATAATAATTACATATTAAAATTTGTTTGTAATATTTGAATACTATAATTTACTATAAAAACAATTATTTACATATGAGCAAATATTTTGGGTTAAAACAGTTAAATTATTTTTTGACGAAATATAATGCGTCTGTTTTGGAGTTGGCGGAATGTTTGCAATAACGACGTGTACGAAGATAAAATACTTTTGCACTAAAAAATGGTTTCTTGAGTGTAAGTTTGAATTTCTCTGGGGTTCTACGGACGAAGGGTTGTCTGTTAGAATGTGTCAGACATAACATTCAGGTCTGAAAGTCATAAATCAGAAAACTCATGAGTTTGTGAGGTACAAGGTTTATGGAAATATGCTTTTTTTAAAATATAAAATAATAAAAATAACAATAATATACAAAAGAAAATAAACTATATTATTGGTATGGACGAATAGAAAATTAAAATAAATATTATGTAACGTGCCAATTTATTTTATAGTATTATAGTACTGCCGTACATAATATATTAATTCATGCGACTAAGTATAATATAAAGTGTTACTTACTATGAAATTTGATATTAAGACGTATACCCTACGTATTCAAGAAGCTCTACAATAATCAATAGAACTCTTTAATCCTTGAATACTATGTAGTTTGGAATCTTATAACCTTATAATCGTATCTGTTAATAATATTACTAACAAGGAAATTCATATTAAATACATAAAACGCGTACAGAAAAATATAGTCTTTTTTTATAATAGAGTTTTTAATACCTAATCAGTGAACTTTTTAAGTATCAATATTTGATACTTTACAAAATCAGTTAAGAAAAACATTAATAACGCTAAGTAAAAACACGAAATAATCTGAAAGAAATTGTAATTATACAATAGACCATCTGAAATAATAGTTGGCCGAAAATGTCATCACAATTTTTAATTTACTAATTCTTACTTTAGTAAAATTAATCGTTTAAATTCTGGTATACGCTTATATATTTCTCAAAATTGTAATGTTTCATAGTTTGATATAAAGAGTGAGTTAACACAAATATAATAATGAACTAGATAACTATAAGCGTTCAAAGTTTAAACTACAACGACGAAGTGGTTGATATATTGTGTGGAGGTTAACCAACTCATGTTCTGTACTTCTCATTTCAATTAAACTTTGAACGCTCGTAGCAGATAGATTAGTTAACTAGTAGTAACTAACTACCAACTTGTTATGTTATGGTTATATACATCAATGTTGTTAGAAACATATTCTTGGCGGCAACGTAATGTGGAAAAAACAAGGGACCTCGAGGTGGATGTACCTATACGTCCTATATTAAATACATACTAATAGAGTTTAGTTTATTATTTTTATGTTAGTACCTACTCACCTGTCTACCTAATTTTGTATTAATTTATAATATAAATATAAATAACATAAATATTGGATGTTTATTTACAGCAATGTGAATGGTGACGATGGCGGACTATTATATATATATATATATGGCATCACTATTATATAGGATACTAATACACCACCGATACAGAAATAATGTACCCACATCAAAGGTGAGCGGGTCAGTTCGAGTCTAAATATATATTAATTTTAATTCTAAATTGCATGTCATTAGTCATTGCCAGGTTTTTAATGAGCATCCGAAGTTCCCGAAGAACGAACTTGGACCGAGTTGGACTGTTTCTAATCACTATACAGACCAGACGTCACTCCTGACTCAAGTTTAACGGTCCCTAGGAAATAAATGCTCGTGAACTTGTCACCAGTGATAAATTATTATCATCTATACCGATAGGGCTGCAAGTGAATTGAACGAGCTAAAATGGATAATATTAATATAAATAACAACTTGAAGAACTTATTACTATAATAATGATTGAATCCAGTGTTGAAATCGATCGTTTGCTTTAACCATTTTATTAGCACAATGAACACGAAAAAAAAGACCGAGTGCTTCTAGAATTTTAATCAATTTTCTTCCTAATTATATATTATTAGGTACCTACCGATATATTATTTTATTTCCACGTATAAATGGAAAATTGTTAATTTTCTGTTACAATATAATTTATACATGTCATACAATGCGTTTCGAATAAAATAACGAAAAACAATACTTTTTACACGATATATATATCTAAATATAAAAAAACAAATCTTTGTTTGTAGACGATCAGAATATACAAACTATAACTGTACAATATAGGTAAGTAATAGTTTTTAAACGTGTATTTAATAGTATTGTTATCTTTGAATAGATAACCAAACATTTACGATAAAACAATAAACATTCACTTACGTTCAAAAAGATTTATATGAATCGTTAAGTGACAGGAGTAAAAAAAAAAAATGTTTTCAATTTAGTGTAAGCTATTTTCGATTTATTTTACCCTTACAACATGGATTATTAATATAAAAAAAAGGGTTTATACACAAAGTACATTAAGCCTATTCATATACACGATGTTTAAAATATTTATTTACTATTATATTACATACAATTGTATTGTCAATCGTAAATGTCAGAGCCTTACGGTCCCAATGAGTGCATTCGCATGACTGGGCCGAAAAACGTGTAGGTTTTTAAAAAAGGTTTTTTCAGTTTAAAGATGTAATATGATTTTAGAAGATAAAGCTATTGAATTATAATATAATGTAGGTACATGTGACATGTCGTATATTCAACAGACCAGAAAAATAAAAGATACAAGCAAAATTTGTTACATTTTTTTATGTGTGTATTCGTCTATATATTATGATAAAATTCCAAATTTCAAGAGCTTTTGATTAAGTTTTAACATCAACAGTATTAAAAAGGTTTTTAAATAGGTAACCGCTCTGCTGTACAGTAAGTTTCGAGTGAACTACCTCATTGAGTAGGTCACTGTAATCATCGATGTGTTAAGTTTGAAAATTTTAAATCATTGTTTATCAAGACGGAAAACGATTGTGAGTGGAGGTGGTCTTTATGGTTATTTTTGTTCATGGTTACCAAACAATCATTTTAATAATAATATTAGTAATAGTAATATTAAAATGTCAACAAGTTTCCCCATCCCAGATTATTTCAAAACATACTGAGAAATTCCTACTTTTGACTAGGTAACAAAAGTACTAAAACTAGATCCAATTTGATATCAGAAAACTTTTTCAAAGTTGATGATTGGAGCATATTTTTTATTGTAAAAATTAAAAAGTGTCTTCAGACAAACAAAAAAAACACACATCATTTCAAAATCAATACATTTATCGATCTGCTGTTAGATCAACACAATACGCTATTGATTACAAAATAAACATTTGAAATCAGAGTCGATAAATTTAAAAATAATAATGAACTCAAAATCAGTTTTAACTTGCCACATGTATTATATATTTCTTTAATAAATTGTTTGCATATTTTGTTATTTTGTATTTACTAGATTATTCGTATTAATAATCTCAAGAGTAATGAAATTCAATTTTACTCTAAAAAATAAAATATAAAATATCTATGGTATCCGTAATATCGTATTTTATGATTTGCTTAAAATTAAAATACATTAAAAGTACTGGGAAAATTAATATTACTCACGTGGGATGAGCAATATCATTTAGGTATTCTGTATTTAACACTATAAAACCCGTCAAAAATATATTATCAATGTGTTACGACATAAGAGATGACTAAACAACTAAATTCAATGAATCATATTTAATTATTGTTTTAATATTTGTATACGAATACGATTGTAAGTGTACCTTGTTTCCAGTGGTTGAGTGAACTATTAAATATTTTAAGACAGTAAAGAAAGTAACTAAAAACATTTTGACACCTTTTTTTTACAATTTTTCATAAGAAATCTCATATTATTATAAGTCGTAACTCGTAAGCATAACCAATTATGGCTGGACCACTATCACGAGTGTCACGGATTCCAGGTGGCCGCGGACCATAGCTTAAGAACCACTGCTCTACTATATAACCAGGCGAAAAAAACATTTATAAAAAGTCGTCTTAAAAATGCCAATGTAAATTTTCTCGTAAGAAAGTTTTGAGAAAACTCTAATAATAAAATATCTATTAAACTATTTTTTTTTTTTTAATAATATTTGCAATAATTGCCGTCAACTAACTGTAGGTACATCAAATAATCTAACCATGTAATTACTACAGATTACAAATTAGGTACTACAGATAGCTATTCGAACTTTAATGTAAATTCGATGTCAGTTGATGACAGTTGTGATTATTAATAATTTATAAATAAAAACTAAACATTTTTTTTAATAAATTTAAATAATTATAAAAATGTATCAAAACGTAAAACGTAATTACAAAATGCAAATTTTTCAAAAAAATAGTGAGGAATTATAGTAAGTATCTGGAACCCTCTCTAGTTGTATTGTTTTATCAATTAAGGCATAGGTATCTATGTTAACAATTTACTGTATCATTGATTATATAAATTGTAACAAAAAATGCTAAAAGAGCATATTAAACAGGGTGTTACAATTCCAAGGTATGTTCTGCTCACGACCATTTTTTTTCAATAATGCAGTTATTTAAAATCTGATTTTTGAAATTTTTAAATATACCTAAAGACCATATTTTACATTCCTAAAATTTATTGTACTTCTTAACGAATGTCCTGTAGAGATACAAACTTCTGATTTTCATTCGAGATCCACATTTTCTACTGTATAGGTAAATTATTTAGCGGTTAATATTTTTATAAATTTTGACATACTATAAACAACATTTTAACGAATAGTTTTTGAGTTCTTTAACTTTTAATACTAAGAATAATATGTCCATGATGTTCATAGTAATAGGTTATAATTAGGTCTTAAAGTATATTATTTAAAAATTTTAATAAATTCATTATTAAAGGTAAAAATGGGGGGTCAGCATGCTTGATAAGCCACATTGTATAAACATAAGCTTTTGTCATATGTATATTAATTTTTAAAGCCACTATAGCCTTTAGCCTATAGAACACAAGGGCATAAGGCATAAGTCTAAGTGCTCACAAAAAACAATATATACCCTAAAGAACTCTCAATTTAATTTAATTATCAATATAAATTCGAAAACTGGAAAATAAAGTATAATGTAATGGATATTTTAAAGTTTTTATGAAAATCTAATTTATTAAACTTTATAATACAGATTTGGGTATTTAATAAATCAAAACTGCAATAACAGTATTTGAATAATATATTTATTTAAGTTGTATTAAAATCAAAAACATAATATGATGTACTCTACATATGGTTATACATTTAAAATCTCATAATGTTCAAAAATGTATTTATTTATAATGTCTTCGTTATAGGTATACATCTATTTTGATAAGCTATACAATTTATATTTTCAAGTCATTGTCATACCGTAATAATGAGTAATGTATAATAGCATATAATTACATAATTTACAAACAATTTTTTTTTTTAAAGAAATTATTTTATATTAATTTTATTTTATCTATAAATTATTATAACCAAACTTAACGTGATATTACATTATTTTGTTTTTTTGTTAGTTTTTGAAACGTGAAAACATATTTGAAAGGAAGTTTTTAGTAATGATTAATGACAAACATAATATTTCGTTCTTTAAATTGTACTTGTTTTGTTTATTTTAATTTATTAATTCATACAATATTACCCATTGCTGCATAGTATATATTATGTTGCTTTGTTTATTTCAATTAAAAACAATTTAAAATTATAGGTACAAAGACATAACTATAAGTAACAGATGTTTTTTGTATTTAACTGTTTGTTGGAATAAAATTACATTTTAATACTTTTCGGATGTGCAACAGAAATAGGAAGGTACTTTTCCATTCGTGCCGCGGTGTGGTATCTTTGTTTTTGTGCTTCATTATAGACAATACTACAATAGACGTGTATATTTTTATGAACCGTGATTTACGAGTTTATGACCATCACCGTGGTAACGGATACCTTTACAATAATGATACCTACCAATGCATTTATTATACTTCTGGTAGTCATTCAAGACCGTTTCTAATGAAATCGTTTCTTCTCGCTGCACGTCTATATGAACCTATCTACAATATAGTTAATTTTTTTATCACACTTTAATTTCATACGTTTTCTTACTAACTAATGTCGATAGTATTATAAAATTCTAAATTAATTTGCCTTTAAATTAAATTGTATATACAACTCTAATGACAAAATATATCATATAGGCGTTGGCTGTGACTATATACATGCAGCTGTCTACATGCTATAATATAATATATTACCTACCTACACAATTGTTACGATACAATTTATTTACAACCAATATAAGTCTTTAAAAAAATATGTAAAAACTTTTAAAAAATAATATCATATCAGCACTAAATATAGTTTGTTTACAATAGTGCAAGTGAATAATAATAAAAATATAATTTTTCGTTGACTCTCCGCAAGACTTTGGATGGTTCAATTTTAACGCTATGAAAATAATAACGTTTCTCAACATATACTCTAGAGAACCGTCGGAGCTTTTTTTTAAAGTTTGAACTTTTGACAATATTATAAAATTAGTTTAATATAATAAAATAAGTTTTTACAACATTTTAGTTCAATCGTATGTATTTAAGAAATTATATTTCTAAAAAATTCTCGTCCGTCCTTTAGAGGAGGTGTTAATAAATGTTAGGATTTTTACAGAACTAAAATCGCACCAACCCAAGTCTCACAATTTTGTCACGGCCGAGATATATTTTTACTCGAAAAGTAACCGCATACTTTTTCCTAATTTAATATACTGACATGTGCCTGCGAATGCGATAACGCCAATAACTCAATAATTACGAGTGCTCACACACTAATATTCATTTACACTCTCGCACATTGACATGGCCTGGTTATAGATTCCACAAAATTTGCCTAATCCTTTAAGTAATCCTTAGAAAATGACCAACTGAAACCCCCTTAAGGCCCCCCGGTGCCGGCTATTTATTAAGGAGCAAATTAATGGCAACCTTATTCACATATTGTTTCGGCGTTGCGCGATATTGTAAATGTGTTGGAGTGTAAATGGCTATTAGTGTGAGAGAACCCTCTACGGCTCTACTACCCGCATATGAACGACTCGAAAGCACTCGCAGGCACATGTCATAGAACTAACAAATAACGAATTATTGCCCATTTCGACAGACGTAAATGACTTCGCGGGAATATGGATAACTCAAAAACTGCTAACTAATAATTTTTATTTTACACTTTGGTAAGATCGGATATTATTATTTATTAGTACATTTAGTAGTCACTAGAAAAATAATAAGCATAATAAAGGTACCTAGTTGAATAATATGATAAAATATAAGTCATGTAAAAATTATTTTGGGCCATTAAATATAAATGCAATTATAATTACTTCTAAAATACATTGTAGAAAACTATTAAAAAAACTCATATCATAGACTTAATAACATTTCTAAATGCTTTTATAACAGTTAATTGATTACACTGGCTTTAATCTTTGCCTAGACAGATTGTATAATATTTGTCTGGGTAAATTTGTTATTTTTTTTTACATAAACCTCAAACATGCATGAATAAAAACGTTTTAGTGATTGTGATATCATCGCGTAATTAGAAGTGTCGTAGAATATATCGTCCACTCTTCGCGGTTCATGTTCCACGTGCGTCTTGCTCGTTTTTATCGATTTTATAGGTCACATTATTATAATAATGACTTCTATATTTTATACTCAATAACCTATCTTTAAGCCCACGATAGCTTTCAATAAATACGCCTGTCGGTTGTAAGGTTAATTCTGTTTTATTTATTTGTTCAATCACGGTACTCATACCTGACTCTTTAATAGCTCTATATATAGATACACATCATAATATACACTAGACTCAATACCATAACATTGTGCGCATTTATAAAAGTTTTTAATAGCAAGAAACGCAACACATTTAGTGTGATCAATATTTTAATATGTAGGTATGAAGTAAGTTGTATATGTACAACGCACATACGTTTGGTATAGGTATCAACGGTATACACACTTACATGCATAGGTATATATTCAATATTAATGTATAAAATATAGATTGTATTTATTTTATACGTACAGCACACAACGCATACAATATAAAGTATATAATATAATAAATAACGATATATGGTGCGATTTCTTGCAGCAGTTTTAAAAATCATAATAATAAAATAGAAATTGCGGTACAGATCTATGGGTAATTGGATAATAAAATACACGTTCTATCATTATTGTTATTATCAGTATCTATATAATATTATATATTATTAAGCCTATAATCAGACCTGTGTATTTACCATAGATTCATGGACGGTTGTGCACTGTGTACTTAAAAGTTAAAAGTTAAAATATATAATATATAAATAATTGTAGTATTAAAAATACATATTTCAACTAAATATAGGTATGTATTTGCATTATTTGCAATACTCCCGGGTTCCGTGGTTATTCTCTTTGCAATTTATAGTAAAAAAAAAAAATAACGTATAAATGCCCATCAATTTTCAAATTTTTTTTTTTAGATTTTTATTATTATTTGAAATTGCTTTACGAGTGTCAAGTTTAACGGTTTTTTTTGTTACATACATTCTAAACAATGAAATTCCGTTGAGAAATCAGCTGAAAAACTCAGAGCACCGAGCATGTATTATACGAGCTTTTATCGATTAGCTACCTGACATATTCAACTGCATCCCAATGCTATTACATTAAATAAAATAAAACATTTCAAATATCTACTCTCGCTAATATAAACCTATAATTTGCAAATAATTAATTAATATATTATACATAATTTATGCATGGAAAATAATCGTAAAGGCGATTTTCTTATTTAATATTTTATTATTTCCGTAGTTTGAAATATGGTACCTAGAACCTATCTATTTTTATTATCACCATCCATATATGATTAATAAATAGTAGTGTTCAATTATTATGAGTGTTATTAAGTAGGTAGTTTATAGTGCCCACGCGACGTTACATAGTTTGACAAGAACTTTATATTGTAATTAAGTTAAGCTATAATATGTAGATAGGTAGGTACTGAATTTTAAATCCTGAGCGGAGCGAAAAATTTATTGATTTTACAATGTTGTGTGTTTTCATTATTTATCAGTCATCACTCATCACTTTTTGGGTCAGTAAAAGTGCTTCGATTTTCTTCATCGGCATGTTTTCTGGTAAGGAAATGAATCTAGTTGGTACTTTGGGGGGTCAAAAGTAAGAAGTTCTCAATTAGTTGCTCTAAAAACACGGCATAGATAGAAAAAAAAATTAAGGAAAAACAGGAATTTTTACGCAAAGCCAATTTTTGACAAAATTGATTTTGTTTTTTAGTGTAACACAAAAAATAAACGTAGATACATACAATTTACACCGAATGTCAAGATTATCATGTAATACAAACAATACAATTTTTAAAATACTTTGACTCTTTTTGAGCCATTTATATATGCATTAGAAATGTTTGACTTTTTTTTTTATAAATATCGATAAAAACATTTTTGTTGGGTCAAAAATCTTAAAATATAATACAAGGTTACTTTTACATACAACCCAAAAATACCGATGTTAAAACATTATTAAAATTTTAAAAGTCAAATAAGCACATAATAAAAAGTTGTGTAAATTGCAACCCAATAATAAATATTGCAGTTGTGTCTTTTAGGTCTATAGCCTGGTAACTATAATTACCTAGTCAAATTTTAACTTCGAAGAGTTGTATAATTATATAGTTACATCATATTAAATGAACCAAATTATGTTTATTTACAAATAAATTATAGTCCTTATTTTTAATATAAAGTGATTTTTTCAAGCATAAATTTATTTTATAAGATAGTGTTTTTAAAAACGTAGTGTGATATGTACTTGATACTTGCTCCGCTGCACGGAAAAACATTAAATCATGTTGTTAAAATTATTATTAAAAAAAAATAATGTACCAATGAGGTTGCTATGGTAACGTAATTAAATATTAACTTCTGTAACTACAAGCAACCTTATGGAAAGAAAATTGTATCAAGATTTTACGGGTAGGTTTTTTCGGTTACTATGGTAACTTAGTTATATTATTCATCGGTTGCTATAGGGACAATTTATTATAGGTACTGTAACATGATATCGGTCGAGTAACGGAATTATACTGTGCATCGGTTGCCAAGTGTAACTTAAAGATAGTACCTAAGACGCGAAAGTATAACATTATAACATAATTAATTTCATCTTTAATATTATTTGGTTGCAATGGCAACTGTAAAGGCAGGGAAGATTCAGTCAGAAATAAAAATGTAGTATCCAGTCCAAAAACGTGAAACATAATATGTGAAGACATAACGAGTTGAGAAATGTATTTTAATCCCACTAGAAAATAAAAATTATTTAACCAGGTATGTGGACGGACAAATTATTACTCAGAGGATAGAGGTACCGATAAGTTTAATTTATTGACTTATTTTAAAATCACCCTCCGCAAATACTTGTTTAAATAATTGGATTATGTTGCTGCATAAACATATAATAATATATTATTTTTCATTAATTAAGACGTTATAGCATATTATTATATGGCTTTAAGTCAATTGTATAATGTAATGGTTGCAATTTTATTACTTCATATTAAAAATTATCATAAAATATATTGTTATAAATTATTATTACTGACGTTAATACACATGACATATACTCGCAGAGAATTAAACTTGTTTCGTCTTGCAATTATATATTTATATTATAATAGCAAGAAAAAATAAAAATATCTATGTTTGTCATTTATCTATGTTATAATTGATAACTTTGATTATATTATTTAAATATTATTAGCATAAACGTAATTTGAACAGAATTTGTTTAACATAAATTGCGTTTAAGGACGTAGGTAACGTTTATTACAACAGTTCAAGTTTAGTAGAGTAATGTATTGGATACATTTGCATAATTCAATAAATATAATTGAACCAATAATAATTAACGTACGATATTTTGCTTTCAGTGCGCAAATATACTTATTAATTAGGTATCTGGCTAGAGGTGTAACTGGTACGACCAATTCAATAAATATTATTGTATTTACTCATAGGATATAATTAAAATAAATAAGACATACCTATGTAAGATATAAATTAAGTTAATATATATAAAAATTAATCTTATTGATTAGTAACTTATTTTTTCGTATACAATGATTTTATATCATTGAATTCACATTTAACACAATATATCCATTACAACGAGCCACTCGACACCTACTCTAGAGCAGAGCGGTACCTCTTTGCCGACCGTTTTATTATTATTTTAGATACAATCGGAAGCAATCAGGCAACGGCGACTCAAATTTTTACTACGGGAATGAGATAGATGGAAAATTTATACTACAATAGCATATAGTATATTGTTTTATGTATAGGTCCTTTCATCTTCATCAATAAACTAATAATAAACTTGTTAAAAATATATTTTATAGTATATTACTTTCAATAATTCAAAAATTCCGTGTAAAGGAAGATCAGCACTATTGCCCTCACTCCTATGAATTCTTTCCCAAAGGATGTGCACCCTCAAAATATCCACATTAAAGATATTATCCCTTACTCAAAATCATTCCCATTACTATTATCCCTTATTTAAAATTATCTTTTTTTTAACTTTAACTTTAAGTTAGATACACATGAAACATTCCTAGCAGTATATTTTGTAAATATAAATATAAATGTTTCGTTTCCTTTAGAATGGTCTTTGAAAATATTTAGACAGATATTTAGATCTTCTTTGATGTCGTCCATCTTTAGTTATAACAGTTGTAGTGTACAGTAAAATCATGTACAGTAGTGTATCTTAATATCTTATACATTTAAAATAATATAGATTTAAGAATGAAAAGTGATTTTTTGTTACGGGTTGGCTCCATAACCACTCATCCAACCATGATGTGTTTTTTTTTAAATTTATAGATGACATCAAAAAAATGATATCTAAAACTTTTTTAAACGTGAAGTGAGTTCTTACTAACGAGTTATCTTAGAAGCTACCGGACCGATTTCAATAAAAGGTATAAAAATAGTTTCCTTGAAACTATAGGGGCGTCTTAGCTTATTTTTTCAACCTCGATATTGGTTGCATATTACACTATATGCGTTTGTGAGTACTGGGTTCACACATGAGTTTCGTTTTGGCTAACAAAAATCAAATATATATTTTGATTTATATAAAGGGTTGCTCTATTGGTTATACTTAAACAACAGTTTGATGCGTTGCTATGTGATTTTTTTTTTTAATAAAAATAAAATATATTTAATCATTGTTTGTTATTAAATTTAAGAATACAGGTTGCCACTTGGAAAATGTTTAAAAAAAAAAATTATAGACAACTTTTTGCTCAATAAGCAAAAAATCATCCCGTCTGTGATAATATATAATCCACATATTAAGTGTAATGCGACGGAGTTATATTATCCCATATGTATACAGAGGTCCGGAGGCTCGGTCGTATCGGACGTGCACAAGGCTATTATACGTCATATATATACACATAATATATTATCATTATTATTATTATATTACATAGTAGGTAGGTACGCATAATATGTTTGAGTTCGCTCGCGCCCAAGGTTCGCGGGTCGCGCGCGATACGACTATCGAACTCCAAAATAGTAATAATAATAATGATAATGAGAATAATAATGATAATAATATGTGTATATATTATTATAAAATTATTATTGTGGACGTATACACGGGCGTTGATAAGGCTCTGCGGCGCAACCTTGGGCATATCGCACGAACAAGCACACTCACACACACAAATGTGCCAACATTTCCTGGTCTGTCTACACATGTCGGTGTGTGCGTGAGCAATGTATATGTGTGCAGTCGTTAATCATTCAAAGAGCCGCCGCCGCCGCCGCCGCTGTAAAATATTATAATGATAATAATTGTTTATTTTTTTTTTTTTATTGTATCTGACGTGCGTTTCAGGATCCGACAACTATATTATCATCATTCAATTATGGATTTCATCCAGATAACCTGCATATACACACGAAACGGTTTTTAAGTATTGTACAATATATATATATGTATAGGTATATGCGCGTATCTATGTGTATCATACGTTAAGGCACGATAGGTACCTAATTATAATACACGTAATATGCCGCTAAAGTCAAACGATTAAAGTTTTTTATCGATCATATTTAATGAAAACTCATAGAGAACTGCTGTATATCATAATATTATATCTGAATAGCTTATAATCGTACGTTTTGCTATAATCATCACAAATGGATTTTGTACTTTCTGCTTTCTATCTTTTTTTTTTTTTAATTAATGTTGCTAAAAATGTTCTATGTTTTAAAAATCCCATGATTTATTTATAAAATTTTGCATTATACCTATTCGTTACAAGCACATTATTGAAGTCAGCCGTAAAAACGTTTTGAATGGGGAATACAGCTTTCAATCGTTTTAACAAACACAAAAACAATCAACAACCTCAAGCAAATATGTATATATGCTATTGAAACTTATAAGTTACAATACTTTAAAAGTTTACAACATTTTAAGGAAATAACAATGCTGTTATTTTAAAACCAAGCATTTTACGCCCAATAGATTTATAAATCGTTTTTGATCGCCTTTGATTTGAGGGTGAGCAATGCCAGTTTCCTTTTAGAAACGAGTTCGAAAACATTATGTTAAATTTCTAGTTAATTAAAGTACGCTTTGACTAAAAAGTATTATACACGTAGGAATTGTAACCAATAAACACATTAACACGCATTGGGTGTGAAGAAGTAGAAACAGTAAAAATATTACCGATTTTAAGTTTGATAAACTCGAAAAAAAAGTTGTTAGTCGTTGGTTTAAAAATATGTATTGACCTGTAATATAAATTGTAATAATACATATTAATATTCAAATGAGACAAACTCTAGAAGCGAAATAAGTACGTGATCTGGCTATAATATATAGAGGCGCTCGCCATGGGCATGTCGCACACTCGCACGAACCGAGTTTTTCTTACTATCTGACAACCACGGGCGAGTAAAATAAAATAAAAATACGCGACTCGCATAATCGCATAACGGAAATTGCACTGCACGCATCGCGGTGCATATACAAGACGTGTATTATAGTAGTAGTATAAGTAATAACTAATAAGTAATAATAATAACAATAACAGTAACAATAATGGCAATTCGATTGGCAATGATTTTCCGAAAAAAGACTTTCCGCAAACCGATCGAATTAATGTAATATAAACACCATATATAATAATAATAATAATAATAATAATAATAATAAAAATAACACGATAGCGGACAGTGACGAGCACGTAACTATATTAATATAATATTATTATTATATTATTACCTATACAACCGTACAGAAATATACAGAAATACAGAATCATTGGCGGATGGAAGACGTGACAAGACGGTTGTTGGCAATTCCGCATACGACAAACGACGACGTTATTAAATTGCACACCTTAACCCGGAATGTGACGGCATATAGTAATACATCGAACTATACAGTGTGTTTCCTTTTAAAGGTAACACGAGATATTTCAATCCGGTGACCTCGGATTGTTATGGGGTTTTCAAGAGGAGTTAAGGAATACATAAATACATATTTTTTGATGATTTTCAAATTTGTATATCTTTTAGTTTGCGCATGCGCAATACAACTTGTTAATTTTTAAATGGCAACAGGTGTTTTAAATATCAAATTCGGGTAGACCGAATTTTTTCCAAGTCATTTTGGCCCCTTAACCATGACTCTAAAACCAAAACTCACTGAATTACAACGAGCAAATGTTTTAATTTAAATTATTGAATTTTTCAACTATTATCCAATGATTTTACAAGTTCTACGTATTTTTTTTCACTCATACTTAACATGTTTTTAGACATCAAGAGGACGTCGCACCGGCATATGTTGTCACTATCTTACACACGTTCGACATAACAAAATATTTTCGTTCACCAGTTTTAATAGTGTGTTCATTGCTGTTAGTTTTGATATTAGAGTAGGTAAATCGACTTATTATCAAAATTTTAGGTAAGAACATTAGAAAAAATTAGAAAAAAATATGCATGTGTGACGTCGTCTTAAATAAATTATTTTTAATACTTATTTTGACTTGAACTATACGTTTTTCACAATTTGTTTTAAGTAGGTATTAGGAAAAATGTGAATAAATTGACACAACATTTATAATTTCTATGATTTATTTAAAAAATGAATTAATACCAATACCTATCTTAAAAATTGTTCAAAATTTAGCCCATCATTCTCCATGCACGACTGCAGACGCCGCATTACTTCTGTTTGAGTAGCTGCTAAAATTTGTACTCTTTGAAGTTCTGCACAAGCATTTACAATTTTATTTTTTAGGTCCTGAACATTTGAAGGTGGAGTTGAATAGACAACATTTTTCAAATGTCCCCACAAAAAAAAATCTAATGGCGTAAGGTCCGGAGATCTGGGGGGCCAAGCTACTGCCCCATATGTACCCATCCATCGATTACCAAATGTACTCTGCAGATATTCTTGAACAACAATTGCATTATGTGCAGGTGCTCCATCTTGTTGGAAAAATACATTAGTCCTAGTTTCTAATGGAATATCATCCATGTATGTGGGAATTACATCCGTCAAAAATTCCAAATATCTTCTCCCTGTAAGCGTGCCATCATAAAAATATGGGCCGAGAATTTTTCCATCGAGTAACCCACACCAAACGTTACTTCCCCAAACTGTTTGATTATTTCTGTCAGTAGTCCAGTATGGATTTTTATCTGCCCAATAACGATTATTTTGTTTGTTAATTAGACCATTGTTGGTAAATTTTGATTCGTCGGTCCAACAGATATACCGTAATAATTGCGGTTGATCTTGTAATTGTGTCATAAACCACGCAATAAATGTAAGTCTACGCTGAGCGTCACCTGGTACTAACTTATGTACTAAATTAGGCCTATAAGGGTGTAAGTTATTTTTTTTCAAAATTTTATGAATTTTTTTACAAGAAATTCCAATTTCTCTACTTAAATGCCTTATGGAAGACCGCGGGTTTAATTGCACGTATGCTAATACCTGTAATTCTTCCGGTTCGTTCGCCTCTCCATCAAACTCTCTTCGATTTCGCCGATTATCTCCCTGTCTTGCTGGTAGCTCACCAAAATTTCTTAAAGACGATTCAACTCGAATAAAGTAGTTATGAGGAGGGTGATATCGATCAGGATATCGTTCTGCATACAATCTAGCAGCTGCTCGAGAATTACGCTGGCATTCACCATAAACTAAAATCATATCAACTTTTTCACTGTTACTCGGCATTTTATAATAATTGTCAAATTGAAATTGCAATGATATGTATCACATACGAGTTATTAACTTGTAATGAATTTTAATAACCACGTTTAATCGAATGCTACATCTTATTATTTTTAAATTGGCCCGAAATAATTTGGTACCTAATGATGTCATTAATATGGAAACATTTAGTCATATAATAAATGTTATTCTTAGCGCACGATAGTTGATAAGTAAAATTTTGTTTATTTAACAAAACTAAAATAAAATAATTTTTAGAGATTACAAGACGTAATCTAGGTAGTTAATATTTCTATGATTTATTTTTATTTTGAACGATATTATAATTGATATTATTTACGAAATAATACAATAGGTATGTATTATAACTTATGTCTAAAACATATGAGTGAAAAAAAATAAGTGGAATTTGTAAAATCATAGGTAGTTGAAAAATTCAATAATTTAAATTAAAACATTTGCTTGTTGTAATTCAGTGAGTTTTGGTTTTAGAGCCATGGTTAAGAGGTCAAAATGACTTGAAAAAATTCGGTCTACCCGAATTTGATATTTAAAACACCTGTTGCTATTTAAAAAATACCAAGTTGTATTGCGCATGCGTAAACTAAAAGATATACAAATTTGAAAATCATCAAAAAATGTGTATTTATGTATTCCCTAACTCCTCCTGAAAACCCCATAATAATCCGAGGTCACCGGATTGAAATATCTCGTGTTACCTTTAAAAGGAAACACACTGTATAATATAACAATGATATAACAACAACTATAATATAATATAATACTTATGCTTATACGTTACGCTCGTTCGGGATTCGTGACACGTGTGGCAGCCCAAACAAATCCTAGATAGATCTATTGACAGCAATAGTTGTACCTATAAAATATATATAATATTATACGCGTCGTATATTATATTTTATTATTCTATTTATTCTACGAGTCGCGTGTTATGCGATTTATCGCCATCTGCCGTTTCGCTAAGACGTATACTGACGCGTATATAGGCAGGTCTATATATAAAATCATTCGCCCGTCGCATAGCATCATATGATATACCTACACCTATATGCTAATATAATATTATAATGTCTACGTCTATTCAGGGGCGTAATTAAGGGGGGTGAGGGAGATAAATCCCTCCCCTAAAGCCTATACCATAATAAATCAATTGTACTAAATCCTGATGACACGATTGACGAGTTGACCACCACTGTACTTGAAAATTTAGTATTTTATGTGTAAAAAAATGTCTATCCCCCCTAAGACAAATTCCTAATTACGCCACTGCGTCTATTATACCAATATGATAATATTATATCTTTATATCGTTATAAAGTACGGCGTTACATTAATTATAACACTGGCCGCATATATATTCACGCAATTTCTAATTTCGACTTGGAGAGGTTGGACAATTTATGCATTTATACAATCAAAAGTACTAACCGGCGGAACCCGAAGGAAAGTACCCTCCTAAACCGTTCCTATGAGTATATAGAATCGAATAATTTTGAAATCAGATCTAACACATCTTTTCCTCAGCTCCTGCTGACTAGGCTTCACTCTATTTCAGTCCTATCGTTCACGACTCGTCCCTTAATTTTTGTCAGTCGCTTATGTCGTTTTGGTGAAAAATGTATAGAGTTTATAGGGCCATAACTATAACGCATTTTATAACACAGAATAAATATTCATGCATTTATGCAGTTTTTGTCGTAATTTACGTTGAACCGAAGTTGTAAAAATCACAATTTTACTTGTTATTTAAGTTTGGTTTCCTCTTTTAATTAAAATGTCTTATATTCGTAACTATGAAAACGATGTTTTTAACAAATATATTATAAAGACGTAAATTAAAGATTAAATATTAATATACCTACTTACGTAAAGGAGAATTTATTATGCCATTTTTAGATGGACTAGTTTTACTGTTGGCTTAGTATTCATACTAAGTATATGAATTCCATAAGAATTAACAATCATACCATGGTATCTATGCATAGATTCAATATAATAACCTTATTGCATTTTAGTGTAAGTACTCATAGTAAATAATAACCTTATGTTAATGTAAATCATACAAATAAATAAAATTGTACACAAGCCAATGTGATCAAGCATGATCAAGTATGATGTTTGCGATGCAAACTTTATGTTTTAGGTTAAACAGTGCTAATCGTCAAATATATAAGACTAGAATAAAACGTGTACCACTGTACCACGGTGTAAAGAACCTCTTGAGTGCAATATTGTAATTATTATCCTTTAATGGATTTCGATAATTTGTTTTGATTATGCAAATTGAATTTTGTGAAAAGACCAACGTGTATGATGATATCGGTCGCCAGCCACTGAAGACACTATAATAATAAATTAATAATTAAATAAACTAAATAAATTAAATAAACTAATAATTACAATGTCATCTTATCCATAATATAGTTTAACAAGATAACGATTATCATATTGTTATATTATATCATCTTATTTCGTTTTGTTGTGGAGGGTGTAAATAATATTATTACAATATCGTAGTTGATTAATGATCGATTTCTCGAGATGTCCGTGTGTCTCTCGAGTAGATTATATATGTACCAATTAAGTACGCTATTATATGTATATAGGTATAACACTATAATATGTATAAATATTATATAATATACCGAAAAAATTTTCTCAATATCATACACGATCCATCATAATAAAATTGTATTATTTAACCATTACGGGAACGCATTCGATATTATTATACGTATGTCGCAGAGTCGTGATACGATTAATGTAAATATAACACTTCGGGACATGGCGTGTGTTAGCCATTAAACTAATTGTGCTGCAGCGTCGTATATTCGGACACACAGACGATCGATAAATAATTTCTTGCCTCTAACGATTTCCCATTTACTTTCAAGACGTCGTGTTCGGTTGTATTTTTTATGTTGTTACTTTTTATCAGTAGGGTCTATATTATAATAATATGTAAAAGGTAGAATATGCGGAAAACACGTTTTTTCTATAGCGACGACGGAGTGACGGACGATAGACGATAGATAGTATACTAACCCGAATATACGCATACGGGATACGTACAATATGTTATGTTATATATATATTAATATAATAATATAGTATCTAAGTACCTAATCTACTAAAAGTCTTACTAAAAATAATCGATCATTTGTCTATCGTCAAGCTAGATAGTATTGTATTTGAATTATAGACTAATTATTATTAGTTCACGTACGTTGACATACATATATTAGTGCAAAAATATCTCTACATGTGAAAAATTTAGTGATTTCTAATGATTATTACCGTTACAATATTTACGTATACGAAGTATTGTTGAAAGATTATTGTTTATTATTCTTAATGATATTAATATTTTGTAAAACTTTCGATAACAACCACAATGATCACGTTTATTAAAATCAAAGTAGGTATACATTTTAACTAGAACCTTCGTACGTAAACAAATCGAATAGGTCTTTGCTAATACTGACAAAAAAATGCAAAATAAATATATAATTCTATTTATCTATTATACTGTATACGGCAATTATTAATAATACATAACAATAGGCAAGGTTATAATATGATTTACTTATGCATTAAAACGTTTTATCTTACATACTTACATGACATAACAATAATTATTAAGGATAAACGATAAAATACTTATCAAATTGACACAGATATGATACTAAATATAAATGTCATAATATACCTGTTATGAATTCTTACTTTTGGGCATCAGGTAGATAACCTATAGGACAGTGTACTCGTATTATAATTACTATTATATTAGATCGGACATGATAATAATATAATTTAGAGCGAACGTTGTGGACACGTCGTGTCGTACTTTGGTAGTAATAATTATTTTATTTTATCGTAATATTGTCGCAATAATTAAGCGTGACACGTTTTACTTTACGACGCTTGCGACGAAAGTGCAGAGGAAAGTTGCGGCGATTTGCATAAAATATCGAAAATTACACACTTTATAATATATTCAATTAGGTACCTACTATATTATATACCCATGTCGCATATATATATATATATATATATATACAATATACTGTTATAAGTTACAACAGTTTCAGCGTACTTCCCCCGACCACTTACCGCTCGGCAGCTAAATATTATTATTATTATTATTATTATTTTTCCCGCGTTACTACGAATAGTGTTATTATCGCCGGCGCGTATCCTATATTATATATTATTATTATAGCTATTCGTATCGGGTGGCAGAGTTCATCGAGTTCAGGGCTAACGTTACGCCTTCGGGTAGCCGCTGTAGTACCAGCAATAATAATAATAATATTGTTTATGTGCTATTAATAATATAATATACTAAAAGTATACTGTTTACGCCTGTACATACAACAATAATATAATATAACATTGATACAATATTATAAAATACAATTATTATTATTATTATTATACCGATCGGTCGATTCAGGGCACCGTTTTTCTACGCATCGGACAATGTGCATATATATGTATATAGATATAGATACTGATTAATAGGTATTTACCATACAATGACCACGGTGAAGCCATTATGTCGTAATCATCAGAGACGATGTACAATGTTGAAGTGTCTTCGGCGTCTTCGAACATATGCCGAGTTTTCAATATTACGAGAGCGGTTTAAATGTTGGACTTCCACACCCACACGACCACACGTATATAATATTATGCCACTAAATAGTAAATACATCATTAATAGATGATGATGATGATATATTGTATGAGGTCGTATTCAATAGGATATATTACAATGTTGGATTCCAGACAGCATTTGAAAATGATAAATTATGATTATGATATGTAATAGCAAAATATTATGACGTATATTCCACCTATATAAGCTAAAGGAATACATGTGCAATCAGAGTATATAGGACATAGGTACCTCAGTACCTGGTACATCGTGACTTATCAATATACTCGTATTATTATAACAAGTCTATAACTGTAGGTTCGATAAAGTTTGATTCGAAGACTTTGTTTATGAATAAAACATTTTTAATAATGTAAATTTAAAACGTATTTATTTAATAATAATAATATAAGCAAGCTATTGTACATTTACTTTTGAAGAATATGTAATATCAAAAACTGTAAGTAAAAAAAATTCTTACAACTCGCTCTGCCGCTCTGGTTTTTTTGAAACTGGTGTTGGATAAATTGTATGGTTTTCTGCTATTTTTGTTAGATTTTCTCAATAATTTTAAATAAAAGTGCTATGAATTTGACCGCTTAAGGTACTAACTAGATTAAATTCGCTACCAGAAACCACCCTAAAATTTGATAATTGAAGCTCCATTTTTACTCCAAAACGTGATGACTGACACTAAATATACATATATAGGTACATATTGTAAATCTGTATGCATGTGATATAACAGAAATATCTTATAAAGATAATAAAAAATTGGTAAGAATAAAAGTTTTTTCTCATTACATAGGTATCTATAGTTAGTAAATTACATATTTAAGTTATTTCTATAACACACTTTACATATTACAAAATAAATATATACGTTGATGTTTTTTTTTTAAGTGTTGGACTCATTTACCTATTACAAGATATATGTTAAATGGAGAAAATTAAAAATCAATGTTTATACATACATTTGATTTTCAATAATAAAATAAAAAAATGCAGAAAAGTTATTATAAAATAGTGTTATTAGGTTTATAATAATATTATAATCTGCCACTACGCCCGCGCCACGGTGACCCGATAGAAGGTCGCGGGTCACCGTCAATGGCGATTTTTCTCACAACAATATGGAATAATATCACAGTTGTTGTGGGGTGGCCTTCACAAACGCAATGTTTCAAATCGGAAAAACACAATCGCGTTCGTGACAGAGAATTTATCACACCTGCATTGCATTATTGGAAAACGCCAAGGAGCTTTTAAAAATAGCGATTGTTTTGTTTTCGTCGTTTACCATCACAGGTTATAAGTGTAGGACACGCAAAATTATAATTCATCTGTATAAAATAATATACGTCTATATATACTTTGATAAAACCGGAAACACTTATTAAGCACATCGAAACCTGTTATTTATCACAGCTTAACCGTAAGCCGAACGTAACGTTTTAATATACTTGGGTAGGTAGTTGATGGATGAATGTTTTTTATTCGATTAATAATATTTTACATGCTATATGCGAATTACGTACTTATGCTATAGTTATTATTCTAAGTATAATATGATTATCTCACTTCTTTCGTGTAGTGGTATCGAACAATATAAATTTATATACCTATACATAGGAACAGCGTCGTATGTTCATGTTTCGTCTTGAATCGAGAGAATTGAGAAATCCTTGGACGGAAACCAAAAATCATCGATTTATATTACCTATGTAACTGAATATATGATGAAATTATATATGTAGAAATCGAGTAAAACTTTTTGAAACAGGATTAATTTAGTTATAACTATAGCTATAGCTTATATTATAATTAATGTCGTCTTTCGTTGACCCTTGACTGTTTTTTTTAATTATTCGTCCGAGTGTCCGACTAACACCAAATATATTTAAATATTATTATAAAAATTCTTATGAATTTTAACCCCCTTCCCCAAAAGTACCAACTAAATCTATCATATCAGAAACCATACCCTCAAAGTAGAACATTGAAGCTTTTTGACTGTTTCAAAACAAGATGATGATGATAATCATAAAGTATATAATATATTTAAAAAATCCACACACACACACACACATACACATGATTCTAAGACTAATTGGTACAATAACCACTCTGCTAAAAATCTAAAATGTTCAAATTGGTTTTTTTTATAGTAGATACCTAGTGCGATGTATGTTTTCTTAAACATTTTTAAAAAGTTGAAAATTTTGAAATTTGAAAATTGGTTATATTAATTTCCTATCAAATAAATCCCTTGATATTATTTAGTATCTAATAGCATGTTTAACCTATATTATTATATTTAAAACAGTGCACTTGTATTTACCACACTTGCCCATTTTAATATTATTCTAGGTTACTTTTAAACATAATATAGGAAATACAAGTATACATTTATCTTGGTACCTAATAAATGTGCATTTTTATCCATCACAAAAAAAAATATTGTATTTTTACTTCTGTTTGAATTTTGAGTGTAAAAACGTTTTTCTACATTTATTGATTTTACCACCATTTTTTTAAAATGTACTGAGTTATTTCTACAATACTTACACTTACTACTTTTTATGAGTAGTAATAACAAATTACATTGTGCTTAGTTTTAATGCAAGAGCATAAGTCACAACTATTTACAAATGATAAATAATATGTTGTACCTATCATTAAACACGTAGTTATATATTTTAATTTTAGTTCGTATTCACAGTCGTTTAATTCTTAATTAAATAATAAAAATTTAACTTTATTATTATTATGATTTGTTTAATCTAAATGTTTTGCAGCTCGACACTTTGAATCTATGTATTAAAAAATGTTCCTAGGTTGGAAAGACTGTTCTAGATTCACTAAAAATACCGGTTACCGAGATACAGTATTTTTAAAAAATCATAATATGTATAAATTTGGTTTATAACATTTGAACGTAATAATTTGTCAAATACTAAAATATTAATTAATTTTACATAATATTTAATTTTAGTTGTTATTCGTCATACATTCAAGACAAGAAATAAATAATTTAGATTACACCAGTAATAATAGCGCAAAGGGAAATATTACAATTTTAAAGATTCAACGACAATCCTATATAGTAATTTTTGTACGGGTATTGCAGTCTTATATCTGGTAAATTATCACACATCTAAGACTTTTAAAACTAAATATGTACGAATAATACTTTATTACTTGTATACCAATTTTAATTTGTATAGGTACCTACATAGTTTTTTCTTACTTCAACATTACAATGGAATAAAACAGTAGGTATGTTGTATCTATTATGTTATGTTTCTTCGCCAAGTTGACCACTTAACAGTTAGTCAAAGTTTAAACTTTAAAGGATAATTTCAATTTAAAACGTAGGTATTTTGTATGCTATTGCTTATTTTTATTTTTTTTATTTTTTATTGAATCGAATGAGCATTTTACCGTTTTATAACACGTCCAAAGTACAAATGTACCAACGGTTAACATAAAAATTCCAATTGGATGAAACAAATTCTATTTGCAAGTTCTATGTAGTTTTTATCTACCCTAACGAAACGTGTTTTCCACACGGAATTTCGAATAGCAAAATAATATTATAATGGTACGTAATGGTTGTGAGTTTAAAATGTAATAATATCATATTATACTATATATTTACAATAACTAATATTTTAGTCTGGTACACAGCAGCTATAAAACAGAATTACAAACTACAGCCTAAACACGTCATTATGTATTCGCCGAAATGATAAAAAAAAACGAATCAAAGTAATGCGCGTTATAGGAAATACAACGAAATAATATTATATCGGACGGTTTACGTGGTGATTAAGCCGTACGATGCAATCAGACGTTCGCCAATTCATTTTGATTACTCGTATACGGTTCGAAGACTTCCGAAAAAGGAAATTGACTGTCCGCTGAAATAAAGCAAAACTTAATATCATAACTAGGTCTCGGAAGTTATAGTAGGAGTTAAAAAAGGCAAAATATGCACAAAAAAATTCGAAAATATGCATGAAAATAATATGTTAAATATGCAAAATAAAATTTATTAAATATGCAAAAAAATTTAAAGTTTGTGAAATTTTCGGCATATTATAATATTTTAAAACACTTAGGTACATTTTACAGAGTACGGACGAATTTATTACACGCGACAGTTCACACACGACTGACGGGGAAAATATACTTGCCCATATAATTCAGTCATGCACCTATAAATACATAAATGGCGACTGTATGCTACGTTAAATAATCGGAAATAAAATATGAAAACCATAATTATTAGAAAAAAACATCAATTTGTTTAGAAAATATTAAGCGAGCATAAAAATCCAATGAAAATTGAGAAATATGCATAAAAAGCATATGAAAATTGAAAAATATGCACTTTTTTAAAAGAATTGACAAAATATGCAAAAATATGCATATTTTTTATTTAAGCTTGTCATTGTATAGAATGGATTTCTAGCTTGATCTGCTATAAATTAAGGGCATACAGAAAAATATGCAACTCCTACAACTTCCGAGCCCTAATCATAACACTATTTTCACTTACCTATGTAATACTATTAATAATGTCTCACTAATTGCGCGCACGCCACCACATTTCTACGCGTGGTTGTGAATAAATTGTGATTAATTACACTTCGGTGGCTCGATAAAAATCTGAAATCATTATACGACCTACTGCAATAGGTACGTCTATATACATTATTATTATTATTATTATCATCATCGTCATTAAAACAGTGTACCTACCCAAAGTCAACGTATGCGATCGATCTGATAATGTATCACATAATTTAATGATATTATAACGAATTCAGCGTGCGTCACGTACTCACGTCGTCGCGCAAATCGTCGAATACGTGTTATTGTGTATAGGTGACAGGTGTACGTACAAAATGTGTTATAATAGAATATGACGTATAACTGTATAAGTGTATTATTGTGTAATATTATTAAATCGCCGTGTGTTTGGGTATATAATATTTTATGGCATGACACAAAGTTCGCATTGAAACAGTCTCATTTAAATAATATAATAATAATAATTATTATTATTATTTTCGATTTCCTCTCGTCCACATAACTGCATTATGCGTTTGCCGTGAGCAATAACATAATAATAAGAAATAACAATTATTATTATTATTATTAACTCTATTAGCAATACGCATATATAGCGTGTATGGTGTTCAGTGTAGAGTGTAGACTGTAGACTATACAAACATTCAATGACCGGATAATGAATTATAATATACCCGTTATTACAAAATCCGAGCTGAAGTGGATGACATCAGCACGTATAAATTATTATTATTATTATTAGTTGTTATAATATATACGCGCTCACTGCAAAAGCGAATGTTGTTTACATCAGTGATACAGAACAAAATTGACCGACAGATGCGTTAATAAACATAAACGTTTTCAAACCGCTACATGATGTGATTGTAATAAATAAACAAATGTCAAATTGTACACATATTGTTATTACCACTGCAATAGTTATTGTCAATAATATTGTCCATACAATCATGTTATTAATTATTATTAATTATAATCTGTTTATTAGATATTGTTTTATACGTATAGGATTATTATAGATCATTCTCACCCACGTTTCTTATCATTAGAAAAAAATTGTACTATTTAGTTTAATCTAGTAATAATAAATTACACAATGACCTAATTTCCATTTAATTCACAATATTGTGATAAAGTGTAATATATTTTATCTTAACATTATTTTGTTGACTCGCCATTACAATATTATCATGAACCGCATCGGTTTATGACATTCGTCGTGGCTAAATATATTATTATATATTTTAGGGAAATGGTCTCAACGAACTAATGAACCTAATGCGTTTTAAGTTTTTAACTTGATTGTATACGACAGTTAAGTTAGATATATTATGTACATAATATATATTATCTATGACGGAAAAATGACCGTCGTTATCATTGTTTTTTCATCTGCTGAGAAAACTCAAAAATCAAAATCTATAACTACCTATTTTATTTATGTGTTCTACGTTTCAATACGTACCAAAGCATTTCATTATAATATATTGTATTCAATACAATTTATTTCTAATTCCTATAACTTTCCTGTGTCTTGACTTGAGTGGTAAAAATGGTAAAAAGAAATGGTCTCTTACATCATTGTGGTACAGTAAGTATAATATATACTTAAAAATGAAATGCAAACCGAACAAAATAGGCTTTATGTTACTCCAAACTATATGACCACATTGATTATGGTTTTTTTTTGTATTCATTTAGAACAGTTTTATAATGTATATATATTATATCTATATGTGCCTAGATTTTTTTAACCAATTGGTCAATTAAAACGGAATGATTATAGGTTTGTAAACCACAAGTTTTCAAAAAAAAAATTAGTATAATTTCTCCAGAAATGGAAGATTGGATGATTTTACTTAACTACACGAATTAACTACGAAAAATGTACGTGACCAGAGGATTGTTATCACGTACATAATGGATCATAGATTCGTTTAGCTTTGATGTAGGTATCCTCCCGAACTTTATGGTTCTTACTTGTTTTTCATTTAATCTTTTCAGTGATGTAATATTTGTCTCAATCTAATGATGAAAACAGAACTTCATAACGTTTTCAAAGCACGTTTCCACTACCAACACTGAATTATTATAATAATAATCAAAGCGCCGACGACTTAAGACTCTAAAGAACCAATTGGTCGGCGATAGGCCAACATTTTTCTACTAAAGAGTAGTATTTTCTTCGTAGCATAGTATAATTATATATATCATGTAAGCGTAGTTAAAAGAAGAAACGCCGAAAAGTTTAAAAATCTTGATATCACTACACACAATACATATATATACCTACCTAAATACTTAATATAAATCAAACTATATTATTCTTGCATATTCTTCTACTCGGGACATCGGGCAAGACGTCCAGAACACGTAGTCGTAAAACGAAAAACAAAATAAACATTAACCCGCTGTACACACTAAACTCCCACAGGTTTCTCAACAGATACGTATCAGACGCACGTGTGTGTGTTTGGTGTGTGTAGTTGTAGTCGTTGTTGGACATTACCCGAATGAATGCCGTTCACGTCTATTATACATTTACACGCATGAATAGTCAAAAACTCGGAACATCCGCTGGACACGTATAATATACCTACCTATATATATATATATATGGAGTATAAACATAATATATAATATACATACGATGATGATGATGGTATTATATTATTTTACTTTTTATTTTTATTTTTTTTTTTTTTTAGGGGATAGGATAATAATATATTATTCTGCCCTCTTGTGTGTACGTACCGACCTGTAGCTCAATTATTATGCTAACAACTCCGTACAACACTGCCCACCATAAAATTATCAAAAATTCGGGAAGTAGGTACCATCTACCTACCTCGGCTATTAAAGAATTTTTTTACCTTGGAAATCGGTTTACAAGACCCAACCCGTTACGAATGATTATAAACTCACTATTCTTACAGTAAGGTATGTATTATAATATCAAGTCTAGGTAGAAGTCGTACACCTAGAGACGATTTTTTTAAAATTATTTTATTATTTAATAAAAGAGTGCATTTATAATAGGTAATGATAAAAATAGAGTAATTATAAAAAGACCTTTTAAAATAATAACATTAATTCAAATGTTCCGTGCATCAACCTGCTTTCTCCTCGGAATAAAAGAAGGCAGATATACAATCACAATGGGTACATCAAATAATCGGTCGAATTAATTTCTAATTTAACAAACGAGTCATTATTATTAGGTATGCTAATAACACTAAATATAAGATATGGGGGAGGTACTACATTCAGAGGGGCACGAGATTCCTGCAGTAAGATGGTAATAATTTTTAAACACTAATAACTTTTTTTGTGAGTGTCATACAAATATATAATTTTATCATTATTGTCCTTTCAATGTTCAAATTAAAACTTTAAAAAATTTTAATGTTGAATTTTTTTTTACATAAAGTATTATTCATGCAGTTGTACATTGTCGTAAATTGTCAGATTTTCTGTTGGACAACTTTAATAAGTGTAAAAAGTCAAACATTGTTGTGTTCAATTAAAATGTCCACGTGTTGACAGTTAAAAAAGAAACACTTAAAAGATTACTTTTCTGCTTTGTCTACGATGAGACTTATGTTAAATTAAAGAAATGATAAAATAAACCAAAATAATATGTATTCTATTATGATGTTTACATATACTCTTTTAGTATATGCATTAAGCAACATATATTAATTACATTGGTAAAAATATTATAAATTAGTATTAAGTTAAAAGAACATTTATTTTAGTCATATAAGTGACATTATAAAAATTGTGTACTTACTGGAAATAAGTAATAACTAATAACCTATTATATTCAATCTAAGATATAATTTTTAATGTACCTTATTGATACATAATAATATGCTCGACATTCAGCAGATACAATTAATTTTTATGATAAATAAACTATAATTTATATATTGTGTAACAATTATTATAGTATAATGTTATCTTCACTTCGTCATTTGATAAGATCAATGGACATTTCACAGCCAAGGTATACTATTGTAAATAATGGATATGAGTAGATTAGAAAATTAGGTATATATGGAAATATTATATTCCAAAAAGGATTTATTTGCTAATTGCGAACTTATAAAGTATCTTTTGTTGACGATGATTGGTTAGCTATTCATTTTCATTAAAAGCATTCATTATATTCACTAGATATAAGCCAAGTGTATGTTCAAAGATTGTGTAGCTAACAGAGAATATACTACAGTGTACACACCGAACGCAAAGGGTCCTCCTTTTCTGAATATAAACCCATCTATAAATGTGTATTCAATTCTGAGTATTTCAGACTGAAATTGACAAACACTCTATATTAACACAGTGCGTATTCTCTATATATTATTGTTGAGAATAGATCCTGCCAAGTACCAAGTGTTAGGCGTGAGGTAAGCTCGAGCAGTCAAGTATGATAGTGGTATACCGTATACGATATGAACTAGACACTAAACCATATAAAGACTATATATCTAGGTGTCTAGGTATACGTATAATATACATATTTAATACGCACGTAAAGATTAAAGGTTTCATAATTATTATTATCATGTCAAGGGGACTAAAAGACATAAATATAGATCAGATAATAATATTCTATTATAATCTTAGTTAGATATATGATGTTTTAATGTCGTTTAACATAGTCAATATTTTCTGTTAAACCATCTAATAGATATATATAAAGGCATAGGCGCCTAGTACGTAGGTTCTCCTGGACCCGAGCACCAATTAAAAATTTGAAATCGTTTAAAAAAAAAATTAAAATATTACAATATCTCTTTAGTAGTAATTTTCCTGCACACCCGTTGAAATTTTGTAAAACTGGTGTAATGATATTATGCATATTATTGCATATCGCACATAAATTAATAACATGAATTTTACATGTACATATATAATATACCTATACTCTCTAAAAATATGCATTTTTTTGAACCAACAATTTTTACTCTTCGATTGTTATATGTACCTTATATGTATCTTGTAAATATATCTTATACTTCCATTTACTTGCATATTACGTATATAAATTGATTATAACAAATATGTAAAAACATAAAATTCTAAATTTATAGTCATAAATAACAAATAAAATAAAATTTAAAGATGTGTGAAATCTTATTACTTTGAACTAGGGCTTCTGTTTCTGGGGGTTTAGCTTTTCATTTTAATCAAAAATTAAAATACGGGTGGATACTCGTAAAAATACGAATATCTCCGTAAAGAGTATCTAAATTAGAGAGGAAAAAAAGAGAGACTGTATAAAAAATGAGGGATAACGTAGGGGATGTTGTAAAAACTTTGCTGAGGACGACCCTATGTGAATGTGTTTACAGTAAATAAGAGGGTGCGTTTTAATTTTGTTAGTGAAAAAACGGTTTAAATGAGAGCAGCGGAGCGTATGATGTTAATACAACTTCCAAAGCATCCAACGCCAGTTTGTTACTCTGTGCAATAGCTAGGCTTACATCTAATTCGTAGAGCCATTGAGATTCGTCGAAGTGGATATTTAGGACCTCTGCAAAGGCTAATAACGTCTAAATTTATTTGTTTTTCATTTCTAATACGCCAGTGCATCGCACGTTTTTCAACGGTATAATAATATGTATTTTCAGACGTTATAACTTCCTCTAGTTTAAAACACCAGTGTCATCAGATATTTACCATATTATAATAAATATTGTATTATTAACACTTTTTATATTTTATGCATTATATACAACATTGCACAACCCGCGTCTCTAAGACATTATTGTGTTTACGCAGATACATCGATAATTTTCATTGTCCTTGTATACGAATTAATATTAATACTATTATGTGAAACAATACCTACTATTTTTCTATTTTTTTTTTTTTTGTTATTTATATCAATTTGTGAGGAATTTCTAACAAAATAATAGGAAATTACTTATTGTTCAAACCACATAACTCATTTTCATCAATGGTATTATTTTTTAACACAATAAGCGAACGTTCTTTATCTGTGAACCGCTAGAAATCCATTTAATAGATTATTAGCTATCGTAAAAACATCTTGCCATAAACGATATAAAATGTCGGTAATTTCTATTTTTTAAATATTTTAAGTTAGGTAAAAAATGTGAACTTAGTTGGTTCAACTTTTAAATTGGGCTATTAAATACCAGTATTTCATATAAAACCAAAGTCACTTTTGTTAATACGAAAAATTGCACTTTTAAAGTTTAAAATCATGTTATTTAAAACGAACTTCGAACAGCAAGTAGTTTAAATAAGTTTTAAAAAAAGAACGTATTGTGGAACTTTTTGAAAGCATTATTAATCATTGTTGTAATGCATTCAATTTACAGTCCATTGTATTTAAACTAAGTAGTTTTTAAAAAAATACCTATATACACAAAACTACTACTTATTAATCAATTCGTAATAATTGGTACCAACATTTTTGTTTTAAATGGAAAAAAAATGATACCATAAACAAAGTGTATTATTTATCTTTTTAATACAAAAAACTAATTCTAAAGAAGAAAAAATTAAAAATAAACTTCGATTTATTTTCACTATAATACCTTCAATGTATTTTAAAAGAATCGCTCAGCTGTAAAATTTTTTTTGTACACATTTCGTTTGCTTTTTAGTCGCTTATTGTCGTCGTGAGACGTAAAATATTATAAATCCTGAGTTCAGATACACTCCTCCTCCATTTACTTTTAATATAAAATTCTTTTGAATGGAAGTTTTCGACGATGTAATCATATATTTCCACGATATGGCACGTTTGGCATTCGCGGAATGTTTTCAAGAGTTTATACGAATAACTACCCTGTAATATAGTATTTCACTTTGCATTAATCAATAAATAATATAAAACAATAATTTTGTAAAAATGCTCTCCTGCAATCAAAGAAATATTATTCAAAATTCTATGTACCATTCACAGCAGAACGAATCTCACGCGTGCGCAACTTTTATACTATACCGTACTGTAGCGTGGTCTTAAAACTTTTTTGACATAATTGTATTTAATTATATTATATAATATTTACCAAATCATTTTTACTGCAAATATACTAGTGCTACAACTACGGTAAACAACAAATATTAAATCAGTTATGTTATATGAATATATTCAAACATTTTCCATCTGTTGCTGTTCGATAAATAACAAAAATATTAAGTACTATAAGAATCTACTACGAGTTTTTAGCTCGGTGAAAGTACAAGTTCGTTATACTCAAATGCATGTCATTAAGCAAATTAACGATTGGCGCAACAATGGCATGCGCGTACAACGTATATAATATTAAATAGTATCTAATTTTCAAATCGTTAAAGGTTATAAATGTTACGGCAATAAAATAAATCAATATAATATACATGATTGGCGCGCGTATTGCAGGACACAATAATAAAAGCAAACTCATGTGTCCATAGGTATTAATGTATTACACACATTATTGTGTCTTTGGAATAGTACCTATACCTACCTATATATTATAACATGGATATCGATCTTTAACGTCCATGGTCTACTTATTATTTAATATTTACTTAACAGTCGTACGAAAGTACGAAACCGATTAAATAAGTACGCGTAGGTATACGTATATATTATACAACAAATATAAATATTTAATAGGGTTCGTCGTGATCAGATCGAAGCATATAAATGCAGATTTTTTTCTCCTTTAGTTCCCACAGAAACACGAGGGGCATATTTTATTAATGAATAGTATTCTTTTAAAAAAACTCCAATGATCGAATGGAGCACTCTAAACGAATTCCCTGTAGTAGGCACTGCAGCACAATCAAACCAGTAAATTATATATATAAGCCCCACGGTACGGTATATTATCCCCTTTTTCTTTCTTTCTATTTTTTTTTTTTTTACGAACGTTTTCCCCTATACAACTCGTCAAGTTCAAAAATGTTTGTTAATCGACGATGTTCCCTTTTCCGATATTCTGAAGTATGAGGGTTTTACAAGTATTATTATTACTTCCTCCGCACGTGGAATGTTTACGTTGATTTTTATAATAAATTAACATACTTTTATGTTCTCTTTTTTAAAAAACAAATATACATAATGTTGTGATGATAATATGACGTAATATAAAACGGACTTGTTGTTATTCATTGTAAGATGGATATCTACACGATAAGTAGATCATTCATTCTTATTTACGGGAACAATTTAATATCCGATAATATGTTTAATATTGTAAAATGTATAACATATTATATTTTAGTGTTCCTATTTCAATATATTAGAAACTATTAAAATGTTAATTAGTATATTTATTTAATATAATTAATTAAATTGTATTCAGACAAAACATATAGTATACAAATGAAAATATTATCTTATGCTTATAGAGTTTTGGTAATTCAGCCTTTGAGAAAATTACTACTCTTAAATATTTACGTACTTAATTCTTACCTACACGATTTATTTATATTCAGTTTCAAATCATAAATAATACTTTTACATTGAAAAAACTACAACAATTTCAATACATTTTCTCTAAGATTTACCATAGGAGTACGTAAAAAAATATTATTTTTATATGTTTTAATGTGGTTATGACTTATGATACAGTTTAAAATAATCAAATTAATCAAAAAAATTAAAATTAAAATTATATAAAAGTCTGCATAGTAATCTATAATGCAGGGTATACATTATAGATAGGTATTTGTTGTTCATATTATACATCTATGATCTATGCATAATAAAGTATAAATATTACATGCATGATATCATATTAAACTTATGTCTTATGTTAGTGACATATTCACATAATATACCTATTATTTTTTGTTATTATTTAGTATAATATTATGGCGTTTATAAAATATACGTTAAGAAAATGTAACGATACTTAAATATACAAATACAAAACGTTTACACCGTTATAAAACTTTTGATGTACAAGCCATAACTTTAGTTTGTATAATATAATATCTTGAAAATATTTTCAAAATGACCCCGATAACATTTTGAAGACTTCCATTCTGCGAGTCGTTCCGTCGGTTCCCGTAGGGACTGAACCGGAATAATACAATCTGTACAACATTTCCGGATACCATCCAATAGTATAATATATGGTGCAATAACGACACACTATTTGACCTTCTGCGTCATCCTGCATGCAATAGGTTTGAAAAGTCCATAGACCAATATACGCAATAATAAGTCGTCGTAAAGTTTGGCATCGAACATTTACCGGGTAAACGACACCCTTGGGAATAATTTAAAAATTCAAAACACCAAATAGCAAACTCGTTCGCAATCATTCGATACACAAAAATATAAATAATATTTCATATAAATATATCAATATAAAAATAATATACGCGTACACATACAATACATAGGTAGGTCATAAGTGTGATAATTTCAATTATAATATGGTAAATGTTTGTCGATTTATTGTAGGTACCTATATGTCTAAACAGTTCTCAAATTGGATTTTAACGCAAATTAAATATAAGTAAATATTATTTACATTGGTACAATAGTATATATTATATAAAATTAAATAATAGATAAGTTAACAGATCTGTGCTTAAATTATCATTAATATATCTACGTATCGTTTAAACAAATTAATGTTAGTGTAATATTAATATATTCATTGCTAGAGTTCTACAAAGCGTTATTGCGCGATTTAGGAAATACTTTTACCACCAAAATGTTCATCATAATTTGGTACAATTAAATGAATACATTTCTTTAACCCTATAAGCTTATAATTATTAGGGGTTAAACCTTATACCTATATCACATATATAAGTAAATATTTTTATATTTTAATACTAAAAACAGAGTACATTTAGTAAGCTTGATCAAAGTTGAGTTCATTTAATTCCTTATACCTATTATATACATAAAATCAGATTTTGTAAAACTAGGTAATTTTAGAATAAATCTCATAGTTTTAGTCATTATTAATCTCACTTGATTTAAATAATATTATAATCGCTAAATAATATTGATTTATTAAAATATGCTTAATTTTGGCTTATATTTTTTTAACAAAAAGGTGACTTAATAAGTTTACTACAATTATTTATTATTGTTTTAGTACTCGCATATAGGTAGTTCAAATTAAAATCTACAGGCTAACAGCGGTAACATTTTATATATTAATATAGTTGTTTTTTTTTTCGTACCTCATGAAATATTGCATTAGTATTAAGCGACCCACTTAACAAATCCAATTATGATTTAATTTTATGGCGGTACAATATTTTGGCTACACATAGCACACTGTTTATAATATTGTATATATATTTATCGTTTTTTATATAATATAATCTTTAATATTAATTTTCTAGTTTATATAGAACAATAATTTGTCTGTCAGATATTTAATTTAGGGTACTAATAAACTATATTGTGTCAATTAAAGTTTAATTCACAAACACAATCTGCATTAAACCAATACAATTTGTTCAAACACCGCGTAATTTATTAAACAATTTATTAAAAATGATTTATGAATGTGAAAATTAAATAAGAACTGCAGATTTGAGGAGTGGTGATGCCAAAAACCAATACATTTTTTTAAAACAGCCTGTCTGATTGTACTTTATTGCCAGTGGGCATCGAACGTTATGTATAGTTAAAATATGTAATACAATGTTTGTCTTAACAAATGTCTTGCCTTACCGTCAAAAATCGAAAAAAAAATGATGAGGAGGGTAGATTTACATGACCTTTTCACAATATTTATAATTACTTAGGTTAGGTTAGGTATAAAACGGTGGCCAGTGGCGTCCAAGACATATTTTTCAGGTGTAGCAAGACACAATATCCCCACCCACCCAAACTCAAAATGTAATGGTTTTTTTTTTTTTGTCATATTAATTGTTAATATTGGTGAATATCGAGGTACCAATAGGTACCTATACCTATATCATTATAATAGGGCTATAGAGCTGGAAGTGCAACATGGATATTGACATTGACTTATAAGTTAATAACAATAATATAATAACATAATAATAATTAATTATTCAAATATGTAATATACTTGATTTTTTTTAAAAAAATTAGCCCAGCGTACTACTCATAGAAAAATGAATTACTAAACCTAGTAATATAAATAAATTATAAAATACCCTTAGAATTTGAGGCAGACATCTGCCTCTCCAGTCAGAATCGTTTTTCGTGATCATTAAATTCAAATTTAACACATTCCACATTATTCCCACTTAGTAATCTACTCAATGACGAGATATTATACCGAATTGGGAATTTAAAAATTCCTAAATAATTTGTTCAGATATTTTACTCAGTAGACGGTATAGACTTATAAAAAATCTCAAATTCTATAATACATCATGAGATTTTGTAATTTATTATTTTTATTATTTATAATAACTAATAAGTCATGTTTTTATTTAAAGTATTAGTTTATCTGAAAAAATATATTGATACTTTTTCTAAGTTTTTTCATAGCGTTTACCTTCCCACACTATTTAAATATCAGTAGTGGTGTATACAATGTACATGGATTCATTATTTATGGAATAATACTATACACACTAGGTAGTAGGTACATAATATAGTTAGAAAATTGAACTTTTGTGTGCATAAGTAAGGTGACTGTACTCGTTGTAGCATAGGAGCGATTTTGCGGTCTCGAAAAGTGGACGCACAGTGCACACGCACTTACCCCGGACTTATAGGCTAAACACTACATAAACTAGTTTCGCCATATATATATATATATAGTATTGTTTCGTGAACACACCACTATATAATATACTATACATACTGCTTGGGTGTGTACGTCTGTCTGTAGCTTATAATGGTAAATTCTAAATAGTAATGATATAATATATAGTATATATACAGCACGAAAGGCCTCTTTAGGATGAGGACCCCTCATCAGCGGAGGCGATTGTTCACGTCTGAACCGTATAATAGTAATAATATATTCACTGTACACACTGCGCATGCGCATGTCAGCCTTGACACCGGTGCTTTTATTTTTATGACGACATGTATTCCGATTGAAATTTGAAATCAATTCAAACAAGCAGCTCGTGGTACACCACTATACGCCATTACACGCACACACCGCCACAGACACCATCGCGGATAGACACTACGCCGCTGTACACTTTATTATTTATTTATTTATATTTTGCTCTAGTACCCTTGTTACATAAATAATCACCGTCTCCGGCTATAAAAAGTACGTTTAAACTGTGATTTTTTTTTTTTTTTAATGTCGGTAAATTAAATAGAAAAAAATAAGTCATATTAAAACGTTGAACGTAAATCGGGCGATCACGAGGGCGTCTTATCGCAATCACGACTCGCGCATATCAATAAGGGCATGACGAAAACGTGTAGAGCAGGCTGTAGAATAATATTATATTATACTACCTATATTATATTATTGGTACAATATACCCACCTACCTACCCGAATGCATATCATATTATAAAATATATCGCTTACTTATACATACATACCTAACATTATTATGAATATATTATTATAGGTATCATTCGACCGTCCAATGGCTGTTCAATTATAATATCGTACGTTTGTACGTATTTAAACTGTTACAAACGTTGATTCAACTAGATAATTTAACCTAGCACCTATATACTATACAATATTATAGGTAGGTACATCACATATAGGCAGGTACTGTATTATATATTATATTATACCAATCTTATCCTGCAAATAAATTACTTAGACGTCGAAAACCATTCGTAATTAAGTTATTATTTTGGCAAATTATTGTAATAATTACCACGAATAGGTATAGTATATACAGTGGTAGTCAAACGGTGGTGGTGATGACCGAGATAGATGAACTTTTAAAAATATTTATAATAATTTAGACGTATAGGTATAAAACGGTAACCAGAAATTATAGTTTGTATGATCAAAAAGAGTATGTTAAAAAAATCAGCCACGTCTCCCCCCTCCCCCCCCCATCCCACTCTCAAGACAAAATCATTTGATAGCCACTGCATGGTAGTATATGTACCTAAACAGTAAACATATCATTATGCTTTAAGCGCACCCGTATACCTTAGATATAGGTATAATACGAATATTTACGTATTTTTATTACTTTCGCGTTAGTCATATAACTATTAATTAGCAATTATTATCCGTTATTTAAAACTATCATTAAAATTAATATGTCGACTCAATCAACATATTAGATTTATTGTGATATGTATGATGGGATTTTCGATTTTTTTTTATTCAAGTACAAATGTAATGTTAATTATATATTTATATCTGTACAAGACTTGGTTAAAACGTATTCCTATCTCTCACGTAGTCACGTGTGTTACGTTTGTGTACTGTGTGCATAAATACTATTAGATATTAATATTGCGTTGAAAAATGTCTACGATTATATAATAATCAAGGTTAAAGGCAATATAATATAATCTTTTATCGGGATAATAATGTTTAATGTGTATACTGTATAGAAATTATTTCCAGTCCCTTTAGCTCGAGAATGACCAATAATATCGGTCAAAATCCAATGCGTGTAAATATTAAATTAGTAAATTTATATGTAAGTAAACATAAAGCTTGTCATTTCAGTTTTTTAATTGTTAGCGCCAAAATATTTGCCGTACGTTTAAAAATCATGAACCGGCCACAACATACTATATAATAAAGGTACTTATTTAATACTACCTACTCCCCTTTTCCATTTTGCTATTTTAATGTAACTTTAGATGAATTCTGTTTTATATCAAATCATGATGGTTGTCATTTAAACATACGACAGCAGTTTATGCAATGTAGTAATGAATGTATAAATTATCTTTGTATATAATTATGTTTTCTTTATAATACACAAAATGTTTATAATTTTCTCTTTTAAGATGTTCAATATTGTCGGACCACGACAAAAAATCATATAAAAAAAGTTGTAAATTACTGTCTAAACTCTCAATATCGAATTTAAAACATTTCGGAGCTTTAATTTTAATTTTGGCATGGCCAAAGGCGTTTTACAAAAAATAGGTGCGAATGCACTCCTCCCCTCTAAATGACCAATGAAGTGTCTGGTAAACGTACATTTTATATTAACTATTGATGTTTTCAATACATATTATGTGACAATTTTTTTCATAAGTTGTTATTGAATCGACGTTTGACGTGTTCTAACGAAACGCCAACAACACTGTTCAAGTTTAATATTCACGGATCTGACTTACGAAATCAATGTGCGCGCAATATGAATAATATTATGGTTTTTCGTCGCTCCATTCGGATTAAAATAATTATGTAAAGGTTACGTGTGAAATCTGAGACCATAGATCTAAGGCAGTGTTTCCCAAAGAGTGTGCCGTAAAATTTGAAAGGTGTGCCGCGACAACTTGAACTTTTTTTTTAACAAAAATTAACTTTAAAATCACAAATACCTGACATCATTATATACCTATTATTCGATAAGTAGATAATATTATTTATCCAAAGTGTGCCGTGACTTATAATAACTAATAATAATGAGCCGCGATGGAAAAAAGTTTGGGAACCGCTGATCTAAGGTTACCTGCCGAAACGGGACACACAACAAGCAACGGTCATTAGATAGGATTCATTGGCTCACTGCAGACACAATCCACGATTTTTGTATTCAGTTTTATTTATTAATTACAAATTATCTCGTTCGGAAAGGGCTCAGCCCGTTTTGGTTCATAAATTCGTTGGCAGTGTATAAATATACATTTGAATAAAATATACTCAAATGTATTATTATAGGTTAGGTATATGCGTCAGTTGTGTATGTATTTTTGTATATTATATACCAGCTATATTGTGGTTTCATAAATCCGGACTGAATAGCTAATACCTACCTCATTGTAAACGAAACAGACGGAAACAGATAAATGCAGGTTATTCGGCTATAATATTATTATCATTGATAGTAGTAATATATAAAATGTATTAAATTATAATAACTACAACACAATATACATAATATATTATGTGTCTATATACAATGTTATGGTTAACCTATTGCTTCCCGAAATCGTGAAAACAATAGCGTAATTTTGTGATTACTCCGCACTAGATAATAATATTATACTAAATTTAGTGTATAATAATATACGGGCGCGTAAAGTACGCGGCACGCCAGCGCGAATGTCGTATTATTTATAATGTTACGAGCCCATTCCTAATTTTACGACCGTATATTATTATATTTCCGTCTACGGGCCAAAGAAATACGTTTTCTGAATACCAAAGTGTTTTTTGCGTTTTTTCCGTTCCTTATTATTGTGGTGTGAGGCCACAAAAAAAAAAAAAAATAATATTACATATTTTAATAATGAACCCGTATCCGCGTATTTATTATGGTAGTATTATTATTATTATATTATATTATTCGACGTGTGATGACGGCCGTTTATAGACTGCCGGAATTCTAAAATATTCTATAATAATATAACGAGTGGCAATAATAATAATTATTTTTTTTTTTTAATAAAAATATAAACAAAAATTTTGGAAACTCGATGTTTGGGGGGTGAGAAGAAGGCGTGAAGAACGTCGGCGACAGTGGTATAAATCGTATAAATAATTCATAAGGTGCGCGAAGGAAAGCGAAATAGACTGTACGTCACTGCGAAAGCTGGCAGAAAACTAACGATGATGACTTTTCGAAATGACCTTGTACACAAACCCTCGCCGCTGCGGGTCGAAATTTATAAACCGCATTAAATATAAAACAGATTGCTTGTAAGTTATAAGTTATAACCGATTGCTACTGCTGTTTGCTGCGCAAGTGGTCGCGTCGTGACGAAAAACCATAACGTGTGAACACAATTCGTTTCGTTTTGCTACCGATGCTACAAATATTTTAATTTAGTCTCCAAATCGTGTTAAAATCCCATTAAAAATCTGAAAGATCTATCAACTTTACTCCGTCGCGAATCGACATAAAATTATGTGCCGCACAGCGGTGACTGCAGTGGTCTCTGACGTTGACGGATGGACGCATATTCGTCTCGTTTTATCCTAAAAAATTAATCTGTTATAAGAATAATAAAATATATTATAATATTATAATACAAGTAGGTAAACGCGGAACCGGAAAAAGAATAATACGATCTGATCTGAATATTATAATAACATATTATTATATTAATTTAAGTGTGTGTGCTAGAGTAAATAATTGTAAATCCGATTTGGTTTTCCGTACAATCGTCAACAATCGAAACACACAATAGAGGCCTATAATACTTTAAGGCTTGTGCCATAATTATTGTCAACGATTGTTTATTTAATAGTAATACCAATGTGGCAATGTCACGAGTGGAGTATAATATTGTGTGGAAGCGAAATCTATTTTACGTATTGAAACCGGTACGATAAATTTAAAATGTATGTAAACGTATTACGTGGTACGCAATATATATATAAAAATATATATAATTTATGGGTCCATAAAGTTTATTACAATAATATTGTTAAATTTATTGTAAACCACTATAGCCTATGATAATACATACCTACCTATTGGCTATTACAGATGACAAACATTTACCAGAATGGATGTCTGAAGTCTGTATATATAGCGCAAAATTAGTACAATATTATATTATTTTTAAGCTTCGACAAAGTAATATAATTATATATTTTTTTTGTCTCCTTTACGGTTAACCAAATTCTTTATATATATATATATATAATCGTAAATGGTTAAGGTATAGTGCTCTACTGTAGACGTTTTGTCTTTTATTTATTACACATTGTAATTATTATTAGTCATTACGCTTCAGCTATATACTGTTCATGGTGTTCAGTGTAGTACATTTTAACTTGAGTTATTGTATTTGTACTGCTGCCGACTAAGTTTGTTCGTTAAACATTTAGGTCAATGATGTTGATTTCCCGTTTCTGTTAATAAATGGTAAATAATTAAACAAAACTACGTTTCTTTTTATCTTTTTGGAAATGCCATTGAACATTTTAAATAATATTCAGACATTAGACTATTAGAGCTCCCTAAAATAAAAACATTAAATATACCTAGGTACCTGATTATTTAATTTTTAAGAACGGTTTCGGATAATATAGATATTGTAAAGTATAAACCTATTTATTATTTTTAAACATATAATGTATAGTAATACCATACTACTTATTACTAGGTATGCCACTATAACCTTAACTATTTTTTGAATTTTTAACTAACAATTTGATTTTTATATATTTTACTGAAACACATATGGTATTAATTTTAAAAGTCGATTAACTGAATGATTAATATATAATTTGAATTGCAATGGAGCACTTAAAATTATTTTCTTAAAAAAAGTTAACAGAAACATTAAAATCTTATGATTTAAATTTGTGGTGACGCGTAATTTTTGGAAAAGATTTCGTCAAAAACAATTTAATTCAGGAAAATATAGGTCAGAAATGTTTTTATGACAGAAACCAATATCATCTGGAAAATACTTCTCAATAAAATACAATTTGGGGATGTAAATTTTAGGAAATTATTTTAGAGGAAAATTATGCTCATGAATTTCAAGTTAATTATATTATAAATCAGAAGAATAATATCTGGAAAAATAATACACAAGAATTTAAAAACAGGAGAATAATTACACCGGAAACAATAACACAGAAAAAGTACCTACACAGGAAATAAAAATTAGAAAGATATTAGGTACATGGGAAAATACTTCACGTCTTCACAGGAATTTAAATACCAGGAAAATATTTACACAGGAAAGTAATTATCAGTATAGTACTTAGTATTCCTACAAAATTATATTCCTGAATATCAGGTACTTTCCTGTATAAATATTTTCTAAATTTTTAAATTCCTATACATTATTTTCCCTTGTAATATTTTCCTGATTTTTATTTTTCTATACAAACTATTGTTTCCGCGTATTATTTTTCTATATCTTGTCTAACTGATTTTTTCGTTCCTATGAATAACTTCCCTGGATTTTATAGCTCCTCTATACTAAAAGTCTTAATCAATATTACAATATTGTGCCAGGCGTCATCAGTTATAATATGTTGAGTTTAAAAATTGCAATAAATAAAGGACCTATTTTCCCAAATCGTACGACATAAAATTAAATAAAGGCGTATATTATTAATATATATAGTTGAAAATAATATAATATTTATCTTAGTGTGTATGATGTTTAAAATATATATTTTTATTTCAGAGTGTTCAAACCAATAAAATCTACAATTTTTAAATCGATATTCGTTATGTTCAAAAACTGGACTCTGTAGAAAAAACTAAGAAGTGTAACTGGTTGTGTTCCGTGAACGTGCAGTAAGTTAAATCGATATACATGTCTATATAATATTGTATATATTTTGAACCAGTTCCAGGTGGGTTGTAAAATAAATCATATTTCATACTCAAAATGACTAAAACCCGGCTATTATTATAATGATGTTATTTATAAATAATAAATACACTTAAAATGAATTATACAATTTTTTATTTATATATATATGTAGGTAGGTAGGTACAATTTTTCGGACGTGCAAAACTGTAATTTCTATAGGCATTTATCCATTAAAACAAATTATTTTTATTTTATTTTTCGTGATAATGTTAACACTTTTATTGACAGAATAATTTGTTTACCCATAATATGCTTTACCTTGGTCCTTGACTAAAGAAGAAAATACTTTTATTTTTTAAGTATAATTTAACTGCGTGTCATGTGTGGTGGTGCGTGCATATTTTTACAATCACAACATACTTATCGCCTTGATAATACAGTAATTATCTTATTTGTGTTTTTCAAAATCAAAGTTTGTTTGTTTTTTAGTATTTATTATTTTTACGAATAACAAATTCAATGTTCCTAAATAGATGTATAATTTGATTCAATAAAAATTATTATTTTTTGAGATTCTATATAGTTGTGCATATTGTGCTGGAACTAGTTCCAGTGACCAATACTAACATTTCCATGATAAAACTGAGCACTCACCTAAACCTACCGGTTATGTTATTATTCATAAACATTGAAAATAGTGTATTATATTTTCAATTATTTTGTGCTTTATAGCAGATGTATTTAAATTGTCAGGTTATTACTTTAATCAAAATAAAGAACATTAGTATTATTGTTATTTGTTCAATATTATATATTTTAATAAAAATAACATTAAATTATAATATTATACTACATTAAACTAAAATAATTTTATTTTGTAGTTTTGATATTATTCTATCAATACAAATTCAGGAAGTTCAGAATATTACACACGACACGTACAAATCCAAAGAGTACCGAATTCGATTGTATAAACGAATAGAAGGAACTGACAAATATTCTAATACTTTTATGTGTTATGTGATCAATTTTACAGGCTTAAGGGTCAATTTACACATCTCAATGAGGCTTTTTTTTGCACTTAAAGGCTAAAAGTAAGCAGAAAGTATACAGTAAAATACTAAAATGGATTACGTCACGTAGGAACACTAGTTGGAATAGAAAACAAAACAAAACGAATTTACATAATACACCATCGCGTCGGTGAGATTGGTCTGATAAAACATACTGCAGTAATAAAAGACTTGGATGAGGGTACCGGTATAGAATATTTTGGTCGACCAAAATAATCTCAACCCTTATTATAAGTGTTGAATTTCCAGACTCCTGCCGAGCACCTGTTTGATATATAGAGTACAACAAATAAAAGCTTTTTGAATATCGAGTTTCATACTGCATAATAGCGTGTGGTATTAAATTATTAGTATTAATAGTAAGTATTCATACTTTTATTCCCGATAAAATGCGAAATACATTTTATTTTATTATTGTATTGCATCAATTTATACGGATTTATTGAAATCAATGACTAAATGATTTTTTTTTTTTGACTATACCTACTTAATTTACCTTCATTGATTTGTATGAACACGATTATTTTTGATTGCACTACCTATCAATTATTATTTATTATATTAGGTTATTGGATTTATAAATATATTATGCACGAGTTAAAAGTGTACTCAAATTCATTTTTGAATCACCTAAAACAAATATTTCTTTATATAATATTAAAGCAAAAGTACATTGGTGACCGTACGAATATTTTAAATGGGTTACTTATCACCACATTACAGTAGCACACTGCAAGTAGGTACCTATTGTTTTCTGATACAAATGTAGATCTACTATCGTCTATATCTTGACTGTAGTTCTATATACTTCTGTGGCGTTAAAATTTGTTATTTTTTAATTATTATTTTGGATTTATAATCATAAATACATAAGATATAACATTATATACAGGACGATTCACAAAGCATTTTTATATTTTTATATAAATATAATACTCACACCCTTATTTCTGATGCAACTATTCAAAGTCTTATTTATGGAATTTGTAGATATACTTCAACTTTAAGACCTGCATTTTCGTACCATTTAAGAAGTATTACCTGCAGGTGATACAAATATTTGCTTTCAAATAAAATATACCCTTTTTTATTTTAAATGGTTTTTTTATTTTTTAAATGTTGATGTATCTAAATCAAATTTTGAACGAATAATTTCTGAGCTAGATATTAAACATTAGGTACTAAGAATAATAGATATGCTTAATATTATACATACATAACATAAAATATATTATTATTTATTATGTATATATTTATTTGTTTAGGTAGGTACCCTAGGTATATTAACGAAAGAAAGTTAAATAAGAATTCGATAAAATAGGATAGATATGGAGGTATTGTTTACTTTTTAATTGATAAACAAATTATAGTAATTCGCAGGTAAGTATATTAATCTATACCTTTTATAATTTGTAATTATTGTCTGAATAATAACTATCAAGAACATGACTAAATAGATTTTAAATTTATATACATTTTAATTGTTTATACAACCAAAGCTGGGCGTTCGGTTTAGAATCATAAGCTGTTATCCTTATATTAGGTATATATACATCTTAATAAGTCGGAAAGTACTCGTTTGAATTTTGATGTAGATACCTACAATTACATTTTCAAAACAATTATCTACTGAATAATAAATAATAAAAAATGGGTGATTTTCATTTGAACCCACCAAAATGTTTTTTAAAAATATGTTCCATATAGATTATATTATAGACATAATCCAACAAAGACCTCCATGATTTTTATAAAGATCGATGTCCGACACTTTTATGATAATAACGTCATTATGATGAATTAATAATACCCATGTTGTAAAAATGTTTAATTCTTTTTTAATGACCCCCCCCACCGCTGAAATATTTTTCAGTTTATTTGTCTGTGGCTATATCAACTGATCAATAGCATCGTATTGAATAACGTCAGGGTATAGTTAAAAAAAATATTTGGATTAAGACCTAATGATAATTGTTTACATAAATCAACGTTTCATTTTTTGATTGTAAAGAATTGACATTTAACATACAGCATAATAGTTAAACAATCTAACATTTTTAAGATTTCACGACATACATAATTATTATTTTTTTATTAAAATGTATTTTACTTTTGCAACAATAATTGATGAGTTAAAACTTGAAAATGTATATAACTTGTATTTAACTAATATACCTACCTACCATTTAATTGAACTGTCCCCTATTGAAAGTACCTACCTATATAAAAAATAACTTAAATTTAAATATAAATATTACTATAAATATTTTATTTTATTACACCAAACTTATTCAGTAGATTAATTTTAGTACATTTTAGAAACCTACGCAAATAAAAACAATAACTTTACCTAATGACAATAATTCAAATTTTCTTTTGAGATAAACCGTCAGTATATAAATAAATAATAGATATACCAGATACCTACTCAATATGAACCTGATACGAAGAAGATCATGTTGTTTATTTAGAAGTCTTTATATTTACCCTTATATATAATAAATTTTTTGTATACATAACCATAAGTTATTGATAGACATGTTCAATTGACGAATTATGAAAAAAATAAATCATAATAGTATAATATATTGATCACTGTAAGACTTTTTAATTTTTAATCCCATTCTTTTATTTTTCCGTCAAAAATAATTTTGTTAGAGTCCTATAAATAAATGAATCGTACCGTACCGTGAGCAGTACTTACGACTAAATTTCTATGGATTTTTCAAGAAAGTCATCCAAGATTTTTCAACCTTTTCAAAAAATACTTTTTGTTTATAGTAACATGAAAAAAAAGGCTTAGTTGTCAGCCGTTTTTTTGTGTTCTAACTATTACAGCGGAGAAAATAACGAAGAATAAAATGCTTCGTAAATGTGTTATACCTACGGATAATTCTAATGAATTCATATTTGTCTAACCTAACTTATTGCAAGTCGCAACACCAGGTTGACAATGTATAAATTAGTGCTTAACCAGTGCTTAAAATAAATAACAATACCTATTACCTATGTTCGAACTTTTTATTTACGCATATAGTATTAATTCCCTTATACAAATAAGTTTATTTTAAATTGCATTTTTATTTTAAAAAATGAAACTATAATAATTGCATTGTTTTAAATAATTATATTTATGTATATATTATGTAATAACTAAATTAAATAAATAAATAATAAATATTATATTTGTATTAAAAATCAATTTATTTATTTTTATTATATTTATTACCTTAGATTGTAAAATATAACATGTTTAAATTGTAATCATAGTGAAATGTAAAAATTATAATTAAAGTAAACACTAAACGAGAATTAGTGTTATATGTAGCATAAATTGTAACATACTTATATTATACTAAACGCTAAAAAAACTCACAATACACAGCATTTAAAAACGGTACACAATTTAATGAATAATATAGATGTATAAGATAACTATGTTAATTTCAGATTTGAAATATTTTAACATTTAAATGCCAAAGCATATTTCAAAAACAATAATTGAAATAAATATCGAAACCAAACTTTCATCAGGATTTAACATTGGATCCTACACCAGTTTAATTTTTTATACTTTATTGATTCAATATTATATATGGACATAATAGTTTTAAATCTGATATTTATAAGCATTTGTATAAACAATTTCTCATTATTAAGTTTTAAAGATATAGGTACACATTACTAATCGTGCGTTGAACATTTTTTGGTTTTCCCTCGGGATAAATTTACCACGGCAATATAAGGAAACTTTTGGTCATTTGTCTTATAGGCGTGCAACAAATATTTCCAAACTTTTTATGCACGTTTCGCTTTGCTTACATTTCTTTGCCGGTATATTTGTACTTGCCAAAGTGCCAAGTATTAGAATATTATATTATGTATTTTCACTGCGGACGGGCTGGTATTTGTTCGTGTGTTCATTTTTAGATTGGCGAAAATCTGTTAGGAAAATTTCGTGTTCGTTTAGAGTAAGAAAACAACACGTGACCGTAAAAAGCATCTATGTAAATTATAAATACAGGAGAAGTGTACAGCTGTAGGCAATTCCATGTAGTGTATGTAGGTATATGAATGTGTATGAAATGAACACTATACGACCCCCACGTCCTGAAGGGTAGTCGGGTTGATACAAGTCGTCTAATTTATTCAGCAGCTGTAAGTCCGTACAATAACATCTATATGGACGGCGAATAAAGAGTTTTTTGAGTTTATTTTTCTTTCTTACAAATACCCACGTCCATTAGTGATGAGCCCGAATAAACGGAGAAAAAAATCATTTACATACGTTTAATTTATAACTCTAGGAAATTCAACAAGCTGTAACGAAATAATTGTACATAATAATGTATTGCATGAATTATTTTTAAGTAATTAATAATATACCTATCTAAAGTAGATATACGCGTAACACTGAATGTTTTTTTTTTTGTTGAGATAATAACTAAAAACATTTCCATAAATCGAAAAAATTTTAGTCAATTGGCTAATAATACATCAAGTATATATTTTTTTCTTTTATAAATTGGGCGTTTCGGGAATATTTAATTGAATAAAATCACGCACACGCATTGCAGGCAGCAGCAGACGGCTCTGGTGTGTACAGGACTAATTTCCCAAAATATACTGCCGACATGATGTGTTTATTTTTTTTATTTTTCGAGGGATCCAATTATTTTAAATTTACCGAGTGCAGAACTTAAGTTGACAGTATTCGGGTCGGTCCGAGGGCGTAGTCGTATTTTAATGATACAAGTCCGGGGCGTACGCCGAGCACAGATCCACTTTACGACTCTATTGAACGATTCCAACAGAATTGGGTAAAAAATAAATTCTTACAGAATCGATTTTTTTGTGGAGGACGTTTACATACTAAATATTATAAGAGTCTGCATTTGGTTTTTTTTTATATATAGCACGTATGAATTTAGTCAAGTTGAAAAAAAAAATGTTTTTTCTGTACATTCTACAGTATAAGACATATTGTATGCTATAGGTACGTATAATACGTATCATTATATCGATTACCGACGAGTTGTAAGACAACACTTTTTACTTCATATCTACAATTAATTAAACGAATAGCTAAATTGAATTATGATGTTTAATATTATTTTAAATTATTGTAACTACGAAATATTTTAGGTCGAGTTACTAATTTATTTTTAATAATAATGGTGCTTTTAGAAACACAGATGATAATAATATGCATATTATACGTATTATATAAATATGTCGTATGGGTATATAGCAAAATTAATTTAACAAAATATGATGTATAGGTACCTAAATAGTATAATGATTAAATTATTGAAAACCATCAATGCTGACTGATTTGTTTGTCAGAATCATAAGTTATTTTTTCCGACTCTTCTCTCGAGTTGTCACGTATACCTTCTCATATTATGTGTTCATAGAAAAAAAAAATGTTTTCATGCTTCGCTATTTATTAATGCTACACATGTCATATTGTACTATGCGATGATATTATGTATTATATACCTCTTCGTTTTGACTATTTCGAGGCAGATGTCAATTTTATACTACGATGTCATTGATTTAATTAAAAATGTGTTTTATTATTGTGACCCACGTCGTTATAGCCTATAGGCCTTTGGGATTTAAGAAGTTTTACAATTGTGTTTATAATAATGAATTAATTCAAATCAACATAATAGAAAAAAAACTAATGAATTATATTTAATTATTATAGGTAGATTTTACAAGTCGGTATCATAATTTTTTTTAAGAGTTTTGAGGTGATGTATTGGTTTGATCAAAATAAGTAATAATTATATTATAGATTGTTTTAGTTTGGATTGTTAAATTATTGTATTTTATTCGAACAAAAACTTTTTTATTTTAAACATATTATATAGTACAATAGTGTTAGGTATACAGTATACAGTTAGTATTTAAAATATATGTATGATGAGTATTAAGACGTAACTATTAGCAATTGGCTTTCAACTATGATATCGAATTCAAATTATTTTAAATAATATATTTAATAAAATCACGTTATGTTCCCATTTTCATTCATAGATATTTGTTTTTAAATTGTAATACGCAATTGTTTAAGATTTGATTTATTAGGTAATTGACATCAAAATATTATGTAATTATAATTTTGTTTTTACGCATTATTTCGTGCGGTCAAATGCTTGACATTTTTATTAGTTTTATTATTAATTACCTACATATTATAATGCATAGATTATAAATAAGACACAAGTGCGTACCTAATTATCTATATACCTACTTTATACACATAACAAAAAAATAATAACCCCATAGTTATTTAAATAGGTAATATTATACATAATAATATAAATTAGCATACAATTATACGAATAGCTTATTATGTAAATTTGTATATAATGATAGTCCTTTTTCCGAAAATACGATAAATTAACCTACTAATTAATGAAAACGGTTTCAAATTATTAAACACTGCAGTATTGTTTGTAGGTATGTTCATCGTCGGAGAAATTTGTTAGTTTCATTATATTAACGACTATTTCCAGTTCAGCTGCGTCTGTGCCAGGGCTTCCGATATACAAATAATAAATATTTACAACACTCGCATTTCGAGAATGCACGCATCACAGTATCACACATCGACGTTTTACATTTTACCCCACACACGAAAACATTAATTCGCGGTATGTCATAACTGCATAGATAGACATATAGATAAGCGCATCGCAGTTTTTTTTAACACCAATTAAACTGCGGCAAACCAGTATAAAATATTATATAATTTATCATATATTTTATCTAATTGGAACCGTTGCTCGCTGCGGTTTAGTCAATAGCGTGACATTTGATATTCCGTAGACGAGCCTCGCGCACTCTTGAAGTATGTCGTTAGTAACTCCTACATAATATCATATATTAGTAGGTACACCACTCACACAGTCACACACACCAAATGCCCACGGGTGGTTTTGAATCAGTTGTCACTCTTCACGGGCTTTCCAGTTCTCGTATAAACCATACAGGACAGTATATATTATAGTATACATCACACGACACAAACGTTTCCAAACAGCTGCTCGTGTGTGTGTGTGTGTGTGTGTGTGCGTGTAGTCCTCAGTGTTTGGGATTACGATTTACACACTTATTTTAGGTATTTCCTCCGAGACCTAGGGTACCTACATTGTATATTTTTTTCACAATAGTATTTACTGAGGAGACTGAGACGCACACTGACTGCACCTCACGAGTTTTTCCGTCGTTATCGTATATAGAAGATAATATTACAACACGACTGCATAGATTCTGTCCACGTTTATTTTTGAAAGGTAGAGATGATTAATTACTTTTGTGTTTGAATAAGTAATTGATTCTATAGTATTTGTTTGATCATCTATCATTATTTTGATAAATGTGCGTGAAACTACGGACTAGGTTACTTGTTTATCTTAGGGAAAAAATGTAATAATGGATAATAATAATATATGAAATATAATTTTTTCAATTTTATACAATATAAATTCAAAATAAAATTTAGAAAAGTGACAAACGATAATCTGTAATAACCAGAGAATACTTATACTATACATTATAGGTATACATAACATGCATATTATTAATTATTCTTACAAAAAAAAAAAAAAAACATATTTTTAAAGTAATATACCTTCTTTGCTGACTATACTAAAAATATAATAATATTTACTAGATTATTTATTTATTGCACAGAGTATGTAGTATTACATGTGACTTTGTGACTGACAGATGGTGTAATAAACTAACAGTGTAATGAATTTTATTCTGACCAATCGATTTTTAGTTTAGTTAAACAGGTACTAAACAATTATTTTTTAATATTAATACGAATAAAATGTAAAACATAGTTGATTAATTACATAACTTATGTAACATAAGTCAGTTATTCCTATTTCCTATTATATTCTGTATATTATAATATACTGTATACCTGTACTAATTTATGAATACAGAGTTAGTTCATTTTATTTTAATATTCAATTTTGTGCAATAATTCTTATAACTACAGTATGTCAGTATCCCATTGAATAACTCATATATTTCAATATAAAACCAATACAAATTGCTATTAGCTATAGGTACTTTATAGTTTATAGGTAGAATATCAATATATAAAAGAGTTCGAACATTATATGTAATAATATAGTATATGAAAATAAAAACATGTCTTGCTACAGTTTAAATTGAATAGCAAAAAAAAACACTAACCATCCATATTATATAATATCTAATTCTAATATGCCTTATAATAGGAAATATCTATTCTATATAGTATAGATAGATATTAAATACATTTATCGTTCAACGAAAATTAAGTTCTAATAATTACTACCAATGTTTAAATAATAATTTCATCATAAAGTATATTAGTATAATATCAACATTTTTAACCAAGATTTTTAAAATATTTATATAATATGGTTTGAATATAAAACGACAATTGATATTATTATAATTAATGATTGTGTTGTTTTTATTTTCAAGTTTTAAAACCCAATATACTACACAATTGATCAATATTCCAAAAGTAATTTGTATAAAACAGTTTTTATAATTTATTATATCGTCGTATTTCTTGAAATTGATATATTTTGCCATAATTTAAACTTTAAACTTAAAATACAAGCACCATTGTTAAGCCAATAGCATCTTTGTTCCGTTCAGAATCTGAATTAATAATTAAAATGACTGCATTACAGCCTACAGGTAATACTTAAAGCTTATTTGTATGTTTAACTTTCTGTGAGTGTTTTTAGAAACGTGTTTGTAATTTATTGTTTCATTAGGATGTTAATTATAAAAATTAATACCCTTATAATTTAAATATTTTATTTTACAGTCCTAATACATTTGTTTTATGGGAGAAAACACAACATAAGTGCTTGTTTATAAAGAATATTATATTCAAAATAAACTTAACACGAAATGTATTATATGTTTCAACAAAAATACCAATTAATTTATTAATGTTAGTTTTCAATTATTATAATATAGCTAAATATGTTAATATTATCTTTAAGATTAATGTTGATTAAATACTGCAATATTATATAATGCATGCAATTAAATTTAAGTGTACTTGTTAACCTATACAAACCAACCAAAACATTGAATATAATTTCAAAGCCAAGAATATAATATTATTATAATACCTATACTTAGAAAATCATAATTAATTTGAAATCGGTCCAATGATTCCGTTTATTGAAATACCTACGTAGAATTCGCTGAGATTACTATAATGCCTTTAAGAACTGTGTCTGTGTGGTATTATTTAGGTATTTATAATAAATTACTCATTATCACACGTTTATTAAGTTAAATTTGTGTATTTAAAAAAAGACTATTTTACTAGTAAGTAAAAAATAGTAAACCAACGTTTTTTATTTATTAAATAACACGAACTATAGACTTTTTTATTATTATTAATTGTATATGTTTAGAAAAATCAAATAACTTTCATTATACAACACTGCCTGTAACGGTATTTGGCTTTTGTAATATTTTTCTCCGAAATCACGAAAACGGTCGTAAAAAAAACGGAGAAGTACTTTTAAAAGCATTAAGCGTATTATAATGTCTCAAGCTCACCACGCATCTGACCTGGCATATCATATATTTTATTTACATCTTTAAGTAGATATTAAGCGGCGTGTTTACTAGTACGTTTCGACGTCACTTTACCGTGTTTATCTTTATCATAAGTGCGTTCTCTGTCTTCTTCGATGCCTATAATTATAGTAATATAGACGTACACACGTGTAGGACACTGACGCACAACGTTCGAGAAAATATCAGACAAGAGGACGCCTGCTTTGTGATTGTGGTATCTCTAGCCACGCGTGAGCCCGGCAATGACAAATTCACGGTGACGACTCGAGTGGCTGGCTGAGTCACCGACGATTGAAATCATAAAAAAAAAAATACAATCAATAACAATTACACGGTAGGTATATTATTATAATTAGAGGTCGGATTTCTATTCTCTTAAAATCCTTAAAATATGATGTTTTTATGTCACATAAAATAGGCAATATATTCTCTTAACATTCTTTTAAAATACCAAATTTATGATGTTTATTATGTCCTTAAATATGCGCAAAATATTCTTTTGATATTAAAAAAAAATTCCGTTTAAATTTATTTTTTATTAATTTGGTTTTAAATATATTTAATTTAATTAATTTTATAATAACAATTAATAACTATATATTATGTTCCATATGTTCCGGTGTCATTTTAGTACGCCGGTTAGGTTCAGCACGAACGACCGTTCGACATCGACCGATGTCACTGGAGAATATTGCAAGTCGGCTACCACAGTCGGTGAATAATTTTCCGGAAGGTGTGGGTACTGTGTTATTTCCACTAAGAACTTGTACAATATTTTTCCCAGAAACCAGGAAACCCAGAAATAAATCATTTAGTGAACATTGTATTTATCAAAGTGCTGATATACGTGAAATATTATGTTCATTATATATTATGCCGATATTACAAAAATATTCCCAAATATTCTCTAACGCCTAACATAAGCTTTTTTATGCAAAATACATTTTTTCTCGTAAATTCTATGTTTGACGAATCGTAAAGATTTCTCACTCTCATCTAACTGCATAGACTAGAAACAAATAATATGTAAAATCATAAAAATCCGACCGCTAATCATAATTATTATTATTGTAGTCTGTAAAGCACCTACGTGTATTATTATATATATATTTTTTTTTACAGAACGAATAACAATAATTATTTATCATTAATTGCGTCACACGGTTGCTACCTACGTACGATAATATAATAAAATATACTTGTATACAACACGTATTGCCGTCGATTGATATAATAATAATTATCTATAGTAATAATATTATATTGAAATAATCAATAATATATTTAAATGGTACTACGTAAATGGTATTATTATTATTATTTTATACGACCCGCGGCGGGTGTCGTCCGGTCGGAATAGCTAGCGCCGTCTGTCGCCGACCGTCGGCGTTACTCGACGAACAGCGAGACCGTCGCGCGGAGGCGACAACACGGACCACCGCCGCTAGAGCGACGGACGGATATAATAATATTATGCATATGGACGGCGGCCCCGCACATCGCTGCGTCCCACAACTACAGACCACGTCATCTGGGACCGCTCGACACGCAGTACTGCCAACCACCGGTCGTGCCAGGTGCGCCCGTCGTGTATCGGCCCCAAAAGCGATACAGGCTCCCTCCCTCCCCCCCCCCCCAAACAACCGGTGTATTAAAACGAATGTCTAATAAGCCATAGATGCTTAATATAAAATTATAAACCATATGGTTGTAAACATTTTAATTTAAGGTACCTCGCTATACTATGGTACGTTTTAGTTCGAAATACCTAAAGTTTTTTTTACGTTGACCGATTTTAATTCTGAAAAAATTTTTGAACTCTGCAGCAAAATGTCGATAGATTGTAAGGGGAACACTTTGAAAAAATGTAATCTTATTTTGTTTTGAACTGGAATTGAAAACTTGAAAATATTGGTTTTATACTTTTATCGATATGTTATAATTATTGAAATTAAACTAAAAATTAAAAATGGAAAAAATAATAGACATTTACTATAATAGACATTTTTCTGTTGACTTCAAATGGTTTTTTTTCAGAATCAGACAACATCGACTAACTTTTATTTCGTCAAAACAACAAGTACGTTGTCGTAAAAATCGTTAAGTGAATTATTTATTGTTATCGAGTTATTGACATGTGCATACGCGTTGAACTACACTCACATTAATATTTATTTACGATTAACACATAGATTCCGGAGGCTGACGTCGAGATTAGAAACAGTCTAATTGACAATTGTTGCCCTTTAAGTAAAATAAAGAAAATATAGAGCAAGCATGATCATATTATTAAAAACATAATTATTTAAGATACCTAACAGTTGACTTGTTGGCAACGGATTTATTCAATTCAACAATTATATTTTTGTTTTTAATTAATATTATATAAATATACCTAACTATGTTTATTTATATTATATTATATTTATATTAATATTAATTTTAATCATATTTAATCATATTTTGCAGCTGTAAAATTGTAGGCACCAACAGCAGAATTATATTGTCTTAAATTGTTTTGCTTTATCCAAAATATTAATTATATTTTCCAATATTCCAAATGGTTATACTGGAAAAATAAATAAAAAAAGGTCTTTAATTAATGTTATTGCGTCTATTTCACAGTTTTGCAGGTTGCAGCAAACTTCACTTTATAAAACCTAATGTGAAAAAAAATTAAAATGACATCTATACATAATGTTTAAACAGTTAAAAGCAAAAATGTACTAGACTTTGTACTCTAATATAAACACCGGCTATCAACTCTTATTTACAGTAGATAAATATATTTTATAAAAAATATTTAGGCCCCGAATGAAGGTTTACATTCCATCCCTGTAATGTTCAGTTGCGGCACTGACGTCATGCCATGCTAATACTATACTATTAAAATGTACGCCTCACTTACCCCTCCCCCCTTTGAGGTTAAATGAACGTAAACGTCTGTGCATACTATAGTGGCGTCCAAAATTATATTCAGTAGGTAAGCTGCGTCCGAATAAAAAAGTCATAGAGAATTTGCGTCCCAGTGGACCTTTTTAACAATGTTGTTGCGTCCTTTACTAACTAAGACTCAATTATAATAATAATTTAAATTAACAATAACTATATTTAGAGTTAAATTGTCATAAAAATATGTTACACCGATTGAAATGTAAAAGAAATAATTTTAATAAAATCTAAAGCTAAAATATTAACTTTTTAAATGATCAAAATTAGTTTTTCTGAAAATGATTTTTAATATAGGTATGTATTTGAATTACATACCATATTATAATAGGAAGCTATACAAATATACTCTTACTTATAAACAGTATATTTGTTTTTTTTTTAAGTTCATAACGACTTTTCAATTTTAAAATACAATTGGTTTTAATAATTTGTTTTATAATATAATACAAATTATTGCTGCAGTCAATTATTTTTTTATTATTGAAAATCGTTATTGAATTTTTTGCTAGTTTAATTTTTTTTTATGGGGACGCAAATAGTACCCTGGTGGTTACTTATCCATATCCATACCTTTGTAAGTACGTACTGTCAAAATCCCATTAGGATCTGCAGTATTCCATTAGATTCTCGACCATATTATCGCATGTAGGCGACGATGAGTTAGGGCAAGACAGTGTATTAACGAGTTAAACATTAAAATTAAGTTAATATTAGTTAAGTTAGGTAACTTTTTACTTCACTTTGAAAATTACTTTTAGTTTAATAAGATATTTTTCAACATGTATTAAAAAATGTTAATTTTAGGTTGATTTTATACATATCTACAGAAGTATTAAAATGAAGTTGAATTATTATATTATAGCCCGGGCTTTGCACCCGAAATAATGAATTCAGGTTTTTAAAATAAAATAGGGTATTAAATACCGGCACTACCCTTGATAGTACCTTATTTAATATTTCAGGTAATTACTACCTATATTTGAACTCCGATATTGACCATTGGGTATTGTGAAGCGCGAGTGGTATTGTGTTTTATATTAAAACGTTTTAGCATATTTTAGTAATGTAAAAATATATATTTAAATTTTAAACCATTGTATAGTGTTTTTGTAGTTATTTCGAAAATCTATGTTAACGCTGTTGCAAAATATTTAAAATGGGTTACTCAAAGATTGGTAATTTGAATTTTGATGAAATTATGCTTAAGTAGTTGTTTGGGGGTTCATATTTTTTATGGGTATGATATATTTCTTACTGATTTGATACTTAAATTGTATATTGATTAAGCTTATTGTAACTTGGTTAATTTGTTGTCTGTACATTTTTAATTTAACAAAGTTACAACAAATATATAAGTCAACTTTGAATTTAAGTTAAACAATTTTTTTTTAAAACTATTGTCCAGCCTCGGATACAGGTGTCTAAAAATACTTTTTATACTTAATGCACATTACATAGACCTAATTTAGTATTCAATTAATTTTAGTTATTAAATAATTATTTCTGAAAATTTAATTAAAATAATTTAATTTTCAATGTAAAATAATCGCATTTGAGCTGTGTACAAAAAATTGATACATCGGTCACGGTGCCCGTCGTTTCCCGATGCATAATTTCTTAGTTGTGGCCGTGGGTTACAAACAATGGATCTGAGTTGCGTCCACAGTTTGGTGCATTTGAATCATCTCAAGTTTTATATAGGTAAAAAAAAATGTATTGACTAAATTGAATACTTTTATAATTTTAATTTATAGTAAATATTAAATACTAATTACTAATAAGTAATAACGATATAAATATTTAGTTCAAAACAGAATACCTCTCGTATGCGTATGCCAGAAAAACTTGAAATATGTAAAATATTGTGTTATATTAATCAAGTTATACCTGCTTAATTTAACTATATTGATTTATTTTTTAAGATAGTAATGGAACCCATTTGATACCCACTGCCACCGCTGGACAAGTTTGTGTGCGGGCCCACGAGTTCAAAATATAACGTACAATATTTAATTATAAGGAAAGTCTTAAAATAAATAAGAATAGTAAAAAAATGCATGTACCAGATTTAGGATATGACCCTCGACGTTGATTTGTAAATACCATAACGCCTGGTTTCAGTCAGTTCAAATTTTATGGGGCAAATAATTTTACAACGAAAAAATTTAGAAATACAGCCAAATGTGTAATATTGTTTTTCAAATTCTTAAAGATTCGTGTAAAATAGATAATTGTGGTACGGGTAATTTTGGCAAGCAGGAAATACTTTGATTCTTGATAGCTAAAAGAAGACGAGTACATTTCTGTTTGTAATGTATCCAACACTCGTTGAATAACGGTGTCAATGATTATAGATTATTGTCCCATATTGAGTATAGGATGAAGCCCTCTGTTACCACTATATGAGTAGTGTTATAATAATGTTGAAACGGGAATTTTTTATTCAAATTTTGTTTTTATATTTTATTTAATCTGTGCTTCTTTATATTCAATTTATTTAACATACCGCTATTTATGTTAATATAATTACTTAAAACATTAATACCTACGGCGACGGTACGCAAACGATGTACAATTTTTAGAAGTATATAAATGGGTAGTATAGTTTTTAAAAAATAAGAGGTATCTACGCAACAGTTATAAAAAAGGTTTTCATATATATTATAATCCATACTACCACCTGTTGTTCAAAATGTTAATATTCAGATATTGAGATACACATTTTTATGAAACAGGTAGGTGAATACAGGGCCCAAACAAACGACAACCAGTAATATTTTAAGGTTTTACACTGTAAAACGAAAAATATTCATAAAACATTAATTTGTGTTTAACCATTATGAGAGTAAATCTATTTTATAAACTAGTTTTAGATTATTTTAAGGTTTTTATCGTATATTGTGAGATATCTGTATAATATATAGGGTGGTGATAACTTGTACTCACTAGATTCAATTATTAAAATATTGAATTATAATAAATAATAGCTCAACTGTATTGTCTACTATTGTTTGTAATCATAATATTTGAATTAATTTAACCAATTATCGAATTTTTATGATTGGTCATCAATTAAATTTTAAAAAAATTAGGCTCCTTTAGTATCACTTATATATGTGTTTATACGTGCCTACATATTATGATTTGGATAAATCGCTTTATATAAAACAAAACAACACTATAGGTACACTATGTATAATAATGGCCTCCCAAACCATCGAATTAAACAGAAGTTATACATTTTGTAATAAGGTTGTGCAAATAAAATTCTTATTAAACCATTTGAACACCTCCTTTATACGTTTCAATAACACTAAAACACTAAGCCGACGACATCGCCACCCGGCTATAAAAAAAAATTAGAATTTCATTACCAGTCTTAAAATTGTTCGTGGTCCAGATTCTCGGTTTTTCTGTTTATTATATTCGTTGATGTAAGTATACGATCAGATGACTTTGGGTTTTATATTACCTACAGTATATAATACACAATATTGTGCTCTACACAAATACCTATATGCATAACAGTCTATCGACTGATGGAGTGTCGGGTATATAATACTTGTTCTCGGGTTGAAAAAAAGCACACTGTGCAGCTGTTGAGATGTACATTACTGCCTTTTTGACTCTAAACTACACACGTGGAAGGCACATATTGAATGAATAATAAATGAAAAAAGAGTGTGCGGACCTTATTGTATTCTATTGTCTGAATATTTCTTTTTATAAAATAAATTAATGCCATGTCAGACTTGAACACACACATAATATAATATATATACAACGAATTCTACATTTGGTATTTGATTGTTTATCTATTGAAATACTGGTCTTTAACATTATTGAACTCGCATCCTATATTTCAATTATTATTTATTTTTTGTGACCCACATGTATAGAAAATATAGTTTATTGATAAATATTTAAAAACAGACGAATTATTTACTTATTCAGTTTTATTATTATTAAGTTAATTTTATTTGCTTTGCACAGTTTAATGAAATACATTTTATTGTATTTTTTCTCTATCACTTTTAAATTTAAAAATACCTACTATACTATACTACATTGCATGCATAGGTATAAATGCAGTTTCAGACAGACGGGTATTGCATTGTTACAGATTATTTTTATACCACATACCATTTATCGTAATTATTATACAATAATATTTTTGTTAAGACAAGTATAATTTTGACTTTCAAAGTATCTGACTGCACTTCTAAAAATTCTCGACGTTCACACGTATTGTCTTTATTGAATTATTTTACCCAATGTCCACTTCAATGCTTAACTTACTATAGCCTTTCAATAACACAACATTATTCTTTCAAATAAATCATTGTTTAACCAAGTTCTAGCCATACCATACAATAACAACCGTGAGACTTATAAGCTATAATTGTAGTTTAGAAAAAAAAAATAAAAATCTAAGAAATATTAAGTTTAACTCAATGAGTTCACTAGAAAGTTCCAATTCTATTTTGTAATGACTAAATTGCGAAACGTTGTCTTAGACTCTTAGTTGTTTTTTTTCTACAGTTAAATACTTTAATTATCTAAAAAAATTATACAACGATATATTAAACGAAGTTTGCTTGTAGCTTCGAATAACCTTGTAACCTTGTAACCTAGTGAAGTGAGTACTAAACAGCGTCAATAGCATATATACGTCAAATTATAAGGTATACACTGGTTATAAAAATTAGTATACAGCTACCTGGTAGTACCTATATCTATTTATTTAAAAAAAAACTATCACTAGGTATTCATACTGTTCATAATATGTATAATATATTATTATCTATTTATCTGCCAATAGATTCCTCAGAGCCTTAAATGTATAAAACGTTGAAACCAGTAACATAAGTATGAGCATAACTCATTATACCTAATAGTTGTATACTGCATTAACATTTTACTGAGTTGTTTATCAAAATAACTAATATATAACACATGCCATAATGTTAAGTTTATTGATGTATAATATATAATGTACAATGTACAATATTATGTATCAACTTTAAGAACTTAATATAATATTTAATTTATTTAAAATTCCTAAATCATGGTTTATGCACTACGGGGACTAGAAAGTTGAGGGTTGATTATGTAATAATACATGGATTAATAAAGATCGAAAATCTTGTGGAATCATTGTAAAGATAACATTCTGTGCTCATTATTTTCAATTAAATAGTAAATTATTACAAGAACTTGTATAACTTTGCTACGTGTACCTAAAATTTAACTTAGAGGAATTTCATAAAAATAATTTATTAACAAGTAATGACCAAAATCGACGAGTCATTAATATTATGGAAAAGCTAAATGTGTCGATTTTCAAATCACTTATTAGCTGTCTAAACTGTAATTGTTATATTATCATTGCGTCTAGACTAGTAAAAAAGGTTTCATCTATCACTTTATAAATACACAAACATAATTGTTTTTAAATGTTCAACATATTGTATTGAAGTCAAAAATAAAATCATAATAATTTTTGTTAGAAACTAGAGAGTTGTTTTGAGGCTATTTTCTAGCCAGTTTTATTGAAAAATAATCACCAACTTAAATTATGGAAAATATGATTAAAAACACACGTAACCATAAAAAAATCAACATAATTTAAGCTAATATATAATTTATGTTTATTACTATTGTGTGTTTCTAATTTATTTTCGACTTCTTAATTCTTTATTTAAAATTTAAATATATTAACAATTCAAAATAGGTGGGATTTATGTAAGTAAAATATAATACAATGTGTATGACATATCACAAGAGTACAAAATTACACTTCAAAAGAACAAATTATCGTTATTTACCCTGCATGTAAAAACTAATAAGCAACGTCCAGACGAGACGTTTTGTGTAGAATTTACATAATTACACTTTTATGATTGCATAACTTTCAACTGTTTATTTTTTATTTTTACATAAAACAATGGCACTGTACTTATTGACTGTTGACACTTTTCGGATCATACAATTCGCATCAATCTTAACTTAAAGGATGATTTTTTGTTGAAAATTCGATAAACATTTTAGTTAAAATCTTCAAACATGACCAATAAGCGAAAAGAAAAATATATACTTCAGAGGTTCAATTTTAATTTTAAAAAAATATTTCAATTTATTCGCTTCTTGTCTGTGTTTTGTGGGTAATTAATTTTCTTTAGTAAAACTACAAAAAGAGTGTATTTAAAAAAAATGTAATTTAATTTAGTACTGTATACGTCTTATTAGTTATTGTATTATTAAATAATACAACAAATCAAAAATCTATTTCCTACAAAACCTAGAAAATAAAATTAGGAATTCAAACGTTTTTAACATTAAAATTGGGCTATCGATTCTGGGCGAATTTTTCTTTCGCTTTTTGGGACATTCATAGCCACAGGCGTTGAAACTTTTTTGATCACAAAATAATATAGTGACGTGTGACTGCGCGTATGTGCGCTGTGGACTTTCAAGAATCTTAGCCGTAGTTTATCTTTAATTACATGAAGCATTCGGGGAACTCACGCTCACTAATGATCGCTCACTATACACAGTCACATAGCACTCCCAATGGATATAGAATATTGCCTAAATCCACTCCCCTAAAAATGGTACGTTTTACATAGGCTTAACATAAAAAAAAATCTTTAAACATTTTATTTGATATATTTAATCATATTATTTGTATATTTCTTGTTAACTTTTTTAAACTAATTGAATCAATAACGAATTTTATGCACTGTCTTTATTAATATAAGTTTAACTTCATAATAATTGAAATAAAACTGTACCGGCACAATAGCGAGACGACACGCACACTGAGAAAAATAACTAACTCATTAGCGTTCTGTCGTCTGCAAATAACTAACTACTCATCTAACGACCTTGCCGTGAGTCCCCTTTTCTTCAGTGTGCAGGATCACCTCCCTTTGGTCATGACTTAACACTAATTATTATTACAAAAAATATATATATAACATTCTTAAGATTTGAATGAACTTGCAATTTATATATTTTCAATAAATAGAGCAAAATATATAATATAGGTAACTCAATATATCTAATTTCGAACCACGAATTAAATTAATTTATGTATCAATAAAGAAAAGTCACCGTAGACACCGTTACACTGACTAACATTGGGTAGGTGGTGACGTTAAAGTGACCTTTGACGATGGTTACCGTTGTAGCCGCTTGCCACCACCCCGTGCTCGACCGATTGGACGTTAGAATGAGCTGAGTGCAATCGCGTACTAAATAAATTAAATTAAAATAAATCGTTAATGTACCAATTTGTTGCTTATTTTAGAATAATGGACAAAAAACGTTTTCGTAAAAAAGTTACAAAATCAGCAACACCACATTTTAGTATAATACACTACAATAGCCAACCTAACATGGATTACAGTCTTTATATTAAGTTATATGTGATTACTTCGGTGCCTCAAAATGTAATACTATTTATAAATCTCTTATTTATGAATAAAAATAGGAAAATTCTAGTTTTTTTTTATAATTGGGAAAAACTCATAAAAAAATCGGGGAAACGGGAATATTTACTCAACTCTAGCTCAAAACAAATAAATAGATTTGAAAAATGTCCACGTTTAAACATAAATATATTTTTAATTCAATTTTCAGATCACATAAAATGTGAAAGATCCTATTTAGCTTATTATAGTGCTTAGACTACTAATAAAAATAAAAATGTACTGCATACTTTAAATATAATTTGAACATTGTAGCAATTTAAACATTTTTTTTTTTCTAATGTTCATTGAAACAACCTCAAGGTCTTCGTCAATGCCTATCACAAGTGGGTAGTAGGGAGATCATGTGATCTATTTATCTGTGTATATATCACTATATGCATGATACTACCCCCTTCTCCAAGAGGAGACATGTGTGGTCTTCACTCCCAGTATAGTAGGACCTAGTTGGAAACCGGATGATGCAATCGGACGACAGCACGGGAAAATGGTGATTGCGTAGAATCACACAAATTTTGTGCACTTGATCATTTCTTTTATTTGAATTTGAATTTAAAATTGAAATAGTGTGAGATTTGAAGCATAATGGTTTTTTAATACTTTAATATACATATTTACATCGTATTAACAACTTAAAAGATTATTAAAGATGAGTTCACAACTAATTAAAAATATTTAGTTCTAAAAAATGTAATCTTTATAATAAAATGATAAAATGAAATATTAAAAGAAATATTCAGTTAAGTTAATTATAATATAAATGCTATATAATTAATATTTTAATAAAGTTATATAAAAATATGTATATTTATTATAATATTTTTAATATAAAATATAATATGATTGAACAAAATACTAAATAATTCACTATAATGCAATTATTTACAATTTAATATTTATAAAAGCCGTATCCGTTTAATGTAATAAACAAACATTGTATCAATTACTCAAAATCCTAATAAATTACTGTTAATAAAAATATTATAATTGTTGATAAGATAAAACACACCTAAACCTATAACAGCTAACATCCATCATTCAGTATGATACACTATTTAATTATATATGGTAAAGTAATATTAAAAAAAATATTAATTTATACTGGGAGATCTTGTAACAGTATACATTTATTATTTTGAAAGTATTGACGTTTTTGAAACAATGTTTTTTACAAAATTTAAAATCACTACGAGATATTCTTATAAAAATCATGTAACCCAAAAATGTTGGTCTACTACTCCGCTTATCTAAACTTTAAATACTTATGACTAATTATTTACTTAAACAAATTCCTCAGAAAAATATTCTGTTTTGGAGTATAAAATTTAAAATGTTTATAAACTATATTAAAAAGTATTTTTAAAAATGTTCAGAGAAAAGAGTTTTTATGTTAATATAATCACCCCGTAGAAAACTTGTAATTTGTATTAACGTTCACGGTAGGTAAACAATTGTTATCATCGAACTCGATGTAAATATTAGTTCTGTATAGCTGAGTGCTCTGTCTATTATATTTATACTTACGGTTTGTCGTGCATGATACATTGATACAGATACAAGCATAAGCGTACATGTCTATACGTTTAATATTACCTAAACAGACAGCTATATACAACAATGAATATTACATGTGTATAAATAGTGTATGGTGATAAAATGCGTTTTGGATTGGACTAAGTTGAAAATCTAAAAGATAAAATATACAAATTATTTAATATTGTAATGGATTTACCGTGTTTGTTATATTATAATAAAATAGATAACAATTCTCCGGTGAGCCGAAAAAATGATAACATGCGGTCTCATCTTCACATTTCAAATAATATTATTCCTTAATGGGATACTGTCTCGTATGCTTAAGTTTAAATTTTATCCACACCGTTATATATGAGCATGACTAAATACTTGGGTGTCTAGCCATCCAGGAGTAGCCATGTCTAATGTATAACAATCACCAAAAAAATGTCGTTGTACCAAACTTGAATCCTTAATGTAATTCCAATCATAAATTCGGCCATTTTCGTGTGTTACCAATTATCAACCCGTGATTATCGGACGGGTGACTCATAACATACATACTAAAACACTCAGCATTGTACCGAAATCATTAAAATGTCCTTAGACACTCTACCAAATCTATTATTCATAAATAACGATAAAATCAAATACAGATAACGAACAACATTTCCAGAAGCAGCAATTCTGGCTATTTTGTTGAGAAACGCAAATGTTTACATGACTAAGATCACATATTATATTATAATAATAAAGAAAGAAAAGAGAGTTTGAGTTGTGAAATTAGTAAGCAATTAAATAAAAAAGTAAAGAGTAGTTTTTATTTTTATTTTTGTTTTAAATGTATAATAACTAATAATAGTTTAATATATATATTTAATTAGTACATTTTCAAATATACATTTTTAATAATAAATCAATGACCGTGATAATAACAAAATAATATTATGTTGTTTTCGAAATAACAACAATATTATATTAAATAGCTTAGGGTCTCGTCGCCGAACCGTTAGAACGATATCGTTCGCCGACGGGTGATTTCAGACTTCGGGGACTGACAATGGGTCGTTAACGGGAGCTGCGACCGGGACGTTATTAATATTATTGGTTCGACGCCGTTCGTCGTGTAATTATAATACTGCTAAGTAAGTAATACGCTTCCACGCGAATTCGTATCGTTCGTGTTTTGCTGTTCGTCCGCCAAAAGGCGGCCTGTAACAGTAGGTACGCACAACGGCCGCAAGTCGTCTGCATTTGATTCGTGATTTTCCGGCCAAAAGATCGTGTCAGAACTAAAGGGGTATGAGCTGAACACTTCGACGTTTCGCCGAAATTTCAATCGTTTGGGCGGCCCGTGCAAAGCAACAGCAGAGGTTCAGGCACCGCGGGTGCGCGACCGTGGACGGCCGGTGGCGCGACCTCCTTGACAACAATATATTACCCGTCCAGCGACGTCATCCCCACCGACGAATTGTGCCGCCGCCGCCGAAGTCGCCACCACCCCACGCAGGCCGGCGCCGCTTGTATACACTTCACGCGTTTAGACGAATTTCCGACGCGGTGCGTTGACAATCTCTTCGCGCCACTAACGATCACCAATTTATTGCGTATCGACCACTTTTTGGACGGTTTTAATTTTCGCTCGCTCATTTCTCTTATTTTATATTTATATCTCAACTTCGCTCAATTTATTGACAGACACACTCACTGCAACCCCCAACACCCACATCGTCGACGTCCCTTCGCTTATTATTATTGCCGAATCACAGCTCACGCTTCGTTCGGTAACCGTAGGTACTTGTTGCGTGTACGCCGTCGTCTACATTGTAAGTATCTAAAGGTTATATTATATTTAAAATTTTACTGCCCCTGCCTGGCTACTATATACGAACGCTTTTTTTTTACCGTAGGTACATATTACTATTAATAATAATTATTATTGTTGTTGCTGTACATTACATAATATTAAGTACGACGTACGTCGATGGCAAGTGAGTGGCTAACCCTAAGATTATTAGTTTTTGGATGGTATAATTATTCGTTTACCGTTGTGTAAAAATGGTTATCATTATTATTTTTAAAAAATGATAATTTAAAGACGTATAATTATACTTACTCTTTAACTATGTAACTTCATATTATGTATATAATATAATATGTTTGAAATTTTCGTTTGTTAACCCTGTACTACAATATACGATTAGTATACTTTTTACTCTAACTCGTGAACATATAATTTTTTAATTGGTTCAAATTCGAATATTGATTATTTCTAGTATTCAAATTCAAAACTAGATTTCAGGGGCCCATGTGTGCCAAATAAATTTGGCTAAAGAAGATTGATGTTGGTTTATTAACTAAGTCACATTGATTACTGATTAGTATTTAACTCGTGATACAAGTTAATAGTTATTTATTAGATATATGTAGTGAGCTTTATAATAGTGTTATAATATTAGTAAAAAATTCTAACGTTTCGTCCATTTGGAGCTGCAAGTATAATTGTTTATATTATATATTAATATATCCATTTAAACTTACAGACAACCTTTTTTATGAAACGATATACTGATTGAATTGATTGTTATAATATTTTATATCACTGTTTTTAAACATTTGTTTATCACACTGGTTTTGACTACATGTTCTTTTTATTATTCGATACCGACAGTGATAATATTTGTGGTATATATATTTCTTGAGTTGTAGTTATAACTTACACAGTTAACACAAATATGCGTGAAATACGTATGAAATCTAATGGCTTATAATATTTAAAATGGTATATTAGTACTGTTTTTGATTACAATAGAGAGTAGGTGCGTATCTTGAGGACATTAAGTTTTTTGTTTTTGTTGAAAGTTCAGCGCAATACTTTACGAGTATCAGGTTAGGTAAATTAGCAATACGTCTCATTCTTTAGGAACATACGCAGATTGTAATTTTTTATTGATTGATTAATTTTTGCTTTATAATTATTTTATTGTATTTATTCATAAAATAATATTTAATGTGTATGTATTACCGTTTTTAAAAGGTTATCAACTAACTCTAAATGGGATTTAAATTGTTTTAATTCTAAGAACTAATTTGAAACAATTATATTCATATATTTGTGTTATTAAAACGTTGGTTAATATTCAAAATTACTATATGTAGTTCCAAATATATTATATGATAAATTAATATATATGTACATGTAAATAAGTATTTGAATTTAACAACTAGCCTTTAAAGAGAAGATAAAAGAATGATTGAATATAATGTGTATGCATTACCGTTTTTAAAAGGTTATCAAATAACTCTAAATGGAATTTAAATTGTTTTAATTCTAAGAACTAATTTGAAACAATTATATTCATATATTTGTGTTATTAAAACGTTGGTTAATATTCAAAATTACTATATGTAGTTCCAAATACATTATATGATAAATTAATATATATGTGTATGTAAATAAGTATTTGAATTTAACAACTAGCCTTTAAAGATAAGATAAAAGAATGATTGAATATAATCTAATGATAACTGAATATTTGTATACATCATAAAATATAATTGGTATTAATAGTTTCAATCCATTAAAATTAAATTAATTCTTTTATGTGTACATTTAATTCTCCATTTAATTATTAGTGTTAAAATGAGTGCACAAATATAAATCCTTATTCTTGGTGCAGGTTTAGTAAGATATTATTATTTCTTAAAACTATAGTTTGCGTAAAGTTGAATTTAAATATAATTTTTATAAGATTAGTATGTTGAATTCCATAAATATGTATTCGTGTATAATACAAATATGTTTAGCTGAGATTAATTTCAAATTAAAAATTTGTTCTTTGTGAAACTTCAAAAGTGTTTTAAAAAACAACAGGATGTTTAAAAATAAACGAAATTGTTTTCGGCCATCTATAGCAGACTAGCTAATTTTAATTTATCGTTCAGAAGCTTTAATAAGATATAAGTTTCGAGCTCTAAGACGCATTTTTTATTTTTTATAATATATGCACGTTTGTTTTAGTTATATTCCAAAAAAAAAATGTATTATAGTAATTGATCTTTATGTTAAACTTTTGGTAAGTATTTTTTTGTCCACTAGGTTTTGTGAAATGTTTTTGGCTTAGTTAAAGTAATGACGTCAGTACAGTGGTGACAACTGACAAAGCCATTTAGATACGGGTTAGAATGTTTTGGCTGATTTTATTCTTGACTCTTGTACAGATTAAATTAAATCTTTACTTCACATAGTGACATATTGTAAATCACAGTTAAAGAAGGTCGATGCGGTACAGGTAGGTAATAATAATGCCTAACATGAATGTTGAATGTATAAGGGTATAGACCAGGGGTGTCCAACCCGCGGGCCGCGGGCCACATGCGGCCCATGATAGGTTTTGATGTGGCCCTGCCGTACATTTCAAAACCATCGATATTTACCTATGTATAAAATAAGAAAAAAATTATTAAAAATAAAACCTATTAATATAAGATGTCCATACCTATTATTTGATTAATAGTATGTGGATGTGGTATCGTAATTACAACGATGGTAATAGCGAAAAAATAAAATATATTATTATAAAAAATGTATGTGGCGCACAATAACTTCTACTTAATATGGCTCGGTCTTGCCAAAACGTTGGACACCCCTGGTATAGACTATAGGATATAATACTCAATCATATAAATAATTCTAAAATATTTGCAATGTACGTTTAATATTACAACTAGTCTGAAATTAAACTTCTCCAAACAATATTCGAGATAAGCTATTATTTGTTTTTTATCATTAATAATTTACGATGTGTCAAAGGTATGTATTGAAGGTTAGTTTAAATGATAAAAGGTCTCTTCTTTTGTAAATATACATTGTATAATCTTCTCCAAATAGTTCAACAGTTAAATTATACTAGGTAGATAACTAATACTCATTTCCGATGAATTTAACCAATACTCATTTATATATTTATCACCATATTAAAATAACAAACATTAGGTAGGTATCTAAGTTAAATGGTTACTCGTAGACACGATTATTACTATATAATATGTATTTAATTATATCCGCCATAAAATATCATTTGACTTTTTTACATATAAAAATGATCAGCCCGTCGTTTGTGATAAATTATTTTTCATTATTCTTAAATTTTGTAAAAGTGTTTGTTATATTTATACACTATTAACAAAAATTTTTTTTAAGTGTTTGTACTATTTATCTTTCTTAACATAATATAGGTTATAGATATGAGAATAGCTAAATCTATATACTATATAGCTAAATGAAATACTAATATCTACCGAATAAAAAAGTCAAACAAGCTATACATTTTAGTTTTGAAATGGTATTAGAAAATAAATAGTTTATACCCAAATACTTAATGTTTTTCTTTAAATCATACATCAAACGTATTACTTATAAGTTATAGATATGTAGGTACACAAGTGGAGCTTGATCAACTTATTTCGAGGGGCTGAAGCCCTGGTTTTTTTTCATAAGATTTTTTATTTAAATAAATAAAATCTTACTTATATTAAATAAATTAGAATGAACTAATAGATTGTTTAAACAGATATTTAAAGGGCGATTTGCTAAAATGGCTAATTTTATATTTGGGATGGCTTAATCTCCAAAATCTCCCATAGCTCCACCAATGCTTAAGTAAAATATTATAAAATATGTTAATATCATTATAATTTATTGACTTATGTGTTTACATGCCATTTGCATCCCTTTTAATTAATATATTACATTTCTAATAGTTTGTAAATACATTGAAGTTGTGGCTTGTGAGGATTAGATGACTAATTTTAGTAGGACGTTTAAATTATACATTTATACATGTTTTAATTTAATTTTTGTTTCATTGAATTTTTTTATTTTAACTGAAAAAACTAAAATTAATTTACCATGTATCGTAGGTACTATAATATTGTACAACAATTATATAAAAATAAACACTAGGTACTATAATAAATTATTCGAGTAAGAAGAAGTGCACGAAAATGGAAGATCGAATACTGTCAGGAATAAATTAATGCTGAAGTGAGTACATCAGTAATTAATTGGTTGGCCCTTTTTTTCATACTACTCAACGTTTATAATAATATAGTGTTTTATCGACCAAAACGCAAGATCAGTCAAAGTATGGCAGGAACATATTTATATATTGTGAACATGAATAATGTATTTGTTAATATAATAGCTAATATATTACAATGATAAAAATATATTATTACTTTAATATAATATTATAGAGGATAATATTTTTGAGGGTTTGACACATCGATTTTATATTTTATTATTATTTGACTTAAAAATGAAATAACATTTATGTAAATTTAAATGGATATTAAATTGTTTTGAAACATTATTTGGACAAATCTATATTATTTATAAGACTTCTACGAAATTCGTAAATTATTTTCACGAGTTTTAGTGTCTTGCTAGCAATATAATTCGTAGCTTATGAAATAATAAGTAAATAATCAAACATAATAAGACTGATGCCTTATAGATATTTGTGAACTCTAAAATTGGACGATTAAAATTAATTAAGAAGAAAAAGTCTTATCAGTGTGTATAAATAAAAAATGTTTAAATTTTGTGTTCTTAAATGAATCTAAAACCTACAACGATCTATGTTACATTAAATATGTATTATGTTTTTATTATAATGATTGTGGAATTCTTAAACATTCCGCTATTCATTCTTTTATACTGATTAATCATTAATTAAATTTTTAATATTTTTCCTAATACGTTTTGAATTCAAGAGTACCTATAACAAAATACGAACGACAGCTAAAGCAACGAAGTACACATATAGATTATATTCAATTTCTAAAAACAAATTGTAATTTTGATATCTAAAAACAAATTAAAGTCAACCATAAAAAGTCAATAATAATTATCATGGATTTAGTATACGATGAAAAAATACAAATATATAAATGTATTTTTTGTTGTCTTTAACTGCGATTGGATGAAAGTAGTATAATAATTGCAGTAAACATTTAAAATAAGTTTACTTAAATCAACTGTTGAACATTTTACTATAAAGTATAAAAATAAAATAACGGCAATTATTGATTATTTCATTTAAAATCAAAAATTAAGTATTATTGTTTTGCAATTATTTTTTCTCCATAATATATTAGAATTTGAAATAATAATATGTTATTTCGTAGTAATTCGCAATTGACGTAAGATGAAACTAAATCCCATTATGATTATTATTCAAACAAAAAAATTTTTTTTTCTTTATTACTAGATTTGTTAAAAATTTAACTAAATCATACATTTCATTTATACTTTTATCACCTAAACTTATTTTTAACTTTCGTTCGACGTCTAAAAGAACTTAATGTATAAATAATTTATCATCAACAGGTTTTTACAACATTGCAGTTTCGTTAATTTGTAATAAGCATTTCTTGGGTTTAAAATTATAATGAAACGTAAGACGTTAAATCATTTTATATAAAAAAAAAATAATCGTAGTAGTTGATATACTGTATAGCAAATTATACATTATATAGATATATTATTTTATTAAGTCAATGATAAATCATTCCATACCTAATCAATTTTGAGAGGAAAGGTGTGAACACTTTTATTTCTAAGAATAAGTATTTAAATATTAAATAATTTATTTGTATTAGTATTAGCAATTTATTTATTGATTTATATTTATTATACGTTATTAGTTATAATTAAATACTCAACACTATTTTAGTAAAAAATACAATTTTAAATAATCAGGAGAAACAAAAAAAAAACATTTAGGGAAAATCATTTTTACACAACACAACTATTTTAATTTTTGTTGGACTTCAAAAAAGAATAATTTTAGAGATTTTTATTTTTCCCAAATATAGAACGAATTTAAGATGAGACGCGAGTCTGGGATATTTATATATATAAGTTTACGCAATACATAAAACGTACATTAAGCTATATTATTATTGATTATACCAACATACTTGCTGTTATCTATAAGCATTGTGTTTATTAGTTACGTCGTTTAATTAATACGCTTGGATAAAATGTATTTTCCTCAAAAGTTTGATGCCTCTAAACAACTTGATATGCTGGAAATATGATAGTTAAATAAAACTACTCCCATATCGTATGAAAGTAAACAAGCTAAAAATGTAATATTATTTAATTTGGGGCTAAACTTTTCATCAGTTATTTCAAGATAGTTTAGCAATGAAAACTAATTAATTTCACATGGTAAAACGTTTTTAGAAAAGTAAACTTTATTTTAAACGTAATATTATGTATGCATGTTCGTTATATTTGACTCCATCCCAAATACTATATTCGTAAAAAAATATTGTAATAATTTTTAATCTCAAAATAAAAATGAGTACACCACCCTAAATCTACCAAATTTGTTTTTTTACAAGGGGGGCGCTCGTGTGACGTTAAACAAGCACCTGTCTTCGTAACGGTTACGCCCCACTTAGAGGTCAATATTATAATATAATATGGTACCTATATTTAATAATAAATACAATTAGTTTGAATCATTCTTATCTAAATTTGTATGAATGCAATTTTTTTATTTTATCCTGTTTAATTTTTTTAAACTTTTTTCTTCTTCTTCTTCTCCAAATTATATTTAATATAAACATGCATTAATTACTTATAGAAATATCAGAATATCAAAATAAAATCTAAGAATACATATCAATATATTTAATAAGACCAGATTATCAAAATGTTGATAAAATCTTTTATATATAGTCGAAACCATGTGTGATCATTATCGGTCCAATAAAAGGTATAAAAACTTTCATAATTTCTTTTTTATTTTAATAAAGAAATTCATATTTTTAACTTTTTCAAATATCTATATTTACTAATAAGAATATTGTACAATGTATACGTCTTAGATTAATAAACAAATAATAAAAATTTAAAAGTTTGTACGGATAATACGATGTATAAATGTATAATTAAAAAAATACAATAATAATTACCTAAGAAGTACATTAAATTAGTTGACAAAAAAAAATTAAGCTTTCAATGATCATTCAAATTTTATAAATACCTGAAAGCAGCACATCACGTCTTTATAACATATACATTTCAATTGATTTTTATTTCTTCGGTGTGTAAATTCCGTATTATGAGTTTTGCAATCAGCTATTTAATAAAAATAAATAAATATATTGTGTATTATTTTATTAAACCTTAAACATCTGACAAGTTATGTTTTTTAATTATTTAAGAAACAAAAGTATGAAGTTTGATACAATTTAAAACAATAATATAATTAATAATAAATAATAATATATGAATTCTTTCAAAAAGGACATACCTACACATATTAAAATCTTAATTTGATATTTTATTCTTCAATTACAAATGTTCAAAATGCAATGCATTTATATTTCTGTTAGTAAAATATGACATATTAAAATTCCTATTACAGCAATTGTATATTCCTAATAGAAAATTATTGAAAATAATGAAATGTTATTAAATAACAAGGATATTTTTATGTAAAAATATCAACTGAAATCTGCAGTTAAATAAAAAATTTTTTAAATAACTTTTTTAAATAAAATCTTATCAAATTTCAGTCTCATTTTAATTCTCAGCGTATGCTTTTACTAGATGTACAGAAAATATATTAACAAAATGAAAAAATATGGTTGTTATTATTACATACCTACAGAGCGACGTATTCAGAAATAGGCAAACAGGTATAATTATTTTTCCACCCCCCCCCTCTCCCGACCACTAAAAAATACGCTAAATAGTAGGTTTTTTTTTAGAGTAATAGGTCTGTTATATTTAATGGCATTGTAAAATACCTTAATTCTGCTGAAGGTGGACTATCTTCTTTCCACCTATGGACCGCAGGTACTCTTCTGAATTTAAGACATGCTTTCCAAAACTGTTACCTACCGGCTACTTCCGCGTTTACTGTGACAGCTGGAAACACTTATGAAGTCTTATTGTATATTATACTTTTTTACATCCAAAAGGAGTTTTACTATTTTACTATTAGTAATACAGTAGGTTGAATTAATATTTACCGAAAACATTACATTTGAAAATGTTATTGTGTGTATAAAGTATAATTATATCATAAATATAAACGTCAGAAGTTCCAAGTAGTAAGTACCCACGAACAATATTTTTAAATACCAACAAATTAACTAAAATTGATATTCATCGTTTAAATATCGAATTTCGTCTATATTTGAACTTAAAATATCTAGATAATTATAATATTCATACTTTATGGCCAATAAACAACTTAAGAAAATTTTTTTTTTAAATTGCCAAACCTTAGTAATAAAATAAAAATGTTTTATAATTTTCATGATTCTGAGCTTTTGTCAAAATTAAAATCTTAAATATTATAAAAATAACTTGTACATATGTATCTTAAATATTTTTTTAAACTGCTATTATAACAACTTATACGGAACCTTATATAAAAATGTATATTGATAGTTATTGAAAAAAAAGATGAAAAAATTGAAAATGTCTATAAATAGTTTAAGAAGAGTCAACATAGTTTAAAAATTACACCATGAATAAAAAATTCTAATTTACACATTTGGTGAAATATTAAATATCGAATGTTTTTTTGAGTTCCTACAAAAAAACAAAATCTATTTTGTCGTAAACTGGTTATGCTTAAAAATTTCCGTTTATTCTTATTTTTTTTCTTGGTTTTTCGCGGCGCTTTTAGAAACTACCAGTATGTTTTAATTATGAAATCTTAAAAGTACTAACCAGATTCAATTTTCTACCCGACACCATCCCCACAATTTAATATCATAAAGCATTTTTTCTACTAATTTTAGTGTATAAAGATAAAATAGATACATTAAAATATGTAAAATAATGCCGCCCATGAAAATGGCCTTACGGGGCGATCACACCCTCTAGCCCCCCCCCTAAATAAGTCTCTGCATACCTTTTTAATTTAAGAAAAACGTATTTAGTTCTTGGTGTCATGTGTCACTTTTTATATAATATGTTTAGAAAGTTATACATTTATAATTATCAACAACTGTTCGATTAAATATTATACAAGCATACAATAATTTCAAAGTTGGTTAACCATTCGTTTTATAACCTAAAGAGTAAAATAATAAAAACGCCCTATTGCGTAAACTGATTTCTGTACAGAATAATCTAAAATTATTATTTTCATGTTTAAAATTTTGTTTTATCGGTGTTATCTATATAAAAATTAAGTGTTATTTAAATTTTGTATTTCACCGATAATTAAAAATAATACATACATCGTACATAGTATAATTAATGTTGTCAATCGTGTCCTTAAAAATGATAATGTTACGTCTATAAACTAAAAGAATCACAGACCTGAATTTTTGATATCTCAAATATTTACTTATTAAAATGCGATATAACTGTTTGTATATACATTCTTTACAATCGTACGTTATAAATAAACTTATTTATATTATTTTCGTTCAGTCCAAAGTACAAACACAGTTAGTTTACATTGGCGATAAAAAAAAACCGTTTAATAAATACAATATAATTATATTACACGTCATATTGTTCGTACTAACATTGTTATTTAAAAAAAAATGTTTGCATTTGCGGGAATAAGTCATAAGACGTGTAAAAGGAAGATGAATATTGTATAAATTGGGTGGATACATAAGTCCGTATGTACAGTTCCGTCTTTACCCTATGGACAAGTGGGGTATATTTTATACAATATACTGTATGTATAAAATATACATACATATTTATATTACATCTACGCTCTTTTTTATCATTTGATTTTTATAATTAAAAACTATTTCCTCCTTGGTTTTTTTATCCCAACTCTTAATTCTTACCTAAATTTTTAAAGTAAAACTATTTTTCTGATCTGTTTTACTCACAAATATCATATGTGTATCCAACAGTTTATTATTTGAAAACATTTGAAATTTAGACAAATGGATGACAAAAGGTGGTAGAAAATACTGAGGGCGATGTAGTGCTACACTATATATTATTATTACGTGTATCTAAACTTGATATTGAGCAATCAACCAGAAGTTTCCTATTTGATACATGAAAATTGACATTTGCTGATAACATATTTCGTCAAAATTATAGATAAAATACAAACAATTATATGGGTTGTTAAAAAAAGTATCAAATGCTTTTTACCAAAAATTAGTATATAAAAGCCTTAATGTGTTAAGGGGCGAATGTAAGTTGCTACACGAGACCAGCAGGTAAAAAAAAATACGTATGTTAGTTCCTACATGCTAGAAAAAGGTGCATAATATGTAAGTTCCTACGGGGCAAAACACAGGTACATATGTTAGGTCCTATAAGGTAGAAAAATGTCAGTAAGTGTATACTTAACCTATATTATGAATTAGACGACAAAATAATAAAAAAATAGGTACATTTTGATAAATAAATAGATGATGATACTAAAAAAAATCGCATGATGCATTATCAATACAGTAAAATAAAAATTGAATAATACATTTTCATAAATAAATAGAATAAATATAATAAAAATCGCATAATGCATTGATAATAGCTCATATAATAAAAATCGAATAATACATTTTCATAAATAAATATAATAAAAATCGCATGTTTTACATTTTATGAGGTTTATTTCTGAAACTTAAAAATTTAACGTAATCGTATTGATTGATTTTGTTTCTTGTATAATCTAAAATTGTTTCATTTATAAAATTTTCTTTTTCTGCACATTTTTTTACTGATATTTGTATTATTCTTACTATTTGCTGTTCTTATTTTGATATAAGTATTTACTTGAAAAAGTTTAAGAATTTCAATAACTTTAAAAATAAGTGGATGTTGGTGATAAAGATTGGAATTAAAATCTGAATGAAAACTTTCACATGCGTTTGTCGTGTGTATTCCATCAGAAGATTGCTGTGCCCACATGTTTGGAGGAAAAATACTATCATTAGATATATAATTATCTATTAAATAGTCACAGAGTTCTGTAATAGCTGAATGTTCAGGTTTGTCTGCCATAAAATATTCAGTAAAACAGTCTCACACTTCCTCTGGGTGAAGAAAAGGGAGTCCAAAAATATGTACCAACCATTTTCCTACATCATCATTTGCTGAGTTAAATTGTTGTGAGTAACCTATATTTTGAATTTTACGAAACCAAGCTTGGGCCAAATGAAAACGACAACCAAACACCTCTGTTTCCGGAAAAATTTTAAAAACTGCTTGATGCATTTCTAATTCAAATCTAAAATAATTTTTTTAGGTATTACTCCTGCTATTTTTATTTTTTTCAATAATGTAATGTATGTTTTTTTTCTTTATTTGGTAATAAACAAAATATTAATGGAATATATACTCTATTTTTAATGCCATAAATCGTGTATAATTGAGTGTAATATTTATCACTATAGTTAAAAGTGCCATCCATGTATAAAACATCTAATTCTTTTAAAAAATGTATGTTTGTTTCACATGAAAAAATAACTATTTCATTTAGCGCATCATTATCATAAAGAAATAACTCACCTTTATTTGTTTTTATGTCTAATAAATTTAATTGTTCGTGAACTTAATTTCTTGATGTTGGCAGCTTGGGATAACAATGCATTCTTGCATTGTGAATATTTCTTGATATGAGTTTTAAATCGGGTGAAATCAAATCTCCTTCGTTAGCATATTTAGAAACTTCTTTTCGTATTATTTTTGACGGTTTTTCAACTATAGAGTCTACAGCTTTTCTTTTGCAAGAATTACTAATTTGTTGCCGTTTTAAAGTATCATCACTTGCATGGCTGTGGTCAAAACACGATTTATCTGTATTTATTAATTGGGCATTCTGACCTTCAGTATAAACTTTTGCAATACACTTATTTTTAACACAACGCCACGTATTTTCATTTTTTTAGATGTATGATGTTTAAAAAATTTAAAATTATTTAAAACTAACAGTTGTTTGCCTTTTTCACTCAACATAAATGATATATTTTCGCTCATTGTGACTTTGTACGGACACACGAATGTTTCGAACAGTACTAACAAAACTTTTAAGAGAAATTACTAGATGTACATTTTTCTGTGTATAGTTGTAACTAGTTATAAGATTATCAAACCAAAATCAAGTTTTCTGTATCATTTTTATCAGTAATGAAAAGTCGTAAATATTATGTGTGTCACAAAATCGAATTAAGATGTCAGCTTTATCGATAAGCTATCGTCATACACTATTAAGTGTAGGCATCACACATAGCGATTTAAACAAGAACGTTTATATTAATTATACGCCTAATCTATACTATAATATTATATTGCAATAATCACTGAGTAATTTTTCTTATTTATTCTGTCGTGTAAGATCTAGTTACTTTTTTGCCTTGAAGGAACTTACGCATGTAACTGTGTTTTTGTGTGTAGGCACTTACACGTCCTGTTTTTATATTCGTGTAGGGATTAACACATCACATTTGTAGTAATACTAACGTATGCAATCGCCTACCTGCTAGGTCTCGTGTAGCAACTTACTATTCCCCGTGTTAAGTACTTCATACCCAATATTTTTTTTTTCAAAATAATAGTACTGAGTTACTTAGTGAATGTTGCAGATTAAATATACTCGTATTCCCCCGCAGGATGCCAAATTGTTTATATTGTATGAAAAGTAAGACGGAAACGTCGCATAGTATGTTTTTTGTTTCAATTATGTTCTTCGGCCCCCCGCGTGACTCATTAAACAATAATAATATAATAGTTTGACGCATCATTATAAATTATTATATTATATATTAAGTACCTACCTATTCACTTTATATACGTTGGCAGCCATATCGATCGAGAATTATCATGATAATACGTCCTAATATTTGAGAGGTGTTTAAACAAAATATTTGTTAAGACGTTATACGGTATATGACCCAAACATTTAACGTTGCAAATATTATGCAGCACACGTGAGAATAATATTATTATATATTATATTATCATATACCTAAAAGGTCAGCTAGGCCCTAAAACAAGAGCACAGCTGTATCAATAAATATTGTTGTGATTATACTCTCGTACGCTATAGCCATCATTCGTCAATTGCTATATTACCCATGTGTAAAGTTCTCCGGCTGAGTGTTTAATTTATAACAAATTATTTACTGTTTATATTACGAGTCAGTATAAATCTCATTATACAAAATGTATAGTATGATCATGGCTTAGTTTTAGCACTAGATTTTATATGATAAACTTTTTATTTGAAGTTAAATTTACTTTTCAATGGGCCAATATTTTAACAAAATTATGTGCTTTTTAATCCTTTGATCATATAAACCACTAACCAGTTCAAAATTTAAAGTATTCTAAAAGTGCCTAAAGATAAATCGATGTTCATGGTTATGTCAAAACGCTCACTAAATTAATTGTTTGCATTTGCGTAAGTATCTAATTTTTGTACTCAAATATAAACATAAGATTCTTTGTCTTAAATTCCCATGTAAACTATAAAAATTTAAACAAAATTGTAATTTTAAAACATTAGAAAAAACTTTTAAAAAAACACCTGTATAGTGTATTTTCTAGTAATTTAATAAAAGTGGAACGTGAAACTAACTGGGTTGTATGCAAATTATGTCTTTAATTGAAATTTATAAACACTCTTATTTACAAATCTCAAAAATAAAATTCACTGGAAAAAATGTAATAATCTAAACTTTAAGTTATATAAGTTTTACATTTTTTTTGTGTTCTCATTTGTTTCTTTTTCGTTCAATAGTTGAATCTTATGTAACGGTTTAGATACAAGGGGAATTAATGTACAACATACCTTTCATTCTTTTAATAAATTCCATTTTTATTGCCCAATTAGTGATAAACATTTTGACATTTTGACTGCTTTGAGCAAAGAAATTTTATTTAATTTATAAATTAAGTTGACTGTATCTTTATTTTTGTACATACGAGTATCGTGGTCCATGGAGGTTTTAACATCAAATAAAGGTTGTGACAAGTTATGACGTTACATTGTGTTATTTTCAGTTTATCATTCTAATATATGAAAGTGAAGAAAATGTTGTATTGTCAATAAAACAAAAATTGATTGATATGCCGAAAAAACAATTGTGTTAATTTTGTATTTTATCGATCCATTAAACCATTTCCACCTTTATCGTTCTCGAAAACAATAAGTATTCACTTCTGCTGTGTACCTACTGACACACCCAGTTTTTTTATGACTGACAAATCAATCAAACACTGTAGAAACTATCGCCCGATTGTACACCTGAAATAATGAATAATAGGTATTTGGCAGTCCATTGTATACGTCTTAGCTATTCGTATTGCAAAATGCGGTATAAGGTACATCACACGGTTACAGGTTTTAATAATACATGATATACTTACCTATTAATGAGGGTAAATCATTTTCAGTGTGAATCCGGCAGTTGTTGGCAATTAAAGCGCCCGGTGGTCTAGGCTCTTCTAAATTATTACAACCACTCAAAAAAGTGTATTTTGTACATAGAGTTTGTATAATTGTATGTGTTTTACATAGGCTTACACAAGTATAGAAAATATATCATTAGCAATTTACATTTTACAAAAATATAATTTAGGTACGTTATTTAATTTTTGGCAATTAACGAATTTCTATTAATTAATTATTTAAAAAAATAAAAATATCTTATAGATTTATAGAGGTGTGTGAAAAATAATATGTAAACATGTAGGTATCAAAGGACTTTGAAAAGTACTATGTATAAATAAAAACCAGGAACCTTAATGGAAGTTTCCTGGAAGAATCCTAAAAGTTTTTCTTGTTTGTGCCATGGCCGGGACAATATTACATTATTATAATAAGGACTTAAAAATATTTTAGTATATTATATTCCTTTTGTGTTTGTCTAATTTTAACAGCGTCTTAATGGTTTGTCGCAATTAACTCGGACTGTTAAAAATGACCATTTGGTCGGATCAGCCAGAAATCCGAGTTGTTATTGATCTGCAGATGTTGCAGCAAGCGCAATACCAGATGTACTACCAGCGGCAACAGCAGCGGCAGCAGCAGCAAATGCAGCGACGACAACTACAGCCACCAAATATACCAACGGGAGCGATTGCCGCAGTAAGTCGGCGAAGTTTGTCGTCCAGCCAGCTATTGGACGAGGCCACGATCCCGAACAGGAGGCTTCCGGACGAGCCACAAGGAGCTCGAGTCCCGAATTTGCATCACTAGGTAGTCGGAAACTATTCTAGGCCCGCTCCTTGCATTATGCCACAACGCTGCGCTGGTCGGGTCGTATCTAATATAACTTATTAAGTCAAAGTTTTTTTTAAATTTTGACCAATCAACCCCCATCCCCATCCCCATCTTAAATATCTATAATGACCAACCGTTCACCCAACTTTGACATTATTATGTAAAATTCGCCGTTGAATATCTTTTATGTCCCTGCTATATTGTTGAGACCACGACAAATATCAATAAGTATTATTAATTTCATCCTTTTCGAAACCCACGTTTGTCAATTCTGGACACACGACCACCTCCCTCTGTGGGAAAAAAAATCATTGTGCCATTCTTTGCTTATTGGTGACCAATTTATTTTGTATTATACACCTACTATTATATTATTATTAGTAAACAGTAATATACATAAATCGTATTAAATTATTCTATGAATGTTAAAATGTTAATGCATAATATTACATTATATTACCAGCTCAATATTTATCTGAGCACAAAGTGTTTATTGGTTCCTGTCCAATATTATGATATACATTTGTATAATGTACAAGATTCTCCAAAGTTGTGTAATACTACTCTGAAAAATCATATTGTACTTACCTACATTTTTATCACTCCGCTTCTTTTTGTGTTAATTTTTTGTTAACTATCTCTATTTCATAATATAAGAGATTTTTATTAATTTTATTTCATGGATAAAAAATTGCTTATATTGATTGTTGATTGAATTATTAGCTAAGTGTTATATAATATTATACACTAAAAATACTTTAAAACGTATAAATTGTATTTTTTTTTTTATTATTAAGTTTTTAAACTGTTTATAGTCAATTTTTTGTTAAAAAAATAATGATAAATAAATCATGTACAATTATAAAAATAAAATTACTAAACTAACCTACATTTTATACAGTTCATGATAATACAGTATGACATTCAATAAAAATGCTCAATCTAATTTAAACTTAAAATTTCAAGATTGTGATTATTAAATTGTTGTATCAGAGTTTTTAATACATTTTTATAGAAACTTTTTAAACATGTAATTTTTTTTTTCTTTATAAATTATTAATCATCAGAATTTACATAATATATAATAAATTGTATAAATGTTCATAATTATTCAATTGTGTGTTTACGTGTGGCTCAAAACAACTTTTTAATTGTTCTAAAGTAAAGTCTTAATTTTAATCAATAATAACAACAATAATACAATTTGTATCTAATGTGTGTCAAAAAAAAATATACATTTTCTTTATTCAACTTTCAGGCTGTTATGAATATAAGATTATTCTATCTTAACTCGTGCAGAGGACGCGATATTGAACATATTGTCAGTACGAAAAGATACGTAAAGTAATAATCTCTTATAATGAGTCATGTTTTTGACCAAAAAAACAGGTCCCGTATAGACCTCCTAAGTATTAATATGTATTGTTTTAAACGAATCTGTTTATAATTAAAAATATGACTGGCTCAAGGTCTTTGGTGTTTATACTATAAAGAAACAGAAAAAAAAAGATTTCTAATACAACTGTTTAGAATTATAACCTATTACCTATACCTGCTTACCTATAATATGATTATAATATAAAATCATTGATTTATAAATAAACATTAAATGGATATAAACCATGGCATAAGTATAACTTTATATTGTTATACCGATAGGTCTTGGACAAGTAATAAAGTAATGGACGGAGTCACAGTGAGTCTTATCAACACTATCCTTCACCAATACCTCATAACTCATAAGTCATAATAAATGGAAACATGGGGTAGCTCCGATTTCCGATCACGCAAAAACGGATGGGGTGTTCCGGTATATGGGCAATAAGGAGCTTTATTATTTTAGCACACGTTATTCAATAATTGGACTGGCTCCGAAAATATTTCTATAACATAATATTATTATCTAAGTAAGTAATTGGCTTCAGACATACCATGCAGTAAGAACACGGTGATATAACTCCATACCACCACGTTTTTCTCACTTAGCTGATGATTGCGTCAAAATAAATAAACAAGTCACCTATTTTTACGATGTAACAGAGGTTACTATGAAATCGATACATGTCACTATATTTTTTCTAGATTGCCTATTTTCCCTAACTACTAGATAAATGGTATAAAATATGTAAAATAATTTCAAATAAGACATTTTATTTTTATGGTAGATATAAAATTGTAACATTGCGTTATTGTCATCCTTCTGGCCATCCTATATTGTTATACATATTATACGCTAACAGACGGTAACAAAAAATTAAGATAAATAGTTGAACTTTCTAACCAACAATTATATTGGATACTTATTTATTTATGACTTCATGGCTCAAACCCTATTTATATTCTGTCCGGACAAGAATTAATGTATTATTCGTACATATATGTGTGTAGAGAAGTATAAATAGCAGTATAAAGCAGTAAAAATGCTTCAATAAAGATTCCACCAAAGGGTGATGATTTCTGGTTTAAAAATTCTGATCTAGTTGGGACAATTTAGTTTGAATAAATTAAAAAAATTCGATGATTTTGGAAATTAATCGGAAAAATAAAAAAAAAATTAAGAAACAGCCATTTTTACGCTAAACCAGTTTTTAACAAAATCGATTTTGTTTCGTTGTTTTAATTTAAATATAAATAACTGTAAAAACCACGACATTTTGCCGGTTTTTTTTTGATTAGTAAATTTATAAAAAATTTTCTATTTAAATCTAAGGTTTTAAAATTCAACAAAAGGATCCCTATACGTTTTTCTACCTTTCTAAAAAAAAAATTACCGGAAAGTCCCACTAATTTTTTATGAGCTTTTGAAATTATTAATAATGGCAATATAAATATAATTGAAAATATCCTAGGTTGACAGACCGTCTCCTCTTAGAATCGTTTTTCGTATACAAAATGAATTAAAAATTAAAATTAAATATAATATTCTATCATTGAATTCAAATTTAATACCATCCATTACAGTGACACACTCGACACCTACTGTACAACAAAGCGGTACCCACTTGCCGACCTTTTTTATTTATTTATAAATAACTAGCTGATCTCGTGCACTTCGTTGCCCGTTTAAAAAAATAATAATGCCAACTCTATATAGATAATTAGTTTTATTTTTTAAATAACGGTTAAAATATACTAAGTAATATCGTTACAACAATATTCAATTTAGTCCCACCCGGCGTTGCCTGAGCCAAATATTAAGTTAAGATTAACTTCAAGTGATTTACATACATCTAAATCACCTAGGTGGGCAATCCACTGCATTATATCACGGACAATATGCGAGCAGTATATTATCAGGTAGGCAATCCACCTGCGGTGGATTGTGGACCCCATGAGGTGCGTGATTGAATGGAAACAAAATTAGGTAGGTGAAAAACAGTACAGAGTTGTAATTTTGTAACACGCATATTAAATTTTTCTAGCCGATCCCGTGCACTTTTTATTTCATTTTTAGCTGTTTAATCTAGGAATTACTGGCAACGTTTGGCGAAAATCTTCAGCTCTAAAGGGAGTTCATTGATATTCCATTTTAAATCTATATATATACAAATCGACATGGCACACGTATCTCGCAAATCCCAGTGTGTTGAGTAGTTTCGGAATATATATATATATATATTGTAATATAGATAAATTGTCGGCTTTTACTTCTCAGAACAATTCATACCTACACGCTGCCGACGATAAAACACACACAAAAGAAAAAAGGTCAGGTTACAGGTAGCTGGAAACCTACTATCGCGGTCGGCCACGGGAATATCCGAAATACACCATACAAAAAAGCATGTAAATTTAAATTTAATATTAAAAAATTAATTTTGAACATTTTCATACTCACTCACCGTTTAAACCTTCTCTGACTTCCACAAATAATTTAAGACCATAATGAGCTAAATCGGTCCAGCCGTTCTCGAGTTTAAACAAGACTTACAAACAGCATTAGATTTTTATTATATAGATTACATTTTTGTTTGTAGGTAAAAAGTCTTGAAAATGTTTTACAATGTTCCTCACAAGTTGTTCTTCAGAACAATTCAAAAAATTCAAAAATACATAGTTATACATTTTTCGATTTTTAGCGGAGGGAAAATGTAATTAATTGTCTTATAATAAAATATTATTTGATTACCTACTATTCCTTATACCTACCTACCTACCTACAGCCACAAATATTGTTAAAATGTATTTAGTAAATACTAATATATTATATATCTAAAAATCTATATAATAATCGTAGTAGGTAATAAATAATCGGCCGAGTACGAAGGCGCGCGTTTTACCTTTTTGGGTATACGATTGCGCGCAGTGCCAGAATAACAAAGAACATGATTTTGACTATTCAAAAGCGTACGGTTGAGCGTGAAATTGGATGCGACGTTGCCAAATTGTTTATAACAAATTTGAGTTATTTCGTAATTATTATGTATATTAAATACACATACAAATACAAATACATTCGTTCAGAAAGTTAGTTAGTTCTTAGTGATGGGAAGTTTGTCTGGTAATAAATAACGTATCACCACAATCGGAACCTAATCGGGTATTTATTATTTACTTTGCACCTGTGTTTTTGACAACGTTGCTTAGAAGTAAAAATCTCATTTAGCGCGCGAAATCGTACGCCTAAAAAGGTACCGCTGATAAGGACCGCGCGCAATCGTATTGCGCCCTGAATAATAATATTGATTATCGTTTGTAAGTATTATCGTATGGTAGATAAACAGTAGACATATAGCTTCGATAAACATAAGATATATATATATATAATACCTACTTACCTAACCAACTAGTGGATTTCTACAACAGAAAGATTTTTGTCTTTACATTTATAATATTATAGGTAGGTATAAGAAATAAATATCAAATAAAATATAATGAATAGCAAAATAAATATACATATTAATAAATAGTTTATATTTTCGGGCTTTTAATTGGACAATAAAAATGTGTTTAGACTTTTTGTCCAACGGTAAAAAAAATAAGTACCGACTTTTTCAAAATTGACTTTTGACCGATTACAGATCTGAGCGATACCCACTTGCTTACCTTTTTTAAAATATATTTAACATTAAGTTTAAGTTTATACAAAGTGACAAATTTTTTTAAGAAGTTTCGTAGTTAAAAATTCATAACTTTTTTATTTTAACACCTAAGACATAACACTTAAATAAAAAAGATTCATCAGCTTGTTATACTGGAATTTAAAAAATAGCTACTGGTATTTTTTGAATAATTACTTAAATTTAATATTTTGACGAATTTAAGTTATTTGAACGTATTTTACGTAAGTAACGAATTCTCCTCAAACAATATATAATAAATGTGCAATTCAAGAAATAATTATCATTGCAACTTGAAAAATTCCACTGTCAGTGGAATATAAAGTAATATTTTTTATTACAAATCATATTAAAGTTTATGTTTATCGTACCAACAAAACTGACTATTAAAGCGTAAATTATAAATTAATGATTCCACGTCAATTTTATATCTTAAAATTCTGTATTCCTTGGTTTTGTATATTTTGGAATTATACTGTTCAGATTTCAATTAGTTTCTATGAAATCATACACTGAATATTGTGTTACATTAAAGTATATATTAGTAAAATGTACGAATTTGCAATGGTTATTTTGTAATGCTTATTTTCTGTTATTTGTTTATATGTATAACAAACGATAGTAAATAATATTGAGATGCATTGAATATTTAATTTACAAAATAAGTTTTGAAGGATGAACATTTAGAATTATATTTTTGAAACTGACCTTCACACATGAAAATACTCGTATATAAAGAGAGAAGCATAGATGTTAAGAAACCCTTAAGTCATACCTAATATCGAATCGAACATAATATCTACAATAAACACACACTAAAATACATAAATAAAACATGGGTCACATTTGAAAGAGAAACATCTGCGTTAACCGTATAAACGAGAAGATGGGTAATAAACCTACCTTCTATTATACTGTCAAAATGATTTATAATCATAAGAATATATATTTTCCAGGTAAAAAGGTTATGTGGACCCTCTGGGTAACTACCTACCTGTTAAAATAAGAGACAATTTACATCACATATAAAAATATCAGATAAATTACTGTGCCTTTAACAATATTATAGGTTGAGTTGGGATACTGTCATCGACAATACTAATGTATGGGGGTCCTATTATTTTTGAGCAGAACCCGAGAACAAACACATGGCATTCTAGCAATACACATATCACATAATCATAATCATTAAATAATATCACATGTAAATAAATTAAATTAACATTAAAGGTTAGTCTTTTTAGGCACTATCGTCCACTATGTGATTAATTGTTTGCTCAGTGTTCCCATAATCGCATTATCTTTATACCGATAATATAGGTACTTCCATTTATGCTGTAAGATATGCCCACATTTCCCTTTTCATGTAGATAGTAATTAATTGTAAACTGATTATAATATTTGTTCGAAACGGTTTCTGACGGTCCATAATCAAAATTTCAAAACACGAGTTATGAGAGTGTCTTAAGTACTTATTTTTTTGAAAAGCAGATAAATACATAAAAACATCTAGTGGCAACAATTTGAAATCAGCAAATGAAATATATCGATTCAGAAATTAAGCACAGAAAGCATGAACAAGCAAACACAGAAACACAGAAGTGGCAGTATAATTACGGAATAAACTGTATGTCTGTATACCTACGTTATACATTTTGATTACTAATTTATTGTAAATAATATAATACTTATTAGCCATAATTATAGCCTATGATCTAGCCCCATAAGTTTTGGATAGAAAGCTCTCGTTGAACTCTATAGAAATATTAATTCTGTAATATTATTATTGTCTATATATTATATAGGTTCGTACCTATACCTACCTATTATTATGTCTATAGCCAGTAACCACTAACTATTATCTAAAAAGCCATGCCAATAAGAGTTGGATTTCGCATTATAATATTTTAACGTGGGCCGAAATCAATCAAAACAAATTATAAATTTATCTCGTGTTTATTCGATTGGTTAATTATTATGTGTTGGCGACCTTTTTAAGCATTTGGAGCATTGCCATGACGGCTTGTCTCACCCGAATACCTACACAATATTTCCCCCGCATCGGGACCAGGTACAGTGAATAATAATTGCTGGGGCACACGCACCGACTACCTAACCTAAATAAACCGGATGGAAGTAAACAAGTCCTAAGGGATAGTCATCGTCACTGACCACCGACGTCGTGGTGCATCGATGCATTGTAACAGGTACAGGATACTTTTACAGGCCGTCGTCCGCTTAATCCCCGATCCTTACTACAACGCCGTAATAAATGTACATACAAAATGTATAAACGGAGCAAGTAGGATATAGTGTATCCAATATAGGTAGACCTACGCCAAGATAGCCATTAAGTAATAAGAACTTCTTAGGATGTGTAATAAACAAAATGTTAATAAAACTATACATTTTTTGAGGGCGGAATTTACATGTACCTTTTTTCAAGTGTAGTTTTTTTTGGGTGGAATTTATATGTAGCTTATTTTATTTGTAGTTCATTTCGGGCTGAATTCACCGTTTTAAAGAGGAATTGACATGCGCCCAAGATAACTATAATATAGTCTACAATAACCCGTCGCGTCGGGGTGAAAATCAAACAAAGCGCAAAGACCACACCCTCCCGCACTACCTGTTACTTACCGCCTATATTATCTAGAATTCTAGACTATAGTCAGCCGCGGGAGGTCAAGACAGCATATATTGAATATTGGACGAAGGTCGATCCAGGTCCGGGTGTCAGTTCATACTTCGTTATATTGCCCTTCGTCCTTTGTCCGTATAATACATTATATTGATGTGATCTGACACACCGTATGTGCGTCCCCGACCATCTGTATACAATATAACTACACACCGTTCACCATCATATTATATTATATACGTAGATATAATACACAGATATGCCCTGTGTATTGTTGTATGGTTGGTCCTCGAAATGCACCGAAACGAATGGTCATGTTGAATACAAATGTACGCGGTACCCAAAGAGTGTTCTGCGAATGTAGATATTATATACAGATAGGGATTAAGAAAAGAAAGAAAACATCGTGAATACTGAGGAATTTCGTGATATAGTATTTATTTTAATGGACCCCACTGTGGTGACAGCGGGGGGTAAAAGGCACTTTTTTCTTAATAATTGGTTTCTTATGGTATTACATGTGCCTACATAGTATTATATTTGATGTTGCATCGGGTCTCGTTTGTATACTATTTTGTAGATTATGAGAAAATAACAACATAGTATGTCCATGCATATAGGTACCTACTACATAAGGGAACATTAAAATCACTAAATCAAATTAAATAATTAAATAAAATATTTTATTACATGACTTGTATATCGTACCTATCTAATCTATACATATAAAATCCAAATACCACTGACTCACTGATGGCTGTATCTCAAAAACCACTCAACGTACGAACTTAAATGTTGGAATAGTGGTTCCTCTAATACTTTCACCGTACAATGAGAAAGGATTTTGAAAAATGTTGAGTTTAAGTAGATTAATTAATAATAAATAATAATTCTTCGTCTGCCAATATGTATTGTGCTGCACGGCACGGCGGCCCACGGGTTTCCAGATACCTGCAACCTGACCCTTTTGTCCGTTAAATAATGTATTTAATGTCGGCGTGTATTTTTTTTAGATTCTGAGCGAAGCGATGAATGTATTGATTCTACAATGACATTTGAAAATTTCACCAAATGTTCAGTTTACCAATTTATATACACCAAAAATCTATTAAATCTATTAAATCTAAGATTTTAAAATTAACACAATATAGTCTATAAATTTTTCTATCTTTTTAAAAAAAAAATTTAATTGTTCTTATGTAAAGAAAAGTATGAAAATTAATTTAAAATATACCTTTTTTTTTTTTTCAGTTTTCAACCGACGGCGCCACAGGAACTGCTTTCGCATTCTTCCGTGACGCCGCCATCGTTTATTGAAAAATCAACAATTTATATACATACAGAGGGGGTAGATGGGACAATACCCCGACTTACTCCCTCGTCAACATTGCATTTTATAAAGTCATACATTTTAGGTCATGCTGTGTCGTCGCCTTCATGCTCCAGACTTGTCGGGCCGACCGGAGTTCGCCGCCCTAGAGTCTCGTACGTCTCGTACTGGTATCCTATTAGTCAGTCGTGCAGCTGTTCTTCTCGTTCGTCAGCTTCCTTAGTGCTGATGATAGATTCGACCATCGCCATGAACTCCCGTCTGTTAGTCATTGCCTGTTCTAATATCCTTGACCGGGCTGTCGGCTCGCCGGGTAGCTCGTCGGCCCTAGGTCCGCACAAGAGTTCCTGCACGTCGACTGGCTTTGGTGACCGACGGAGAATCCTAGCAAGGACCGAGCGTTCATCCTCCCACCTGGGGCACGCGAAGAGCGTGTGCTCCGCTGTGTCATCAGGGTCCATGCAGTATGTGCAATAGGAATCGTCTGACCGATCGAACCTCCGCAGGTAACTACGGAAGCAGCCGTGTGCGGAAAGAGCCTGGGTCAGGACGTTTAGGTACCTACCTATCAATAAAATAACTTGATAAATTTATATAGTTATGTACCGCTATTTTATTCACAGCCAAGGCACAGGGTAATTTTTGGCATGGTGGTTGCCCCTTCAATGTGTGCTGCGGTCAAGCATCTTCAGCTGGTGTCACAATCTCCCGGATGGGTGACCACTGACCACCTGCGGGTTCTTTACAACGAATCCCCGCCCCACATAAACACGTGTTCCTAAAACCAACCGTAATTCTAATGGCCATAATTATCGTCGATATTGGAAATCGAATAAATAAAAAAAATACATTGCTTCAACTTACTACAAAATAATTTACAAAGAATGTTTTTTTTTCTCACTACAGATAAATACTGCTTGTAAAGGGTAGGTAAGGTTCCCCCGAGTTTTTGGATTCCCAGCATTTGATTACAGTTACAATTAAGGCTCGATTTCATAATTTAATTTTTTACTTATGTTTGTACAAATTTCTCATTACCATTTAAGAATAAAATTATGACCAAACACTCATAACCAGCCCATTCTTTGAGCGGCCCACAGAGATTTTCTCTGTAGCTCGCCTGCTCAATCTAAAAATCACTAAAATATGCACTTATATATAATACTATACTCATATAATAAACTTAAAAATATGAACTAAAAATTAAAAAAAGCACTTAACAAATCATTATTAACAAAAAGAATTTATTAGATATAAAAAAAAAATTTTGTCATTGGACATTTTAATATTGTAATTATAAATGTATAAATCAACTAATGTTATGTATCTAGTAGGTATTATTATTAAATAATAAATTAATGACTTAAAAATCTTTTAAAAATTGGTTTTTAAATGTTCTGAAAAAATACACTTGTATACCTATAAAATATAGGTAAATATTTACTAAAAATTTGTTGTTGCTAATAACATTTTTACCTTGTTGTGATTGCATTGAACTATAAAGTGTTTTCGAATGTTTTCAGACGGGAAAGCTCTCCTATTATCGGCTAGAACTATAGACTTACTTCACTTATATGCCGAAAATGAACGACTATAAATGTGGGCTACTCCGTTTTAAGGATAAAAAAAATTACATAAGTTATTTAAATAAAAACAAAAAATTGAAAGGGGGACCGGGCACCCAAAATTATTTTCGTTTTAATAAGCAAAAAAAAATTCAAACATTTTTTTACAGGTATAGAAATGAGAATGAGACTGCAGTCTAATTTTCTGATTATTATTTCTTAATAACAAAAAATTAAACATAATAATACATTTTACCTAGAAATTGGTTATTTATAATGATCGCAATTGTATATAGCTTTTTAAAGAATGAAATATTATATTAATTTATAATTGGTTTAAAGAATGAACAAAATTCACAGACTATACCTGTAGGCTACTCCGTTTTGGGGATAAAAAAAATTACATAAGTTATTTAAATGAAAAAAAAAATTGAAAGGGGGACCGGGCATCCAAAGGTATTCTGGTTTTAATAAGCAAAAAAAAATTCTAAATAATTTTACAGGTATAGAAAAGAGAATGAGACTGCAGCCTAATTTCTAGATTATTAGTACCTAACAAAAAATTAAACAAGTTATTTATATGAAAAAAAAAATTGAAAGGGGGGCCGGGCACCCGAAGGTTTTTTCGTTTTAAAAGGCAAAAAACAATTCAAAATAATTGCCCAGGTATAGAAAAGAAAATGAGACTGCAGCCTTATTTCCAATTCTAAACCACCTATAAGTAGTCAATCCACTGCATTAGATCGCGGACAATATGCGAGCAGTATACTATGAGGTAGGCAATCCGCGTAAGTGAGTGAAATCAGAATTAATGCATGAAAAACATTGCGACGATTGCAAATGCCAAAGATTTGTTTTTTTCTATAAATTTGTTTGCCAAACAATGTATATGATTGTATGTAATATGTGCATTTTATATAATAGGAGTATACGTGAGATTATTTTTATCGATAAACTTCTCGGAACAATTAATAACTACAAAAAAAAAAATCCCTAAATGTATCTATAATATTTTAACTAGGTTTTCGGGTACTTCGATCGATATTAATTTGTACTAGTTCTATATTGTTAGGTGGTCGTTATTTAGATTCGAAGCGGAGCGATGAATGTATTGATTTTACAACAATGTGTGTTTTTTTCCGTCTGTATACACGATAAGACTTAGCGGATAAGTTGTTAAAATAATGCTTCGATTTTCTTCATCAGTATCTTTTCTGGTGGGAAAGTGAATCTATTTGATACTTTTAAGAGGTTATTTTTGAAAATTACCAAAAGTTTTTAAAATTGTCGGAAAAACAAAATAAAAAAGGCGGCATGTGGATGTTGCTCTGCTGTACAGTAGGTTACAAGTGGGTCACTGTTATGGATGGTGTTAAATTTGTATTCAATGATATATCATTGTATACAATATACGAAAAACGATTCTGAGCGGAGACGGTCTGTCAGCCCAGTGGCGACGAACTATACTTTTTAGTAGGTGGTGCAAACACAAATTTTAACCACCCACCCACCCTTCCTAGACACCCACAAAAATATTATTTCTAATTACATTTAAAGTCAATAAAAAGTCACATTTCCTATAAAACTTTAATAAAATATTGTTTTATACATAAATCGATACATCTATGTTCTATCTATATAATACATGAATATATAGGTATATAATTAATAATTATTTGCATAGTACCTACATATTATTATTTTAATCTATGCTATTTGTTTCTACTTTCTACAATATTACTTGGCTATCAATTATCAAAGTATTAACAAGTTCATATTATGTAGGTACCTACTGGTTACTAAGTGTCAGTTTTTCAAAACTATATGGACCCAGACACCCAGTGGCCAATACCCACCCACCAATATTGTAGGTGGTGCAAATGCACCACCTTAAGTACGTGTTCGGCGCCACTGTAGTCAGCCTATGATAGGTTTATATTATATATATATTGCCATTATTAATGATTTCAAACGCTCATAAAAAATTAGTTGGACTTTCCACTAAATTTTTTTTTAAAAAGATAGAACATTTTTTATGAATTTACTAATCAAAAAAACTGCAAAATGTCGTGATTTTTACGTATTTATTCAAAATTTAAACTTTAGATGCTTATAAAAAACTATTAGACATACGCTTCACTTTTTTTTTAAACTACCACTTACATAATAGCTTATGAGGCATCTTGTATTACATTTTTAAACCTTAGGTATAAATTCTCAAAATGTTGAATATTCAAACCTTACATATAATTTTTTTTTTGTATATAAATTGATAAACTGAACATTTGATGAAATTTTCAAATGTCTACGGTAATTCCTTTTTGAATTACATTAAAATAAGAAAATAGTTCCCAGAGAAAACTGGTGAACATCCAATGTCTAATTTCAAAAGCTCATAAAAAATTTGTTTGAGTTTCCGGTAAACTTTTTATTTTTTAGAAAGGTTGAAAAACATATAGAAAATCTTGTGTTGAATTTTCAAATTTAGATTTAAATAGAACAATTTTATCGGTAATAAAAAAAAAAAATAAAAAATCGAAAATTTATTATGTCTATAAATAGCTCAAAAAAGTTGAAACATATTGAAAATTGTATTGTGTCTTTTACTACCCTTATTCGTGGTGACATATACAAAAAAAGAAAAAAAACACACATCATTTAAGAATCAATACATTTATCGCTTCGCTCAGAATCTAAAAAGTTAATAGTTTTTTATAAGCGTCTAAAGTTAGAATTTCGACAAAATATTATGGAAAATTCATAAAAATGAGCAGTTTTTTTTTTTTAGAAATTCAAAAATTTTTTTTTATTTTAATCTAAAATTTAAAAACTCGACAAAAGATTTACCAAAGTTTTTCTACCATTCACACAAAAAAAGTTTATCAGAAAATCAAACTTAGACATTGGATATTATGGATATTATTTACCCGTAAACTATACCGATTTCTCAGGGAACGATTTTCTTATTTTATAGTATATGTTTATGTTTCTTATTTATTTAGATTAATTTTAAGCTATTTACACCATGAACCTATTCATAGTTTTCTATGAAAGGTATGTCAAACTGGCTTATAAGTTGATAACAGCAAGAGACTATAGTACATAATAATATAATTTTAAAAAAATGTCAAATATTAGTTCATTATACTATTTATACATTCATATTGTATGAATATTAGAAAAATAAATTGCATATTAAGTAGGTAATAAAATTGAAATTATTAAATATCCTTAGAAATTTAAGTTGACACACTATTTTCAGTTAAAATCTTATTTTGTATGTAATGATTAATCATTGGATTCTAATTTAACACTTCTATTAAGGTAACCTACTCAATAAGAAGAATTTACTCAATGCCTACTAGGTATAGATCAGGAACGTCACTCATCTTTGTCAGGCCCAAGGCAAAAATGATTGTAAAGCCAAACATCAATTATTATTCATAATAGTGCCCTTAAAACTCACTTTTTTACTGATCATATTGATTAACGAACTTCAGAAATCAGAAGAATTGTTTATCTCTTTGGGTTTCAGCAGAAAAAATAGTGTAGACTTTAAATTACACCAAAAAATACATAACAATTATTGGTATGATCGATACGATATCTCCAAGATTAAATAATATCTAAAACAGTACACTGAACAAAAGATGCTCTAGGGTTTTTTTTAAAATTATTACTGTACCCATTTGTTTTTTTCTTCCATATTCACCCCGTTGTCATATGTCTGATCACGACAAATAAGTTATGAAACATATTTTCTATTTTATTTCTTGAATGTGAGGCCTCAAATCAAGTAAGAAACAAGAGGTTTGTCCTATCCCAAAAGTATGGATCTGTAGCAGAGCGACTAAAACATTTATTTTTATTATTTAATAATATGCATTTTTAAAACAATTACATAAGGTAGATAAATAAAAAATATTATTGATAGTCAAAACACTGCAAGGGTCTCACAATTGTTTTATTCGAGAGCCATATAAAAACAAAAAAACTATTTGCGAGCCAAAGCATATAAATTGTCACCCCATTTACAGTGTTTAGTTTTATACTTTTATGATCATTGCATTCTCATAATAAATTGTATAAAAAGTTTTTACTGATTATTACGGCACGCACATTGTCTAAAGAAGTATAAAGAGGTATTTAAATTTAGTGCACCTATAGTGTATTCTCTCCCTATTCATATTGTAGTTATATGTTTAATTTTGAATGTAGAACTAGCTATGAATGATAATATACACATCATACTTCATATAGAAATATATAAAAATATATTCAGGTGATAAAAATTAAATACTTGAACAAAATATTAAAATTCTATATATTATATAAAAATTATTAGTGAAATTGTATTATTTATTTTAGTACACAAATATTAAAACTACAAAGAATTAAACTTAATTATCACATTAATAAGTCATTACTCATTACTCGTTTGCAAATTATTTTCTTTTTTAAGTCGTCTGAATGGCACTATATGAGGTTCTGAAACGAAATAATAAAGTAATATAAAATATACAGTATATGTATAATAATATTATTTGATATTTACAATACATGATCAACACATTAATAATCTTGAACAAAAGTCTATAAAATATTTAAATATAATAAAATAAGCGAACACATTACACACAAGTACTTTAATATTTAGTTTTTTTTTTTGGAGTCCGTAATTTATTGTTTAAGAGTATGTAGTTTGATGAGAACAAAAAATGTCAACAATTTGTTTAACTGAGAATGCATGGAAAACAGTTTAAAGAACATATAAATGCATATTTTAATGGCATCATCATATTAGAAGAGTTTTGTATAATTAAGGATACCTATTTCAAAAGAAACTTAAAAGAAAAGTTGTTTTTGTTTTACACCTCAATTTTTTTTCTTGGTAAGAAACTTGTTTTAATTTTTAAGACTGTTTTTAACACAAATATAGTAAAAAAGTTATTGTATTTTAATATTATTTAACCTTCTATCGGTTGAGCAGAGTAAATAATCTCCCAGTTTAAATATAGATGTAATTAGCAAATTTCAAGATAACAAACTTACTTAATATTTTGTTTAGTTGTTGATAAAATATTTATCTACATTGGTCAAAAAAAAAAAAAATGCAATAATACATGTAATTTTAAATGAATAAATACAGTTGTCCAAAAAAATCAAACCAAATGTGAAAAAAAAACAGTGCAACCGATTGAAGGTTAATAAATCAAAATAATTAGGCTTACTTTTTGAATTATAATAAAAAAATCAATAACCAGTTGATAATAGCAATTTACCAAAGAAATTTAGTGCAATACATGATATATTTATTTCATTTATTAAATAAATAATGCTATTGTCTTATGTTAACAAAAAACAAAAAACTACTTTAATCTACTTAAATGTATATTTTTTTAATTGTACTTTAATTGTCTAGATGATGTCTTTGATAAACAATTACATTTATCTAATTAACAGTTCTAAATGTATTTATTAAAGAGTAGAAATTAGAAAGTATAATATATCTAGTTACCTATAATATCATATTATGTAAAATTGTATTATCGTAAATTTATTAAAAACAAATATAATCAATAATACAATTAATAATTATGCATACCTGGGTTATATCGCATGTAATGCATCCAGCCAGATGTCATTTGAATGCCAAGATTTCGCCATTCAGTTTCAGTCATTAAATGAGTCTTAGGTAAGAGTTTGGCCATGTCTTCTGGTAAAATTACATGCCTATCATAAACAATGTAAAAATAAACAGTTATTTAAATATAAATTGACACAAGTACAGTCAAAGATCATGTTACATTAAAAGTACATACCTGTAAATGTACATATTGTCTTCATATTTTGTTGAATATTGTATATCTCCTCGAGACATGTTAGCTGACAATTATTGAAATGTGATTAAGACTTCAAAGTCACAGTCCACAGAAGCGTTAAGAAATCAGAATATATTTATTTTATATTATGATAACTGCTATTTAATAAATCAGGAGATATTTATACGAGAATAAAAATAAAAATGCAATCAATTAAAGCAATAAGAAACTATCATAATAATTTATTGAAATAAAAAACATAACAAACATTTTGGCGGCAAAATCAATAATGGATCACAATCACAAACCGTAACTGTTAATAACCACGGACTAAGATAGTACTATCTTAGTCCGTGATAATAACTGAACAAAACTTGTTGTTATTATGGTATCACACTTGTGAAAAATTGATAGTGGTATCAGATATTTGAAAAATATACATTATTTATTGCATTATGATCTAAGAAAGTAAGAATTACAAATTAAGAATTAGTGATTATGATTAAGGCATGATTCAAAGTTCAAACTTCAACCTTACTTGCTACTAATACTATATAAATTATAATTATTCTTAAAACTCAAAGTGTCATTTAAGTTGGTTAATTTTTATTCTCCATCGATCATATTGTCATGTTACGTTTATTTTGTATTAAACCGGTCAATTTGTCAACATTACGTTCTGTTATTACTAGGTAAGTAAGTTACTGTTTTAAATTATCAACAAGATCTGGGGCTTGTATTTTTCAAATATTTATAATCTATTGTTTACTAGAAAAAAAATGTGTTCATTAAAGAGATTTTTATAAGAGGAATAGTAACTATTGTATAAGTATTACTAGAAAATAAAATACCAATAGGTAATTCAATTAATGTTGGATTATTAATTTAAAATTTTTGCTAAAAATATTGGCCAACTTATTTATAGGTACCCATTATTTTTTGGTTTAAATAAAGTAAGATGGGAATTTGTAAAATATTGACACTTATCCTTTAAATGAACAAATTACAAATCCATCACCTCAAAGCAGGCCAACTGTTCATTATTATTTAATTTACTAAATGCTTGGATTTTATTTTATTTTACTCAGCATTCTGATATCTTAGGGGTATTCTAAGTATATTATTTACTTAATTTATTAAAATATTTTATTGCATATTGTGTCATAGACAACCAACTAGGAGTTATTCATCCCTCATCAAAAATGCACCAAGTAAAAAACCAATTCCAGTATCATCAATCAATTTAAGCAAATTAAATCCAACATGGATGCTCGTTGGATCTGTAGGATTTATTGGATGTAAATATTTACTTGATGGAAGTAACATAGTCCATTGTCAACATATAGAACTAGAAAGAACATCTGACAACCATTTTGATTGGAATAAATTATTGTCTTATTTGTCACCAGATTTATTAAACTTAATAGCTGCCATTGCTGTAAGTATATTGATTAGTAATTACCATTATCATCTTTCAATAAAAGAGACGGATGCAACATTTTTATACCTTAATTTTATTTCTTGTATAATGAACTATAATAACCACATACGTAAGGGCAGTTACCCTTAGGTTGTTAAATAATTTATTAATTTTCAGACTGCATTCATTGTTGCTTTGTGCAATTTAAGTATTCCAATCAACTTACAACATGTTATAAACACTATACTTCAGTTTGCTAAAGATGAAGTACCATTTGATTTTAAAAAACTTAGTGACCCAATATCCAAACTGATAGCGCTTTTCATAATGCAGGTAAAATTGTAGTAAAATATTTTAGTTTAAAACAATTTTAATTTTTTAACAATTGTTTGCTTAGGGCCTATCAACATTTATATGTATAAGTATGCTTTCAAAAGTTGGAGAAAATGTTGCTATACGTATGAAATATAATCTTTTTTCATCTATACTTCAACAAGAGTTAGAATTTTTTGATAAAACTCGTACAGGAGATATTTTGCAAAGGTAAATTAAATACTCATTGAAAAATAATTACTTATTATCTTGAATTTAAACATTTTTTTGTTTACACATAAAAATAACCAAACATTCTTTATACAATGGATAGGTTACTGTATACAATTTATTATAAAATTCTTGACAGTATTGTATTATTATCATATATTTTATAATTTTTATAATTTTTTAAGATATTTTGAATTCAATTTTAAAGTTTATGGTAAACAGATTTTATAATTATTATTAATTCTAGACTAGTATTATAAATGTTTTAAATATTTTTTCATAGGTTAACAACTGATGTACAAGATTTTAAAAGTTCTTTTAAACTTGTAATAATACAAGGCCTTAAAAATATTACCCAAGTACGTAGGTTAGAAACAAGTTTCTTTCAATGATTTTTTTTTTCAAATGTTTTGTTATATAATCAATTTATTTTTGGATATTAATTATTGTTTATAATTTAGTTAATTGGCGGAGTATATGCTCTATACAACACATCACCAGAAATGACTGGAGCTGTAGCTATTATTTTACCAACTATTATTGTTATAGGCACATTTTTTGGCTCTATTTTGAGGAAACTTAGCAAACTGGCTCAAGAACAAGTATTCTCATTTAAATACAACTAAATTATGTATGTATATTATGTTTATTTATTATGTACACAGGGTACTAAATCTACAATTATAGCTGAAGAAGTGATTGGAAATATGAGAACTGTTCGTGCCTTTGCATCTGAATCTACAGAATGTGAAAGATTTTTGACAGAAATTGAAAATAACGGATTATTGCATAAGAAGTTAGGTTATGGTATTGGGCTTTTTCAAGTGTGTACATCTATTTAATAAACTCTTAACGCATTTAAACAGTTATTCAAAAAATGTATTTTATTTTTAGGCTAATAGTAATATGTTTCTCAATGGCATTGTTTTGGGAACAATATTCCTCGGCGGAAAACTTATGACCACCAGCAGTCTTGATCCTGGACAGCTTATGTCTTTTCTCATGGTTACACAAATGCTTCAACATTCTTTAGGGCAGTTTTCATTGTTATTTGGTCATTATGTAAAAGGTGTTGCTGCAGGGTCCAGAATATTTGAAGTAAACTATAAGCATTTTTCAGTTTTTTACTATTAAACTTGATTAACTATACTCTATTCAGTTGACTGTTAAAAACTTGTAGCGTTCAGGCATATCTGTTGACACGATAAGCGCTGTTATGGACCCTTAGCCAACCACCAACTACCAATCCCAGCATACCTGCATCTTGCAAAGCAAGCTCTGTATGCTTGCGAATTTAGGAATTCTTAAACTGAATAGAGTATAATTACTAGTTGCAATTTTCAAAACTATGTTAGTATTTATATTTTTTCCAACTCTGGATTAATTGTATATATTTATATTTTTCAGTATATTAACAAGAATCCTAAAACACTGATTAATGAGGGTATTACGATTCCACATCATTCTTTTAAACCAGAAATTGAATTTAAAGATATTACATTTTCGTATCCAACTAGACCTGAACAAGTAATGTTGACATTATTGTAAACAAAATAATGAATATTAATACTTTGACATGGCCGCGGACCACTATTGTGGGTCTGAGAAATGTATTGAAAGTAAGAGAATAAAACTACATGATTTATGGGATTTGATTCCATGACTCAGAACGCTAAACACTGATACATGATCATTGAGCCACCTTATTCTTACTATCTCAATTTCAATATACTCCTATCTCATTGCCTTGTTTGATTCAGGAAATAACTTATATTGTTTAAAATGATTCAATAGGTTATATTAAAAGATTTCAATCTTACTCTCCCTCCTGGTAAAGTGGTTGCTGTTGTTGGATCTTCTGGTAATGGTAAATCTACTATTGCTGCGCTTCTCATGAGGTAGACATTATCTTTGTTTTTTAATTGTTTCTTTTTAATAAATTAACACTATATTTTTTTGTATTTATAGATTTTATGATGTAAATTCAGGAAGTATAATAATAGATGGCGTAGACATTAAAAAGCTTGATCAGACTTGGTTGCGTAAGAGAGTAATTGGATTAATTAATCAAGAACCAATACTGTTTGCTATGTCTATCTTAGAAAATATACGTTATGGAAAGCCCGAGGCAACAGACATTGAGGTGAAAAAAATAAAAATTGATTGAGTTAACAATTAAAGTTTTTAATTGTAATTAAAAAAATTATAGGTAATCGAAGCTGCAAAAATAGCCAATGCTGATTCTTTTATCACTTCATTTCCCAATGGCTATAATACAATAGTCGGGGAACGAGGTGTAACAGTTTCGGGAGGACAAAAACAAAGAATTGCTATTGCAAGAGCTATTTTGAAAAACCCAGCAATACTTATACTTGACGAAGCTACAAGGTTTGTTAAAATACCAGTTATGTATTTTTTGTATGTAGTATAAATATGAAATGTAATATTCACAAATTTATAGTCTGGTCAAAATGAGATCGGTCTTCTCTGCCAATCGTTTTGTAGTGGTCAGGCTGCATCTCATAAGGGTCTGTACTATTGCTGGCAATACTGTACATTTTGTGTTTAAATTGTTGTGTAACTAGACAAATATTTAGAAGCTCCCATTCATAGTGGCAAATACACCCCGTGTATGATTGTAATAATGGTCATACTCATCAGCCATTGAATATGATGTGATATCAAAGATTGACCTGATTTTGAACAGACTAACAAAGAGTATTTTTAGTTATAACTACCGGTTTCAGCTCTCAATTAATTACGGGTTTCAAAAGTAATAATTAAGTATTATTATTATAAATGTAATTCTAAGTAAAAATGATAAAAATTAATCATAATATTTTTGTTAGTGATAGTGAAAGAGTTCTTTAATAAACTTAATATTATTATAAGCTAATGCTCTTTGTTAAATGTTATGAATTTGAAACTCTATTTTTATACATTGTATTATTAGAGACGTAAACTACTATAAGTTAAAACAAATATATTATAATTATGACAAATGCTTATATTTTTACTTATAGTGCACTTGATACAGAGTCTGAAATGCATGTGCAATCAGCATTAGAATCTGTGTCAAATGGAAAAACAGTTTTAGTAATTGCTCATCGATTGAGCACTGTAAAGAATGCAGATGTAATTGTAGTTTTGAATAAAGGTGAAATTGTTGAAGTAAGTAGTTAAAATATTACTTTAAATTCATAAATATTCAAAATCAGTTTTATGATAATCCTCAAGGGTTATACATAAAAGTAATTTTTATTGCTTAATAAATAATTTAATTTAATGACCTAAAGCTTAGATTTCTATTAATTTTATATTCATCTTTACTATATAATTTGCTTTAATTTTGTTTACAGTTTTAACTAATCATTACTTACAATTTATTGTATAGTCATTTAAATTGTACAACCCTAGAAATTACAATATTATAATTTGATACAATTTATCAAAAATGTAGTTAACACCAGCCACTTAATTTTCTCATATTTTTTATGTTCTTATCATATTTTATTAAATTTATACTGTATACCACAGATAAAAGAGGTACAAAATAGTTGAATCTGACTCATATAGTATCAATTATGCTATAAACATATGAAACTCATTTATTTGTTGTTTTAAGAATAATGTTTGTTAAATCCTTATAGTATTCTACATGATATTACTGTGAATAATATTATATGTAGTACTTCAGTTGTTCAGTCGTTTTGATTAGTGAAATATTCTGTTGAAAATACAGTATAACTAAAATTAAATAACATGAATTTCCAACAAATTTATAATTACATGCATGATAATTTGTTGGCAATAATTGTTTTGCAAATATTTAATATTATTCAAATACGAGAGGGAAAAGTGGCAGGGGGATACTTTATTTAAAATAACTTATTTTTGCTTTTTTTAATATTTTATGACTAGATTTAAATTTTAAGTAAATTTTACTTTCATAAAAATGTATGAAGTTTCAAGGTTTTTACGTATTACATTCAAAGTTTCAAAGAAATCATAATTATTTTTTGATTGCAAAATCACCAATAAGAAGTAGATTAAAAATAAATTCTTAAAATTAGTCATTTTTTGTCACAATTAGACGTTACAATCAAATCCAATTTATGACAATTAAAGAAAAACTGAATTTTATTTCATGCAAATATTTACACTAGTAATAACTAATATTTCATAAAAGTTAAAAATTTAGTTTTTCTTTGTTATTTATTTTATTACTTTACTAAAGTTTTTCCTTGATAAATATATATTTTTTGTTAAACTAATAAATAATATTATTAATATTCTTCTTAGGTTGGAGACCATAATAGCTTATTGAAAAAGAAAGGTTTTTATTGGAATCTGATGAACCAGCAAACATCGGACAAAGCAAATGCTGCATAAATTGTTATACATTGCAAAGTGAAATTGAAAAAAGACTTTGTTTAGGTAATATTATTAATTAATAATGGTTGTTATAAATATTTTAGTAAATTTAGTTTTGATTAATTTTATTAATCTATATTTGATTGTTTATAAAGTGTTATACAATTTTAAATACATACAATCTCAGAGTATAATTATAGCATAGAATAGTTTCAAAAGAACTGTCTACTATCAGAGGGTGGTTTGAGTGTACAATTTTTGGTCCTGTATTATTAGGGTGGTAGGTTGTTTATTGGACATTTTCTGCCAGCAATGTATAATTATAATTTTCATTAAAATAATCAATGATAATCATGGTCAAAAATCATTAAATTATCAGTTAGCAGTTACTTTTATAACACTTAGGGCCGTTCTTACAATGTCCGGTTAAGTGTCGGTTAATGCTAACAACTGATAACAGATTTTATACCGGCAGAATTCTGCCGGTTAAGTGTCCGTTAACTTTAACCGAACATTGTAAGAAATGGTCTTAAACATTAAACTGAAATACTGAAAGGATTAGATGGATACGTCTCACCAATAACTACAATAATTTCAAACCACCTCTGTTTTTTTATTTCCTATAAATCATTGTTTTTAATTTTATAACCAATTTTCTACTTTTCAACAAAAAACAAAAGTTATAATTTATGTGAAATTTCAATTATTTTAACTATTGATTTTAAAACTAATTGGTTAGACTATTGTTAAACCATTGTATAAATCTATTTACATGTATCACTCTACCTTGTTCGGTCATAGAAATGTATTGAAATTTGATAAAACTGCAGTGGTTTAGAGTCTAAGATTGTATCAACAATATAGAAATAACAATTAAGCACTAAAATACTAATGAAAAATCAGAAAATCAAATGTAGTGCAAGCAATTTCAGAAGTGACACCAATTTCACTAGAAAAATATGTTTAAATCCTTATTTAAGTCCCATAAAATATCCTGCAATATTTATATACTATTTTTTATCTCCTATAATATTTAATACATCTGTTATTGGTTGTATAACAAAAATATATTTATTTAACAATCAGTATATAATATAAGATAAAAAAACATTTAAAAAAAAAGTTAATTTTATTAAGTACTATTTAGTATTTACTCTATTAATAGAATTTACATTATAAAAGTAACAAGAAACCACTAATGTTTTTACATTCTATCATATGCCACCTTGTATGGTAATAATTATCCTAAACACAAAATGCTCCGTCAGTTCAACAAATTAGCTTAGTTTTTTTTTTGCCACTATCTAAAAAAAAAAATTTGGGGGGTTCATAAAAAATGTACAATAACCAATATTACATATACTTTATTACTTTTACAAATTCATTTAAATAAATAAAAATAGTCCAAAAAAGAATTATAAGAGTTAGGTTAGGTATTATTTTATGTAGAACATTAAAGTACAAAATCCCACTTTCCTGGTAATCTGGCATAATCTGGAATTGTAAACAAAATATCAAACATCATGAATTATATTACTGTCTTATTGTTCATTTTAAGCAGTTAACAAATATTAGCATATTCAAAAAATATAAAACATAATAATATATTATACTCATTTTCCAATTTTAAATTCAGTTCAAATTCAATATAAACTAGCAGCATTTACTTATGTACCATAATCAGATTCCATAACCGGCTACAAAAATACCTGAGACTATTTAAACAGTTTAACAGTATCACTTACTTTTTAAGATTTCAAACATTTATAATATTTGTTTTATACATAAATATAAGGTTATTTTAATGTACTAATAATTGTCAGTTTTATGATCATAAATAATTATTTTCTTTGCTGTTGGTTATCACTGTTAATGCTTTTGATTCTGCAATTTTGTCTAATCTCGTAACCACTGTTATGTTCCATTATTTTGTTGTGTAATTGTATACCTGTCTAACATGTAGGATAAAAGGTGAGTTCAATAGTTCATCCTAGTCCCCACATCACATACTTCTAACTTCCAACTTTCAATATAAATCTATGACCCGGCACAGCAAGTTTGTAACCATATCATACACCCAATCATTGTAATAGTACATTGCACTACTGTTGATGATTTGAAACTAGCTGCATTTGTTATTACAAGAAGGGAAAATTGTCATTTTAAAACCAATGATCTAATTAAAAAGTTAAAAGTTAATTTTATATTTCTTAAAAATAAATAATATTTAAGAAATCATGTTAAATAGTATTTTTAATTGTTTTGTTTACTTATTTGTTGTACTTAAAATTTTATCAAATTGATTTTGTTTTACACATTGTTTATTTATTGCTAAATAATTAATTATGTTGTATTATTTAAAAGAGTTAAATGCATGAAAAAAATTCAATCAAAAATGTCATGTCATACCTACTTAATAGACAAACCAATGTATTAATATAATATTATTGTTAATTAAATATTTCAATTATATATTTTTCAATTATTGTACTTGTACAACATTTTTTTTACTTGCCTGTAGTCTTGAATGGCTGAATTGTATTATATGTTTATACATAAAAATATAAAATAATCTGACTTGAACAAATTTTAAAATATTGTAATTCATAGTAATATGTTTTGGTTTACAAAATTCTTTGTCAATGACAATATTTGTTAATGTTAATTTTATTTTTGTACTAATAAACATAATATATATTCATTTACGTGATGCAGTGACATGGCGAACTTGACATTTTTCATAGGCTGATCTAATATTTCAACCACTTAGCAGCACCAATAACCCAATAATGGCACTTACTGTCATTTTCAGAACTACCTGTTATAGTTATTAGTTATTACTTATTACTAAAATACTTAAATAGTTGATACTAAATTACCCTAATAACCTATTGGCCATTACTCACCCACCACCCCTTAAGAAACTCTGAAGGGCCACATCTTGATTACTCACTTTGCTATGCCACCGATGTGATGTGATGTGACTATGAGGAAGCAAGTCTTACTTAATGTTTTTATTTACATTTAAATATGAATACAATAATCAAACTTATTAATATAATAGTATATCAGTTAATTATTAATTATATTTGTTGTTATATTAATTTTAAAATATTTATACATCGGAACCTTGTTTTAACAAAACTCTACATAACAAATTCTTCAAAAAAATTCTGTTTAGTAAATTATTTTTTTTTATTTTACAACAAAATATGTAATAATATAATATTATAATGTTCTGAGGTACGTGCTATCATTTTTGTATTTTTTTAAAAAAATTTTATTTATTATACATAATTATATAATATAAATTACATATGTACATTTTGTATAGTTTAAAGAACTGTAATGTTTGTTAAATAGAGGTTCCGCTGTATATCATATTGATATATTATATAAACAAAAAGATATTTTTATTTTACCTTTCTCTAAAAAAAAAATTGTATTTTAATGTACTTATATCCTGTATAATGTATTGGTTTATTTCTTTAATAATATTAATAATATAACAATTGTACATTTTACAGGAGACTGCATTATACTAATTTTATTCTCATTTAATTAAACTCCAATTTTGCATTTTTAACAATAATTGAAATATTGTTTATGATACTGGTGCAGTGGTGCAATATGGTTATAACTTATAATATATTTATTCATTAATAGGTATATATTATTGTGTAATATTGTAATATATTATATGTCATAATATATTATTATGTTATTATGTTATTTGCATTTATATTTTACTATCGCAGTATGGAAATGGGCAGGTAAGTATTGCAAATATAGTAAAGTCATAATATTAAAGTCATTTTCAGTCATAATATTTATTTTTTATTTAAAAAATGACACGATGAATTCAAAATAACATAACAAATATGACAATTTGTGAGAGTACAAAACATTAACAAGTAGTATACATATATTATAATATATAAAAAAGTACTAAATTATTACGAACATCTAACTAATACAGTTCTGGCAATCGAGGATAGTGATCGATTCAATACTTCTTGTATTCGCTGCTACCTGAATAGCTTGCCGACGGTGGTCCATATGAGGAACTGATGCCGGATGATGAGCTGTATCCACTGCCGGATTGGACACCACTGGAGTAGTCGGACGAGTATGATGGAGCAGATGCGCTGTAAGATGACGACGAGTATGACGGAGCTGGTGCGCTGTACGATGCTGAAGAGTAAGACGGTGCTGCGGCGCTGTATGATGCTGAAGAGTAAGACGGTGCTGCGGCGCTGTATGATGCTGAAGAGTAAGACGGTGCTGCTGCACTGTATGATGCTGAAGAGTAAGACGGTGCGGCGGCACTGTACGAACCGGAAGAGTAAGACGGTGCGGCGGCGCTGTACGATTCTGAAGCGTAAGATGGTGCGCTCAATGCAATGCTAGCTGCTGGTGCGGCGTAAGATTCTGATGCGTATGCTGGTGCAGATGCGTAGCTGACGGCTGGGGCTGGAGCGGCGACAGTGTACGAGACCGGAGCTGGGGCTGGAGCGATGACTGGTGTTGGGACGGAGTATGGGACAGCTTGTTGGATTTCTACTGGATACGGCTGTGGTACTGGGTATGGCACTGGTCTGCTAACGGAGACTGGAACTGGGTGGGGCACGCTAACTGGGACAGCTCTGGGAACATCGACTGGGTACGGTCTGTTCACAGTGACGGGCACTGGGTGAGGTACGCTGACTGGAACGGCTCTGGGCACGGACACCGGCACGGGTTGTGCGACCGGCACTGGCACGTGGCGGGTCACTGGAACGGCGTATGGCTGTGGTACGGACACGGACACGACATGGTTGGAAGTGCTGACTCTTGTGGGCACTGCGGAAGTGGCCGGGATTCCGTAACCGTAAGACGGGGCAGCAATTCCGTAACCGGAAGAGGCGGCGTAACCAAGACCAATCGGGGCGGAGTATCCGAGTCCAGAGGAGGATCCGTATCCGAGTCCAGCGGATGATGCGTATCCAAGTCCAGCGGAGTAACCGTGACCAGCTAAGGAAGAGTATCCAAGGCTAGCTGGGGCGGCGTATCCGTAACCTGAGGGAGCGGCGTATGCATGGCTGATGGGAGCGGCGTATGCGTGGCTGATGGGAGCGGCGTATGCGTGGCTGATGGGAGCGGCGTATGCGTGGCTGATGGGGGCGGCGTATGAATGGCTGATGGGGGCGGCAAGGCCGATGCCTGGTGAGTATGAAGGCAGACCGGCGCCGTATCCGTACGACGACCCGGAGTATCCGGACAGGCCGGAGAGTCCGTACGACGATCCTGAAAGGCCTAAGCTTCTCTTGTTGGTCTGTTTGTTATCGGTCTTTGCATCCTCGGCGGCGACACAGTGAGCTATTAAAGCCAAACCGACAACACAAGCCTGGGGGGGAAAAAAAAAATGTTAAAAAACAATTAATGTTACTCGTGATCGTGATAGCGATGATTCACAAAAACCAAACGTATTACGAATAGACATCAAAAACAAATTATGTTACACTTTCAACATTCAACTTCTGAATATATTTGAAATCGTAAATGTAATAAATACGATTCTGTTTTAGTAAATTATTTTGCGCGGTGCACAACTTACCTTGAAGAATTTCATGATGATGGTTATGATGGTATCGGTATGATTTCCACTGATACAACTGATGCCAAACACTGGCTCGCTGGGGTTTTTATAATCCTGCCAAGATACCGGTATTGTTTTTTTCTTTTGCTTCACACTCCCCTCTGACTCGGTTAATCGGCCGTAATCGTCAAAATGACACTTTCTCCGCTACTAGAATATACGCACACATTGTAGTTACGTCATGGTGGGGTGGTCAGTTTAGAACAAGACCAGTTTTTGCGATTATAGCCATCGCATTTCGAAGATGTCACCCGGCAGTATCCGAAATTGTGTAACAGATTTATTTCAATGTATAGATATTCGTATAATGCATACGTATTCAGTACCTACGTCCATATCCGTCAGACAAGTTTGGCAACAATTTCACCTTTTTTTCAAACCTATAGTAAATCGGAAATCCGTTTATGTTTATAATATCTTAACTTGAATATGAAATAAGTATGTTCAGACGTTTTTATGTTATAAGCTGTCAATCTGAGTTTAAATTTGTAATTATTGATAGGTACAATATCATGTTAATTAATTAGGTACCTACTATAGAAAGAGTGAATTTATTCAAATCACCTAAATTCCTAATACAAATACAGTGGAACCTCTATAAGTCAAATTTTCGATAACCTAACCTTGGCCCCGGCCTTACAATATATGATATGTGTGATAAATTTTCTCGATAATTCGAATTTCGAAATATTTCGAAAGTCGAAATATTTTTAGTCGAATTTTGGCTTATAACTCGAATTTATATAATAATATACATATTTACATATAACACGTAGGTACATACCTTGATAACTCGAAGGTCAATTAATAACCAAGTGTATTATTATAAATAACAATAATCGTAATCGAAAACCGATTAATATTATCAATCTAATCTTTATACCTAATACTTAAAAGGTACAGTTATAAATTCAACGATATAATGTCTCCGATAAATTACGTTTATCTACTACATACATTTATTGTACATTTATTATTGGTAAAATTATACGTCGATTGAACTACGAAATGTATACGTTAATATTTAATATAATGCTGTCACAACTCACAGCAAATGTTCAGTTTATCTTGTGATTTTGTGAAGTCAAGATGGAAAAACGTTGTTTAAAGTCTCTAACTGTCGGTGATAAAATAAAAATTATTGACGAAGTCAAAAAAGGAGTGAATAATTAATAAATAAAATAATAATAAAATAAATATTTTTGATAACTCGAAATTTTTTGCCGATTCGACTATTCGAGTTATCGAGGTTTTCCATAAGTCGAATTTTCGATAACTCGAATTTTTTTTTCGCCCCATACCGATTCGAGTTATTGAGGTTCCACAGTACTATTAATTTAATTTAGGTATAGGTATAGGTGATACAAGTAATTTCTTATGAAATATGAAGTTAAAAAGTAATCATTTCTTCAGGACGTATTACCACTTTTGAAATACATTTTTACTTCATTTTAATTTACTGCAAAACAACATTTTCGGAAAAAAAAATTATACTTTTACTATTTTTTTTTGAATGATAACCTGCATTATTAATTACATATTCCGTAGAAGAATATTTTTCTGAGAATTTCAATAAGTATCTATATAATAATGTTGCATATAACGAGTAGTTAATTAGTTAGAAATTTGATTTTTACCTATTTTAAAATTCCCCGAAAAATGGTTCTGCTCTGGAAAGTGAAATAAAAAAATGTAATTTGTATATGCTATCAAAGTAAAAACTATAATTATAAATTATAACAATAAATACAGTAAAAAATATATTAAAATATAATAAATAGTTTTGTACACATTTAAACTTAAATTAATTAATCATTGCCAATTGTACTTTAGAAATACAATTATTACAAAATATAATACACATATTTAATAGGTAAATATTTAAATTATAGTAATTATACATATATAAAAATTTACAAACTCCTTTACATTTTTGAAAAACTATAACATGTATTATAATAATACTTCTAATATATGCGCATACAGCGTGTGTTTAATCAATGCTATACATAAACATAATAATATAATATTATGTATAACAGTAGTTAAAAGATTAATCTACAGTATATCTTAAAAATGATTTATTTTAGGTAAAGCAAAAGAACCAAACTGAAAATTCTATAAAATAAAACATTCTAACTATAATTTGAATACTTTAAATCTCTTAATTTGAAAATATAAATAGTCAATTAATATGTATTATAATTTAATATTTTAAACATATTATTTTTTATTTATCGTAATAGATTAATTAACATTTTTGTAAACATGAAAGTAAAATAAAAATTTCTGAGTCCCATTAAAAATTTACATAATTTATATAGTACCTACGCCATCTACAGATCTCATATGCCTCATTACAAAGGTGTACGAACATAGTAAATTATTCTATACATTTTATATGAACAACACAAAACATAAAATTGTCACACAAGACGTATTTATGCAACTTGTAAGAATTGAAATTCATTGAAAAGTTCAAATGTATTGTACCTAACATATAAATTACAATCATTTATTAATTATTATTTGGTAATTATATAAGATTATAATACAATAATACATACTCATATTATACCTAATTTTAAGCATTGGCGCAACTAGGAGGGTGCAAAAGGGTTTTTAGCATCCTTCTTTTTTTAAGTCTAACTCTAATTATTTTAATAAAATGCCATCAATTTTATGTTTTCTAATTATGAAATATTTAATGAAAAAAATTAAAACTAATTTGGTCATAAGACATAACAATTTGTTATAAATTATTTCATAATCCTAAGATTGATAGCGCTAAATATTAGTTGTATGCTGCGGTTAACAGTTATATTACTGGTAAAACTCCCATGCGTTTTATATTAATGTATTATCAACCATGTCTAAATTTAAATTAATAAAAAGTTAATATATTTATTTTGTTTTTATCATTAATAATAATATGAATTGTGTTAAAATGTGTATACAAAGTTTTAATGGTTTGATAATATTGTAGGTTGCAAAATTATAAGATGGTGTAGTTTTAGTAGTAGCAGGGGGTGTCGGGCGCAAAGTTCCCCACGACTTTCCTGAAGCGTTTATAATTTTAGCACCCCTGCACGTTTTAGAGGTATAGTTGCGCCTATGGTTTTAACTTTTAAGTATTGGAATACCAAATATATTGACGGAAATTTTATTATTTTACGGTTTTAAAATATAGGCATTTTATTTCAATTACCTATATAAAAAATTGATATTATTGTAATTAATATATTTATTACACAGATCTATCCTAATACTAAACAATTTACTAGCATTACACGTCTATAGTCGAAACAATCAAGTTCTAGTGATTCCGGTCGGAAAAATACAAGCAGGTACAAACAGCAGAAAAGACATGTATTTTATAATTTGTATTTCCGGTCTGGTGGCTGAGACATAAAATAATATTATATAAAAACTAGAGAGCGGACTCTCCTATAACTGTCGTCGTGTGATGTGTCAACCGTCAACGTGATATTCAAGCGCAGCTATTTACAAATATGTAAGCAAAATTAACGCAAGTTCAACAGCTAAAATTAAATATTAATAATATTATTTGTACTTGGGTGGGTCAAAAGTTAAAATTCCCAGTACTTTTCTTAATAAGTATAAGGAAAAAACAAAACAAAATAAGAATTTTTCTAAAATCCACAAAATCGATATTGTTTTTTGTTGTTGTTATAATTCAAAAACGAATAACTTCAAGATACCTAAAAGTTTCACCAAATGTTTATATTATCATCATTTTCAATCAATGATATAATTTTCAAAAATATTTTGACTCTTTAAGAGATATTTATTGACATTTGCAATTTTAAATTGTTTTTAGTTTTTTTCTATAATTGTCAATAAAAAATTATTCGTCAAAATCATGAAAATTTGCAAATCATTTTGTTGTTATAATGTATGAAAGTTTCAATTTTTATATCTTAAAATTGAAAATTTAAAACAAAGTTTCTCATAAATAGTTTATATTGTAACCTAAAAATCTAAAAAAATTCATATATTTTACAACTTTTTTTTATAAATATTTTTTGTTCAAATTTGGACGAAATTAGATATTTAAACGAAGAATAACAATTGCCTACTGTATTATTACTTATTAGTTATTACTAATAGTAAAAACTAAAAGCATGTTGTTTCGGCTTATTATATTGTTCAAATACTAATCCTAATCTGGTAGGACACGTCAAACTTATAAATTATAGTCCATAATATACCACTTTCTCCCCATTAAAAAAACCAAGTTAAATAGAGTTGTCAACAAAATATGTTTTCGTAATTCATAGTTTTCGATTTGAAAAAGGTCGTACCTATATCAATATTTCTTTTTATTCAGAAGTAGTTAAACTCCAAAAAGTCAGGTACAATTATTATTGGTACCTACATATTTTGTCAGAAACTCAGAACTGCCTTTGCCTACCTATATTACATTATACTTACCTACCTAAATAAATAAATTGTTTAGTTGTAATAAATTATATATATTTTTCTTATCTATATTCTCATTCAAAATATAATAAGTATTATTTATATAAAATAGAATACAGAGTCTGGATTATAGAAAATAGAAAGATTTTAGAATATATTTTATGTATCAGATACCAGGTAGTATTCATAAATTTATAATTTAACACATTATATTATAATATATTCTTTTTTTTTTTTTTGGTTAAATCGACAGCAGAGGAGGTTCTGTGTGAACAATACTACTCCTCAAATATTATTATACCTATATACAATAATGTTTGAATAATGGCAAGTCTTATATATATGTAAATACAGTGTCGGTATAATGATATCGTGCAGGCAATTTTTCGGCGGTGTCACATATTATAATTTAATATTTATGACTTAAAAGCTATCGATAGTCCATATTTTATTATTTTTTTATTTACCTACATAATCCTAATAATGTGCTCATCGGTATACACTATACGAGTGCCTATAACTATATAACTGCAATATCGTAATAGCAGGTATTAGGCATAGCACCTAGTGAGGAATGGCTAATATATAATATTTTAGTATTTTACATGGTATTAGTTTGCGGTACAGGTTGTCGCCTGATGCGCTCCTGTTCGTTCGTTACGGATGTCGGCGAAGTTGTTTACCCATTATGTAATTTCAAGGATTCCCAAGAATATGTTACATATGATACTAGATTTCGCTTCTTTTTACATTGTATTATAATAAATTATGTAATATTATATCGATTCGTTCTGTGGTAATTTTTTAAAAACCACTCAAATTCTATTCCATTTTATCTCGAATTGTGTGACTACTGCAGGGACACGTCATATTTTTTGTCGTATTTGTGAATCGTATATAAACCCAGTTTTATTTTGAAAGTTTAAATCATTTCCTAGCAAATATTGATTTTTAATAAAAAAAAAATACAGGTAAATATAATTTTTTTAAATATAAATATAAAATTATTAATAACGAAAAATCAATTAAATTACATTTTCCAATAGCGTTGGTAGAAACTTTATTATGTTATTAAAATATACTATTTTCAAAGAATTGTTAGATACCGAAGTAAGTAGTAACAATCCACCTTGCTGTGCCAGCTAGTAGAACTAAATCAAAGTACATTTTATGTATGTCATACATGCTCATTGCTCATACACACTTTTCCCTTTAATATTTAACTTATTCAAATTCAGATTTTTAACATTTTTAAGTAGGTATATAAAACGACCATATTTTCAACTATCTACATTTTTATACCGCTTAGGAATGTTCTGTGGTAATACAAAGTCCAAACTTCTTTTTTTCCAATGAGAACCAACATTATAAACTGTAAGCTGTTAAGTAGCTACATGATTTCTTTTGAATATGTTGATGTTAATATATGAAAACTCGAACTATTAGTTTCTGAGTTCTTTAAATGTATCTAATATCTATATACCTACTAAGGATAACAGTCTAAAAATGTGTTTACAAAAATACAAAATAGATGTAATCATGGATGTAGTATTTATTATTCTGGATCAATTTTACAAGTTATAAAACATTCAAATCATCATAAATCTTATAAGTTCCAAACCCATTATCATAGTCCTATATATTATCCTCTGAATACTAACTAATTATTACTTAAACACTCAGAAACTACTTGCTCGAATTCGATTTAGATACATCAACATTTTCAAAAAAGTCATCTGATTAATAATATACAGGAAAAATGAGAGATTGTCATTTGAGACACTCCTTAAATGGTTAAAAAAATCTAAGTATTATTAATAATATAATAAAAAATTTCAAAAATCTGAATTTTAATAAATTTATTATTAAAATTTAAAGGAAAAATAAGATATTAGGTAAATCACCCTATATTTATATAATGTATATTGTGAAATTTTAAGTAATAAAAAATGTAAAGCAACAATACACCTATAGTGGTGTATATACATAGTAGTGTATATACACTATACATGTCTATCTCTGTACATTGTGGCCCACTTATTGTTGTTGATTAAAAAAAAAATTGTTTATAGAAAATGATTTGAGTAATTTATTTATTCCATACTTTTCGACAAATTTATTTTTAATTAAATTAATTGTTATTTTTATAATTTTCTTATTTTATTCGTCAAGAGTTGACTTATTGTAAACTAAATAATAACCATTCATTTATTTATATTTCATTAATACATTTAATGATTCAGACGACTTTTTAAACAGAGCCACAGTGGCATTATCGTTTTGAAGTAGGTATGCGTGTTTAGTGAAAGCGTAAATGTTAACGAGATTTATTGAAACAATTTACCGAATTAAAATAGCTAAAAGTGATGACCTTCACAATTTATTATATTTTAAGATTATAAATTATAATGATTTAAAGTGTATTACAACTTGTATTCTTCAGACCATAAAATTATCTTTTTTTCTACTTTAAAGGTAAAATAACAAGTACTTATCTATCTACTCAGATAATAGATTATACTAAAATTAACTTCCAAGTAAGTTTAAATATCACTGTTTTTCTATATTAAACAAAAAAAAAGATTTTTATGAAAACCTAATCTAATTAGGTATACATATATGAACAGATTACAGAACTGAATTAAACATACTCAATATGACGTGTATACAATAATATACCTATATAATATGGCATATGCTGGTATATATTATATGTACCTTCTATAAGAACAACGTATTAGACATTTATTAAAACAATATAATATTTTAGAGTGTATTGATTTTACAAATATGTATTTTTTTTTCTGTCTGTATATACACGATAAGTTGTCGAAATAATGATTAGATTTTTTTCATCAGTATCTTGGGGGAAAGTGAATCTAGTTAGTACTTTTGAAAGGTCGTTTTTGAAAATTTCCAATTTTTTTTAAAAGCGCTTGGTAAAACAAAAAACAATTAAGAAAAAACGGGAATTTTTACGCAAAACAGTTTTCGACAAAATCGATATTGTTTTTCTTGCGTAAATCAAAAAACAAAAAGGTTGGCAGTAGGTATACCGCTTTGCTGTACAGTAGGTGTCGAGTGGGGCACTGTAATAGATGGTATTAAATTTGAATTCAATGATAGGCTATGATTCTGAACGGAGACTGTCTGTCAGCCTAGAATATTTTATATTATATTTATATTGCCATTATTAATAATTTCAGACGCTCATAAAAAATTAGTTGAACTTTCTGCCAATTTTTTTTTTTTTTAGAAAGTTAGAAAAAACTTCTGTTGAATTTTTAAATCTTAGATTTAAAGAGAAAATGTTTTATGAATTTACTCATGAAAAAAAACTGCAAAAATTTTTTCTTAATTTCAACATTAGATGCTTATATAAAAAACTATTAGAGACTTACGCTTCAATTTTTTTAACTCCATTTACAAAATAACTTATGAGGAACCTTGTATTACATTTTTAAACCTTAGGTATTTTTCATTTTACATTTTTCACTACAAATTAGTTTGTATATTATCTTGATTTTGTAAAAATTTCAACTGCCGAGCTACGACGTCGAGCCGCACTATAATATTATTATACTGCTCACGGACCAACACAGTCGTAACGGCTGTTCCATAGCAGAGCAGTCACTGCGGCCGGGGTCGGCGATCAATCGCGTTTAGGAAACAGTACCTTACAACTTGAAAGTATATTATAATTGGATGTAAATTATTTAAGATAATATGTATCTTTAAATGGTTTATGTATATTAGTAGTCTCTGTCTTACAAGTCACAGGTGTGGTCCACATTTAGCAGATCTCATTAATTAGCTTCGTTAGTTTTAATATTACAGTTAATTTACCCATTATTATTTTTATTGTTTATGATTAATTTTTGTATACTCTGGTTTGTTGGACACGTTTGGTTATTTTTTAATCATCCCATAAGCCACGTAAAATAAGGTAAAATCACATTCATATATATTAAAACTAACGAAGCGAATGATAATATTGCTGAACATAAACTTTCTATGTTTCATACTTGTAAGACAAACTTGAACACTCGAGACAGCATGATATGCAGGTAGGACGTCTTCGTAAAATCAAAACAACTTTGATATATGAGTATTATAAATGATTTTTCTTTTAGCTTCATAAAATAAAAATACTAGGAAAATTCGGAAACTTGGAGCAACATAATAACTTTTTCAAATTTGTATATGGACTTCTTGATTTATGATCCAGAGAAATTGTATTGCATGTAACTATTAAGAATATTTGATACGTATAAATGTATAATGATATACATTTTTTACATTTGTTAATTGTTTGCTAAAGAAAAAATGTGATGAATACTAACGTAGTAACGTTCCTTTTTAAAATACTGTTATACGGAGAAAAAGTTATTCAGACTTATTCTCCAAAAAATATGTTAACTATTGATTTGAAAATTATAACTTGTGTATTGATTATTTTGGGCAGAACTACCTTCATATAGGTGGAGACTTAATATCGTCGGAAAAAGAGTTGAAAAATCAACGAACAATATTAGGTATAGAAAATTAATAATACAATGCTTCATTTAAATTATTCAAATTTATAAATTAGAAGTTTTTAGTTGTATTATAATGTTTTTCAGGTAGTTAATCCTTATGATAAACCATACAATATTTAGTTATGTTAGGTTTTATATGTTATTCTAAATTTCTAACACTATAATTCATAAATTTCATAAATTACAATGATAACCGTAGAAATTTGAAATTTACACCCAATGTCCCAATGTTTATATTAGTATTTTCTATACACCATTCAATTTTAAAAATATTTTGGTTCTTTTTAAGCTAATTGTAGTCATAAGAAATTTTCGATTTTTTAAATATTTTTCTATAAATATTGATAAAAATGTTTGTATGGTCAAAAAGCTTAAAAATAAAATACAAGATTCCTCATAAGTTGTTTAAATAGTAATTTAAAAATATTGAAAATGCATAGCACACTTTTTTATAAGCATTTACAGTTCAAATTTTGATCAAAATTCATCAAAATCTGGAATATTTGCAAATTATTTTGTAGTTAATAATTTATAAAATGTTCAATTTGTATAGCTAAAGATTGAAAACTTAAAATAACTTATAAGGTTTCTTTTAAGTAACTAATATTGTAACCAAAAAATCAAAATAATATATTAAAATAGTTGTTTTTTATAAACATTTTAAGTTCAAATTTGGACAAAATTAGATATTTAAACGAAGAACAACGATGTTAATTATTTCGTTGTAATTTAAAAATATTTTTCGTGGGTGCTTGAAACTTTTAAACTCTATTATTATATTTCATATACTCAAGGAAATTTTCAAATGCAATGTTTTTGGCAACAATTAATATAACCTATCGTATTATTTATAGTAAAACGAATTACTTTAATAGCAATAATATCATAAAATACACTTAGTTATGTAGGTTGATAGGCCTAACCTATATTACTTTTTGAGTACTTAATAACAAAAATCGTCTTAGGAGAAATCGTTACCTATTTTACGTATGAATATTCAATGCTGTCAACATTTGAATTTTAAACGCTCATAAAAAAAAAATGTTTAGATTCATGCTATATTTTTTTTTTAATTCCTACAAAAAAACTTTTATTAGGAATCTTGTATTCAATTTTAAATTTTAAATTATTAATTATTACATTTCATAATTTGACTATTTAAATTTACAATTAGGTAGCTAGCTGTAAATATATAAGGGACCTGTATCACCTCGAAAAATATATAATATTATAATTTTATAATTGGGCACAATCTGACATCACCGATGATTTGAAGAAAATATTTATGTCCATTGTCTACAATAATTTTTTTTCAGCCGAGTACTTTATTCAAGCTTTACAATTAATAAAAATCAATTTTTCTGAAGCCGCGCACGCAGTGTTTATATAAAATAATATAATATTAAAATTATAACTTATTATAATGTACCTATTATTTAATATAACCTATACATATTAAAATTGGTATAAAAGGTAATTAATTACAAACAGTTATGGATACATGACGACGGGGCTTCGTGAGCTGGCGAGCTTATAATATAAAATATAAATTATAAAAATAATATTGTGCAGCGTATAAAGACGATATTATATCAATGGTGGAACGTGTAGCTGCTGCTGTAACCGAAACCATGGTCGTGACCAAAGTCGTAGGTACCGTATCCATGTCCGTGGTGTTCTTTGACGTAGACGGGCACGTGCTGTTGCACGTACACCGGGTAGGGCACATGGTGAGCGACCGGGATCTTAACCGGCACCTTGACCGGGTACGGCACTGGGCGGTCGATGTGCACCGGTACGTGCTTCTCGATGTGCACGGGGTACGGCACTGGTTTCTCGACGGCCACCGGGTACGGCACGTGCTTCTCGACCGGCACGATGATCGGTCGGTCAACGATGACCGGCACCTCTTTGGTGACGTGCACGGCGCTGATGTGTCCGTAGCCGTGGTCGGCGCCCAGCAGACCGTAGTTGGACAGACCGTCCCACTCGCTGTGTCCGCCATACCCGTAGCCCAAGCCCCAGAGGCCTCGCTTGCCCTGTTTCTTTTCCGCAGGCTTCTCAGCGGCGGTGGCGGAGGCGTCAGCGGCGGCGGCCTTCACGGTGTCGGCACAGACTAAGGCCGCGCTAACACTCGCCAACAACAACATAGAGATCTGCGACAGTATAATCAACACAAACAGTCCATCAAAACGTTTTTCACGAATTTACACAATTATAATATATTATAATGATGTACCTATGAGTAATTAATATTATTTACATAGTTATGGTCTTATGGATATACTGCGCTGCAGTACAAACACTCGGGTAACACGTACAGCACTGCGTATAAAGGTCCATAACCCCTCCCCAATATTCAAAGCTATAGGATAAAATTGAGCTTTAAAGTTAAGACAGAAAGCTGTTAATGGTCTTATGGAATTCGACAAAAAAACTAAGACCAACCTACAGACATTGAATATGTTATTAGCATTAAATATAGCAGGTAGCTGGTATAACATTAATTGTATTGATCATTTGAATTAATAATATATTAATATTTATACACTACACTTAAAAAAATATTCGCAATCTATGTTTTGTCACAGTAATATTTTAAAAGACAATCTATATTTTTATTCAATATAATCTGAACCAAAACAATTACCTATAGCATAATAATATTTTTATATTTCTTATCTGTATGCATGGGATAAATTATGAATAGATAAATATATATTTATTAGATGTGTTCTCGATTAGAGCACAAAAACGAGATTTAAAATTATTAAGTTTAGGACTTTATAGCCTTATAGGTACTTATACTTATTAAGTATAATAGTATGGTGTAAAACACTGATTAAATTTAATAAATCAAACAATCACTATTTTGAAAACTATCATTTCGTGCTACACATAATACATAATACCTAGGATAAACTAAACTCTGTGTATAGAAACCTGCTGTAATAACTTAATATTTATAATATCAAAAAATAAATTAGCGAGTCTAATAATATTATAGTGAGTATAAGGCGAATGGTTGTCATTTTTAAATGTTGTATTGAACGACTGTAGAAACTAAAATATAGAATAATATCCTCTTGGTGTATAAGATAATTTTTCTAATAGTATGGGTACTGATTACTGATACTTGCAGTTTTACAAATTTCGATTATTAACTATTATTATACACTTATTATTAGGCTCAGAGACTTTCTAGGCTCTATCATTTGAATGTTTATTTTTTTGACAGTCACTTAAAAAAGTTACTTTTTGAATATAGTCAAATAAAAATCCTATTTGGGATCAGAGAATCTAAATCCAAAATTATATCTTGAATATTTTAAGCCATTTATAAACTATATATTATATACAGTGTATAAAAACATAATATTTACTCATTTTCTAGTTTTCGAATTTTTAGCTCTTTTTCTGTAACTGTTCTAAAGGGAAAAAATGATCATGAAATTGAAATCAAAATTATACTAAAAATGATAATACGAATATTCTATTTCTATATACCTAAGTATAAAATAAAAATGTCAATAATTCAGTCTAAACGTTTGTTTATGTGCATGTTTGCTACTTTCTTGGTCCACATTTGGTAATTTTTTTGTTGCATATATGTAAATTGATAACTCATTAAGTTCCTAAGTCTAATATTGATGATATTAGTAATAAAAATGATATTAAAACTACGAGCGATATATAAAGCCGGCGACGATAGTAACTTACCCAGAACTGCTGCATGTTCACTCCGTTTTCGCCACGTGTGTCTATGTGTGTATGCACGAAACCAAGTTGTGGCTACGGGGATAAGGTTCGTGCAATTTCGAGTGCTTCAGGTATACCTCGCACTGGTCGGTCGGACTTGTGTGGTCCAGATCGGTCGAGCAATATCCATTTTATACGGACTCGCCGAGGCCTCGAACACGCGCAAACGGAGCGATGGCCGGGTGGGGATGACGATGTTCGCCGCAACGTTGTGCGTACCTATAATAATACAACCGTGTAGTAAGTACAAAAATATATATTGTATGCACCTCCACCGTGTCGGTGTGCTTAGCTGCAGCAGTCCAAGGGACATATTATTTCTCAACACGAGCGCGGGGCCGTTCACCGCGCGCTCCCGGTTGACCTCTGCAGCAGCCGCGGCGCGCTTCGGTCTCTTCCAGCGGCGCGTGGCCCCGCCATTGTATTACTTCACGGTTCGGTATCTCTCGTCCAGATTGCATCATCGCCCTCCGACTTACACGATATCATGCCCGTGCTATTATTGTCATTACCGTCTTATTATAATACATTATATTATATACAGATAGCTGGCATCATACTGCAAGCTGCAACACGTTTCTGTGGAAAAATATACATATATGATATTATATCTATACAGGCACACGCATTCGAGTATAGTTCGACATCGCTGCTGCATGTACATGATAATATTGTAAATTATACGTTACAAAATACATTATAAATTTATACTTGCAGTACATATGTGACGATCAGATGTGAGCACATATCTGCAGCATATTTGCCATTATACTGTCTCGAGCGATAACGCGTCCTGCAATTGACTGTTCAGCGTTGGCCCTGTCGGAAATTCGGCACCTGTTGACAAACTGGGACACCGTTGACATCTTGACAGAAACAAACCGACCGATACAAAAAATTATAAATGATTTTAGGGACAACTGCGTCGTCAGCACTTCGGGTTGTGGGATTTTCGAAACGTACGACCATACGTCTTATGTACTATCATATACTATACACACATCGTTCGCATTATAATAATTCATAAGTAATACACTAATACGTGACATTACATTGTGTATTCAGTAAAATTCCCACAATTATACCTATATAATATTATGTCCGTAGAAATCTTGACCATAATTTCTGCACAGTGCACGTCATATTAAAAAAAACAAACATGTAGAAAAATTGTAATTATTATAACTGACTCAATTGTTTAAAGTCAACGAGTAGCCTGACATAAAATGTACTTCATAAAACCCATCAAAACAGCATCACGCATGCACAAAACACAAATATGGACGTTACTATATAGTACATAGTAACGTCTAATATGTTGAATGTATATAGTATAATATACATTCAACATATTATTTATTTTTACCAACCTAAAATAATAGATAGGTACGTGTAATTTAAAATCCTATTAAACGGGTAAAACTGGTAAAAGTGGACTGACTTAGTAATTGTCAGATTGCCCCCTATCTCACAATCAGGTACTATAAGCCTTGAAACTAGATCAATATTTTTGAGAGAGCACAAATTGTGGAGAATTCCCAAACCCTTCGCACTGTGTCATTGTATTTATTAACAATAATTATTTCAAATGTATATTTATGTACTATAATATTTTAATATGAGTGAAACATTTGCAGTTAAACAAAATAAAATTGTCATAACTATTTTTTATTTCTGTCCAGTAAATTATATTTATTTAAATTACTGCTAGTTCAAGACGACGAGTCGTGGTTTACTCTCTCGATAATCCAAATCAATAATAGCAATTTTATTATTTTATTCAGTTGAGGAATTCTTAAGTCGGGCTGATTTGAACTAGAAGTATAACAAATTGGAACTGGAAGACCTAGATCATCAATTTCTTTTTGAGTATTTTTTTGTTTTTTTTTTTTTATATCATAGATTCTATAGGGGTGTATGATATAAGGACAAACCTGGAGATTCAAGACCTATATGGAAAATTGGAGAATCAAATATCAATGGTTTCTTAAAAGTAGTAGATTGAGTTGGGCAAGGCACGTGTGGAGATCAGATAGAACAATTAGGCAGGTGACGGAATGGAAACCTAGCACAAAAAGGCCAAAGGACGTCCCAGACAAAGATGGAAGAAAAATAGGTTATAAGCCTTGTTTTTTGTGTAATATTATTAACTATTATCGAATATAGGTAATAGATAATATTGGAAGCAATAAAAAAATTTTAATATTTAATTTTCTTGAAAAAAAAAACCATCAACGTTTTTGAACAACACAATTATAACAATTATAAATAAGTAACAATGTAATCGCGCTCGCATTCATAGGCCATCCTACATCCTGCCATATAGATGAAAAAGTTACCCTGTGTTCAAAGTTATTTCGTCGTTAAATAATAAAATATTATTACGAATATTGTGCCACAATTAACTACGTATCTGTGACTTGTTCTATACAACATTGAATAAACAGCTAGATAATAGGGTTATTTCATAATATTATGTTATAGCAGCTGGGAGCACTTTAGCGAGGTACCTATTATAGTCCTCAATATTATACAGTATAAGACGTATAGTACAACATTTTTTTATTTAGACATTTAGTGATAATATTTACTTCAAAATAATCAAAATATTATAGATAAAGGATTTTATTTTTTAGGGGTGCACAAGTCTCCTGTGTACTCCTTTTGTTGCGCCAATGATCATCGCCAAAATACAAATAATCACATTATACGTCATAACGTATGTATAATAATAATATATCGACTGTCAATCGGTTAGTTTATCCATAAAAAAAATATCCATTGATCGTCATTGGCACTTGCACCTGAACGCATACCACAGTTTGCCTTTTAAGGATAGATACATTCGATATTATATTGAACACCATTCCGTATTGTTGACAGACCTGTGAACCACGGGAGATATTGTCGTGACTCTCGACTAATAACGATAACAACGGCTAATACGAATTATTTATAATAATTTATGCATTCAAATGTATTACCACGTTACGCGCTCATCCGTCGACCATATTGGACTGGCGAGCACTTAAAACCATATTTGGGATATTTTAGGATCAGTGTACCAATTATTCAGCTCTTTGTATTTTACGGTCAGTTTACCAATTTTGCTTACCTTTTAGTATTCCCTTTAGATATAAAAATATGTTTTCGTCCAATCAAATTCCATCAACAATAAAATTTAAATTTAAAAGATTAAAAATTAAAAAATTAAATACATTGATAAATTGGTAAAGAAAGTATGGTTAAAATTTTTTTGTTTTTGAAAATAAAAAATAATAATAACTAGTTGGTTTGCAGCCAATATTCTATGTATAGAAAATGGTAATAAAAACATTTGGTGGTTAACAATTTCCAATAAAATGTTCATTTAAAAACATTTTATTGCAGCGTTTATTTTCCACGCAGTCGAATATTAAAATTCATAAAGCTAGCACATAAAGCAGCTATTCGTTTAACCTTCATTGTCTGCACGACAGCGGAGTAAATAGTAATGATTGCAGCTTACCTATATGAAAACCCAATAGAATTTTCTGGGTAAATGATTAGGTACTGTGTTGCTAAATCAATGTGATGTATTTGTGTGAATTATCGTGGACCAATTTCCCACAGCACGCGATGGGAAAAATATTGCAATTGTGATTGTACGCTGGTACGTAAAAAGTAACCGACGATGTATAATATTATAGGTCGTGTATGTAGTTGAGCAATCCGGTACATATGTGTGCGTGTGTGTATTATAATTCAATTCGGAACGACCGTATATGATGGCTATATATGAAGGTGATGCATCATAATTTTCATTCAATAATGATAGACTTCGGGTTTGACAAAGTGTGAAGAAACTGTTGAAAACCTCCAAAGCCATATACCTAAATATATACATAATATATACTGTATTATGAATCTATGTAAATATAGATGTTTTACTGAGCCGCCATCAGAAGTTATATTTTAACAAGTATGAATTAATTATAGATACGTTTTATGTTACTATAATGTTGAAACCAGAGTCGTATATTATTGTATACCTCGTCTAAATAATGTTAAATTTTACCGTGTCCGATGCATGATCAGTATGATTCAACTCTAGTTTATTTTTCTACTTACTACGAATACTTCACCTACTATATACTCAAGTTCACGAAGCTTGTCTAAGAAAAATGCATTTTGTGTGTATGCAATAATAACATATGGTTTTATAGCTAAAAATGTTTGCATTCTTAAGCTCTATAAGAAAAATATATAATAGATATGCACGCACCCAACTCGAAAATATAGCGTCGGTCATCGCATATAATAATGCACCAAATAGATTCGTTTCGATCGGGTCGAACAAACAATGCGGGATATTTCGAGTGTTTGGCTTACACGTGCAGCGATTGACCACGTAGGCCTGAACAGGTCCTCTCTCGTTTTATCTTCGCATGGTGCCAAGGAATGCGCATTAATGTGAATAAAAAATCTTTAAGTATACAAAAATCGTGATGCTGTATAATACTGTAGAGCCATGGAGGCACTCATGACCGCCGAATTCGAGAGTGATTTTTAAAACGCCGTGATACAGCAATAATTATTATGTAATGAGTATAATAATACTATAATGATATTATAATACCTATGGGCTATGACCCCTGTATGCGTGAGTAGATCGATCGACGAATGCCACGAATCGTATCAATATTCTGAGGTCTCCGACCACGCATATTTTACAAATGCGCCACGCGGTGAAGGACGTACGATATTTGTATACAATATATGCGCGTGGATTGTCGATCGATAAATTGATTTTCAATAAAATATAACATTCTGTAAGTACGATATCGTTCTACCTGGGCGCGCTAAGAAGAAATACAAAATAATCAAAAATGTTTGTGTATTGTTTTATTGTAAAAACTATAATTGGTATTGAAATATAGCAACAGGGTGAGCTAGAATATATGCACCACCTCGTGCCACTCGTTTTCTATACGTCCGGTGCGTGTATATTATTCATTTGTTGATAACGGTCGTGAATCCTGTGGTTTTGGGCCCCAGATAGTCGTTGTGTCCGGTCGCGTAACCAGTGACGCTGCCACCCGGCGACATCAAACCCTGCATCACGTTGAACGCCGCCCCCAACAGGCTGCCTGCCGCTCCACCGATAACGCCGGTTGAGCCTGTCGTGCCCGTCCCTCCCAAGCCCCGGCCGCCCACACCAAGCCCGACGAGGGCGTGGTTCACACCGATGCTATAACCGGATGGGTACTGAGCACGCTGGTAACCGGGCTGGTTACCTCCATTGTACACGGGCATGCCGATGTAGTTTTTGTTGTTGTCCACGTTTGAGTAATATGAAGGCTGCTTTTGCCACTGTACCGGCGGCTGGTCCGTCACGTATACCGGGTATGGCTGCGGTGCCGAAACTTTCTGCCACAGGACAGGTTGCTGTTGCACCATCACTGCCGCGGGCTGCTGCACCAGCACGGGATAAGGCCGGGACACCTCGACTGGTACCTGCTGCACCACTGGAACTTTGACGGCCACCTGCACGGGATACGGAACCGGCCTGTCGACCGGATACGGCGTGGGCACAGGCACTTTCACCGGGTATGGCCGGTCAACTGGTACAGACACTTTGTAGGGAACGTGCACTGGATACGGCACCGGCCGGTCCACGTGCACCGGATACGGCAGTGGTTTGTCCACCTGAACTGGATACGGAACTGGTCGGTCCACCGGATACGGCAATGGCTTCTCCACCTGAACTGGATACGGCACCGGCCGGTCCACATGCACCGGGTACGGTAGCGGTTTCTCCACCTGTACCGGGTACGGCAGCGGCCGATCCACTTGCACTGGATATGGGTACGGCCGATCCACATGAACCGGGTAAGGTACCGGTCGATCGTATGACACCGGATACGGCACCGGTCGGTCGTACGTCACCGGATATGGCACCGGATACGGTACTGGTCGTTCAGATTGCTGCACCACCGCGTATCCCTGCACCGGCACAGCAGACACTCCGTATCCTTGCACCGGCATCGTAGATACTCCATATCCTTGCACCGGCGTGGTGGGCACTCCGTACGAACCAACTCCTTGGCCACCCCATCCCATAGGGTTAGGGTTGTAATGGCCGATACCCCGTTTTCTTGTATTCGATTCTCTGGTTGTAGTGGTGTGGTTACCATTCTTAACGTGAACTTCGTCGTGGCACCAAACGTTGTTGGCAAATGCCAACAAGCACATGTACAAGATCTGTGAGAAATATTATATTTGTTGTTTTATATATTTTAAAGATATATAACATATGTAAACCATATAATATTATACATGGTATATATATATATATTATAGGGTGGCCCTTATTTTTCAACTTTAAAATTTTGTTTACAGTATTTTCTTAAATTGTTGTACATACCAAATAAATAATATTTTTAACATTTGAACTTAATTAATCGACCCCTTTCCATGCCTCAGAGGGATTGAAGATAAAAAAAGGGTTAATTGTTTGATTTTTCTGTTTATTACAATAAATATTGAAGATATAAAAAAAGTTATTGAATACAAATTATAGATTTCACAATTTTCCGTAAAAAAGATGATAATTTTAATCAAACTTTTAGTTACACAGTAAAATAAATAATAAATATGAATATAATTTTATAGACTATAATAATTCATAATAGTACCTACATGTAAATTGTAATACATAGGTATTACGTGTAATGTTTAATAATCTTTTGCTTTTAAACGGTTATTAATACAATAGGTATCCATTTACTATTTATAGAATTTTAAGATGACAGTATTACTATAATGATATTATTTGGATTTACAGATAAAATACTAACAGCTATTTTATCAATCGAGTCCACATTTTTAAGATATCTCTTATCTTGTATGTAGGTATAACAATATAAAATAGTACTGAGAATTAAAATGAAAAATACATTTCTTACCTATATGAATAAGGACCACCCTAATATTATATTCTATAGTCCTGTAGAATATATTAATATATATAATATTATATTATTAAAAGCATTATACGTATATTATGAACACGCTAGGTAAATTGTTCCACTGATTAGATATAATATGATATTTTTATTGTGTGCTTTGATAATAGTCGTTAACTTGTAATTGAATTCAAATATGAACAAAGTGCAAAGTTCACGCGAGTATCTATTTTAATTAAAAACATTATCGGTTTGGTTTTAAGTTTAAACAACTGCAGTTTTTTCGATTTATTTAATACATCAAGACCAAACCGATAATAATATTGGTTTGCGTCTTTATAATTTGTATCGAGAGGCGTTCAACATATACTTCTATTTTATTCAATGCCATCGGCAATGTATCTGATATAGATTCGGGCAACCAGTCAGACAATAATTGTTTACGGGTCGTTTTACGTTTGTTGTTGATCTATAACCGTTTTTGTACGCTCAAAACGAATCGTAGCTGTTTACATAATGACAGGTATGGTATTTATCTCGAGGAAGCACAAATAAAAGTAAATAAAAACAGAAGGTCAATCGCTAATCTGGGTGACTCGAGTAATTTTTAACACTTCACTCGTTCACTGACAATATTATACCTTATAATATACTTAACGGATTAATTGACCGCGCGCAGCATTGCTAATCATTCAGACGAGAACGAAAATCATTATAGCATATTTTCCAATGTCTTACTTATTACTTATAGGTATTTAATGTTTTTGTTTTTTAAACCAAATGTTAACACCACCGCTTTTAAATACAAATTGTATGTTAACATTAAATATTAAAACAAATATGAATACCTATACTCATCTTTAAAGTTATTACACAATTTAATAATAATTGGTGTTTTTTTGATTAAAAAACACTCATTATATCAATAACTATAAACATTTTTAAAAAAATAATATTTTTCCTTTACAAAACAACTTTTTAGAAAAACATTAAATGTCTAACTATTTTTTATCGTTATTATATTAGGTATAAGTTTTTATTTTTTTTTTTAATTACAACATACATTTTTAATACAATGCAAAATATTTTTTCATAGTACTTAGATTCATACAAATCGAATTTAGGAGTTCAGGACTAGAATTTTATGAGTATATAAGAATTTTCTAAGTCTGAGGGTTCCTACACTGCAGGTAGTCCTACCTCATTATGTGTATTCATGTTTTTTTTATTGTATATAACTGTATAACTTACTGTAGGTATAATTTGAAATATTATTCTGCAAAAAAATGTATCTAATATTTATTTTACAGAGTGATCACCAAATATGAACACCCCTTTTTTTCTTTAATAATGCGGTTATTCAAACTTTGAATTTGGTATTTTTAAATATACTTAAAGACCATGTTTTAAAATTCTTTAAATTATTTGAAGGTACTATATACCTACTAAATGAGTGTCCTGTGGAAATACAAAATTCTGTTTTTCAACCGATCACCTCCCTTTTCTACTGCATATAAGTAATATAAAATGTTTCTGAAAATTGTTTACGTATCAGAATCAAAATTCGAAAGAGTAGATACTGAGTTATTTAACTTTGTGTACTAAGGATAATATATCCATGGTAATAGATGATAATAGATTCATTTAATTTTGTTAAATTTAGATGATCGGAATGCAATGACACGAAGGCTTCTCGTAAAATGACGGTCCACTACTCCGCCCGTCAAAACTTTAAATACTTATAATGTTATAACTAATAAACTACTCTTTAAAAATGAAATTGTTTATAGTGAAATACTCCGAATAATATTCTACTTCAGAATATGAAATTAAAAATGTATGTAGTCAATTATAAAAGTAAAACGCGTACAAAATTATAATAATTAAAATTATTAAACGTTTATAGTTTTTGAAAATAGTGAGTGTCTTATACGTTTTAATAATTCAATTGGTTTAGATTACTCGTGAAGCGTCAAGTTTTTTTACTCAAATTATATAAAAACAAAAAATAAACTAAAACTAAAAATGTTCTAATTCCTGATTCATAAAAAACTTATTGGAAAAATTATAGTTGTACTATGTGTATTTCTATTAGATTAGTTAAAAAAACAGTATGGAACGTTTTTCTATTCGTATAATATAAACTAAAAAAAAAAAATTGTCCACTTACTAATAACTTCATAGTGCACGTTTCCTGATGATGTCCATAGGAAAACTACGGTATTGTGGTAAACCCGTGGGCATTATAAACAGCTACGGAATAAAGCTTTATCAAACCGTGGAAATTTCGATTTCCCGGTGGTTATGTCACCACGAGGTCCTTTTTTGTTCTTATCGGATTATACTTGAAGGGTAAACGAATTGTGTTCTAATGCAAACACGTCTATAGCAATTCAGTTTTAAGTTTCGCCAAGGGTATAATCCCACAAAAGTATCCCGCTTGATTCGTTACTGTCTACTGACGATCTAATTCTTTTATATTTTTCATTTTATAACTTTGTATTTATCAAACAATTAAGATAGTTTGATTTATCGTATGAATCAATGAACGTTAGTGTTAATTTACAAAACTCGATTTAATATAAAAATATTGAACATTTTACAATGATTAAGTTTAAGACATGTAATGTGTATAACATGTTAACATTAATTATTTAATAAAGGTACCAACCTATATTTTATACCTTTATGTAATAATAATAACGTTCAATAATACATTCAACGATGTTTTATTATTTTTATTTTAGCTATAGTTATATTATAAATTGATAAGACTTGTCTAAAAATTATGTTATATATAACTGCATAATTAATTACAATTAAATGTATGACCTATCTAGTCTTTTTTTCTGTATTTTTGAAAATAGTCTAGCATATTTTTGAACTTTCTATATAGGTATAAATAATGGTTTATACAAAACGTAATATGAGTTATTCAGTTATGTGACATATTATTGTAACTAAAAGTTGACGTTCAATAGATAATAGGTTCCGGTTACAAGCCTTATAAGCCACTATTATAAGATTCAAGTTTTGAACTACTCTAACGAATTAAATCCCGCTGCCTTTTGATTGTGTAGGCACTGAGTCACGATTTTTTTTCCTATATATAAAAAAAAACCATCAATTGAGAAAAAAAACAACGCTATTATATTATAGTACCTATATACAATATACACATATATATGTATTATGTATTACATGTATACAAAACGCTTAAGGATACGACACACCTGGCATACCCACAAACATCTCATGGAAAAAACAGAGCCCGAACCAAGCACTACTTGCCGATCTGAAATCTCCATGCTCCATCAAATATCTACTCTTAGAATGCCGTAAATTTAATGAAGAAATGTCAAAATACAACATCCCAAATAGACTCCTCGAATGCCTCTACGACGAACCTCTAAACATCTTCAACTTGTTAACATTTATCAAAGATACCGATTTATTCAAAACCATTTAACCAGAACCAAAATAAAAATTTTTAATATACATTTTTATATAATTTTAACTTTTGATTGTTACTTACCTATTCATTTATTTACTCCGATGTAAAAAAAAATATATGATCATATTATATGGATAATATACTAAAAATCATTATGTAATACTTCTACCGCGGCCAATGACCAAAGCCTTGATTTTATTTAAAAAAAAAAAAAAATATATTTTTATTATCTTTTTCCGAGAAATGATATACAAATATATTTTTGAATGTGGATTTTGTAATTTTTAGTATTAAAACTCATACGTAAGTTGAAACGCTTTCATATGTTTTTAATTTTCCTAATCTTAAGAAATTTTAAAAAAGGAACCTCGGAATAATTTTTTGAATGAGTTAATTTATCGTTACTTTAAATGTAAAATAATTGTAGTGCACCACTATTGAACCGATCGAAAATGGATGATTTTATTTTATTTGTCTGTTTTAATTGTATTGTTACTCAGTTTATGATTAACTATTATTATTAAAAACCTTAGAACCTAAGAGGGCAGAATACGCACAAATAAATATTTAATAGTATAATTCCAGTAAGTTTTTCCAATTCACAAATCAATATCCTATAGTATTTTAACATTGTTTATTATTTAAAAATATATATTGACTAGGTACATAAAAATACAGATCGAAATCTAACATTTAAAAAATGATTTTTATGGGTCAATTATCCATATTAAAATATTAAGCAATAAAATTCTAATTCCCTGTAAATAATATACATTAATTATCTTTTTAATTTGTATATTATTTTATGACTGTAAAAATAAAGCCTCAACCTAATTATTCAATGTCAAATTTATTTCATAGTTAATTATCAAGATTTTAATTAATTAGTTTAAGACAAAGAGAAAAAAACAGACTATAAACATCGGATTTGTATGAAAATATGTATCTTTAATCTTTTTATTATCTACTTAGTAACAATATTATACAACTGTTGTCTGTTGTTTTGGTACAATATTTAAAATTATTATTAAATTCTAAGTGGAACGATGAATGTAATAATAATTTAACAATTTTTTTATTTTCTTGTAACTTAAAATTTAATAACCGTAGATACTTGAAATATCCAAATATAATTATTAATATTAATATTTTCTAAATATGGTATAATGTTGAATCTTATTTTGAGCTATTTATAAACATGTACAATGTACCTACAATTTTATTATTTATTATGTAGTAAAAAAATATTATTTATGGGTATTACTGAAACTCTTAACTAAAATTATTATATATTTTATATACACAATAACGTTTTCAAATGCAATGTTTTCGACAATAATTAATTCAACTTAGTACTTACCGGATATACTAATAGTAAAATAAATTATTACTATTATTGCGATATAAATATATCATAATATTTACTTAGTAATATAAATATAATATGTAAATATGCTGATTGCTGATATACCGTCTTTGCTCTGCAGAATAGTTTTTCGTGTGCGATGATTTATCATCGAATGAATTCTAATTGAACACATTGCACGTACATTACAGGGACTTACTAAATGATGAGGTATATTCGGTGAATTGTTTCTCTTTTAAATTTTACACACTAACTTCATTAAACAGGTTCCACAGACGTCGGCAATAAGTTACTGTGAGTAATACGGTGGTAGGTACCTATTATATGATGCATGACATTTACTCGTAGCTTATACAAAAAGAATCGGATCTAAACCTGATTATAAAAAACTTTTATTTTAACGTATGTGTGATGAGTAATGATAGATAGTATTGAGTAGTAAGTTGATTTATTTCTATAAACGAATTTCTATTCAATACGCGTAGTATTTAACTAAAAAAGTTAATATTTAAATCCAATGCACTAGACTACTAGAGACTAGACCATACAGCATACACACATTATATAAATACTTGTGCAGTGTATAATAAAAGCAATCCTAACATAGTATATTCAAAATTGAAAATTTCACTCTTCGTGAAATATTTCAATGAATTATTGATAAATATTTTTTTTACATAAGCAGTAGGAACGTAGATGATATTACTATATTAGTATTTATTAATTATTATTTATTAATTATTACTTATTTTGTAAAATAATCCTAAAGACCAGGTAGTAAATTATGTATTATTGTATTATTTCATATCTGTATTTGTTTGGAGATGAATAATATTATTTTGAACGTTTTGAGAAAAAAAAGAAAAATACATAATAGATAAATATTGTATTGTAATTTGAATTAATTTAATGATAATAAATTAATAAACAATAATTCACAAATGTATTGGTGAGTATATGATTATTGATTATTGATTTGTTTTTTTCGAAGATGCGCGTAACATTTTTAGTCATTTTTTATTTATTTAATTATTGAATATAATATGTAGTTATTTACAACATTATTTATATACATTTTAAAATATAGCTATGACAACTGTAATATAGGTATGCAGTGTGTTGTGTGATATAAATATCAATAAAACCTCATATAATAACGATTATTTCACCATAAATTATTTTGATAATGACTGCTTCTCTTTTTGATTCAAGTATACAACTAACTACTTATTAAACTTTATACTTTGTATAAATAATGCAAACAAAAATATAATAACAATATTTTTCTGTACATTGTAGAAATACAGTAGTGACGAGTGGTGATGTGTATACTATATAGTATTTTAATTTGCTTTTACGCCAAGGTCTTTTTGGTGTTGAATATCTAGGAAAAATCAAAAAATTATACTACTTACAGCTATGTGTTGCAATGGATAAAAGGCTAACAGTCTTGCCCAATTTTTCCCTTTATTCTGACCAATCAGAATTGATTAGCACATAATACTAAGTTAGGCTCGTTATTTAACGTCATTTGAGCATGAACGCTGACCTGGGCGGATGTCCCGCAAGGACTGTATACAATTACGTATTATTTTTATTACTTGCATTAATTTTAGATAAACACATGGTATTAATTTTTTAACAAAACATTTTATTCGAACTGTATTGTACAATTAGCATTTTTTTCAAGTATAAAAAGTATAATCTAAGTATAAAAACATAATAATAATCAATTATAAAATAGTAACTTCACAAGTTCTGACTTGAGTGTTGAGCGATGTCAGGAGACTAGTGTCTGAATTAATTAGAGTTACGTTTTGCGATTGGAGTCCATCCACCGCTTTCGTATTTTGAGTGGCTATCGTGTCCGTATGAGGAGGAGGATAGATCTGATCCGTAAGATCCATATGAAGAAGAAGACAGAGCTGGTCCATATGACCCATATGAGGAAGCGGACTGTGCTGGTCCATAAGAACCGTGTGAGGAAGCTGACAGTGCTGGTCCGTAAGATCCGTATGAAGAAGAAGACAGAGCTGGTCCGTAAGATCCGTACGAAGAAGACAGAGCTGGACCGTAAGATCCATACGAAGAAGAAGGCGGAGCTGATCCGTAAGACCCATACGACGAAGCGGACAGTGCTGGTCCATAAGATCCGTACGACGACAGACCGGATCCGTATGAGGAGATACCAGATCCGTACGAAGACAAAGATCCCACAGAAGCGGATCCGTAGCTGGCGTCGTAAGAGGAAGCTCCTAGACCGTATCCTCCGTATGCGGGTGCTGGGACGGCAACAGCGATGGATTGAGGTGCTTGGACAACGACCGGTGTGGCAACTGGCACAGGGACACGTCTGACAACCGGAACTGGTACTGGACGGGAAACTGGTACCGGTACGTTCTGGACGACTGGGACTGGGTAAGGAGCAGGCACTGCTTGTGGCACTGGTCTGTCGACTGGGTATGGAACGGGCCTCTCGACTGGTACTGGGTACGGGGCGGCGACTCGGACTGGATATGGCCGTTCTACCGGGTAAGGGACGGGGTGTGGCACTGGGATGGCGACGGTCCTCTGTACTGGCACTGGGTACGGGGCAGAAACGGGTTGGGCATGACGGTTAATGATATATACGTCCTTGGAGATCGGGATCAATGGGCCGACTGTTGGTGCTGGGGCGGCGGAGTATGCGGACGGAGCGGCGACGATGGCAGCTCCGCTGTATGCAGGTCCGGCGGCAATAGCGGCTCCGCTGTATGCAGGTGCGGCGGCGAATGCTACTCCTCTTAATGCTGGTGCGGCGGCGATAGCGACTCCGCCGTAAGCCGGAGCGTATGAGGACCCATAAGCTGATCCACCGTGAGCGGCGTAACCGGAGGCCAATCCGGACGATAAGCCAATGCTGGAGCCCAATCCCAGACCGGAACCGTAGCTCAGACTGGAACTGTGGCCCAACCCGGAGTCAAAACTGTGTTCAGCAACGATACCACGTTTTTCTGATTTGTGCGTCTTGGTGTCTGCACTGTCGGCCCTGACAAGGGCTACGGCCACAAAAACAACGACTAAAACTGATATCTGAAAAAACAAGAATAAAATAATAAATTTTAATCAGGTATTTAAATTGTTGACCACTAGACAGTGGCACTCGTATATACCGATAAATGTATGATTACAGGTAGATATGATATTGTTTTTTTTGTTTTTAAAATACTTACGAATTTCATGTTGGCTGTTCTACGTTGCTCGGTTGAATGATGATGTTTTGAAAACCAAATTGGCTATATATAGGTAAAGTCGCCGATAGTGCTCATGCTGACTTACCGGGCGGTAAAACGAGCATGTGGCTATTACAATATAATGTGGTAAAGGTGGTAGGGTACATTGCGTTTGCTAGTATAGGAAAAAAAATATCGCGAAAATAACCAGTTTTGAAGTATCAATAGGCGTAATAACTGCTAAACTGCTTCCTCTTAGGTACCACCGGTGTGTTGTGTCATCGTCGTCTCGGACGCAGACGACAAAAAAATATGTGGAACTATAATATAATATATTATAGGTATGATATTATATTGTGGGTACCTACTCTCGCTAAATGTGAATCATCTTAGTGGCTGACGATCACGTAACGTCTGCGATACGATGTTATAGCTGCATTATTATAGGCGAACTTGCGCCTAAAGTATTTACACGATGCAAACGCGTTACGTAAGTACGTAATACAACGCGTGTGACTAACTCAGTCTTGTAAATATTATTGTGATTTGACAGTTGCTCATAATTTTCCTGTGCTATTTAGTATACCTATATACATATAACATATATATTTTATATATATATATATTATATAGATGCTAATATATTAATATGTAATAAAACAACCTATACAGTAACCTATACCCATAGGTACTTGATATTTTCTATACTTCGTGGAAAAACAATCAATTATAGATATGATTTCGCGGGTCTTTTTTTAAATTTTTTTTTTACTATGGTAAGTGATAACGTATAATAATATAATAATATTAAATCTAGGACAAATCGCCATCGCCGTTTCGCCGTCTCCACTTCGCCGTCGCCACTTCGCCGTAAAACCATTTCGCCGTCGCCCTTTCGACATGAGGCCACTTCGCCATTAAAAAAATTTAACTCATAACAAAGCATAAACTTGTAAATATTTTATAATAATAATTAACTGTATTGATATATTTTAATCATTATAAGTATTTGCATATAACATTAATAATAATAATTTTATAAATATGTTTACAATACACATTTTTCAATATTCAGTAATAGTAAAAAATATTTAATTTTCGTCAATAATTTATAATAGGAATAATAATAATAGTAAATAAAAAATAAATAATTTTAAGCATTATAAGATACCAGCATAACATACGTCAATATTTAATATTATAATAAAAAGATCATTTCAAAGATATACGAGTATTCTGAGAAATTTCTCGCAAAAATGATGTTAAACTAAGGTTATTGTAATTACTCACAATTTTAATTAATCTGTTATCGACGTCTAAATATTTTTTTTATTTTTATGTAATTAATGTGTATAATAAATAATAAAAAAGTAAAATGCTCAACATTTTTTTTAACGGTGATTTGTCCGTGTTCGAATAATATTATCGGTTGCTAGAGACAAACTATAGGTAGGTACTGTAACTCAAAATTAGGTATAACGTAATAAATAAAAATTCATCGCGATTATCAAAAAAAGTTGTATCCAGCCCAAAAACATTTATATTAAAATAAATAATTTTCGTTCTCATTCGTATTAGTTTTATACTTTTATTGCAAGTTATAAAATAAATATTTTCAAATTGCATTTAATGAATTATGATTTGCATTAGCTGATATAGGACTGGAAATAAGAGTTTTTAGTAGGTAGGTATTCAACAAAATATTAAAAATTATAAAACTTAATTATTTTATTACATAATCTGTATTAGCTTACACTAAGTGTAATTGAAGTGCGATGAGATGACATAATTAGTGCCTTATTGAAGAGAACATCCTTCCACTGATGGAACTTCTGGCAGCGGGAACTTGAATTCGTATTCAACTAATAAATCACGACGACACCAATTAAGTTTTAGACGCCTTAGAGAAGACGCCTTTAGAAGCGCCCAGATGATTTCGATGATTTAATAGACGGGAGTGAAATCGCTTATAAATTACTTTATGTAATGAAGCTAGTTATTTGACAGTTGGTCTCTGTGATTCAAATAAAAAATATACTCGTCTCATAATATGGCATCTGCAGTTAAATTGTTAATTACAGTTTTTGAAACAATTGTTTTTTTTGGGACTACTTAATTTTTTCTTTAGGTTTTCATCAATTTAAAAATATATGTTTATCATTGCCAAACTTCTAAACACTGAACTGTAAGAGTAAGACACAAGATCAAAACAAATTTAAGAATATAATATCAGTTTAAAACATAATTTTGATTAACACGTAGTTAATAATTCATTATTCTACATTTGTCTTCCTTTCTTTTCTTTTCTATTCTTTCTACGCACAAATTTAATATTATGACTCAGTGACTCACACTAATCCTGTGTCTTATGATGTACGATTATATGAATGAGGAATGAGCAAAACTAGTTAAATGTTAAAAAGTGCAAAAACTGGTATCTGTATTATTAATTGTAATCCAGCATTTTTCTTTTTATATTATTAGTAAATAATATTATTACTAATATATTTTGTAAGAGTCTACTTTTAACCATATAGGCATATATTTTGTTTAATTATGAACCAAAACACACGAGTTTAACTTCTTTATACTTTATATTTTATGTCTATGAGATAGTGATGAAACATGAACCTATTTAGGTTCCTAGGAATTCAAACTATTTAGTTATTAATTTATAAATGTATAAGATCTATTCAATATATGTCATTATGTAATTATATAATATGATCATAACGTATATGCAGGGTTGCCAACTATCCAGTTAAAAAAATCGGGACTTTTTTCCAATATGAGAACATTTTTTTCAGGTTTTAATATATTATAAAGGCAATCATTTCTGGCATAACATATTATAATTTATAATATAAGATATAAGTACATAGCACTGATATATTTGCTCTCTATGTGTATACATAGTGTCCCAGGTCTATTTGAGTAATGCAATAACTTTTACAGCAGTAACAGTGATTAGCAAGAAATTATTTTGAATTTTTACACACTTTGAAAATTGTTTAAAAATTAACGACTTAACCAAATTAAAAGTTTTAAACGCCAATATGGTTTTTAAATACTTAAATTGCTATCTTGGATTATTAGAAAAATATTAAATACAAAATTTAAATTATTTATTTTTGTTGTAAAAAAATCATTACAAATTCTGATTCTACAAATCATTACAAAAAAAAAAAACTTAAAAATATTGAATAGAAAAAAAGTTATTGCATTAGTTAAATAGACCTGGGACACCCTGTATACTTAACCGTCTTAACTATACTTCACGAAAAGTACAAAGGCGTTTTACCTTTTTTGGTGGAGTATGAGTAATAATTTGTTCTTCAGAGTCACTCATTATTATATGCACACACAGTACACCAATAAAAAGTACTTTAATCGAAAAATGAACGGACAAATATTAATAAATTGTTTAATTTATATTTATAATACACGCTTTTAGAGTTTTAGCATTTATACAATTGAAGAAAGAGATAAATTGGTAATTTCCTTATGTCCCGCATAAATTTTGATCGGGACGCGGGAAAAAAATCTTAAAATCGTGAATGTCCCGCAAAAATCGGGACGGTTGGCAACCTTGCGCATACGGTATGTATTTATATATTGTATATACACGTCATAAACTCAAATAATTAGTATTTTACTATTATTATATGATAATTATCATTACCGTGTAAACATAAAGGTACCATAATTTATAGATGTATTTTTTTTATTAGGTATAAAATGAGTTTTGTTTGATTTCTTATCATTTCAAAAATCCCAATGATTTTGTTAAGATTGTACGTTTTGTAGACGAATTCAATGTTATACAATTGTTTACGCTCTGTTACTCGTTTTAATATCTATTTATTTAAATCTAAACCGTTTCGATCAGACAAACTCATAGCAAAACCAAAATTAGTACATTAACAAAATGCCAATAACCTCTGAATATCTTAACACTTGAAATATCTATATTATGACAGTAGGGCATACAATTTTGAATATTGGCAATGCGCTATACATGGGATGTCGATTATGCGATGTACATTAATCAACATTACTATGAGCATTGATTTTAGAATAAAATATTCTCAAACCAATGGTATGAGTAACCTCATCTTAAAATTCTCGAATATTTATAATGCTCCTTAAATTTTTCACTTTAATAAACCTATTTATTTACTAATGGAAACTGCTAAAAGAGAAAGACTTTTTCAAGAACATCCAGTGATCAAATTTAAATATTGTGAAAATATTTGTATTCATTAACATTTTTTCAATAGGTCATTTTAAGTTTTACAACTTAATAGGTATATGTTACATACCTTCAATTCTATATATGTAATTGAAAATAATAAAATCACGAAAATATGTAAATTATTTCTTAATTAAAAGTTCTTAATTTTTTTTTTCTACACCTGAGGCTTAAAAACGTAGTAGTATCTTCATTAGATTTTTTTATAGAAAAAAAAATTGGCACTAACCCACATTTTTTATGATTATTGCAGTTCAAATTTTGATGATATCTGATACTTAAACAAATAATTAATAAAATAAATATAATTTAAATATAATAAATATAATTTTTTAATTTTAAAAATTCTACAATCATACAATTCTACATAATATAATAATATGTTTGGTACAATAAATGAATAAACTGAAGGTATAGAATCGAAAATTTGAATCACCAATGACTAATATACAATTATAAAACTAACATGTAGGCTTGATGAAGGATCAATCCACGTCCAGAGTATTCTTAAAATATAAAATCCTAACATAACGATTAGGTATTGTTATTTCTTTATTATATTAAAAAAATATTTACTAAATATTTACTTACACACAATGCAATTTTCAACATTTTTAGAGTAATTTTAAGCTTTTTATTTGCGTTTTATACGTATAAATTAATTTTTCTTTGTTTATTTGTCATCTATAAACTTACAAACTATTTTATAGTTTTCAATAAAATTTGTATCAATGAGACTATGAGAGTTTATTATAGTTTATTTTCCAACCCTTATAGATTACTATAGAGTGGACAATACACATTAGTTGGCTAACAAAAATCGTCATATTTCCAACATTTTTAGGAAATGTTTTTTTTTCAATAAATAGGTACGTAAAAGTATGTCCATGGTCAATTATTAATTTATAAGTAAATTATGAAACTGGTGTTGGAGACCATATAATATTACATTTTATTATCATTTCTATAATGTATACAACAAGTTGAACTATTGAAGAGCTACTTATTTTATTTATACACATTTGGGTTTACTCCATTAACATTTACATTCTTTAATATATTATATAGGTACTTTCATTTTTCAAAATCAGGACTACGTTTTAATATTCATATCAACATTGCCTTAATACATTATGGTAGTATAGTAGCATAATATTATATGCATTATTCAAATTTGGTAATTACGAATTGAATTAAGGTTTTTTTTTATTTTCACTTTATATGGATTAAATTTAATAGGTATAATATTATATATGAATATGGATATAAGGAGCCTGTGATTTTCACGGTTCCATGTCATAATATCTTCAAAATAATATCTTCGGTCAAAATATCTTTTGTGATAATATCTTTTAAACTGGTTTTTTTAAAAATATTTATTCGTATAATTTATTTATTTTATTTTTATAAATATATCGTGTAAAAAATGTATAATAATTGTTTAATAATAAAGTGTTAGTAATTAGTATGATCCTTATCACAATATTATTGTAAAAAAAAAATACAGAAAAAATCATAGTTAAAAACTAATTATTAAAATTAAAATTAGTGATTACGTAATACTGAACATTATAAGGTAAACCTCTTAAATATTGAGCTGTTGGTATTTCAGAGCAATTTTCTACGATTATTTTTATTCTTTTACCACGATCTCTGTACTTTCTACGACGTGTTGGACTTGCTTCTCCCGATAAACGTTTTTCCCAATCGAACCTGAAATTTTTATCTTAGTGGCATAATATGTATACGTAGACAATACCTATAGTCTATAATAGTGACGCTTTGACGGGGATCACCTTCCAGTTTTCGCAATAAGTAGACTAGCAGTTATAAAGATATAAAATGTCGATAATATAATGATAATACCTATGACGTAATGCAATGGTTCACACGGCGATAGCGCCAATAGCACTACCGAAATAATATATTTGACGTATATTTGATTATATTAAAGAGATAAATTAATTATATATTTAATATAAATTAAAAAATATTTTGACCAAAGACATTTTTGCAATAATATATTTTGACCAAGATATTTTGACCGAAGATATTATTTCGAAGATATTTTGACCGGTCACCATTTTCACAATAAGTTGAAAATGTTAGGAAAATGTGTTAGTTATATTTCAGTTATTATTGTTTCATATATATGTATACATACATATTCCAGAAAACAATAATATCTAAACATACTGTACCGAAAACGTAAATCGTTGAGCTATATATTGTAGAGCAGAGCTTATTGATGTGTTATTTAAACATTTTGTTTTTAAGCAACTAGCAATTAAACCGACCGTGTATAATACGTTTAAAACAATTTATCCAAACCAACTAAAAAAACAGTTGTTTTTAACTTAAAAAACTGATGGACTGTATCTACCGTGATAAAGTACTGAGAAAATCACTAAAAACTAAAAAAATATATAAATACAAAATTGCCTTGAATTGTTTAATCATCCTAACAAAATCATGACCAGTTTTTTCGTTTATCCTATTACTCTTGCTCGCTATCGTTTTATCATTAATATACTTTCGATTTCCAAGACACCCAACTCGCAAGTGTATCCACACATTCATACTATTTTTACGTTTGATGGTCAAAAAACTGAAACCTTTTCAATGAATTCGTCGTGTCTTGTGTTACGTATAATATTAATAACAGCTATAGTATAATATAGGTTTTATATTATTAGGTGCATATTTGGTTGCGTGATGCGTGAACGAAAACACCCTCGGACCACGGTGCCTATAAATTCTAATAATATTATAACATAATATTATAATTTACATCTTCGTCGGTTTCTGCATAAGAATTTTTTTTCTTTTCCTAGAGAAATCGTGAATTGTATAATATATTATATATATTTCATATATATATTGTTATGATATTGCAAGCGGACGGACTGTAACTCGTTGACATTTGAGTGCGGACATTAACTACCTACAACTATATAGTAAGTTAATATATTAACAAAATACTCGCCGCGGGCGTAGACATAATATTATTTTAATTTTTTAATGTCGTACGGTACACACGATATAGAAACGTACAACCAACACAGCTAATACCATACAGTTACCATTCGAGTATTCGACTGCAGACTATGAATATGATTATTATTGATAGGAATAATAGAATACATCATTCCCCTTTCCCCGCTCGTATACCCCGTCGTCTAGCGCGAAACACTGCAGAATATTGCAGAGGTAAATTATTTACATATTTTTGTCCGTTACGGTTACCGGTTTGTGGCGTCCATTCATTTCGTCTTCGCCGACGTCGTGGGTATAATATACGAATCTTTATTTATTTTCGTAATATTACACAACAAACGCACGTCTACCACTTCTTATAGGGCACTATAAATAGTAATAAATTTATAATACAGCCACTATGGGGCCAATGTCCATAATCTTTTTAGTTTTTATACATTCAAGTCTAGACTGTGAGTGTACCTTATTTTGCAGAACGTACCTACATAAAAAACTACAGACGAACAAGCGTGCAAAATTGTCAAACAAACTGTATCAGCAGACGCAAAATGTACAGATAAGCTTCACTCAGAATCGCTTTATTGTTTCTTTCAAAATACCAGTACGGTCGCACATCACAGTCCTACAACGATATTTCTGTATCCTGTTCGAATTTTTTTTTTATTGAAATACTAGACACAGATTTTAGATTCTGATCGGACCAACAAATATATACTGCAGGTTTTAGTCACATATAGGTACAATAGGTACATATTAAAATATGTACGTTGTGATTTTTTCGAATACAATGAGCATAATGAGTCATTATTAAGTGATTATTATTATTATTATTAAGTCATTATCAATGACTATTTTTATAATGCATTTTTAAAACATCATAAACTGTTAACTTTAAACACAGTACATTTAATAGCTTTATAGCTTACAAGTTAGAACCGTTTTCTTAGTACAACGATTGATTGCCTTCTTGAAGTTTTTAATAGTATATGTAACACGCACTTACACATCAGTCATCACCGTCAACCCTGTTAAGCGCCTAGAGCTACAGTTCCCAACCTTTAGTATGTAGAAAGCTCAAATAGATGATACGCGAAGACATTTTTTGATTAACGAAAAAAAAACAGATACATTACCTATATTTGTTGATAAGTGTAAAAAAAGATTTTAGGTCTAGTGGTACGTGGATAATAAAAGATTGGGAACCGCTGAAGAACGAAGCAAGACGACTTTTATACTTCAGTCCTGTAAACCAGCGACCGCCAACAGGTCCGTGATAAAATATTGGTGGTCCGCGAGAAAAAAAGCTGTAGGTTCAAAATCTCTTAATAAGGACAAGTCTTAGGACAAGGACTTTTAGTATAAACAATATAAACTTTATAGTGGTCTATAGAATTTAGAGTTATGGATTTAGTGGTCCGCGAGGTCCAAAAAGCTGGTGACCGCTGCTGTAAATGAGTGTCCAACACCCAATATGTTTGTAGCCTGTGTATATGTATTCCCGAACGAACATATAATTTTTAATCGTATAATATTGGTATTACTGCCGGTATAAGATAACTAAAAAATATGTATATTATATCATCATAATAAAGGTTATCAGGTAAATAAACCATATTAAAACGTATGTAATAACTATAATAGTAATGCCGTAGTTATGTCGCGTGTATATTTATAATTTGTACCTATTTTGATGTTTATCACTATATAGGTATTTATCTGATTGGGCAGGTACAAGTATGCAGAATTTCTACAACGCGTTTCATATTATTTTCTAACGAAAGATAACGTTTCAAGAAGTTATACACTCGCACGCCACTGCAATATGCCAATATACATAATATAAAAATGTAGGTACATCTATACTATGCGTGGACACTGGCGATTTAGTGGACGCTCATCTAATATATGTATAAGTACATAGGTATTATCATATATAATAACGTCGGATTCGAGAAAGTTCGACAGGTGAATATTATAATGTGCAGGACAAGACAGCGTGTGACATTAAAATCGTAGCGCGTTACGTCATAATGTTTTCAAATATAATATATAACTATATATCTATATTAACGATGACATTATTATCATTTTTATCGTTTACGTACATATTATAATGTATAAGTTTATATAAATATTGTGCGTATTTTACTGATATGGCGATGATGCTGAAATGTGACACTCGGAGCTAATAAAATATAATGGCGAGTATATTGCAGTATATATAAATATTAAAATACATTGGTATAGGCACGCTCTCATATAATATTATAGAAATATATTTAATAATTCGTAACAGGTGGTCGTAGTCGGCGACAGACGGTTGCATAATAATTTATCATAATACAATTGCCTATAATGTGCTTAGAAAAAACCTTTCGTATTATCTATATAATATTATAATATATGGAAATAGATGTTTGTCTGTCTGTTTGTTCGTTAGCTAGAAACTCAAAAACATTCTGGACCGTTTTCAATAAAAGTTATATCAATAGATTCTTGGAGACTTGAAGGGTATTTATAGCCTATTTTTTAAACCCTTATCTGAAAGATATAGCCATTCATGAATTTCGTTTTCGGCTCACGAAAAAATAATATTCCTTTTGTTATTTACAGGTGTTTGCCATTGGTGACATAATATTATACTAATAATTAATATTATTATTATATTAGTACGTAATAAGGCATAAGCATTTTTCGACAAATATATATTATTTTTAAAACAAATCTTTGATATTGACAACGCCGGGCGAGGCAACTACATAGTTATAATATAATGCTTAACAAATAGGGCTCAGATTTAAATATTCTCAAAACTATAGAAAAAATGTGCTAAAAATAGCAAAAAATGACTTTATAGCCTGACTAATAGCCTTAAAAATGACCCAATGATAGTTACTACATTCTTATTTTATAACAAAAAATCAGTTGAATATATATTTTAATATTCTAGGACATTTAATAATTCAAATATTTTCTAAAAAAATTACAAAACAATTTGAAATGATACATTGGAAATTTGTTGATAAAAAGCGCCTAAAGGTATTATCTATCTACATTTTTAGAATTCGATCACCTACTTAATTATACACTATTACACTCTAAACTCGAAAGTTTATAAAGATACAATAAAAATTAATAAAATAATCAAAACATACTTAAAAATTCAAAATAAAAGTTTTACTTATGAAGAACGTATCTGTTACATGAATCAAATTAAGCAGCTCCTAAAGAGTTCCGAAAATTCTCCTTGAAATCTAGACCCCAATAATAAATATTACACTATTACAGAGCAGAGTTTCGCGTAAACCATAATATAATGTATAATATACAGGGTGTTTCTGAAATGGTTGAGGAAACTAGTATATGCGTACTCAGTGTGATGACCCAATGACGATTTTTTTGAAATTTTTTTTCTGCCTTCAAAATCTGGGTTTTTTCAATTTATTTTTAGAACATTATCTTAAATTTAAAAATAAATACTCAAGTTGTATTTTTTGTAAAATTCTCATACGAATCGAGGTGTTACATCATTTTTGAGCTTGTCGCGCGGTTTTCACGCTCGAACCGCCGACTAAAAAAAAAAATGGTGTGGCACATCGATTTGTATGAGAAAACTACAAGATAAACAGTGGTGATGGTTATTTGTTGAAATTTAACATACAGATTAATTAACACATTGTTTTACATTGTAAAACAATCATAATTAATAATATTCTTTATTTTTAAAATCAATTTTAATCTACAAAAGTTGTTCAATGTGACCCCCGTTAACTTCGATACACTTTTCCATACGTCGATGTAATGAACTCCGAGTTTTTACAATCAAATTTGGCGTTTAACGAATTGTATCAGCTACATTATGTATTCTCATCAAAAGTTCATCTCTATTATTGAATTCTTTGGAATAAACAATAAACTTGTTCCTTCATAAAACCCCATAAGAAAAAGTCGCATGAATTAAAATCAGGACTACGCCACTACGGGGTGGCCATGTTATGTCTGGGCGATATTGAGCATTGTTTCCAGCTTGTCTACCAATAAGTTTGTTTGGGAAAAGATAATGCAATTGTTGTCGGACTGCATTTGTATGATGAGGAGGTGCACTATATCTAACATAAACCACATTGGTTCTTGGTCTTCCATTGGTACATTCTCAAATAGTACCGGAAGATCATTCATAATAAAATGTAAAATACCTTGACTATTTAATCTAGCCGGTAGTTCATGTGGGCCTAATAAAGTATTTCCAACTAATCCACACCAAATATTTATAATAAATTTGTATTGGGAACCCCTTATACGTATAGCATGTGGATTTTCCTCTGACAACAAATGAGAGTTGTGTTGGTTAAAAATCTCATTTTTGGTAAATGCAGCCTCGTCAGTAAATAAAATATTTTTTAAACATTTTGGATTTATTGCGATTTTATCAATAATTGTTTATCTTATACACAACAAGTTTATTCCAAAGAAGTCAATAATAGAGATGAACTTTTGATGAGAATACATACTGTAGCAGATACAATTCTTCAAACGCCAAATTTGATTAAAAAACTCGGAGTTCATTACATCGACGTATGGAAAAGTGTATCGAAGTTAACGGGGGTCACATTGAACAACTTTTGTAGATTAAAATTGATTTTAAAAATAAAGAATATTATTAATTATGATTGTTTTACAATGTAAAACAATGTGTTAATTAATCTGTATGTTAAATTTCAACAAATAACCATCACCACTGTTTATCTTGTAGTTTTCTCATACAAATCGATGTGCCACACCATTTTTTTTTTAGTCGGCGGTTCGAGCGTGAAAACCGCGCGACAAGCTCAAAAATGATGTAACACCTCGATTCGTATGAGAATTTTACAAAAAATACAACTTGAGTATTTATTTTTACATTTAAGATAATGTTCTAAAAATAAATTGAAAAAACCCAGATTTTGAAGGTAGAAAAAAATTTCAAAAAAATCATCATTGGGTCATCCCACTGAGTACGCATATACTAGTTTCCTCAACCATTTCAGAAACACCCTGTATACTATATACTATTTATACACGTATACTACCTAAATATGTGAACCCTGGAGAACGAGTGGGGGTAAAAACGCAATAAGAACACAACACTATAAAAGTATAAAATATCACATACCTATGTATATTCATACATATAACGTGGTCAGCATAATATATTATTATTACGCGATGTATGGTGTTATATGTAATAATAGTAATAATAATTAATAACGAAAGTGTATTGCCGAGAAAGAATTCAGAGAAAAACCAGACTCTCTGATCGAGTCTATAAATGAATTTACAGTATAATAAATATTAAATAATAATAAATATAATAAGTACTATTATTATTGCTTATCCGCCGCGACAGCTCGTCAAAAACCAACCTAGGTACATATTATACCTACTACATTGTAATATAGGTAACGCAAGTACTTCGCAACCAGACTCGTTTCCGTAAGCGTATCTATTATTATTATAATTATTATTTATTATTAAGAGATTTGAGAGACGTGCGTTATAACTTCATAAGAACCAGTTTTCTCAAATAAACTGCAGTCTCTTAAAACATTATTAATTTATTATGTTTATATTGGCTATTGCCATAGATTATGTAGTAGGTTAGTAGATCTTCTTCTTTGCCATTATCTGCCAACTATATAAGGTCAACTCACCCTTGTCCTAAACCTCCATAAGGCCCTACCCCTCTCCATCTCACTTTAATTCACACCGCAGCTATTTTCGTGTCGTTCTCTATTCTGTCTAGTCTATATCCATATGTATATAGGATATTAGCATGACACATTGACACCTCACCTTGTACATATTTCATAATTTCGTCCATTACTAAGGAGGTAAGGTATAATAGTTTAATAGTTAGGTATATAATAATAGTACTGTAGTAGGTGTTATGTTTATATCCATGTCTACACCTACTATACCTACACACACCCTCACAATGCAATTACAGATACCTACACCCAGTGATGTAGTCGTAATTTTTTTAGTGAGTATACGCTTAAATGAACTTAATATGTTAACGTGGGGGGCCTTGCCCCCCCCCCATCCCTATGTACTACAATATTATCATTTTTATATTTATACTAGCCGAACCGTCACGGCTTCGGCCGTGATTGGTTGTTTATTTTGCCTTCGGACGATGATATGTAGAATTTTTTATACAAATTTTATCGTTTAATGTGATCGGCAAGTAAATATATACAAAAAGCGGTTATTGAAAAAACGTATTGAAATGTTTTTTTAGCGGTATTAATAATAAATATATTTTTATTAAAAATGAATACAGATACAAAATAAATGCTAATTAATCTGTCGACAAAAAAAAATAAGAATCGGGTGGTGTAGTGAAGAAAGTATTTGGTACAACTCTGTGAAAAAAAATTGTAAAAATGTTCAATAGCGTCATCAGAAAATTGGAATATTTAAATACAATACACCCCTTCCTCAACCCCTCCAGACAAAAAAAAATTAAAAATCGAGCGTTGTGATGACACTCGGGAAGATATTTGGAACAACTCAGTGAAAAATAAAATGGAAAAAAGATAAATATTGTTGTCACAAAATTGGAACATAAAAAAAGTTCTGTTCTTGCGGACATCGTAGAGAGCCCCCAAAATTAGCTTTGTTTTTTAATTTTTCAAGAATTTTCAACTTATTTTTTACCATCAAAAGTGATACTAAAACCTTCATCAGACTGTCAGATATAACAGTAAAAAATTTCAGCCAAATCGGTTTAGTAGTTTTCTTGGTTAGCGTGGTCGTAGAAAACCCCTTAAAATTGTATATAATAGTATAGATTTACTAGACACTATATTACTACCCTGCCGTAATTGAGCCTCATTAGTCTACAATCATACTCCTAGAAATGAATAATTAAACATTTTAGTTTTTTTGAAAACCGTCACATCAATAAGGTTTCTTCGACATTTTTATTTATTAATTAAAAATTATTTATCAAATTGGTTTATAGAATAAATGCATTCCCGTACGCGTATACCCGCGTATCATGTGTTATTCTATAAGTATACGCACTTACAGAAAATCAGAGAAGTGGGTATACGCCGTATACCCGCGTATACGCCCCACTACACCACTGCCTACACCTATCATGCGCATTGCGCGTATAGACTATAGACTATAGACTATAGACGTATAGTGGGTACGAAAAGAAAAAAACAACATATTTTATTAGTATATTTTATATTATTTTTATATGTTTGGGGTGCTATAGCCCCTTAAGCATCCCTATTTGCGCATATGACTGTTAGTAGTACTGTAGTAGTAGTAAGATACTTATCGCCTATAATAACTATACTGGCCGAAACATATTTGATATTATGTATACTAGGAAGTAGGAAGTGTAAATAATATTACTTATGAGCGCCATAGTGATATTTAAAATAATTGATATACGTATATAATATGTACTAGCTAGTTACTAGGCACTAGCTAAAATAAAACACCTTCTACGGCCTATAAAAAAGTTTTATCTAATTAATATTTTTTTTTAAGTTACTAAACGTAGCCTCCGTGGCGCAATGGCTAGCGCGTTCGGCTGTTAACCGAAAGGTTGGTGGTTCGAGCCCACCCGGGGGCGATGAAATTTTGCACATTTTATACAAAATCGTAATAAAAAACGGGACTGGTAAATTCAGTGGGTGATAGGCGGCCTTTTCTCGGTGAATCATATATGAATAATAGGTCTCGGAAAAAAAGTAGTAGCCAAATAGTCCCAGCAAATAACAAATTATATAATAAAAAATATGGTATTTTTAATATCTAATAATCTTTAGTCAAATTGTATAATTATTAGAGTATACATTTTGTAAATTAAAAAATAAATTTCATTTTTATTATTATAATAAAATTAAGATATATGTGTTTTTTATATTAATATGTTCTCGGTAAAAACTTAATTGGTAACGCTAAATATTTTAATATTTGGAGAAAAATGAACATAATATTAGTCCAAAAAAAAATTGTAGAGGAAAGTGGTTACGGCCAGGTAAGTAAGTGGGTTTGTAGCTGAGACTTAACTTACACAAACCTACTATATTTTTTCCCCGGGGACACAATTTACCCTATAAAAAGACCACACGACGCGTAGTGCAATATTCCGTTTTTTTTCATACAGTATAGTTTTTTTCATTGATTATAAAATATATAGTAGGACGTAGGTTATAGGTATTTATAATTAATGAATATGGGAAAATAGAAGGAGGGAAGCAAAATAATGTGCATACTTGAAGATTTAAATTTCTAATTGATAAGGTTAGTAATTAGAAGTGGTGTGCTAAAATATTTTTAAATAAGAAGGAATACTCTGTCTATTTCTAATTCAAGTTAGATATATAATATGGAACCCAGTTACTAGGTTTTAGGTGTTATAACTTTATAAGTAATAAGCAATTTTAATAGTTTTATATTATATGATAATAATTACTATACTCTGTTCAGAATGAGATCGTACCTCGGCGGCGACCAGTTTTCGTTAGCGACGGCCAAGCGCCGTGTCCCCGCCACGGCGGCGCTCGAAGCCGCACGAGTGCACGACGGAATGAAGCCGCCCATGCGCACAAGTTGGCCGCCGAGGTACGATCTCATTCTGAACAGAGTACCTATATAATATTAAATCGACATAGCAGTACGCCAGTACCTAAGTACAATACCGATGTATAATATGTAACAAAGAGAATAGGTTTGTAATATAAATAATAAATAGCCAATAGGCAATCAAAATATTTTGAAATTGTCATTGTGTACCTAACCCAGGTAAAGAGCTAGGTGATGGAAAAAAGTTGCAACACCCTACGATTAATGTTTTTTGAATTACCTACCTACAATATAATATGTGTGGGTAACTAAATTCATTATTTTTCATATAAGTTGAACTTTCTGTACAATTTTGTCAAAATTTAAACTCATGTCTATAAAAGTAAAAAATTGTTCATATGTATTCTCTATACTTTTACAGAAATGATAAATAAAATAAATAAAAAGTATTACCAAATTTTTGATTATCAGTTTGTATAGCAAAAACATACTAACATATGTTAATAATAATACTAATATGTATTTATAATATATTTGGTTACCCTTACCAGCTATAATTTAGTAGGTATCAACTATCAATAATCAATTCATCATATTATAACTTAGAATTATGTAAAACTGTGTAACATAATACATATAAAATTATGTCCTTGCACATAAGCTGTCACAATTCTTAAAAGTTAAAACTAAGCCTTTAATTTAACCTCTCAGTTGTTTTTGAACCGATTGAAATCTTGTTCTTGACTATTTGATTTTTTGAATTTATGTATGGTAAATAAATTATTATTTGTTTATTTCCTGAATGACTTATATTATTAGCTTAAACTGAATGTATGAAAGTGTATTAATTAAAACTGTCACTCGTAAATATTTTTAAAATAAATCTTTATACATTATACTTTATAGTACCTCACATACTCACTACAATTTTAATGTTATAATTATTAAATTTAAAACATTCATGAATATTATACATGAATATTAGAGTCAGTCTTTTAGATACCCTATGTCCCATTGTCCCTATTACAATAAGGTCACGGTTAAAAATTAAAACTCATATTTTTAAACTATGATCTATACATTTTTAGGCATGGATCTTAATTGAATATTGAACAACAAAATTAAGAATTTAAAATTTAAAATTTAAAATTATGAATTTTAACCAATTTATGATATTTTTGGTGCAATGGATAGCCCTGACAAACAAATTTTACAGTGAATAAAAACATTATTTTCAATATTTGAACATATATATTATTATTATTTATTCGATATTAATGTAATAATTATACTTTTAATTTAATTTAAAGTATTCACTATTGACAAGTGGAAATTTCAGTTGTAAAGTGTAATTCAGTATAAAATACAGTAAAATATGCACGTTCAATTGAAAAAAAACATAGTTTAACGGTCTATACTATATTATAGGGAATTATCTACTGAACTTATCTACTATTTAACAAATCAAAACCTTACAAATGTAATTCTTTTCAATTGAATTATCATATTGATTATTAGTAATTGACAATACTAAAAAAATTATATTTATTATTTAATTTATTTTAGCAATTATTAACTTTATTGAACGTTTTATCATATCAATTTACACAATTTAAAAGAATAAATGAATTGAAATGATAAAAAAATTTATTACACGGGCTTTAACCCCGCCATAGGTAAAAACACGGGTACCCGTGTAGTTCATTACACGTGTAATCGCGACCCCTATTAGTAATTCATAGAAATTATATAATATATATCATATAATGACTAACTTGTGTGTATAACTGGGAACATATATAATAATATATTAGAATATGCTTGTTGCTTGTAGAGCATTACAAAAATATACATAATAAAATAGAATAAACATATTTTTAATAAAACAATTTCACAAATAAATAATACCAGACACATAGCTGGCCAATAACCACTTAAAATAACATTTAAATATTTTAACTGTGTAGATTCTACTTAACATTAAAATTTAAAAATCATTGTACAATACATTTAAATAATTTTCTTTAATTTATATATAAAAAAAGAAAACAACTAATTATAAATTGATTAATTTCATATTATCTATCTTTAAAACTCATTAAAGGAAAATAACAAATAATTGAGGGATCATACAAAATACAAATTTAACTTATATCATTCTCTTCAAATAAATATTTATAAGAGAATAAAAAAAAACATTTAGTAGGTGTTTATTAAGCATTGATATTTTATTTCAATTATTTTTAAAAATACTCCACTATCGAACTTGCTGACTGAGTCGTTGTAAGAATTCATAATAAGATAACGATGATTCAAATTTATCTTCGACAAGTCGACTGTAAAAACGTAATTTATGTGGTCCATTGTCCCTAAAATATATAAAAAAAAAAACTTTAATGGTGGTCCAAAAATATTTGTATTAGTCCATTTTTTTCCTGCAAGATATTTTCTACTCCAAAATTATTTTATTTAATTATTAGTTTTGCTTAATACATTTATGTACACATAGATATAATGACATTATATTTAACATTTTACTATAAGAATAAAAAAAGTAAAACTGATAATTAAATATCTTGATTCTTGACCAGGGAAAATAAAACAAATTCCTAATGCTCTATACTTAGTAGGAATATAACATTAAATACAATATTGTGTAACATCTGAACAAATCATACTTAATACATTTTCAATCTTTGTTAATTATTAAAAAATAATAATAAAATAACTACTTACTTTATTATTTCTATTGGTAATGGATATGGCTTAAAATGTTGAAGATAAGAAATAAAACTTCGTAACAAATATGATGGTTTGGAGTCCACTTCTGCGAGTGTAGTCTGTGAAATAAATAAAATACAATTACAGTACAGAACTAAACATAAATATATTTTATTTATTAGCCCTTCTTAATTAGTATTTACTTTTCATATTCTATACATAATTCATATTTATTAGATAATACAATTGAATAATTTAAATAAATTTGTGTTAATGTACCGGCTATCAGTTTATTACCAAGGAGGGGAAAATGATAATAAAGAGTATTTATTATTTATTTATTCTTGTTTCTATTGTACACTGTATTAGTTACTTTCAATTTTGTAAAATGAAATTTTGTTATATGTAGTGCATTACTTACTATTAATTCTGGCATTGAATTAACATTCACATAACCAAATAATTGTTGTATAAGTTGATCTGAACACCTATGCCCAATAAATATTGTTAATGTTTCACTGTCATCCATTAAATAGACACCATTGGATTCAACACGCTCTGCAGATAGTTGTATAACTGGTGGAAGAGGAATTTCCGTCAACTTTTCATAATCTATTTTTGGCTAAAAAAAAGATAAATTATTTTAAAATAAGTACTTAATAATGTTATATTTTGTTATAAATTATAACTTGTAATTAATTAATTAATTTAAGCATATAAGGATTTTAATTAATTTTTACCTGTTCTTCTAAAGCATATACAGGGTATAAATCTGGATAAATGTACTGAATAAGATTGTTTAATGGTAAACTTTTCATTTGACACATACTAAACATTCTTTCATCAAGTCGAGTTGGTTGATTAGTTCTAAATGCCGCCTAAAAAAAAAATATTAACTATAGTATATAACTAATATATATATAATATATTATACACTACAATAAATATACAGTTGAACCTCAATAACTCAAATCTCAAAAATGCTCAGATCTCTAGTTTTTTTCTTGCCCCTTGAATTGTCAATAGGTTTTATTTTATGAGGAATATAATTTTGTTTATTCTGTGAGGAATAAGAACATACCTCGTCGCGCAACTGATTCCCCCACTTTGTTATAGTTGGGCACCGGCGCCACTGCAACCGTTAATTATTTGTCAGCCAATCAGAGCCGACCGGCAAGTTACAAACCTGTTTTGTGGTCTGCCGCCTGGGTACATTCTTATTCCGCGCAGAATATAGTCAAATTAATTTTTATCCCACTTGAAATTCAAGTTATTGAGACATGGCTATACTAATATATAATAAATGAACCATTTTTGAAACCATCAAACTAAAACACTTACATGTTTCAATGTAGCTAGAATATACAACGGGAACACTTTTAATGACAATGGAGACAACATTGTTCCAGGGCCATTGTAGGATGAGCAACCAAGTTTGAACGCAGAGAGAGAATCTGAGATAGCATTGAAAAAGGCCTCACGTGCATCAGATAATGATTTTTCTGTACTCCGGTCAACAGCTTAATAATACAGTTTATAATTATTATAACTTTACAATTTATAAAAATTAGTTTTTCTTTCTTAATAATCCTTACCCATTTTGGCTATCAAACATGTAATTGCTTGTTGATCAGCATTGTGAAAAACGTCATCTAAATTTTCGGTAACTGGTATGCAAAGTGTATGAACTCGAATACGTCGTTCCGCTGTAACATACACATCTTTATTAAATAAAAAAAGTTAAGTTAAGTTAGGTATAGTAAATTTTACCATTGCTAGAAGTGTAAAGTAATGCTGCCTGGAAACAAACAACAGAAACTCCATCCAAACTGTCTTCAATAGATAACTGCATACCATATGCATTGTCGGGATTAACATTAGGCAACATAAGCAAATCAGAAGAGCGAACAAAGAAATTTCCATGAAAAGAGTGTATTGCCACACCTCGTGTACACCGCAGTCTCAAGAGAGCTTCAAAGCCAATTTTACGTGACAGATATCGATCAAAACAATTTACAAAACGTGTTACTATAGTTGGTGATTTAACATCAAATTGAGGGAAATTATGTATGCATCCAGATGAATATTTCGATATTCCAGCTAAAAGTAACAACATTCAAATTAGAACTAATTATAAATTTAATATTGTATTTACTTACAAATAGTTGCAACATCTAAATATTGTGAGGACACAAAAAACATATCAACAGCAATCTGTTCACCGCTACATTCAAGAGCTAGTTTCTTATAGAAGTCTGTAGATGGAGCCATATGCTGAACACGGTCGCCAGTCTGGGGGTTTCCATTATCTCTTGGTTCTAAACTACCTGGCCCACAATTTGGTAAACTAGTTTGGAATACTGTAACACGACCTCCGCGTGGAGCCAATATTTTAAAAGCTGCCTGAAGTGCAGCTCCTAAGGCACAACCAGTGTTGTAAGACTCTCTATAATTATTTGGTAAGCTAGTCAACAATTCTTTAATAGCTGTCTTATTTTCTTCCAAATTTACCATAAGACCATCAGGCAATGGTAAGAATATATCTAAACATTAATTATACAAATAGTTCAAAAAATCTAAATCTTAGAAAAATATATATTTTAATGCTTACCAGATATATCACTAACGATAAGCTGTTTTGGCTGTCCTCCATCATTATTTGCTATTTGATAAAAATGAACAGACGAATCATATGTGATAAAACCTATGTTAGTTCGGGAATCACCAGGTATGTCATCTGCCATAATTTTATTCAAAATTCGATCACAAACAATTTCTAAATATCCAGTCAAAGTTGCAGTACGTGATACGTCCAAAAGGAATAGATATAATGCTGGTTGTGGAGGTCTAACCTAAAATTAATAAGTAGAATGAAAAATTAATACATTTAAAATTATGCATTATTAACAACACTCACTAACCATATAATCTTGTGAAGCTATGTACTCAATAGTAGCATTTTGTATTTCCGGCCTCCTAGATGGGTCACCAAGTGTTTTAGTATACGGATCAATTTGAAACTCCCCAGGTACTATAAATAATACATGACATATTGTATTATTTACATAGGTCTATTATAACAGATTTTAACATTTAACATACATTCATTAACTCTGTAACATAAGTTACATTTCCAATGGGCATTATCGATAAATTGAACAAATGGATTTATATACGAACGGCAATTCCGACATCTTGTAATAGTTTCACATTGTATCACAGTTAAACGCTAAAATAAATAAATCAATTGCAAAAAGAAAACAATTTTTTTTTTTTAGATAAACAAAAACTAAAGTCTACTTACTGAAAGATCTTTATAAGGATGTATTAAAATCCCTAATGGCAATCGACTCTTGTCTAGCAAATTTTTTGAAGATGGAAACTTATTTAATGTACATCGAAATATACTAAATTAGACATATACAAATAGTTATTACATAGTTAGTACATATTTAATTTAAATTTAAATCTAAAACCATACTCTGGAGAACAGTTATCACAATTAGCATATCCTTGAGGAAGTTTTATCTCTGGTGGTTGAACTCCATCACCTGGCAGCACATCTCTTGATTTTAATAAGTCCAGATTGTCATAGCCCTTTTAAGTACAAGCAATAATTATAAATACATTGTTTAATTTAAGCTATATCATAATTTACTATCATTGCATAGTGCATACATAAGTTGATAATAGCATTTAAATATTAACTATACATCTAAGAATCTGTCTTTAAATTTAAAAAATAATAATAATAATATTGCACTAAATAAAAAATGTTTTTTTTCCAAAAGTGTTAACATCTTATAGCATATTTAATCAAATTATCTGATGAAAGATGATGGTTAAAAAAACAGATGCAGTGAAAATATTTTATACATAAATAAACAAACCCATGTCTTGGCAAAACCTTGTTGTACAACTGAAGGATTCTGTTCTGGTCTATACTGGTCCTGTTGTTGATTATGAAATCCTTGTTGTTGCTGAAGAGTTTGTTGCTGGTAATTTATTTGACTAGAAAAGCCCATGTTACTTTGTGGTGGATACCCTTTAGATGCTAACTGTACATTCTGACTCGAAGACTGAGGTTGTTGGACATTTCCATTTCCTTCAACTTGATTATAGTAATTATTAGAAGACAAGGGATTTGGTGGCAACATTTGAGTGCCAAGCCTTTGATTTTGTTGATTAACATTGGGAGGCACTGTAGACAAATTAGAAGATGAGTTCATAGTTATTGGCTGTGAAGACATCCGGTTAGTTTGGCTTGAAAAATTAGCCTGTGGCCACTGATTTTGGACTGGTTGAACTGAATTTGATTGATTACAAAACTGATAACCGGAAGACTGTTGAAGATTTTGTTTTGGTAATACTTGTTGACCAGGTTGTTTACTAAATGGTTGTGAAGGATATTGATTTTTGACTGTTTGAGAAGGTGGAAAATTACTTGGTTTGGATTGATGATTAAACGGTTGTGATATATACTGATTAGTTGCTTGTTGAATTGGTGGAACACTCGATATTGATTGATTGATTAATGGTTGAGACTGATATTGACTGGCTGTCAGTTTATTTGATGAACCGGTATCTAATCTAGGTTGATTAGTAAGTATTTGAGGAGGAAACTGATTTACAGTAGATGAAACTGGTGGAATAAAATTTGGTGTTTGTTGGTTATTGGGTGCTTGTAAATTATACTGGCTTGATGTTGTTTGAAGAGGAGGGACAACATTTGATTTAGGTTGATTACTGAACAGCTGTGGTGGTAACTGGTTAACAGCCGATGAAACAGTAGTAGGTGTATGTTGATTATTAAATGGTTGGAATGGATACTGACCAGTTGTTGATTGAATAAGAGCAACATTTGATTTAGGTTGATTATTTAAGATCTGTGAAGGTAGCTGACTTGCTGCTGAAGGAACCTGTGGAATCACATTAGATGTTGTCTTGTTATTGAATGGTTGTGATGCATACTGACTAGACAATGTTTGAAGAGGATAGACGTCTGATTTCACTTGACTATTAAATGTCTGTGGTTGAAATTGATTGGTAGCTGATGAAACAGCTGTACTCGTTGTGGATTGATTTAAAAATGACTTTGCTGCAGTATGATTATGTGGCATAGCCATGGATTTTGGTTGATTACCAAAAGTATGAGGAGGAAACTGGTTAGTGACTGGAACAGTGGCTGGTTTTGATTGATTATTAAATACTTGTTTTGGATACAAATTAGATGCAGGTTGAAGAGGTAGTTCAGTATCTGATATTGATTGATTACCAAACATTGCTGGTGGCAATTGATTAGTGGACGTTGAAACAATTGGTGTTGGACCTGAACTTGATGCAAATTGAGGAGGTGATACAGTATTAGATGTTGGTTGATTACTGAACATTTTTGGTGGATATTGATTTGACACTGGTGGAATTGTAGTTGGAATTAGTTGATTATCAAATGGTTTCGTTGTAAACAGATTTGATGTAGACTGGAGAGGCTGTATAGTATCTTGTTTTGGTTGATAACCAAACATTTTTGGTGGAAATTGATTAGATTCTAAAGAAACAGCATTTGATGTTGGTTGATTATTCAATGATTGTGTTGTATACTGATTTGATGCAGACTGAAGAGGCTGTATAGGATTTGAATTTGGTTGGTTATTTAACATTTGAGATGGCAACTGATTAGATGTTGATGAAATTTCATTTGATGATACTTTATTGTTAAAATGTTGAGGAAGAAATTGGTTAGCTTCTAATTGCCCAACTAGTTTATTATCTGGTACAGTTTGATTACTTATTGACAGTGGAGAAATCTCATGATTTGTTGGTAGATCTGAATTTAAAGACTGCAAATTTGTTTGTTTACTTGGTAATGATTGAGATTTGTAATTGACCTCTGATAAATTAGGTGCTGAACTATTATTGTCGTGAAATGTAGAAGAAAAGTTTTGTAATGCAATAGAATACTCTTCTTTATCAAGAGATTTGTCTTTTGAAAAATAGGAGGTAGGTGTTGATTGCTCTTGAATACGTATTCTATTATCAGATATATTATGTTGCTTATCAATGGCCATGTTGGAAAATTGATTATTAGTTGCCAACATTTCAGCATTTTCTAATGACTCAAAATTCAATTTTTTAGATTGCGCTAAAACAGGTTCTGAAGAATGTAAAGTTGTCTCTGATGACACATCAGAATCTAATTTTAAGCTTTCAGCTATTTCTAATTTATTTTTCATCAACAATGGTTGCTGATTTGAAGACAACAATTTTATTGAGGTATTTTGTGCATTAGAAAATGTCATATAATTGTTTGATTTGTCTGAAGTAGGATCAATTGAAACAATGGGGTTTTCCTGTGTTTGCATGTTTTGTAGTTGATTACTAGATTGTAAATTGCATGACTGTTGATTCAATACAAATTTATTATTTACATTTGATGAATCAAAATAATGACTAACACTATGACTTGTAGTCGGTTTAGATTGTTGTATAGTCACATTTTGGTTATTTATTGATTGGGATACAAAATGTATGGGTTTATTAGAAAATTGATCACTTGAAGTTTCTAAATTATCATTAATTATAGATTGTTGAGGTGTAAATTGATTTCTTGAAAGTTGCTGATTATTTATATCTAGTTTAGAAGTCATACTATTAGGATTAAAGAAATCATTAGACTGAGTAACATTTTTAAGCGATGGTGGAGACAATGATTTTACTTTGTTGTGTTGGTCTTCATTAAATTGCATATTTATGGGTTTAGATTGATCAATTGTTGTTTCTTGTTGATTTTCAAGTATGCTATTAATTGGAGATTGTGAAAGTTTAATATCAAACTCAGACTGAACAATGTTTGTTGAGTCTTGATTTAATAAATCAATTGGACTATTTTTAGTAGCATTAGATAAATTTAATAAATTAGCCTGGTCATCAGATTTTTGATACTGTGTATTCTTATTATCTTGAACTACTGTTTCAGACACAGAAAATGAACTTTTCAAAGGAGCTGCAATGATAGCTGAAGTCACGGGACCAAGAGACTGAGTAGATATTAATGATGAATTGTGAGCTATAGGTTTACTATCAGTATTCAACAGTTCAGATACAGGTGGTTTTGAAGAATTGAATATTGATTGCTGACTAATATATTCAATACAGTGTTCATTTTGTTGATTATAAAAATTAGTAGCACAAGAATTCATAGATTGACTACTACTTTGGAAATTTATTGCTTGAGCTGATGATGTTATCTGTTCAAGAATTATTTTATCTTGTATATTACTATCAACATTGGATTGTAATTTAGAATCAATTGGTGGAACATTTGAGTTTTGAATATCGGGTTGGCTGTGTTTGTTTTGTTGATTAAAATATTCTGACTTAAGGTCATCGTTATAATTTTGAACACTTGATGATGCTTGTTGATGATTAAACAGTTCGGTATTGCCATAAGGGAATAATGGTTTACTCTGTGAGTGTTGTAAAATTGAACTATTTGATGAACTAGGCTGAGTCAAAGTGTTTGTTTGACTAAAATATAACCCTTTATTAAACTGAGAAGAATTTTGAACATTTGAAGGTTTATCAATATTATAAGACAAATAGTTAGTTATGTTCTTATAAATAGAAGAAGATGAATCTTGTTTATTCTCATAATTAAATTGTGTCTGGTCAAAATCTTTTTTAGTAGTATAAGAATCAAAAGTCTGAGCTCTCGGCATATTTAAACTTTGTTCATTAAAACGAGATTCAAGATTTTCTTGATTTTCTAAACTTGGTTCTCTTTCATTCTGATTAATATTGTCAAATAAAGGAATGTCTTCAATAATATCATCATCATCTTGATTATAAGCACTATGTAAAATAGAATGTTGGTGATCATCAACACTATCATTCTTAAGACTCAAATCAGCAAATTGGCTAGGTACAGGAAACTCTTGATTTAAAGTTGTAATTGTTTTTGATTCCTTTGTTACATGACACTCAGTAGTTTTATTTATAGTATGTCGTAGAAATGCATTACATTCTGAATCCTGATCTGTACTTTCAGAATATAATGAAGAAGTATGTTGCGGTGAACTTTCAGTGGATGTTTCTTCCATATCATACTCAATAATTTTGGGTTCAGGATAAGGTTTGTTTGAAGAAAAATAGTTTGTATTCATATTTTCTGCTATGGATCCTTTACTAGTATTGTATTTAGGTACTTGATAAAGTTCTGGAGCTTTTTTAGATTGTTGCGGTAATAAAGCAGTAAGATGAGGTTGTAGCTGAAAGTCTGGATTTATTGTATAGTTTTCAGCATTATTAGATTGAGCAAGGCTTAGAACATTCTGAAAAAAAAAATGTAATAGAAATAAATAAAATATTATAGGCAATTTCAAAATTGTCATAAGTTTATGTTTAGTATAATTGGTTTAGTTCTAGCTGTGCATTAACTAAGATAAATAATTAAACATAGTTATTTTCTAATAATTATGAAACTTTATGTCAACACAATTTTACAATAGTATGATCAAAATATATACCTAGTTATAATAATAAATTAACTTAATATTTTTAAAGTTAAGTTAAAAATACTTTAGAATACCTTGATAATATGATCTTTAAGTGTTTATTTAGCATGCATTAAGTATATGTTGTGCTTAAATATATAGAACTAGCTAGGACCATTAAACACAGATGTTTCTTTTCTACTGTTCATGGAGATGGCCTAGTGTGTAAAGCCACTTCTGAGTTGATACTGGTATTAAAACTGAATTAATAATAAAAGTACATTATATATACTCTGTTCAGAGAGAGAGCACGCCGGTTCTGCGCATGTAGACTGACGGACGGCTGCTCGGTGTTCGTCGAAGAGTGAGAATGCTATAGGTGGGGATGCGAGAGGATGCGCAGAACAACCCGATTTTCGTCGGGCCGCGGCGTGCTAACTCTGAACAGAGTATAGCTTATAACACAAAATACAAGATCATATTACCTAATGGCTAAAATTAATTAAAATGTATTTACTAAAAAAAATAATTGGTAAGGCATATTATATCCATTTGGGTACCTATTTAAAAGGTTTTAATTCAAATAAATGTACTCACTGGAATTGAAGATTGAGAATTTTCAAAAATTCCTTTAGCATTAGTCCTTGGTGGCCCAGATGAGCGAGGTGGTTGATTAGCAGAATCCATATGATATAGATTCTTATTCATTAATGGAACTGCATTTGGATTTGAATGCATTGTCTCATTAAGTGGTGATTGATCTGATGGAGACGTAGATGGTATGCTTCCTAGAGTTATAACAATTAATGCATGCTATTAAAAAATAAAAAACTCACAGAATAAATAAATGTTTTACAAATAATTAATGGTCAACTAAGTAGGTATTTCTTATCTGAGTTAAAAATTGTATTAAGTATTAATAATACTATGTCCGTAGGTTTTTAAAATAAAATACATACCTAGTTTACCTAGGTAATGTTTTTATTTAAAACTTGTTAACATTAATTAATATTTTTTTAAATTAGGAGTCATGGATATACACGATTATTAAAATATGTGTGTTCACAAGCTCAGCATAACTACACTGACTTAAAATATTTTAAAATTAAAAAAGGCATAGGTACCTAGATTTATTTATTTTTTATTAAATTGTAATTTAATAGGAACAACTATTACTAGATAATTTACTTATAACATTCAATGCTGATGTCAGATTTTCTTCATACCTGGTTGACATCGGAGTGTATCCGACAAATATTATATGTATTTTTACATATTTACATTTAAATAATAAATATTTTAATACAAAAGAATTAAATTGTGTCGATGTCAGCCATATGATGTAGCACCACACTGTATGGCCGGCATCCGACAACATTTGTGGTTTATCAAATATTAGCGTGGCATGAAATATGCAAAAAAAAACGTCGGCATTGAACGTAATAATTTCTAGTTAAAAGTAGCCCATCACCAACAAAAAATACACTGCGGGTATATAAATACCTATCTATACAGGTTTTCATGCATGGGCAGCGGTCGAAGTGGCTCGAAATAAGTGAAGCCTTACAACTCAAATTTTCTCATATCATCATAACATTCATAACATAAATTACCAAAGGTCCAAATAGGGTTGGAGCATGTAAAGGACTTAGCCTCTTCAAAATGCAAAACTATAAATACCAAGAATAACTCTCAATATTTTTTAAAATTTATTCATGTTCAAGCCTAAACTAGACCCTGATTTCAAAATTGTCTTATCTTTATTTCCTCAAAACTAATTCTAATAGCACCTATTTACCTATAGGTACAAAAATTACTTTACCATATTCATTCTCCATGGAAGTACTTAAAAAATTACATTGTACCATTTTTAAGACACAAATGTTAAGACTTTGTATTCTTTTATAATATTTTTTTATTTTTTTATAGTTTAACACATTTTGTTTATGTATCAAAACATTATCTAGAATATTGAACAAAAAATTATTATTCATGAATAACCTTTAAAAATAGACAAATAAATATGATATTTTCAAATGTATAAGGAAAAAATATAGCAATTGATCAACTCTCACATGTTACATATCTGCTTATCAACAAAACAGTGTCAGAAATTACGTTTAGACATTTTTGCATACTGCATACATAATATATCCCTAGACATATTATTGGCTCTGAACCAAATATGTTTAAATTTTAGCAACAGAAAAAAATATTTCTTATAAGATAAATGAAAAAATATTTTTACCATAAACATTTATAATTTTCTCCAAGATAAAAATATAACCCTTGTACAATTCAAATTAAATTTAAAATTAAATGATTTCAAAAATATACCCGATTTGCTAATATGTACTCGGGATGTACTTAATTTTAAAACCCAAGTCTTAGGAGGGGATGAGTTATTCTGGATAAAAATAAGTAGAGGGATACTATCCCTCTGTATCCTACCCCTCACTTTGGCCACTGTGCACTGGTATAAAGTCATATACACTTTTTTAGTTGAAAACATGGGTTAATGTATAATTCACTACATATTAAATGGAGACCACTAGTTTAGATGTTGTCAATCAAAAAATAAATAAAAATACCTAGGTATTTATAAATATAATCCTATAGCTATTAATAAAAACAATTATATTTATAATTATAAATAGTTACCTAGTTTTTAATTTTTTAATTATAAATTTGTCATTCAATAAAAGTCTAGAATCTACTTGATGGACCTTTTGGAAATAAATTATTGTTTTTGAAGGATCTATTATTATTTGCTTGTTTTCAATTGGAAAATTAAAAAGTACCCAAGGTCCTAAAACAATTTCAAGTAAGTACCTACCATGTTCAAAATAGTTTAAGGAAATTTTTATACCTACCTATGGCTTTGATATGAGAAATAATTTTGGAAAGGATAAATTGATTAAAATATTTCCAGTGTCTAAAGCAGTGAGACATTTACTTAATGTGATCTCATCATATTATATTTAATGACCAAACCACAATAAGGAGGAGCACATTTACCCAGCATATTATTTAATTATCCTAATATATTGTAATTTGTAATTCAATTAGAATTTAAAACAGTACAACAACAAAATTTGGTAGGTAGATATAAAATTATTTAGTGACAAAAATTACCAGAGTAATTATTGGTCGACTGAATCCCATCGATAGACGGTCGGTTGAACGCCGATTGTCCATTAACAAAGGAATTGGCTGTGTGAAAAAAAAAGATAATGTTTTGATCTGAACAAGCTCAACGCCAAACGACACGTAATATATTATGGTACTACTACTGTAAGTGTTAAACCACTAGGTATGTGCACTTACGGTTTTGCTGGAAATAGTTGTATCTGTGTTCCATAGTGCGTCCGAGATTTGAGTCGGAAACCTGAAAAACGTCCAGGACATGCGAACTTGACACGGTTCGACAATACGGTATGTAGCCCAAGGTTTTCTGGTCCCGAGGAAGGAGAGAAGATAAAAAATCTAATCACGTAAGCAAAACAGTTTCCGTCCACCGACCACTCGAAAGTCGAAATAATAATATCACAACATGCCTCTACTCGTAATTCACACGTACCGCGCGCCACCCAAATCGTGCTATCTCCGTCTCGTCGCGCTGATAATGATAGGATATTGTGCCAAAATATACCAAATTTCTTATTTTCCCGAAAAACTTGATAGTCAGTACAGAAACACGTCTGCGGGTGTCAACCTCTGCACTGGCCGTACGGAATCGGATATGAGAGGCGCGAACGGTGGCACGTAAGACGACGGACGGAAATCTTCGCGACGAGCAGGTAGCAGCGAACGACGACTTCGGTGACCGATATTTAATATCGTAGTTAAATATTAGAACAACAATGATAATGATATTTTATGCGACGACGACATTAAACAGTAAATACTACCTATTGTAACGTTAATAATTAATAAATTATCGTCTCCGTTAGTTGCAATAACAGATTATTGTTGCAACTTGCAAGGCAACTCCGAGAATCGAGATTGACGATTAGGATTCTGTTTTGCACTATCTATTCTTTCGCATGTATGTGCGTGACGTGCGTGTGCGTAGACCATAGAGCATTACTTCTTTATCTCTGTGGCATAGACACGTCACGTTCACGAATCGCGAGTAGTGTTTGTTACTAGTGATAAGAGTGGCGGCTACCGAACGCGCCCACAAATCACAATTCACCGACGATTACGTGGAACCTTAGACAGTGAGAAATACTGTTGTACTAGTGTACTGATGTAAATAATGACATAATTTCTTTATATTAAGCATGGTAGAATGCACGGTGGATGTCAGTACATTATGTACGTCCGTCCACCTTGTTTACATGCCTATGCGTGGAAGTCATGGTACATAAAGTCCTGTAGGCCGTGTTACTTCACACTAGGTCGCAGACATCAGACATGACGTCTATGAAGATAGTGGAACTGTATTTCATGTTCCACAATTATTATTCGTTCCAATAGACATTTGTAATATAATATATTAATATATCCATTGGAACAAATATCATTTGAATAAAATAATAAATGTTCATTGGTTTTTAACAAAATGTACCTGAAGCATAGACTTTATATATAGTTATACCTTATACCATGTTATACTACGTTTTATTACTTCTATAAGGTGGGTACTACCATTTCCACCGCCGTACCCCGAACTTCACCCACCGCGTAGTCAGTGGTTCTCATTCTACTGTACAGGCGTACATATTTCAAAAAGCGCGGCAAATTATATTGTTGTTTGATAGCCACTGCCACAAATAGTCCGCTTGGAACGTGGCGGTCAAATTAAAACTGATTAATAACTATACAAACCATAGACATAATATAAATATTTATATTGTGTCTATGATACAAACTTATATTACCACCATAGATAATATATGAATTTATATATTATCTATGATTACCACAGAATCATAGACCTTATACTCTGAGTATAAGGTCTATGCACGGAATAGATTAAATTTTATCTATTCTGTGACAATACTATCAAACAATACTATAACGTATTAACATTTAACGTACCTATATCTAACAATAATAATACTATGTAATACCGTGAACTAAGATTACTAATGAGTAATGACTAATGAGTTATGAGCTTAGATCATAATATACATAGATCATATGTATATGATCTAAGGTTATGAGTAATGATAATATGACTTAGGTAATAATACTAATTATAGCAATAAAACTAATAAAAAAAATAATAATAATAATAATTTATAATCTATGAACAAGAAGTATATTATTAAGAAGACGTTATACCCGCATGTGTTGTCTCCGCCTTAGTGTCAAGTGCGTAACATAGCAAATTTTGCTCTCAGCAGATCACGCGAAGCTCCGTGAATTTAAAATTTAGAGTGAATGACCTCTTATAAAAATTAAAGGTAACATTATTATCGAGGGCTTCTCATTGGCTTTTTATTATATTTTAATTTTAAAGCGAATTATGAATATTTTAAAATTGTAAATTGTTTGTATATCTTAAAATACTCATAACTCGCTTTAAAATTAAAATATAATAAAAAGCCAATGAGAAGCCCTCGATAATAATGTTACCTTTAATTTTTATGAGATGTCAATTCACTATAAATTTTAAATTCACGGAGCTTCGCGTGATCTGCTGAGCGTAAAATTTGCTATGTTACGCACTTGTAAGACGGAGACAACGCATGCGGGCAGTGGCGGCGCGAGAGAGTTTTTGTGAGGCAATTGTCTCACAGCTAAAAGGGGTGGTGGGTCTGTAAGTGCCTATAGTGGCTAGTCAGTACACAAAAGTGTATTGTACAGTAGTCAGTAACACAAAATGACACCAAAATGATACGCAAATTAAATAGGTGGGTCTTGTGTACTGCAACTAACATATTCTTGCCTCACTGTCGAAAAAGTTCGCGCCGCCACTGCATGCGGGTATAACGTCCTCTTAATATAATGAAAATTAAATAAATCAACCTGGACGTCTATAATAACTTTATTATTTATACAGGCTACGAGCTTAAACTGTTTGTGAAATGAAATATAAAACGCTTTGCAAATCTAGTTCAACAATGGGAGATATCAAGAGGAAAACACCTGTCACACCCGCATGTGTTCTTCAGATGTTGTTCTTACAAATGTACAAAATAGCAAGAATGGTTTTGCGCGGGATAGAACCACTCAGGCTGTAGTCATAATATAACCATGAACTAAGATCTTAGTGGGTCATGGTCATAACTCAGATACGAAATTTTCACCACATAAAAAGGAGAACTTTGGCTGTGCATTACCGTTTTTATTTTTTCGATATTGGAACTACAAATTCTTATTGTTTCGAAATCCATTATTTTTTGTGTTTTTCAAACTTAAATAACTTTTTTTGTAGTTCCGATATCGAAAAAATAAAAACGATAATGCACAGCCAAAGTTCTTCTTTTTATGTGGTGAAAATTTCGTTTTTTAGTTATTAGTTCGTGAATGTAGCCTTCTCGGTTCTTTACCGCGCAATACAGTTTTTGCTATGTTTTGCATATTTTGTAAGACGGAGACAACACGTTACTCATGCGGGTGTAGCTTCCTCTTAAAACTAAAGCAACTTTATGTAATTCAGGACAGTTTACATTGACTATTTTATATCATAAAAAACTCCATATCGATAATATTTTTTGTAATTTGGCAGGAACACGACACAGTGTGGCACTGGCTATAGCTACAATCAAATTATTCAATATTTATACAAATTTAATGTAATCTGCTCACCATAACTTTTATTATTTCAAGTTTTAACACTGTTTTGTTATCTCCATTGGCCGCGCTAATTAATGTATTCGTCAATAAAAATAACAAGTTAAAATATATTTGAACACTGATTTTTTGTTTTCGTGGATTCAATATATACCGCTCACGAGAGTTTCGTACATTTTTTCTCGTCTTTTATTTCGAAAACCCGAACTTGCCGACCAACACGAGAATACGACTGAACGTTTAATTATTTTTTATAATACTATAATATGCGCCATGCGGCCGCGGTTAATAAATATTTTGAAATTCCACAAGCGCGGGACGTGCGCCCTCGCGCGCTCTGCCGACGAATCCGTCCGCGGTCCACGACCCTCCTCTTCGTTAACCCCCTCCACTTATCAATCAGTCTGTGTGTTTTTTTTTCCTGTTTGTTTTTATTGTTTATTTACTGTTTTGGTCTTTGGTGTTGTCGTCTTATACCACTCGGGTATATTATATACCAGCTATATATTGGCATTCGCCATTCGGCTATCTGCGTGCCGCCGCTGCTCCGAGACACTGTTTATGCGTTTTTCCCGGCTCGCCGTAATCCTTCGAATCCGCCATTGTTGTGCGCGTATGCGTCGTCCGACGATCGACTCACTTTTCGTCGTTATTATTATCGTTACAATAATCACTACGCCACTGTCGTCTCAGAAGTCTCACGATCTCGTGCAACTATAGAGAGAGAGAGAGAGAGAGAGAGAGAGTCTGTCGTCGTTCGAAATATAAGCGATTGATCTCAGATCGCGGCGGCGGCGGTACATTTTATACGCTATAGACTCCCGGTCGTAATGTCAGCCGGCGTTTCCGAACAGGTGAAATATAACGATTATTCTTACGTAGGTACTGGCTGTTGCGATTGGTACAATTTATAATATTTCGGTATTATTTTGTATTTATTTGTCATGTTCTATGTACTCGTTCAGCGCGTCAAGGGCCAAGAACACCAAGGTAAATATGACAACAACAACAACAACAACAACAATAATAACGTAATTTTTTTCTCAGAATATATACGATATACCTATGTATTATGTACATTGTACATGATATGTCTATATACTCTCATCGGTTTTCATGAGAATTGTCTCATCGCTTACTTTTTGTTCTGTGCATTGCACTAAATAAGACACAGACAGGAGACTTAATTCACGTGTAGACTATTTTATAGTAAAACATAGAGATATTATTGCTCTAACTGAAAAAATATTTGAAGCTAATTATACCTGTACCCCGTATTTATTATTGTTTCTGTGTTTTGTAAAACAGTTGATGGACCAAAAGATCCCAACAAAGTAAAAGAGGCAGCACATTTTGAGACTGTTTGGCATCCACAACTCGTACAACAACCTGTAAGTAATGGTCATTATTTCCGTATACTTAGTAGTATTATAAATACAAATATAAGCTTATAAATTATAACTCGTTTGCATGACAAAAATTATCAAAATTAATTTTAATTTCCGTTTAAATAGTTTAAACTAATGAATTTATTTAAACCTTACATATTTGATGATTTGATGATTTATTTTTTTTAAATTAACAATTTTAATTATTTTACAAACGTATTTCAGGGTTATAATAATGCTATGACGCCAGAGCAATATTACCAGTATCAAAATCCAGCTCCATATCAATATCCAACACCAACTGCGTATAATATGGGTGATCGATCTTGGACAAATGCGCCTGAAGCATTAACATATGTTGGAGGATATTTGCCCTCTCCAGAGACTTATAATCAACCCAATGTTTATAATGCTCAGTACAGTCATCCCACCCCTAACCCTGGCTATAACTATTACATTGCTCAAAAGCCATTTGAAGGATATTATAGGGCTGGAGATCAAATGTATGGAGTTCCGGTAAATGAACAAATAAAAACCATTGAACAAGATGTACAAGCATTAACCCTAACTGAGTATAGAGACAATAGTGGTCAACAACAGAAAAAAGTAACAACGTGGGCAACAGCCGCCCCAAAACAACCAGTGAAACCCATAATGTCATTGCCTTCTGTAACAAACAAGAAAAGTCCAGGTATGCCTCCACCGCCTATAATACCTGGTAAAAACGATGGTCACTGGGAATCAAAGGCTATAGCTAAACCTCCTCCCCCTCCAGTTGTACAGGTTCAAGTTCCCCTTATTCAAGCTCCTGTAGTTGTGGAAACAAAACCTCAAAGCTGGAATGATCATATAAATGTTCCTTCCTATAATGCTGCTCCTATGGCAGAAATACCTACTCACATACCTCCACCTGATCATATTAGGCATGTACCGCCCCCAACTATAATCATGTCATCACCTCCCCCACTACAGGTTGTAAATTCTCCAACAGAAGAAAAAACCAAGCGTAAAGTAATTGACGAACTAAAAATGAAAAATCATTATAATCCTGCTGAATATTCTAATCCACCTGAAGGATCAAGATTTTTTATCATCAAATCTTATTCTGAAGACGATATTCATCGATCAATTAAATATGAGATATGGTGCTCTACCGATCATGGAAATAGACGATTAGATCAAGCATTTAGTTCATCAGATAAAAAAAAAATTTTTCTTTTGTACTCTGTAAATGGATCTGGACATTTTTGTGGCGTAGCAGAAATGATATCAGCTGTTGATTATAATTCTTCTAGTTCAGTTTGGTGTCAAGATAAATGGAAAGGGCAGTTTGGTGTTAGGTAATTTTAAACAATGGTCAATATTAAATTTAATTGATTATGGGATTTAAATTTTAACTCTTTTTTAGATGGATATATGTAAAAGATGTGCCAAACAACCAATTAAGGCATATTCGTTTGGAAAACAATGAAAACAAACCAGTGACTCATTCTAGAGACACACAAGAGGTTCCTTATAATCAGGGTGTACAAGTATTAAGAATAATACATTCTTATAAATATGAAACTTCGATTTTTGATGACTTCCAACACTATGAAAACTTACAAAAATTAGAGGATAATAAAAAAAGTGCAGCTCCTCTTCCTCCATCGTCACATTCTACCATTAACAAATATAATCACAGCGGACCAGTTCAATTTTTAAATGATAATCGACCACCACAGCATAACCATTATAAAGTTTGTTTATTTTTTTTTCATATTTTACATTTTTAAATTTATTTGTCTTTTGTTGTTTCATTTAGGATTGGGGAAATAAGCCGAAAGATACAAAAATTGATGGTAGAGACAATTCTTACCATCAACAGAAATTCGAAAACTTCAGTCATAACCATCGACCTAGAACTGATAATTATAGAGGCCGTAATGAGAATTATAGTAAAGAAGACAACTTTCGGGAACATAACAAAAATTATCGTAGTGATCAAAATAGAATCCGTAATGATCATCATTGTAACTGGGATGAACAACACAGAAGTGGAAATAATTTCAACAGAGGACGTAGGGGTAGAGGTGGACCTACTGTCTACGTTAATAGTAACTTGAAACAGACTAATCGCGGTTATGAATAAAACATTGGTTTATTTGTTTTTTTACCTGGTTAAACTTAAACAGGATAGTAGAATTGTTCACAGTGTTTAATCCTACGTTCCTAAATTATTTTCATTCTGTTTGGAGAAATTGTTTTTATTTTACCTTAATATGTTTGACCATTTTATTCAGCTATATTTATTGTTGACAATTTTATCAACAATTAGTAGTGTAGGAGTAATTTGAGTACTCCTATCTTAAATAATTGTAAGTTATGTATATCAATAATAATTAATAAATAATCATTCAATTTAAATAAACTTAGTTTTTATATCTACATTTATAAAATACATAGTTTTGTCTTAGTAACAATTGAAAAATAATCCAGAATCAATAGGATATTATCTTCTATTTCTGAACATTTGGTCCACGAGTAAATTTAATTAAATTACATATTTATCTAGTAATAGCAAGATTGGTGCAATTTTAAATAAGTACACTGTATTGAATTACAATGTCTAAATGGTGATTTTTTAAATAATTATTTAATTTGGTGATTTAATGTGTGTCCACACATTGGACACATGGACAATGGACATAAACATTAAATACATGATTCATCTTGGAGATTCCAATATGTAATTGTTTTAATATTTTAATATAGAAAAACATCAATCTATTTAGAGGAACCAATTTCGCACATTCAATCTTTTCTTATCAAATAGTGATTGCTCCATATTTGTGGCTGGATAGAAGTATCATCAGTTTTTCTAAAGAAGCAAGTAAAAAAAGCGATCGGCATTCTACTGTTTATTGTGCTGTATTGAATAGAGATTACATTGATAAGTTTCAATCACAAAATAAGGTAGACTGTCTTAATTCGCGGTTTATAATTTTCGATATTGTTTTTATATTATAATTTTACAAATGGTATTGTTATTCTATAGGATAGAGATTATAAAATTGCTGTGGTAAATAAATTCAAGTGTGACTACTAGGTGTTTTTTTAGAGATTAAGTCTTAAGTAGTTTGCATAGCCGTCCTTTTTTATGGACAGCAGCTTGAGTTTGAGAAATATAATTTATGTTTTAACAAGTTTAACCAGGATAAACAATCGCTGAAGGTAATTACAATTGTATGATTATGTAATATTATTATTCAGTAGTAATTGACATTACACAATTACAAATCACAACTACAGTGTTGATTGTCCGATGCTACCACAGATAGTATTGAGGGAATGTAATTTTTTCAATAGTTACGAAAAAAATAAAATTGAATTACTAAATAATTTGGTATGGATGTATGTGATCATTTTGATAATGAAACACGAGAGTATAAAATATTATCCCAGATATATGTTAAATTGATGATTGTATTGTATTATTTCAATATAATTTAACCCTTCAAAAGTTCTTACCGACAGTTCTGAAAAAGTCTGAAAATGTTGATTACTGGTAGGTAATCATTTTATATGCTAATATAAATACATGTTAAAAACTTTTTTTATCCTAAAACAAAAAATAATATTGTTTTATAGTACAAAAAATATAAAAAGCATTGTAGAAAAAATATTACTTACTAAAGTAAATTTAATTTAGGTAATTCAATATTTCCACAAAAATAATAGCTTAGTTATATGTATCTAGTAGAAATAATGTTAATGTCGTAGGTATTATAAAAGTAAAATTAGTTGTAACTGTATAGTATAATAAGACATTTTAATCAGAATAATTTATTACATACAAAATTAAAAGTAAAATGTTTTATTATTAGTCAAATATAAAATTGACTATTTTAGTCAACAGTAAAGATTATACTTAAGCTACAAAATCTAGAGGTCTATTAAATCCACCTTTACGGTTCATATACTGTCGATATTTACGTTTAAGGATAACATGAACATCACCAACATTATTTCCGTCAACTTCCTTACCATGAGTAGTGTCAAAGTTACAAAATCCCATCATTTTCATCATTTCTTGTTCTTCCGCAGTTTTTCCACGTAGATCTGCTTCAGTAACTTTAGGAGCGGTATGTTGGACAGACCTTGTGTATTTTTTAACTTTTTTTGGTGGACTTTTGGACCTTGATCTTCGTAAATCACGATTTCTAGAACGACGCCTCTCTCTTGAATGTCGTCTTGCAGGTGATCTTGATCTTGAATGGCGCTGACGAGAGCGGCTTCTTTTTCGCACATCACGTCTAGCCCTCGGTGAAGTACTTCGAGAACGACCACGACGTGGACTTCTCGAATGCTCACGTGGTTCACGCCTTGTTCTTGGCGATGCGCTTCGAGACCTACCTTTCCGCGCTCTGGTTAAACTATTGGAACGGTCACGGTGTTTATCTTTAGTACGATCATGACCTTTATCTTTATAACGCTCTCGCTCCCTCATAATTATTCTGTAAACAAAATAAAAATAAATATTAATAAAACTTTGTTATTTCCTTTGTAATCATGACATAATATACAGTTTTTTCTTCTATTTTTTTCAGGAATGTGCCTGAAGTTAAATTACAACATCCCTACAAAAACGATGGTGTTTTGCTAAAATTTCAAGATCAACATTTTTTCAAGTAGAATTCAAATAATCTTTATAACCGTTAAAGAAGTTGAAATCAGATATCTGCTATTTATGTATAATACACACACAGACAACATGAAAGTGGTTTAGATTTTATTGCTTTGCTTAGGCAACCATAAATCTTTACATAATATGCTGTGAGTAAAATAGACAACAATCACTCTTTAGTATTTAAAAAATATCATCCACGATAGCTACTGTAGTGCTCACAATTCACATACATCACAATTTGCATATTTCTATTAAGAACCCAATATTTTACCATTTACCAAAGTATATTGTGTAAATATATAACTTATTATGTACCTATGCTAGAAAACTTTCAATTATAATTCAAACGATTAAAATATAATTATTATTAATAACCAAATACCTAGTTTTGGACAAACTTACCAATATTCTGATTAATACACTTCTAATTTAATAACATGTGAGAACCACAAATGCCAAATATTAATATTAAATTATTAGCACTACCACCTATTTATAAAGTTAAAATTCAAAGTGTTTTGATTAGATATTTAAACATTATAAACATTACACAACACGGAATTGCAAGAAACTCCGTTCACATTTACGTATTTATTATTTTTATTTAAGTACCTTATCAGTAAGTTATCATAATTCATAATCAAACTAAATCTAGGGATATCATTCGGTAGTCCGCGGTGGTGGTAAATAATAAATACCACCACAAAGATCAGAAGATCGAACGAAAACCATGTCTGTAGATTTAACTACTGACGTGGTTGCACCATAGAGTAATATTACTCTATGGGTTGCACTGTGCTCGACACGAGCAATTTTTATTGTCAATAATAAGAAAAAATTTAAAAAACCCCGTAAATTGATTATGCCTATATAAATTATAAAAATCTCAAAAATGTCTAAATAGTAAATATATTGAAAATGTTATTGTCTGGAAATTGATTATATAAACATTTTATGAAAATGTCATATATTTACTGTGATTACTTATTATATGTTACACCAAAAAACAAAATAGATTTTATTGAAAATTGGCTTTGCCTAAAAGTTCCCGTTTTCCCCTTAATTTTTTTGCTGTTTTTCCCAACACGTTTGAAAAGTGAAAACTATGGACATTTTTTACTTTTGATCCCTCATATAGTACCAACTAGAATACTAGATTCACTTTCCTACCGGAAAAGATGTTGATGAAGAAAATCTGAGCACTTTTACTGCCCTTAAACGTGATGACAGACACACAAAAAAAAACAACACACATCATTTTAATGAATACACTCCTCGCTCCGCTTTTGTAAATTTGTAACATAACATTTAAATTATTGCACTGTATAATGAGAGCTTCTTTAATAAATATCATAAATACATTTCATCTTAATGTATAATTTAAAACCTAATTACCTATCATGTTATATAGTTCAAAATAAAAATAATTTAAACTACGTAGGTAATACTATGCTTATATTTCAATAAAGATAGTTTTTTTTAGTCATAATACGAGGTCCAAAATGTCTTAAAAGCGTCAAAAATGACTCCAAAATAATGTTGTAGTTAAAATATGGAATACTTGAAACATATGTAAAGCTTAGAAAGCATCGTGTGAGAATAAGACATTCCAAAAAAATATGAAAATACATTGAAATCCGAGCCCTAGTAATAATATAGCATTTATAAAATCGTAAATAGATTTAACAGTTAAAATATAGCAATAATAACACCGTAATCGTTTTATAGATTCTGAGCAGAGCGATGAATGTATTGATTTTACAATGTTGTGTGTTTTTTTTGTGTCCGTCATGACGTTTTAATGCAGTAAAAGTGTCCCGATTTTCTTCATCAGCATTTTTTCTGGAAAGTGAAAGGAAAGTGAATCTAGTTGGTAGTGTTGGTACTTTGTGGGGCCAAAAGTAAAAATTCCCAATAGTTTTTAAACGCACCGGGAAAAACAAAAAAAATTAAGGAAAAACAGATATTTTTTCAAAATTTTCTACAAAATTTATTTTTATTTTTAATGTAACAAAGAAATAATAACCGTAATTACATGATTATTTCACCGAATGTTAATATAAACATTTTCTATGCACCATACAATTTTGACTTTTTTTGATCTATTTAAAAGCGTAATACATTTTTGGGTTTTTTTATTTTTGATAAAAAATTTTCAGTCTGTCAAAAACTTGTATAATATGTAATACAATGTTCTTCATAACTTGTTGAGCGGTACCCACTTGCCGACCTTTTTTTATTACTATGGCACAATAAACTTAATAAATAGCCAAAATTGGAATAATTACAAAAAAGCATTTATATTCAAAAAAATCAGAAAAAAATTGATTTATTAAGAAATATTTTAGTCCGTGGATTATATATTAATATATTATACAATGGATGGAGCTACAGTGTATTATATTTTGTTGCCGACGAGTCTCTGTATTAGATGTTAGATATTATGCGCAAGCGCGATGCAACTCGTCGCATAATTATCCATAAGTCGTAAACCGCATATTAAATTAATTGTATTATTTATAATAATAATATCTACTGTGTCCACGGTCTTAGAGGATCTTTTAAGACGGTGTTATAAATATTTAATAGTATCCAAATTCCACGGTGTATTAATTATCAATGGAAAATGTCTTTATCACAGATTCTCCAACACTGATATTATTTTATCTATATTTGTGGCTGACAATGTTATCATAAAATTGTGATTTGTGATAAACAATCACAATATTATTAAAAAATACGAAAAAACACTTAATTTTCGACTTCATCCGGCATCCGCTCGAACGTTGCAGCACTATATTTCGATGAACCTGGAAATTGTTTATTTTACAATTAACTCAAGAATATCATAATATAGATTCATGTCTATAACGTATAACATATTATTTGGATGAAATGTTGGCGACACGATCAGGTACCACTATATAGTTTTATTTGTGTGTCAATCGAGTATCGACTAGGCATCTGGGGAGTCCATCTAATCGATAGCAAAAAATAACAGGATAGGATTATATATGACTTAAGAACTCGAAAGAGGTGATATTATATGTAGGTACCGGGTCAATCAGGTAATTCGATCGGGCTACCAAAACTAATTCAAATTCGACTCAAAAGTCTAAGTGAAAGTTGATATTGTTATATTTGAATTTTTTTAGCTCAAAGTTCTCCAAGAACTGGGTCCGGCAAATCTTAAGATTTAATTTTGGTAATAGATCCTTTCATGGCTAAATACTTAGTGCTCAAGTATTTGGTCATATGTACTATACGTCTATACCTACCTACTATTATTTTTAATATGTCGTATATATGGATAAAATTGAAAAGTTAATAATATAAAACACGACTTAATTCTTACGTTGCGCGTATGCGATGAATGATATGATACTACTGCGATAGACAATGCAGATCTGAGATCACCACTTTTTAGTTCTTTTGTTCCGTATCGAAATGTTATGACCAGGGCTGTGAAGTAATTCATTTGCATGTTTTTTTGCTACACTGTATAAAAATACAGATTCAGCCAAAATTTGTTTTGTATAAATTATAGTTCAAATACGAAATCTTGTTTTGCATATTTTACGGGTTATTAGGGCATATAATTGCACATTTTCATGATTTTTTCGTATTGATGGGTATTTTCTAAATTTGTTTTATTTTTTCTGTCTATCTGGTATAAATTGGTCTAAAATCAGGATTGTTCTGATATTTACAAATCCGTTATCCGTACATAGTATATACTATATAATAGTATATATACATTCCAAATCTTTTACAAATTAGAAAAATAAAAAGGATAGATTTTTTGTAAACCACTTTTGATTATTATTTATAATTTCACAGTTTTTTAATAAAAATAGAGTATACATAGAGCATTTTTTAAACATTTTTACTGCATATTTTTGTGATTTTTTGAATTTTTAGTGCATATTTCAAAATTTTTTAGTGCATATTTTGCTTGTTTTTGGGGCATAAATGCATACATATTTAACACTTTTTTATTGCATTAAATTCAGTCCTGGTTATAACTTATAAACCATCTTATAAATTAATTTTTTCATAAAAATATAATGGTACGTAAAGTCCACCAACTAGGTACAACAATATGGTAGCTTTAGAATTCGATATTTTGTGCTAGAAGAATGGGAGCAGGGTCAAACTGCTGCCAAATTATACGTATATTTTAGACGTTCCTAGGATTTATACATCTAAGTCATAAGTGCAAAAATTGTTCGATATTTAGGGGGGCTGAAGATTTTTAAGATAAATATATTTTATCTTTCATATATTCCAATTCGTAAAATCTTAAGGATTTTTTGGGGGAGGGACTATTCAACTAGTTAGAGGGACTAAGCTCTCCAAGCCACACCTCTATTTGCGCCCATAATCTAAGTACTGTACTATACTACGACGTTGTGCAAAGAGCATTAATCGGTATTCGGTGCTCCCTCCTCCTTAATTAGTAAAACGTTTACCTAGTTGTTTACAAAGTTCTGAATTCTTACATTAATCTTTAGAGTTGAGGCCTCAAGGGTACTAAAATTTACTATTTACTTAAACTTACTATTGAACTTTAACTTTATTTCTAAATAAATATGGTAAAAAATCAAATTAAGAGCAACGATATATTATGTGGTAGGCAAATGTACTTTATGCACCCTTTACCAGCTCCGCTCCTACCACTGATTTTGACCTGTCGCTTGATTATTATCCCCAGGACGACATGAACCCATTTCGAGGATATAGTTAGCGAAACGACAAAATTCAACGGTTCTTATCAAACTTCGTTAACCACGATAGTGTGAAATATCAGATACTTATTCTTTTGTTTTTGATCCTGATAATCGTGATGTACCTTACACTACCGTGCGCACGTAGTATTCTATTACCGACCATCTTCGTTTAAATAAAACTATAAAAGTTTAATAATAATAATGATGATGATGATGACGATTATATGACTAAGGTTTGGAACGACATATCGTGGTCAGACCGTGACTCTGCAGAGGCGACGGTCGGAGGAGAGTCGAGAACGCTGGAAATCACGGCCGTCGGACGCACGCGTCACGGTCCGAAAAACGTTTACTATTTCTCTCTCTCTTTCTCTCGGTCTCGACTTCTCTTCCACGCGTCGACAACGCCGACGCAAACGGATTTTTGAGGTACCTACATCACCGTGAACGAACATCGCTCACCTGCGTCAGTAGCACTCTCGTTCTGTCGTTTTTATAATAATAATTATAAATTGTAATCATCGTCGTAAACGAGCGGGCCACGAATATATTTTTACGACTATACGGGCTTCACATGACGCGTATTAACGTGCACGGGTTATAGCCTACAGGTAGGTAAACTATATGTATCTAGATAGGTAGGTGGATAGTAGAAACGTAAATAGTTACTCGCTGTCACAACTCTAGTATTATTATATTATTTATCGCATAGGTGTACTGCGATAGGTAGGAATATCGTAAATAGACCGCAACAGAATATACCTACGTTACAATAATATTGTTACACATACGTTTTTTTTAATACAATCAGGTAATCGTATTATTTTGTACAAGAAATCGCTTATTAACTTTGCACCGCCTCGCCGGGTACGATGGGATGCCCGATGCTCCCCAACGGCATATTATACTCTTAGACACCTATAGTAAATAATAATAATTAATAACCGTTAAAATATTATTTAAAACAATATATAATAAATAATAATTTACGTAACGATAACGTCCGTTTTGCCGCAGCCGTTCCGCCGAAACGTCTGATCCGCCCGGGAGATAATATTGATAATAACTCGGCCGTCTTATTATCGAGTTGGTCGCCGTCGTCACTGATCGGAGCAGGAGCAGTCGAAGTAGGAGGAGGCGGCGACGGCGATGACGAGCGAACGGCCGACGGACGGCCGACTTTGCCGTCACTACCGAGACGCGTTCCCGACGCCGGCCGACGTCATGATGCCCACCACGTACCTGGGACTGGACTTCAGCACGCAACAGGTATTATTATACTTCTGCAGATTTTTAAACATTTAAAATAATGATATACCCATTAGATTTATATGATATATCGTCTACAAATATATTATCTGCGGTCAACAAACCGTTTCGAAATATCGCGTGACCGTGAGCATATTGGTAGCTGGTGGGTAGGAGAGTAGGTGGGCATAAAGGTAGGTCTCGACTACCTTATGTTTTATATGGGAACGCAAAATTTTTATAGTAATTATTTACCGTAGTCCGTGCTAGTATACATTTGCATATCTAATATCGATACGAAAAGACTTACTATAAAAAACTCGCAAGTCTTACCACAGATCCCTCGTAAAGTCCGCGAATTATCCGTACCTTCATATAGGCACGCCGGGTTATTATACCTGATATTATTTGGTAAAAACCATTTGCAGTTTAATACACTTTTTCGTCTCCCGATAGCACAGACGCCCCTTCGGAAATGAATAGAATATATGTTATAGGTAATATTATAGGTACCTTGGCGTTTTATAAAGTTGTAAGACAATTGACAAAATACAGTGTTACGTACGCGTTGTAGATGCTATTTTATGATATTCCACGATGAATCATCCGGTATAGAATACTAATATGCGGTAATATAATAATGTACGAAAAAGTTTTTTTATCTTCAATACATTTTGCGTCATAATAGGTTGCGACAACATTCAATATCTACAGGCCATAAAATCGTTATCAACCGGTTCGCCGACAATGTTTTCAGAATATTGCAGTGTTTACCGTCCATTTTTTGTGAATTTTAATTTCTATGAAAATTTAATTGGTTTAGGTGCAATTATATATTATAATCTATTTTGATTAAAATGATATTCTAGTTATGCATTATAGATAAATAGATATCTTACAAATATACATCATTAATTTGTTTTTAATAAAAATTTCATGTTTCATATTTATATACTATAGGTATATATTATAATATTATTAGATATTTTATTTATAATCTGTTCTTCTTAATGATAAAACAAATGCTACACACATGTATTTTGAATAATATTATTTAATTATATCTAATTAAAAAAAAATACAGTTTAATAAATACAAGCGATGATTAAGTCTGTATATACAGGCTATAATATGTTGATAGATTAATATTTATTACAACAATTTTAAAATTTCCATACCCAATATCTTTCGAACCCATAATCATGGACCTATTACTCAAAAACTATTCGTTCGAATTTTGATTTTGATCCGTCAAAGCTTTCAGAAAAATTATCCGCCAAATAATTTAAAAAGAGGGGCTCTCATTCGAAAAACAGAAGTTTGTATCTCCATAGAACACACTTTTAATAGTACGAAAAATCTCAATAATTTTAAAATAGTATGGTTTTTAAGTATATTTAAAAATTCTTAAAATCAGAATTTGAATAAATAAAAATAAATAATTAAATGAAAAAATAGGGTTGAGCATGCTTGATGAATCGCCCTGTATACATGAGTGATGAGTGTTGATGTACATATGTATAATAATATACAATACTATTGGTTATATTTCATAATTCAGTTTGCAATAAACAGCTAAACGTATACTAATTTAGATAACAAGTTCATAATATTTAATAATAATAATTTACCACCGTCCTTGCCAAAAATACTACCGTCGCACGTCCACTCTTTAAAACCTAAGCAGCGTAATTGTGGAGTAGGTACTTAGACCTACTTTTTAGATTCTGAGAGGAGCGATAAACATATGTATTGATTTTACAATGAAGTGTTTATTTTGTGTTTGTGTACACGATAATAATGTCAAAGTAATGCTTCGATATTCAACTTCATTATCTTTTATGGTTGGAATTTGGTTGGTAAAGTTGAGAGTTAAATTCACAATAACTTTTTATTAGTGTCTGAAATAAAAATGTTGATAAAATTCGTCAAGATAACGAAAATTTGCATATTATTTTGAATTAGAAATTCATAAAAAATTAATTTTTTGTGTTTAAGATTTAAAAATTGTGTACAAGATTCCTCATAAATATTTCTTTCTTTTTACCAAAAAAAAAAGTTTACTCTACAGTAAATTTCTCATGGAAAGATTTTCTTATTTTGTTGTAATTCAAAAACTAATTACCGAAAATGCTTGAAATTTTCACTGAATATTAACATTACATTTTTCTATATATGGTATAATTTTGAAAATATTTCAACTTCTTTTGAGCTGCTTATAGACATTTGAATACTCAAAAACAATTTCTATAAATATCGATAAAAAATATTTTGTTTGGTCAAAAAAGTTGAAAACTTTAAAATTGTTTTAATAGCACTTCAAAAATATTAAAGATAAATAGGTTTTTATAAGTATTTAAAGTTCATATTTTGACAAAATTCATCCAAATCACAAACATTTTAAAATTATTTTTTTAGTTAAAAATGTATTAAATGTTCAAATTTTATAGCTATGGATTGAATATTTAAAACAAGGTAGTAAATATAATAACCAATCAATTAGTTAATTATTATAACCAAAAATCTAAAAAATATATTTTTAAGGTTGATTTGTATAGACCAGAAAAAAACTTTAGTTTGTCTACTTTTATATTACTTTATGAGTATACCTAATAATATTTTGCAATAAGTTTTACATATTAATACGCCTTGGGTAGTATACAAAACAATTTTATTATCTTTATTTGAGTATTTTCATATTCAAAATATCGAATATTGGCCAACTATTTTGATTTTTGAACCACTGTGCAGCGGTTCCCAAACTTTTTTTTCCGCGGTGCCCTTTGAGGGACCCAAGTTAGAAAAAAATCTATACATTTTAAACTATTTGTTATGAACCGTAGACCGCGGTGCACAGTTTGGGAACCGCTGGTATAGACATTTTAAATTCAAATTTGGACGAAATTAGATATTAAACGAAGAATAACGATGTTTGCTTTTTCGTTGTAATTTAAAAATATTATTCGTGAGTCGTGGGTACATGAAACTTTTAAAATATATTTTATTTTATACACACAATGATATTTTTAAATGCAATGTTTTCGGCAATAATTAATTCAACCTATACTGTAGGGTACTGATATTTTAATTTTTAAATGAGTAACGACTCACGAATGTCACGATTGTAAAATAAAATAAATAAATATTAAAATATTTTAAGGAACTAAAGAGAGAACACAGACAGTGGCGTCATTTGAGAGGTGGGGGTATTTGCCCCTGTCTGATTGAATGAAATCATTCCAACTGTTGGGCCGGTTGTTGGTGAAATAACATGATTATAATTATTTTAATTTTTAGGAAATATAATATTATCATGTAAGCACTCGCAAACTTTTGTCACTATATTAATAATTAATATTGATTGTTTTTTTACCTTAAATATAAAGAAGCCTATTTAAAAATGTTCCATTTTTCAATAAGGTTTAGCAGTCGTATTACATATTGTAATTTAAATTATTCGATACTTCTAGAATAATATAAAATGTCGCCACAGAGGTAGGTAGCATAATTATTTAGCTCCTCCACTTCTGTTTTGCTATTAAATGAGGCTACTTTTGCCGCTGTATACGCGTATAGAGTAATGTTAGATGGAAAATTGGAAATTGTATCGAGATAAAAATATAAGTGGAAGTTAGTTTGGAAGCGAACAGCGATGAGTTCTATTTTTTTTTTGATTCAGTTATAAGGGCTGGCTAATACTTTAGCGCCATATATCATTTAATTTTACCACGAACCTAAGACCTAAGTGGTATCGATGACAGTGGTCGCAATTTGCTTAGTTAGTATACTTCTAGCACAATAGTGTGCATTGTATATTATGTAGTTACGTAAATAGTTGTGCCGTTGTGGACTAGTGGCCAGTTTAAACATAAATGTTTACTGCTTGAAAAACGGTTCTCTATAAGTCTATAACTAATTACTTAAGGATTTTAGCTACATCATTTTACCACCCCCTATATTACATATTTTCATCTCCATATAGTAGTCAGTACTCAGTAGTGCCAATGGTGGGTTATTATTTAGAGCCCGGAAGTTCATGCATTAAAAACTAATATGCGTTTAAAATCATTAAAATATACGCTAAATATGCATTTCTTTTTTTTACATTTTAAAAAAATATTGGTAGAAATCATAATTTATTAAATTAAGGGGAAAAAGATGCACAACATTTTATATCAATAAAATATGTTGTATTTACCTTAAGAATTACAATTTACAATTAGAGATATTGTCAGGTTTTACGAATACAAACGAACTGCTGTTATCGGTCAATATATTTTTGTAAAGAGAAAAGCTGCGTTCTAAATCAACGGAAAAAATCAGTGCATACTTACAATTTATGAAATCTTTAATTTGGAAGGCCATTTATTGTTGTTTCTTCTCCTAACATGATTTTCGAAATGTTGCGTGTCTTTTTATTTCTGTTTCCTAATAGCAATATAAATATTATTTAAGGCAGTGGCGTAAAAGAGGGTTAGCAGGGAGATAAGAAACCTTAACAATTTTATTTTTATTGTTTGCACTGGAAATAACTCATATAGGTACTCATATACAATTAAACACATCCTACTAAAATGAATAAATTTTTCAACAATTTTTTTATAATTGTAACCAAGTATATTCTAAAACTTTAATTTCTTCTAGAAGGTTTTTTTATAAAAAAGCAGTCAATATTTCTTTTTCTACATTTTTTCATATTTAGCAAAAATCGGTGGGGGGGGGGCAATGCCCCTGGTATAGAGGATATCTGAACACCTAGTTTAATTCATTGATATTTGGTATATGTAGCCATGTAGATAGGTATACCTCGTAATTTTTTAATTTAAGTAAGTATAGGTAATTCGAAGTCAATAAAAAATAAATCAACTAGTTCGAAATATCTTTATACAGAACAGATGATTGATGACTGACGGATAAGCTAAGAATAATCTTGTAGATTCTTTGGGTCGTTACCCTGGCTGATTCGTCCTCCTTTGAGTTTGTTTAACTTTAGCTAGGTACTGCTTATTAGTTATTAATTATTATATTATATCCTAAGACAGACGACCGTTTTGGATAAATATAAAATGTATTATAGGGTACCTACCTATAATCTATATAAGCGCCACCAAACTATATATGAAAATTTAAACGGTTTAACGCAGTTGAAAGGAGTTATCGTCGACGATGATCTGCACAAGGCCTTCGAGGCCATAGTACATTTCGACACGGAGCTCCAGGAGTTCCGGACTCACGGTGGCGTGATTAAGGGCAAAGACAGGCAGCATCGAGAGGTGACAGCGCCAACGGTTATGTGGGTCAAAGCCTTGGACGTATTGTTGGACCGGCTGCAAGTGTGCGGTGCTGATTTGAGTACTGTCGCTGCGGTTTCTGGTTCCGGACAGGTAAAGGTTCTTTCTCTTATAGAATTGATTTTTTCATACACTGATAACGCCCGTAATCTCTATGAATATTATTACTTATTAGTTATTACCAAACAAATCTATTATTTTTTCAACATCTAATTACCTATAGTAATATTCATAATTGGTTATAAACTTATAAGTGATAACTTATATTATAGTCTATAGGTATAGCTGTATAGGTACATCAAGATTAAATAATATAATTAAACAAAAATAAAACCAACTCAATTTTTTATAATAGTATACTTATGTTTAAATTAAAATAGTTGTTTCTAAAAACTTAATATTCTAATGGCTAATGCGATTTGTAAGCAGTAAATTTTTAAAAACTATTGAGAATTTTTTACTTTTTACCCCATAAAGTACCAATTAAATTCACTTTCCTACCGGAAAAAATGAAGGAATTCGAAGCATCTTTACCACCACAAAAGGTAATCACAGACAAAAAAAACACTCCTTGCTAAATCAATATATTCATTGCTCTGCTCAGAATCTAAAATAGTGATAATATCCCGGTTTTGAGATTTTTTTCTTAGCTTCCTCTTGCCTACCTACATTAATTGTTTTGCGAATCATTATTATTATTAATAATAATAACGATTTTGCTTTGATAAAAAATATATAAATATAATAACTTATTATATTTATATATTTTATACTATTTACATACCGTCTGCAGCAACATGGCACGGTCTATTGGACGAATGGTGCTGAAAAAACGCTACAAACTTTGAACCCGGCCGGATTTTTGCACATGCAATTAGCGTCTTGTTTTTCGGTGGTCAACTCACCAGTGTGGATGGATTCCAGCACCACGAAACAGTGTAAACACCTCGAGGACGCTGTTGGAGGACCACAGGTAGGCTGTATGTTCATATTATTATAGGAATAGGCATAGATAGTAACCTGAACATTGGCCATTTGGTATGTATAATTTTACAAAATTAACATATTATAGTGTTTAGCTAAAATTTAAATGAAAAGCAGTAGGTATATTATATTATGTTTTTTTAAATATCGATTAACTCATTTAACTGTACGAGTTGCGGCTATGATTTCCGAGTAATAACGAATTACCTATATTGTTTACTTACCTATACATATTTTAAATATATATATATTTTTTTATAGCGATTGGCGGACATTACTGGATCGAAGGCGTACGAGAGGTTTTCCGGGCCACAAATCGCCAAAATGGCAGAAAGCAGACCGGGAGCCTACCAGAACACGGAAGTTAGTCTTATTCTCCGCAGTCGACCAATCGACTCGAATCAATTTAATATTATGTCTTATGCTGTTTTAGAGGATATCGCTGGTGAGCAGTTTCGGCTGTTCGTTATTACTCGGCGCATACGCCCCGATCGATTGGTCCGACGGTTCGGGGATGAATCTGTTGGACATCAAGACCAAGGAGTGGTCGGCTGATTGCTTGGAAGTAAATAATTTGTCCACAATATATTATACGTCACATAGCACTGTGTCTATATTATAGTCGTGTTTGGAATTTAGGCGTGCGCGCCGGGACTGGACTCGAGACTGGGGCGGACCGTGCCGCCGGGCACCGACTTGGGCTCGATCAGCAACTATTATGTGGAGAGGTTCGGGTTCAATCCCGAGTGCCGAGTGGTGTCGTTCACCGGCGACAATCCAGCGTCGTTGGCCGGCCTGTGCCTGAGCGACAACGACATCGCCATAAGTCTCGGGACCAGCGACACGCTGTTCCTGCCGCTGGACGAGCCCAGGTGTCTGGAGGAGGGACACGTTCTGGTCAGCCCGATCAACCGAGACGCGTACATGGTGCTCCTGTGGTAATTATACATGCACTACACTATATACATATAGGGACACGCAAGCATGACTTGGAGCTGTTTTTTAAGTTTCAAGAACGGCTCGTTGACCCGCGAAAGACTGAGAAATCATTACGCCAACGAGTCGTGGGACCACTTCAACACACTGTTGGAGCGGACGCCCAGAGGAAATTTCGGATACCTAGGGTTGTACTATGACGAACAGGAAATCATTCCGTGGATACAGGGTGACTATCGTTTCGACAAGAACAACGGGCCCGTGGACAAGTTTCCCAGCCGGGAGATCGAAGTCAAAGCGTTGATCGAGGGACAGTTCATAGCTAAAAGGGCGCACTCCGAACAGTTGGGATACACCATAGGTTCGCATAATATCATACATATGTCACGTTCATATTTTAATGTACACAAGGGTATAAAACCTAATGACGTATAAATAATGATTAATATCATTTGTGAAAAAAAAAAAACAAACAGACGCCAAGACTAGGATCGTGGCGACGGGAGGCGCTTCAAACAACAATATAATATTACAAATTTTATCTGACGTTTTCAACGCACCTGTTTATACACAAGTCAGTACAGTAATTTTTTTTTTTTTTCCGAACGTTTATAAACGTTAAACATGTTACTAGGAAGCTGCCAATTCCGCAGTCCTAGGTGCTGCGTATCAGGCAAAACGAGGTCTCGTTCAAAGTAAATGTAGTGACTGCGTCGATTCATTTCAATCAGTGGTAACCACTGCCGCTCCTCCAAAGTTAGTTTGTTCTCCTCATAAAGATGCTTATGAAGTAAGTCAAAGACACATATTTGTACAAAAATAATACTAATTTATTATTGCTATTTTTAGATTTACACTCCAATGGTCAAACGGTACAATCATATTATTAAAGAGGTGCTATCTGCAACTAGAAAATAAGACATAACACATGAATAAACAGAACTGGTTTTACATTACGAAATTGTTGATACTTAATACATGTTTTATTTTATGCAATGAATAATTAATAAATAAATATATTTATATGTTATCAAATATAAAATATTACAATAGTTAATAAAACGGTTAAAATTTTTTTTCATTTTTTTACGATCACTTCTTACGACCACCACGTTCTTTCAATTGCAAATGAATAGTTGAACCAGGTCCTATGTTATAATAAGCTAACGTATTGGAATCTTTGAAGAACAATCCCTAGAAAAATGATTTAAAAACAATTTAATTTATTTCTTTTGCACATAATTTTATAGTTAGAATTTGTTTGCATACATCACATTGTAGTTTCTGTTTGCCAGGCGGCATTCCAGTTAACTCGTGAATTTTTGTCTTAATCACAGACACTGTTTCTTGTAACGGTAATGTTATATTTAATAACTGTCCATTGAGGGCCCATTCTGGTTTGTCGGTGAGAACAGGAGTTCCAACATTAAACATGACAGGACCCTAAAATGAATAATTGGTTAGTGGATGAACCTAAAATTTTTAAAAAGTAATTTTAACTATTTACATTAAACTTCATCATAAATTGTAATTCCGGTTCTAAAGAATCTTCAGTCTTCTGTTTCTTCATAAGCGGTTCATCTTCAGCAATTTCCATTATATGTTTCATTGCAGGCTAATTAAAAAGTTTATGCATGATAATTAACAAAAAATGTTTTTATTATTTAATGATAAAACATTAATGTATACATACTGGACCCTGAGGTAAAGGAGGTTGCATCATTCCTCTAGCAGCTCCCAAAAATGGATTCGGCGGCATTTGAGGCTGCATTACTTGATAAGCTTGAGGTTGTGGAACTGAAAACATGTTAACACCAATAAATAACTAAACAAATATTATTTATAGAAGATTTTGTGTGTAAAAAAAATAACGCTTTGACCAAAATCTTGATTCTTACAAAACATATTATAATGGCAAACATAAAATATATATAGAGAACTAAATATCTGTAATAACTAATATGTATAATAACTAATAAGTAAATATAAAATTATGCAATTACTTAATTTTATGAGTGAAATAATAAAAAAACATAAGTCACAAATTGAATATATTAATAGATTATGTTATTACTTATTAGTTATATGTATTTCAGCACATGCGAGAGGAACTCGTTTTTACATTCGTCGCTGAGCATCACATACCACTTTCACCTGCACATTTTCAGCCAGTAGTCGGTAATGACTTGATTGTGGCCAACCACCAGGCGGTAAGAAGTGAGGGGAAATTTGGTCTCCATGCTATCGTAGATATCAGTTGGATGCACGAAACGAGTTTCCTTTCTAATGGGCCGAACGGATAGAGTTTAGATAAATAAAATTTTTAAATTACCCATCATCTGCTGTTGTTGCTGAACCATCATCATAGGTTGCGATTGCATCATGTTAGGAGCATGTGGTTGCATCATTGCATTTTGCATATTACTTGCCATTGACATTTGTACAGAAACAGCTTGAGAAGTAGGCGGATGAGAAATAGTAACTGTACCTGATACAGGTTTCGGACCAATTTTTTCTTTTTCATCATCATGAATAAGACCTTTTACTTTATGAATTTGGTGAATTTGATCTTCTAGGGTGATATTAGCTCGTGCTGCACGAGTTGCAGCTTCTACACTAGAAGTGTGCCCATCCCATGTAGCCTAAAAAATACAATTTTACTTTAAATTCATTTTCGTAAAAGACATATAAATTCTATATTTTTTACCTTATCATCTTTTCTACTTTCTTCTTCTCCAATTTTTTTACCAATAGCAGTTTCTTCAACACCAACACCAAATATATCAGTACGACGTTCAGCTAACTGTTTTAAGCTAGCCTCAATAGCAGCTCCTAGATAGATAAAATAATTATTTAAAAAACAAATTATATACTATTTATAGTCAAAAGAAGTTACCTGGAGCATATACAGATTCCTGATTCATTTTATCACTGATATGCTTGTCTCGTTGTTCTACCCAACGGGGATCTAATAATCCAATTCTCATATGTTCTTGGACTTTGCTAGCAGGTATCTTTTCACCAGTAATTGGAGATATTAAGTATTCTTCAGGAGGTGCTTTAACTGGTGCTCGAACAACTATAAATATAAAGCCAAATAATAGTACAACTAATATACATGTTTTGAGTTATGAAATTTAAATCTTACTTTGTTTGGGATTGTATCCTTTTTTGACAATAACCTTTTCTGGAGCAGCCGGCTGAGCCATTTGGTTTGAACGGCTATCAGATTTCGAAACACCTGGTGGTAAATCACCATCTTCATCACTGGACGATTCATCCATGTCTTGAACCTTTTTTTTGTTTAAATGAAATAGTATAAATATTGTTTTGGTACAAGAATATAAATTGAAATATTACTTGGTTGTTGTCTCTACTGGACTTTTCTTCACCAGGTACTCTAAGTTCACTTTCTGGTGCATACATCCTACCATTAACTCTTTTTTCCATTTCATCATCACTGTCTACTTGCATGTCGTCTTCTGCATCACTCATTTCAACAGCTTCTTCTCCATTATCTACACGTTCTTGCATCAATGTACGAACACCAACTTGATCTGGTGTAGTTGGTGGAGGGAAATTGCCAATTTCACCGTATTGAAAGTCAACAGTTTCAACAACAACAAAATCATGCCAATCAATCTGAGCATAGGCCACTGAAAAATGTATTCATTTAATGAGTTAATCAAAAGCTATATAATACCTATCTTAATAAAACTTACATCTTTCTTTTTCTATAAGCTGTTCTTCTTTTCTACGTAAAGCATCTTGATGCTTTTGCCATTCAGAACGATATTTTACATCATCTAAAATTTGTTGTCGATCATAACATTCTTCTTTTAAACATTTCATAAGATCTTTAGGAGGCATCAACACTTTAGTGTACTGTTCAAGAAGCTTTGTAAAATATTGAAATAGTGAATGTTGTGGACGTAAAAAGTCAAACTGAAAGTTACGTTGTTCCCTTGCCATCAGATTGGTTAAAAACTGTCTGCCATTACGAGCAACGAATAATGCTGTAAGCTTCACTATGTCTCTGAAATTATAAAATGTATTGGTTAATGTTTGTTGGCAGGGTTAATTATTAATACATACAAGTCAAGAGCCGATATTGATGGTGGATCTGCAATGAATTCAAATTCTTTTGGTGGATCCTTCGGTACAAATATTGCTTCCTGTACTTGTTTCAGTAGTTCTTGTTGTTTGAGTTGGGTAGCAGTTGACATGCTTTTTGTTTCTTTAGGTGGTAATGTTGGCTCTTGTGCTAAAGCAAAATCAAAAAAATATGTAAATAAGTAACTTATGTAAGTACTATACAACAGTTTCAACAAATCAATTCTCACCAGCTTTTTCCCTGAGGTCTTTGACTTTGTGTACATAGTATGCATGGTAGGGATCGCCTTGTGTAAGAAAATTGAATTTGGGATTGCCCAATTCATTTTGACGAATACGAGACTCAAATTCTGGTCCATTTCTTGCTACAAAACTGGCAGTTTTATCGACAATATCTTGATTAAGAGGCAGTCAAGGAACTATTCAATGAATTTCAAACATATTCTTTGTATTATAGCCTAGTAATAACCTAATAACATCTCTGAAATTCAGTAATAAGATTTGATTTGATACATGCTCCCACGCAGCAAGACACAAACTGTCAAAAGGTATGTGTTCCCCATATTTTTTTAAAAAAGTTAAGTAATGAGAACTTATACTGTAAAGTAAGTAAACTATTGACTATTGCATACTCGGATGTCCAAATAAATGTTATCAGTAAATTAGGTACAAAACTGTTTTTTTTTTTTTTTATTTTATTTTATTTAGAACTGCAGCAAAAACTATTCAGCTCGACCATTAATAATTACAATAACAATATTAAAATTACATAATATTTAGAATTAAGATACACATAATTATACTGACAATATTACAATATTACAGCAAAACTATGTTAATATAATAAAATATCAATTCAAAAATAAAATTAATTCAATCAATGTCGTCGAATAAAGGATACTCCTTACTTCTGGCGGTGGATAAATAATGCCGATAGTAGGAACTTCTTCAACACCTTCGGGCATCTTGACAGTCGGTTCACTGAAGTCTATGGAAAAAAATGTTATAACTGTATGTCTCAAATATTAATTAAACGTAAGAAAAACATTAAGAATGTCTGAATAGTAAAAATAGTGAATAATAGAATAATATAAAATTTATTTTGTAGTAATATGGTACAGTGTTAGCGTTTAATAGCGTATGCCGTATATTATAATTGATAATACGATAAACAACAAAAATAATGACATTTTAGATTTTTAGGTTAATAGTGAACCAATGTGGTTTATACCGTATCGACCGAACTACACTATCTCTTTTGATGTGTAATCGCTGTAATCAGATGATTGCTGTTATCATTGTTGTGTCGATTAATGCATAATAATACCTGTCCTGACCTCGCCTTTGTCAAAGTACTATGTAATTCTTATTGTTAATAGGTACTTAATAATTATTATAATTATAAAATATTCCATTACAGTACTACGTGTCTACGTTATTACAGTACTTCGTTAATACACTGCCACTCGAACGAACAGAAACAACAGCATTTATAAGAATATCGACGAATCCGTGTTGCTGTTTGAGCGTATTTTCCGAAGTGTATCGCGACGATCTTGTTTTTGAGTAACTGACACGGCCACGGGGACTTGGCTGTTCGAGGTCTCTTTGAACGATTGTTATTACGTAAGTAGAAATTTACGGTGGATTTTAATCACCTCGAACCAAAAAATCCGATTTGTAGTAACTACAGTTTCGTTAACAATAATCAAACAACAAGTACATGCTAGATTCTTAGACTGCTAAGTTACATAGTAAAGTTTGATGGAACATTGCATTTTCAAATTCAGACTTTCCATACGTTTCCAATCACCTAACCTATCCGTGACAATTTTTCTTGTATACTTGTATTATGTATCCACTGCATTAGTTTTACCTAAATTTCTTCTATGGATTTTATATAAATAAATGTGTTTTTCACAATATGGAGTTGAGTCATCAAGCTTTCTTATTTGTGTTTGCTCTATTTTCAGCTATACTATTTACTTATTATTTACAGTTCATATACTGCTCCTCACACATTATTAGTTATTATATACAAATTATTTTATTATAATTGATACCTAATGTATAATAATACGTTTTAATGTATCAACTACTTATTGAAGTTGATTTACTGACAATTATTAATACTTGTTAATTTTATTAATAACTACTTATTTTGGTGGTTATTGGTTATTAAAATCTATCTTTTAAAAATAAATTTTCCTATATTTTGTACTTTACTGTCATGTTGTTGGTAATCTAACTTTCAATATAAAAATACATTTTATTCTTATTGCTCACTAATAGCGCTAAGGAAGTTAAAAAGTAAGATTAATCAATAACAATAAACTAATTACCTGCTAAATGCCTAAATCATAATTATACCTATAGAGTTTAGGTATTTAATATAAAACCTATAGGTTTGTTTATACATTTATTTTGTTATCTAATTTACAGATAAACTATAATATACATTTAAGTAGTATATTATATTAATCTATATTTTAACATATAAAAATGGATTTACATGGCATATAGAATTGGATATTACTGAACTAACTGGCACCAATTTTTTCAAACATTTCTTGAGGCTGGTCGTGTTGTTTGCCTCGTTTTTTTTTCAACCCCTATATGTAATTATGGGGTAGTTTACAAAAACTGAATAATTTTTTTGTTTATATAATATAGGGTAATCATTGGTTACAGAAATAAAATTTAAAAAAATATATATTTAGAACAGCTGACTTTTTTTGAATAAAAGAAAATGGTATTTAATTTATTGTTTGTTATTCAAATGTACATCAAAACACAATGTCAATATGGTTGTAGCTGACCAATTTTGACAAAAGTTTCAAAGATTGCTTTTAGAAAATATATATTAGAAAAGTTTAGAAATTAGTCTGAACCAAGCTTGAAAATATACCTAAATGCAATATGTTACATGCTAATTGCCCAACTCGGTCGAAGAAGTTCATAAAAATAGGTACAGCGATGTCAATTTGCCTGAAAACTGAGACACACACAATATAGTACAGTATTTTATGTTTTTCATTTTTCTTCTTGGGAAGTTTGGTCATACAGCTAGCAATATTTAATACTAATACTTGTATCTAGATGAAATTTAATTAATTTTTATTTTTAAATCTAAAATTTGAAACACGGTAAAATTAAATGGCTTGGCTTTATTATAAATAAATAATTGTGTTATAACTCATCACTGGAAAAATTTTAAAACATATTGAACAATGTTTTATGTATTTATTTTTTTCAAGTTTTTAAATTATTTTTACTAAAATAAGTTTTTTATATTGTAATTTTAAGAGTTTGTTTTAATCCTTAAAATAAATATCATAACAGTAGTATTTGCAATGCATATTGATTGTTTTATTTATTTATTTTAGTGTGATACTCAACATGGGGTCCTTCCTGTTGTCATCTTCATTTGACGCTGATGTTGAAAAGGCAACAAGTGGTACTAGTACAACTGAAGATTGGGCTTTAATAATGGAAATATGTGATAAAGTGGGAGCCTCGTCAGTTAATTCCAAAGATTGTTTTAAGTCGATAATAAAAAGACTTTATAACCAAGATCCACATGTTGTACTCCAGGCCATTACACTTTTTGACGCCTGCGTTAACAATTGTGGAAAGAATTTTCTACTCGAAGTGGCTTCCAGACATTTTGAACAGGAATACCGCAAATTATTAGCTAAAAATTTACCTCAAAAAGTGGCAGATAGATTAAAATTACTTTTAAAAAAATGGGCAGAAAATGAATTTAAAAATGATCCACAGTTGAATCTTATACCATCTTTATATACTAAATTAAAACAAGAAGGCGTAGACTTTTCATTGACTCCAGATGTAAACCACTCTAAAGGTGCTAAATCAAAAGATTTGGTATCATTACAAGAAGTAGATGATATAGCTAAAGCTATTGAACTTAGTTTACTGGAAAATGAACGTTCCGCGCAGAAAAAACCAACAAATGAAACCGATCGGAGAGCATATTTAAAAAAAGTAAAAGCTCTGTATGATTTTGAGGCAGCTGAAGACAACGAACTGTCGTTTTCTGCTGGAGACATCATCTACGTTCTTGATTCTTCCGATCCTAATTGGTGGAAAGGATTTACTGACAAGCATCCTGAAGGTCTTTTTCCAGCAAATTTTGTAACCACAGATTTATCGAGTCCAAAGAATATGACTGAAGAAATCAATACAAAGAAATCAAAAATCAAACATTCTGCTGAAGATTATAAGTCTGTTGAAATCGATGAGAATAAAATTGACTGTTTGCTTCAGCTATTGCGCGAAGCAAACCCAGAAGATGACAGTACAGATACTGAAGAAATGGCCATATTGGAAGCACAAGCAAATGCCATGGGACCAATGATTGAAGCTCAACTTGAACAGCTCGACAAAAAACATTCCCAACTCACACAGTTGTGTACAGAACTCTTAGAAGCGGTAAAATTGTATAACATATTCATGAAAGACCCAGTGGCGGGCTATGCACCCAAACCACAAAATGAACCTATACAACCTCCCACCATGTCACCACAGCATATGATGCACCACCCACAGCACATGCAAATGTACAATGGTATGATGGCCAACTATGCGCCCTTGCCGGTTGAGCATTACAATATGCCCGGATCACAGTATCCAGTTAATCCCAGTCACATGATGGCCCGACCAAACGTTGGAGGTCAGATGCACGAACAATCATCATATCAAATGCCCAACATGCAGAACATTCCCAATTACAATCAAGTGTACGGTCCAGGGCACAGTGCACCATCCGAAACATTACCACAAGTCATGAACTATGTACCTCAACCCCCCCAACCACCCTCACAACAGTAATCCAAATTATTTTTGTACAAATATTATTGAGCCTCGCTTTTGCATTTTACTTTAGTAGTATACAAAAAAAAACATATTAAGTACATAAATAAAGTATAATACAATCGCTCATTGTTATAATTTTTTTTTTTTTTTTTATATATTTTATATAATATTTATAAGAACGATGGTTCAAAACTGTACACTGTATCTTTTATTTTATGTAGGTAATTAAATATTAAACAACAATTTATTATATAATATACACTATTACACTATTATTTAATAGCCGTCAACACTCGAGTTTTCATTTCATCACATATCATTTCCTACATAAAGAACACTACAATTATGTATTGTGATCTCGGATTTTATTGATATCTTCTATCCAATTTAATACAAATTTTTTATACCAAATTTACCCGTATAAACAATATATATATTTTTTTTCAATAAAATACATTATTCAATAATCATAATAAATAACATAGAACACATATTATCTAAATTACTAATTGTGTGCATCAAATGACTATTGATTATTAAATATCAAGATTCCCTAATATTTAATAATAATAATTAACTACAGATAATTGTTCCCTCTCCAATTGCGGTGGTGCTTCATGTGACTCCTGCTCTTTTCTCCATAATACAAAATTTAAAAAACTCGGTTTCAACTTATGCTAGACTGATGATATTTCTTCTAATAATGTCACTCCAGTTAAAGTAGTTCTTAATGCTATCCTCCTTGTAGGTTTTAAATTTAAAAATATACTGGGCTTTTCATGTAATATATTTTTTCATACATAAAATGTCTTATTTTTAAATGTTGCTTTGGTAATAAAAATAAATCACAGCAATAATTACTAATTGATAAAATCATTATTGACTAAGATAGTTTCCTACTTAGTAATAGTAATAACTTGGTAATAGGGATTGGTTATTGCGCAATAGTATTTTTCTCTAAAATAAATTATAAAATTTAATTTAAAAACTTTTATTGTTATTTTTATGTAGATAAATAAAACTAAACAATCTGTACAGTAATGTGATACAATATTTGTAATTTTGATGATATTATATAATTGTGAGGGGCGTGAGAGGAAGTTACTCATTAGTCATCGGTAATGCAATCTCATAGTTAAATCACAAAATAAACTAAATAAATAATTTAATCTATTCTGTGGTAGTGTGGTTGAATAATTAACATGATTTGATTAGATATTGTAAAATACCTAACAATGTTTTGAATAGTTCCTAGCGATATGACGAAATCACGAGTAGGTATCTACGAACAGTGTTGAGCCGAGATAAATATAATTTTATCTAGATAAAGACAAAGATAAATTATAATAATGTTATCTAGATAAAGATAGAGATGACAAAATTATTTATTTATCTAGATAAAGATGAAAAAAAATTATTTTATCTAGATAAATTATCGGATAAATTTTTTTTATATTGGTTTATGGCACTTATTTCTTATAAAATATAAGACATAATAATTTATGTACATTTTATTGTGGCCAACCTAGTCTGTATGGATTGTAAATATATTAAAAATAAATAAATAAATATTTTATTGTAATTAATAATCATATTTCATATTATTATTAATGTAAATAATGGTTGAGAAGTTCCATTTGACAACACTCGTTTATTAATAACTGAAATGAATATAAAATTATACCTATTAACAAATTTTAAAAAAATTCGGCCATCTTGGCATATTGTAGCAAAATAAAAATATAAAAAGTTTTAAATGTATATAAGAAAAATAATAAATGATCATTTTTGAGATCTGCAACATAAGAGCATTTCAAATGTGCTGTCTTTTAATCGGTTACGTCTAGGAGTTAGAACCTGTATGGCCCCACTAAATAGCCGTTCAACTGGAGCTGATGATGGTAGCGTTGTATTAAACTTAAGGAAAACTTGCTTGACAACTTTAAATTGATCAAGCATCACCAGATCTTTTTTCTTCGAATTTAAAAATGTTAATGCTTGAACACTAGCAGCATTTGAAACTCTTATAGTATCCTCAGTTGAATCATTGTCTTGAGATTGTGTTGGTGTACAAATGTCTATAGTAGAACGTTCAGATAAACTATTGAAGAATCCATCACTATCACTATCTTCATTGTCAGTGGACCCAGATGATTTATTTTCAATAGTGGCACTTATTATTTCACATTCGTTTAAAAAAATGTTTTTACACAAATTTGTGTACCTAACTGGAACCCAAGATAACTTAAACTTAGGGTGACTTATAGATGCAATAATATATGTCTTGCTTTTTGGATCACTAAGATCAAATACATAATTAAATCTTTTTTCTAAGGAACTTATTAATGATAAACATAATGGCCTGCAGTGCTTTAAATTGGTTGATTGAATTAATAGTTTTCTTAATACTATTAATGTGGGCGCAACATACCCTAAATAATTGTTTTTCTCCTTGTAGCTTATCAAGAGAATTTGCTAATGGCTCTAACAATAAACAATACTCCTCTAAAAATACCCATTCATTACCTTTAAGTTTATTCAACTTTAAAATATCAAATAGTGTCACTATTTTTTTCTTATGTTCCAAATTTTTTTTAATAGCATCATATTTTGAGTTCCACCTTGTCACGACTGGAATAGGAAATTTACAGTTGCAATGTTCTACTACTTTATCAGATGCCATGGTACTTCTACTTAATAAGTTCCAGAACGCTTGTAGTTTGTTAAAAGTTTTTGTAGATAAACTGATATAGGTTTCATCTGAAATTTTAGAAATATCAGTAGTAGCAATTAAGTTCAACGAATGAGCTACACAAGTAATATGTTTAGGTAAACAATAGCTATTATCATGATCTTGCTCTTGGACTTCTTGATTATTAAAAATTGAACCAATATCAATTCTTTCAATATTCTCGTCTCCGTTTTCAGATTCAGAGTCTGAATCGTCAACTATAGTATCACTACCAGGTTCATCAGAATTTAAATTGCTAATGTCATAATTTGCTGTTGAATGATTTGAAGAAGTAATTGAACTTGAGAAGGTGCGAAAACATTTACCGAAGTTACTGGCGTTGTCAGTAATTATATGAGTGACTTTTGAGTTGGTTATACAGTATGTATCCATTACTTCAGTTATGACCTTGGCGATGGCTAGAAAATTATGAGTCCCTATTATCCTACGGCAACCAAGAACATACGAATGACGTATATATGTATTTTCTTCAATATAGTGACAAGTCATGCCCATATAGCTTTTATTATTTGCACTCCAGATATCTGCTGTTATGCAAATATAACTCTGTTTTTCTATCAAAATGGTCATCGTATTTAGATATGTTGAATACCTTAATTTCAAATCATTAGCCAATTGTCTTCGATTAGGAAGTAATGATGAATCGGTTATTCCGGCCAATTCCATGACTAGTCTTCGAAAAGCAGGCTTTTCACAGCAAATGAGGGGTCTCATTTCTTGTATAATGTAATCAAATACAATACTTTTCACCTAAAATAAGCACAAATTAATAAATTGTAGAACAATTAATTTAAAAACACATAATATCATAAACTAAAACATAATACTTAAGTCATTTAATTTTACAATTTGACTTCATTGGGTACTAATTTATTTGAACCTTTTTATTAAAAAAATTGTGTTTTTATTAAATAATAGTAAGTTATATAAATTAACAACATACAATTTAATTTTAATTTTAACTTATATAATACATGGTAATTTTACTATATCATAACCATTGGCACAACAAAACTAATATTTTTGATTGTACCAAAAAAAAAAAAATTCTTTTATTATATTTTATATAGTGTATTTGTAGCGAATGGTCTTGCCACCTTGGCTTCTAGAAAATATATTTTTCTAGAGTTTAAAGTGGTCTCAAGTATGCATTAAATGAGTGGAAAAACCAAAACACAAGATTGAAGGCTATTCCAAAGTCATCATTTCCTACTCTTGTCCGAAAAGCAATTGGATAATTATAATGGTGGTGGTTCAATTGCCAATGATTTGCAAGCATCTTTCAAAGCAACAGGTATTTTTCCATTGAATAAACAAAAAGTGATGGACAAATTACCCAATACTGATGATTCAAATATCTTAATTAATAACACTGTAACCGATTATTTGAAAAGTCAATGATACCCAAACACTGATGACAATGCAAGGAAAAAAAGAAAAAAAGTAACTGTAGAAGCAGGAGCTGTATAACAGTGGCTACACTTGGTGTTAATAATAATGCAATTTCTGAAGAGGTAGAAAGCAATCTTCCAATCCTAACCAATGACTCTGAGTCAGATCATGAAGTGATAGATAACACTATTCCAGAATATCAACCACCAAGTAAAGACAACATAAAAATTGGAACATTTATTTTAGTTAATGTTAAATTTGGTAAGCGTGGGATGTCAATTTATGTTTATCTTGCTGTAATAAAAAATATCAAGGACAAAATCATAACAGTAACAGGCCTTAAGTCATTGGACACAACTAAACAAACATTTAAATTGATAAAAGAAGATGTGTTTGAAGTAAATTTAGAACAAATTCAAGCAGTCTTGAAGTATCCTAAAGTTGAAGGTATGGGGAAATGTATTAAGTACAAATTTTCTCATTCATTGGATGTAAGAGAAGCTTGAAGTCATAATTTGATAAAATTTAATTTACAAAAGACTAAATAAAATGTAGGTAACATTTTAAGTAGTATTGTGATAAGGAACATAAATCAAAGTCTGCCAGAAAAGATAGGACTGTGTTTGTTAAAATAAAATAAAAATGTTTATTGTTATTATTATGTTTTTATTACCTACCTAATTACATGTTAATGGAGTTGAAAAAAATGTTTTCATTTGAATAATTAATTGGTATATTTGTTTAGAAAAAAAAAACATGTATCAATGTAACCCCACTTCACTTATATTTAAATATCTTATAAAATAATTATCATAAACATTTTTTTCTGACAACATTGATAGTTTGGCTAGCTAACCATTTGATTTAATGAATAAAAACAGGGGATATCAAAGTAACCCCATAGGTGGTCAAACTTTGATAGCTACATTTAACTTGAAAAATATATGTGTTAAAATTAAAAAAAAAAAAAGTTTTTATTGATTATTGTAGAGAAATATATATTTGAAGTAAAGCAATTTAATAAATACATTTTTCTTTACTGTAGCATTAGTTAAATGAAAATAGAACCAAAAAAACTAACAAAAATTATCAAAGTAACCCCATTTTACGGTAGTTACTTTTGGCTTTTCATTAAATTAACTGTTAACTTAATAAATTTCTTTTTTACCTAACATGAAATTAACGAGTTAATTTTTCATTTTAAGAAGTAAGTTGAGTTAATTTATTTTGTTTTTAATTTTATTATATTTTACTATTTCAGTCTATTTCATATTCATGTCAAAAAATATATCATTCGAATCTAACTTATATATGGAAATACTGTATAAAGTAAAAACACTATGTCTATAATTTAGTTTTGGGTTGGAAAATATTAAAAAATAAAGTACCTACTCTAGCCTTGCATAAACAGATGAACTTTTTTTAACTTAATAAAAAGTTAACAAAAAGTGTGTATTAACTTTAAACTTAACTGAGTTAACCTATAGTTAAATTAACTTTTAACTTTTTATTATTGTTGTATACTAACTTAACTTAACTGAGTTAAAAAAAATCATTAACTTGCCCATCCTTGCAATTAGATAATACAAGTTACAACTGATCAAAATTAACTTTATTTTAGCATTGCCTTTTAGTACAGCTTCCAATTAACGCTAAAAAAAAACTAAATAACCTAATAGATTTTCATATTTGGCAATTATTTTAGTTTATAATAAGTAATAACTAGATTTAATTTTACAATTTACCTGTTGTTTTGATAGTTTTGTAGATCGTTTGCCCTGTAATTCTGTATGCGTTATAGATGTTACCATTGACTTCTTTGAATTTTTTCGAGCCTCTTCAACTTTCGGAATCAATGATTTATGTTTAAACTAAAAATGTTAAATCACAAATATTTATTTCCGTTTGGTATACTAATAATTATTGCAATTATTGCATTCAAAATTAAAATTATACGAGTATAATAGTACACTATATACTATTATACTTAATTATTAGGTAGTTACTTTTAAGTGACTTAAGAAGTTTCCTGTGGACAATTTTTGTCCTTGAATGATTTTGGGACAATTTTTACATTGTGCAGTCAATTTTAATCCATCTTCTTTAACAACAGTAAAAAATTGACCATCTAATAAGTATGATTTAATCAAAGGTTCTTCAGATAACTTCGGTAGATCTTGTTCTTGAATAGTATTATTTTTACCAGGATCGTCTTCTTCTTCTTCTAGAAGACGTTGTTTTTTCAACTGACTTGCGTCATTTTTATCACCAGTCAATACTAAAAATCTCCGCATAGTAAAAAATACTTGATCACAGATTTGACTAAATTCAATTATTAAACTTTAATAAGAACACGCGTACGGTACTACTGTGAGTCGACTTCCAATATGTAATATAATAAATATTATAATATGTCCCACGACTCACGAAGTCACGAGGTAGTTGTACGACTATAATAATATTTCAGCTACTTGCTGTTGCCTGTTTGTTGATATTGTTGGGATGTGATCCAATAGGTCTACTAAGATACTCCTACCATTTATGTTTATAATATCGTTGATAATTATTAATAAATAGTATGTCTATTATTGTATATTTTATAACCAATGATAATAATATTAATATGTCATTTTTGTACAATCAAATTATTTTGAGTTATTTTTATATGTTATTCTGGACTGACGTAGTGCCGTCTGGTGGGTTTTATTTCTGGGTATTATGGATGTATATTTTGCTTTATAGATTTTAATTATAAATGTTTTATTATAATATGTTCACATAATATAGGTACCAGCATTATGATTTATGATATAACATAATATTAATTATTAAATACTACGAAACCATACAAACAAAAACTCGTAGCGGTCGTAACAATGTAGAATAACTTAATAGTACCTATGTTATCGAAAATGTCGATAGTTATTAGTTATTACTACTAAATACTACCTACTTACTACTTATTACTTAATTGTCTACCTATAATAAATAAAACCCGTTCAATAAATTAAATTATCTAGATAATGGTGATTTTTATCTTAGATAACTGTGTTAATTAATATTCTCTATTTATCTAGATAAGATAAAAGATAAAAGAATATTTATCTAGATAATTTATCTAGATAAACTCAACACTGTCTACGAATAAAAAAATTCATGTAGTGCGTCACTAAATATAAAATTATATAATATGACTCATATACTCCGCATACGTAGCAATACAAAACATTTTGTCGTCAAAAACATATTATTCACATTTATTTCTTCATTATCAAGGATTGTAATACATCGCAGTAGGTACCTATACAAATATACAATTATAATTTTAAAACTTTATAGTTGCATCCCGATAAAAATGTTCAACTATACAATAAAATATCTTAAAAATTACACGTAGTCCTATTATCTCGACTAACTACAAAATTATAAAAAATAATTGTACAATCTTAAAAAAAAAACACACATAACTTATCTACTCTCTTAACTATATTATTGTATAAAAAGTCAATAATACCTACTACAGAATTTTATGTACACCTGTAGTAGCTATTATTGTCTGTCGTATACCGCGATTGTGGTCGTTTGGAGGAGACATGTAAAATGAGTAATAGTACCTTCTAAAATGGGAATTCAGCGGATTAAAAAAAAAAAAAAACATCTAATAATTCTATCATATATAATAGTACCTATATACTCCATTAGCGTCAAGAAGAAACCTAGGCGGCCGATTTGTGCTCAGGGGCGTGGCTGCAAGACGTGTACAGGTGGTCGACTCGGCGGGGACGACAAACAGGTGTTGTCCGACCGCCGGCCGACAAAAACTGGTCGCGCGCCTCCGATGTTCCTTCTTACCGCGAACGGATAGGGTATATTATAATATATATTATGTACAATGGCAAGATACACTTACGTAATAAGGAAACTGTTTATAATAATTATTATTATAATATATTTTGTACAACAGTGCGGCGTGTTTTTGATTCTCGCTATTTATAAAACGATAACGATACCTAAATAATTATATTAACACGTTCACTGTCCGATGTGAACCCATATGTGGTTCATGGTTTATTTCTTGATTAGTCCCTATTGAAATCGATGAACAGTACTCTCCAGTCCAGTTCGATAAGAATATTTTAAATTACATTTAGAAACCAACAACAGCAATTAAAAATATATATCATAAAAAAGCTCATCTCACCAGTCCAACTATGTTATTATGGATTTCACAAATTGCAGTCCATCATATAAATCTACAGGGAAATAAATGTATGAAACGAACCACATGTGGATCGTGGACTGTTCAAATAGGTTTAACGTGACCCATATATGGGTCAAAGGACTGATCACATGGACAGTGAACGTGTTAAGTAATACTGATTTGCACCGTCTCGTTATATTATATTTACAGTGTAGGTGCGGTCCAAGTCTTCTTATCCGGTACACCATGACGCGTCTCTCCCCGCAACGGCGATGGACGATCATAATATATTTTAATATTATTCATTAATTTATTATTATGTCATTCGATGGTCGGTTTCGGCGAGTCGATCGCGACCTACTACGTCACGCCACTGCGACCGCCGCCGGCTATCATCTCATGTTCATCGCGTAGTCCTTCTCGTCGCCGCCGCCGCCGTACGGTATGTAATAAGGGTTCTGCGTGTACGGCGCGGGCACGTTCAGCGCGTTGTACGACTGCCGGAGCGGCGACGACACGGACGACAGCTTATGGGCGGGCAGCGTGGCGTAACTGTTGCTGTAGGACGCGGCCGCCGACATGGGGTACAGGACGTTCTGGCCGTTGGCCTTGGGGCACGGGCACGCCTGATTGGTGCAGTGCATCGGCGCGCCCAGGACGGGCGGCAGGGCGTTCATGTGCGAGTTGTACTCGGCGGTGGACAGCCGGATGCGGACGATGCATATGATGATCACCAGTATGGCGATGAACACCACGACGCCGGCCACGATGCCGATGATCAGCGTGTCGTCGTTGGCGATGGCCGCGGCCGCGGCCGGGTTGGGCGACTTGGCGACGGCCGGCGACTTTTGCTGCTGGTGCGGCGGACTGGCCGTGGCCGGCGGCAGCGACCATATGATGTCCGGCTCGGTGGTGGTCCGCGGTTTGGGCGCCTTGACGACGACCGGGTTGGCCGACACAGCGGCAGTCGTCGTGGCGGCGGTGGTCGTCGTCGTGGTCGTGGTCTGTCGGCTGACGTCGCACGTCAGGTCGTCGTCCGGTATCTCGATCAGCAGGCTACCGGCCACGAACGCCGGCGCGGAACACACCAGGTCCAGCGCCAGCGGTGACCGCCTCAGCGCCCTCACGTTGCAGTCGCAGTAGACGGGATTGGACCGCAGGCCGTTGAGCTTCAGCGAGCTCCGCCGGTCGTCCAGGGCGGCCAGGAACTGGGACGTGAGCGTGGCCAGCTGGTTGTCGAACACGTCCAGTTGGATGACCGACGACCGGGGCAACGCGATTAGCAGCGACGGCGGCAGAGCGGTCAGCGACGTGTTCTGGATCCGGATGTGCACCTGCCGGTACTTGAGGCCGGCCAGGGCGCCCGACGATATGGACGTAATCCGCTGTCCGCGTATGGTCAACGACTTGAGCCTGGGGTTCATGGCGGCCGACAGCTGACTGCCGATGGACGAGTCTTTCACTTCGATCTCGAGCGCCTCCAACGATTGCAGGTAGTTCAACAGTCCGGTGACGTCCAGGTAACCCAGCTTCGGGTATTCGTACATCTTCAGTTCGACCAGGTTGCCGAGGTTTCTGAACGCGTTCTTTTCGATCTTGTCGCATTCCAGCAGATCGTTGATCCGCAACGACCGCAACGATTCCAGCTTGTCAAAGTCGCCCACGACGACGTTCGATATCGGGTTCCCGGAGACGTCGACCAGCTGCACCTGATTCAGCTTCGGCCAGACGGCCCTCAGGGACGTCAGGCTTTGTATTTCGTTGTGAGACAAATCGAGTTCCTCGATCAGTGTCGATCGGTCGAACATGTGTTCGTCCACTACGTTTATCTGGTTATAGGATAGATTTAGTTTTTGTAAAAACGGCGTTTCCAAGGGCGACAAAGACGTGATACCGGTGCCCGCCAAATTCAATTCGCGTACCGTTTTGGGTTCACTGAGTATGTTTTTAATAGTCGCTTCGGACAGATGGTTAAACGACAAGTCCAGTTTTTTGATGTTCACTAATATGCTGTCGTCGGTCTGCAATTCGGTCAGTTGATTCGAAGACAAGTCTACGGATGACAAAAAGAAATATTGTTTCTGTAAACTCTTCAACGGTGCTATTGTGAACCTATTCTTTGACAAATTAATATTTTCGAGAACTTTTAAACGGGTTCGGTCGAAAATCAAATCGGGAAGTTCTGTCAAATTATTATTTTCTAAATCCAAATATTGTAATCTATTCAATCCTTGAAAAGTTCTCTCGCCGATTCGTTCCAAATTATTATTGGCCAATTTAATAATTTGCAATTGGGTGGAATTATGAAACGTCGTCTCGCTTATGGTATCTATTTGGTTGTTTGCCAAATTTAGTTTTCTGAGTTGTGGCAAACCAGCAAAATCAAATTCTTCTAGGGTTTTTAGGCTATTTTTGCTTAAATCTACTTCTTGCAAATTCGCCAGACCAGCAATGAGCTCGGAGGGGAAAAAGTTGAATTTGTTATTTGATACTTTGATAATTTTTATACTGGGATGTACTTTGAACGTAGAAGGGAACAAATAACTAATTTGATTATTAGACATATCGATTTCTTCCAGCGGAGTCCCATTGCTTCGTTTTGTAATGAAATATTCCCCTTTAAACGAGGACAGTTTATTTTTAGACAAATTAACATATTTAATTGAAGAGAGGCCCATAAATGAACCGATACGTATGTTTGATATTTGATTTTCCGATAAATCCAACGTAACTAGATTAGTCAAACTTTGGAACATGGTTTCCGGCAATTCGGTGATACCGTTGTTCTGTATGTAAAGGTGAGTAAGTGACGAAGTCTTGAAAAACAATTCGGGGCTTAAGACTTTTATGCTAGTAAAACTGATATCAAGTTTTTGCAGTTGTACCAATGGGTGGAATATGCTTACAGGTATCAAAGCTAAATGAGGGTTGTGGCTCAAGTTTAAACTTGACAACGAAGACATCACAGTAAATGTATGTCGAGGTATTTCTTTTAATTGATTGTATGACAAATCGAGAGTTTTCAACTTTTGAAGATTGATTGGCTCCGACGAAAGAGAAGCAATTCTGTTGCCTTGAAGATTTAAATGCTCCAGAGTGTCTTCTAAACCAGAAAACGTCGATGGTTCTACAGACAATAGTAAATTTCCAGATAAATCAAGAACTTTCAATAGTTTAAAATCCTAAAAAAAAATGTTGTATTAATAATAATAAAATACTTCATATTACATTTTTGTGCAGCGCTTACTTGAAATACATCTGGAGGTATTTCTCTGATGACATTTCTACTCAAACCTAGTTCAATTAAGATTTCTGACAACCCTCGAAGAATATTTGAAGAAAGTGCTGCAATTCTATTGTAATCCAGACGCAATTTGCTCAAACGTGGTAATTTACTGAGTGCAGTTGCGGGTATCAATAAAATGTTGTTATCTTCCAAAGACAACGATTCAAGATTTGTTAAACCTTCAAAAGCATCATCTTCAACCTGTCAAATATATAATAATAAATTATATAAATTTAGTTTCGTTGAGTAATCAAAACACTTCAAATGTTTAACTTACAGTTCTTAACATGTTTACAGCCAAGTTTAAGATTTTTAATTTCTTTAAGCTCGTAAAAGTTCCGGGTGAAATGTTCCCAATGTTGTTTCTACTGATGTCTAAAACTTCTAATGATGTTAATTGTGAATTCTCCAATTTCTAAAATAATAAGTATAAAATAAACTAAAATATGCATATTTTATAAAATAAGTGTTATTTACACGTGATAATATGTATTACACAATTTTTGTAAATTTAAAACAAAATGTATTTAATAATGGTATGTTACGATATTTACTTGTATCAAATTTGAAGATAAATTTAATATTTTTAAATTATCAAATTTTTTTAAAGCGATCGATGGAAATTCAACAATAAAATTGTTTGAAATGTCTAATTTTTCCAGCTTCTCCGCACCTAAAAAATATAAAATAAAATATGTAATAAATTATCTACTACATGGACAAATTGTTTTTCCAATAAATTACCATAAAAAACATCACTGTTAAATTTTGACAGACGATTCTCTGATAACAAAAGCTGTTTCAACACTGATAAGCCTTCAAATGCTCCTATTTCCATATTGTTTACTCTGTTTGACGATAAGTCTATCTTTATTAAAGACTTTTGTGACAGAAAAGAACCTTGTTGTATACTTTCTGAAAACAGATAATAAAACTGTTAATTATGGACATTTAGATATTTCCACTATATAAATAATACCAATTCGGTTATTTTTTAGAGATAAAGTCCTTAGCGTTTCCGGGCCATTCAATGACGCGCTGGGTATAAATGCTAGACGGTTACTGTCCAACTTCAATTCCTGTAAAACGTATTATAATGACTTAAATTACATATTTCCCGTTTGGTGATCGATCTACAATACGCTACCTCCAAATGAATACAGCCCTTTAATATGCCTTCCTCTAAAGATGATATCCTGTTTTCGCTGAGATCCAAACGTATTAGTTTCGATAGCCCATGAAATTCCGTAGAAGAAAATATTGGATTTAAGGTGTCACCCAATAAGTTACCAGCCAATCTCAGATCTTCGACTGTATTCTGTATGATATTAAATGACTTTTCCGACAATCTTCTTATAGAGTTTTGTGACAAGTCTAGCTTGACTATAATAGCGGGAAAATGATCAATAATTATTTTCTTCTTTAGATTATATATTATATGAATTTCGGATTTACTTACCCGTAGACGGAAAGAGTTGTGTGGGCACGGAATGGTGACCAGCATTTCTTTGGGTAAACACCAAGACCGGCGCGTCCTTTGGTAAGTTCACGTGATCGCCTGGATAGACTACACCATCGCAGTTTAACGCCAGACCACCGATCTGTCTCAGTTCCTCGCAAACACAAGGGTACCGAAACTCTGATTGTAAGTCCTCGCAGGATGTAGTGGCGGACAGACACGAGTTGAAGACCATCAACGCTGCAACCAACAGTACCTCCTTCCATCTGGTACGCATGATTAGTCTGCGAACAAAATTTAGTACTATTATAATATATTATATAGACATTAGGTAGACAATTACCTATATGATTTTTAAATAAACCTATTGATGATATTTTATCTGGTGTTTATTATCTGTTGTTAAATAAATACCGGATTGACCAATATATAAAATCGCCGGCATTATTCCTTTCACTACGAGGAGCCAACCGACGGCGACGGTTTGAGTTATTAAATAATTGATAGTTAGCTGTATGTATTATATATAATGAGTATAATGACAGCATGCACTATAATAATCCTGTTAATGTTACATAAAATACTTGTTCTGGGACCGCGATAATTAGGAATCAGGTGTTTGTTCATCGCGATATCGTTCTAGTTTCACAGATATATTGAATTTCAGACAGCTTCAAAGACAACATTAAAACTCCCGATAACATCGACAAGTAGCTGTTTATTTTATTTTATAACAATGTAAAAAATGAGACTAATAATATTTAACGTCAATCTAAGTGCCAAACCTATTAAAATAATGTATTTTTTCAGACTTTAGGTTCTCACGTCATCGTTTGGTGTCAGTATGTCAACGCTAAGATTTAATATTGTAATACCTAACCATATTATAGGCGTTTAAACAATTATTACAATTGTGTAGCATATATAATCTATACAGGATACTCATAAAACACCATTATTATAGAAAAAATGTAAATGATATTATAGTTACCTAATTATATAATAGTAGTTTTTATACAATCGAAGAGATCAAACTAGAAACTAGTCTGGTATCTTTTTTACATATTGAGTTAGATAATGTTTATACGCCTATAACTACATCACTAAAAATATTAATTATGATAAAGCGTGAACGGGTTCAAAATGTCCTATATATTAGTTTGTATCGTAATAATATTATCATATAAAATTTTAGTTTACATTTTATAAGTTGATAATATTTTCTGAATCTACGCGGGGTAGGCGCATTTACTAATACCTACGTTCAGATTTTACAAAAACGATTAACGAATTAGATCATGCTTTTCATGCGGCAACGACTGCGAATAATAATTTAGTTATAATCGTGTAGTATGCGGACTGCAGTCTTGTGGATTAAAAACACTAGATTAGAAACGAAGGTAATATTTAATATATTTTTTATTTTTTAAATGTTAAGCATCACGGTGCAGTTATCGATTACCGCAACACTCTACACTGCTCTGTTACGTTGCCGAACACCTAAACTCAATTATAATATAGGTACTAAATCCGTATATAGCCAGCAGCAGTCCACTGAAAACGATTAGAATCCGTTGTTTTTCTATATACCTACGTATATAATACATTAATTTTGTGAATCACTGCAATAAAAAGCATTAAATTATTTCAAGTTCACGCGGAATTAAAGATAGGTTCGCTGATTTACAGTAGGTAGGTTTTTTTTTTTTTTTTGGCAGAATGTCTCGTCGACCGGAAGCCAACTAGCTCCGGATATTTCATACTTATTTTCATATATATATACATACCGCGCCTCATAATAGTGGTTCAGCGGTTTTAGTATACCTACATATTATTCTAACGGTAATTGTTGAAGACGAGTCGCGGAATGCAGAGTCGTTAAACGCCTAAGCCGGTTATAGCACGAGACACGATAGATTTGCCGACCAATATACGAGTTGGAGACATTTTGATAATTTTTACGGCTAAATCGAAAACATAAAACGTAATAAATAAAAGTATTATCTTTGTTTCGGCGGACATAAAATATATTTTCAGTAAAAAATTATAATACTTATAATATATTTGACGAGTCCTGCACCGGTAAAAATAATACTTCTCAGAAAAAAATGTAATTAAATTTAAAATAATATACGAATTGATAAATTATAATAATTTATCTCTGAAGAGTTAAATTTGTTGTACGCAACAGCGACTGCAGTGATATTATTTTAGTTGGTAAAAAGAAATAAACGAAATTATTCCAAGCTTAAATTTTATACCCCCCCCTCCTACTATAAAAGCTCAATAATTGATAGCTATTGTCTTATTTAATAGTGTTGGTAATATTGTTATAATTTTCTGCCTGCCAAGTCTCTCCAAAAATACAGTACCGGAGACCGGGGTAACCTGCACCTACCTACACACACGTTCTAAATTTCAATACGCTTGCAAAACAATATTAACCTTAATATTTATTATATTATAGTCGTTATTTCTCTGAAAATCGCAATACCTGCAAGTACTAAAATGATGATCGATCTTTCGTTATTAATTAAAAAAAAAAAACACGTTTTTAAAACGCATGACTAGAATTGATTACAGATTAGTATTATGATATAATATACATCATACCTACACTAACCTAATATATAATACGTCCATTCACTAAAATATTTACCATAACATTATGATGTGTTACCTAAACATCATAAATTAATAATATGCATATATTTAATACACCATTATTATACAATGCACGTATTCTTTAATATTCAATTTATCACAATACGACAAAACTGTTGTTATTATTCAAAAAGTGTACCTACCTATAGACAAAATACACAATATTATATATTATATTGTTTGTATATAGTATACTTATAACATAATAATTAAAGCGCATTATTACCTAGTGTAGCAATAATGAGTAAATATTTTGTTGCAATACATTTGTACGATACGATATCATATAAGTAAAACATGTTATATTGAATAATAAATTTAAGGTACCTATTTCAGAATATTAATGTCTATATTGAGGAGTAGATGGACCGACGCTGTTTTACACAGTAGGTTTATGTAACGATTTTTTTTTAAAAATATATTTAGTTGCAATATGCCATTGTATTCAAAAAATATAAACACATTTTATCGAAACCGATATGAAATTGTACTCGTTTTTAATTTCCGTCATTTGTTCACGTACATTATTCTAATATAATATCAAGACTACCTTAGTAGGCAACTGGCAACTTTAAATTATAATTTGATGTATATTTTTTGTAACTAGAAAATTTACTTACTTCAGTAATATTTTAATATTATACAATTTTAATAATTGTTGTTATAAAAACGCATTTAATATAAAACATAATAAATATTAAAATATTTTCATGGGAGATATTTTGTTGGAGATATTTTTGCGGAGATATTTTGACCTGGAACCTAGGCAACTATACCTACTGATTTGCCTATGCAGAGCAATACACTCAAGTCTATAGTAAAAATTTTACCACCTCCTTTACCTAAACTGAAATGCACCCTGAAGTAATCGATAAAACGTATGTAAAATTTATTAAAATCAGTTTTCAATTTTACGTTTTTAATAAATACACAAAAACATCAGTCACGCACCACAGACCTGCAGTGAGTGTCGTATCCAGGGTTATGTTAAGTACCTATACACTGGCTATTTAGTGTCTACACTTGAGCCGAATTGCACTTTAACATGACTGAAAACGTATATAAAACATTTGATAATTAAAAATACCCAGATAAATATATTTCTCGTATATAAACGAGATACTCGTGCACATACTAAGTATGTATTAATAATTACAAGTATAATAACTGAGATTTTTCAATCGATAGCCTATACTATAAAGCAATTAATGATCACTAATTAAAGCACGAATAAGAATTATTGTAATACTTAAAATACAATTTACACCCGCGTGTATCAATCACGTAGATAGTTTAATTGAAAGTGCATCAATATCATCTGCAACACCTATAAACGTAATGCACTATAATATACGACCGTATATTAGTATTATAATTTATAAATTACAGGAATGCTGTTTATAGATTTTTATTTAACCATGTCCAATGATATTATTCATTCATTCACTTAACGGATGATAAGTGCATTAAAAATATTATTATTTATTCGGCGATAAAATTAAAACCTTAAACATATACTATATAATATAGTACAAACGCGTTTATATAATGCGTTGTTTCCCGAAACCAAGATTAAAGTTTTACGAAACTAATAAAAATAATAATAAAAGTATTTTAGTATAATTACTTGAAAATCATAAAAATACACCGAGCATCTAAAAGGTTTTTAAATATAGACGTATAAAAAATACTGTATTATATTATTACTAATATTGTATTATGATTTACTTGAGCGTATATTTTTTATGATATTATTATTTATTCATTTTATCACGTTATATGATAACATGATGTATAAAAACACATTCACATATTATTATGTTTATGTTGTATTACTGTGTCTCAGACAATCAATTTTTGTACCTCATAAAGAATTTTAAAAAAAAATTACAAAGTAACGGTCAATACGAGTGCTACCGATTTGTACAGGACGTTCTCAGAATTGACTTAATGTCCTCTATAGTATAGAGTCTATCGTATGTAAGTCGACTTAGAGCAAAAACTCATTAACAGCGAAATTTAGATTTTTTTTTTATTACGACACCTTGTTTATAAACTTGAAGTCTATAATTTGTGTTGGGGCATTAAACATCGAATTATTAGTTAAAACCTGTTTTTTTTTTAGTTTTTTCAAAATTTACTAACGGTGTTAAATACAATTTTTAAAACTAAAAATGCATTTACCAAATATTGCCGTTAGTGAGTTTTTGCTTTAAGCCGACGAATTATTATATTTATATTTATTTATGATCAATGGAGCGGACAGTAAAATGTAGTAGTACCTAAATAACCTTAATATAGGTACTCTAAACTCTTGTAAGATACTGACCAGTATGAATTCAATTTATTTTTCACCAAAAAAATAATTTATGTAAACTTTAAACACAATACTATTGTAAGTTTGATTGGAATAAAAATAAATTCGGTATATTGTCTTACAAACAACGTCGAAGACAATAATATTATATATTATACACATACAAGTTGTAAGTTAATATTTAGTTGTACATAATTCGTTCGTAAAAATGTACATAAATTATTAAATTCTAAGACGAATAAATTCAAAAGTACAATTCAAATTGCATATTATAATGTTAAACACTTCAGTATCTTACATTGTAATTATATACCTAAAGTATGAACTGTGAAATGTATTCATTTTCCATAAATTTGTATATTTTATTTCTAAATTGTGTTTTCATTTGTAAGAACGCGAGTAGTATACGATTTTAAGTCTATAACTAATTACATATTTACATGAATACGTTTCAGTGAGCAAACTGTACAATAAAACTAAAATAGGCAAGACAAAGAAGTTTTTGTTCTATATTTTTATACTCAAATTGCACTACAATATTGGAAAAGTCGAAAACCATAACATTACACAGGCTCTCTCGTATTTCAACGATATCAAAGTCAGACGGATATTGGTCAAGGGTATAATATAATGTTTTTATTTTTTGAAGGTTTTTTTTCTGTGCGCCAAAATTAAATCGATTTATATTGTGGTCGATAAATATATAATCCATTGAACTGTCTAAGCTAAATTCGTATTTACTTACATATGTGTATTGTGTATGCGTAATATGCACTTGTTATATGTGATTTAAATCTTTTGTCTTATAATTTGTATTATATCCGAATATACAGGTACATTTCATACAGGTATATTATGTGTTATTACGTCTTATTAATAAAGTGACCACTTTAATTTTATTTAATCCTTAAACCACGAATATTATTATAATTTATAAAACAAAAATTTGGTTCAAAAGAATCTTAGAGAATTGATTATTATTTATTACTAAGAAATATACTACTAAAAATGTACGTAGTATAATACCTACTAAAAATGTACACGAGTTTTGTTTGTTTTAACAATACAACCAGCTTTATTTTCATTTATATACGTTGCTATAATATTATAGTAAGCCCAATTTGTATGAATTATAAAAGTAAATTGTTTTTCATCTGATGCGAATGACAGTTTTTTTTCCAACTGGAATTTTTAAATATTCTTTTTCATAATAGTTTTTGACACCTTTTTATAATTTCTATACAGTTTACAGTTATTTATAGAGTTTAATATTTCTAAAATCATAAGCTAATGAATAATCGTATGTGGTCTTGATGGTTTCTGTATCTAAATATAATGCTAAAATTAGATATATTGTTTAAAATTAATAATTAAAAATAAACACTTTTTCTATATTAATAAGTAATAACACTAAATAACTTAATTAATTTTAATTATTCAACATGTCTTTTAATATTATATGTTTTTAGCCAAATAAAATATTATATTGTGTTGTTGTATAATATGTTATATATTTTCATACAACATAGAGTTAATGGTTGTTGATAATATTATTACTTGTTACTTACATATCTATTTTTATTGAGTTTAATATTACCAACATATGCATTAAATAATTCAAACTTAGACTAAAAAGATTTATGTATATTATTGGTTTTAGAGAATTATAAATGTGTACCTAGGTGTATACTATTAATAATACGTAGGTATCTGGTATATACTATATTATATACATTGATAGATAACAGGTACCCACTTTTAATAATGATAATATGCGGTAGTAACCATAACTAAAAGAAGTCCTAAAAGAAGGAAAATTTTTACATAGAAATGATATAATATTTAATGAAAAAAAATAAAATTACATGCACGAGCCAAAAATTAATAAATTATACAGGTAAATTAAAAACTTTTTTTCAAACTTGAATAATGGCTGGCATTCGTTCAATTTTGAACTTAGAGCCAAGTATTATGAAACAAATCGACTTAAAAAAAAAATCGGTCTATTCAAATCATTTGCCAAAAGCCTAAAAATATAGGTATTACCACTAAAAAAAAATACATGTTGTACTGTGCACGAGCGTACCTTAGTAAGTGTTAAAAATTTGAAAATTTCGCAAATTATGTATTTTAGTACTACCTAGGTTCCCCCCAAAATTAATTTCAATACAAGTTCATCTGACCGAAATATTTAGTGTTATACCTTAAACCGTGATCCCACGTTATATATTGGTTATAAGTCTTATATACCTATTATTGAAAAACATTTTCTCGATCGTTAAAATGAGTAAAAAATAAGAAAAAGTAAAAGACTCAAAATAACACTCGCGCACTAACCATATTATATTGAATGTTCTATTGTTAACACGCAGTTACATTATAATAATATAGGCTCAGCAAAGCCCGCGAGTGATTTAATTTCACCTCATCGGTAGTGACGCGTATAGACGGCGTTGAATTCGGTCGTTATATTTTATATTATTATTACGATGACGATTATTATTACTGTTCATTACGCTGTATCAAAATCTACCAGCTCGGATGGAGAAAGCGTTCCCATGTACACAAACTATAAGTGTGAAGTACCTATATATTTATACGCGTTAAACACACACAATATATATATGCATACACATACACACGATACATATATATAGTGCTATAATATACAATACAAGTATAATATGATGTGTATATAATTGCAAAAATTTTATTGTACGAGTACTTAGTATATATATTCAAAAATGTAACGAACGAAAAATCGGCGCACGTAAACCCATCGCGAAATAATTCAACAACTATGTCATTATATCTGCGTGAGAACAAACTGCACTGCATATAGTAGGTACACCGGCTAACTATATTGTAGTACGGCGGCGACGACGGAAAAAAAGAAAATGGTTTTCAAAATAATAGCGAGCCAAAGAAATAAAACTGTTGTCTATTTTCTGTTTTTTTTTTTTTTTTATCGACTTAATTCTTAATGACAATACCTCAGCTGTATATATTATAGACGAGTATAATATTATTATAGCGATTACAGACTTTACAGTTCGATTTCGACAAATTATTATCGTTCTGCTTAGAATCTACGACAAAAAAATGTCCTCGACGTGCTGAGAATCCGAAAAAAAATTATAATAATAATACGTTATCCGGTTCACTATTTTTTGAAACAATCAACTCGGTCGTCATCGCCGACGTTATTGTGCGTATATATATATAGGTAGGTATTATACCTAGGTTCCGGTCACCCGAGCACACTAACTTCCCCTGTAGTATAAAATATACATATTCACAACCGTTTAATGTTATTGTTATTAGGAGGGTTCTTAACATAAAGACGTTAAAAAAAATATTTTGAAATTCCAACATTTTCTTGATAAACTATAATATTTTTACATCATTTTTTCTTTTCTAAAATACCAGTTGATTCACATTTTTTTTCAAATGAATTACACTATAAACTTTCTCCATAAAATGGCTTTTGTAATTTTATTCATTCAATTATTTTCCTGTGTCATTTACTTGTTCAATCTTTACAGTGAATAGTGAAACACTTAAATATTGCTAGGTATATTGAAAATAATTTAAATGAAACAACCATAACGATAAATTAATTGTTAAATAACGATTTAAATATACTTCAATGGTTATTTAAAGTACCACATAAAAGTGAAATTAATTTTTATGATTAAAAAAATATTTTAGTAAAAACTTCTTTAAAAAAATATATTTTTTTTATTTAGTATCAGGTAGATGTTTATTATAGGTTAGGTGTTTTATTTGATAAGCTATCATTATTATTATTATTATCGTTATTGACAAAAAAACTCCATTTACAAAACAATAAATATATAAAATTGTGTTGAGACACAAATACAATAAAATTAGGTACAATAATATAAAATTCAAATTCAATTAATATAACAAAATATACATATTATGTGGTATATAATTTACAGCCATAATTAATTATTAACTAAAATTAATATCCATAGTGTTTCCTATAGTCATCACTTCATCAATATATTCGTAGGAGATGATTCTAAGTATGTTTTAAAAACATTATTAATTAAAAAACTTTTTTGATTTCTGGTGGACTTGGTGTTAATTCAAAAATGTAATCGTTTCAATAAATAAGGGCAATCTATAGAGTTATTTTTAATAAAAATTAATAATGAATAAGGTTACTTCTCCTTGTATTTAACGATTGTTTATTGAAATAAGATAATACTCCATTCTTAAGTTCTTAACACTTTTTAATCTTAAAATTATAATACATGGGTACAAATGTACAATAAATAAATATACATACCTATAGGTACCTACATAGAGATAGATCCCATATAAGTATAGTTGGTTGTAACTGCAGTAAGTACTTAAATTCATGAAAACGTTGATTGAAATTTTGTAAAGGTAATAATATAATATTTTGTATTATAAATGTACATAAGTGATAATATATGAAGATTTTTCGTTTACGAGAAGACTAGAAATTATAATGTTCGAGTTATGTAATATTGTTGTATGTATAAAATGTTTTTGGAAAATATACAATCTTAAACCATAATGATGCACATGGGTGTATATGTCTAGGAGGTTAGAACATAAGACTCGAAAAATTACTTTTATGTCTGATAACAATTTTGTATTTTAAAAACGAATCATACGGGGCAGCAGGTATTAAGCATAATATTATTATATGTTCTTATATAGAAATACGGTTGAAGAAAATTCAAAGCCGTCGAATCCGTGAGGAATTATTATTGTTATAACGTGTACCCACAACAACGGCACGACGGCCATCATGTGGTCGGGGGAGTCTAATATAATATATATAATTTAAATACGAATGCCGCCGTCGATTTGGACCCAGCCGAGCGACAGGTGGTATTTCAGGTGCATGGGAGTCGTATTATATGCCTATACGACGATTCTTCACTTCTCTAATGCAACAGTACAATTATTCCGTTTTGTATAAACATCGTATAATAATCATAAACGCTGTGTCATTGTTATTGTTACGGTGAATATTTTTGTAAAGAACATATAATTTATCAAGTACCTACCTACAAATATATGCATTTTTTTCACAACCGATTAATACCCCCCGAGGACTTGTCGTCGTTCAATAGTTGATTTACCTACACCTAAAATAAAATTCTTCCAGATTTCATATACTTATTGTTATTTAAATAGGTAGGTATATAAATTATTACTTATTAAAAAAACGTTTTAACCATTTTATTTTTAAGGAATACATAGTGAATAAGAAATAAAAACTAATACCTCGATTTCTATTTAAAACAATATATAAAAAATATATATTAATATTATAACTTATAGTATATTAGTGTGTTGCATAACACATTAACACGTATTATGAATACATTATATTTAGGTTATTCAAAACTTTATATTTTATGCAGGTAATATGCAGCGACCTTATTGTAAAATCGTGATACAGATAATTTATATACACTTTCAAATAGGTAATTTAAACTTTATTTAAATTATATTGCTTGGCCTATCGAAAAAAAATTTAATTGTTTTTAGATAATCTGTTGATCAGTTTCTTTAGATTTTTTGTGAACGTAATTTCAATAATGGTTTGACTTTATTTCCGAACACTATTTATTTTTAGTTTGTTGTTGTCAATCAAAATTCTTATCGAGATTAACACACCTATTCCGATAAAAAAATACTTCATATATAGGTATAGTATATAGGTGTATGCCTACTGATGTTATCTTAAAACACTGAAAAAAGGTAGATACCTAAAATTTATAGGTACGTTATAAATAAATAATACAACTGTACGAAAAAGAAGGACAAGAAACATAAATCTAAATATAGATGCACTGATGTACGTTTCTTGTACATAACATTTAAAAAACATACATTTATCAGTTTTTTAATGCACGAGAAACTTGTCCTCTTTATTCTCAGCTATATATCTTTTTTTTTTTTTGTATATAGTAATTCTTATAGGTACTTATTTTTACAAAATATATAATATAAAAACTATACTGACTTTCAAGTAATTATTACAATTTAAATTTGCAATGAACCTACAAGTATATACTTATGCGAAAATTGGAAAACCATGTCATATATTAAATTAATTGTAGGGAAATTAAAACGGTTGATATCTAACGTTAATTATTATACCTATCACAATATTACTATTGTGACTTATTACACACTGGGTAACTAAATATAAAGAAAACTTATCAAAAAGAAATTTTAACGGTTGAACCTCTGAAGTAATTGTTTTTATTATTCTTAGTTATGGCTTACAAGAGTAATTATTTACTAATATGTAACTAATAACTAATTACAAATGTTTAAAACTCGTGATTTTTAAATAAAAATTGAAGTAAAATTGATTTTAAATCTTAAATGTATCAAACAAGATCAAAACTGTTATACGCAATGATTGCACAATATGTACAATAATATCTACTTTTATAATACCATAATTCCATATTATTATTAAGAATTATAATCATTAGTATCAATATAAATAAAAAAATAATATTCAATGGTCATTAGAATACGCTAAAATACTTGTTTTTTCATTACCAAACCATTAAACTATTTTTAGCCAAATAAAAAAAATTGGTTAATAATTTATACAGGAAAAACTAAAACAACATTTTTGTTTACGAAGAATGTTGCGTACCTACTGCAGGCTACTACCTACATAAACCCTAATTATTGGTCCGTCCACATTTTAAATGGGGTTAGACACTGAACTGTTGTAATTGTGCAAAATCGCTTATGGTCAAATACCCGGATATTAAATGCATTCCAAACGAATTTTACAAAATGAATGTACATTTTATTTTATGTAAATGTTAATAATGGGTACGCACATTTAATAATGATTTAGTCACCTGATCACAATATAATAATTACATCGATGGTCTTATTATTATATCGTCTAATTGAAATTAACGTTATTGAGTTAAAAAAAAAAAATAATCAAACTGAGAGACACGGTATGTTGATATAGATAAAATGATATTATGTGTAGCCCGATTTCCAAAATATAGTTAAGTATGTTGACATGCGGATAAGTCCATAAATTATTATTTGTTGGATTACCAATGATTTCAAATGTGTAAAATTATTGTAGATCTATTGAAAAAAATAAAAATATTTTTTGGGTGAAATAATGTCTTTCATACATTTACTGTACACGGTTTAAATAGTAAATTATTATCTTAATTTAAGTAATTATAGGACAATTTTCAATCTGCAGTTATATGCAGTGAATCTGTCTATATTGTTTTCTTTTTCTGTCTCTCTGATAAAGTATTTATAATTGGGATGAAAACCTACTTTTTTCATTCTGCGCTTATAATAGATAATACCTATATAGGTGTAGACTCCCTTAGAAGCGCAGCAGTACTACGCCGAATAATCTATTGTTCGATTTAGTAAAATTTAAAGTTATAATAAAGAGACCGAAAAAAAAAAATTTGTCACGCGCATTCTTATATAATTCTTAATGGGATCAATTGTCCACATTTTTTTTTTTACTAACATTGAACTAAATAAAAGACGTAATAATAATAACAATAACCCTCTATTCTCGTGATTAACATACTCAACAGCAAAATCATGAAATTCAAGAATATTTTATTTTTTTAATATTTTATGAATCTTCTGATGACTTTAGAAAACCCTTTTTTCACGACGACTGCAGTTGTTATTAACACAACAGTTTGACAATATAACAAATTATATTACTTTTATGACATTATTTTAAACCAATTATATATACATACGTGCAGTATACAAACGACCGAAAGGCAAACACGTAAGCACGTGTACAGTTATAGTCAGAGATACACGCATGATGTTATTCGGTAAATCGTTTCGATTCCTATTGCATTTGAACAATTTAAAACTTTCCCCCGACGACTGTTTCAAAAGAGACATATTGTGATATCATCGCAAAGTACTGTAACAACAGTTTACGAAAACAAATTATCACTGCAAGCTTTCTAGATTTAATCGCATATAGCCTCGTCGGTCGCGCGCGCGCAAAGCGTATAGCAAAACATTTGTTTTCGTTCCTTAACGCCATCCATTTATTTAAATAATTAATAGTTGTTATATCAGACTGCATAATAAGATAGTGAAGTCCGCCGATTATAATATTACGTTACGCATGATTTTTCTAAATCTGCATAATATCTACCACATCGGAGACCTGCGCCGAGCTACCGAAGTTACGTTTCAGTGACTGCAGCGCTGCAGTATAGGTACAAAACGCCATTTTCCTGTATATATTATTCGGCGTTTTCTCGTTTTATTTTATTCTAACGTTTTATTGTTTCTCGCACTTGACATTGTTTCCGGTTTAACGATTATACACACATCAAAAGGGTGTGTGACAAGCCAATATACGTATAGTGATGTAACGGAAGAGTGGTCGAATATATATATTAATATATATTAATATATTTTTACGATGCGCATAACCGCGATATTGAAACAGCGGTTCTTCGTACGACAAGAATATAATTCAGTGCACCTGTTTCCTCGTTCATATTTTACCTTTTAGTATATTAAATTACCGACACACGATGTCGTTTCGTAAGCATTTCGAATTAATGGTTCGAATAAAACGTATAATTTGGGCTGACGATCAAAAATGTACACTTAATCGTATTCTTTACATATTATAATATCATAGAGCATGTATATATACCATAAGACTTATGGCATAAGTGACAAAAGAAATAAATATTTTTTGTTTATATACTTTATATGTCATATATTTTGATATATCACGACGAATATATAAAAACTATTAATGCGCCAATCGTTAGCACAGTTACGCCTGAAAGTTTGATTTGAAAAAATGATAACCTATATTTTCTAACTCCGATAATATTGCCGTGTAACTATAATATAATACAACATTCGTATACCGTGTATGATATTGTGTTGACAAACCGTTTGGTCTTTGCAGTGCCAGCAGCTACGTCTAAAAGAACTGTGGATAGATCACGAAGTAGCCTATAGCCTAGAGGGGTCGAACACCTGTAAGCAAACAATGGGCTCCCACCGTGACGTGGCGGTCTATGGCTATGGTAAGTAAAAAACAAAAACTCATAGGCCACACATAGCTTGGCGTGCCATTGTATAACGCCGTTACTATTGTCTCCTAATAGCTTAAATGTATTTTGATTAGAAATTAAACTCTTTTATAATAATATATATGGGCGCATTTATACATATCTACCTGTATATGACGTTTACATATATTGTAACATAACACACGCATTACATTATATACTTAACATTATACGATATACACGCGGGTATTATATATAGGTAACTCGCTAAAATGTAAGTAGTAGTAAGTTATACGTAAATCTACTTTAAAAATTTGTACCGACTACGCAAATAGTGTAGAGATAATCGAAATTATAAAAATTTAAAATTTATCTTTAAGGAGCTACATATTCAATGTTTTCATTATTTTAAAAATATAGTGTACTACAGACTCAATCGTCACATTCAGCATGGCAATCTGCAAGTGGCAAATTATGATTCATTGGCTGGACATAGGCTTTAGATTTCTTTTACGTGAAGGTGTTGAAAGTATAGGACATAGGTATTTACACAATACTTAAATATCATAAAAACACTACATTGATGCTTATTTTTAGGTTTCGTATAAATATGGATGGTCAACTTACATAGTTTAATCTACATACATTAATTACTTTTATATGGTCGCGTATATACTAAAATATGTAAAAACTATAAATATATAATAAAGTAACAAATTAAAAATTATATATTTTTTTGGTTTTTATTTTTCACGTTAAAATACAAATAATTTATAGAAATATAGAATAAATATGACTAATAGTTAAATTAAATATTGTTCTATTGTGGTATTAAAAGCTAAAGTTTTCTCGTACTCATCAAGACTGTCTAATTATTAAGTAGGGTTACATAATAAATTTCATATAAGATTTAAAACGTGAATATTTTACGTTAAAAGTTAAATTAAGGTGGGTATGCTTAAGAAGTTTCTCGTTTTGAACAGTAGGTTTACCTGATAAGTTTGACAAATGCTGAAATGCATAGACACCTAATACCAATATGTACCATTAGTTATATAAATGGTATAAAACTAGTATATATAGTGGCGCAAGTACGTTAATATTAAGAAACAGATTTGTAGTACAAACGTTAGACATAAATGATTTAATTTTTTGTGTCACATTCAAGTGATAAACATATGCATAGTACATATACTAGTACGAAGTATTTCTAAATTAAATTATATAGATCGTTGTCTCTCTCTATATATATATATATATACATATTTATACATAGTACCTACTGCAATTTATACAGTTTAATGATTAGTATCCATAACACTTAGATACTCCGAAACACCGCAATGACATATATATAACGTGAAAACAGTATACGCTCGATCAACGTGTATCAAAACCAATTTTTTACCAACAGATATATAATTGTATATACCAGCGTCTGAGCCTCATCTCTATTTCACGGACGTCGAATTACTTTACACACGAAACGAGCAAAACCGACGTACGCCTGTGTTTATATGAAGGTAGTGGTACGTATATATTATTATATTGAACTACTATAATAATAATAATGGTACCTATAGGTAGCTAAATATACAGCGGGGCCCCTATATATAAACCGCAATAATATATAGTGTTTGTGGTGTGTCCCCCTTTTTCTATGATATCCAGGTCTAACAATGTTATACATTTCGAATAGATAATGTAATTATCGTTATACACACACCTAATAATAATAATAATAATATGTCGAACACCAAAACTACCATAACGGTGAGCGAGGCTAACATTTTCAAACCTTTCACAAATATAACGATTGCCGAATATGTGTGTTTATAACATTATAATATATTGTACATATAGTAAACAGTAATATAATATCATTATCGATGCATAAGTATATAACACACCTGTTGAGAGTCACGACAAGATGGACTTTTCATTAAGTTTTTGACATATTAAGCGGGGTACGGTGATATTTAGTATAATTTTGTCACGAAAACCTACTAATAAATAATTGTATATCTTCCCAAGTTAATTTTGAAGATTTCCAATGATTACTTTATTACTTATTTAGTACCTATACATTCATTTTTAACAAGTTTAATTTAAAACTAAATGAGTTTATATAGCTCAGAAAAATAAGAATATTATAATGACTATTACATATTATATTATATTATATTATAATGATTGGTTATTACTCTTAAAGAGTATAGTTACCTAACGCCAAAATGTAGAACCAATTATTACTTTGATTTGATGAAATTACAATATAGTTAATTCGTCCTTATATAATATTATGAGGAACATAGTTATTTATTATATAAATGTTTATAATATTATCATCAATGGTATAAACACGACATATATTTAAACGAAGAAATAACAATTTTGAAAATACATTTCATATTTAAAATCAACGAATTGGTTAGTCGTCAAATTTAGTTTAGCAATATTAAAGATTTTTGTGGGATTTTGCATTTATTCACCGTTCAGATTGAGCACCTATTGAAAACCTATAAAAAAAGTTAATTTATTATGACAAACTACAAGAGTATGATGCACGTGTATAGTATAATGATATATTATACTATTCAAATAAACATAAATTATAATATTAAGATCACATCCAGTTTTAAATCACTCTTCGTCGTCATAGATCTCCTGCAACACGTTTCTACAATGTATGGCATAATACTAATTTTAGGCAAAAGACTCGCCCCTTTACATAAACAGAGGTATGTTCCTTTACAATAATCACCCTGACTTTGGTTTCTTGTCGGACCAATTAAATACGACTGTGTCACTTAAAACGGTATATAAAGAATTATTTGAGGTTAAGGTTTATTTAAAAAATAACGTGCAAAAATGTTTTTTTTTTTTTAATTACAGTGCCAAACACAAAATAATTATAACTAGTAACAACTCATGAATAATCAATGCAATGTTTATTTCAAATTTTCAAATATTGCGTTAGGTTCCTATACATACAAAAATATTATACTACTACTATATAGTACTACTCTCTACACCGTTCGATTGTTTTCGTTGATAATAATATTGTTAAATCGTAAATTTGATAAATATAAAAAACTATTCGCTAAAATATAAATGTAGGTGGATAATAATTAAAAATAAAATACGTTTTAAGTAGATACAAATTATTGTTAGGTACTATTATTTCAATGCGATAATAATAAATATTACGAATATTTACTCATTAGAAGAACTAATAACTTTAATGAATTATTACAATATACCTACTCGAAAATATTCGACACATTCGTATTTCCGTCTCCAAACTATAGTTGTGGTCTGTGGCTTATATAATAATATTTATTTTCATTTATATATTTAACCAAAAATATTTAATAATTTACATAAGATAAACAGCAATACAACATTCACAATTTAGATCGTTTACAAATTTATAGCTATAACGAATTAAAAAATGTAGATTTTAATGGTTTCAAATAAAATAAACTATTTGGCGATTTTGTAACAGTCTATTTAATAGTATAATTGCATGTTTAAAGTTTTTTTAATACTAAATGTGATACATCATTAAACTGCAGTAATCTATTTTTTGGATTGGATTACATTTTAAACGTACGTTTTGTTCTAATTTTTCAAAATATATTGCTTTCGTTATGGATGTTAATATGGAATAACTTTTAGTTTTAAAGTAGATTGTATGGAGGTACTAAATAGATACAAGATACTTATAATACAAGTGAATATAACTCAAGTCTATAAATACAAATCAAGTCAATTTTTTTAACCTTAGCTTTTATTGTTAAAAATATATTGGTAGTCAGGTCTCGGGTATCTTATTGTTTGGAATGCAACATTTCTACTGAAACCAAAAATGGTGTTGTACTTTCACATTTTTTTACTACGCATGCATTGTTTATATTACAAATCATTTAAATCGTAAATCTCAAACAAATACATCAACAATTTAATCGTTTAGATCTTTGATTAGTATATTATCTCATGACACATGACTGATGGAATTTTTTTTAAGGTTTTTAGTATCTTTATATATTATATGTATTATATGGCTATACATAACAAGAAATTATTTTATTTACCTATTACGATTTACGATCAAGCTAATGATACACTATTGAGGATAAACAATGAAAGAATTAAAAAAATACGTACAATTATTAACACCAACATGAATGATAATGAAATAATATGTACCTAAATTAAACGAGGAACAGGTATTTCTAACAAATCTTTTGGCATCCAAATGAATAGTGCTTCCATTTTATAGCACTATTTAATTATTTACAGCTAACTATAAAGTATATAGCTAAGCTATTCCAATAGTTCGGTCTTATCAGAGCAGTCGAACGCTGCATAATATAATATCGCACAAATACAAAAAATTAATACGACAAAATATTTATTAATTTTCTTATAAGTAAACAATATATATATATTAGAAGATGGATGGTGGATTAGTATATTATATATGGCCAAGTATAACGAACGATTTTCGTAGATTTGTCTGCACTCTGCAGGTTTGAAATTTTATCGCATACAGCGGTGTGTATACAGTCATAGAATACACGTTTGTATAAAAACAATAACTCGAGTTAAATAAATTGACAAATTTTTATTAAAACATAATATAAATCATGAATTAAATCACTGCAGTTTCTGTCGCACGTTTCACGACCTTATAACGTCAAAAAGGTGACGAAATAAAATAAACTATAACATGTATAATTTATATACAACAAAGTGTGTGCACCACAGTCGTATCTATATACAGATCGTGGTTCTGCGAGCAGGACCGTTCACCAAATGATATATCCCAAGGACTGTGGTTAAACGAAATGTTTGAATTATTGTTCCAAAAATCTATGCGATAACCTAGGTATAGTCTAATACTGCGCATATGAGCTTCCATCGTATAATAGCCAGCGTGGACCACGATGGGGGTCCGTTTCGGAGGAGGGGTAAGTGTTCCCCCACCTGGCTTTTCCGTAGGTACTACTTGAAATATTATATTCGTAAAACAATTAATAAATGGTAATATATATTTTATATTATATATATATATATGAGACCTACTGCACGATTAAAGAAATTGTTATATATATCGTATAATCGCAACGGAGTGCCAATGCCCCGTGAACGTTGATATTTGATATTAAGCTAGTTCATATACCAATGACCGTGAAACAAAAACGATTTACAGTTGTTCGTACCTTCAACTCCATAGATTACCAACTAGTTATTAGAAAAACAAAATTTTATCGAATTCTTAATCCTCAACCTTATCGGTTATTATCATCTATATCAAGTTTTTTGCCAAATACCTACGTTTGTTTATTTGTTACAACACTCGGTTTTTATTTTTCAAATAAAGATAACAAGAACATTATATAATATATTTTATATTGCAGTATACATACTTTTTTAAACGGGTAGGTTCATGTATAATTTAATAACGTTTGGTAACATGAATGTTTCTAAAGAATTAAATATAATGTTGTATTGACAGAATAAAGCCGCGTGTCTACAAATTCAACTAACAATACAAAAAAGAAAGGCTTACCGAACCCTGATCCATGTAGGTACTGAAAGCAATGATTGCGCATTGAAAAACTGATCGGGTAAAACGTTGATACAAATTAAATTTAAATCAATTAAATGTTAATGTATAATTATTAACATAAAAAAAACATTTTAGTAAATTTTACTGCTTAATTTAAATAAAATACAATGTACCCTCTGAATTTTAGAAGATGGATGGACCCCCTTGCATTAGCCCGACGACTATAGGCTATCCATTCCTTTGAATAATTTAGAAAAAAAAATTGTTTTACCTATTAAAAACATTTAGTTTGGAAATAGAATTTAATGAATAAACATTTCTGCAGACTGCAACCTTTCATTCGATACGGAATCGAACTCGAAGAGGCGAGTGGAACGACATGTACACCGCAGTCGTACTAATTATCTATACTTGTAAAATTTACGGTTTCCTAAGAACACATTTTTCTGCTCGGTAATCTTTTATTTTATTCCGTTTGCTTTAAATCTACCTTCCTTCAAATAACGTGGTACAGCATTAAATTCTATAACGAGATTTGTCTATGTGTTTATATAATAATAACACGCATTTTAACTAAAGATCAATCGAATTACAAATTATCCGATACTTTTTGCAAAACTATAATTGTATGTACGTCCACTGTACCAATTTTTGAATCGATGTACCCTACATTAAAAAAATTACAAAATATGAAGGATATTTCTAAGTCATTTAAATCGTTTTATTTTTATTCATTGGATATTGAAAAAATATTGAGAATAGTTTAAGACAGGATTCAATGTTAAAAAATGAACTACTATAGTGTAATTTTTTGATTATGCCGATAGTCGCTGAGTCACGTTTTGTCATTTAAAATCTTCTATCCACGAATATCTCGTAAGTGAACGGTCTCACGATTCGTACAACAATAATTGAGAAAATGACACGTATTTTTTAATAATACTCTAAAGAATAATATTTTATAAACATTTTCGATAGTTCTATAATTTTCAGAAATTTTTTCTTTTAGTTAATTTTAAATTACACCAGTTACAAATTTAAATTTGTAGTTAATAAATACACTGTAATGCAGTGTGACTAAATTGAACATATTATAGTGTTATACAATACCAGGACGTGCAGTTAACGAAATGAAAAAAAAATTCACATAAATTTGTTTCCAATTTGGTTGCACTTGGAATTTGGATATAGATAGAATAAGTTAATAATAGTATGCAAATATAATTTCGATATTATTAATACAATGGTCAATGTGTATTATATACACCTGCGGGTCTCATTTATATTGCTTAGGTGTATATTATTGCTATTATTTAATTTATTATTTATATTGTCATGAACTATTTTAGCAGGTATTAAATTGTCTATAATGAACGCGCGGGCATCATAAACAATAGCTGGTTACGTTCCGTACATGTAGATATATACAGGTCAACATTTAAGGAGAGGTTTTAAGGTGATCCTGAGTTTTAAATAATGGCTTGTGGAGTATGTAATTTAGACAGTATATATATTTTTAAATTGCATGTGACCTGTGACACGCTAGAAAAAATTTAGAAATATAAAATAGATAAATTATAAACATGTAATAATATATTGTATACGGAATAATTTATGTTTATGCGTGGTTTACGATATTGCACACGTTGCCATCATTGAATTGGAGCATAGGCATAATCAGTGGGAGCGCTATAGCGAGGGGGCACTTTTCCCCTGACGTTTTTTAAATAGTAGAGCAAAGATATAATATTTTTCCCCCGCATTGTTTTAATCTATAATCGATTGCATATTACAACACATTTTTATAAAACGTTATGCTTGAATAATATTTTAAGCTTTAAGGGAACGAAAGCGGTGATGATGTTTTCTCTTTGTCCGACACATGCGAAACATTGGAACTTATTGATTATGTATTATTATACTTCCGCAACGAACCGATTTATCAATTGAAGCTATGACATTCTCGAAACATATTTGAATTTGTCGTCGAGTCTACTTGAGTTCGGCTTTCCTACATTTTTGATTTTATCTCTTTAAAACCTAAAAAGTTATAGTAGAAATTTAGAAATCAAGAAATTGCCAGATTTAAATTTTGGCGGAAAAATCAAAAAAATCCGGAATGTCAATCTCAAACATGATGACAAATTCAAATCGGTTTTCAGAATTCTTATTGCTTTACTAGATCGATTGCGGTACGTAAGTACTACGTTGGAAACATAATACATCTCAGTTTCTATGCATCAATGATAGAAAGTCACATCTATTTTTCTGTGTGCATTTTATACAATATTACTAATTAGTTTTAAAAATATTTATTTTGTGTAAGTACACTTAAAGTTATAAATAGTTCTATAATACATTGATATATTTCCACTAATTTTACAATTTACAAAACTTCATAGATTGCTATAGTATAATGTTGTAGACTGTAGTCTATATAGTGTTAATAGATTTAGTATTAGTAAATTATTTGAAAGGTATAGAAGACTATATCATTGGACACAATAAATAAAAAGTATTAACTATATTTTATCCTCCCTCCCCCCCCCCTAAAAAAAGGGTACCTACTCTAAGTTACGTCACTGGAATTGGCTATTAAATATTCAAGCATACAAAATTATTCAAATTACTATCTCAATCTATAGTATATTAGCTGTCGGTTACCTGTAATTTATCTCTCACAAAAATCAAAAACTGTGATAGATTTAATAAAACTAAAGTTAACAAAATAAATAATTAACAGTTTAAATGACTATTATTCCGTTTAAATCGTATTGATAATTATCACAACTATTGACTAAATAGTAAAAATAAACAATTCTATATAAAAAAATTAAAGTGTACTTAATTCAATTAAAATCGTGTTTCCCTTGCTGTCGTTATAATATTATAGAGACTTTAATAGTGGTCAACAGTTCGACACGAGGAACTATAATATTATAGTATTGTTACGCGTAATAAGACAGTAATATAACTAGGATATTATAATTTGCTAATATTATTTGATTAGGTATGGTTTAGTAATTTTTTGAACAAATTCATTATTATATAGTTTTCTATCACTGCATTACAAAACAACGCGAGTGACAAATAGAATAAAAAAAACAATGCGTATTCGCACCTATATATAAAATGGTCGGTAGGTACCTTTGGTCGTATATTTTCTCGGCGAGCTGACTGCAAAGACTGCAAGACAATGCGTAAAATCAAACCACGTCACTTTTTTTGTGTTTTTTGTCGTTTCCGGTACTACATGCCGCCGACGAGCAAGTTCTCACTCGCGGGTTAAACGCGCAACAAACGCAACAAACGCGACTAACGGTAACCCAAAGACCCGACACCGCGACGGTAATAAACGCAGTACGCGCGGTATAAACAAACAGAGACGACCAGTGAGTTACCGCGAAGACCCGGGAGAACCGACTAGCCCGTGTAATGTGCCGGCGGAGTTCTGCCGGTCACAAGCCAGAACCAGTTTCCTCTACTCTACGATCGAATTCCCTAGCGCGCGCGCGCGTTCCGGAGTTCATGTGCGCATGTGTTCAAGGTCTGCGCGACTCGCCATTTTTCTTACTAGGAATAGGGTCATTCTCCAATGGTCGTCTCACTGTGATAATTTTTTATTTATTTATTCATTTTTTTTTGTTCACTTTATTTTTCCGATCGATATTCGGATGGGACAAAATAATACTGAGTCACTCGCTTCCGAGAGGTCGTCAAAAGACGTCCTATATGCGTATAGGTAACATAATATTACAGTTATAACTAGAGCGCGGATTTTTAGGTTCTTAAAACCTTAAAATATGATGCTAATATTCTCTAAATATGCTTTAAACTTTTAAATATATGCAAATGATATGATTTTTTTCTTCAAAATAATTCAATAAAAACAATATATAACTTTACAGTTATATACAGTATACACTGTCATTCCTTTGGTAGGTAACAGGTAAATTATTTAAATATAAAAAATTTAAAACAATTCATGCATAGGTATATTAAATATATGTATAAATATAATGAAATATATATATATATAAAAAAAACAAAATATTTTAATAAAAACAATACATACAGTTATGCATGCCCTTTGGTGACAGCTAAGTTCTTTGAATATAAAACATGTGATGTACTTCATACTTAGGTAGGTATATAAAATAATATAAAAAAACAAAATATTATTTAAATTGAATTATTAAAATGAATTATTTTTAATTTTTATCATTCTTATATCAAATTATTAATTTTTCCTAGAAAATATTGTTGCTAGAAAAAATCACATATCGAGAAATTAACAATATACATGATGTTTTATGAACAATAATAGAATATACTCTAAAATATGTAAAATAGGCCAAATATTCTCTAATGTCCAAAATATGCTTTAATATGCAAAATAAATTTTTTCCTACGAACTCTGTGATGGATAAATCGTCCACATTTCTCATCCTCGTAAGGCTGCATAAAGCCAATAAAAATATGTAAAAACCTAAATATCCGCGCTCTAGTTATAACCAATACTGCAATACCGTAACACAGATATGCCGGTAACTATACAATACCTAATTAAATAGCCCGATCACGAGGAAGATGGTAAACTGCGGCAAAATTAACCTTTTTCTAAAAGTCGATATGTAAACTGAGGCAAAAAAAAAATTAAGATTATACAATCTGCGACAAAACCGATAAGATACATTATACAAACTGCGGCAATTTATTTTATATACCTTCTATATATACTATATTATACACGTTTATCGTTTAATTAGGTATAATACGTGTTATGACAGCTATTGGTCTAGAGCCGCAGTTCCCAAACTTTTTCAGCCTCGGAGCCTTTTTTTAAGGAGAAGTTTCTCGTGGAGTCCCAAGAAATATTTAACGTCCATTTGCATTTGCTGTATGCATTTGTGTAATAATGAACGGAGCCCTTGGGAAACCATTGCGGAGCCCCAAGGGCTCCGCGGAGCACAGTTTGGGAACCGCTGGTCTAGAGACTCTTAGAGTATTATAGGCGTAAAAATAAAGAAAAACCAATTTTTAAAACTGAAAAATATTATTATTATTATTAAAAATTATTTTAAAAGATCGTAGTGATCGTTTAATCAAAAAAAAATTTTAATTTAAAAATTAACCCAATTTTGTCTTCTTTGTCATTTATGTTTTGTTCAAACTTAAATATACATTTGGATTTACCTTACCAATTTGTACGCAAGACAAATTAAACGATATTCATACATGATTTGGGTACTATGATATATAGAAGGTATATAAAATAAATTTCCGCAGTTTGTACAATGTATCTTATCGGTTTTATCGCAGATTGTAAAATCTTAATTTTTTTTTGCCGCAGTTTACATATCAACTTTAAGAAAAAGGTTAATTTTGCCGCAGTTTACATACAGCCGATCACGACACAATCTGTTTTTCTAAGACATTAAACCTTCAAAGATATATATTTTTTTTTTGTAGAATTGTAGGTATCTATATATTAATATTAATAACTATGGTTTTATTATAAAATTAAACGTCATCGTGTATTTTTATGATTTTATCTATATTTTAAATCATAATAATAATATAATAAGATAAATCTAAGATATATATCTGATAAAATAATTAGTCTTCAACAATTAAACCAAATTAAAATTCTTTATAATTGTTTTCAATCTTATACAGTATAATAATGTAGGTAAGTATACCTATTACCTGCTTTATAGCGGCTAGGTACCAGCTATTATTTAGACCTATTATACACGTAACCTACGCGCAGCAATCTAAGATTCGAAAAAAATTCCTACAAGGTCTAACAAAATTATAATTTAACTATTAAGTGTGGTTTTCTTATTTTTTTTACCGACTATGCTTGTATGTCCATGTCAAAAAACTGTATTTTTGTAAAAAAAATTATCATTAGAATACTCCTAAACTATGACAATAATTAATAATATTTCATATAAGAATATTATTAGATACCTACCAATATAAGCTAAAACAAAAACTTAGTATAATATAATACTGTATAAATATAGAGTAACAACTAGATAATTTCTAATAATTAATAATTATTTAAATAAGTGGGAACCAAGTTCAACCAACCATATATTATATATGTATTATGAATATGATATGATATTTATATACTGTATTATACTTGACTGAGGATCAAGTGTGTGAAAATCACACACAAACCAAATTTATATATATTATATATTATACGAGTACAAAGGAACCTGTATACCTACCCATATATAGAAATAATAAGTACAAGAATTAATTAAAAAATGAATTATTATTATAACTTATGAAATATATGGTTAAAAATCTAAACACACAATTCAATATACATAAAAAAATTTAATTTGTTTTATTTTTTATCAATAATAGTTAAGGTATCTTACAAATTATTATTATTATTATTTGAACATTTTTTACGGTCTACGGATAGCATTGGGCGTATCGGTGACATTGCACATTTTACATACTGATTAATGGAATGTTAATTGAGCTGTAAATACTATAATATTTTAATTTGTAGGAATTATGTATATGCCATAGCCCATAGGGACAGAGGAGTAGAAAACCATACTTACACCAAATGATTTTGCAAAACTGTAAAATATTTATTTATGAGCGCGACTAGAGTAAAGAGTGAAGCGTAAGTACTACATAATATTATAAATTATATACATTTAAACACAATGGTACAATACATAATAATATGGTACGCTAAAATTTGATAGTGTAGAACATAATATTATATAAATAAAGATTAAAGATAATTATACGAACAAAAGAATACCAAAAGGTATACTTAAAAGCTATATAATATTTTCACTGAAGACGTTTGAACAGTGAACACTAAAATTGAATCTCTTTAAAATAGCTAAAAAAATATTATATAATAGTTTCTCTTTCACAGTCATAATATCAACTATAATTTTAATAATGTGTCACGAATTTCAAACTTACTATTATAGGGGTACTGAAGTATATTTGATGAAAATATTACGAGACGTCATGAGCAGTACTGACATAAAACCATAATAGTATCGAAGAAAATAATGTCGTAAATAGGTAGGGTTGTATTGTGGAACAATAATAAGAAATATATCATTTTTTTTTTAACATTCACGTAGAGTTTAACAACCGGTTTTCTATATTTATTTTAATTTAATAATCGTTGTGTAACATAATAATTGCAGTGTATGGCGTGCGTTTTAAGCACAAATGCACGATAATATATTTTATGGAATTTCTAGATAAATAAACTACAAGAGTAAAACCGCGACGAACAAAAAATTCAAACACATAATATCGGCGCTAACTTTTCATTGCAATTTTTACATCGAAAAGAACCCCCAACAGTCAATAATATACAGATCTAACATGACTTTAACGTAATGAAAACTTTAATATTACACACACCCAACTACCAAAGATTCAAAGAGGGGCACACATTAGTAAGCAGTTCCCCAACCTCTGAAAAAGATTAAAAATGTATCTACCCTTTAACATTTACTCCTAAAAGTACGTCGGAACGCTCAATTACGACTTAAAATAATATTGTCTTAATTGAAAATATTTATTTATTTTTAAAATTTTAGGTACCTTACCTTATTGCGATATTAACTGGTTTTTTTCATCCCCTAGGCAGCTTCACTGTGTTCAAAAATCAATGATCACTGATTTTAACGTTATAATTTTCCAAAAGTTCTTTATTTTTCAATTATTTAATAAGCATAAACCATAAAGTGATCAATAGTATATATTATTACGGAGTTCATAATCGATCCTGTTTTGTTATCGTAAGTACATAGGCACAAATATAGCTCAAATTAATTGGTGGTACCTACTGAAGTCCCTCATAATAAAGACAAAACAAAAACGACGCGGGTGGCTATGCACCCACCTCCTTCCATATTCATCGAATTAAAAAAAAAAAACTGATTTCATCTTAGTAGGTACATAATAATATGTTTTGATGTAAATAAAATATGGATAACTTTTTCATCGAATTAATTTACAATATTTTTTGGGTCTGTCTTATACTGGATAGGACTTATCTCGTTCTCTTTCAATCTGTAGAAGTCATAAATAATAAAAAAAACAAGGCTATTGGATTATTAATAATTATCTGATTTGCTGATAAAAACTAGATATAAATGTAGTTCTCGCTTTATGCGGGGAGGCAAAATCCCAGAAAGTATAGTATCAAATACCATAATATATATATATTCGGAAAAAATAAATATAGTCCCGGACTGTAAAAATCTGGAATAAAATATTTTATGAGGGGGACATGGCCGAGATTTGGGGGACTATATTTATACGAATACTATAGGTTCTAATATACTGATAAATAAAACATTGTAATGCAAATTATGGCAATTATTTACGGTTTATAGAAAACTAGTTAATTTTTTTTTTTGGTCGATTTTTGCTCGGATCCCAATAAAATGTGTAATTCTATTTTTACGACTAAAGTGCAGTTCATGATGACAACAATATGAAAATATAGATTGATAGGTACTAAGCCACTAAGCTTTAGTCGACCAATATACACGCATAACACATATATATATAGTATACATAATGGTTTTAGAAAGTTTTTTTTTTCATGTTATGGACATGTCGGGCACAAGTTTGACTAATTAAAATATAACAAATATAGTCATAGATATAATATAATATGTCATTATGTGTGTATAGGTAGTATATATATTATGATACAGCACGCGTACGGAAAAAATCTAAATACCCGCAGGCGGCAGTGTTAAAATCATCATTATACCTATATATATTCGATTTATTGTCATGGTACGAATAACGAATTGATAATTTGAATAATATCAACTATATCTGCGAATAATTAACCATAATAATTAATGTACAATAAACCGTTTAAAAAAAATTCTTAATTTTTTGCGATTGATTTTTAACTAATTAAATTATTTTAACGAAGATATAATTAATTGCGAATTGTCATGCATATATTATATACCTAATAGCTGAAAGTGTATACAGCTTATAAAATATATCAACACTATACACCGGGGGCGGCCAAACGGTCGACGGCGATCGACGGGTTGATATAGGACGATTTTAAAGTCGATCGGCTCTTTGTTAGAACTCAGCGCCGCGCCGGATTGGCAAGGTATGGGCCCACCGAGTTTTTAGATTCCCAACTTTTGATTACAGCTATAAATATGGTGTGATTTAATAATTCTATTAAATTATAATTTCTATTGATGTTTGAAATAATTTTTCATTCCCAAATAGAAAAAAAATTACGACCAAACACACCCATAATCAGCCTACCGAGTTGTACTAGGTAACCCGCAGGGCCAATCCGGTCTTTTTAATTGTTAATTGTTAATTTTTAATGTTAGTATAATGTATTAATGTAATATGATTTAGATTAAGATCTTTTAAATATTTTTTATGATATTTATTTTTATACAATATTAAATTAATATTAAGCATAATTCATAGACAAATGCCGACATTAATAACCATTTTTCTACCAAATTCCTTATGGGTTAATGCAGGTTCAGAGGCATATTCAGATTTACAGACTTTTTTAGACGTTTTTGATAGTTATGTGATGGAGAATAATATTTTAAATCAACATTAAAAATATAATTAAGGATATTCCAAATATATAAGCCATTGAGGTTTCTAACATTAAAAGTACTTTAAATATCTCTTACATGAAAATCATAAAATTTCGATAGTATGAATCTCATTAACGAGTTTAATGGGATTTAAGGCAAACTCAGATGCATGAAAATTGGATTTTTTGGTTGAAAACTATTTCATGCAATAGTTTCAAAAAAACATCGTTCTATACAATTAAATTTTCCATTAATTATTTATTTAATGTTTATCTTTCAACGGTTTTACAGGAAAATAGTGTTCAACTGTGAATAATTCCTGGCATCGATATGGCTCCAGCCAGTGGTCACATCATAGGCTGGCCATCAGTGTCCGCCATCCGGTGAGATAAGCTGTCGCAAAGTGCAGCTAAGCTGCACTCTATAAAAATAAAAAAATAAATTAGAATACCTTTAATATTGCATTAGTATTAAAAACGAACGCAATAATATTGGAAGTATAAAAATTGTTTAGTATAAAATATGTAAAATGCGAAACTAATGTTTATACAGTTATTACTTATTTTATTACAGCACTGCGCCGCTACAGGTCTTAGGCAGTGGTTGACTTGGGGGGACGCGGGGGGACTGAGTACCTCAACTAATTTGTATGATACTCAAGAGTACCCCTACTTCTTTATAGTTTGTTCGTTAGTTTGATTAAAATGCTAGGGACGCTACTTTTTTAAAAGTAGCTAGAGTACTTCTACTACTTTAATCCCAAGTCAACCACTGGTCTTAGGCAATAGGGAGTATCACCAATTCTGCTACCCTCCGCTGTAATATAGCTTAACATTTGTTCCAAGTAGTCGAACTTCGCATTGATCTGCCCCGAAACCGTTTCAAGTTGGTATTGTAGTGTTTCGAACATTTGAGAGAGACTCATATGTTCAAGGGTTATGTTTTTGACATCGTCTAAATGTATTATTACAATTACATTTACATATTATAATTGTAACGTACAATTTGTTTAAAATATCTAATAGGTTCTATATTTAAATTATAATTTATTAATACTTTCGACGGCAATCAAACGAATATTATTGTTGTTTAAGTTCAATGTCAGTCCTTTGATTTGTCTGTCGAATATGAACTTTTGATCTAAGCGGATGGAAAATTGACGGTTAGTTAGAAGCTTATTATTAAATACGTAGATATGGGATTCCAAATTATATTATATTTTAAGTTAAAAAATTATACTATATCACAGTATCAGTATCACCTTCTAGTTCCTTTACAGTATTTTGCAGAAATTGATATAATTCTGTACACTGCGGAATTTGGTCTTCAATGGGAGTACTCCCGGCATAGGTGCAAATAGAGAGGTGCTTGAGGGGGACTTAGTCCCCCCCAAATTTCGGTCAACTCCCCCCAGTTCAAAATCTAGTAACTAGTACTAATTTTTATATTCTGTGGTACTAAGCATGTATATTTTTAAAAAAAATATTTTGAATTTGTTAACTTTTGTCACCGTATTTTTGATGATAAGAAAAATTGATATTGATTGTGATTCCCCATAGATATTTAAAATCTATGGATATCCCTTCACACAGCAATTTTGTTTCTGTTGACAACAATCCGAGTCACTGTATATTTCAATCATGTTTGGTCACAGAATAGATTAAATTTAATCTATTCTGTAGTTTGGTTGCTCTGTGATCGATTCACGCTCCAATTTTCAAACGGATCACGTTATTATCATTGTTAATTGTTATTTGTTACCATAGACCTTATACTTAGTATAAGGTCTATGTTTGTCACCTACTTGTTAAGTTTAATATGGTCTATGACTCAGTCTATTTTATCCATAGACCTAGTTTCTCTTATTTCTGTATTTAACCCACGTGATTTTTTTGACCCAAGTCAATGTTCTGTGTATTTTTCTTTGAATTCAATCACCATAAGTAAGTTTTTTGACATTTTCAAGAAAAAAAAAATATCTAAAACTCGTGATAATAATATACCAGTTGAAGAAGAAAATGAATCTCACTCATTGCTTACTGATGTTAGGGTTAGCCTAACACTTACTGCATTATCGATGATAATGAACCTGGATTTTATGGAGATCGTTTCCCTCCAACATTTGTATTACTTATATTATGGCATATGGGGAGGGGGGCTTGAGTGCCCCCAAAAAATTTAGTCAATTTGCGCCTATGGCGGAGTAGTATCTTTCGACGTCTCAACACAAACAATTTATTTAATACTCGTTAGTTGTTTAGTTATTTTAAATATAAAAATATATAGGTAGGTATTGTACATTTTAACTTAAATTATCATCATATTTAAGCCATGGTTATCATTAGGTATGCCTAATCCTTTAAAGTATAAATGGACATAGCCACATAGGTACATACCGACTTTACGTTCATTTGTAAATTTGTTTTCCATATCTTGAATTCTCGTCGTCAACGAGTTTATTTGCGATTGCAGATTTTCGTCTGTGTAAAACAGATTTTGTGAATCATCAAATCATTAGGTATGCCTAATCCTATAAAGTATAAATGGACATAGCCACAAAGTACCTACCGACTTTACGTTTATTTGTAAATTTATTTTCGATGTCTTGAATTTTTGTTGTCAGCGAGTCTATTTGTGATTGAGGATTTTCGTCTGTATAAAACAGATTTTGTGAATCATCAATATTAATACAATAATGAATTATAATCATAATCATTTCCCCACCCCCACCCATTTGACTTTTAAAAATTTTTTCAACTCTAATATTTAGTACTCCATTCTTGTTAATTCCTGCCGTCAACTCTGGAATTCCTGCTCAAGATCCACCCACGTAAAAGGTAAAAAACTGTGGGTGGGTGGATTATTTATCGCCATCTCTGATATAAAGCTTCTCCAAAATAATTTCTTTTATTCCTCTATACTGTATAATAAACAGCACTTTCTACCACAATATCACTTTATACTAAACAATAACAAAATCTGTGTTTTTTTTTTAAATCTGAGAACAAAAAAACTTCTTCTTTGTATATTTTTGCGTCTATGCGCATAAACTATTATACATACCTATTAAATTACCTGTTCTGTTTTGCACTCTACGTGTGAATTCATTTACCAAAGAATCCTCTGTACGATAAACTTCAGGTTCAAAATCCTGTCGGTTCTTTCCAAAAAAAAAATGGTACAGATTATAAAAAAAGCTATCCATTTTTTTTTCAAAAATATTTAAATTAACTATCAAAATAAGTTAAACAAGTTATGTCACAAAATAAAATATTATTTGACAAATTGTTATTATTTTGGTACCAAAAACGTTTTGAGCAACGATACAATGAAAAACGTATGAACTAGCTAATACATGTACCTATAAGTATGGTTTTTAATAACATATATGTTGTCAATCAATATTGCCCAAATAATATATTTTTGAAGTAGATACAATTGTTTTGAACCAGTTAAAAAGTAACTTTAAACATAGTTTAAATAAAATCAAAACACTATCATTGCGATCCTGCACGACGTATACAGGCGTACAGCTATAATATATTACCTATAGCGATTAGAGAATAGACTATAACTTATATAAGTGTTTTTTTAAGTACCTAACTATATACATCGTTTAAAGAAATACTTAGAAGTAGTAGGTATATTATGTACAATGTACATTATTTGTTCATGTATGCTGGCTATTAGTTGCTAATAATAAAAATTGGATACAAATAAAATTCTCGCGAACTAAAAAACTATCTTAACTAAAAATTAATAATATAAATAAAAAATAACAATAATAATGATCTAACTTACTGTTGAATTAAAATATAGACATCACAATATGTTTACGTCTTACAAGTTATACTGTTTCTTCAAATATTATCATATAACTTGTGGTTTGAATTTGAAAAGAATATAAAACGTTGGAGAATGTCTATTGTTTATATAGGATCCGAGAATTCTAAGACCTAAAAAATTGAATTTTGGCTTAGTATGAGAGTTTATTTTATTACATAAACGTCATAAACTATAAAGTAGGTTGGTACACTACACCAATACTACCCATATTATGTCCATTGTCAGCGCCGGATTGAGAGTTTTCGCCCCCCCCCCCCCGAAATCACCTATGGTCCAAAAAAATAATAAGTATACTAGTATTAAATAATATAATAGTAAAAATGAACACATATATTGTACATCATATATATATAAACTTTATAATTTACTTTTCATTACATTTTCAACAATTTCATTAAATCCTGGCTTTTATTAGAAATTAAGTCATTAACATCTTCATTATTAATACTTTGAAGTAAGTCTTTTTCAACAGACATTTAAAGAAATGTCTCTAATTTTGGTTGAGGAAGACAATTTCTTAAGCGGTTAAGAATATATTTAAGTTTTGAAAAAGTAGTTTCGCACCTAACTTGTGTACAAGAAAGTGTCAATACAAATTTATAAACTATATACAGATGAGAATAAGCTGAAGAATGTGAGTTATGTATTTGTGTAATACAGCATATACACACCTGCTGACACCTAAAACCTAATACAATTTTGACAAGTATTTCCTTTACCCTTTTCTGTACATATAGTATTTTCATCACTTTCAATTAAAGTTTCATTTTCTTCATCTCTCAGTTCTTCCATTAAGTTTGAACCAGAAGCAATTTTTTTCAGTCTTGGCCATTTTAAAATAAAATCTTTAAGTTCAGTTTGAATACTGCCAGCTGTTATTTCAGGTTTGAATTTCTGCATTTTTTTACTTAAAAATTCAAAGGCTGTAGTGGGTAAATTAGTATTAATGAAATATTGTGGATTTAAGTAGAATATATCTTCATATAATTTGCCATGAGTATTAAATCGTTTTACCAAACTGCTAATACTATTTGATCATAAATCACATTGTAAACATTTATTTCATATTTTAATTTTGGATCTGTTTGAGGTTGGTAATTTGCATTTATTAGGCTTTATTTAGGCTCTACTGCTCTGGCGTGTATTATCGATTGACAATTCTTGAGAATTAAAATAACCAATACACTATATACATCAGTATTATACAGCTGACGCATTTATTGTTTTAACCGTGTATTTGGATCTATATTTTACTATATCACTATCTAAAAATACTAGACTACTTTTATCCAAAAATAATAACGGCTCAAATTTTACGTGGCCCGCCGAGATTTTCTCGGTAGCTCGCCGGTTTAATCTGGGCCTGTTAGAACTTATTATTATTATTATTATTATTATTATTATTAGTAGATACACTTAGAAGTTACATAAATGCATATTTCGGGTTAACCAGTTTATGTGAAATGGCATTTTCTTACACGATCACTTAGAGGCTAGAGCAGCGTCTTCGTTCAGAAGTTATAGCGACTACCCATTCGAAGATCATAATTTACTGGCCAAACGATGATGCAAATACACGATTCTTATGTTTATTTATTTGGAAATTATTTTTAGAAATTTAAAGTGAAACATTTATTTTTTGATATTTTTGGATTAAGTAATGTTCAGGAATCAGGATCAAGCAATGTTTTGGATCATGCAATGTCCGGATCAAGCAATGTTTTGGATCAAGCAATGTTCACACAGTTCGATCCCTACTTGGCGATGCCGCACTGAAAAAAAAGATAACTTTACGCTTTAATTTCATTTTATTATATGAGTTTATGTTTATTATTAATATTTGTGATAAATAAAAATAAAATTGTACGTTAATCGATAGCTCAACGGGAAACTATATTCTAAGTAGATCTTGGTCAAAAAAAGTTTGGCGTTTACGTCTCACCAGCCCATCCCATGTGTAAAATTGATGGTTTATCATATGCATCCTTTAGTACGCCATTTGTATGTATTTGTATGACCATTGTTCCCATTTGTATGACCTTGGTTTTTAAGTTATAACTAAAACTAAGGGGGTGGGCTGGCGTGACGTCACCCCAGCCCACCCCTTAACGGAATTTGTAATTTCTCACCGTCATTCATTTGTACGCCATTTGTATGAATTTGTATGACACATTTCAACCCTTAATTTTCAAACCTACCCTTGTCTGGGTGGTTACACGTCACCCCAGCCCACCCCTTAACGGAATTTGGAATTTCTCACCGTCATTCGTTCCTACGCCATTTGTATGAATTTGTATGACACATTTTAACACCTAATTTTCATATCTACCCTTGTTGGGGTCTTAACACGTCACCCCATCCCACCCCTTAACGGAATTTGGAATTGCTGAAATTTTGTTAGACGTTTCAACTGCAAAATGTGGGTCACTCATACATTTTTATGTCATTTTAACCCTTTGTAAATATAATTGTATGCGAGGAATTGAAACTATCCAAATAATGTAATTGCTACAAAATAAAAATTTTCAAAGATTAAATTTTCACAAAGATCTAAACTCTAAAATTCTTTGATTTTCATATTGTTGCTTTATTATCCTCATTACCCCAGTCTATCCATGCCCTACTTTCTTTTTCACTCACTCACGTGTACCGTGACTGTATGCACGTTAAGTAGTTAAAGAAATAATGCTTTGATTTCCAACTTCAGTATCTTTATCGATTGGAAAGTGAATCTTGAAAAATTTTCAGTTTCCAATTTTTTAGTTTTTTTTGGTATGAATATCAATAACATTATATTCCCCTGGTAAAAAAGCTTTGAATTTTAACACTAGTCTCCTAATGCATTTTTACAATAGTAGTTGAAAAATATTAAAAATAAATAGTTGCACATTTTTTTTTCATAAGTATTCAAAGTTCAAATTATGAAAAAATACGTAAAAATCACTAAAATGTGCAAATTACTTTGTGTTATAAATTCATAAAATTTTTTCTTTTTAAACTTAGGATTTAAAAATTTAATACATGATTCTTCATAAGTTTGTCTAAGTTTTTTAAAACAAATATCTCTACCTGAAAATCAAATAAATTTTTTTTAGCATTTGAAGTTCATATTTTTATTACATTGGATAATATTCACTCGATTTCTTTTGTAGTGATTTTCTTATTTTGTTGTATTTTGAAAATAAATAACTGTAAATGCATAAAAATCTCACTGAATGTTTATAATCTTGTTTTCTATACATGATAAAATTTTGAAAATATTTTGACTCGTTTGCTAGGTACCACAAACTGTAAGCAACAATATGAAAATCAAAGAAGTTTAGAGTTTAGAATTTTAGATCTTTGTGAAAATTTAATCTTTGGAAATTTTTATCTTGTAGCAATAACATTATTTGGATAGTTTCAATTCCTCGCATACAAATATATTTACAAAGGGTTAAAATGACATAAAAATGTATGAGTGACCCACATTTAGCAGTTGAAACGTCTAACAAAATTTCAGCAATTCCAAATTCCGTTAAGGGGTGGGCTGGGGTGACGTGTAACCACACCGACAAGGGTAGATTTGAAAATTAAGGGTTGAAATGTGTCATACAAATTCATACTAATGGCGTACGAACGAATGACGGTGAGAAATTACAAAATCCGTTAAGGGGTGGGCTGGGGTGACGTCACGCCAGCCCACCCCCTTAGTTTTAGTTATAACTTAAAAACCAAGGTCATACAAATGGGAACAATGGTCATACAAATACATACAAATGGCGTACTAAAGGATGCATATGATAAACCATCAATTTTACATATGGGGTGGGCTGGTGAGACGTACGTGCTATACACCAACGATGTACACTATACGTATTGTTATTTGTTATAGACTTCCGTATTATACATGCTATATATTAGAGGTGTTCCGGGTACATTTTTTACCAACAAACCGGGTACCGAGTATTGGTCGAGTACCAATTTCTGTTAAAACCGAGTCCAGGGTACTAATCGAGTAATAATTTTTGTTAAAACCGAGTCTCGAGTACTGGTCGAGTAATAATTTTTGTTTAAATTCGACATCACTATTTGCATCGTCCATACCTACTTCCGTAGGTACCTTGTATAAAACTTATGTGTTCAATCGTCACTCACAAGTCACAAGACATTGAACAACTAACTGAGAATTGTAGCAACAAGCCACAGACCGTTAATAAATCTTGGAAATATTCTATGTCTATTTTCTGCTACAGCGCGATAATGTAATAAAATATTATTATTATTATTATTATAAATGTATAAAATATTTTTGTTTTTTCGATTGCGGGGACACATATTTTTTTAATTAATAAATTAATCGGGTACCCGGCTAACTGGGTACCGAGTATATTGCAAGGAAAAAATGTAGCTGTACACCGGGTACCGGGTACTGTCCAAGTCAACTTTTAATAACACGCCGGGTAACGAGTATTGGTCGGGTACTGAATATGATATCGGGTACCCGGCTTGGACTCGTTGGCCGGGTACCCGGAACACCTCTACTATATATGTTTATATACGGGTTCCGTGTACGAGAAGAACACTTAAAAATGCCATGGAATCTATACTACCATATAAACTAGTAGGTAGTGAAAAAAAAATAGCGGTGATTCGCGTATTTAATTAACGGTTATAATATATTTATTGATAAAAATAATATACAACAATATAATAATCAGAGTGAAAATGAATCCATCAATCTGCAGTAATAATATTACAGTAAAAGAAATTGAAACAATATTGCAGTTATATATATCAGACGATCTACTTCACGCCCTATATTATATATAGTGTGTACCTGCGGAGATGCGATTCCGAATCACATTTCCGGACATTTCTGCAGATAATCATAATATATACGTATAATCCTACTTATAGAAACCGGTTCGTCGACGACGCGTCAGACGAATGCTGCTGGTCGGCCGTACTCAATAATTATCGCGCAACCGTTAAATAATCGAAGTCCTTTTACAATATAATATGATATATTTTATTAATAATAAAAGTAACGTTACTCGGTCCTATTATACAGGTACTTCTGCAGTTTGTAACAGTCAATTGGTACTTGGCTATATTACACACAGCTTACCTCCGATACGTACGCACGACATGCCTGTATGGCTATATCTCATACGTCATATGAATATAATATATATATGTATGTGCGTGTATACGGAGTGATCGATACGCGGAATACGGTGCTCGTGAAATCCCCAGAAATTCATACATAATATAAAGGAAATTTTAAAGGGTGAGGCTGCGCAGTGCAGGTGGTTAAAATAGACGCTGTTCCGGGGGAGGTTCGATGGCCTTTTACAACAGTGTAAAATAGTTTACGACCATGGTTATTGTTGGTCTTTGTAGGATTTACGACGTTTTGACCTCAAGCCTCCGCTGACCTAGGTACCGTTCTCGGTTACGACATTGCCGGTTAGATGCTTCCACATATACTTATACTTTATATATTTATACCGAAATACATGACATTATTATGATGCACCGTGACTTGTGTGAAGACTGAAGAGTGAATATCCCTCGACGGCTTTTAACTGCAGTTATAAAGATAAAATATTAAACAAGATATAAAAACTGAATACTATGATAAACGTGCCTATGTGATTACGATATCTATATTCGGCTCGACGGGCGACCAGACTCTATCCTCTAAAATAGTCTAATGAATAAGTACTGATCAGCAGTGTCCAGTGATTCAGTGCAGGTCTCGCTCTCGCTATTGCACACGCGTATTGTAGATATAATATACGTCCGGTCCAAGTGTCGGCCAGCACTTACCCATATCACCGCTATAACCAGTAACCAGTGACCTTATATAATATACCCATAAGCACAATATACTATATACCGTAAAAACGATTTCCGCCTCGTTTACAAAATTGAGTATATTCGACGCCTCGCCGATAACGACTTCGTCCGTAGGTAATATAATAAGAATATATACGATCAAAATGGCATTAGACTCGTATTGCGTCAAACAAAGTTTACTGTTATCTTTAAATGTTTGAAATATTTCATCTCTCATCCTCTGAAATTTCCGCGCAGCTCGATAGATAAACAGCTGATGACCACAGTACCCACCCGAACGATATATTATTATTTATTTTTAACCAGCCGGAGAAACCTCGAGTCAAATAATATAATAATGACCTACTGAAAATTGATGTTTGTATCAACGGATCGTGCTTTCTTACCACGACGCGAAGTGAACTACTATTATAATTATTTATAACAGTATAATATATAACGTCTACTCTTCTGCTGCAGTGAATATCGAATATTGCGATATGGCAAAGGAATATTATGTGTAGTAGCAGGTATGTAACCGGTTAATCATAATATTTTTACCTCATCGGAACAGAAATATAATTAGTATAATTATTAAAGTGCGTTAGTTTCAAACGACAGTTGTTGATAATTTATCATATAAGTACTATAATCGATAGTGATCGGAGAAAACTAATTTTTATGCCGTTAAAAAAATACAGCACTAAAATAATAGGGACTATATGTATATGTTTCACGTAACTCTGAAAATCTGAAATTATAATACTTTTTAGTCATCTGTATAATAAATAATAATTCACTAAATGTTTTCAAGTGGACGCTGCTCTGTAGCTCATTTTATTTGTTGGGAAATAAACCAACAAATATATTTATATAATATGTAATGCATGTGTATAAACAATATTATAAATTTTTAATAAACATTTATTAATAATCCTTACAAGTTAAAATAATACAAACTAGGTATTCTTAGTCCTTATATAACATACAATACAATTATATCATAAAGTATCCAAAATCACAATGTATGGATAAATATATCTCATTCAAATTGAAAGCACTCAGTATTTTGTTTAGTAAAATATATAAAATTAAAAGGTTAAAATTGTATAATATATATATTTAAGAACAACGTAATAATTTGTATTTCTCTACTTAAGTTATTATTCATTTAACTTTAACATATAAAATATAAAAATTATTACAATCATTATCTGTGTGCATAATGATTTAAATAAATACAATATACAAGATTAAAATAAAAAATATATATTTTATTAATATAATATATTATAATATGCTCATCCATTAATCAAGTCCAAACAAATCAATAATAAAAATTTAAAAAACAAACAATTTTTATCTTTTCTCAAAGTGCCAATTCTATAAAATAATATTAAAACAATTTATAGCTATCTATAGTCTTTTAATTTGGCACTTTTTTAAAGATTGAATATACTTATACAACTATTATCCATTTAAATTTAAAATTCTCAATGTTTTCTAAACACTAAAATAAATAGCACCTAATAATTGAGATTTTTCTGTTCAACTAAGTCCAAAAAATTATTTTGAGCATAAAACTTTTTTCGTAACATTCTAGGTAACAAATAGACAATATGGTAGATACGGACAATTAGTCCATAAGATCTTATATAAACAAATTATTATTTTTTTTACACGGTATACGCGGCTAAATTTGAGGTCGATACATCTGATGAACAAAACAATAAACAATAATTAAAAAAAAAAAATAATAAACTTAATAATAAAACAATCACAAGAATAAGTTTCACTGGCTGAAGGACTTCTGTGAAGAGACTCCGTAGCACGCACAGTGATATCACCATTTCCGAAGACAAGCCGCCGCAGACCACTTGGATGACGGCCTATCAAAAAGCCAATGATATTCATCATATACGCAACATAAATAGAGCGACATTGGAAATATCATTTGATTTAGCGCCATCGACAATACGCATTTTAGGAGACACCGGGCTGCAAATGTTATTTTTGATTTTTTTTGTTATCAAGCCAAACCAAACCACAAAACAATCACACAGTTTAACAACGTTAGTGAAATTATATAGGTATATCATAATAATAATAATAATAATGTAATATTTACCTCAACGATTTGACCAATGATTCCATGGTTGCGTAGATCCTGTCAAAATGAGGACGGTTTTCTGGCTGATATTGCCAGCACTGTAACATGAGACGATAAATCTCTTCAGGTGTTCCTTCGGGTGCGGGCATTCTATAGCCTAATAAAATAATAGAAAATAAAAAAGTTATTATTATTGATTTTAATAAAAATAACCACTTATCAGATTAATATTACTGAAGTGTGATTACTCTTAAAATAATATTAATCGTCGTTCACTCCATTTTATTACCTGTATCAATTTTTTCTCGAGCCTTTGAATTGCTCAGACCACTGTAGGGTGTTCCGCCTTTGGCAAATATCTCCCAACACAGAACACCATAACTCCAAACGTCACATAATGTAGTATATTTACCTACAGTCATAAGTATAGAATAATAGAAAGAATCTCATATTTTCAAATATTTATCTAAACCTTAGACTTACCAAAATTAAGTGCTTCGGGAGCTGTCCATTTGATTGGAATTTGTTTCATACCGTCAGAAACTATATACTCTTCTTCTTCTCTGGACATACCAAAATCAGAAATCTTCACTATACTTTTATCATCTAATTTGAATAAAGAAAATTACATTATTAGTTTTTTCAATCATTTTTTTAAAAAAATTATATTTTTAAACAAGCATATCCGAATGACTAAATTTTTTGATTTTTTTCTCTTAATTGCTAGTGTTTGTATAATATACAATTTTATAAATATTCTCTTGTTTCGTGTTTTGCTAATAATTTGATGTTTATTTAGAATATTTTGACAATCATAGTGGATGTTAATACTTAATAAATTGTTATTACCCGGGGAATTCCTAATGGTAGCTTTATGATGCTCGTTTTGGTACAAATATGTTTTATTTCATGTTAAATGAATACACTAGTTTTATTTTGTAATTTTGTTTGAATCTTTATGATTTTTGAATCATTTTATAAGTACCTAAATTAAAATTTAAAAAATGTTCTTTCAAGATTCTAACGGAATTTGATATATATTCTATAGTACTAACTTCCAATGCAAACAACTAACATGTATCTGGTTTTACATTTGAAAATCCGTACAACTAATAAAATCGATATGGGCTAAAAGGCTATACCTAATATGAGGAGGTACCTAATACTTTAATGATCAATAAATACAAATAAATCAAATTCAACATCATAAAATCTTTATCTATATCGCCAAAATATCGTAAAAATAATTAAAATAATGTATAAGAATATTTTAATGAACAATGTATGTTACATTTTATGATTTTTTTATACCTAATATTTAAGTTGTAACTATAGTTTCGTAATGCATTTCATACGTGCATTTTTTTTTTAAATTCTAGAGCATTTATTTTTTATATAAAAAGTTATGTCTAATTTACAGTTAGTGAAGGCATTCATATCTGGTCAAAACATATTTTAAATGAAACAAAATATTCAAATATTTTCAAAATACATAGTACTAAAATTATTGTTAATGGTACTTTAAAGGAGATAAAACTAGCTACCTAGTAGAAAATATGACAAAACAAAGAGGTACGCGTTACATTGTAACAACAATATTTTACCAATTAAATGATTATACATATTATATTTTTATACTTGGCTATACGGCCTGATGTTTACTTCAGTGGCCTGCCAAAGAAAAAATGTTGGGCATCACCAACATAAAATATTTATGTAAAAATATATAAATAGCAACACTGCAGTGTATAAATTATATATCCGGTGTATTCGTAAAACAATAAACAGTTTCATATAGTGTAGGGTTTAAAAAAAAAATTAAAAATAACATGATAGTATGTTTTTAACAATGTTGTTGATTTATATGGAAGGACATTGACAATAAGCGTAGACGTATGGGGTTGCCATTTTTTATTTTATCGAAACCGGGACAGACGTTTTTTGTATAATTGTTTTCACTCCTCTGTGGTCAACCACCAGTTTTAACATCCTGATCCTATTTTTCCGTAACAGGGATATCACACGCAATGGTTTTGCACTCTGTAGTCAATGGTATACGTTAACGAGGTAAAAACTATATCAATGTAACATTGTAACATAAGTCATAAATAAAATTAAACAATATTGTTTTTCTACTAGAAATGTTTAGTAAAAGACATAATGTTAACATAAATTATTGAAGTTTTTTAATTCCGGGAAAATAGACCGTCCCGAAACACTTTATCGGGATACCGGGCCGTGTGACAACCCTAGGCATACTCCAAAAAATGTCAAAATATTTACTTATATCTCATTTCCTTATACATAATAATGTATACAGGTATACAGTGGAGCGTCGGTTATCCGCACTACAAAATGTTTACATACATTTATTTATAGATTCCAGTTTGTTCGTATTATGATATAAGAGATTATTTTATTATCTACTGCAGCTGACTCTTAAATTTTAAATACATACATGATACATATTTTACGTACATTTAAGTTTTAACAATACATATATAAGACATTTCAATTCATGTATTCATTGTATATTTTTAATCATTATTTGATTATCCGCACCAGGAGAGGGGTTATGAGGATCTATTTTATCTGAATTTACTAATTTTTAATATCGAAATTAAATAGATAGAAACTAAAAAAAATGAATTCAAATATTATACAAATATTTAGGTAAATAATATTGGAAGTCAATCAGATCCCAATTAGTGCAGATAATCGACGCTCTACTGTATTTTATCATTTATAAACTTACCAACTAAACAGTTTCGAGCTGCGAGATCACGGTGAATGCAGTTCTTACTCTCTAAGTACATCATACCAGCGGCTGCATCACGACACATTGAGACCAATTGGAGGACAGATAAGGTCTTAGAGTTATTTCTTAAATACGATAACAAAGACCCTCCTAAAAACAAAAAATATTTAGTTAGAAAACGCGTATTCATAAAATAGCACATTTCAAGAGCTATTTAGCAATTCAACAGCTCATTTAGCAAGAGGTCCAGATGATTATTAACCTATGTTTTATCAAATCAGCAGCTTATATTAAATACTACTTAGTATTCAAAAGAAAACAATAAAACCAGATCATATTTAAAAATACTTGCCTGCGACTAGTTCCATGACTATCATAATAGGTTGTTTTTGCACACAGATACCGATTAGCTTAACAACATTAGGATGGTCATATTGTTTCAAAATACGACCTTCCTGCAGGAATTTCTTTTTGTGCTCATCAGGCACTGTAACACGGCATGTTTTTACAGCAGCTTCCTTATTAGTAGACCGCAGTCTTGCTTTATAAACATCGCCAAAATTACCCTGAAATCATACATGTGAAAATATAAAAATAAAAAAAATATTTATACACAAATATACGATTTTGCATACTCTGCCTATTTTTTCAAGCAGTAACACATCATCATTATTCAATTCCCATCGTTCTCTAGGAATTGGTTGTCGAAGTATAGCTCCTGAGCGACTAGTGACTGGTAATGCACTTTGGTATTGATATGTTATAAGTTCTTGAATGGTAGGGAATGATGGTCCTTCAAAACGAAACTCGCCCTACATTTAAAATTAAAATTGTTAAAATTGTTGACACAATAACATCGTTGATTAACTATTAGATTGTGAACTTTTCACTTACCTCAGAAGTGGTTTGAACAATAAAATGTTTGTGTCCACCCCAACATACAGACAACACTGTCTGATTCTCGTCGTTTCTAGTAGTTTCTCTCACTAAAAAGTCCCCTTCTTTTGTTAAAAGTCGAACAACTTCTTCCCTAGGTAGTACTCCATGGAACCATTCTTCTTCGATTAATGATTTCACAGAAGATCCAATCTAAAGTAATAATTATATTAAATGTATCAATTATATAAATTGTAATTAAAAGTATATTTTTTCCCATTTTAAACATCACATGCAGTGGCGCAAATCCCCCGGGTTAGGAAGAGTCTTCCCCCCCTCCCCGTAAAAAAAATGATTTGCGCCTCTGATCACACGAAGAGGACGTTATACCCGAATGTTGTTTCCGTCTTTCAAACGCACAGTAAGAATATTACATAGTGTCCCATATAAAATTTTTTTGATATTTTAATGTCAAAGCAAGTTATGAGCAAGTTTTTTTAAATTGTAAATTTTAACGGAGACAACACATGCGGGTGTATAACGTGATCTTAAAGTAGAAAAACACAATGGGTTTTTCAGAAAGACGTTTTACAGACAAGTCACTCAAGAATATTATTATAACTTATAAGGTTAAAAACTCTTAACTCATTAATATTCATCCCATCGCTATTTGTTTAAATAATAATACTAATAACTTAAGAAACAAAATTCTACACATTTTTATTCACATCACACAAATTATTAGTAATAACCATGATACAAATATAACATTTGTAAGCACATCATTGAACACTGTAAAAAACGAGTATTAGTCATTCTTAAATAAATAAGATTTACCTAAGCTGATAAAATTAATCATCAAATAAATCATTTTATGTATTTTACTACATAGAAATTATCAGCTATAGTAAGGTAATTTCATACATTTATGTTAGTAAAAGCTTACCACACTAGGCAAAAAGTTGTTAGAATTGTTGTCAGCAAATGGCACAGGCGTGACTATCGGTCGCATATCAACAATAACCGATCCGTCGTTTCCGTCTAGACTGTCAGAGTGATAGTGATTACTACTGTCACCGTTTTGTGGACCTACTCCTGAGCTGGGTGTAGTTGTAGTAATGGCACTGTTATTGTTTTGTATTGAATTTGAATCCATCGAAAGGTTACCATTCCCTGAATTTGGTACAGACTTACGACGGAATGGTTTACGCAAGATGTCTACCAAGCTCGATGTAGCCAGTGTAGTAGCTATAGTCATCATGGACGAAGCTTGACTAACGTTACCCAACGAAGGCCTTTTCAGAGTACCATCAACCTGAAAATTGAATAAAATATAAATTATGTAATTTATACTGTTGTGTAAAATGAAAGAGAAAGGATGGAAATTAAAAATAAACTAAAAAAATATATATAATTAACTTACGGTAATGTCAATATCGTTTATGTCTAATGATGGAAGATCGCATCCGGATGGCAATTCTTCACAACCAATTTCAAAAAGTGCTTTTTTTATAACATCTACTTGCTTTTGTAATCTATGTTCTTCACTTTTGAGTTCAATCAATTGCAGCTCGCTAAAAAGGAAAACAATTTTTATACAAAAAACTATCCTCTTCACACTAAAATATTGTTCTCAACTGTTAAATACAGCATAAACATCAAGTGTATAAGTATTAATATATTTCAAGTACGAAGAGATAAATGGCCAAAGTCCAATTGCCCACGCTATTTTTTCAACACAATAATTTTTTAATGAAGTGGGACAGAGTTTAAGTGGAAACATTAATATTGGTGGTAATTCCAACTTATCAATGACGTGTTTTTAAATGTGTAAAACTGATAAAAAATTGTATGATCTATTTTATCTGAATTCACTAATTTTAAAAATCAAAATCGAACAGTACAAACTATAAAAAATGAATTCAAATATTATACAAGAATTTAGGTTAATAATATTTTATGACCCCTCAATGAAAATTATATATTTTATTGTACTTCAATACAATAGAGAATACATTACAACTAATCCGAGTAGGTAGATACTTATTAAATATCATTTTTTCCCATTATAATATCATGTTTCATTTTATTTAATTTTAAATGAAAAACATAACATTTATTAGAAAAATAAATAATACACATATTACATATATGTATATGAACATTGGTGTTTAACAAAGTTGTAATTTATATAATAATATAATACAATTTAAAAATCGTATTACATATTTTTACTCGCTAAACAAACCATCAAAAGTACAATTTTAATATATTACCTAATTAATTGTTCTAATAATTGCACGGTTTATTGGGATTTTGTTTTCAAATCGAGTATGCCGTTTATAAAAAAAATATTAAATTAAACGAATACCTATTTGGTATACCTATATAATATATGATATTATATGCTACATCACAACCGGATAACTAACTTCTTTTGGACATCGGTCGGTGGTCGGCGGACATACAGAGAAATTGAGGTACAAATACATCACGAAACAATGTTGCGTACCCATCATATACATAACACGCTCGAATGCTCGATTGATGACGGGAAAATGTAATAGTAATAATAATTATATAAACGCAACACAAATCGATGTTTGAGATAACAAATGCACAAAGCCTGCGCACGTTGACGTTTACCCCCCGACATCATGACTTACGAATTATTTTCTGACTTGTTATCTACACTGGTTTCTATGGCGTCTTGGCATTCTTTCAGCCGGGTTTCGAGTTCAGTCATTTTATTGCGCACCCAGTCCATAGTCAGGTTGTCGACTGCCAGCTGGTTGGCTTGCAGATGTCCAGACGTATCGCCTTGCACTAGCGCGTCGTCGAATGAGATCTCGACGTCATTTCGTTCAGTCCTGAAACGTCGTAAATAACCATTATGATGTGCGTTAATCACAGTGAAATAATGTTTTCCTACAGATCTCCGAAAGAGACACATATGTACTTAAACACCCGTGTCTCTTTGAGTACATATTATCCTTACCACTTTTATTAAACGAATTCTTTTAAAACCCTTTTATAACCCTAATTGCTAATATATAGTAATATTATATTTATACTATTTCGACGGTTTGCTGTTATTTGTCCGTTATTTTGAGGCATTTTTTTTTTTGCAAGGAAATTAATGCGATTGACATCATTACAGAGGAATATTCAATATTTGAAAATAATTTTAATCATAAAAGTTGTGTGAGGTCTTGCTTCTTACAGACATACACTGCCATTATTAGCTATTTTTATTATTATTCATTATTCTTTTACTATACATATATATTTCACATAGTATATACTTCTTACATCACTGAAACATTAAGCAATTCTAATATCTATTTAAATTATTATAACTTAGATATATATTCAAAAATATAAATCATTTTTTTTTTGTATATTTATATATTATAATATTTTCTAATAAATACGTTGAACATGGTAAAATTAGGTGGCTCATAATAGTAAATGGTTAATTTCGAGGAACAGCTATAATATGTCTTTGTTTGTGTACATATTGTTCAAAATATTAATTTAACATTGGATTATAGTATTGTTTATACGCTGCAGTATATTAAAATGTTGATATTGTATAATAGTCCTAAGGTATTTTTTCAGTCATGAGTCAGAGACGAATAAAATAAAATACAAGAAGATAGGTTTCCTATCTAATATTTATTATATAGTTATGGGTACTAACTTTTTTGTATAGTCGTTGTACTCCTCACACGGTTGTATGATATCCGTGCACGATTCCATACGCAAGCCGATCTGCACGAACTCTTCGGACGCCGGATTCCATTGTACTGCCAATTCGGTTAAAGCATTTTTCCTAAAAATAAAAATTAATATCATTACGGTTTTTAGACATTATTGTTTTATCGACAACGAAATAGTGTTCAAGTCAAACGGCGATTTATCAATAACACTAACCAATCGGCTATAATGTTTTCCAGCTCTTGTTTATGGTGTTGCATAAAGGCCGGCATCATTATTGTCTGGAAGTCTTTCTCCGATTCTTGGGCTTCGGCAATCAATAGGACGTATTCATTATGTACAAGATGCAATCGTCGACAAGCCCTTTGATATTTTTCCCGAACGTCGTCCAATTTTCTCCCTCCTCGGCCACCTATTTTTTTACAATTATGTACATGTTAAATACTATTTATAAAAACTAAAAATTACTAAAAAAAATTTTAATAGATTTTTTTTTATATTTTACGGATATGTATTAACTAAGTAAACGTACTTTTGAAAAAATGTTCTTCAAATCTTGACCTCATAGAACGATAGGTTTCTAGGTGTTTGGTGTAGTCTGCTTTTTTCCTCGCCAACTCGTCAACCAACTGAAAAGCAAAAATGTCATTGAAGTATTATGTATGTGTACGGATTCTTATCAACTAATAATAATTATTCCATTCAATAAAAATTTGTCGAATCACCCAGTTATAACAATTATTACCCCCTGCTAGGTCATATAAAATCTCTTATCGAATTTCAATACGAGCTACACTAGGGTAAATTACAAAATTCTAATTCTGCAGAATAAATATTTTGAACACGACAAAATAAAAACGATGTGGGCGATACATCGTGTGGTACATTATTATTTGTAGTATTTATTTTCTTGTTTTTCTTTTTAGTAGAATAATTGCGTTTAAAGTCGAATTTCCGTAACGCAATACCCATACCATAATATTATTAATACTACGATCTTACATATTATATTATTGTTATGTTTTAATGAGATTGCAGAATGCAGATGATTAAATTATAATAACATATATTAATGTAAATACGAATATCAGACGCGTAAGTAGGTACCTACGAGTCGTACGAGCTAATTCGAGTAATTATTAATGTTTAAAACAAAACCCCATCTGGTAGAACGGTTAAAAAAAACCATCACGTAATATTTTATTGTATAAGCAAATCTCGGGAAAAACCCATGGCTTAACGAATGGCACGTATTATAGATGTAAGCGTATGGAGCGTGAATGTTAAGTAATTCTGTTTAAATGGCGATCTTAATTGAGTAGGTATTACTGCTTTTGTCAGTCGATCGAAATGATGGCCTCAGCGTATAACTGACAAAGCACTTTTCAATGATGCAAAATATATATATATTATATTATGTAAATACTAAATACCATCTATGTAGGCACCTCTGTTCTCTGCAAATATTTTAACCGTAGGAATAAAATAAAATAAATGTAGTAAATTCGTTTTGCATACAGAAAAAGACCAAATGTAAATAACGGGATGACAAACTTAATGTTTAAATATAACTCTGACCTCCCACACACATGCAGTGATATTATAATGGCATAGGTAGTATATACACACGCAGTATGTATAGATACACGTATTTCAACATTTGGCCTGATGAAATTATTATGTTTATAATTTCATGTGGCAATGAAAAATATTTCAAAATTAATCGTATTTCTATATTAATTATCAACACACCGACGCGCGACGCGTTCGACACTTTATTAGAATAAATAAAAACTTGTATAATAAAACAATTAGTTTAGTGATAATCGTTCTCTATTAAACACTGTGTTAGTATAGTGGTCAGTAATATAGTATATACATTATATTAATATCAATATATCATACATTGTACATTTATACGATAACATAAGCCATTCATAAATAGTGTCGTCCTTAAAAGTTTACACCAAATATTAAAAAATATTATTAAAGCACCGCGGGGACGAGTAGTTGATTATAATAATAATTAATACGTAAATATAACTTGATGACTAATTATTAGTTGATAGTTGCATTTTTATCGTTCTAAAAACATGTATTAATTACTATCAAAGTATTGATTGTACGTATAGAATACAAAAGTAGATTCATCATATAGAAAGTATTCTCTTTAATCATTTATTTTGTATGATAGGTCACTACACTCATAATATTAGGTACGATATATACTTATAAAGTGACGTGACAACAAGGATATCAAACTTTAGTACTCTAAATTTAACATGTCATGTTGACTACACACATATATTAGAATTGATGATTGTTATAGTCTATGAGAAAATTATTTAAAAATATAATTTTATCATTGAGGTATTGTAGGTACCTTGATCAAAATAAACTTTATTAATAGTTATTAATCAACAATCAATATTAAAAAATTGCACATCTAGTCTTTAACTGTTAGAGTCGTAGTTTGCTAATATTTAATGTGCTAAAATAAATCGTATTTTTGTGTTTTATTATGGCTTAAGTAAATGTCTAATTTAAAAAATATATATATCTATAAGTTAATAGATAATTTAATAATTATCAGTATATCCAAGATTTCGATTCCTGATAAAGAAAACATAATATGCTTATTCGGTGTATAACTGTATAAGCTTAGGCCTTAAAAATTAAAATATATAAAAATGGCATAATTCAAAAATATTTAATATCAATATATTGGCTTCTATATAACTTATAATTTTTACACAACGTTATAAAGTAATTATCTTGGTTGGGGTCAGTACAAACTACAACTTACAAGTCAATTACCTCTGCAATTATACATATTTAAGAAGAAAGTAAAAGTCCAATAAGATTAATACTGTTTTAGTTACTTTGTATAAACCGTTATAAATTATAACTTATTATATAATGACATCCCTTTATTTTATAAACAAAAAGTATTTTAGACTTAAAAAAAAATTGTTTTAAAAATTAATGTAAAGCCAATAAATATATCCTATAGAATAGAGATACATTAAAATGATTACATTAATTTTTCAAAAATATAAAAATTAAAAAAAGAGAAAAATATGTTTCTATGAATTTTTATATGTAGGTATACTTATAAATATATTCATAAGTAGAATACGAGTATAATGCATTCTCACAATTATTATTTAAATTCAAATTATTTAGCCAGCATTAAAGTTAAAATTTTCTTTCATAATACTCACAAAACTACAAAAGGCTTTAATAAAAATTGAGTAAATAATTTTTATTTTCAATCATTATTTAAATCTAAAAAGTATTTCGTATTTTTTATAAAAAAATTTACATCAACAACAAAATGAAAATATTATGACGTGGTTTTTGTACGGAAGTTATTTGACTGACCGAAACTTTTGTCACGGATTGAATTCATCAAGGTCCCAGTATTTAACGCAAGGTCAACCCTCTTTTTAAACTCACTCGGATTAATTTTTCCAACTTTTCACAAAACAATCTATTATCCATTTATCCATTTATATTTCGGTACATATATCCACACGTGCAAGTATATTACAATTTTAATTTAAATTTCTGTATTACAAAATTATAAGAATATATTACAATTCTTGAAATGTGTACCTATAATACAGATTATAGATGTAGTATAATATGTTAAACAATAGTTCTTATGTCATCTTGTCTACATTAAATGTGCTTATTATTACACGTAATAATAAAAATTAAATATAAACAATTTAAAAATTTAAAAAAAATATGTACTTGATTTGATTTTTGATGTCTTTTTATTGATTATAAACTCGAGTTCTATATTTTAATGGTATTATACTATAATCGTTATTGACAATATACATATCATACCTACTTGTCCTCAATATACGGTATAGATAATAATATATATTAAATAATTGCACGGTTGTATTTTATTTGGCACAGGTTTATAAAGTTATAAGAATAGTACACACAAAGATTGATCCGTGTAATTTAATATTGTAACATATACCTACCTACCTAGTCAAATTGTTGATACCAAATATTGATATACAATATATAAAGGTATACTACATCGTACACACTCGACGTCTTAATATAAATATATATATATATATAATACTATAAATATTATACATATTTTATTATCACGCGTACGTGTTAACGGAACTATTGGCTTTTATAGTAATTTAATTTATATACTATATTATAGAACTATACAAACATTATTTAAGTGTCAACTGTCAAAATACTGTGTGAGATATGTATGTTCGACGTTCGCGTGCCTATATACAGTATATCTACCTATAGGTATTTATATATATAAAAGTGGCGAGCTCTGCAAACGTTTTGTGTATAAAAATGCAATAACATAAAAATATAATATGCGATACCTACAGCGAACGCTTTTCGTTTTAAACGGTTTCTAGTTGCACGTCATTTATTAAAACGTATCTAAATATACCTGCACGAAAATTAGTTGAATACAACGCAATAATGCACTAATGAGTGTGAGCTATTTTTTATAATATATATGTACCATAAAAACATAATAAGAAAAACATAAATATTTCATTATAAGCGGTAATGGGTTTGAAAATATTTTCAAGACATGTGTGAAAATTTGGAAAATGAAAACAAACTAGGTTAAGACTTGTTAGCGTTCTGGGCTAGTTGCAGCAGGTTCGTATGTACTGACAATATTATTATACCTATAAGCGTATAGGTATAAAAACGATAAATTAAATACTGCGGTAGCAGCAGAATAGATTGTACCCTAGTCCGCAAACAAGCCGCACGATTAACAACAACAGTAACAATATGTGTGTGTGTGTGCGTGTGTGCGTGTGTGTGCCGTATGCGCATATCGTTGTACCGCGAACTTAAGCGGATAGGGCAATCGAAAGTGTTGCGAGACAATATTATTATATTTTGTACGATACGCGTCATGGGCTCTCCTCCTCGCCGGGGTCAGGCGAGAACGTACGAGAAACCGCCGCCACCGCCGCCATCACAGTCGAACGAGAATAAAATGACGTGTCTAGTCGCGGTAAAACCTATATAATATATATTATAGTCTCTCGATTTAACCAGGTCGGCGGTAAGTATACCTATATATATATATACATTTAATATTATGTATATACCTATACGATATTATATTATATACTATACTATACAACAACAAATAATATTACAGTCGCGACGATCGCACTGTTGCGCGCACACACATAGCGAAACAAAGGTAAAAATTAAATTAAATAAAAAAATAACCATATAATAACGAGCGATAATAACCGCAGACTGTATACGCTGCAACGTGTGCGATAGGTGCAAAACACGCGAGCCCAATGGCATTTCCGGAGATCGGAATACGTTTTTCTAGCGCGAGCGGCGAACGCGCGCAATAGGAGGTTAACCTACGCCGTCGTCGTCGTCGTCGTCAGGCGGTGGCCAAATTACTAGTTTTTTACTCGCGCGACTGAAAAATCTACTCCGTTCGATACACGAGGCCGAGTGAAGTCGCGAAAAACAGCGGAAAATCGTCACTCGGCTTTCGCATATAGACTCGTTCAACGCCTGCTATTCGACTGCCCCTTCGGCAGCTTAGGCCCAAAAAATTGTATATTTTTATTTTACCTTTTTATATACATAGAGAATTTTTAGGTTTATTGTCGTATACGGCCATTGCAGCGCTGCACGCAATCGTTCCGACGACTTCAATAATAATAATAAATGTAATATGGATGATACGATATTACGATGAGTATATAATAATATAATGTAATGTAACGTTCGTGGTCGCAGCTATAGAACGATATAACTATACCCTTACTATATTATATAATATAATATCGTAGATTTTATTATTGTTATAAATTTCTTCTCCTCCGTCTCCAAAGACAGTATCTCGTGCGTGCGCGCTCGCTCGCTCGCTCTCACACACACACACATATATTATATCGTACTTATCGTCCTATACACACGTTACGCGTATCCACTAAGGCATTATTTTTACTGAATGCGACATAGACCTCCCGGCAGACCCGTCTCCTTTGGGAGGACGACAACGACGAAGAAGAAGAAGACGAAGAAGAAGAAGACGAAGAAGAAGAACACTGAGCACTGAACAACTACACACGGAGAAGAAGAAAAAACACATACACACGACGACGGTACGTATATAATATTATGTACAACGTATATATATATAACACTGGCCTTGAACGCAGTGGCGGCGGCGCACACGCCTCGTTTGGACGCAGTCCCCATTGTTCCAGAGAACGAGAAAAAAAAGACGGTACTGCAGCGGTGACTATACTCTGTGAAACTGCATGTATATGATATATATATATATATTATATACACACGCGTAGTAGTTATTATATATTATATACATTATATTATTATAAACGGCGAGATGATATTATGATGACGAGAAGTCGCGGAGAAGGAAGAGAATAGGAATTATACATATTATTATTTTTTTTTTTACACTTATATTATATCGTTATATATTATATTATATTCTTTCGTGTTTACGCACCGGAGAAGACTGGACGTCGCCGTCGCCGAAATCCGTAAAAATATTATGAATTATGTGTTTATGACGCGTTTTCCTGCAATTGACGGCGAAAACAAATCACAGCTATTCGACACGCGTATAATATATACGTAGCCCAGTAGGTATACTAGGTGGTACATTATAATATATTCATTGACGTGCGATATATTATTATAATATATTAAAATCACTAATATTATTATTATTATTATTGGTTCTAAACAATACTACACTAGCGAAAACGAATCGTAAACCGAACGCCGTGAAACAATAATAATAATATTGTTTATATGCGCATAATTTTTTTCTGCGTTGAGCAATCCAATCACCATCAAAATGCCACGATGTGTGACGCGAGGTGGTGATCTTTGGATAACGGCATTTCGCGAGCTCTGTTCGTCCGCCGCCACGACGCGGTTGCACCCATACTCAATATATTGTGCAAATAAATAAAAAAGACGGGTGCGCGCTTACGAGATTTTCACACGTTTTAACCCTTAAACCAAAAGTTGAAGGTTTCATTTTTTCGTTTTATACGTTAAACAAGGACAACTGCGATCGTTTCGTCAGTACAATAAAATATATGTAGGTAAGTATAGTTGTGCATATATTTTACAAGCCTTTAAAATTATTATATCCGTAATTACTGATTAAAACCTGTTGACGCACAGACGTGCGTCAGATGATAACATGACGTTTATTTTTTATCCAATTATCATGGATTTGGACCATTTTATTTTACCCGATATTGTGTACATAATAAATTATTAAATAAAACATCGATTGGAATGTTAATTCATAGTTAATAATTAAAACCTTATTGTCTATAATTAAAATACATTCCAAACATTGAATTACCGATATAAGATGACCTTACACACAATTCATAACACATTCCTTGATGCGACCTTCTTACAAAGTTATGTGAAAAATTATTTATCATTATTTGCGATCGCTTGAATTGGGGTGGTGGGGAAATGCACGCGGGATGGTACTGAGTTCGTTAATTTTTTTTTTTATCTTGAAAGCAACTTTACATAATATAGCTCACTGTTATTATGATAACAACATCAAAATTATTATCAATGTTAACTTAACGTGCCCATAGTTACCAACAGCTATATGAAATATTATTTCATATTTGATAGTTCTAACTTTAATATAAAAATATAAATTTATATAAATTGATTAAAATTACTTTTTATGTGAATAAAATAGTTATTGATCATTATTCAAAAAAAAATTTGTTTTTGTTAAAAGTATTTAACGCTTATATAAGTATCTAATAGGGATAAATTAACTAATTATTTGTCTTAAGTACTGATTGCAAGTGAGGAGGATTGGGGAGCTTTGATCCCACAAATAGGTCTTTGTTAAACAGTTATACACTTGGTAATTGAAAAGCAATTTTTAAATCAATAATTGAGCTTCTCTTGTTGATTACTTAATTATTAGTTATTACCAATAAACACCAAAAACGAATTCGAACATTGTTATTTGCATATAGTTATTATTTACAAAACAATCGAAATTATGAAACATTTCCCCGAATAGTTTTACACAAATCTATCTTTTTAATTTGTTCATACATGATGCATAAGTATTCGTTAATTAGGTTTTAAATATTGTAAAAACTAATTGCCATAAATATCAACTTTCAATGTATGTAGATATCTATAGCAAGTACCTATACTACATAGTCTATATTAAGTAATCCAAAACACATTTTTAATATTTTTAATTTAACTTTTAATATCTTTGTTAAAGAAAATAATAATTCAAAACAGGTAAAACAAGTTTTAATGTTTTACTTTTTGTAACAATATAGACTGGTTTTAAAGTATAATTTGCTTTACCATTGATACATTAAACCTTATAATGTTCATTAATCTGATATCTCAATCTAATCAATGTTTAATCACTATAGAATTGTAAATATACCCTTTATTATATTATTATATAATTTTTATCTATAATAAAATAATGCATTATCATTGTACAATACTACACTATATATAAATAGTGTGTATGTACATAATACACATATATATATACAACCAACAATAATTTTCACTATCTTTGATATTTTTATCTCATAAGTTCAGAAATAGGTAAACATATAATAATTTATAATGTTTCTTAAAAAAATTGAATTATTATCCAGTAATTATGCACCAATGTGTATCTATTTAAAAGTTAAAACTATTAAATTTAACATGTTATGTTATTTTAAATGTATCATATATTTAAGCTTACTGCACTATAATACATGATAGTTTAAAATAATTATTTTAATATAATTATGATTAATATTATTACTGTGTTCTACAATAACTTTCAATAGGAAACTAATATTATTACCTACAAGTATTATTTATATTAACACACTATATTATACTGTGGGCACTTTTTAGATAATTATATGCGTTTTAACGATTGTTTTATTAAATGATTATATAGGTATTATTATTATACTATATTTATATAAAATTATAATTAATTATTAATATTACTTGGTTAAAATAAAACCTTTGGGGTTAATACAAAAATATTTCAATACGATTTATTGGACAAATAATACCTTGAAAATACAAATACCTATCTACCTATGTATTGCATGTAATGTTAAGTTATTTGACAATAAGTTTATAATAAAATTATATAGGTTTTACACATTGTTCCAGATTAGTAATTTATGTAAACCTACTTAATACTCATTGAAACTTTCTATTAATAAATCATTCAAATTTTATGAAATTCTTATATTTTTAATTTAATAAATAAATTTGGATTGTATTTTTGTAAAATTGAAACTGCAATATATTAAAATGATAAAAAGGTAGAAAAATAAATATGTTATTATAATATGATTTAATCACGTAAATTTAGAATAATTATTATACTATGATTCTTTTAGTACTTAAAAGTACTGTAATTTAAACCTATAGTTGTAGTACTATATACATACTATGCATACATTTTACTGTAGTGTATACAAATTCACGTAATAATATTGTGTTATAGTGGTAGAATAAACATTAATAGATTCATTCACGCATTGATTTAAAAGTTCAAACACATTTGTTTCGTTTGAGGTATAGTCAAAATCATTTAGTACGTCATCGGTTAACACTTAACACTACATATCGGTTAATACGCACAAACTCTCAAATCCCAGCTGAAATTCCTATGTTTTTTGTGTATCGTTTTGTATATCCTATCGATTAATGTGACCACACTATGAGGTCCCTTTAATGTCACGCATTTAGAAATGTCCACTGTAGGTACTTGTTTATCTGGTAATAATATATTATGCAACTCTTTTATGGTTTTACCTTACTCGATTTTAATAAATTTTGATGTGAAAAATTAAAGTAGGAGTATCTTTATTACATAATATAGTATTTTTTACAACTTAGGTATACAGGGTGTATAGTTCAAATAGGAATAATATATTATCATGATTATATATGTAAATATTATTATTATATTTAATTTTAAAATATTCTCGATTCTTAGAACTAAAATTAAACTAAATACAAATATTATTTATGACAAAAATATCGGTTATTTTTATTATAATTAGAATTACAAAAAAATGCAATATGTTAGGTAGTTGTGAATTATTTTTATTAAGACGTTTTTTATTTTTTTTAGCTCATGATAATTGAGTTTATTTGATTTTTATTTATGAAAAAAGCTTTTTCTCCTTATCATCGTTAACACCAACACTGTTGGTCCAACAGTAATCAGTTATTATACTAACGTCCCATCAACCATGATATTGTCTTTCTATATCTATTACAAATTTACAACCCAAAAAATCATTAATTTTCTTCAAAATATATTACGATTGATTATACGTACTCTTTTAATTTGTATTACCAAAACATTTTGATACCATGTAATTTTTAAAACGCGTTAATACACGCGTTTTTTAATCTTAGTCATATAGGTACTATTTTAAAACATTTCATCTTTCATCAAAATTCTAATTTGTGGTTCATTCTTTGTAAGCTTTGGTCAGATAAGACTGTCAATTTGATACAGCGATATCCATTTTTATTTAGCTTTATTATACCTAACTATTGCTAATAAGTAATATGCAGAGGGGGTAGTTGGTAGTACCTAATAATTTAGATGAATCAACTAGTTGTTTACGTATTTTATTTTTAATTCTCAGAGTTAATTATAGATAAAATAAAGATATAATGTTAAATTTAATTCAATGTGTATTCGAAGGTTGATTCGTTACGCATGGAATTTAATTGAGAAGTTGTCGCAATAACATTGGTTGCGAATAATACGCCATATGCCATACAATATTTTTTAATATATTATAATATTTATTACACCCTGTAAGCCTATATTTTAAGAAAACTTAATATGATAGAGACAAACTAACTTCATATTTAAATTATATTTAGTGCATAAAAATCTATAATGAACAATAATCCAGAGTTCAATATAAAATATTCTACAATAAAATAATGAATCATACTTAATAACGTAATAATAATACGTATGAATATATTGTTCCAATTTAAATGTTACACGCGCTGTAAGAGTCAAACTGTTAAAGAACTAGACACGATAAAAAAACAGATTTCAGATTTAAAATCAGTAGGTACATAACAATTTATAAAAATTAAGAATTCTAATACAAGCCACATAAATTTAAAAAATATTTCACAGAACTGTGAATCACTCAGTGAAGAAACAAATGTTTGGAAACCTATTCTCAAGTAAATTGCATTCTTTAAAAAAGTAAGACTGGATTACCTATATTAATATTTAGCGGTTTTTAATTTATTTTTAATAAATATATTTCTTAAATATATCTATTTTTTAAATAGTAGTATTTCAGTTATATTCCGAGAAATTCAGAAAGTGACAAAAAAACAATTTCTCCCACGTTGTCTTTTAAAACATTCGTAACGCTGACACAACAATGCGTTAAATAAGTGCACACCATGAGCTCAGCTTGCATAACAAGCTAAAATAGGTTGTCGCTTTAAATGATAAATTTATAAATTAGATTCGAAACCATAATATGTATAGTAGTACCTATATAATATATTAATATCATAGTAAAATAAAAATAGAATAAGCAGAATAAGCATAGGGTAACAAATTGAAATTAGTAAAAATGATTATAGTTTGATTAAAGCAAAAATTCTATATATAACACAAACATTATAAAAAATAAAATTTTCGGTTATTAATGTTTGTTTATTTTCGTTGTAAGAAATATCTGTTGTCTGGTGGTTTTTATATGCTCAATACTGTACTTATCAGCAATTAGCCAATTAATTGGTTTAATACGATAAAAATCACGGTAAATTGTGGGTTTTATAATTGAGAAATTATACGAAATAATATTTAAAATAAATTATTATGATCATATTATTTTTTTAAGGGACACAAAAAAGGCAATCATACTTTGGCACTTCACTAATGATACATTTGAATATTAAGTAAAAAATTCGGGATTGTCATAAAGAATAAAATAAAATAATTTTGTAGGTATTAAAAAAGTATAGTATTAGTATGTGTATACTATAATACTAAATATTTATTAAAATAATTATAAGCTATGTTAGTAATAATAAAAAATTAAACAGAAAATAAATGTAATACCACGTTAATTGTTTTATACATTTTTATCATAAAGAGGTAGGTATAGTATATAATTTTATTACGATATACTATATTTTATATTCTGAGTTATATTATGTATGCATAATTTTAATTTTGAATAGGTACAAAAACAGCGCTACTTTACAATTATTAAATTTGTTTTTTTACTCTATTGTTGATTTTGCTTATTGTTTTTGGACCTTCAAAAAATTGTTCTTCGTCTTACATATACTCACATATTTAGAATTTTCTAGGACATATTTAAATTTTATCTCATATTTTAATATTATATTATTATATTATTTTCTAGCAATATTTTAGCAAGGATAAATGTAGGCCATTTATGATAGCTTAAATAGCTAAGTATGGAATAATATTGTCCTTTAGCCAATTTTTTTATCACCTAAGTTTATGCACTAAGGATGGTCAAGGAGTATAGCTCTGCAATAACTTTAATATATTACATACTTCAATTTATATATATACTTACAAGCCTTTAACATTATATTTTTGATTTTATAGTTTATAAAATCCATTAAATTTTGAAGATCATGGACACTATTTTACTGTCAGATTGTGTTGTGTGGGTAGATATTGATAATATTTCACACCTAACTAAAAAACTGATAAAACTATAGCATAACATGCATATTATCTAATAAATTACATTTTTATCTAAATATTGACTCATTTATTATCTTACTTATTCAAGCACACATATCAAACATACATCTATCTGCATATATACTATACAAACACTCAAAATATATGAAAAATTTGTCACTTTTATTCATTCCGTTCTATACTTAAATCCGAGATTATTTTTCAATTAATAAGACAAACCATACAATTAAAGCCTATGTTATCAGTTTATAATTATGTATAGGCTCGTATAAGGCTACGTATCCAACAATAAGTCAGTTTTAAGAATAAAAACAACAACTTTTAAGACATTACAGGCAGATAATCATAATTATTTCTTAAAGAGTATTTTTTTTTTTATTATTTTAATAATTGACTGATTTGTTGATCGTGATTTCACATCATTAACATCGTTATGTTTTACTATGATGTTGTATAGAAAATTGATTAAAAAAATTATCTAAAACGTGATAAGTGAACAAGAGAATAGTTGGTACCTATACATTTTATACCTACGTGAAATTATGTACAAATTTCAATTTGTTTAAGCATAATCTATTATTTTAAATATTTTACGAACCATTTTGTCAAAATGTATAATTTACGTGTTTATTCCATCTACAGCCAATAATATATTTTTACCTAAGTTATTTTCATTTAACTTTTAGTAGGTAAATTAAAGAATAATTATTGTTTTGATTTTATATAACAGGATTTATTTTTGAGCAAAATATGCAATAAATAAATACAATCAATATCAATACTATAATAAACTAATTAAAATACAAATAAAATAATCATTTCAAAATTATATGAGACATTTTTGATCCATTGAAACAGTTTTGAAATATTTTTAAGATTTAGGAATACAACTCAAACTAATCTAAACCTAACCTAAAACTGGACATTTAAAACAAGACTAATTCATTGTTTCTCATATTGACCACCAGCTATAGTTGTAACATATTATAATACATTTACTTGTAGGTTTACAATAATGTCAACTGTTTTATTTAAAAAAGTTGTTTGTGCTGTAAACAAATAATCAGTACCTATTACCTTAAACGGAGTGATTGAAGAATTTGTTATAAGCCCACATTTTTTGAATAATTATAATTGAAGTAGATTTTTTTAATAATTCAAAACTCACCAACTAGTCAAAATTATATTTTTTATAGATTAATTTATGTAATAAAACATAACTAAATTCTAAATTTTAACCTGACCTATCACATGAGTCATGCGAATATTCTAAACTCATGAAAGTTGCATTAATCTCCCTGATTAAAATATATTTTAAAGATCATTGTTATAAATACAATAGCCAAATATTCCTATATCTGCAATCAATAATTATACTTAACTACTTTAATCTAAAATAAATAAAAATAATTTATGCTACAGTAAAATATATACAATTGTATAGACCCGAACTCTGAAGTTAAGTTAAATTCTAATAATTTTGATACTTATCCAACGGGTTCTTAACTTACCAAATATATTACAATGTATGGGTAAATATTTATTCATTGATTTTTGAAAACCGTCCAAAAGTTGACTCGAGTTCACGGGATGTTTAATGCCAAAAAATCAAATAGTTTTCTCGTTTGAATGTTTAAGTTATTTTTGACCCGACCTATGAACCAAAAGTTTTTTGATACAAAATTATTTATTTAGTAAAATTTATTCGTATTCTTATACCACCAATATTAATTAAATTAATAAACATAAGCTAAGATCGATTAAGATCGACAAAATTGTATATACATAGTATATTAGCCATTAGAAGGTATTCTGTTGTTAATATTATGTACATTAATGATTGAAACAATAATAATACTATTTTATTATGATACTGTATTATTTATATTAAGTGTAAAATTTTGAAATACTTGAAGAAGAAATGTCCAATTTGCAAAAAATAATTAATGGACATTCAACAATACACAGACAAGGAAATAAGAATTACTATATATAATAAGACAAACCATGGTTAAAAACTTATAAGTCAAATAAGTTGAAGTAAATTAAATATACAACCGTACCTCATCCTATTACTGCTTATTTAATAGTTATAAAAAAAAAAACACAAACAATATGACTGATGTAAAGGTACGCTGAAACGTTAAATACAAATTAATGAATCATATTATGAATGGTATTGTTTAAGCTAAATTTTGTTTGGAAATAATTTAGGTCATTGAATAAAAATAGGTGAATGTAAACTGAAACTCTTGTCACATGCACGATGCGCCAAGCCAATACATTGTTAGGAAGTTTGGCAAAAATATACATACGCAAGTGATGCAATTTTGACACAAGAAAACAAACCAATTATTATTTCTGAATATTCATGCATAAAGATTAAATGTTGAATAGAGAATTTTAAATGTAATTATTTTTAAAAATCGAGTAAATTAAAATGTATAACCCACAATAAATACAAATATACATCTTATTCTCATAATATAATACTTCACAAATTTTACTCGAGCGCCATATAATATATTAAAAACTCTTTGCAGGTAAAAATATGTGTTGTAATAATAAATTATAAAATTGAACATTTTATACATTTTCAACTACAAAATAATTTTCAAATTTTCGTGATTTTGATCAATTATAAATTTTTTCATGTATGGAAAATTGTTAGACAAACATTTGGTGAAAATTTAAAGTTGGTACCTATCTACGGTTATTATTAGATATTATTTTATATATATATTAGTGTTGTAGAAAATGCTAATGTCCACATCCGGGGAAATTTCATGTATCTACGGTTACTGTTTTTAGAGTTACACCAAAAAAAAACATAGTCAATTTTGTCAAAATCTTCGTTTTTTTGTGGTTTTTCCGACGCTTTTGAAAACTACTTGGCATTTTTTATTTTTGATCCCCCAAAAATACCAACTATAGATTCACTTTTCTACTAGACAAGATGCTGAAGTGTAAAATCAAAGTATTTTTAGTGCCCACAAAAGAGATAGCAGACTGCAGACACAAAAAAAACACATCATTGCAAAATCAATACATCCATCAGAGTCTAAAGCATAATATACTTTTATCAAAACAAAACTGTTTAATTTAGTAGGTATGATTGATGATTATGCAAACTCAAAATAAATCATAACGATAAATCAAATTAAAAATAACTGTATTGGGACAAATTTTACATAGAGAGATCAGGTTAAAGAGCACTACGATTTTAGTTTGATTTTACGAACCGAAATCTTGTCCTATATACAATATATTATGTACAGGCTATAGTCATGAGTTTGCTTGCATATATAAACTTCTATATAACTATCACTCCAGGGAGTCTATGTGATTATTATTAAATTCTACTACCGTTTCAACAATTATTGTTTATAAATATTGACATTGTATTTTATAATATTAATATGTATATAATACAGTGAAACCTCTATTTACAAACACTCCTTAATTACAGACTATATAGTAACGAACACTTTTAAATTCCAAGCAAAAGTAGGAACGTCATACATAAGTTAGAGCAAATAACCCTTAAGGAGACGTCATTCTCGTACGTGTTGATTCCGTCTTATAGGGTTTCTGAACCCAATAATAGTCTTATAAAATTGTTATGTAAAGCAAATGTTCCGTCAGAAGAAACCATTTTACTCTGTTACTTTTAACATAAAGAGGGAATTGATCTATTATCAAACTTAAAAATAAGTGTATTTACCACTTACCAGGGCCTCGCGTAGAATTTTTTTGATATTTTGTTTTTGAAATAAGTTAAGAGCATTTTAAAATTTTTAACAATCAGAATACCATCCCAATCCAACCTCCTAGAATACACAATATTGAATACAACATAAACAAATACCGAAAAACTATTAAAATACAAGTGTTACCATAATTTAAGTATTTCACATTAATATTATCAAATAAAAAAACTTAAAACTTTTAAAAATAATAATTGAAAGATTCATAACATCGGATATGAAATATATGCTATGTTAAACAGTCTGTGCAGATCAAATACCTAAATACCTAATATTAAATTAATTATTCATCAAAATATCGACGTTACTCTTTAAAAATTTACCGTAACTATACATAAACTTTTAGCAAACAATTATTATTTTTGTGTACGATGTATAATACACATCAGGAGGTGTCAGGTGTGGTTGTGAACCTTACTCGTGTTTTGACCTCAACAGTTCCGATTATTTGATGGCAATAATAATATTATTATTACTGTGTTATTGGAAATGGAAAAAAACATACACGATCGAGCAACTCTTATTTATAATAATATAATACATGCTACTTTCCAATCAATTCCATTGCTCAGCATCACAATCTTGAGTAATAAAATAAATAAAATCGTAGATAATTGTATCCTAAATCAATGGCCTAAATCCTAATGGTCTAATAATATAGGTTTACCGTCTACGTAAGTTACACATAATCATAAATTTAATTTTCCGCATAGGATACACATTCAAGTAATTTTACACAGTTGAAAATCAATCAACATATATTAAATTCAAAAATGTTTAAGATTGATATTTGATAGTAAACAATGCATATACTTTTATTATATAATGTTATGAAAAATATAAAATATAGATATATTATACACCTAAATATAAAATAATTAACTAACAAAGCAAAACTATACAACATTGAAAATTTAAAAAAATATTTTAAGTTGACTGTGATAGGTATGTAGGTTATATCTATATTAAACACGATAAACATTATAAAAATAAATCAATTCAAATCATAACAGGATAAGGATAATAAGTGAATTATTAAAATTATACAAAATACAAATCGGTATTCATACCATATATGCATTGTTCAGTTTACTCTATTACACTATTAAAGAAAAATATGTATGATAATGATATAATTTATCACTTTTATTTTCAACAAGTAGGAAAACACATGCCAAATTCAAGGTTTTTAATGTTTTTATAGTGTAATTTATTAGGTGAAAATGGAATATAATCAGTGATTATTATACATGACAAATTATTATATATTACCCAATTAAAATGTATATTACTAAAATGATTTACACATATTGTAATTTGTAAGTAATTATAAAAATATAAATGTATGAATTAAGTATTAATGTACTAAATAAGCTACATTTTAAAATACGATGAATAATATACAATTGTTTAAAACATAAGTTTTGACTGATTATATAAATAAATAATTTGAAATGTTTCAGAAAAATAAAACAAAGTTTCTCATTAATGCGACTCACTAATAAACATAAAATTGGAGAAAAATACGTTTATCAAACATTTTTGACGAATGAAATAAAGGGAGGTTATTAAGGAATTCGTGAAAGGTATTTAAAGAAAAAAATGTGTTGTACCTACCTGAAATAGACGGTAATTAGGAACCGTGTATACAAAGAAATTATATGTGACTATATGACAAGAATATGAAGGTGAATGTATAATGAGAGTCGAGACAAGATGTAAATTAATACATTACTATAATAGAGGTTAGATGCTGTAAAGTCAGTAAGAGAATAATTCAAACAAAATATAATATGGTCACCCTTCATGTTAGCAATTGAAGACAAGGCGTAGGAAAGTATAATATAAGAATGTATAACACCGATAAAATAAATGGAATGGGAATGAAAAATTTAGAATTTACGGAAATCGAAAAATGACATGATATATTTCGTACAAAGTCGATTATTATATATATTATATACCCTTAAAATTAATATACATATAAGATAACTTAAACTATAAGCTTAAACTATCTGTATATCTATCTATTGATAAAACAGATTAAATTCTAATCTTAGAATTCTTGGTCGTTCGAAATCTTCTACAGCCAGAAGCAAAACTATTAACTTTAAGCGTTTATTCCAAGAGTAGAATTTCTACATACCTACTATGAAAAACTATTATATAGGACCACCTTGCAACTTTTTTGTAATAAGCGGTATAATTTACCGATTCCGGTCTTCAATGCAGACATCTATGTTCTACTTGTAAACTAAATTATACGGAAAACATTCAAGGCTGCAAATCACTTTTCATTGGTATTCAGTACAAAACAATAAAATCTTGGCCCTTGGGTTAAGCTTTATGCGAAAATCGTTTACACGTCATATTATGTTGAGTTGCTTAAAAATGTATTAATTTAATAGTTCATTAGTATTTGATAGACCCGTGGGCCTATTAGAATCGTGGGCCCTCTAAATCATATTTAAGGGGCCATTAGCTCACTATTGATCTCTAAATGTTTAGTCATTGTTTACATGCAACCCATCCGACAATACATTTTTAAATGTATTATGTTAAATTAAAATTTTACTTTAACCTGACTAATTTATTTTAAACTAGGCTTATTCATGTTAATGATTGTGTAGGATTTTAGGGAAACTACTCAAGAGTGTTTAGAAGGTAAAAATTGAAAGTATCGAAGGAAATATTTCTATCTTTAAGAACTTTGTTGAGCCTATGTGCTATAGGCAGTTGACACGTTTTGAACGAAACCTTGGAAACCTAGTTTCGGCAGCCAACTTTTTCGATCAATCAATATTCAATACAGACCTTAGTGCCTACTTTAACTTTCAGAATGCATGCACTGAGGTCTATTGACTGGACAATATAATCAAAATGATACGATGTAAAAAATTGAATGAAATATTTTAAATTTATACTAATTACTAAATTGTATTAAAAGTTTGACTATTTGACTATTCCTACAAAAATATTTAATTGATTTTCTTAATTTTTAATACTTACATATATTTGTAATAGGTAATGATTAATTTAGAAAACGTTTGCTGTCAAATAAATTGAACACAAAGTGTACATAAATACATTAATGAATATATAAGGACAAGGTGTTCTTATAATACAAAGTTATAGAATTAATAATTTTAAACGTGACAATAATTATTTATTTTTACTAAATTATTCTAAGGTGAAGTATTATAGATTAACATTATATTTGAGTTCGTGTACTATTGTATTCTGTATTTATTTTGTTTTGGGAAGCTGTTGTCACAATGTGACATAATATGAATTAAGTAAATTAACAATAAACATTTTTACATGACACAATATATTATGATTATTATAGCAAATTAAAAAACAAATTATTATGTAAACTTTATATAGGTAGTCATATATATTTTAGTTCACAAATAAATTGATTTAATCGAAGACTAAATTTGAAATATTAAAAATTAATAGTTTCAAGGTAGCCTGCGGCTTAATACGGTTTCCCCACTTAATCGGTTTACATGGCCAAGTGGGATAAAACATAAAGTAACAATCAAAATATATTACAAAGTTGTTGTTTGGGTATTTGAATTTTAAATATACACATATGAACTAGAAGTAACTCTCAGTTATTTAATATTGAAATAGTATTTGTGTGGACCAATTTACAACACATTTGTTTTTATTATGTTTTCATAAACAATAACCACTGAAGGTCACCATCATTCTCTTCTGAAGAGTTAGGGTCAAGAACCTCCGAACGTTTACAAAAAAAAAAGACTACGAAATTATTCAATTTTAATTCAGTGCAAGTGACTTACATTGGTATTACTTATACCTGATATTATTACGGATAAACACACGATAAACCATCGGTTTACTCATCAACGCCAATAAATTATAGGGGAACGGGGCAACTCAAAGAATACCAATGTTTCCGAGTGCTAGTGGTTAGTAAAATGTGCGTGTTCACTCTACTCACCGTAGTAATAAAATACTAAAACTGTAGACCTATTAAATTACGAAAGTGTTATGAGTTTATGACGTACACACGATTTTGATTTCTACGTCATGCGACAAACCTAAAAATAATTATTGTTGCCCCCTCCAACCCTTTGGATTTATTTTATTATAAGTTATTACTATTTTTCTATTGTCGGCCAATCAAGTTCACTGCAATAACGACGGAAGGTCAACGGCCTGCAGTACTCATCCGCAGCGCAAATAAAATATCGTCGGTTACAACCACTTAATCAGCAGTCAAACAGAAAAAGAAATTCTGCTATGAAATTTTACATTTTGATAATGTCGGAAAATCATTAATGGGGTGCTGAATTACATAAAAAGTGTAAATTTTTCTTAATGTCGTACCCAAAAAAAAGCGTAAGTCGAAATAATTGACTTTTTAATTTTTTCTAAATGATAAAATAATAGGATTTAAGTCATAGAATAAAAAAATATTCAAATATAATTTTACAGACTCATCAATATTGACATGTATTTCACCTAAATATATCATACAGAATATCGTTTATGTATGTTTATAGACTATAGTTACCTATTTATCAGGTAATCGGGGAGTTATGGTTATCTATTATCGGGTAGTTATCATTAATTATTATCATTTATCAATATTTTAACGCCATAAACATGTTTAGACCGTTGCCTAAGAATGTTAATTTAAGTTATGTGAATGTACATAGCAAAAGTATTAAAAATATACGTCTTATAATATAAATTATAATGTTGCATATATAGATACTCATTTTTAACCAAACAATAAATTATATTGACGAGCTTTAGTTTAAAATAGACATTATTATCAAATGCTTCACAATGACTTCCTTGAAATCATAATTCCTTACTGATATACATATGAGAAGGACGTTGGCATCTGCGACGAATAAATCAACAGTGGCACGAGAAAGCACTTTCATCAGGTCACAACGAGGCGTAGAATGTCTTGATGATAACCTGGTCTATACCAACCAGTCGCATTCAAATAGGCCGAAAATGCGGTAATGGTATGTGCAGCAGATCAAGGTCACGCCAAACGAAAAGAAAAACAAATAGATCTGCACGGAACTTATGTAACAATACTCTAGCTGCGTGGTGGGGACAGGATACGGATGTCCGGCGAGAAATCTTCGTGTTTATAATACAGTTTCCGATTCGCGGGCAGTATTCTGCAGTTATTGCATTTCGAGCTCTGACCGTCATCGATAATAGGAGCGGTCGTCGTTTTCTTGCCGGCGGGTTTACGGTGTACGCGTATCGAACCAGTTACACCCGACAAAAACAATTCACACGTATGAACATATAATTTATATATTGTGTAGAATAGTAACAACTTTGTGATTTGTCCGTTATAATCTTCCGGCAGTACACATACGACATAAACAGTATTACCGTCTCCCGACAAAACATATCAACTATTATAGTTCTATAATTGGTAATTCGGAAAAACAGATTTTCAGATTTTTGTGCGGGAGGAACAATGTAAACCAGGCAAGTGGGTTAGTGGTTTCAAATTCGACGGGGCACTTGACGGAGCGCGAAACAAATGACCCCGTGGGCGGAATGTTTGGCGTTTTTCTCGTCTTCGAATTACGTGCGCACCGGTTCTCGCGGGCAGGCCTCGCGGTTGGAATTTCGTTGATAGATATATATATATATTTATACAATAATTTACTCTCATTTAGAAACTGTAAGTACAACTGCACGTGTAAGTTTAAAGATAATAATATGTAACTATACGAACATTAGACGTCTATAGTACAGTCGATGTACGGTCGAACGAACGTGACGTATTGCGGGTTTAGTCCACTAGTTCCTAGGTAAACACATCTAACTAGTCGCGGTGCAGTGCACATATTATATGCAATATGCATTGTGCGCAGTATTAATGTGATGTATATATGTTTGCGATTTATCAGCGGTCTAAATTATACAGAAAACGTATTATATAGAAAACGTATAAAAATCGAAATACCTATACCTGCACAGAGGTGTTGTGAACTACCTACCCTTTAGTGGTGGTATCATCCAAGTAGGATGATCTTTTAAAATATAACATTGGCAGCAGACTTGTTGAAATTATCTCGAAAATGTGTGTATCAAATTTTTACACATGCATCCATTGGCGCTCAAAAATGTCCCACTAACCTGCAGTAGATAATTTTGACCACCCGCCATCTACCACTCAAATAATAAAAGTTTCACAAATACATAACTTCTACATTTGTTCAACCGTTTATAACTCGAGGCCATTAATTGGATGGGGTTGCTTAGGGACTAGTGTGTACATATTTAGTATTTAGTTTGCCAGTTAACAGGACCACCCACCACCACCACTGCAGAGTGCAGAGCACCCGCGCAATTGAACTATAGGTACTTGGTAAGCGGTGTGGGCGCCACTGAATTATTACATCATATACAAATATACCGTTAAAAAATATCATATCGGCTATGAATTAAATACGTTATACACTTATATACGTATACCTGTATAAATAATATTGAGTTAAACATATTATATTATATTCGTTTTCATCGTATGTGTTTACGATCACATTTCAAGTTCAATGACCCCGGATTCAAGCGTTCGCTTTAGACCCAATCACTCTCACTAAAGTTTTAATTTTAACTGGGATCATTATTAAAGACCCTATTTAGTAAACGATCATCGAACTATTTTCCTGAATAATTAATAACTACAAAAATGTTTATGCATCTACATTTGAAAAATGAGTTTGTCACTATAGAACAGTGGAACTATAAATACCAATACATATATTTATACATACATATTATGTGTAAGTACATACTACCGTGTACTTAATGAGATGTCATTTGAATTTCCCAACGGTAAAAATAAAATGTCAAAGACAACAAAAAACCGTCATCGGTTAAAAATTATCTTCGCCTGGATATTAAAAGGTCGCACCAAGAAGGGCGAATATTGTCATTTGTCACATTGTGTAAACGGCACGCCTTTGAGTAACTTTTTTAAGGTGCAGTGTATATTGTAATGTCAACGTAATACAATTTATAATAAATAGCCACGTCTGTTACAACACCTACGACCTATACACGATGCAAAAACATATTTTAGTCGCATAATATTATACTACCGATATATATACATAATAAAATATAATTTTAGGGTCATTTACACCGGCAGATTTCGACAACTTTTAGGAGCAGCAAAACAAGCAGGTAGTACCGTCGCCGCTACGGTTTTTTCGAAAAAACATCGCGTGCCCGCACTTACGACCGTGAGAACACGTCGCAGGCCTAAGAGGAAAACACGTTTGGCGGACCGCATGAAAAAACGCACGGGTAGGTTAGGCATCTAATTAAACAAAAACCGCGTTCGACGCGAAACGTTTATCGAATCAAATCGAAATAATACACAAGTATAATATATACAATACGTAAACCGACCACTACCCACCTGCCAGCCTGCCTACTGAATATTTAACAGGATCTCGATCGCGCGCGCCAGTCGTCCTCGAGACCGGCCAATTGAAACAATATTAAAATGATATTACGTATCGTCAGCGCGAATCGGGGTTGGGCGCACTGGTTTTTCCACGGGTTTTTCCATCACATTATAATACACCAATCAAGTATTATTATTACGACAATATAATATTATAAATTATTATTATTTATTCGTATATACCTACATAATAATACTAATTCCGTGTACGACAATAATATATGCTATATGGGCAGAAAGAGAATGTTCGCTATTCCATAATCGATGATCGATGCTGCGCCGTGCTCGGTTTCCGCGGTGGTCGGAATAAATCCTTGTACGACACAATATTATAATAATACTACGGTGGCGTGCACCGCGGTGCAGTAACCGTTGCATAAACACAACACCCAGTCCGTGACTACGGAACACCCGCGAAACGAAGGTATGCTTAAACGATCTGCCGAGTATAGTGATATCACAATTACAGGCGCTGTGGTTCGCCAAGGGTGGTTTTTTTTAGGGAGTAGGGGAAGGTTTAAAATAGTGGAGTCATTTCGGTGTTTGAGAGGAGGGCAAACATTTTAAACGGCCCCTAATAAAACTGAAAAAAACGGCTCGTTAACTTATTTGTCACAATATTGCATTTTTATCTCAATACTAATAGCTTTCTTACATCATTACTTACAAGACTTACTATAATAGGCATAAATAACCCATTATTTTCGAGGGACAATAATAACTAAATAATAAATATCTATGTGTAGAGGAATACCTAAATATAATACCAATTAGCTAGGTACTATTTAATTTTATTTAGCAATTACATGAATCATGTTTGTGGGCTTGGGGCCCAAGACAAGCTCGACACCGGCCCGCTGATGACAAGGGGGAATGCCTCTCCTACCCCCTCAAATGACGCCGCTGGTCTAAAACCTAAGAACGACTTAAAACCATTATTTCAATAATAATACTCGATATGGGTTCTTCGGCATATCCTCAGAATAAGGTATTTTTAGGTTCTCTTTTTGTTCAAATTTGCACCGCCCTCAGATCTCCAAAAGAGGTGAAGCAATTAAAATAACCAAAAAAATGCTCTAAAATATGCAGTTAAAATTAAACGGCGACAATGATGTGTACTAAATATGTACGATGTTTGAAAAAATACACCAACATGACATTGTTAATTGTTTAAAAAGCTTAAATTTGTCAAATTTACCAACTAAGTCATTAAGTTAATAAGCCTAACCATAAGAAAAAAACAATCAAAAACAGGAAGTTCCAAACCCTAATAATCATTTGAGAAAAATTTCAAAATTGGAATATGTATTGTGTATTGCATAATTGCAGCTTTCTCGACAGTTCTCATAATTCAATTCGATAAAAATAATAAATACTTATTGATCTTAAAAATTATCTCAATTACCGTCCTATATACTTGGAGAAATGGGATAACAACTTTGAAGTCCTGAACCATATTAAACTGGGTTTAATACTTGGCAAACGTCTTACTCGGGGTCCTCACTTAAAAAACAAGTGTACAGCTCTCAATTCGAGACTTCACATTCTGTTCTTCTCAGACCCCTACTCCACTTTAAACTCTCCTTGAAAACCAAAAAAACAATATATATGGCTCTTGACCCATGTGGTACTATTGTATTCAACTTTGGGGCTCAGCAAAACCTTCAAATACCAGAACAATACAGGCATACCAGTCTATATGTCTATGATTATTATCATGTACTCCCTGGTACATCACCAATAACTCACTTCATAAGACATTTATATTTCAACCTTAAATAATCTTTCTACACTCACCTACAAAAAACATACAAAACTTACAGCACTCATTCAAATCCTATTATCACTCATGTATCGTCCAAACAAATTTCAGGAAACCCACCCAGACCCTTAAAAGGAACTGGTGACCTACTGTCTCCCTAAAAACGTTTTCCACGGGGTGCCGTTACTGGGTGACTTCCCCTTCCCGCCAAATCAAGTATCCTCCAATTTACTTATCGTGTAATGTGTAAACACAGATTGTAAATATATAAAATCTTGTTTCAACAAAAAAAAATAAAGTTCTGAACCATAATTCCACAAAACGAATATTATTCGACACAACTTTCGAGTGGATAGTACCTATATTATCTAATGTGTGTCAAATGTGGGAAAAATCGCACAACCACCTATAAACAACAATGAAATCTAATTTCCTAAATTCCTTCATGAATTTAAATCCCTTTATATCCCTCCTCGCCACTATCTTCTCAACTCACACAGAAACTTCCGAGTCATTAAGTTCCTTCAATAGATGGCTCGTTCAATCAATTCCCCCCCCCTCACTATAATATTATCTAATTTGTGATTGTTGAAAATAACAATTTATAGATTGTACCTATATTAATAAATGCGAACTGGCCGCGGTACAAACACTCACGTTGTTATACTGCAGCGATATCCTGTTGTACTCGTCCTGGTACGCTTTTTTCGCCTTCCGCTTCTCGGCGCATATGCCCGCGATCCGGTCCAGCGTGTTCTTCTCGATCCGGTCGCACACGGACCGTATGGCCCGACTGGCCGCGTCCAGCTCGTCCAGCAGCCGCTTCCAGGCGCCGGCCATCAGGCTGCTGCCGGGCGCAGCGTCGATCGCACCACCTCCCGCGCCCGAGCCGCCACCGCCGCCGCACTTGAAGCCGAGCGCGCACACGGCGCTCAGCGATGCGGCGTACTCGCGGTCGCACTTGAGCTTGCTGGTCACGCACCGGCGCATCACCTCCAGCATGCGGATCTCGGCCTCCTGCCGGCCCACCAGGGCCTCATACTCGGGTTTTCCCTGGGTCGTCGCGTTGCCGCCGGTGTACCCCATGTCGTCGGCCTTGTGCGTGCGGGCCACTGTCCTCCGGCGAGTCACGTCATCGTCTACTTCTCCCCCGGCCGTCACCGAAGCCGACTGGCGAATATTATTGTATATTAACGTTTTATAATCTTTATTATTATTCCGACAATAATGATAATGCCGTATTTTTCGCGAGACCGTGCCAAGAAAACGAGACGTTAATAATGCGCTACGCGATTGATATCGTCACGACCACCGTAAAAACAATATTTTATATATCTATATACGCGGGTGTATATTTTTTATTATTATTATTATCTCGTATTTTATACGCGAAACGGACGACGCGCACCAGAGAACAGCGGACGACCCACACGAGTAATGCGCCGCACAGAACCCGAACCCAACTGAACCTGCTGCCAAGTGCCGCCGACTGCCCGCCGCTGGTCGACGCGGAATTAACGAGTGTGTCGTCGACCGTCGCTGAGGAGCGAGCAGCAACGAAAATAAACACGGCGCGGATTGTTGCGCCGCTGCCAGTGTTGCCAACCCGATCTCGGGGACCGCCGCCGCCGCAGCCGCCTGCGACGTGCGTGGACCGCGGAGGAGGCGGACGAACGTGTTTCCGAACCGACAGACGGCGACGTCTGAAGAAGAAGGCGTTTGAAATCTGCACCTAAACGTTCGTTTTTTGTTTCCTCTTTGTTGGTTGATTTCGCGTCTGCTGCATTATTATCGTGTAATTTATTTTCCTCTCCCGCGTCCCCACGATTTATGCGACGTCCGCGCACACGATCCGATTTTGTGCGATCGTCGTGTACATAATATAGGTATCAGGTATATATAGTAGGTAGGTATACTAGTTGCACACTTGCAGTTTAGGTACACTTTCGACCCGAACGCGGTTATTACTTCGCCAAACAGCCGAATCGGTTTTGAAACGTAGGCGCCAAGCCGTAAAACGAGTGCAGACGAGCGAAGACATCTAACGAGCGGAAAACAACCGTTTCCAGAAATGTTGTTCTGTAAAAAGCCGTTGCGCGAATTCGCGGAGACGTGCCGATATACATTGTAATACGCTCGAAACTTTCTATTTTCTATAATAGTTAATATGCAGATAGGATTTAAAGAATTTCGTGGAATTTAAATAGTATTAACGCAGAAACGTATTTCGTAGAAAAACATCGAAATATTTATTGCATTTTGCATTTTCGTAGAAAAATATCGACTTTGGTTTGTTTTTAAATCACAGTTCAAAGTAGTGGTTGCGACTTTATAATAATTGGGTTATAATATTATACTTGATCTAGGATTGTTTATTTTCAACCGTGTTGCTTATTGGCAATTTTTTTTTTTGAAAATCTTTACAAAACATATGTTTGATACTTGAGCATAATATTTTTATAGTAAAAAAAATATGTTTATAAATTGGCAATACTCTGCAAATATAGGTATGTGAAGATTACCGTCCCAGCAACGAGTCGTTCTAGGCTTGAAATTCGTTTTTTTTTTTATTGCTTATTTCTGTTATTAGTAACTCTGTAGAAAATAATTTGACATGTCATATAATAATATTTTTATTTGTACACTGCCTTAGAAATATACAATTTACCAAACGACTGAGTGACTGCGACTTATTAAAAATTTACAATTAGTAAAATACCTCAGATAAAATAAAAATAAACGTAATAATAAACTAAATGTGTATATAGACCGAATGATCATAATTTCGTGTTAAAAATAGTATATAAATATATAATATGATATCGAAACAATTTTTGTAATATACGTTTCTGCGATCATCCTGTTCACATAGTATGTGATTATAGGTAAACTAATACCTAATACAATTTAATAATTTGTTTCATAATAATTATTAAATTTGATAGTTTCAGTATAAATGTTTATTCAATTTTTTATTATATTTCAATTTTAATGTAGATGTAAGCTATCTGTCGATCTATTACATCATATTATATAATTATTAGATCAAATATATTGTTTAGGTTTCTCCCATTAATATTATTTATATTAATCTAATAATTTATACAAATTCTGAAATCATATTATTATTTAAATCATATTCTGAAATCAAACTTTCGATTGTTCACAAATGTATTTTAAATTTGTTGACAGTGACTAATAAACTCCATAAGATTATGTTAAGATATCATGCTGCTCCCCGTAGTTATACTGTATAGTAGAGAAAGTCTAACGGTTAGTTGGCAATATTATATTAGTAATTTGGTCCACAAATTGTATGTTGTATCCAATATTCCTCCCTTTTTACACTTGGCAAAAATCATTTAGAATCGGTAGTAATTTTTTTCAGAATTGATGAAAACAATTTTGATAAAAACCATTAAATAGTAAAATGTAAGTATAGATAACAGTTTATATTTTATTGCAATACTATAAGTTATCGTCACGTTTAATATACAAGTTGTTGAGTAAAAGTTCAGCACATTTTAAAATAATATTTTTTGACTAAACAATTTTTTTTCTAATATTCATTGAAACGACCTCTAGGTCTTTGTCAATGCTTATCACAAGTGGGTAGTAGGGAGATAATATGATCTATTTATCTATGTATAATGTATATATCACTATATGCATGATACTACCCCCTTCTCCAAGAGAAGACATGTGTGGTCTTCACTCCCAGTGGAGTGGGACCTAGTTGGAAACCGGATGATGCAATCGGACAGCACGGGAAAATGGTGATTGCGTAGAATCACACAAATTTTTTGCACTTGCTATGAATCGAACCGATGACTGTGTGAGTCGCAGTCAACTGTGTGACCACTGCGCCACTCCGGCCCCAACTAAACAATTAGACAGGTTTATAAAGTACTTCATAAAAACTTTTTAAATTTTAATTAAATTTTACCATTTCTATGAACATGTTGTCACTTTTAACAGCTAATTTAAACTTTTAAAAAAATTAAATCGGTATATGATAATTCTATATAAAATTATTCAAAAAGATAGCAACTATGAATACATTCCTATAAAAAAAAAGGCACGACCGCACTAGATCCGGACTAGATATTCGGGTGTAGCTATTTCTTTCTCTGCAGAGTACTGTCAATTATACCGGCCATCTTACAGTGTTAAAATCATTTTTGAAGTCTATTGCGTTCTTATAGTACGGATACATTTGCCTTTTGCAGACCTGACCTGCAGTTGAGACTTGCGATCTTGGAAAACTCAATAACCTTGCCCACGGTTTCGGTAGAGACCCCAGCGGATCCCGAACTGATTGGGTACACTCCTAAAGGTTTGAGAGTACGATTTATAGGTACCTAGATATGGATCTAGGACAATTTATTGGTCCCTGCGAAAAAAACGTCATATGCGGACAATCAACCTCAGTCATAATTTTATACACGGACAATTATTGCGCGGGTCCCCGGTCACTTTTTTCTTGTGACATTAAATATTTGTTTTCGCAACATAATTCAATATAATAGTAATTTTTATCACCAAGGATAATTTAAAAGTTGAACATAAAATATTGCATAAAAAATATTATTTAATTCAATATAATTTAAATAATAATAATAAGAGGAAAAAAATATAAAATTTAAATAATAATAATTTAAAAAAATCAATATTTGATATTAAAACTTAACCTAACCTAACCAATTGACGATGGTCCGTGTATAAAATTATGACGGTAGCCGATTGTCCGCATATGACGTTTTTTTGAGGGGACTAATTGTTCGGGGAACAATTGACCATTTACCCCTAGATATGTGTAAGTATAACTAATGTTGTTTAAAATATTTAAATAATTTACAAAAACAATAGATTCATAATGTAGTTTTAGTTGTCTATAGTGTATAATATTAAAATATGTATCATAATATAGTACCAGTATAACCTAATAAATATATATAACATATTTATACCAGTATAAGTGTCCAAGTCATCGATTATAAATTGATAATAATAATTATCATTTATAATCGATAAATGCATGAATGATACATGCGAAAAATGACGAATGGTTTTATACTTTTATTAAAATGTAGATAATGCGCAGTAGATTTTTAGGATAATACATACTTTTTTCCTGCTTATTGTTATTTATAGGCATCTAGCATACATTTTCAATATAGTATAATATGATTGCAAATTGATTGTGTCTGCGGTGTTTTATTTGTTTTTTATATTCAGCGTAGGAGGTAAGTATCATAGGCGTAGTGGCGTACTGACGATCTATGATTAAACATGATGTAACCAAAATAATTCCCATGCAATCATTTATGACGTACATAACGTTGGATTGATGTGGAATTGATGTTGGATTGATTTTTTTAATGTACCTACCTAAATCTAAAAAAATGTATTTAAAAATGTGCTGAATTTAAAAAAGTTGTGTATTAGACGAGAAAATAATAGTATTGCATTAAAATACTTCTCTAAAATAATAAAATATAAAAAACAACGTCGTAATTGGGAATGTGTTATGGTAGGGGGGATATCAAAATAAATATATTCGGCCACGGCCCGCACCTATCGTTCACCAAAACATAATATCGTGAAATTGACACGAGGAGGTCATCTGGGACTGCAGAGGCCATCACGTGGCTTATATGCCTATAATCTCGGAGTGCCGTCCCTGGCGAAGAAGCACCTTCTATTGGCTCTACGGTGAACAGTCAACTATTGTATTAGTGTCCATACTAATGTAAGTACTTGATTTAGTGTCGTCACTGCCAAAGAACTGGAGAACCCTCGTAAGGAAGCAACACAAGGTCTGGCATATAGGAGGGTGTCGGACTACAAACGAAATAAACGATGCGACTGCGAGGTGGTATAGTAATAATATATACTGTCGTGATTCCGCACCAGTTGCAATACCACATGAAAAAAGATTAAAAGCGATATAGGTATCGTGTATACCAATGGTTTTCAACTTTTTACGAATATTGTGACCCCATTGGGTATTTTTTTTTGTGTAAGACGACCCTTTTAAAAACAATTTTATAGACCTTGAATATATTTTTCAAATGCTACATATACATACAGTGTACATAATGTTATAATGCCCATCATGGTTCTGTTGTTAAATAATATAAAATTCAAAATATTTATATATTTTTTTATTTAAATCATTTTATCTACAATTTATAATATATTATTTTTTTCGATAAAAATGTAAGCTATTGGTTTGATAACTATTATTTATTCGTAAAGATTTAAGATTTTATACTGAAATATATACTTAAACAAGAATATAGTGTATGCAGTATGCGTCATACGCAAATCGTCTTAAATCAAAAATTAAGAAAAAAAATATACCATTGTTACTTGTTCATACTTTAAATGAGAAACTTGTGCTTGAATTTTGGATATTATGGTTTTCAATTTCCGTATTAGGTTTTATACTTGAAACTAATACGCTTATATCTGTTCTTACATGGCTAAATATAATTTTAACCGATATTATTTTAGATTCTGAGCAGAGCGATTAATGTATTAATTTTACAATGATGTGTGATGTGATTACTTTGTTTTTGATTATAACGTGTTCACGATACAAAGAAAACAATTTTTAAATGCTTTGATTTTCAACTTTAAAATCTTTTTTGATAAAAAGTGAATCTAGTTGATACTATTAGGAGATCAAAATTGAAAACTCACAGCACTTCAATATTTTAATAATTAGAAAAAACAACAACAAATTAGGGAAAAACTGAAATTTTTACACAAAATCGATTGCCTTATTTTGTTGTAATTCAAAAACAAATAACCATAGATACTTTAAATCAGGGATGTCCAACCAGCGGCCCGCGGGCCAGATGCGGCCCATGATAGGTTTTGATGTGGCCCTGTCGTACAATTCACCATCAATTACTTATGTATAAAATAAGAAAAAAAATTATTAAAAATAAAACCTATTAATATAAGGTGCCCATACCTTTTATATTGATTAAATATAGTATGTGAATGTGTTATAGAAATTACAACGATGGCGATGGCGAAAAAATAATTATTATTTTAGTAGTATTATTATTTTATAAGTATTATTATAAAAATGTATGCGGCCCACGATAACTTCTACTTACTTAATGTGGCCCGGTCTTCCCAAAAGGTTGGACACCTCTGCTTTAAATGTTCACCAAAATATGTTTATATTATTCTACTTTTTAGCTGTTTATAGACATTTTAGAATTCTGACAGTTAGTTTTTTTTCTATAAATATTGATAAAAAAATTTCCCTCTGCAGTCATTAGATTAAAATACTTACAAGGTTCCTTAAAAGTTAACTTAAGGACTAAAAGTATAGCTATTCAAAAATATTTAAGATACATAGCATGTTTTTTTATAAGTGTTTAAAGTTAAAATGTTGACAAAATTCTACAAATTTACGAAAAGTTGCAAATCATTTTGTAGTTAAAAATGTATAAAAGCACAATTTCTCTTATATTGTACAGAATATGTAGCAAATCGTAAAAAAATGTTAATTTAAAAAAGTTGTTTTACGATGGTTACACAAGTGTATATTTAACGCCTAAACTATTTGATGACTACCAATATGAATACATGCGAACATATTTTTAGTTATCGCCAATATTGTGAAAAATAGTATAATATATTATGATGTATATAAACTGCAGTGTATCAACACCGATCGTTTTGTTTTTACCAGTTGGCCGCGATTATTTTAATATTACCCTGCAAAGCCAGACTATAAAGAGGCTCTGCGCAGCGGTATTGTCATAATCCTATAAGACATATCACAAAAATGTCTAATGAAGTATACCTATTACAAAACGATGTATCGTGTGTACACCCTTTATTCTTTAATAAGCCATGTCGACTTCGCTTTTTTTATAACGTGTCAAATTTATAAAGGGAACGCAGTGAACATGACATGACAGTATAGGTTTAAGGAGTACTGTGTAGTGTTTGCAGAGGCGTAATTAATTTTGGTGAACGTCCCGACGTTTACCCGAGTAAAGCATAATATATAATTTGGTTGAGTTCATATTTAAGAGGAATATAATGTGTGTAGTAACGCATTATTTGTTTTCTCGTTCTGGCCCACGTGCAACATAATATAATATAGTCAATGCACGTCAATTGCGTTCAGCAGAATCAATTTTGTGTTATTAATATTGAGTCAATTGACCTATATACTTAGGTACACTAATTGATAAATTTTACGTGTATGCATCGTGTATAAACTACCTACGAAACTATAGGTACATAATAAACGAATGGGCATTGGAAATTATTAATAATTATTGTGATTTTGTACGGTGACTAAAGATCAGTTAATGCGATTCAGTGCAGTCTGCAGGTATGTTTTATTTTGAACATACAAGGCGCGTCCTGGACGTAGCAGCTTTTGTCTCGCAGTAGCATGAGTGTGACGTCACAAATTAATTTTCTATACAGCTTATTCGATGCCAGACGGCAAGATTTCCGATCAGCCTAGTAGACGGCTTACGCCATTAAGGAAAGCCTATGTGTGGACTACGTATTTCAGCAAAGCCGCTCGGCATCAGTAAGTATTTTTATTATTTTTTTAACATTCAAATTATTTTTAAAATCATAATAATTGAAAAACAAATTCCGCATCGCCTGGACACGTATACGGTACGGCACAAAGGCTGACGAAGGTCATGCGGCTATATGCCGAAAGGAAAAGCCGCTACATCTGTACGCGCCTTAATATTCATTATAAGGATGATTTTTAAGCAGTTATGCATGTTGTTAAGACTTTCTATACTATATATCTTTTTATGCTTAAAGTATTACATTTATTACATTAATTTATTTTAGGAAATAGGTACCAAGGACCTTATATTCACTAAAACTTGACGAAAAACAAAGTGACTCTTCCCTATAATATTTAACTCGGGTCTTACAAACCTAATATTATATACAACTAGCTGTCCCACCCGGCGTTGCCCGACTCAAAGATGAAACAAGTGAGTAAGTATGATATCAGAATATTAGGCACACGAAAAACATCGCAATGATGGCCTGTGCCAAAGATTTATTTTTTTTATAAATTTATTTGTAAAAATATGTATACGCCATATTCCTACTAATTATAATAGTTATAAGTATGCAACCATTGACAACCCTATAAATAAACAGAGATTATTCATATTTTTTTATTTTTGATGAGATATATTATACCTTATCAAAAATAGCACTTTCAGTTTTTTCAAAATTTTTACCGTATAATATGTACGTAGGAAAAACTGTTACTGTAACTGATAACTATTATAATTGTAACCAATAGCAACCATTTATAAACAAAATACAAATTTTCGATTTTCATCATGAATTTCAAAAACTTTGTGTGAGCACCTCTTTAAATTATACTTAAATATACTTTTTTAGGAACCTTCTCCGTGATATAATCTTTCATTTAAAAAAAAATAAGACAATCGGTTGAATAATTTTCAAGAACATTAGCATCAAAGGTTTTAATTTTCGGTTTTATATAAAAAGATAATAATAATAAAGTTTTATAATAAAAATAAAGTGACGACATGTTGTATACTCTACAAAATGAGTATTTTATCATGCATTTACGACTATTTTAAAAATTGTCGTATACACGCACCGCGTGGACCATATTTTACTGCGTGCGTGGTTTTAGGGGGGTGCAATGTGGAATAGAAATTCATTCTATCCCCACGTTTAATTTGCGAAGGTTCATCCGTTTGAGACAACGCCAAATGACGACAGTCGCTACTCTCTGGCCACTGCTGTAAAAACCGAGCTGCTTAAGCCCACCCCAGGCTCGTAATCCTCTATAGAAACGGATGATTCGTCGAACTGGAAATTATGAATCACTAAAACGAAAATACACGAACTAGAGTTATTGAGCTTATTATAGCACCGTTCTTGAATAAAATGTCATAAATCATAATAATAATAATATAATATACAGCGTGTACGATATTCGATATTGTTACCAGGAAAGTGTATATAGAGACATACCTAATAGTTATTTGAAAACTACATTTTTGCATAATTATTTACATCGTTTTCATAAATATCTAAATTAATGACGGTTACATTTTACTGCATACAACTATTTTAGTGTTACTCCATAACCGCAGGCCCGGTCACACGACTCCAAGTGGACGGTGAGGAGCCAGGAGAGGGGAGTGGTGAACATTTAAAACGTTATAAATACCTACTTCACACTAATAATTCTTGTCGGTAGGTAACGGTTTTAGTTTTATTTGCAGTGCTCAAATTGAAAAAGTTATAAAAGAGCTCTGCTATAAGTAAAAAAAAACATGCGTTTGGCAAAGATATTTACATTATTGTAACATCATGGGGGATTACTCACCACCCAAACACGACGTGCAATTTATCAAAGACTATACATATACAATATACATTCCTAAATCCTAAAACCAATTACAAAATATCAGAATATAAATTGTTCGAAAAATCAGCAACTGTTACGGCGGATTTATGAATCCGACCACTTTTGCATAAATTTGCTTTTAATTTTAACATTTAAATTTTAAGCTTAGGACCGGTATCTTGTTAAATTTCTTAAACTGAACTTTAAACAGGACTCTAGGGCTTTATAAAAGGCACAATAAATTCATCTCAAATCAAATTTACAGTCTAAAAAGCGCTAATAAAAGAGCTTTATAATTTAAAACTAAAATAAAACAGAACCAAAAATGTCAACAATCAATTTAAATTTTACAAAAACTACAAAAATGTGCCTCTATTGTAGTTTATAATACATAATATTATTAATAATTGATATATAACTTATTTATATATATATATATTTATAAATATTAATAATCAATATAATGATTGTAATGTAATAAATAACAACAGTTCATAATTGTTTTTGATATTCGCTCAAAATCTCTTAGGTACATGTTTTAATAAGTAAGGTAATATCTTCTATTTTTCTTTTTGGACCATATTTTAAGTTCACTACTCACTAGTGTGAAGTAACACGGACAGAAAAGATAGAAACAACTCACCAAGTACAAATAAAAAAACAGTAAAAAAATCACTCAATTCAGTCACCAAAATGTTCAAATAAAATTAAAAATCCACGATACACTATTACACTGGGGGTTTTCGCCAAAAAGACCCTAATCCCTTATCACCGTGACCGTTTTCCGCCAACAGAAATTAATAAATTATTTTACTTATTTTTTGATAACCATTTGAGAACCAAAATCTATCAAATCTTAGTGATTACGATGCATGAGCCTCACATTTACTGATCATAAACTATTATCTATATGTTATCTTACTACTATATTATTCACATAGCCTACAGTGTATTTCCCAACGCACACGTTACTATTTACATATACCTAGCTAGATTTATATTATTTCATGTGATTTACAGCGTCTTCAAGTATCAGTATTCAGTAAAACATAAATATTATGGTTATTTTAAAATAAAATTAAACGAATAGTAGGTATAGACAGTATCCAATAGAAATATTGATGATTATTACATCGCATTCAGTACATTTGTACTAGACGAAAAAAAGATTTTTTGAAAAACTCGAATCTCCAGTTATCAAGTAACAAGTGCCCATGAATGTATTTTTTAAGATATTCTTTATTTCTTAAAATATGTCTTAAATTGATTATATTTCGTGGAGTTTTTGGTTCATGTACTTCATTTAACAAATTCTGAACCTACATAAAAATTGAGGATGAGTTTTACCGATAACAAGTTCAATGAAATAATAATAACAATAATGTAGGATAACTGATATAAGAGGTTCTCAACAAATGTTTAAAATTAAATTTTTTTTTTTTAGAGAAATTTAACCTTTGGCGGAAGTTGGTCATGGCGATAACAGACGAGGGTTACTTAGAATGGAAAACAGTAATGCCCATCACACTGATAACATAAAGAATATAGGAATATTATATTATAATGAAGCAGAGATATGCACAATTACCAAGAATGTTAATTCCAAGTTTTGGCGGTATATGGCAAGTTATCAAATCCTAACTTAAAATAAATTATTGATATAAAAGCAATCATAATAATACTGCAAATACTTGGATTCATTTTTGACAAACATTCAAAACCACATTTGAAAAAAATGATGTCAATTTTATTTGAACATAATCGAATAGATTTGCATTTTACTTTAGAATCATTTAAACGTTCACTAAAAAAACAAAAACCTCTCTGATGAACATTAGGATTTTGTACATTCTATAAACTGAAAGTTTAGAGTCAAGTTTCACTGTTTCTCTAATTTGTATGACATTAAATCCTTATGAATAGCTTTAACTTAATAACTCTTGACCGAAGATTAAATTTTAAACATATTCTAAGTTTGGGGACTGAATTCAAATTTTTAAAATATCTTGGTATTTGTCTGTCAAAAACCTTGTAATGAAAATCGTTTTTTTTTTACTTTTCAAGTGAAAATAGAGTAGGTCCGAAGGAAGACCTGTCTTATACTGCATTATACAGATAATTGTTTATATAATACATTTTAATATTACAAAATATAAATTTCATAATGCATTTATAACAAACATTAAATATAATATAACATATATACATAAAAAACAAACATTTAATTACATTTTTAAATTTCATTTTATTCATAAAATATACAATATTTTCATGATACTTAATATTTCCCCATGTTAAAAAAATAAATTAAAACTGTATTAGTGGTTTATAATATTGTACAAATAAGCTACTATATCTGGACGTGCTTGATAAACACTTAGAACAGAAACATAATTAATACAATTATATTAATTGGTCAAGACATTTTATTGATATATACATGTGTATATAAATCAGTTATAATTTAAATGTTTATATAATAATTTGAATTATGAAAATAATTATTTTGTATTAATTTAATTTGTTAAAAACATTATTTTTAAGAAAATAAATTAAGAATACATAACAAAGTAACAAATAATGCTGGGAGAGGGAAATAAGATTTTGATTAAATAAAATGGACTAATAATTTTTAATGCACATGATACCAAACTTTTATACAGCTACATGTTTAATTTTCAAAAATAATCATGTATTTTTAAAAAACAAACAAAAATAAAATAACGAATATAATAGTCATAACTCAAAAGACAGGAACAGAATTCAAGTAGATTAAACTGGTAAAAGTTTTTTTTTTATATAAAAAGTCTATTACACGATGACAACTGTGAAAAACAAGAGCCATGAAAAATTATGTTTGTTTCCAATATATTTTTATTTCAACAGTTCAATATATTATTATAATATTATGTAGTCTACATTTTAGTTTTATATAAGAAAATAGTATTTTTTATTATTTTACAATACGAAAATGAATAGTTAAAATTGGTAACATCTAAAAAAATAATGCTTTTCATGTAAAAGGTACAAGGCACATTTATTTCTCTTAAAATCTAACAAAATTTCATATATATGAAAAAAAATTGCCAAAAAACATTAGTATTAAATTACAATCTTTTAGTATTCGCTATTCTATTTGAATTCCTTAACCAATTTTGATCAACAGTCAATTTTAAATATCCTGACTAGATCACGAAAAAAAAAATATTACAAAAACCTAGTTTATATTAAATCGGAGGAGGAACTATCTGTAAAAACGGGTTTAGAGGAGAAAAGGTAAATTTTCAAATATTAATTCATGGAATGTGGATGTCATTAAGCTCTAGTTTCCCTTACATGTTGAAAATAGCATCGTACCCTTAACAAAAAGAGCTGTCGTTAAGGACGCTGAACTAATATCACAATGGTATCTTTTGTTTTTACAAAAATTAAAATTAAAAAAAAAAAACAATAATTTAGTTTGCTCAAAGATCTCGTACAGACAATAGAATTGTACAAACAAGATTGACAAACACGAACCTTAAACACACATGTTTAACACAATTTGGTTTGAGTCACAAATTCAATAAAATTAGTCTTTATAACTAGTGTTTAGTTTGAGAATTTGAGTATAACATTGTCATCTCAGATTCCGTTTTCGGTCACCCTGTGTCATCTGCAAGGATCAAGGAGAACTTCGATCCAAGTCGGACAGGACGTGATCTCCTGCCGGGAATACTTGGGCCCCCATCCTTTGGCGAAACTGATGCGTACGGCGTTCGGGTCAACAGGTCCGACTCGCACGCCGTTTGAATAGCGTATTCGATCGCCGTGCGGGTTGCCCGTGAATATGTTCAGACAGTGGCCGGATGGTACGCGAAAAACGAGATAAGACTTGCTGTCCGGATCGTCCAGCGTCGGCGAATTAACAAACATCGGCCAGTCACTCAGGTTGTACGCCCACACACCATCTTCTTCTCGGCTCAGAGCTAGACCTGAACACAAACAAGTCATTAATATCAAAATATACATTACATCAAAATGCTTCTGGTAATTTTCCGGAAAATTTAGAGAGAAAATCACCAATTATTATAGGTAGGTAGTCTATACAGATGAAAAACGTACCTTGTCCGATTTTGGTCCTGTTCCTGAGTACAGACTCCGGAGGGCCCTGCGCGGGAGAAAAATGATGTTGAGTAAGGGCGGCTAGAGACAGACCCGTGCCAAGTGGAACGTTCCAGAACACATTCACGGATTTCGTTTCGACGGGAAACAGCCTGCCGACTCGTTGCGATAGTTCCCAGTATGCCACTTTACACCATTCTTGTTCGTTTTGTTTTTCTATAAACACACAAAAGTCATATCATTAGTAAACAAGTCCACGTTATATTTATAGTAACATGTTAATATTATCGGTAAGTTGTGACTTTTCACGATTTTTCTTAAGTACACATTATAAAATATTATATTATCCGATTACAGTGTATAAATAAATATATGGTGGACTTTTTTTCAATTAGAACTTTAATACGAACGTATAAAGTAATATAGTCAGTGGCGTAATTCTAGATTTTGATAGAAGGGGGCAAAAAAAAATTGACTGGCTCATAGAGTTAAGAAAAAACCGATCACTTCACTCACAACATAATTTCCAGTTACATTTTCACAGTCCAAAATCAATTGCCATCTTTCACAATTTTATTTGTAGGTATTATCATAGGAACAAATAGCCTTTTTTTGGGATAAAGGTGAGGAGGGTCAAATAAAATATATAATAGATTCATCAGAGGCGTCATATTTTTCTACGAGAGCAAGAAAAATGCAATATAACGACTGCTATTAAGTAATTTAAAAAGTGAAAAATATTAAAAAAATATCAGATTCTTTATAGTAACCACAGATAAAGCTTTTAAGAGTGGTTGTTTGGTATTTAGAATTGTATTGAAGCAGTGGAAACTAGAAATGGAATAAAAAAAAAGCAAATAAAATTATACGGGATTATGACATTATTGTTGTTGAACATGGCCGCATACACAATGTCACTGCACACACCACTTAGTACATAGGTATCTCGTATTCACGCCCACGGGTCTATAAATATTCCAACTATTAAAAAATATTTAACACTATCGTCGTGACATTCCTGCGTACAGTCACACCGAAATCATGAAAATAGCAATATTTTTTATCGGCGAAAACCATCATCGGCTAAACTCAGCAGACGGGGAAACGCCACACCGAATCGTCGCCACCGAGTATTATATTATGGACGTACAACAGTAGTTGTAAACACGCGAAGATTTGATTTCGGACAAAAAAAAAACTATAATACCTATAAGGCGCGCCGCGATGACGAGCCGGTGTATTACGGTGTCATTAAATAATCGTCGTCCTGCGGAGTCGTTTGCCCCTTCTTTGTTCTATCGGCCCGGCCGGCGCATCGACGACATTCCGGGGCAACGTGTTCATAAGTGTTGACGGCGGTGTCGTGGGGAGGGATGACGGCGGCGTTGAAGCAAAAATATAGATCCCACAATATTATCAAACCCGGCGAACCGAAAAAGGGCAAAAACGTGTGTGTAGACCGCGTCAAGGGAGAGCTGCTGCGCGGCGGCGGTGTTCCGACGAGTATATTATGTCTATGTATGTATGATCGCGCGGCGCCTGCAGTACGAACCGGGTGTACGGTATAATAATAATACCGACGACCAAGACCACCACCACCACCACCGCCGCCGCCGCCGCCGCCACTAACAGATGTGATTTATCCGCGCCAGAGAGCGTCGTCCCGTCGCACACCCGAAACGAGTTCAACCTTCAACCGTCGCCGCACACGAGAAAAAAATAAAACCAGTACCTATATTATAATACACGACATAAATAAGGGATTCTCATAATATTATACTGCTGCAGTCAGATCGATTGCAAGGTGGCGCGGACCCGCCGAAATTCTCTCGGGGCACGTTTTTCTTTCTTTCCCATTCAACAAAAAAAATAATAATAAAATTTGTTCGAACGTATATCACCACCACCACCACAACCACACACTCTCGGAGAGTACATTATTATTATTTACCTATAACACACAAATACACGTGCGCGCACGCACGCGCTCGCGCCGTACAAACTGGTTTATATACAAATGCACAACCGAACACAAATGAGACGCGCAGAACGTGCGTTTGTCGATCGACGACAACGATAGAGCAGCAGCAGCGGTGGTGGCGCGAGGGATTCAGATATTTTAGGTACACCAGACAACGCAGCAGCAGCTGTACGCCGAACGCGGCCGCGATACGATCCCGATTGCCGTCGTCGCGGTGCAGCTCCTATACACACACACACACACGACCTACCTATAGCATTATTATAATAATTACAATAATAACAGTACAGCGTATTGCAATCCGTACGTATCGCGAGTATCGTCGTAATAATAAAATATATAATAGACCGCGATCCTCCACTGATCCGTACACGTCGAGACTTTCTAAACACAATATAATAAAAATAATAATATAATGATGACGATAAAACTAATAACCGAACGCACACGCGGTTTGTTTTTGGGTGCACGCGGCATTTCTGGCATTCCGGGCGGCCGTCGGTGGCGGCTGATGGGGCGCCGCCCACCACTCGCATTCCACCGAGAGACGACGAAGACACGTCCGAGACGTCGTCTTTCTTCTATATAAACCTTTATTTATTTATTATTATTATTTTTTTTTTTTAAGGATACTCCGTCGTCACCGCCTAACCGTATACACACACACACACACGCGCACACTCTAGGTAGTAATAATAATGGTTTGGCGGCGGGTCCCTATTAGTCTTCTCAGAGAACAAACGGCAATCGTCGCTGCTCCCGTGTTTGTTTTTCCATCTCGCTCTCCCTTCATACCGATCGTTCGTTTCTTGATTTCTCTACAAACATATTATATAACCTGCCCACCGCCGGCAGAAGAGCGCATTGTTGTACGGTGCCGGTCGGGACGTGTATAGGTACATAAAACAAATACTCCAATCCTTCCGAGAGAAAAACAATATATTATTATTTTACGAGTGTATAATATTATACATAAGATACGAGTTTTCATTATAAGTACGATTTAAAAATAACGTTTGAATTGTTAAAAAAAAAAAATAAAATACTTGGCGATTACCGATTTAATACCCGTGTTATGTAAACCTGTTTGTTTAATTTATTATCACATTCTTATCACTAACTAATCAACGCGCGTTATAAATTATAATCAATTACACTCTCGAGATTTAATTGAATACCGGGGCACAGGCGACCGAACGGAGAGAATATTACCTGTTAGAATGCAGTATTTCGACGGTTATTTCGTCGAATACCTCTTCCTAATCTCGAAAACAGAAATAACAGAATGTCAAGAAAAATAAAATAACACAAATCCCTCCTGAACTGTCTGTGACACACACACACACACGGTTTTTCTATGCAATAAAAACGTTTGAGGCCCACTGAGGGGTTTAGCGTCGTCCTCGCGCGTGTGCTACGGTCCGTGTTTGTAGTTCACAGGTAATTGGGGTTTTGCCTTTTCGCCCTGCACACGAACGACGTGGCCGAAGAAAATATGTGACCCGCTAAAGATATTGCTACTATACAATTTTTTTTCCCCGTTCACGCCGTTTCTAGGTACATTATATTGTATGAGTACGTATTATTTACTCGATACCGAAATATATCACACACGCAGAGTTTCTCAATAGAATTCAAAGATCGTATAGACTACCACTATACACACGTTATATTGACGCATTTTTATCCTCGGACCGCCCTTCCGTCGACAACAATGTTAACAATATAATAATATCGTGTCTCTATATATTCCCGAACCCGAATTCTGACCCGTCGTACCGAAAAACTCAAAAATCAAATCTCCTTCGCGGAGGAGTAATGGACGACAAATTCAGTAGTATAAATAATAAAAATTTACAATACAGGTGAAAACTACGAATCGAAAGGAAAACGATTATCGCCGACGACAACGGCAGTGATAATTATTGTTATAATAATAATATGTATTATTATCATTTGGTCATTGAAATGTTATACAGACGACAATATATTATTAATATGCTAATGAACAGAGATCGGCGGCGGCGGCCGACGAGCACTCTCGTCTCTCCCGCAGTACCCACACAACCCACTCCGACGCGCACACATCGAGACGACCGGTTTTTCGTTATTTGTATTACACACACACACACACACGCTGCACGCCACATACATTTTTTCATTATTTTATTATTATAAAGCACAACAGCCGCCGCGCGTAAATATATATATATATTATGTTATTAAACGAATTCCGCGCGTCTCTCTGATGTTCTCGGCGCACAAGTAGTGTATAATAATATAAACTGGCCGCCGCCGCCGCCTCAGGTTTGTGTGTGTGTGTGTGTACTCTTTATAAAGTCGGCGGCGAAAGCATTGTAATTTTCGTAATTGGCGCCCGCGGGCGTATTGTCGCGAAAACACACGGATCGCGGCGATCGAGCATGGGCGTGCCCGTCGAGAGGGAAGGGTACGCGGGGGATCCGATTAAAATATATTATATACTCGTACTATTCGGCTGCCGGCCGGCCGCGTGAGCGTGTGTGTGTGTCTGAGGCGGCGTTTTTCATAGACACAAACGAAAAAATCGAGTGCGTGTGGGAAAAAAACCGACGGCCGAAAATGTATTAGAGGGAAACGAGAAATTGACGAGTGCTTTACTCGTTATTATAATAATATACATTATATTATTATTATTATTATTATACGTCATCTCTCTCGCTCCGTGGATGTTCTGCGTTATTACTACTATTATTATTATTATTATTATTATTATTATTATGATACGCCGTAGTCGTAATAACCGGTCTCAGGCGCCGCCGCCGATCGACGGTGAAAAATATGTTATAATAACACGATTTTGGAGAAGAAAAAACAAGGAAAGCTCAATATTGTTTGCGGGAGACCGAAACCCCCGGACGAAAAATCTCACAGAATTGCTAATACCATTGAAAATGTCATAATAATATTTGCTATCGTTTTATAATACAACCGATCGAGATGCGGACGGGGCGCGATCAAACATCGTCCGTGACGACGTCTCCGTCGGGAATCGAAGACTTTATTATGATTATATTGGGTCGTCTCGGGCGGCGGCCGCCGCGCCGAGACGGACTACACGTCGGCGGCGACGGACGGCAGCGACCAACCGGTTCTCCTGTGTATGGGTATCGGCCGGGCGCGCCACGCAGTGGGGGCTCCTGTGATGAATGGCCCCGACGCGGCGGCGCGGATTGGACGCCGGCAACCCGGTCGGGCCCGGGCGCCACACAACCCGTCATTAGCATCAACGGTACACACACACGGACCGACCCGCCCGACGACCGTGCGCCAGCGCGCGCGCACAATACAAACATAATAATAATAATGTGTTTTTTCAATTATTATTTGGTCGGACGAGGGGCTCCTTCTCGAGAGCTCGAGTCTCCGGTCGAAAACGGGTTTCGGGACGGAGAAAAATCGGGATTTCGTCAACCGGTGCGATCGCCGAGGATAGATACCCTGGGCGTTTATATTTCACGACGACTGCAGTCGAAAGGTCGGCCAAAAGACGTCGACGTACCCGACGTGTGCGTTTTGGCGGCGACAGTAGTCTTGTTGTTGTGGTGTTATTTTTCCGATTTCGTGTGTTTTTCACGACGAATCAACAGCGTTGACGTGACGTCACGGGCGCCAGCGATACGGCCGCCGGCCCGTCGCTTGTAAATGGTTATTTTTATCGGTCTTCGAGTGGCGGCGTGCGATGCGATGGCGGAGTGTGTTGCAGTAAGTGTGTGTGTGTGTGTGTGTGTGTTAGCGTGTGCGGTTCGAAAAAAAAATAACCAACGTCGCCAGTCTATTTACCCCCACCCGCGTCACCCGTACACCGGCAAAACACAACGACAACACACACACGCAAGTAATAATATTCGTCGTCACCGGCACATATTATTATCATCGGGCCGTCGCCGTCGCTGGCACCGCCACCGCCGCCATGCCATTATCATCATCGTCGTAGTAGTAGTAGTAGTAGTCGTCGTCGTCCTCCTCCCTCCGCACCGCTGCGGCCGCCGACGACGACGCCACGACCTCATCGAAACGATAACGCGGCGGCGGTGGCGGTGCGTGGAGATGGAGCCGCCGCCGCCGATCATAGATCGCTGCCGCCAACAGCAGGCGCCGCTCATTACCGACGCCGCGACCGCGAAAACGATAAACAACACGCGCGCCAACAAATAACCCCGCCGCCCCCGTCTCGAGTGTATTATATATTATTCTAATGTGATATTATTATACTGCACGACCAGCAATAATCGATAATCCGTCGACGAGACGTATATAACATTACGATTTTTATGGGTGTGCGAGAGGAAAAAATTGATATTTTAATATTTCTATAATATTATATTATTATTTTACGTTTACGTTTACGATATCGCGACGTCGACCAGAAACGTTGATATTATGGAAATAACTTGTAATTAATTTTTTTTCAAGTGACGCCGTCTCGGCAACAATCTCCGCCTTCTCCGCCCCAACCACCACCATCCACCACCGCCACTACCGTCAACGAGGCATTTTTTCATATTTTTTTCCCGCCCGACGAAAAACCGAACGATTTGTACTCATCATCGCTAGGGAACAATCATATTATGACGGTTTACAGTCATATTCGTATATAATATACATTATCGGCGGGCACTTGTTACTAGTTACTACGAAGAATTTATTGACAATGACTACAATAATTGCCTATGCCGCCGCATCGCACGACGTTCAGGTTCAATATTTTTTTGTTGTCCGCGACGACGACCTCGCCGCCTCTCTCACACCCCTGCCCCCACCGTTAAAATTGGTTCCGATAAAAGTCCTGAGGCTATAATAGCACCGTAATAATATTATTACATATTATTACATATTATTATTATTATTATTATCGGTACACGTGTAATATATAATAATATAAATAAAATACAACAACACGGCGGCGGCAGTGGCGTAGTACACGCATGCCAGTGGCGAGCGGTCGGGCGGACGGGCTGGAAGGTCTACGGGTAATTATGTCGTTTCCGTGTGGTCGCCACTCGTAATTAACCTTTGCCGGGTTTTTTTAAAGTTTGGTCGGGCGCCAGTCGGTCGCGCGGGTGCACCGCAAAATGTCATCTGCTGACCCCGCCGCCGCCGCCGCCACCGTACACACACAATGTGTTTATGTGTACGTGTGTTTGTATGAGTGCGTACGGGTGTGAGTGTGCGTGTGTGTATAATATACATATATATAATAAATAAACGGAGAGAGGAGGCACATATGCCGAGACGCCCGGCGCCCACGACAATCGTTTCACCGCGCCGTTCTCACGTTCCTATTATTTCGGCCGTCCTTCGCATAAAAAAAAAAATAATAATGATAAAAGGAAACCCTAACATCGCCAAAACGTATCCTTTATATAATATTGAATGAATATCACACAGCGTGTATATTATCCTGCAGAGGTCTGCACTATATTATTACATTATACGTATAAATATGGAGTATGGACATATGGTTGTAATATTGAAAATATATAAATGTGTGTACCTATACGGGTATGTGAAAAAAAATGCAAACAGAAATCTAAAATGTATAGACTATACAGCGTGCTGCACGTATACGATAAGCCGCAGCATTTAAAACAATCTTCAAAAGACACTGATTATTATGTGTGAAAAAAACCATTTCACACGATCATTAGCAAGCTAAAAACTATTTGTTGTTCTAGTGAATACACACTGGCTCAGCTGTACGGTGCTGACAACACGACAAAGACGTGCATATTATACAGTCAATTATACAATTACTACGACGGTAGCGTTTCCACAAAAGTAATTATTCCGTCACACTATTGTGTACACACACAACACAATGTAACTATTAGAAAAATATCTAAATATGCATTAGAGTTAAGAATCTAAAAATCAAGTTAATGCTTACCGTCACCGTCAGTGCTAAACGAACCACGAAGTTCGTCATCATTACTATCCCAACTACATTCACTGGGTGCACGATCTGAAAATGAAAATAAAAAAAACAATTAATACCAATATTGCAGTATGTTGTCTAATCCTACATTATTATTTTTAAAGAAGTGCATAATTATTTACTTCATAGTATAAAGTTGTTTTTGTTGACCGTAATGTTATATCAATATTTATTGTTACACAGACTAACGGTGATATCAAGTATTAAAATATTTATTATACTATTATGTAACCGCAAGTCATTTATCTCACATTTGTTGTTTTACCATTAAGCGCCGCCCCGGCCGTCATCACCGTTATCATAAAAAACGACTTCCCATACAAAAGCTGTTATCGACGATGACAATATTATTATTATTCTCGTCCAGCATAAGTAGGTACGATTAAACAAACGATAAACATTGGACGTATTTCGTAGGACGTTATTAACTCGTTAGCTTTTTTTTCACTTTCGTCTGGGAAAATTCGAACGTGACTTCGAAAATATGTCTACCGGTATCTCAGGAATGATATTACCGATGACGGCGTCTACACACATACACACACACACACACACACACACACACATATATATATATATATGTAAGAAACAAAACAATACGGGAGTACCTACCATATAGAATATTTATATACGATCAGGCCGACTGATGGAGAGAAAAAACAATCTGTAACATTTCTATTGTGCGAGAAAAAAATCTTCAGACTGGAGGGGGTCGCGGCGGCGGTACACGATGCAACAACTCTTGTGATGCTGTTTTATGTATTATTCCTGCTGTTCTCGATCAGATGACCACATTCCCGAGGAATGATACTCCGATTCGCTCTCTCCGCGGAACCCATCGTCGTCTGTCCTTGCATCTCTCCGCACAACACACACACTGGCGCGCTGGTTATTTTTATAGACGCCCAGTTTATAAACGTCATTTTTTTTTTCATTCACCCTTTAGACGTATTCGCCATTCTGTATTTCTGTTGACATTCCGTCTGAGCAAATCGAAAATTATTTTTAATCTTTTTTATCTTCATACTCAAGCCAAACTACATCATTAGACGCGACAACTCAAAACTTTGCGTAGTTTTAGATTAATGTATAGCTCGAGAGTACTGAAATGAAAACAACCAACACCGACAGATCGACCGCATATTATAACGGTCAGGGCCTCAGAGGTCTATATAATACGAAATGTCTTAAAAACAAAGTAATTCCTAATGATGTTTTCGTGTGGCTATTGTACAGGTAGTTGATTATAATATAATATATACGACCAACCATCCATATGCAGTGTCGGCCTAGACATAGCCGCTAGGCCACGAACGCGGCTGGGGTCCACGATCGAGTGTGGGAGGAGGACAACATTTTATAAAAATCGTCATATTATTATTATTGACTGTATTTTGTGCTTGTGTACCCATTTACTATTATGTCATAGACATAAATAGACAAATAGACAAAATAGATATTGTTTTGTTGGCTATATATTGCAGACTGCAGTAAGATAATAAACTATGATATTGTAATCATTTGTAATTCATGGATGATTCATAAATGTATAATTAAAACCGAAAATGTACATGTATATACATACCAATAAAACGAATTTGTTCTTTATAAATTTATATTTTAATTGTTGCCATCAAACAAACCACTTGCAAACGAGAATTTTCTTAACTTAAATTAATTAAAAATAAACTTTGTTCAACAATTAAACATTACACCAATGTCACCTAAAACCAGTCTTGTAAAGTACTTAAGTAAAAGTATTCAAATATTGTTTACGTCCCTACTCAAATACGTATTTTAAATAATGTCGAGTTAAGTTATTGGACAGTGTTTCAAATAATTTCTTAAAGTATCTGTACCTATATTTAAAACAAATTACCTATTAATTTTCAAAACTTATTACTTGTAGTTCATATATTTACTATTTTCAATTATATTAACATGAAAATTCTAAAAAAACATGGTTCAGCTGATTTATAAGGTAAAAAAACATGTTATGTAAAATTGTTAAATCTTGAAATGCTTTTTTCAAGTATCTGTATATTTGTACTTAAATACTTTTTTTACTGTGTATTCAAATACGTATTTATAATTTTCAAAATAAATACCTGAATCTGTATTTGATTACTTTTATGTAATTTACTTTACAAGACTGCCTAATTCCATTAATGTTTATGTCTGAAGAAAAATATGTGATCGAAGTACCTACAGCTAGGGATTGATTAAAATATTAGCAATATTAGTTTATATGCTTTTAAAATAATTTAAAAAAATGCTCATACAAGGAATATTATAATATACTTCATTGTTTTTTTTCTTTGTGATATCAATATATTATATACTTAATCTTATTTTATAATATACATGTATGTATGTGTACATATGATTTTTTATAATGACATTTTCATATCATACTTAGGTAAAAAGTTAATTGGATGCATATAGTACCTAGGTAGTATTATAGTATGTAACCAAGAGGATCGTATAGAAGGAGCTTATAATTTATAACAGTTGCAATAAAAAATAATTATATTATTTAATGGTCATTAAATAGTTTGTCGCACTATATAACAGCATCCAAACCTTCTGAGTGTTATATAGTTATATTCTCTATATTAAAATGTACCTTGTGCCAACCTATATAGTTTATACCGACAAAATGTTTATATAGACTTAAGAATTTCTAAGAAAAAAATATGTTTACGCAGTTTATTGAACCACTAATAAATTCACAACTTTCTACAGATAAAAACTGCAATCAAAGTTTATACGACTCTTTGTATTTCGTATATTATTTCCTCTTCGCTGCATTTAATATATCTTTTTTAACAGCCCTGGTTTTCGTCGTTCTTTTGTTTTCCCCCTCGCTATAGTCTACTTTGGCAATCCGGAAATTCAACGGTACTAGCAAGCTAATCTCCAAGCTTCCACTCGAACGGATTATTATTCACCGGGGTCGTTATATGAGAATAGCCAAGAGGGTGGACCGGGGCAATGCACACGTGTACCTGTTTCGGGCTGCTGTCGCCTGCAAGATTAGGAATTTCCGAGGGGTGAATTCCAGATCGCTTTTCACCCTCCTGCGAAACACCGGAACAGTTTACGACGTTTTCATTCGGGGTAGGCGTCGTTTCAAGCACACGCAACCGGAAGATTATACTTTCCAACAGTTTTTGCCTCTCTCATCGAAAAATAATACTCCTAATATTTCTACCACAAAAGCAATTTAGAGTTTGGACTAGCGCTTTAAAATAAGAGCACTTTTGAGAATTCATCCAATAAATAAGAAAATATGTTTACACAAGTAGTGAAATATAGTTGTATATATGGGTTTAATTTAGTAGTTTGTTCAATAATTATGAATTGTTTAAACTAAATACAGTATTTTCTGGACGAGTTTCATATTAATTATTTAAAAAATAATAATTGTTTAAAGGGAACTGCCAAGGATTGTTAATAACACGTCAAACTTTCATATTGAAATAACATAATATTTGTAAATAGAAGGACATAGAAAATACAAAAACTATTTATAAGAAACCTAATTTAAATATTTCCTTGATAATAATAATTAGAAAATAAAATCGAAGGAGACTTAAAATTGGTTCAATTATCGTAAATAAACTTATTTAAATGTATCCGCGACTATTTATTATATTATATAGGTACCTACTACCTATAGTAAATATGAAAATAATATTTTAAGATTTATATATTATGTGTATCATAAAAAATTTTTTTAATTTAAATAAAATTTGCCTAAACGCAGTATACCTACTACATTACTTATATTATAGGGACCCCACAGCTCTTCGACCGGTTAAATCGGAGTGAAATTGAAAGTCATTGACGCCGTAATTTTTTGGCCTTGTGCCACTGAATTTTTTTACATCAAATAATCGAATAGTATAAAAAAAGTGTGTACGTGTAACTCACCGCAGTATTTTCAACGCAAAACATAGCTTTTTTATTACGGCAAGGTAGCCGCAGTATATTATACACATCAACTACAAAAGTACAAGTTTAGGTGGCTACCTAGTACTTCAAAGTTTTAAATTATATCGTGTTTACAAAAAATGAACACTTACCTTCGGGTTTCAGTTTTTCCTTCACGAATCTTGAATAGGGCGGCGGAGGTCGTTCTGAAACAATACGAAACGCAACAATATAGTGGTTACACTTACACTATTATACTGTGTATAGCGTTATTAAAATATATTGTTTGCTCGGACCTTTCCCGGCGAGACCATGCAGACCCGTGTCGGAAACTTTTACTAATTTACTACGGGGTCCTATATTATTATGCAATGAATATTATGATATTGTGCATTTGTGGGCGCTCATAATATTTTTGGCAAGCTAAATGCGCGAGGCGCGTCTTCGTGCATATATAATAACATACCTAACCGCGGGAGCAGTTGTTATTATCCGCCGCCGATGATCGCAATACCTATCGGTTATTATTATTATTCGTTAAATCAGAAAACCGTCGTCGGTTGATCAATAATAATAATAATAATAATAATTATGAAATAATTATTGTGGATGGCGAAGGATCAAAATAATATAATATATACATAATACACATACATATTATATTCTAGAGATATAATATGCACCATACATGCATAATATATACCCTACTACAACAACCGCGACACGTAATGAATATTTATGGGTATCAACAGTGAAAAAACATCACAGATTTTTTTCTTCTTCTTTCTCCGCTCTGTCGGCGTGCGAGTGGACCACACAAGTTCGCATTATCCATTTGTACACGCGGGCGCGCCGGCAGACTATTTATACGCCGCACAGTCACACACGCGCGCGCGCTCGCTCGCACACACACACACCCGTAATGGATTTTTAGAAACTCGCAGTCCGAAGAAGTATGAAGCGACGACGACGAAGGACGAGGAGGAGTAGGAGGAGGTTTATCGAGAAAAACGATTATTTCATTATTTTTTTTTCCTGGTTTTCGGCCAACGTAAATACGACCGACGTGTGCCAATACACGAGACGACTACGTGTGGCGCCGACCAGTATTTATAAATAAAATATAATAATAATAATAAAAAGCGACTCCACTCGCGCCGTTTGGGTTGCGCACGCCGGAGAGCTATATGGACAATGATCGCCGATTTTTAAATAACCAAATTAGTTTTTTATTTTATCATTCCTATTATTATTATTATTTTCGTACCTTTGGCCGAGCAGGGAATGTGATGACGGACGTCACGTCCGTAATGTAACGTACCGCCGACGCCACCGCCGCCACACCGCAGACCCGGCGGAGAAAGACGTACGCGGTCGGAACGGTGGGCGGAGGGGGGGACGCGCGCGCGGTTGGGCGCCGCGGCGGAACTGGTGGCGCCGTTGGGTTGCGTGACCGGGTCTGCGCGCTATTTATTTCTCATCCGGCCCGACGGCGACGACTATGCGGCGTCGGGCCAGGTGAAGTGTGACGCAATTGGATCGGCGGATAGTATTATATTATTATTATTATTATTATAGGTACACCGCCGCCGCCGCCGACTATGTGCGGTTATAATATTATTATACGCGAAACGCACAGAGTTGCAGCAGCGTGGATGTACTTTATTTTTAATACGTGTTGTTTATTGACAATATAATATACGACGACGACGGCGGACGGGCGAGGGATCAAAATATTATAATTTATAAACTATAATGTAAGACACGGCGGGATGAAAAAAAAACACCATTTAAACCGCCACGGTATTCGCGAAACGTTGTTTTTTTACGAGAATTATTGGCCGCCGTACAATAAACGAAACCGGCGCCGCTCCGTCGCAATGTTTCGTTTTGTGTTTATCTCTCGCTCCATCACTCTCACTCTTTCTCTCTCCGAGTATATAATAATAATAATATGTAGCGTATATATTATTATTATTATATTAGGCATATGCATACAAAATTATATTGTGTGGAAATAGATGTTTATGTACATATTATTACATTAAACTGAACGTGTCAGCCGATCTTATCACTTTCTCTTATCACTGCAAACGCGGCGGCGAGTTCCGAGAATATTAAATTACACACTGTCGGCGCGCCGCCGTGCGATACATCACATGAATGCCGCCGCCATCGTGTGCTGTTGTCTTATCAGCGGCACGCAGATAGTAAAACCTGGAAAAAAGGCGCGACGGACGAAGGTTAAATTCGCAACGATATTGCGGTGTGAATAAAAAACTAAAAACAACGTTCCTACAATAACAACATACGAGACAGAAATTCCTGTAAAAAAATACAATGTACGATCGGGAAATGGAAATACGATCACGAATCGGTTTGGCCCGAACGGACGACTGTCTGTAGGTGTTTGTACGTCGAGAAGGGATACGAGAAAAGTCTTAAAAATTAAAAATCAGCTCGATTCCGTTCACCCGACATCATCGACAAAGCGCATTCAAAGGTGGGAAAAATACGCCGATGCCGTGCACCACCACTTGGTCGGCACACGGCCTCGGCTCGACGTCAAAGGTCTTTAAAGTCTGGAGTCATGTTACGTATCATAGGTAGGAGGTTAAGCACTAAAGCGTAAGAGACGTAAGGGGCGCTTACCGATTTCGCATCGTCTGCTCCAGTGGTACGGGTTGCAACAAACCATGTCGGGTTGTTTGGCCGTCTGGCAGGAGGGTGTGCTCTTCAGCTGTTCGACGGTCCTGAGGTCGGGCCACCGCCACAGCCGGCAGCATATGACCGCCGGGTCGGCGAACAGGAACGGCCGGACGGCCACGCAGTCGGCGGCGTCCACGCCGCCCGTGTCCACGGCCCGGAGTAGCGTCTCCAGCTGCCTGTCGTCCAGCCGCTTGAACAGCGCGTTGCGGAACTGCCGTTCGTCCGACTCGACCGGCGGTGACGGGTGCGCGGACGGAGGTGACGTCGCCGCTACCGACGATGGCTGAGCGGCCGCGGCGGACGCCGAGGAGGTCTTCTCCGCACACCTGGCATCGTTGTCCCGGCGCACCCGTGCCTTCCACAAGCGTTTAGCTAATGCCGTCCGCCTCCTCCTGAACATGAACATAAAACACGTGAACGCCGCCTCGCATTTGGTGGCCACTACTTCCGCCGACCCGCCGAACCGAATACTGCGCTGGTCCGCCGGCGGCCGGCGTGACGCGCGCGCGGCGGCGGCGGCACCTTGGTATGTGATCGCGGCGTGCGCACCACGTTTTCCGGACGCATCCGTGTCGAGCCGACCGTTGTCGTCCGTGCGGCGTCGTCCCAGACGATGCCGCCGCCGTCGTCGTCGTCGTTATAATGCACCGCCGCCGGCGACGGCGACAACGACGACAGCTGCGGCCACGGAACAGTACCCGGTGGTCATTACGAGCCGCGACCACACCGGCGACACGACAATAATATTCTTATTATTGCAGCGAACGTGTGACCGATACCGTTACGCACCGCGCCACACACACACACGTGTCGTCGTCGACTTTAAACGAAATTACCCAAAAACACGTCGACCGGCGGACGACAGTGATATCGTTTTAGAGTATATTATATTGTTAATATTTCCCTTATATATATCCCTCCTAACACGTAAAGTGCGATCGGAAAGAGTCGAACCGGCGAAGACGATCAAACCGGTCACACATGATAATGTTATTAAATTATTATGATACTAGTATATGCACTCGACACACGCACTATTAAACCGAATGTGTAATATTATGTATTTATACGATATATTTTTATATAACAACAACGACGACGATGATAATAGTATAAAGATTATAATGTTTTGTTCCGATCGAATATTATTGCGGCGACAGCGACGAAACGAATTGTCAGCCGATCGGTACGAGACTGACGGGTGAAAGAGCCGAGCCAAACGGCGGCGAGCGCACACACGGCGTTTGCGTGTGTGTGTGCGCGTGCGTGTGTATGTGCGTGCGTGTGCGCGTGTGTGGATTGGAATGGAACGCGGGCCGGCGAGGCGGAGGACGCGCGTGCGTGTGTTCGTGCGTGCGTCGGGTAAAGAAAACGGGAACGGCGACGGCCGCCGACGTCGTCGTGTAACTATGCCGCCAGCCCGGTGGTAACGCCGCACCGCCCCGCCGCCCCGGCCGTCATGTGCAGCCGTCGCGCCGCAGCAACACCGGCTCGCCACAGCCGCCGCCGCTGCTACCCGCCGGCCGCCCGGAGTACCGTGTCTCCACGCACGGGGCGCCACCTACCCCGGCGCCACCGGCGAGCAGTGCGACCACGCGCGCCGAACCGAATGTCGTGGATTTGTCGCACGTGTGGTCTCTCTCTCTCGCTCACAATGGTTCTCTTTGCTCCGATGTACGCGCGCACACACATACACAGTACACACGTCTTTCATTACATAATATATTATATATATGTACACATATTAACTATTATTTTTGTTATTATTAATTATTATAATACACACGTCTTCGTCGTCGAAGCCGCCGCCGTTCTTTGTAAGACGTTCTCTCTTTTTGTTTAATGTTTTTGTTTTTTTTTTTTTAATCATTCGACAAACATACTAAGACACAAAATTTGGTCTACTACAAAATAAAACCCCGAACTAATACATATAATATACACCAAGTATATTGTACACATATCTCCTTTACAATATAAGCACAACCGAAGTATGCATTTTTGTTGTTTTAACATTTTCATATCCAACGAAAAAGCCATAAATGTTTTTGCTGAGAACAAGAATGCTTTCAGTTGTGTTCGCAAGTGTTTGATTTATTTTCTTCCATTAACGATATATTACGCATCAGTCATCCCTAATCATAAGACTATATTATAATATACCTACTTAAAACCCAATATCATAAGCGATTGACACAATAGAAGAAATCCTCTGTGTTTTTCCCTATGCCAATCAATTTGAAAAATAATTCGTTTACCAGCGCCAAATTGCGTCCGTGACGCGAATTGCATTTGAATGCCACCACCACGCGTGCACCCAAGAAATCCCCTCCCATCACTATAGTCCCGCGTATACAAAAGTGATTTATAGACAAATGAAAACGTATAAATTATTTATGTTTGACTTGTATACTCGAATTCGAAATGCATATTAGGTACAACGTTATACTCGGCAATGTGCGTGGATCGGAATGCGTTTTTTTATTTATTTTTTTTTTTGGCGGACCGTTGTCCATTTTTATAGGTAATGCACGTTATGCATAACGTTATGAAACAAAAACTAGAAATACCAAAAATTAAAACAACACAGTTATTGTTATTTAATATATCAACGTATGTCAGGTATACCAGCTTTTACGATTTTAGTTTAAATTTTTAAAACAATAATACAACAATAATGATCATATAATATTTTATCTTTGGCAAGCATTCTTAATCAGCTATATGAACGCATCACTCATGATTTATGGTGTATTTGTACCTATTTGTGGTAATACGGAGCATGGTGTATATGGTACATAATGACAACTACTCTCGAAATTGATATTTGATACGTCTAAGACGTGTTAAGACCAACATAATATACTTTGTTGGTCTTATTTCAAACGCAATAACCACTTTTCATTTTAAAATTAAGTAAAATTAAAACAAATTATGTAACATGGCTTCAGACTCGCAAATAGTTAATATCTGCTAGAGCACTAACGGCATTCGGCAATAAACTATTCCAAAAACATTTATTAAACTCTCTCGCACAATTAAAATCATTTTATCTATATCGATATAATATTCACTACACTTTTGTGACGTTTGGATACTTCGTATATACGCCAATAAATTAAATCATATAAATTTCCCTCTTCTACTCTCGAATTGGTTATTTAAAATTTATTCAAACCTCAGTTGGCTGATCAAACTGCCAAGTTTCGTGTACATATATGAATAATAATGTATATAGTATATACACAGAAAAACCATTATCGTTTTATAATATTATTTGTCATTTGACGTTTAAGTATAATAAAAACCTTGTGGAAATGTTAACATAATAACGACTCGCATCTCCGTGTACACAATAATAATATATACGATTTTAATAATTTCACCGAAGGAAATAATGACCCGAAACGGTTACCATTTGAACGAACACAATAATGTAAAACCTATACAATATAATATTATAATATAATAATATACAAAAAATACTACACAACTGTCACAGAAGGTACACACGTGCGCGACAAAAAAATAACGTAAAATATTTTTGACTCCAAAATGTTGAATTCTTATGGCATGAATCGTGTTTTTTATTTAGATGAGTTTAACACGCAGAATAAAATGGGAAAATAATTAAATTCTTCAATGGTTATGTCATCTTACAATGCGCGGTTTACCAGAAAGTTAAAATAAATATGTATTATAATATATTATATATACAAACGCACGGATTAACGCTGATTAAAAAACAATGACTTTTTGTGTTGAATTATAGTGTTATACCGTCGATAAAAGACGTCTTTGAAACAAGAGAAAAAAATTACGTGTTCCCGATTCAGAGATTGCATATAACGAAGACGGCTGACATGCGGCTGCGAAGGCGTGCAGCGTTGTTATTACTTATATATAACATTGCGTTTTTAATCCGAAGGGATAATATTATTAAACAGAAGCAGTGGATAACTTGGTGTAATTTATTATACAAGGAGGCAGATTTTCCCACCCGGGGTCTTAAAGTATGACACAATATAACAGCAGTTGTAGAATCCAATTATAGTATAATAAAATATATAATGTAAAAGTGTAATTTTATTTTAATTGTTTTTATACCAAGGGTCAATTGTTGTTAATTACAAAAATACTAGGTATTAATTATTATTGTTATTTAATACTCTCACGCTATATTACCAAGAAAAGTATATAATTTTTTTAAGACCAAACATTTCTTGTCTTTTTTTATGCTATACTTATATTTTTTGTTGTATATTAGTATTTAGGTACAATATGATATTTAAAACATTTTAGGTGCTGAGCTCACAATTTTACGATTTTAAGTGGACCAAGGTCTCAACCAGGCGAATTGTTGGTAAACGTAATATTCTTAATTTTTTTAGTGTTTTGTGAAAATGTAAAATAAATCAGAAAAAATAACGTAGATAAATCTAGATATATAGATTATAGAAATATATTATTATTATATTATATAGATATATACAGGATGATTCAAAATGTATATGTTGCAGCCATTTTTTACATATAAATATTCAAAATACAGAAAAATGTATAATACGAAAGTTTCTTGATTTAGAAACATCTAAAATGATTATTGTATACATTTTATAATTGTTTACAATAAATTATGGGGGGTTTTAGGGGGATAACTTTAGAAACTCAAATGGGAACTTAAACTTTTTTTGCAAACATGAAGACATTTTTTTAATACATTTTAGTGCTTTAGTCAACAGCTTTAATGCAAAACTCTATGCTTCAGAAATATTTCAAGTTTTTATAATTTTCTAAAGTTAACCCCTAAAATATTATAAAAAATTTACAAATTTACAAATTATTTTGGATGCTTTTAAATAAAAAAACTTTCGTATCATACATTTTTTTCTATTTTCAATTAATTAAGTGGCCGTATAACATACATTTTGAATCACCTACAGTGTTATAAAATAATTAAAATTTAGAATAAACCCATCATTTCAGTAATTTAAATTCGGCGAACAACTTCTGTTCGGTGAATCGAACAGCTTACCATCTTTTATTTTATCGACAATGACAATGAATCACTGTAAAATGATTTTACTCTATATGGACTATATCTTGGTTGTAATATGATTTTACTTTACATACCCACTTATACATAACTATTATAACTTAAATATTCTGTTACTCTACTTTAGTCATGTTATATCCCTATACATAGCATATGCGTGCGGTACACTCTACGGTGTACATAGCACATGGGTTGCGCAGGGTAGTGCTGCACGATGCCACGATTACCACCTGTGGCCTCAATTTTATCTTAGAAATGAACTTCACAATTTCTTATAGTTGAATAATATAATGGTCACCCATACACGATATTCCCAAACCAAAATCATAAAAATAAATTAGGTTTTTTAAAAACCATTTGGAGACACACTAGTTTAATCACATTACGCAACTAAATACAAAAAGTAAGTATATATGTCGTATATGGAACGCAAGTAGTCTTTTCCCAAACATTATTATTTCCTTATCTGTTATCATCATTATATCTGAGCAGATGAAATTCGGTTGTATTGTTTCAATATAGTAACAATTTAAAGTAGTTATAAATTTATTAAATACATTGTTTGTTTTATTGGTGCTTTGAAAGGTTTGCAGGTAAACTATTGGGAAGCACCTGCAGATGCAAACCTATATGTCTGAGAAAAAAAACGTCGTTACATTATTTAATTTGTTAAGTGCATTGTAAATGTGTGTGGTTTGTACCTACATTGAGGACTTGTATAACATAATGGATACTTTTGAAAACGATCTGAATCAAAATAACATATATAGGACCGGAACAAAAATGAATAAACTCAAACGATCAGTAGAGATTTTGAGTTGATAGAAGACACTAAATATGTTATACGTCCTTGCAGAAGCGGTAGTAGCCCTTTCTGGGACAAATACCTACTAGTAAAAAATTTGACAACATTTTATTCTATAGGTATACATTATTATCAAAAATATATAACGATAAAGGGTTATAATTGTAAAAGGGTAAACTTGGATGAGTAGGAGGAGGAACGTCCACGAAAATCGCGCATTATAGTGGTGGTTGTGTAATTATTTTTAGCGTGATGCGGCGTTTAAAGTTTTTCTCGGTAACGCGTTAAATTAGAAACGCTGGCGGGACGGCGAAGAAAGGGTTGGTATGGCGGGGGGTCGTGGCGGGGGGAGGACGGATTTTTTAATTTATGTACGTGCGACCGACACTCGGCAGCTGCATCGCCGCCGCGGCGGTGGCGACGGCGGCGACCGTCGAGAAAAGCGCATCATCGTGTCGATAGGGCCCACCCGCCGCCCGTTCGCTCCCTAGCAAGCTCGCCGCTCACGCTGCACGCGGCCGCCGACGGGTTCCATTAATTTACCGCGTTTATTATTAGAAACTGCGGGGCCGAGCCGCGTGTTTTTGTTTCGGCGAAACGCCTCGTTATTTATTGTCGCCACTGACGCCGCCGCTCGGAGATGACGCGGCTGGTCCAACCGCGGAGGAGATGTAATACAATTACGTATATACGAGGAGAAGTGCAGAGAACAATATAATATCTAACATATGGAAAAGTGGTTTCAAATTATTATAAGCGAGTGCGTAAAAAAAAAAATATACAGTTTTGCCTAATGTAGGTATGAACATTTTTTTAAAAATATTTTTTAGTTTCGTTTCTACCATCGTAATATGCAGGCGTACACGCGTTATAATATTAAGTGGGTATTATATGATTATTGGCATTTGGTATCGGCTGTGCGAAATTAATCGACGATAAGGCTTCTTTCGTATATTAAAATATATACACTCATATTGTATAATAATATACTCATCATATTAAATACTTCGATTCGCGCGGAAAACCAAACTCAGAATTATGTAGGCAGGTACTCGCGTTGTTCACTGTTCAGAACAATACTATATCATGCATTTCGTTTTTGTCGGTAATTTTTTTTCAACTTTGAAGATTAAAAACGATCGTTAATTAATTATTAACACGTAATTCCACGTACTCAAGTAGTCGAGGAGTATACATTATAACGATGACAATCGTTGTGAACAACTTTGAAGTATACATTATGTGCGTCTACTGTCTACAACCCAAATACGTTTTTGGTTTTCATATATTCTGCTGCAGCACTGCATATATTATATTATATTCCAAACAACAAAATATGATGTATAGTATAAAAAGTTTGTTTTTGTAAGATTACAATATTATTTTACCGTCAAGCATAATATCCGTCGTGACATTGCGTATCAATCTTTTTAAGTTGTTCAATTTTTTTTTACTTTTAGAAAGCAATGCAAACTACCGCATATATATCTACATAAGTTATTGGTTGATATTATATTTACAACATTAGTAATTATCTTCGTTTCATTTCACTTAAACTGAGTTCCAAGTAAATCGAGCGATAATTTTGTTTTTACATACCACCGTGGATTTCTACGTATTAAATGTCATTACTTTTTTTCTAGACCATTAAAACTGTATTCAAAAACTTAATTAGGATTTCTGTAAAACAATTTTATTACAATACACCATCCATTAAAATATGTTTGTTTTAAATGTCATTCTTAATTAAAATATTTTATCATTTACTAAGTTTTAATTTTTAAATGTAATTGACACTATTTAACTTTTTGTCAATTGGGTCAATGTTACAGCATTTTTTATTTTAAAATATGTTTAGGTACCTAACTATATATATTCTATATACGACAATACAGATATTTAAATATACAATATTATAATACAACAGTAGACAGTATAGTTAACGAGTACATTTTCTAATCAATGACGTATTGACGTGTAGGTACGCCTCGTCCTATTATAAACAGCTTGAACGTATTTTTTAGAAATAAAATTAATTAAAGTGTGATATGACCATGCAAATATGGTGAACTAGTATTATTTATTTATATTGTTTGATGTACTTGATCATTAATGTTTAAAGTAATTATTGTGTAAATAATTGAACTCATTTTTCTTCAAGTGTAATTATACAAATAAATTAATACATTTTTAAAATTCCTATTTTTATCCTGAACATTGACAGTCTTGAACGTATTTATCATTGTATTGGTATGTTTTACGTTTATCAAAAATCATAACTGATTTCCACTTAAGATTTTTTAATTTATTTATTTTCGTACCATCAATCGACATAATAATAATATCAAATAGTATCATTTGGTATCATATAGTAGGCCATAGGGATAAATAATATGCTGAAGATATGTAAGTAAAAAATAATAGTATACTAGGTACAGTATATTTTTGACCTATCTTATAATTAGTTGTAACCATTGTTTAGAGAAGTCATTTAGTCCGTCCACATTTAACTATGAACTAAATAAATATATATTTAGAAAACTATTTTGAACGCTTATACATACTACATGCATGCGTGCATACATATACTATGTACATGTTTGATTTATGCTCGAACGCTTAAAAGATTGAAAATTGCAACCGCTGTGCAGATAACCAATCGAAAAAAGTAATATATCAATCGTTAACTGTTATCATTAAAATTTAAGACACAATAATGTTGCGAATTTTTCTCTCATTTTTAGATTTGGACAATCGATTTGCAGCAGCGAGAGAAAACTTAGGAACTCAACTGTATAGAACTATAGACAGTAATTGATTTATACAATTATACCGGTGTTTTGATAATTTATTAATATGTGTACCCAATTATTTTTGTGTAATTTTTTTTTTATTCTTAGTTAGAACTTTAGAAGTAATAACAAATGCAAATTACTTTTGATTGGATGTAAGTTACAACGAAATTTGAATATGATGATAAGTAGCGGAAATATAATCAAATCGGGGACGAACGACCTAAGTAAAGTTGTTGAACTTTGCTACCAATACCGCGATACATTTTTATAGACTGCGGGTTACGCGGATACAATAATGGGTACAATAATGTACAATGATAGGTATGTTAAACATATTATTTTTTGTTTATTTTTTAAGATGATAATGGTCAAACAATATATTCGTGTGGGGCCCATACTATTAGTGTCGTATGCAGCCGACATATTAATGAGCACAGTCGTTGTCTTTTTTTTATTTTGGAGTTAGTTTTCAATTTTGAAATATTTCATAATATGAAACTTTAAAAAAAAATATATATATAATATACAATATTATACATTATACACATTACACATGCCATGGCATGTCACAACGCAAAACGCTGTTCGATCGCATGAACTATAAGAAAATAAGAACCACGACTATACGATTTGCAGGCGACGGAAATATTACCTAAACACTGATATCGACTGATAATATTATCATGGTTACTCGTTCGAGAGTAATATATACAATATGGAAAGAGTTTATTTGTTTTTTTAAGGATTGTGATCGAGTAGGCATGAAGTGGACCCGTTGATCTTTGACCTCGCGATAATCTCCTGCGATCGCTTCACACTATATAAACTGCATTCGCGAGCGGGTAATCATGATATTTTCGATTCGTCATTTATTATTATCTATTAAACATTCATACCGTATCCGTGTCACCATTCACGAGTGTATAATATAATGGATGTTATGATATACTGACACGCAGTGTGACGATATTCCAACCAAATGAGTCATCATGGTTTAGTGTATTTATTTATTTCTGATCCTCATCATTTCCGGTTCGACGAAACACCCAAACACGTCGCAATTTTCCTAGGGGTATACGCATTGGACGTCGTATCATTGTATCAATAAGTATACGATTCACTTAATCCTTTGGGGTCTCAAGTTCAAAAAAAAAATAAAACGAAAATTGGTTTCAAAAATTATTTTTGCCCTGGACCTTGCTAATACTAAGGACGGCCTTGAATCAACTATATTTAGGTGCCTATATATTAGATATTATAATATTATCCATAAGTTCCTCTTAAAAATAAACGCTGTTCGGTATGTTATTGAGTATACCAATATTTGTTTATGATGTTTACATATAATATAACTATATACGTTTGTAAAATCCGAGTATAACATATCGGTGAAATAGTCAAATAACGCGGAGTGTGATGAAGTTCTACACTTCACAGAACTTCATCAACAAATAGTTGCGGCGTTGGCGTCAGCAAAAGCGACACCAGAATAAATTTCTGTGCTTACAAGTTCACCACAGTGTGTGCTTTAAATTACTTTATATATGATCGTTTTTTTTGTCCCGCTATATAACTATATATAATATATATTATAATATTAATAATTATATGTTTTATGTATATATTGTGTTACATAATATACTTACAGTATTTAATTTTTGGCTTAAACAATTATATGGTTAAGGTTCACTATTGTTATTCATATACTGTACGCCAATGACACCACATAATATATATCTATCAATACATTGGCGATTGGCCTTTTTATTTTTCCGTTTGTTTGAGAATTTCGTTTATCAATTTACTACAGCGCAATATAATAAACCTTATACCTAGGTACATAATATTATGCGATAAAAATTAAAAAATGAATTGTTTATCTGTTAACTTTATTTTGTTGTGTATAGACTACAATATATTATTATGTAGCCAAAATGATTGCTAAAGAAGGATTTTTTTTTGTCAATTCGACAGAAAGAATTAAAAAATAATCACATAACACGGTGAATATTATTATATTAAATCGGCTAAATGCAGTTGGTAGTTTGTATACCTATACCTATATAATATAATATTATGCTGATTGTTGAGATATCATATTATGCAATGGAAATACGCGTTTATAATATATATATGAACGAAAAGATAAATAATTTTAATAGCTTATTTGCCTACTAAGTAGGCTGCTATATAAAATATTCATTCCAATAATAAAAATTTTTATTTAATGTAAAAGAAGAGACAAAAATATTTTTCAGATATCTATAAAAAATTGTTTATAAATAGAAACATCATATTCAAATTTAATGGCATTATGGCGATTTTGCCAATTATTAAATTTGATCTGAATTTTATTTTGTCGAAAAAGCTAAAATGGTCACACACTCCCTCTGGGTATCAGTATTATTATAATTCATAGAGAATATAGTAATGCAGTATGGTCGTATATAATAGTTAGTAGGAAGAAATCAAGTTGACAATAAATCTTATTAAACAAATTAAGTTAATTTACTATAAATTATTATGAAGTTACGGGTACTATTAATACTTAATATATTCATATTTACTCATAATTTATATACTTACATTATAATATTTATATATATAAGTGAAAAATACGTTACATGTCGATTCAATTTATGACGAAATCATTTGAATACTTTTTATATACCTACACGCCTTGTCCAATATTTTAAATGTATGCGCAATTCGTATATATTATTATTTATTCCGTTTGCCGTATTTATCTTCGAGTTGAATTTTAAACTTGCACAGTTGCACTTAACAATAATGCGCGTTTTAAAAATGGAAAAATAATTGAATAAAAAGTACACGATATGTACGAGTGTATTATATATATATATATATAATTATAATATATAACGACATACTGTATATTATAATGTACGTGTGTAAATTATATGGCTCATATATAATACGCGTTAACAGTGTTTAGGCGCCATTTAGCTAGACGGCACAGATTGTCTGCTATGCATATATAGAGTGAAAAAAAAAGAAAAACAGTCGCAACTTGTAAGTCCATAAATTTCCGAGGGATTAACAGGTGCGAGAATGGGATTACGAAAATAATCCTCGCGGCCTTATACCGAACAGCCGTGGAGCAACTAAATTATATTGTCGCGTTATTCGATTTTCTCTCTCTCGCGCATAGAGCACGCTTCCTATATTTACATTTCATATCACACGCTGTATGGCGTTCGATCGTATATATAAATATATGATGGAAAACAGACACACACACACACACACACACACACGAGGGAATAATATAACATGCGTGTTACGGCGTCACGACTCTCACATATATAGCATACCTATACCAACATAATAATAATAATAATAATACCAATATAATGTCAAGGGCGCACGACACTGAAACCGAAACAATGGGAGTTAACCAAGTTGCTCGGGAGTGTTATTGCAAACGATGATGTATAATATTGTATATAATATACACGGCCGGGCGGAAAATCGCCAGGAAAATGTAAAGAAATCTCACTGTGGGCCAAGGAAAAAATAAATAAATTTCTTGCGGCACTATTGTAGTGCTATATAGCGGCTTGCGCATTGTGCATTCGTGCACATTGTGCAGTTCGGTCCACGTTTGACAGTTTTTAGTGTACATTTTAAATTCGTCATCATTAGTTTTCTACAAGCGTTATTTAAAGTTACAGAAACCCAGTGAAAAAATTATAAAACACTTTTATGGATGTACCAATAGTACATTACATCTATCCATTTTTAACGAAATATATTTTGGTAATTTGATTGTAATTTAAAAAAGTTTTTTTTCTTTCAGTATTTGTCTTAATATTGTTGTATACAACATTTTGAATTATTATTCAATCATCGAATTTGTATGTACCTATACCTATTTATGACCTTAGCATTTCTATACTTCGATTGTTAAAATAATAGCCTTTATATTTGGTTAACCTTATGGTATCATCCCGTTTCGCCGAATCCTATTTCGCCGAATCCCACTTTGCCGACAAAAAAACCAGTTTTTTATGGATTGATAATAAATCCCATTTGGCCGAATCCTATTTTTCCTAATCCCATTTTGCCGAAAACCCCGGGTTTTTACTCAAGTAAATATGTATAAAATCGATATATTATAAAAACGGGAAGTAAGCTATTTCAGGTGACATCGTCGCGGAAACATCGTTCCGTAATCTTATCGCTGATAAAGTGATAATAATAATTTACAAATATTAGGTACACATATAATGACGGGTTTACGCACAGTCAAGTTCTTTAGTTTGCAGTCTCATTTTCCACTCGTGCCAAATAAGTTTTGTATTTTAATAATTAATATTTCTTGGTATAAAATTAACTCAAACCGTGGACACCCGCTGTTAGTAGTGGATAATTATATACACAGAATTGATAGATCTAATGAAAATAATGAATATTACAAATGTATCGACAACTATGGAGGACGAGCAATATTAAGATCACAAACGACTGCAATAATATCCAAAACTCATAATCACTCAACGCATGGAGCTGAATTGGCGCGACGTGGATTTCGAGAAAATTTAAAGGTAAAATAAATCTTAAATTTACTTATACTATAATATGTATATAATTTATTATAATGTATATAATAAATATAATTAAATAATATTTAAATAATATATATTAAATATAAATAATTAATAATTATATATAATTTAATATTTTAATTGTTTAAGAATAATATTATAACAATATATTACGTATGACTAAAATTGTTAATATTATATGATGAGTAAATAATTTAAGAAATATACTCATGTTAGCAAAATCATTATATATTTTTTACTAAATATGTAAAATGATATATTTTTTTTTATTTTTTTAGTCTTATGTCTTATATGACTTTATATATATATTATATGACTATATGATTTTATTTGACATTTTATTTTATTTTCTATGTGAATTTTTAACCTGACAATACAAATAAAATTAATATTTTATTTATAACTTTTGTTTTAACATACAACGAAACAAAATTGTATTTAATTATGATTCGGCGAGATGGGTTTTCGGCGAGGTGGGATTCGGCGAGATGGGATTTGGCGAAACGGGCCTAAATCAACCTTATAGACTTTAGAGACCCGTCGGTGCAATGGGTGCCATTGTAGGCATTTTAACTCATCACTGCAGTATATCCCGGACTGTATAGTGTACTGGTATTTTTATAATATTTATCGACAATTTGCGCTCCAAAATTGTGTATAGGTTTATAAATCCATACATCAACCTTTGTATATATTTCACACGATGTCTTTACATTGTTCTCAGTGCACTGTACATGTAATTACTCAATAATCAATACTTATCACATAATATATGGATAATATTATGTTTAATTTACATATATCGTGTGTGGTGTGTGTGACTGTGTGTTATTGCAAACAACATATTTCTTTTAAATAAACAACCGACAAGTAACAAACATTAAAATGTGTAGTTTGTGAAATAAGAATTATACATTTCTGAAGAAAAAAAAAATTTGTTATTTATACTTCGCTATAGTTTGTCACGATTGTAGTTACTATATTATACAATATGTGCGCTTGTACTACGTCTCTTCGTATTGTATTCGACAAAAAGCTAATTAGAGACTAATAAATTATGTAAATAAACCACCAAAATAAAAATACAGGGACAGAATACATATAACTAAAAATCAAAATTAGTTTAAAATTTAAAATGTATATATAATAACTGTATAGTTAATAATTATTAATATTTTAAAGTGAACGAGAAAAAATCGTATTCAAAAAACTTAGCTAATTCATAAATTATTAAAAACCTTATAGACATTATGGAAGGATATAATATATAGACGTGTGGACATTGATGGATGATGGTTAATCTGACCGTCATATAAAATCGTATAATGATTCTTAAATGATTGTTTATCGGCGTATATTCTATTACCGCGGTCCAACCCCATGATTGGATAGTCGCTCATTGACTCTCGTAGGCCTATATATAAGAATCTTTAAAAAATGAATTATTTCTCCACTCTATTTATTTAAGTAACAACCAGATGATAAACAAACGACCTCTTAAAAAAAATATATTATATTATATTGTTAATGGAAAATATGTTTACTTTACACAAACGATGTACGGCCTGCATATTGTCGATAATGTCTAACGATGTAATATTGTATACATTATGTTACGTACGAGCCATAAGATAAAAACGACTATATTATACATTATAAAGTTATGTTATAATTACGTATAATAAATAGGTAGGTACGTCATAATATTGTTATATTATTATTGTTACATTGTATTATAATACCATCGGCAATCGATAAATCGTATAATATTATAATATGTTACTATCGGTTGAAATTATGTATTCCACTTTGGAGTTTTCTAAACGGGCCGACCACCCCACCGCGCCGCGGTAAACGTGCGTGGTATAATATATAATATAATATATTAATATGTAGAAATAATGTGAATATAAGTAGGTACTATTATACTTACCTATACTACGACTTACCCAACTTAAATTATAATATATACAGTGTGATCCATTTAACGTATAAGACACTCATTATCTCAAAAAATAATTTACGTTTTTGGAAATATTTTTGTTACATGTATGGGGTAAATTTGTTACAAAACAATATTTTTCAAAAACAATTACTTTTTTAACCTTATTATTTTTTAAATGTTTTACTTTTTTGGTTAACAACATACAGTTTTAATTTTATAGTCCTAAGAAGAATAGTTTTCTGGGTATTTGATACATACAAATCGAATTTTGGACAAATTGTTTTTGAGTTATAAGTATTTGAAGTTTAGATGAGCTGAGTAGTGGACCAACATTTTAGGGTTCAAATACTTATAACTCATAAACTACTCGTCCAAAATTCGATTTTTATGTATCAAAATACTCAGAAAAATATTCTGCTTTGAATTATAAAATTGAAACTGTAATTCAAAAAAGTAAAAAACTTAAAAATAATAAGTTTAAAAATATAATTTTTTTTTTGAAAAATGGTGTCTTATGTAACGACTTTTATACTACTATGTAACAAACATATTTTCAAAAACGTAAATACTTTTTGAAATAATGAGTGTGGATGCATGGACGCATGGATCACCCTGTATAATATACCAGAGTAAAATAATATTATTTCTTCGGGTTTTCCGATTATAGCGCAGGAGCAGGTTCAGCGTTGTATAATATGATTTCGGCCCCGGCGACGCATAATACGGGTAATAGCCGTCTAACCAGCAAGTTACAAGGATAATATAATATCCAATAAGACGTAGGTGCGTATTAAACACGTGTATATAATATTCCAGATTGGTATTACGAGCGTATAATATATATAATATTATAGACCTACATTAAACGACGGCGTGAACTGCGAGCCGCTGCAGTCTGCCGCAGTGATGTACAACAGGCGTCGTCTATATAATGATACGAAAAAACTACAACAATAATAATATTTTAATGGTAGGTATTGCCGCCATATTTTTACCATAGTCGGTTTTCCAATAATATGTAATTGCGTTATCCCGCCGTCTCGCGTTTGCATCTGCAGGCGAACGGTGTAATTTTCGACGAGTCGCCCGCGTACGGCGGCGGCGGCGGCGTCAAAGCCTAGTCTCGTACTTTGGTGCGTAGGTATACTTATCGTACGTCGTATACTCGTATAGGTATATATATTATAAACTCGGGTATAATAACATTAATACGATATACGATACAGTCGTATACGTTGTTTCGGTATATTTATATATTTCCTCCTCCGAAAGCCTCATCACGCCGATCCGTGCATGCGAGGGGCAGACGTGCGGTGTAGTATGTTATTATACGAATCGCCGACATCGCCCCGAAGCCCCTCGTCACGTCGGAGAAGACCTTTCGATGCGCCTTTCGACGACGACGACGTCTATAATATAATAACTATACGTGTACGATAAATATATAATATTGATAAACACACGAAATATACCGTTTATACGTATAGTATTACGCCGATTTTCGTATTCTCTTTTTCGTCCCCGTCGGCGTGCGGATACCTATATAAGTATAGGTAATAGGTATACCGAGGTATACCTATGGTCATATAATAAGACTTGAACTGCACAGATTTCCCTCACACCCCTATTCGATGCAAGTAGGTACACACACACACATACAATATTTTATCCGAACTTCATTAATAAGATTTCTTTCATATATATAACTATACAAGTACATAGGAATGTCTATACTCGTTATTGTCGTCATTGTTATTTGTTGTCATCGTTATATATCGTCATTACTCATATTATACCACCACCGCCGCCGCCGCATCCTCCTATCGTACGTTATTATTATTGTTATAATGTATTATTATTATTATTGTTGTTGTTGTTGTTGCAGTGCTATATAAATATATATATAATATAATAATAGTATAATACACATTTTGTCGGACAGTCGGCGAGGTCTTCTCTGCTCCGGAGTAACAATAATAATTACCGTCCCGCCGCCGCCGCCGCCAATCGTAATAATTATCCCACGCCGCCACCGTCGCCGCCGCGCGCTCAGCACAGAAACTCCAAAACCGCCTCTCTCTCGGCCGCGACGACCGCGACGTCGCTCACGTCGTTATTGTTTCACAGCGCCGCGCGGCCGCCCATCCGTCGCCTGTTGCACAACCCGCGAGGATCTAGCGACACCGCGGCGGTGCGCCTCCTCCACGCGCCCGACGAGACACTTTCACCCGTTCACCGCGGCGGCGGCAGTGCGCTTTTCCCGTGCACACGCCGCCGCCGTATACGCGCGTGTTTCGATTTTTATTCGTCACAATATTGTTATTGTTCTAAAAGTCTCGACGCGCAATTCCCCGCCGCCGTCTCGCCATCGACGGACGCATATGAGTACCTATATTATTGTATTGCGTCGTCGCGTCCCCGAATTATCATAATAATAATCTGCGACAGTCGTTTTATTATTATACAATTTTTTTTTAATCGCCTTCCGGTCGTCGCGAACTCTGTGGGAGTAGGAGGGGACCGGCCTTTTGTTTTGAATACGATAGAAATAACCGGTCATTACAACAGATTTTAGACCATCAGCTGCGCAGTTTATAAGTTATTATACCGCAATATTATGCAATGATGCGTATAAATATATAAGAGTGATTTATTATAAGCACGCTCACCCCTATTATTCCCTTTAATAGTGCATTTTTTCAAATTCCGACTATCATTTTTTTTTCAAGTGAGAACCCCCATTTTTACTGCGAATTATTCAGCGGTTGGTTTTTTTGACAATGTTTATGTATATTGAAATCAAATTTCCAATGAGTAGTTTCTGCTGAGTTATTATATCATGTTAACTAAGGACAATAATCCTTAAAACATATATTATACATCTATTACTAAAAACTGTTACCTATCTATCTTTTATCACATTGTATATTATTGTTATCCTAGATATCGTATGCACCCTGTAATCTTAAATGTTCTAAATGTATTTCTGTACCTCATTAGTCATTAGTAATGACTCATTACCCTTCGAGGGCATCATTTAATAAATAATAATATAATAATATGTAAATATATGTAACATTAGATGTAGTATTTATTATAGATACTTTTATCATTTTTATAAACAAATGATTTATTTATTAAATATTAATATAGATCAATAGTAATCAGTAATCACTAATCACCAACATTTTAAAATCATATTGGCCCCCATAAGCCATAACTACTTAACCCACTACCATAGACATATTATCCTAAGTACACAAAGTAATATAACTCAAAAGCTACTTTCTGAAATTTTGATTTAGATACATCAACATGTTCAACAAAACAAGGTCTGCTGAATTAACTTAAAGTGAAAAAGGGGGTTCCTATTTCAAAAACAAAAGTTTGTATTGACACAGAATCGGATCCTTCAGTGGTACAAAAAATGTCAAAAATTCGAAAATATGGTCTTCAAGTGTATTTAAAAATGTCAAAAATCTGCAAAATTTGATTATGTGCGTAATTTAAGCATACAAATAGGGTAAGCAAATGCTTAAAAAATTACCTTGTATGTATACATTATTACGTTAAAAGGAATATTATCCAACTACGCACGGATAATTCGACGTACGAGCGTTATTTTGTGTCGGACATATTCGGAAAATCGAAAAAAACGATACACGATTTCATAGATTTGTCTTTATATTCCAACGAGAATAACACGACAACTACTGATCATATTATTAAAACAAGTGCATATACATACGATAAACCAGAACGTAATTCCAAGACATTAAACCTGCAAATATTGATAATCATCTAATGGACGTTTATATTGCTTTATACCGCCGAATTGCGCATACATACCGAAATGTGTACACGCAATCGGGTTGACAACCAAAATCCGAAACCATAAATAACGCAGTAAATGAAGTATAAAAATATTGGACGTACCGTGATGTAGATTCTTCCGAATATTTTATCTTACCAGTTATATTATATTATATTATTATATACGTACGCGAGTGAGGTCAACCACGTGAACTTTTATGCAGTAAGGCGTGTGATAAATAAATTCGATTTGAACATAAATATTTAAAAATTAAAATCTGTTCCGTGCCAAAGGGCGAGTAATAAGTTTTTGAAGAAAAAATAAACCATGCAAGAAACTCATTCGAGAAAACTGCGCGTATATAATGTAAAACTATAATACAGCCTACACGCAGGGAACGAGTCTGTTTAAAAATAATCATCACCGTTTAAGCGGCATGTATTTATTTTTAAGCATTTTTTTTAGTAGATTTGTACAATCGATGAAGTGTTAATAGATTTTCCAGACGTCCCGTCGTATATACGACCAATAAAAACCGTCCTCCTAGTCGCGGTTGTTTATTCTCGGAACAGGATATCGCTGGCTAATGGAAGAAATTTGCAACGCCAAAAATACAACACGTCCGTTATCGAATTGCCTTATTTATTATTGAGTATAGCTTTTTACACGCTGAAAATAAGTGGCTTTATGAGTTTGTATGTATATTATGTTACACTGAGGCCAGTACACGCGTGTTTATATATCTTGGCTATTTTGTTATTTTGTTATTTTTATTTTTTTTATTTATCCCCATTTGTGCCCACACGTTCCATTAATGGATGTCCGTGAACGATAAGAGCTCATTTTTTCCGTGGTCCAACCGACCGTATTATAGTCATCGTAACTTAATTAACATTTTATAAACCGGATGGAAATAAATCAATTGATAAAATGCATAATAAACGGATTTTTATTACGTTAGGTATATAATGTTATTGCTTATTATATACACACACATGATGCAGCCATACCAGGCTGCTACAGGCTACGGCCCATACTGCAGGGGACAGATATTTTTTGTTGATATAGCTCAACACTTTTTCCGGGGCGAGATACCTATAATATTATTTGTTTCCTAAGTGTAAATACCGATTTAGATTTTACTATACTCATTACGAAATATAGTAAAATTACTTTACGCTGTATTTCATCCCGTTGATCATTTTGTAGAAAATAAATTATTAATGGTTTTTAGAATATATTATTATTATACCTATTACATAATATGTTTTAGGCGAAGTGAATATCGGAGATGTGTGGGGGCTTTATTTTATCACTTTAATTTGTATGTCATTATTTTTAACACATTTCAGATAAAATATAATATATAAAAGTAATAACTATAATAGTATAAAATATATACCCAGCAGTCGGCTAATCCATATATTTTATAGTTCAAAGATATTTTTTGAAGCCATAACCCCTGCATAGGCCATAAATGTAATCGGGATTGGTAAATTGAGTCCCAAATAACCCTAACTCGGTAAATTGAGTCCCGGGGAAAAACGATTTATATGCATTTTAAATTTGAAAATATGCATGCAAACATGCACTAACGTCAGAATATGCAAAAATATGCATTATACAATTTTTATTTGTGATTTGTGGACATTCATTGACTGCATGTATATGATTTTGAAAATAGCAACATTTATTTTTATTGCATTTTTATTAATTCTATAATTATTTTTTTCCTCAACGATAAAATAATGATACACTCATAACAACACCAAAGCACTCACAGTCAATAAAAGTCGATAACTTTGTAGCATCGTGTTATAATCCGATTTGAGTTTATTAAATCAATATCAATGAAGTTTTTACCAAGTACATAATATATATATATATAATAATAATGATAATTTTTAACGATAATAATTTTATCCTTATATAAATAGCTTAACATAAGTCAAAATATTTACTTACTACTTGTTTTTCCCGGGACTCAACTTACCGCTTTCAAAATGTACCAAACTTATTTCAGACTCAATTTACCTAGGCCCACCTAATGTAATGTATTTGCCTGATTGCCTATCCGGTATTTAAGTTTAAAAATTATTGGAATAATTTTTTAAAAAAAATGAAAATTTCACAAAAAGTGGGCTGGACGTTTAAAATTGTCCGCATACGAATCACACATAACATTACATTTGTATTCAACTATATGATGTATATTTTAATTATTAATTTACATTTTTTAAACAGATGTATTCAGTCTAATAGTCTATACTCTATAATAAACTGTAATTTATAGACTATTGTATATTTGTTATTTATTTAATATACCTATTATAGGTTATTAAACAGGACATATAGGTTCAGAAATATAAAGGGACTCGCAGGGAGACTTCCGTTAGCCCTCCCAAAATTCCACTAGGTATCCACTCGGTTCCACCTACTTATTTATTATACATAAAATCTAATGTCTTATACTAAATTACAGTTGTGTACAATGTACATAGAAGACCTAAAAAAGCAAGCATCTGCCAACTAAGTTCCCCCAAATGTCTTTGACTATACAACTGTCTGCACGACTGCACTAACAACGATATATATACTATATAGTTATAATATAGTATTATACTATACTCCTGTGTTATGATATGTACATATAAAGTAAACAAGTATAAGTACCTCCAATAACCCCAATATAGTCAATAAATTATTTATGCTATTTACATACATTTTTTTAACTTTTCAACTTATGATTATTACCATTTATAAGATTATTATAATTGAATAAGAACAACAGCTAATATAGGTTATTTCATAATGACAAGAAGGAATTTATCTTAATTTAATTTTTGATTACTTAATCACTAATCATAATTACCTATATTATTAATTATTAGGTGTTATCAATCCTTGTCAGCAATTATTTATCTTCTCGAATACCTATATATATAATTAAATATATTTAGTAGATTTTACTCTATGATGATGTAGTCACTATTCACTAGTTACAAACACTGTGCAGTTAATTAGGACAATTATATAGATAATATCTACGCACTTACCTATATACAATTTATATCAATGTATTTTACTCTTTTAATAAGTTCTACTTTATTACACGCTTACATAAGCGATAAAACTGTGCGCGGAAAAATATACATAATAATACTAAAATATACAAAATAATATACATATTGAAGAACCGCTTGTATTACATTTTCAAGTTTTTTAACCAAATGAAACATATTTTATCAACAATAATTTAAAAAATAAAATAAAATCAAAAATTTCTTATGCCTATAAAAGTCAAAATATTTTGAAAATTTTACATTCGATAGAAAATGGTGATATGTATAAACATTCGGTGAAAAAATCATGTACCTATCTATACGGGTTTTTTTTAGTTACACAAAAAAAAATCGATTTTGTCATAAACTGGTTTTGAATACAAATTTCAGTTTTTCCGTAATTTTTTTTTTGTTGATTTTTCACCCCAATTCTAAGTCCACCACTGACGTACCTATATCGTATGCATTTGGATTTCATAACAAGCAGTATTTAAGGACTTCAATATTTTGCCATTCAACATTACAACGGCTTGCATATTCAATATTTTATCGTTCTTGCAAATATTGGTTCAATATATTGACGTTCGAGGTTTTAAAGTTCAAGATTTTTAAAACTTCCCGATTTTTCCTTTAAGGATTTTGTAATTTTTTTTTGTAATTGAAATGTTTTGCCTTTACGTTAATTTGTATCATCTGTATTTAAAAAAAGACATTTAAAAATATTTAGACACATTTAGAACTGTTCTAAACTATTTATACCATGTCACCTAATGTAACAGAAAGTTACCCTTAAATACACGAAATGAGCCCTCACATTACCAATGCTGCGGTGTCCGAGCGGTTAAGGAGTTGGACTTGAAATCCAATGGGTTTTACCCGCGCAGGTTCGAGTCCTGCCCGCAGCGTTACTTTTTTGCAGTTTTTCCCTCGTCACTTTCCATTGTTTCCGGTTTCACACGGTGCTCTGTGAACAATGTACGCTACGCACCTGTCGCGGAAAACTGAACACATTTACCTGCCGTTTCGAAGCACACGGTTTCAAAGAATACAGGTAATGTATATAATTCGTATTCGTATTACGATAATATACGTATATATATATATATATATATATGATATTATCCGTCCGAAAAACCAAAATCTAAACTAAAAATAAGGCGCAGCTCAAAACAACCAACTACGCGTTATCGGTTGTCCGTACGCACGTACGAAATTATACTCGGGAACGAGCAATATAAAATTAATGGAATACAAACTCATCCGGCATCGGTGTATTACAGGTTATACCGGTGATCGGTCGTTATCCAGCAATATTATATATATACACACATATGATGATATTATATATTATATATATATATTTATAAATTATAGGTATATAACGTGTACAATACACACGCACACTATATATATATACGTACATATATCTATAGACTATAATACGGTATGCATTATTGCCCACGAACGACAGTGTATGTGTGTGTGTGTGTCGTCTCCTCTAATGGGTCCATTTGCATGTTTTATCTATAGTGGATTACGTGCCTTCCCGTCCTTTCGCGTCCATTCAAGAAACCGTTCCCATGGAGAAGACTATAATATCTACACTCTCTCACTGTCTCTCTGTCTCTCACTCTTTCTCTCTCTCTCTCTCTCTCACTCTCTCCGGCTGCTTGTCTCCATCCGTCGTACACAGAGGTACGCCACACATACAATATTATTATTATTATTATTACTATTATATACGACAACCGGCCGATAATTCATTCAGTTTTCCTTCTCCGCCGCCGCCGCCGCCGCCGCACGCTAGAGAGTTGAACAACCGACCGCAATTCACTCCGCCGTCGCCGTCGCCACTGCCTGTGTGCCGACGTCGTAGGCATCTCTCTTTATATCTATATATATATATATATTATATTATATTATATATGTTTTGTGTGTATTATAACGGTCGCCGCCACAGTCACACCAGTGCCGTATAATATAATATTATTATTATTATTATTACGCGAATACGCATACTACATATTATCGTGTCTATATAAAAATTATAATAATATGTAAATGTATATACATATACTTCATATAGCCTAAGCTCCTTAGTCCTTCTTTGCTCCAACATCTCACTCAATAGTAAAATTCTTCTCTACAAACAGCTGATTTGTCCAGTGATGACTTGTGGCATCCATATCTGGGGATCGACCAAAGTCTCAAATCGAAATGATTTGTTTCAGTCATTCCAGACAATAAACTTACGTTTATTAACCAAAGCTCCGCGGTACGTCAGCAACAACATCTTTCATAACGATCTCAAAATGCCTATACTCTCTCTAAACTTGCTTCTACTCACTATAAAAAATTCCACTCCAAAACTTTAGCCCACTGAAATCCCCTTATATCAGATCTCTCTTATTTTGCTCTCCCGGATAATCCTCTCCGTTCGCTCAAAGCGTATTTGCAGGTCACGCGACCTTCTAAACAAATAATAAGGAAGAAAAACACAAAAACTCCTTTCAAGTTGAAGTAGCGTTACTGGACGCTCCCTTCAATCCAGCTGTCAAGCCTTGTAAATTATTATACCTACATATTACTTATTGTATTTATCTTATACAAACTGTAAATATTCGTTTTAATAAAAAAAATTAAATATTAAAAAAAATGACAAAATGTATGTATGACGCGAGTGTGTTTTCTATTATAATTATTATAGTAGGTAGTGTATACAGGTAATAGTAATATATTGTTACTGAAACGTGAGCAAAACACGAGATAACATGGACGTTATCGGCCGGTGTTGGTGTTTTATTTTGTATAGTATTTCGACTACCGAACTGCCGCACGACAATGCGCGAGACAACAGCGAAATCGTGTTACGGGTGACCCCGCAACCGCGGTCACGAATAGCGCTATGATACTATAATATAAATATAGTGGCATGAGCAGTTTTCGAGACCGAGAAATATAAAATGTTTAAATATTATTATAGTTTTAGACAAATTTATTGTGTGTGCGCGATTGCAGTGTGCACTGTCCTGGTTCTAAATTATTTGAGAACCTGAGAATATAAACGTGCGTTTATTATTTATATACTTAAGTATTGTTATAGTTTGGTCAAGAGTCGAAAAGGGGGAGGCGGTATACCAGTTGCACGGTTTAGTTATTTGACATTTTTTTTAAATGCATTTTTACCGTGTGAATTCAATAATTTAAAACAAATTTATGAAATCTGATTATATATGTTAGTAGTTATTCGAAGGGTTTGTTCCAGCAAACTAAAGTTTGAGTATATAACCGACAAATAGCTAGGAAAATTTTAAAGGCTAAAATATAAGCCTATATATAAGAGATGCGCAAGAACTATATATATAGGAAGCTTTACACTCTGCGGAGGGCTGTAAATATAAATTAATACCTAAACATTGAAAGTATCGATTTTTAAAATGTATATTCTTTTTTGTTCTTGGTCATCTGCAAAAACTGAAACATATTGCATGTGTTCATATATAGACTTCCCCCAGTAAAACTCATGGCCATGCCTGTTCTGTTATCGTGATAACATATAACACTTGGTATAAAGTATATATACATGTGACGCTTGTTTAAATTCTGGAATTATTCTGTTTATGACTTCGTGTACGCACGATAGATATAATTTAACCAGTTATCAGAAAGGTTTTTCGAAGAACAATCGTCAATCGCACACATGTTCACGACATTATTGTATAGCGTATACAAGACTCGAAAACAATCGTAAAAAAAATAGCTGAAGGGCGGCTGGGTTATATACACAATCTATATACATGTATATAATATACGGAGGCGGTGCGCCGCGCCGGTGCCTATACACAACCGTTTTCGAGTTTTTTTTCCTTCCCCCAATATGTGCTTCGTCGACGAATTTACGGCGAGAGTGTATATATAACGATATAATATGTTATAAGTTTTTATGTGGATGCCATTAAAACGCGAACGACTTCTGACTCCTGCTGCAGCAGTCGCTTTGGGGTGCATCGTTAATAAGTGTCGTATATTATCATAACATACGCGCGTAATACGCATAATAATAATAATATATTATAATATACAGCCCGATCGGAATAATCGTATTGTGTTACGAAAACGGTGCGCAGCCAGGGTTGTCTTTACGGCGTTCATAAAATACGCATATACATCTAGGTACGAAGATTTCCCCACGTTTTTGTAACACGAAATTTCGACCGCTCGGTATATATATCACACATACTATATATTATACACAATATATATATATATATATATATATATATATACTTAATATTATGCATAATATAATATAAGGACCATAAAGGTACTGGTGGTACCTACTACGGCGGCGGAGTAGCTATATAATATGTACTGCAGGCTTGCGTGTTGCAACCGGACGAAAAACGCGTCAGATAATAATAATAATAATAATAATGTTATAGTATATATATCGTCACACCGTTGCTACCGGAAAAAATAGTTTTATTGTTTGTTTGTTGGTTTTTTAACAACATCCTCTACGGTCACAGGGAGGCTCTACAGGTGTTTTTCGATTTGTTTTGTATAGGTATAAAAAACGAACATAATATAGTATATTATTATATAATTATTATAATTTATATGTTCCTATGCGTATATCGTAACAACTATGAGACGAATTATAGTGGCTAGTATATAACGTGATGTGCACCGGACAATAACTCGCAACGACGATATAATATATAACAATATTTATAGTGCATTGTGCATGTATATTTTGCAGGGTATATATTATTATTTATTTTACCTATTATAGTGCGTTATAGGTGTCGATGCAGGATTTTTTTTCGGGATAGTTCCATCTCACCATTTGCAGACAAATTATTCAAATGCTTTATATAATAATTTATTAATTTTTATTAAACACTATCGTAAAATTAATCTCTCTAGTGATATACCACCTGTGGTGGGAGGGCCATTAAAATATAATCAATACCTACTTAATAGATTATTTAGTATTACGGTCGTCGTCATCGTCGTCGGTCACTCGTAAATCGTAATCCTTATTATATAGACTTTAGACTCTATTATATTATAGTAATATAGTATATAGAATTTAAGAATTATTGAGTATAGGCATAAGACATACAATATTATGATTTATGTACAATGTATCATGTTCTTAAAAGTTAAAATTAGCTTATACTTATTAATCCTAATATGTCCAATAGACTTAATCCACTTTTTAAAAATCTTGCTTCGTTTATTTCATTGTTATTAAATGCTATAATTAAAAAGAAAATGTAAACGATCTAGCTTATAAAATGTTGATTTTGAAGCTAAAATTTTTAAATTTTTAAAATATTGTTTAACGTGTCTTAAAATGAAGTGTCTATATATTGACAGTGCCAACTAGTATAGTTTCCGATAAAAAAAACTATTTACATTTTATGTTGATAGGTTTTAAGTTTTTGTTACATTTTTAAAAATGAATAAAGGTAAATATAATTAGTAAATATAAAATCTGTAACAAACGAATAGGTATGGGTACTAAAAGTGCACACTCATTTCCTACTTTCATTATGAACTATTTAATAGTAGTACATTCTAAAATAATACCTAGTGAAACTAATTAATTAATTAAACACAAATTAAATCTTCTACTTTACAGGGAGCTGATTAGATCGATTATTTAATTACTATATAAGCTATAAGTACATTGAACGTCGTGCAAATGTTTTTTTTCTATAATGCAAAGGAACGATAGTAAACTAGTATATATTATCTTATATTCTTATCTTAATGTAAACTCAATTAAACGAGGGTTAAGAATTGGTTTAAAACAATTCACAATTGTGCTTTGTTCAAAATACAATAAAAATATTTATTTGTCCACAATATGTGCATTTTTAAATTAAGGCCTCTTATCTGATTAAATATGACACAGTCATAGTGGTTCTACGACCTTCCTAATAAAATATTTTAATCTCTCAAAACGGTTTAACACAAATTTTTTTAATAATGTGCAGATTTTTAACATCGCAAATAAATATTATTAATATATACTATTCACAGTTATAATAAATGCATATTTTTTTCATAAAACAAAAATAATAAAATAATAAATTAACACAAAAATTGCTACTATAAAAATTATGATGCTGCAGAGTGCAGACAAATATTAAAACGAGTTAAAAATATCATAGGACGCTTGGAATTAATAGTTAATTTATTATACAAATGTTTTTTATGTACTATAATTATTATTTTATGTTGGAAAAAAATAATAAAACGCGATTATGTAGAATTTATGGTGCTATTATGTTACTTCTATTACATAATTGTATAAGTAATAATACTTGGTATTATTATAATAATTTCTCGTATTTTACGAATACTGAAATAACAGTATTTATTTTTCAAAATAAATAAAAAATAATTGTTTGCATAATTCGATTGTACAATACGTATGCAATTGGACATTTGTTTATGGTTCTCGAACACTAAAGAAATATTTTTCATATATACAGAGGTCAAACTGCTGCAGAGATCAACAAACACGACGCATACGAAATAAACTCCCTGGGAGGTATATATCATATAATATAATAATAATATATTATGTATATGCAAGTTGTTGATGCGGCCGTTTTGTCAGTTTTTTTTCAACATGACACCAAATTAAATAATACTATTAATTATCATTACCTATATTATGTACTTTTCTTTTCTTCATTATATTTATAATTGTCTCAAAGCACCGTGTAGAACTATTTAACATCAATATATATAGAGCTATACGTTAAGTATAATTACAATTTCAAATCATATACAAATAATAAATATAAATGTATATCATAATACAGGATGATTCACTAAGCGTGCTCACCCCTTTTTTCACATCAGTAATGCAGTTATTCAAAATATGATTTTTGGAAATTTTATATATTCTAAAAGATAATATTTTGAAATTCTTGAGATTTTTTCGTATTACTCAGAAGTGTCCGTGGAGATACAAAATCAAAATTTGAAGGAGTAGTTGTTGTTATTAAACCTACTATAAGGATATAATAGACCCATGGGCCATGAGAATGGGTTTGTAAGATATGGAGGCTATGGTGGTTTGAAAATTGTAATGAATAATCCATCAACATTAATAACATGTAAAAATTGTACAGAAGTAAATAAATACTAGGTCCAATATTACTTCTATACTTTAGATTTTTGTAAAACCATTCTTATAGGGACTATTATTCTTAGTATAAACATCTTCAAAAAAATTAGCCACTAAATAATTTATTGTAGAAAAGAGGGCTCTCATTTAAAAAACGGATGTTTGTATCTCTGCGGCCGAACACTCTAGGCCTCTAGGGAGTATACTTCAGAATAGTACAAAAAATTGAAAATATGGTCTTTGAGTATATTTAAAAGATCCAAAAATCAGAATTTGAAAAAATAAATTATGAAAGGAAAAAACGGGGGTGAGTAATATGTTTGGTGAATCGTGCTGTATATTTTACAGTCAGGTATATCGTATATGTACACATTAAATACATACTACGTTACCTACACGATGTATATAAGTAGTCAGGAAGACATATTTATTATGGGTGATATAGCCACTGCATGATAGCGTATTCATTTTGTGTTTTCAATTTGTTTAAATTTAAGATTTAGAATATTTTATATCAATGTGCGTATTCAAATTTTATATTTTTATTAATATACTCGTTATCGATCTTTATATATCTCGTATACCTATATATTTTAGTCGTGGTTTGCCATGCAAAGTCTTCAATTACCTATTGCGTTGAATCTTGTTAAACGGGTCGCCATGAAAATAAAATACATCTTTATTATATTATTTGTTAACAGGAATTACTTAAATTTGTATAAGTTATTTTATATATTATATTGTCCCACTAATTACTGCGTATTAAAACTTTAATTTAGATGTTTTTAGATTTTCGTTTATTGGTTTTTGTATACAAAACCCATCTCGTTTCAATATCGAATTATTCATTTACAGTTTATTATATTATTATACTCTATATACACGAATATGGAAAATGGTACTTTTAGATTATATATATATATATATATATATATGTATATATAGTGCACTAAACTACTGAAAGATCTAAGTTTTCCTCGAAAACATAATATACATATAGGTACAAACGAATAATAAAACAACGAATCAGTCGTACACAAGACTACTTATGCGCCGCCGGTGTATAATACACGCATAAAAGAATCCTAAACAGTAATTGAGGTAGGTTCTCATATACTAATGCCGGTAGTCGAAATGTATATTATTTATTTTATGTCTGAATATACAAAATGTACGCGTATATAATATAAAAATGCTTCTAATAATATAACGTTTGAAACACACCGACTGGAATATATATATCGTGGCTTACCCTGTTATTTAGACATTATTATTTTCAGACTATATTATATAGGTAAGGTATACATTATATTATTATCCACCATCGTATTATGCCCGGTGGCTGGTATAACCTCCGGGTAATTTCGAAACGAAAATAAAAAAATGTTCAATAATACCGAACAGATCTTGTATGTATATAAATACACATAATATATATATATATAACGTAACATAATATAGTAATGATAATAATCAGGTTATATCTGGCGTCGAGTCTACATCTGTACAATGCGTGCGCTGCACTCCTCGAGTGGAAAGGTCGAGTAAATATATTGTATAATAATATAAAGGAACAAACAAAATTGGATACACATTCACGAATCACAATACCCGATGTCGTCGTCGTCGTCGCCATGTACACCATTTTGGGGCACAGATATCATTATTATTGGCGGTTATAAACAAAGCGACCAAAAAATATCAACGTACCTATATAATATGACCGCTATACGATATACGTATTATTTTGTCGGTCTGCCCGTTACAGCCATATAATAATATAATGGTATTGAATAACTCGGAAAACGTCCGGTTTAACGCCGTCCGAAGGATAGTAAATAACAATAATACATAATATATCGAAGCGGAAAAAAAATAGCTATTCGAGTTTTCACCGAAGGGCACCGCGAATTGTTTACCCATAGGTAAAAATCATAATAATAGAAAAAAAAATCAAACTAAAATCCACTATATTTTAATATGCGATCCAATAAATCTATATAGTCGGACGCGTGTCCCTCCATAACCTCGCTCCCCTCGACGCGAACGAGATATCGAGACGGCGGCGGCGGCGATGATGGAAATAAGCAATAAATTTCATGACAATCGGGTGCCATTGATGTATAACGACGATGACGGCGGCGCTGGCGTGTGGTGTGCGTGTGCGCGCGTCCGTTTTGTCATGGTTGACGCCACCATGTAGCATTGAGACGAAAACAATGGTGCCGGCGGCGCTTAAAGTGGCGGCAGGCAGCTGGCGCGCGGGAGTGCTGACGGGCGGGTGTTCGGACGGACCGTGCGGGTGTGCACCGTCGCGTTGTAGGTTTTCCGTCTGCCCGTCGCCCGTCTGTGCACACACACACACACACACACACACACACACACACACACATGTATACATACATACATACATACATATTATATACATCCATACGTACGTACACTCAAAAATAATAATAATGTATAAAATTATATTATTATATATTATGTAGGTATACTATTGTATTTGTGTACGGGAGAACGGCGCAAACGGCCATCGCCGCCCGTCTGTTTACGAAGACTGCGCGTACTGCGACTGCGACTGCGACTACGGCGGGGTCGCCCCCGGTGGATAATTGCCTCCGTCACCGACGCCGTTTCACCTGTTCACATGGCGCCATAATATCATCCGAAGCACCTTACCTTTTGTTTTTACGCGCAGTGTAAATGTGTGTAATATTATTATACACGGCGGCGTGTGCGTGCGCAATAATCACATGATATTATATTATATACGAAGTGCGGTATTATTTCGCCGCCGTCGCGCGACGACGATGATATGATGATCATATATCGTCATCGTCGAATCATTATATATTATATATTATTACCATCATCGCGCCCGTTGCCGTCGTATCGTTGTCGCCGGAGACGCCGGCGCGACGTGTGCGCGCGTGCATGTGTGACGCGCGGCGACGGGCGCCGGGCGGTGGCGGCGCTACCGCGACGAAACGCGGACGCCGAAATTTCACCGTCTGCCCTACAAAACGCTCGCGCCGAGCAGGAGGAAACCCGACCGGACGGCGCGCGGCGGCGGCGGCGGCGGAGACGTGCGATATACGTCTACCTGGCGGGGACACCGAGCGCGCGAGGTCCTCGGGCGTGTATAGAGCGCGGGAGAGAGGTGTACGCGATGGAGGCAATGACCTTTTGCGGGTGTAGGTATATAATATGCGGGAATTCGGTGCGCGACGTCCACGCCGATCGAAAACCGTCGGCTGGACGATAACGCAAACGGACTCGAATACTCGAAAAACTGTTTTTGATTTCCATTTCGATGGAGCGACAATAATAATATTGTTATCCCGGCGGATTTCGTGTATATTAACCGCGTAACGCAACTCGACGACGTTTGCGAGTCAACCTTTCCACGCGAGCCCCGCCAAACAGCGTTATTATAGATTCCATTTTTAAACCCGTCGCAAAAAAAAACCCGACAAAACGATTCACGATATAATTATTACTAATATTAACATCGCGATAATGGTATAACGATATATAGCGATGAGAGAATAGTACACGATCGCGTCGAAATCAAAAAACGCTAATTGTCTGCGGGCTCTACAGCTAAAAAAAAGAAAATGCTGTTTACAACTTTGTTACAGTATATACCGATACTTCGTACTTAAACTGAAAATGTACCTAATAGCTAGGTAATAGGTAATAGCTAGGTAACAGTATGTCAGTACCTATTATATAACATTTCACGCCATGTACACAGAAAAATACAAATAATAATATTATGTAGTTCGTTATTCGGCATTAAAATATGATTGGCGACAGTATTCGTAACGATAAAATACGAACGAGTATAATATTACGATGTTCAAAAATAATTAATTAATATTATTTAACCGTCGCACAGCAATATATTATAAAACAATAATTTATAATTTATAATAATTATTATATTTTAGTTGTCTGTTTCGCAATTCAGCCAAACCTGCAGGTCTCGAAAGATTATTTGACCCACGACTTTTATGTGTGTACAAACAAATAACCCGACCAAATACCGATTATGTTATATCAATAATGATTTACAAACGCCGACAACATTTTTAAAGCATTTTTTATATTAGTCAATTATATTTTTATGGACAATGTCCGTTTTTCTCGTTGTGCGGCTATGATTAGTATAATCATATAATAAGGTGAGACCTGCAGAAATGATAACAAACTCGTTTCGATGTTATAAAAACGATGCAATGATTGTACAATAATTATAACTACTAATAACTAATAATCTCTAATTTGAGTAAACGTGTAATTTATAATATATTATACTCTCGTTACGTAACTCGTAACTGTACGTTTGGCGGTATGAAACATTTATTATAGGCACTACTACTATGTACACATTTCACATTTTATAAAATGACGGGTAATAAACTTGATAAAGTAACTATCGTTTATCGAAAGTTTAGTTTAGATATTAAGGTAAACACAGATTTATCTATGACGAATATCAAACTAAAAATAACTTTTCATACTTAATTATTTCATTGTTGTATGCCAAATGGCGAAATTGTCGTAATTGCATTTGCGAGTGAATTTTCTTAAAATATTAAACTAATTATTCGTAATTGGCAACGACAACAAAAATAGAAACAATGATACAATAATAAAACAGCTTTAAATGCATTAATGCGTATAAAACATATTTTTTAAATACTATCAGTATGTCATATTAGGTAATACTGTAATAGTGGTCCTGAATTATTAAAAGAAAATTGATTTGTTTTACATTTTATGACATCATCGCCGGCACTATACGTCTGCCTATCGAATTTCGAGGAATACGCAATACAATACTACACTGTATCGTAACATCGATGGGTATAACAAAGGTCAACAAAAGGGTCATTGGGAATTGGGGTGGGGGGGATATTAAATGGACCACCGTTAAGTGTTATTTTAATGGTCTTCAAGACATCATTTCGACGGGATGGGTGGTTTCATTGTATTCCATATTATATGATATGTTCTAAATGAATATACGACAATATAATCTGGTGTCCACTGATATTCGCCTTCAAACGTGTTGAATGAGATCAACACAAACCGCAATATAAGGGGGGGTTCACGCATAAATATTAAAATCGTTTTACAGCTTAAATATTTTATCGTCTGCATGTACGTATATTCGGAACAGATCTCGCGCTGTTGGCCATTTGGTAAACTGAATATAATAATGAGTATAAAATGAAAAATCAGAACGCCTTTTCTGCGTGTATACACAATGTTGTTTACTGAATATATTATTATGCAAAATAAATGCGACGCGACAAAAAATATTGGCATTGGTTTAACGCGCGCGCGCGTTAAAAACACAAGTACACCGAGTAATGGGGTTTTGAGATTATACGACACGTTATTGCTGCTATACCGGATTAAACGCCGATATTTTTAGAGACGTTTGTTTTTCATTTCGGTCTGCAAAATAGATTTTATTGTCACATTTATTCGCGTTTTTTTTATGGTTTGCCATTTGTTTTAACGATATAATTATCCAAATAGTCCATCCACGTCGGTATATATATATATATATATATATATATATATATATATATATATATATATTCTTAATAAAATTACAATATAATATTAAAATTATGCGGGACGAGCTGTGTACTCAACAGTTAGAGAGAACTATAATAATCTCGCAGAACGCGAATAATCAAAATTATAGCAATAATATAAGTAATAACAATATTATTTATTTATTGTAGTTTAAAAACGTTTTATGGAATTTCATTTAAAACGATAAAATTATTTTATAGACAATTAATATTTACTATTGAAACTAATTTACATTTACAAACTACTTTAGCTACAAACTGACAACTGTATGCATTGAACAATGTACTGCAGTTGTACAATTTTACATGTCGCTTTTGAGTAGATCATATTAATAATATAGCTATAATCATTATTTAATCGAATTACTTTCAAAATAAATCAAACACATTTAATAAATTGTTAGTTGATATACTAGAAAAGTGAATTTGACCTTATCCTAATAAATCACACGCGATAACGCATTATTTTGAATAAATTATTTGTGTATATTAATTGATAATTATTATTAATTTACATATCGGGTAAATTACAAAAAAAAACTATTATACTATAGCAGTGTGTGTTATCCTAGTAAAATTAATATTATGTGTGGTTGAATTACGGGTTTGACACACCTCAAGGTGGATTAATGAATAATGAAGATAGCTGCCGATGATTTAGAAACCTTTTACTGAAGACTGACCTTTCATTATCGGTCACATAGACTCCCTAAACATGCATTTAAAAGCAGAAATAGTGGTTTTTGTTGACCACAAAATGATTTAAATGCTTTTGTTTTTATTATTTAAATATAGTATAAGGAATGGTTACGGATATACAATGACTGGATGTTCGGCACACCTCCGACTTTGTTCGCCACAAGTATTGTTTTATAACGTTAAAAGCAATCGTAAAATTGCGATAATAAATCATTGCATTCGGAATCAGATTTACCACGGGTTTATAATGTAGTATATCATTATAGAGTTGTATTTATAATACGTTTTTAAAATTTTAAAAATTCATTAAACTGTAATAGCAATTTATGATTAACGATTCTCGAAATTTCGTACTGTATACATATATTATATTGTATTCTAATAATAAAACTATTACTATTTATTTGAAGAGTCCAAATCATTAAAAAATATTTACCCTGTCCCGCCCCTCTTCCTGGCGTCCCTCAAGCATACACCTACGATGTCTTTAAAAATGTATTAAATTGAATTACAGATTCAAAAACAGAAATAATTTACCTAGATTTAAAATATGAAAATAGTTCTATTTTACGGAATGAGAAATCTGAAATGTTGTGCAATTTTGGTATAATATTAAGGACCCATTGAATATTATACAATAATTTTATTTAAAAATTAGTCGAAGCAGTAACAATCTCTAAACATAAATATTAAATACATGACTTGGAAAAAAACTGGAATAAATCAGTATAAAATAATACCTTGTATAATCATCAAAATAATCTTAATTAACATCACAAACACAATGTTGGATAATCCTATTATATAAATATTAAATAGGCAGGTATACAATATTACAAATTTTGGCTTATCTATGCATACAATCTGATCTGTTCGTTATTTTTTTACATTCGCTGTTGATTGTTGTAACTTGAGCTTTAATGTCTTCAATAAAATCTTTTTAAATAATAATACAAACACAAATTTCAACTCTCCGTGTATGAACGACACTCGATTCTTCAGTTATAATAATAACACGTATACAATAAAATAATCGAAGTCCACGAAAACAATATTAGTGTCTCCCGTCATGTGTCTGCGTATATGACGATGATGGTGATTATCGGGGCTGTGAATTTAATGCATTTCCATGTTTTTTTTGATACACTGTATAAAAAAACAGATTCTTCCAAAATTTGTTTTGACTTAATAATAGTTCAAATACGAAATCTCATTTTGCATATTTTACGGGTTAGGGCATATAATTGCAGGTTTTCTTGATTTCTTCGTATTAATGTTTATTTTCTTAAATTTGTTTTATTTTTTCGGTCTATCTGGTTTAAATTGGTCTAAAATCAGGATTGTTCTGATATCTACAAATCCACGATCCATATTATATAGTATATACATTCGAAATCTTTTACAAATTAGAAAGTAAAAGGTGGAATTTTTTTTTTTTGTTAACCACTTTTGATTATTATTCATTAACTTCAACAGTTTTTTAATAAAAATATAGCATTTTTTTTGAATTTTTAGTGCATATTTTTGCGATTTTTTGAATTTTTAGTTCATATTTTTATATTTTGTGGTGCATATTTTGCCTGTTTTTAGTGCATAAATGTATACATATTTAACACTTTTTTAGTGTATTAAATTCACAGCCCTGGTGATCATCATCATCATCAGATCGGTATACAGAATGCTACTTATTATAATACAATATTATACTATTTATAGATGACTTATTAATCGTTTATATAATAACATTATTTTATGATCGTATACAAACGGACAATGACCATCGCCGCAGTGTCGGTATGTGTCGTCGTTGTAAGCCGATTGGAGGGGGGGGGGCGGCATATACAAAACGCGCGAAACGTGTGCTGAATTGGGCACCGGTCGCTGCTGGGAAAACGGGCGCAGAACAGTCGTGGTCGGGTGTTGAATAATGAATCGCGCGCGACGCATATATGTATAATATCATATACTTTAACGACATTATTATACCACCGCCGTTCGGCGTCAGTGGCGGCGGCGTCAGTGGCGACGGCGGATCGTAAGTTTGGGATTAATTCCACACACGGCCGGACCGGGCCCCGCGTTTACAATAATAATAATAATAATAATGATAGTAATATTATTATTATAAACACCGCCGCCCCGACGGTTTTACGTCGTTTTCTCTGCTCTTTCCGCCGCCGCCGGCCTCGGCGTGTGACGTGCGCACATTTATTTATATTTTTTTTTTCACCGGCGTTCGTATTTATACATATAATATACACCCGTATTATTATTATATTATACGCACACGTTATTATCATCATTTTTCCGTATCGTTGAACTTTGTTTTTATACGTGCACGCCACGCGAAAAAAATATAAGTAAAAAAAATAAAATGCATTACACGCCTGTGCGAGTTGGCGCCGCGTTTACGGGCGATTAACATTTTTGTTTATCGCACGGCAATAAAATAAAACGCCCGTTCGCCGCGCCAACAGGTAGCGGTGATATATTTTATGCGGCGGCGGCGGCGACGCGCGACTTACACGTCATAATATACGCTATAGTCGTATATAATAATATTGTATACGTACATATACATCACCCACGCGCCGTAATAATAGTAAAATGCAACAAACTGCAGCTGCAGAGCGTCGTACTTGTTTTTATTTATTTACGTTTTATATTCGTCGTATATTATTATTTATTATTATTGTGTATTATACATTGTATTTATATACGTATTATAGCTACAATATTATTTATTTATAATATCGGACGAAATTCGTTTAGCGAAAAATATTCGCGTTTTCAGTACGAGTGGGTTTGCAAAAGTAAAAAAAAAAACGTAAATAATGGTATTCATCGTAGGAAGCAAAATAAGCTTTACATGACGATTTCGCAAAAATTATATTTTAGATCGACAATAGTCATTATACATTTCACAATGGTACAAATACTTTGATATTTATAACTATAAGTTAGGTACCTACCTATATACAATACAATGCAGTAAAAATATAAAAATGTGTAGGTACCTAAGTGTTTTATACAGTGGCGGCTCGTGCTATAGGGCACACGGGCACGTGCCCCACCTAAAAAGTTGAGAAAAAAGAAGAAAAATGTATATTAAATTATTAAAATTAAAATTGAATAGGTATTTTTTCCATCATGATATAAGTTGGTAATTGGTAGTTGGTATATTATCGAATATTATCGAAAAAAAATGTTTTATCAAATACGGGTACTCCTAGATACGATACGTGTATACTATATATACGCATTGGGCGGCGGGCACAACTAAGTTGTGCCCCGATGACCCGATCTACAGTACTAGATTTCCCCCACTTATCGACACGAATTAATACGGCATTGCCGGGCACAATCGGATTGTGCCCGAATTCTATTTTTATTACGATTTACAAGATTTTGTCGGTCTTATCGCTTTCGTATTGTTATTGTCAACCGTCGTCCGTGGAACAAAATTTATATTTTGAAAACATGATAATAATTAATTATTATTTGTTCATTCTAATCATTTATAGTGGAAAAAGAAGGAAATATTTGTGCCCCACCTTCGATGAACCCCACGAGCCGCCACTGGTTTTATACCATATTAATTAATTGTAATGTAATATTATAGGTAATAAGTATTTTACCTCTTGTCAATTTTTGTGTGTTAGTCGAACGTTCAAAATATTATTACAAAAAGGTTGTTTAATATTTGAGGATAATTAATACATTTTATTCGAACTATGTTGCATTTCATAAGAATAAAAAGATTTGAAATATCCCCCGTTTTTGATTTATTGGTATTTAGGTACTCAATATAAATCCTTATATTTTACATTTTTTTCCCGATAAACATATTGAAGGTATTATTTTTAATTAGTCATTTGCTGCCTTGTTAGTCAGTAGTCTAAATAGTCTACAAACAATGACGCAATAATTACTTATATCGTTTTTTAAAACTTAAAATTTCACTAGAGGTTATACACGTAAAATTAATTGTATATATACCTACACAAATTTTACATAAAAGGGTATAACTATTGACTATTATAAAAGATAATAATATATGTAAATTAACTTTTTCAAAAAAAAGCTCCACGCCTTCACGTACCTACCGGTGAAAAAAAGTTATACCTCACCCAAAATGTATAAGACTTGTTTAATGTGTTTTGTATATATAGTTATCGTTACGAAATTGTGTACTAATATAGCTAGAATAAGTATAAAAATCAGAACGATATTTAGATAAAAAGTATAAACACTTTTATACATATAACAATAATAAATATACCCTTCACTTTTAAATCATAACAAAATAACAGCATTTCGTAAGTGTTCAATTGAAAAGTAAGAAAATCAAAAAAGAATTTTTTTTTTACTTTACCTATAGCAAAATTAAAAATATTATAAGCTGTTTAGAACGGCACAATCGCATTATTGTAATATTTTATTAAATATATAAACTTTAAAGTTAGGTATATCCAAAAAACCTGCTATATAATTAAATTTTGAAAATGTGACTTATGCGATGTCCTTAAATAAAATGTCCATCATTTTTTTTTTTCATAGACGGTGTGAAGAAATTGAATTCCTTTTTTATTATCATACCTACATAATATCATACTACCTATAGGTCTATTAATTATAAGCTCGCGGAGTATTCGATTTGTGGCTGGCTCGGCGGACAGAAATAATACAAAATTAAATACATTTTTTTTTTTCAAAATATTTATTATGCCGTTGAATACTGCGTGTACGCATATTTTGATGTGCAATTACCTGAAACGGAAGACGAACGGCATTCGCGCGACGTGTAGGAAATCTCGGAAAATCGCGGTGCCGTTATCGGACCGTGTATAGTCAAACTATACGACGTCTCCTGCGGTGTTCGACGACGATGTATTGAAACAATATATTGAAACTTATACGATGCCCCTTCGTGGTGAACGGATCGGCAGCATCAAGCGCACTGTCGGCCGCCGACCACGCTTGAATCCTCCCCGTTTTTGGGAACGCGACGAAACGCGCGGACGCCGGTTGGCGCCGCCCACTGCGCGCGGACGGCGGCGGAAAGCTTGGCGCCCCGTATGCGTCGCACGTCGCCGCCACATGGCGTTTCTCAAATCGCTCGTCTTTCACGGTGCGTCGGTGGTCTAATATAATATATTATATTATATTTAAACACGGGATACACGACGAATATAGAGTGGTTCTTTCGGCGACAAATAACCCTCATTATTTCAAAGTGGGCATATAAACATTTTTATTTTACTTTTTAAGTTTGAGAAATTCCAAGACACATATCGTCGTGACGTGAGCTATTCTATAATTTTATAATATTGTATTCTGTCTTCAGCAAGAGTTTTTTTGGTACTGCACCGCGGTACAGGCATAATAGAACGTACTTACTACTTTGTCATAATTGATATTCGGGCGTGTATATAGCTATCAACAATTTTGACTCGTTCTTTCTGACAACTTTTGTTTTTTGTTTCGAAATCTGAAGCATCCTTTGAGTTCCTAAAAATCCCAAAAATACTAAATATTAACGGTTTTATTTAAAAATTAATTAATGTATCTACTTAAAATTTAAATCTACGAAGTATATAAAGTGCATTTATAAAATACAGTCTACTATAGGTATATTCCTATAAGAACCTTGACACTATTCGCACACGATATCATATTATTTAAAATGCTTTTGCTTCTATAAATGAGATAAAAAAATATTTCTTTAATATTCATTTATTTAAACGCTGACATTTCGTTAAAATACTTCAGATTAGATTGAACTTTGGTATTTAAGGTTGCCATTTAAAAATCAAAGGTTGATTAAAATGGTTTTACCAACAAACAAAATAATAATTAATAATGCTCAATGAATTATTTTTTGTGAATATTTATCAACACAATATTACAATAATATAATTTTAGTTTTAAAATGTCTATCTCGATTACGCCACCACCATCGTTGTAATATTCCTGTAAACCTCGATTAGAAAAGCTTATTCGTATAACGCATATGTAGGGGGAGCGGCCAAATCTCGTCAAAAAGACCTCAACGCCCTCAAAAAAAAAACATATCAAGTAAAGAGATAAGCATTATTTTTAAACAAAAGTCGAATAGTTCAACGAGATACTCGACATACTAGTTGTATATACTATAGACTTCATCGGTTGGGTTTTTTTTCAGTTATTAAAATATAATAATATATTGTGTGCCTATCTATTGTACCTACCGTATGATTATTATGTATCATATTATATGTAATTAAAGTTGGTTTTTTTTAATAAATCTGTATTGCAAGATGAACAATGTATACATGATTAAATCCTTAAGTTACCTACAGAATTTAAATCAAATGACAACCTGCAGCAGTATGACGACTTTATTATATATCTAGACAGTCAGTTGTACTTTGACAAATACTGTTCAAGAGCACTAAAAAAAGATTAAAATAAATAAATATTTTAAGATCTTTTATAGGTACGAATTATGAATATAAATGAATCGAAAATATGAATTCTACTAAAATTGTATGCTGAAAATAAATTTAAGAAAAATTTAATCTGCCGCATATAAAAGTCTAAACGCATTAACTAGTAGTTTTGCAATTGGTCAATTGGTAATTTTTTTTCATATTTTATTTATTATAATTGAAATTTTGAAGTGTATACTGCAAAGAGAGATTCATTGGAAAGCATAAACAGTACACATTTAGGACGATTTAGCACAACCTCAAGTTTTTGCACTGTATATGACCAAATAAGTCTTATAGCAATGATTTATATTGAATGGTTTTTGTGTAGATTCTAGATAGAAAGTTTCGAGTTCTGACGTAAAAGTGGGGCGAAGTAATAATGTAATCGACTGCAGTTTGATGTTTTATTTTATTTTCCAAACGGAACGGACTTAAAATTACGATTTAATACATAAAATAAGGTACATAGATTAAATTAGAACATTATAAGAAAATAAATCTGTAGGTATTTACGTAAATACAACGGTTACAAACCGGGGGAATATAGCTCTGCAGTTTTAGTGATATATATAGGTGCGTCGAGTATTCCACGCTATTGAGTATAGGTCACTGCAATGCATGCGTGTTAAATTTGAATTCAATGACAAATCATTGTGTACGATGAAAAACGAAACGACCCTGTGTGGAGACGGTCTGTGTTTCTATGTTACAGGATATTCGTCAATCGTCAGAGATCGCTATTCGCTAGCTAATATTAAATTGCTGTGTCATCGGATATCATCGGTAAATGTGTTTTTTTTGTACCCGTGTTGAATCGTAAATATACAATTTGACTAAAACGCTTCATTTGTTTAAGTTTAACGCTTCTACTCCTATTAACGTCATTTCCGAATTTGTGTGTGTTGGTTTGGGGGGGGGGGGGTACCCATATTCACCACTAATACGCCACTGCAGTTAAAATCATTGATCATAATTCATAAATAATAAAATACATTTAAACGTAAAATACTCAAGTTAGGTAAAGTCAAATATTTCTGAGTAGACCCCAACATTGACTATTCATCTGATACATAATATATTCTAAAACGTATTTTAAAACTGAAAGTCTGTACAATATGTTTCGATAGAGTAAAATTATAGCTCATACAATAGGTATTCAGATATTCTACATTTTTACTATAGTTATTATGCATTTGCGATGGCCATAAATTTAAAAAATATCAAATGGGTTCGAAAAAAAAAAATAAAACTATGTTAATGATTGGTATAACTTTTAACGAAATTGAAAACGATATTTTTATAGCTGTTTATAATGCAAAGTAATAGGTATATACCTATTAAAACTAAAAATTATGGTTATTTTTACACTTTACTGCAATTATAACAAATTATATATACTCGTATATTATAATAAGCATATTGTACATATAATAATGTCATAATCATGTGTTTTAATTATACAAAAAAAAGTTTATTTAGTACAATTACACGAATCACGTGGTTGTGTAATTATATAGTGAATATTAAACTCGTATATGTAGAAAAATACGATAGTAATAAATTACAATTAACAGGTAATAAACCGATTCGTCACGCATTAAGCCTTTAAGCCTTATTAAGACTACGAAACGGCGCTGTGCACCACGTGCCCCGTGGTCATTTTCCCATTATAATTATATGATAATTTGTGATCAATGCATGAATGAACCTGCAGAAGAAATTCGATTATCCACGGACCTCAGTAAACGCACGATAGTCTATTAATTTTGAATAGTAACTTGTCCTGATTTCCGAACATATAGTTAACAATTTAACATATATGATATATATGATTATATGAAACAAATTTATCTACAAAAATGTTGTTGATTGTGATCGCCATCGTCCGTCTCATAAATCAATATTAAAAATTTTTCAAGACAAGTCAATAAATGAATAACGTTTATGTAACACCTTCATACCATAATAATTATTATAACATCAATATATATAGTCCGTTGTATAATACATATTATTATATACTCGTTGAATAATTAACTGTTTTGTTCTGTTTTTTTTTCAACTCGTATTATCGTTTGGTTTCGTTCATCCCAACGCTGTCGATATAACACTGCGAAATGCAAAATTTGACAAACCTTTGGGATTTAGATGATTTTTCAAAAAGCCAAAATTATCGACATGAAACTGATTGTGCTTAATATATCAGTGACCGCGTCTTCATCGCCGATCGTTCACATGTTGATAACAACTCGTCAAATGCTTAATTTCGCTTTCCACTCCGATGATTTCGGTCCTTTGTCAAGTATAATCTAAACTCTAACGGTTATAATATGAGTATATGTTAATATTTTGCGTCATGATAACCGCACGCGATTCCCTCCAACGCTGGCCCCTACCTCCAACTCTTTCATGACCGAACCGGTGCTAACCTGGTTATATAGCTGATAGCTGCAGCAGAGAGTCGAAGACCGGAGCGTAATCGATGTACGCCTTGCGGAACGATATTCAGATATCAACTGCTGCAGGGTCGTTGGAACGTGCGGTCATACTCGGCGGCCACTCTGCCCCCGAAAACTATCTCAGCCACCCGTAATGGCCTCTGTGGTGGTCGAGTCGTCGCGGCTTTTCCGCATCGCCGTGCTGACCGCGGGTTTAACGTCTTTGTCGAAATCACTGAAACCGCCCTGCGTCCGAATGCCGACATCGACATGCTTCGTGTGACGACGAAACACTTGGTAGCCGACGTCCGCCAGTTCGGTCGTGTCCGTCACCGTGCCGTTTCGGATGAGGTCGCACCGTCACGGCTCGGGCTGCGCTTTTCGAAGACAAACTCGAAACCGTTCCAACCGAAAGTAACGGTCAACCGGACGGCGGACGCCACCATCGCTGTTGTCAATGGCGCATATACATGAACGATCGATGGAAGTTCTTCCCTCTCGCGATGAACTTGCAGCCCTCCACGAACTTCACGGTCCTGGTAGAACTGTCTTCAGAGAACCTTTGCACTAAGTCAGTGGGACGTCGTTATATTGACGCGTGGTGGTGGCGACCAGTTGGTTTGGAGGTGACTTCCTTCGAATACATTCAATTTTTATGCGCTCATATGTTGACCCATCCCGCCCTCGCTCTAGCTGTTCTTGGTATTATTTATTACTCATAATAGATTATATTATGTACTTAAGTTTTTTAAAAATGTATAGAAAATATAAAATGTATTTTTTTCACTTTTTAGCTGATAATTTATTAAGGTCTTCTTCTGTATAACATATTATATGCGCATATATTTATTTTAATAATTATATTTAATATTTATTTATATTTATATAATTATTAAAATATAGGTAATTGATTTTAAGATAAAGAAAGAAAAGCAGATTTTCTGCTCTAAAACGTGATAATACCTATGTATTAAAAAACACACACAACATTGTAAAACTAATAAATTCCTCGCTCTGATTTGTGTCATAAAATATATGTAGTAAACGTTAGTGTTCCCCATGCCCCAAATTGAAATCTTAAACTTTTTTTGTCAAGTATTTAGCATTTATGTTTTTGCATGATAACTTTTGTAATTTGTATACCTACTGTTTATTTAGGCATGATATTAAATTAAGTAGAGCTGTCCTAACCTAACCTAGAAATATCACACATGTCTTCAACCACTCCACTTATCAAAAATATTAAATTCAAAATTTTTTTCAAACTAATATTTAGCATATTGTAATGATCATTTATTTACATGTGGGTATTCGTACCCTCGTGGATGTATTATTTTCCTAGGATATTTATAGGTGCCCCTGGTAAATAGTTTAATATATAAATATCTTACAAATAAGGTAGGTATAAACCTAGATAACTTATTAGTTATTAACAATATTTTATTTTATGATTTCTGTTATGCTGATAAAATATTTGTTTTTTGTCGGGTTCTTCCATTAAATATTGAAGTGTTTGTCGACACTTGGCAATTTACTATGATGTATGAATGAATGAGCGAACCATAAAACCATAATAAAGTTAATTAAAAAAATGCTTATACTGTATAGCTGTACACCACTTACCTGCGGTTATCACTGGACACCGTACATGCGTACTAATGTGCTGGCATTTGTATTTTGAAACTTAACAATCGTAAACTATATTCGTAGATCATTTTATGATAATATTAGGTAGGTACTATATAGTGTTCATAAATGTATATAACTTACTCAATATATAATATATATAAATATACATTTGTTCATATAATTAAGTATTCAGTAAAGAGTTAGCTAACAAATTCTAGTAACGACGAGTTTGAAAAAATGTGAACAATATATACCTATTAAATAAAAAGTTGAAATTTTTTTTTTTTTTAAAAAAGAGCGAGCACTCGCTCCGTGACTGTTGTCCGCAACACATGTATCAGTTATCCATGAACGCAGTTTCAATTGTTTCTGAAGTTTATCCTAACCAAATTAACTGTGAATGGTGTCAAAAAAATCCAGGTACCTGCCTGTATATCGTCCTACCGTCGTCGCCAAGGGATTCCAATCTCTCAAGCCCAAATCATCCAAAAATCGGTAATTATAATTACTATACGTCTATACGGCATCTACGTAATACGTAATTAATTGTCGTCCGCGCTCCCCGGCGTTGCCGGCGGCAGCTATATATCTTATCTAACCCAAGCCGCGATAACGTCAATACGCACAATGAACCGCAACAATAATATAAATACTTCCAATGCGAAAAATAAAATCTCTAATAATAAAAATAAAGCAAATTCCGCGTCCAGTCGTATACAGAGTGCATCAAGTGATGTGTTCGAAAATTCTGACATGGATATAGACGATACCGCGATCAATTCTAAAAAACCCGGTAGAAATCTTTCATCTTCATCTGGTGAACCTTCCTCAAATAAAATTGCTAGAACGACGCAAAAAAGTATATTTTTAACTACAAATAGATTTTCCTGCCTTGCTGCTGAGGACAACCTCGAGACAGCGTCCACACCTCAGAATCTATCAAACGAAGCATCAAACGACGATATTAGTCAAACCCCCACCATCTCCACCACCAATCACATTTCAAGGGGTACTTGATTTTGTTGCACTTCGCAATGATTTTCTCAAACTGCTTGGTGCAGATAATTTCTTATTTAAATCATCCTCAAATGATTTAAAAATCCTCACTAAGAATTCCGACTCTTACAGAGCTGTGATAAAATATCTTAATGAAAAAAAAGCTGAATATCACACCTATCAACAGCGTGAAAACAAAGCTTTTCGTGTTGTTATACGCAATATTCATCCTTCCACCCCATTAAATGAGATTGGTATAGCCATTCAAGAAATTGGCTTCACTGTGCGTCAAGTTGCTAATGTCCGTCACAAAATAACAAAAAAAAAACCTGCCTCTCTTTTTTGTCGATCTGGAACCTGCTGAGATCAACAAGGATATATTTCATGTTATATCTATTCTTCACACCAAAATTCGAGTTGAAGAACCCCATAAACGTCGGGAAATAATCCAGTGTCAAAACTGCCAGAAATATGGTCACTCCAAATCCTATTGCTCTCACCCACCTCGCTGCGTCCGCTGTGCTGAATTCAACACGTCTTCATCTTGTACCAAATCCATTGATCAACCACCAACATGTGCTCTTTGTGGAGGAGATCATCCGGCCAACTATCGTGGATGTTTGGTCCACAAAGACTTACAAAAATTTCACAGTAGTTTAAAAACTACAATAAAAAAAAATGTATACCCAAATAATTCTGTAAATAAGGGAGAAGTATGTGATGATAAACACCCTTCAGACCTACCAAATTTTAATATTAACGACACTAAAGCGTTCCCAAATCTTTCCAAAAATAATTCTCGCAATTACTCTCAAAACCTTAAATCAAACCTAAACACAAACTCAAATACAACTAATATCCCTCCAGAAAATGTATTAACTCAATTTTCCTTCTTCTTATTAGAATTAAAACTAACAATTAATCCCCTAATTCAACTCCTCACGACTGTCATAAATAAATTAATATAAAAAGATGATAAATAGACAAACAAATATTAACTTTCTCAATATATTTCTCTGGAATGCAAACGGACTAAAACGACACGAACCCGAGCTATTAAACTTATTTATTGAAAAACAGATAGACATCGCTTTAATCTCTGAAACCCACTGCACTACAAATTCTAAACATTTCCTTCCTGGATATAATATATACAGATCTGACCATCCTGATGGAACTGCTCACGGTGGATCTGCTATCGTAATCTCTACCAAAATTAAATATCAACCACTGCCAAACCTTCAGACTAATACAATCCAAGCCGCATCAATTTTAATCACTCTAAATCATATTCCAACCACTATCACTTCAGTTTACTGCCCTCCACGTCCGGCAATATCCTCTCAACAGACAGAACGATTTCTAAATTCCCTAGGTCGAACATTTCTTATTGGTGGAGATTTTAATGCAAAACACCCTCAATGGGGTTGCCAAGCTCAAAACATAAGAGGTCGTATGTTTCAAAATATTATACAAAATGTAAATTGTTCAGTATTATCCCCACCTGGCCCTACATATTGGCCAACACACCAAAACAGACATCCAGATATATTAGATTTTTTTATCTCTTCAATCCCTAGACACATAAATTATACTATTACAAACTTAGATGATCCAGCATGTGACCATAGCCCAATTCTTATGCAAATAAGTGATCAAACTACTCAAAATCCTCCTCATCCCTCTTTAGCTAAAGGACCTGTCAACTGGGACCACTTCTCCAAAAATTTAGAAAATCTCACCAATTTAAATATTTCACTTAAACAAATGATCAAATAGAGGAGGCAGTCCAAAACCTGACAACATCAATACAAACCGCTATTTTCAACTCATCACATGCTATAAATATACCAAATAACTCAACAAACAACAACATTCTCCCCCCCCCTATATTCGTGAATTAATTTTAAAAAAACGTAGGGCACGTTCACGCTGGCAACATTACAACCTCCCATCTGATAAACGAATATACAACAATTTATCTAATTTAGTTAAAAAAAAAATACAAAAATTCAAATCAGAATTTTTTCAGGAAAAATATCAATCTCTTACTACCCAAGACGGTTCCCTGTGGAAAACCACGAAAAACATGCTCAAAATTAAAGAACAAATTCCTCCCTTAAATGATCCAAACGGTGTACTAGCTGTTTCAGACATTGATAAGGCCAATCTTTTTGGGAACCATCTCTCAAAAATATTTACTCCTCACCCAAATATAAATCCAGATCCTGAACATTTAAACACAATAAAAAACTATTTAAATAGTCCACTACCTATGAATCTCCCAGCAAAGCACACCTCTCCGAATGAAGTTAAACAAATAATTAACAAATTGAAAATAGGAAAATCACCTGGATATGATCTAATTTCAAACAAAATGCTCAAACATCTACCAAATAAAACGATTATTCTACTTTCATTTACAACTCCATGTTGAGGCTCTCTTACTTCCCTTTAACATGGAAGTTTTCCATAGTTATTCTCGTACACAAACCTCATAAACCAAAACATTTAACATCCTCTTACAGGCCAATCAGTCTTCTTCCTACTTTGGAAAAAATATTTGAAAAAATTATCTTGAAAAGAATAAGACCAATAATAAAATCACAGATTATAATACCTCACTCACAATTTGGTTTCAGAACTAATCATTCAACAATACACCAAATCCACCGTCTCACTGACAAAATAGCATCCTCTTTTGAAAACAAAAAATACTGCCCTAGAGTTTTCCTAGATGTTGCGCAGGCGTTTGACCACGTGTGGCACGATGGTCTGCTTTATAAATTAAAAAAATTCCTCCCAGCACCTTATTATTTGTTAATCCGTTCTTATCTTCTCAACCGAACATTTTCAGTTAGACAAGGCACCTCAACCTCTCCATACTTTCCAGTATTGCTGGAGTCCCGCAAGGTAGCGGCCTCTCCCCTGACCTGTTTAATATATATACATCTGATTTTCCCATAACAGCTAACACAATTATCGCAACCTATGCAGATGATACAGCCATTCTTACTTCCGACACAGATCCTGAGATAGCTTCTTCTGCTCTTCAAAACCATCTCGATTTAATAAGTACCTGGGCAACAACATGGCGAGTCAAAATAAACCCCGAAAAATCATTTCATGTCCCTTTCACACTCAGGAAAAAAAACTCCCCACCCCTTCAACTACAAGGCGTTGATATTCCTATTACACCGAAGGTAAAATATCTAGGGATCATAATCGACAAACGACTAACTTGGGGCCCACACCTTAAATCTAAACGAAAATCACTAAATTATCGACTACACATACTTCGGCCAATACTTAAATCCAAACTTTCTATAAATTCAAAATTAACAATATACAAATCTTTTTTAAGACCCTTATGGACCTATGGCTGTCAAATTTGGGGTAGCGCCAAACCGTCCCAACTACAAACCATCCAAGCATTCCAGTCCATATCCCTCCGTGTCATAACATCTGCCCCATGGTACGTAACAAATAATACACTTCACAAGGACTTAAAAAATACAAACTGTTGAACAACTAACTAAACAATACTACACTAAATTTCACAAAAAATTACATCTACACCAAAATCCTCTTATCTCCCTCCTATCATCACGTACACTTCCCGACAATCCCCCTCGCTGTCTTAAAAGACGCCGGTGTCGTAATCTTTTATGATTTTATTCAATAAATAAATAAAAAAAAAATCATTAAATTATGTTTAATTTAAATCTGAAGGGTTCTATCATTGGATGGCCCCTGTCATTCTGTCATTATATTATATTGTTTTGTTGTACATATCATCACATTTACTTATTGTATTTTTGTTAATACAGATTGTAAATTTTCTAAATAAATAAAAAAAAAAAAAAAAAGAGCGAGAGAAAATATTTTAGTAACACACCACCAGAGAGACAGGGAGTATAATATTATACCCTAGAGGTACCTGCAGCTTACTAAGCTGTGAGGTAAAATATCTTTCTTTCTGATAATTATATTTCAACTATACATATATCGAATATTAATATCTCATTTATAACTAGATACTTACGAGTTACGAGTTAATGACTAACAATTGAGATTTTCGTAAAATCTGAAAAATACTCATGCTTAGAAGTTAGAACTACAGACTATACAGTATATACATGGCCACATGGGGCATGAATCTAATATATAAATGGCATCTATACCCCTTGTCGGTCCATTTTTGACCATTGTTGATCTCCAGCTATACTAACATTTGAACAACCAGGATAACGTTTCGACCTATTCCTATGTATAAAGTCAATAGTCAATTTCATTCAACAAACAGCGATTTTCCCCCTTGTTTTCAGATTGGTATAATATATCGTTCGTTTTTATGTTTTTATTTATAGATTTATTATTTTTGTTTAATATGGATATTTATTTTAGATCAAAAGTGATCCCTCAAAGTGTCCGCGCCAATGCCTCGTCTAACATTCAAACCACTCAATATAATAAATGTAAGTAGAAAATAAAGTGTTTGCAGGCGTAATAAATTTTGCATTAGTAATTTGTGTATACTATAAATAAATTGATTTACTGTGTAATGTGTATAGTTTATACAATATTGCATCGCCTAATAAAAATCATAAACTAACGATGATATTAATTCACACTATATTAGTTTTTATATGCAAAGTGGACTTATGATGGGCTGTAAAGGTGTTGTACATATAGGTAATTAATCTATTTTAAAGCAATAAAATATATATATACTCGTATAATAAATGGTAATAATAACTAATTAATAAATAAGCTGTAAATCAATTGAAAATAATTACTAAATAGCGATATTTAAAATTTAAATTTCATATAATTGCGTCGTGACTGAAAACGAATCATTCACAGCAAAATACATACATTGTTAACATACACTGACGATCTACAGAAGTGTTGGTATGTACCTACCTATAGTGGTCCTACTGTTAAATATTTTATTTATAAATTAAATCATGTATATAATGTTTATTTAAGCCGGTTATATATATATATATATATGTAGAATACTTAGCGGTGTATTATCGAGAAAGGATGTTTATGCCGTATCTGGTTAACTTTGATTGTCAGCGCATTATGACGACGGTTGAAATTTTAATAATATATGTTTCAAGTTCTCACAATATAAATTGAACGCCACAGCAATTCGTGAGTATATAATATAAACATATAATATTATGAAGTATAATAAATGTAAATCATACTTAACGATGGATAATTTGCATACAGAACTATGTGGGCAAAACACATTTAAAATTTCCAATAGTAACTAACATCGTTAAAAATGACAAGTTATATTATATTATGTACTCGTTCAGTAATTCTTACTTTTTGGCTAATTTTTTGAAGAAAAATTACTTTTAACTTCTTTCATCTGATTTGGGCAGGGGGGGGGGGTGGTTATTAAAATATTTGAGCGGTTTAGATCCCATATTTAGTTCTCACCACTTATATAGCTACTCCTTGGTCATGGATTCTGATCCCTGATTCGCAGCAGCAACTTTTCAAATGCGTGTGCGGACGCATCCGTCGCGAAAATTCGGTTAAGTTCTAAATTACAGTAATTATTGATCTAACCGTGGTAGACCACTTAACCGATTCCACTGCAGTACACTCGTTCACGGTAAACAGCCTAATTAATAATTGTAATAATTATATATATACGGCACCTGCGAGCGGCAACCAATTTTCCGTCGATCAGCATTGGGAAAACGGTTGCGCCGTCCGATTCTCAATTATTCTAGATCCAATCAACAGTTTTCCCGCCATCCCACCATATAGGTACATATTCGCGTCGATGACTTTTATGGCAACGCGGGTGAATTATTTGACAGCAAAATTGGTAGTAAGCTTCTATACCGACCATACATGACATACAACATTTTTTTATCAACAATATTATTAAAAAAAATTGAAAATTTCACATGTCTATAAATAACTCAAAAATAGTTCAATTATTTTGAAAATTATACTATGGATAAGAAATGCTAAAATAATAATTTTAGAACATTTCTAGTAGGTATTTACGGTTATTCGTTTTTTAATTACAACAAAATTGATTTTGTCAAAAACTGGATTTGCGTAAAAATACATATACGTTTTTCCCTATTTATTTATTTATTTTTTAATTAAGTATTAATAAGTACTTGTAGTATTACATTTTGGCCTCCCAAAAGTACCTCTATATTCACTTTCTTATAAGAAAATATACTGAATTTTTTCTATTTTAAATCGTGTACGCGCTGTACACATACACAAAAAAACAAATACATATTATAAAATCGATACATCCATCGCTCCGCTCAGAATTTAAAATGCATTCTTAAAAATACATATACTTATTTTAAATAAAATATCTAAGACGTTAAAATAAGCAAACAATCCGTGGATTTGAAAAATGTTAAGTAATACGCTGAAATGTTTTTAAAAATTAAGATATATAGATAATAGGTATACTCTCGTTTATATTAACGATTTCAAAAGACGTATGGGTGGCCCGTTGCTCATGATGAATGGTGGGGCAATGTGGTACATCTTATACATACGTATTAAGGCGGGTGATATGTGTAAGTGTCCAGAATACAGCGTACCTCTGGAGTCTGGATACTTTTCGATGTCTGAAACGGATTTATGAGGACATCATAGGCGGTATTAAGGTGGATGGATGGGTATTGGACATTTACTCACTTTTGAGAACGATTTTTATGTTCACTTTGTTACGACGTCACTGCACTCGACTTATATATAAAGAACATGTATATACTACAAACTACAGCCCGAGTCCTGTACTCATATAATTCTACACACAGTACGCGAAACTATAATGGGAATTTAATTCATGATTTATTCAACAATTATACAATTAATTTCTTTGACCAAGTGAATACAGTGTCTAGAGGTACGTGTGTCCTATATGGCTGTATTGTACATAATTAGGCATGCTATATTACCTATATGGCTTTATATATTACACACGATATACGCGTACATTTTAGTTATTTTTAACGGGATAGTACAAGTTTAATATTTATTAATTTATGTAATTCATCTATTTATTATTCAAACGTAGAAAACTCCATTTACAAATTATAATAAACAACGCAGTAAATGATTACATTATGTAAATGTTGTTTGCTTATGTTCTATGCATTATACTATATAAATCGATTTATACATTATGATATATTCTAAACGGTTGACTAATATCAATTTAATAGTATATATTAATTATTATTAGTACCAGAGTTAATATATATCCTACGTTTAAGTACATTTTTATGTAATAACCGTAATTACTACATAAAAATGTACTTAAATTTACCTTTTCTGCGGAACTATTACAGTCGTAATTATTTTATTATATTCTCTTACGAAAATGTACAAATATGAAATAGGTACACAACCCAATAAATAATTGAATTATAAAACAATCATAATAATATTTTGTGTTTAACGACGTGTCACCTACACGACAACACCTGTACCTAATAACCATCGGTACCTATACGTCAAACTGTCAAACTACAGTAAAAGTTAAACACAGTTGTGAGTGTTGTGACACATCTATAAGGAAATGTAAACACGCGAATATTATATTATTATAGTATTATTACCTATCGTACATCGATATAACCGTATTTATTTTCAATGAGTGTTATATTATCTATATCGATTATCGACTATATCAATACCACATTCCAGGGTGTCGACAAAAAAAGTCGATTTCAGACTACTGTGCTCCGGTAATATACGGTTTGCGGTCCCTGAAATAATAATTGTGAAGTCAATTTTAAACAAAATGGATTTATAATTGCGTGCGGCATGGTCGCGGAGTGGCGCATGAAATGCGGAAATCGCGGTCATTACGGAAAGGAACAAGCGACCTTTCCGCTTTCGTGTGACATTTTAACAAAGGCACATCAACGTAGCATCATTTGAAATCTATAACCATGTACTGAATCATGTATATTTTGCCGTCCCACATACGTACTTTGTATTGTAATTGTATATTTCAATATTTGTATATCATATCATTATACTAACGGATAATCATGATGGACACATCAATTGAAATTTTCGGTTTTTAATGTTTTTATAGAAATTTGGTTAATCACACATTTATTGAAGCGGTGATAAGTCGCATAGGTATTTGATTAGCGAGGGCTATACAGTATATACATATACTAGTTGAGAACGAAAATTGTTCAGACAAATAATATAACATAACAATAATTGCGGACACGGGTTTGGTTTAAAAAATACTAATTGCCGCCGGCATCAATAAAAAACAATGCGAAGTGAGGACACAAATATTTCCCTTCACAATTTTTCCAGGATTACAGTGTAAATTTTAATCTATTAATTTCAATTCTTGATTATTGCTTGAAAATGTTTTAAAATGCATTAATATCAATAATGACAATCCTCGATATCAAACACAATTTAAAATTTGTATGGAAACCCCTCCTGAATCGCACCCATAAAATGAAGTTAACCGTATTTCATAGAGCTTTTCGAACTATTACAGTGCAATAGTTGTGTGCCCTGTTTTCAATATTTATTAAAAAAATGTGATTAGCCATTATTTCACCAAAATTGTGTCAAAAAATGTTTATGTTTGACGTTTGTCTTGACTTTTGACCAATACATGATATCATGGGCTGGAAATATTGTGGTTATATTCTGTTTGACTGTTGCGAAGTCGTGTACAAATTCATATTTTGTTTGTGTTCTTTATTATGTTTATATATATTTTTTAATGTGAATTATAAACTATTAAATAATAAATATGAATAAATACATTTGTCTATTTGAGGCCCATCATAACACACGGCCCACTCTATAATATTTACATGTTGTTGCGGCACGTATATAGACTTTACTTTTACTTAATTATTTCTTTATTACTATGTTTCAATTTGTTGTCCAATTGGTTTTGGACTTGTTGTCGTTGATGCGTCGTGGAGTTGAACGTTGAGCTACATGGGTCGCACGGGAAAATTTCCTATATTTAATATAGTCTCCGCCACTCACCGGCTATTCAGTTCACCGGGCCTAGCCGAGTAAGTTATTGTTATTATAGTGTATAACGCATAACAGTCACTCAAAACGTACGCTAGGCGCCTAAACCTGTACCTGTTTGACGAATATACATGTATATTATGTATGCAGCAGGTGGTCGATCCGAGAAATATTCAAAATATTGGTGCACGACTCACGAGCTCGTTGCGACATACGCACGATCAACGCGCGCATGCGATGGTTATATTATGCGTCTTTGTTAATTATTTGTTCAAAAACACAAACTTTTTTTTAAAAAAATAAGACCATAAAAAACGATCTGCGTTTGATATGGGCTGCACAGTACACAATGCCGCCGACTGATTTCGTGTTATTTTTTTATCATCGTAGCATCTCTGCCGCTCGGCCGTATTACCGGTAAAAGTCCGGTAAAATAAAATTACACTATTTCCAAACCACCCATTGTTTTGTGTGTTTTGTGTATACGCATAGTTACAGCGTTCATATATATATATATAAACATTAAACGGGACGTTTAATAATTTATTCGAGATTATATGCCGTAAATAAGTTGTCTTTATTATACCGCGCGCAGGTATACACTGCCGTCGTACAGCTGAGCCCCGTAACCAAGTCGTATAATAAAATAATAATATTATATAAATATTGATGTATCATATTATTATTGTATAAACAAGAGGAACGTAGCTTAAATCGTGGACCGTGATCACTGCGGCGGCAATCATCACGCGAGCATAATATTTTTTTACGATGCAGTATATACGAGTATAGCTACATGCAAAATATAACAAACAAACGTCGTCCTGTGTTTTGAAGTTTTAAAGTTCAATGTCAGCTGCATCACACTTATACCAATAAATCTATGGAATGTAAATTTAACACCTTATACCTATACTTTGATACCTGCATAGTGCATACTGTCTCTTATATATAGTGTATTGAACGTGGACGCGTAGTGAGATGTCATTTTCGAAATTAGATAGTATCTCGAGTGAAAATGTATGAACAAAACAAAAGCCGAGGAAATGATGTAATCGAGCGTGATTTCAATTTGAATCCTGTGGACCATTTTTGGATAATATGCGAGAGCTCTGCTCTGAAACGTTTTTCCAACGCAATGATGATTTATTATTGCTTTCAAAGTTTCAACAATACAAAGACAACCGCCCTCCCCCCCAACGGCTCTAGTTCTTATTTATAATAAATTATTATTTATTACGACATGCAATTTTAATATAAAAGAGATGTATCTTATCATTTTATAAACCACGCGGTGCAACTTCTAAAAACATGTTCCGAATTTTTGACAATACACACGAATGAATTCGAAAATTTGGTTATCGTATAATTATACAAACTCCGGCGTGCCTACATAACAATACTATAATGTATAAACCTGTAGACTGTATATAGTTGCCTTGTCTATACCCTATGACTATATGTGAAGCTCATCCTGCGCACATTCGAGTGGTTTTTCGACATAAATCATAAAATATGTGCACCTAGAATCTACCCACTAACACTATTATTCGTTCTTATAATATTATAACAATATTCACGAATAAGAAACGATTTTAACGATGCATAATAATATATGTAAATGATATACAGACAAATTACACGAACGTGCGTGCGTGAGCACACAAAGATAAGGCGGTGTTTTGCTACAAATCTACCCCGACAGGAGGTACTAGGGCGCGAACGATATATTATTGGTTAGCGGTTAAAAATTATAAACGAACGTACACACTCATGACTCACGCAGTCTTATATAAAGTTCATTATAATATGGGGTTAACGGTATTGAAGTTTGATACCTAATACCTACTCGTAAAGCGGTATTAGAACCGGTATACCGAAAAAACTGTCAACCCATATACCGTTCAAGCGGTATTTGAGCAATAACTGCAGGTATATATTGGTTAACCGAAAAAAGGCAACCATAGTCGACGGTGTATATTGAATAATCGGATAACGGTATACTGCTATGAGCTCGCGGAAAATACGCGACACCGCTATGAGGTGCAGCAGTAATACTGCACCCCGGTGCACCTCCCTCCCGCCGAAGACGCGACCGCTGCACCGCGACGTTCATCAGTGCTCCGCGCGCACCCGCCCCGCCACAGATGCATCAGTGCGTACTCGATCATAACACGTACAGCGGAGTTTTGGCGTGAAAATCATAATCGCCGGTGGCGTCAATATCGCGTAATCGAGCAGACAGTGCGCGGGGGCGGACGACGGCGTTTATGTACGTATATTATATTATATAATATGTTTATTATGTATATAGCCACGCTGCACCAGAATAATCCAATCGAAGTGGCGTCAACCGATTTCTGGCTGCAGCAGAGCCCTCCTGCGCGCCGCCCGCCACCGCGGCAGACGTCGTCGTCCTCGTCCCTCGGCATATCCACTCGTCCACTTCGACCCGTTTTTTTTTCGCCTCTCCCGTCGGACGTCGCGCGACTCGTCGTCGTCGTCGTCGTCGCAGTAGCAGCACCAATACATAGTCGTAGTCTGCTGCGGCCGGCGTCCCCCCGTCACCCCCTCCCCTCAAACGCACTCGCCCGCCGCCGCGCCGGAGTGGTTCGCCCTCGCGTAATAATAAACACACACAGACGCGAGCGCGTCGCCGTGCAGTGCATATATATATAATATTATATACTAATACACCGCCGCCGCCGCCACCACTACGCTGCACGTATATATACATTATATATACACACGTACTGCTGCAGGGGGATGTGGCTGGCGGCGGCGGCGGCGGCTGTGGCGTTGTTGTTGTTATTGTTGCTGCTGCTGCCATGTGCGGCAGACTTAAAAGATGTCGGACGCCAAGGCGAAAGGCTCCACACCCACACACGGGCGCCCCGGCACACGAGTGTACACGGCGTATACACGCGCACACAGACGCGCGCGCGCGCCCAGCCGGCCGGAGCCCGCGCGCGCCAGTCGTGCCGCCGTCCGCCACGAAGACGTCCAGGCTAGCCACACCGGCGGCAACCGGCGGGCGACGCCAACATCATTCTGTCGCCAATATTTCCATTATGTTTGTGTGTGGGTTCATATTATTATGGCGTGTGTGTGTGTATATATGCCCTTATAATATTGTGTATATATATATACATACGCACACACTAGATAGACACGTGATACGACGCCGCGTGTGTGTGTGTGCGGAAACGACGAGGGGGCAGTCCCCTCGAGGTATTATGTTGTGTGTGTGTGTGTGTGTGTGAGTGGTGTCGTGTGTGGGGTGGGCGATATTAAAAATAGTTAACGGTTCGGTTGACTCGGGGGCGCCACGGCGGCAAAAGCGCCGTACACAGTAAATTATTATTATTATTATTATTATTGTTATTATTATTGCTATTACAATATTATATCTAAGCGTCGACGTTTTGGTTTTTTCCAAATAACGTACACGTATCGCGTTTTTTGTAGTCTTATACATTATGTACGATAATAGTGCACTGCATTATTATTGCGTATATTTATTATTACATTTCTACATTATTATTATTATTATCATCGGTACATTGTCTGTTTACGGCTGTTGTTGTTGTTGTCGTACAACGTATAATAGTCCTCGCGTGTCTCGTCTGCGCGCATTCGTTTCCGCGTGCCGTCGCAATACGACCCTCTCGCGCGCGTCCGCTGTTGTTTACACGCGGCGGCGGCGTCGAAACGTCGAGTCGGCAAAGCAAATAAATCGGCGACGACGACGACGGGAAACTGAACTACCCGCTCGACGGTCGGTTGCATTTCGGTAAACACGAACACAACACCTGCAGCAATAATGTATAAGAGACAAGAGTGGTAACCGGTAACCACGCATGTGGGGGAGGGTTGGGATGATCGCGATTGCAATTTGCAGGGTGCACTTGTGACGCCGCCGAGTGATTCCTCCGGGAAATGTTGGTTTGCAGTTTGTTGTCGCCTATTGTTACAGACAAACCTACACATCCACCACCACCGATAAGTGAAATACGTTTTATAGAGCTCGGACAAAATGGACAAGACGATGGCAAATTTAAAAACCAAAAAATGTTGTACGTTTGTACATATTATTAATTTACATCATTCACATACAAATACGATCAGAATAGTAAAACTTCAAAGAGTCATCGTGTTTCCGGCGAGTCGTGAACAAGAAAAATGCTGAATACATCTTATAATATTTTGACCCTTCTATCCTTTAATAAAGTATAAATAGTTATTCAATTTCTGAATTTTTTAGTAAAAAATATATACATTCCATATTTTCAGATACTTATATTTTTTATACCGTTTAAGGAGTGTCATGTGGTGATATAAATTTAATTTTATCAAAATATGAGAAGTACTCTTTTTTACTGTAAATTATTAAACAATGGATTATTAAAATGTTAATACTTCTAACCCATAATTTGAAATTCGAGGAAGTAGTTTTTGTATGTTATTAAACTCTTACACTATTATAGGATAACAATATAATGGTTTTTTCCACTTATACGTCAAGTATTAAAAATGTGTACGTACCTATTATCTAATAAGTAATATTTAATCCAGAACTTATTATTCTTAAAAAATGCTTACAAATTATAAAATGCTAATAAATATCATCATTGTATTTAAGTAATTATTATTATTTGTAACTCCATTTGATTACTAACCTTAATACATATACAGTTTAATAACTCAGAAGCTAGTCGTTCGAAATTTTTTTTTTTTTATTCGTCTAGATTCTCAGAAAAATGTTCTGCTTTGGACGCTGTGGTGTATTTTTTATTTTTATTTATTCTTTAAGAACATAATGGGCCCCACTGAACATGTTCGTGTGGGGGTCCATGACCCATGTGTTCACAGTTTGAAATACAAATTCGTTAAATAGTTAATACAATTAAATAATTAGAGTACATTTGTATCACCTTAAATAAAATGATATGAAATAAAAAATGTATGACGTCATTAAAAAATGTAAAAATAACATATAACAATTTAGTTTTTTTTCAATATACGTTTTGCAGGAATTCATACTATATAAAAAATATTTTTAACAAGAATACTAATTTTCGAAATAATAAGTGTTAATTATTAAATGAATCACCTGTATAATTTACTTTACTATTCGCTCTGCTAATTTCTGGTTCAATTATTTACAGGTCTAGTAAATAAGCCAAAGTTTATTGTACCTACTGCATTTCTATACAAAAAGTAAAAAGCTTAAATAAAGACTATCAATTATTAGTGTAACAAAATAAAACTTAAAAACTTGGAAAATATTCAATTTTTTATATACATTTTGGTAGAGTTTACATTTCCGGGTTATTATTTTTATCAGGACGTTATACGGACAAACGGTCCATTATAATTCTATTTCCCATGATCTTACGTTGAATTACTAATTAATGATTTGAAATCTTCCCATGAAGTGTTAAGTATAATATTCATAAGATAAAACATAACAATAATTTAGAATTAAAGTATGAGATATAATGTAGTAAATTTGCAATATTATTTTAAAACTAATAATTATTAAGTGACGCAAAAAATATATTAACCTACTTGTTGTGCACTTGTGTCGTCCAAAAACCAAACTACAAACATTGAAACGTACAGCTGTCAGCTGGTGTATAGAATAAGCTTGTACACTGCAGGAATATTGTATAGAAATAACTATAATAATTATAATATTCAACTAAAGTTTCAACATTTGCCAGTTGCGATAATGTATTCTTATTTTTTAGTCAATATTTCGGTTTTCTATTTATATAATTCTTTTACTCTGAAAAATAGTGACACTTTTTTAGTTTTTTTTTTTTTATTTCAACACACATCGTTTGACAGTTTATTTAATTATTTTATCGAAAAAATTATTGTTGAGTACCTACCACAAATATTATTGCCGGTTTTACTCAAAATTGTATTTTGAACATATTATATTATTATTTTACCCTTACTGAACCAATGTCCAATAACCATAATACTACAGCAATTGCAGAGTATTGGCTGGCTGTTGCCTGTTATTATATTTATTTATTTATTTATGTTACAAAATAATAAAAGTGGTTTTTTAACACGTCGAGTGCCACAGTATATTTTATGATGCGCATATAGTATGTATCCGAGTCAAAACTGAGCCGCGACTTCGCCGCCACCGGTTTCGTGAAATTGTTATTTAAATATTATTAAAATCATTACTTGCCGTTCGTGGAACATTGAATTGTTTTACTAATAATTGGTAGTACCAAGAAATAATAATTTTGTCCTAGACAATTTTTTTTTTCTTCTTATGTTCATTGAAACGACCTCAAGGTCTTCGTCAATGCTTATTACAAGTGGGTAGTAGCTATGGTAGTAGGGAGATCATGTGATCTATTTATCTATGTATATATCACTATATGCATGATACTACCCCCCTTCTCCAAGAGGAGACATGTGTGGTCTTCACTCCCTGTGGAGTGGGACCTAGTTGGAAACCGGATGATGCAATCGGACGACAGCACGGGAAAATGGTGATTGCGTAAAATCACACAAATTTTTTGCACTTGCTATGAATCGAACCGATGACTGTGTGAGTCGCAGTCAACTGTGTGACCACTGCGCCACTCCGGCCCCTAACCTAGACAAATGGGTATCAAAATAAATAATATATGTAATAAACAGTATGTAAAAATATGAATATAGATGTACCATAGTCTGCGAACATAAATATACACAATAGTACAATACACATAATTTGTTATTATACATCCGAGCAAGATGATACATTCTGTACATTATTAAAATAAATTATAATACTATTTCGTCAGAATGATATTATACGAAAATATTATCGGAAATAGCACAGCCGCGTAATCGAAGGCGCCGTCGAAGTCGGCGTCGCGTCGTCGTCGTCGTTCGGGGAAAAATAATTAAAACTCGCTAAAAATAGATACGGAAAATCCAAATATACCATTGAAATCACAAGATCTTACTGAATAACCACATATAAATATTGAAACAGTGCGTCTATAACCAATCAAATAATACGCCCAGAGAGATATGCATAACATATACACATAAAGATTAAAGATATACATTTGTCGACCGTGGTCCCTGAGACCGTGTGAACTGTGAGGTGTGACAGTTGTCGACTACGTGTCGACCGTGGCATTAAACTTGTCAATTTGTTAAATTCATCAATTTTTTCAAATTAATTAATCAATTAATAAATATTATAATATTTTAATTTATTTTTTTATTTTTTCAATCTTACAGATTGTTCTGAGAAGTTGTCTACTTCAACTGTCTGTTGAATTATATTTTGTATTTTTGTAACAAAGACCGGATGATGTCATGTCGTGAAACCAACTTTTTTTGCTATTTTTATAAGACTTGTTTCTTCAAAACGTTTCAAGTATTTATCTAGGTAAACATAAATCTAATATTATGATGAGGTGCCCCTGCTAAATAGTATTTATTAGTATTTATTTATTTATTTTTATATAATACTTTTATAGTATACTCGAAAGATGGGAAAAAAAGTAATTTTAAACGAAATAGTTTGCTGAAGGTATTTCAACCACTAAATTTGGTCAAAATTAGAAAAAATTATCTATTTATATGAAAGTAATAGTAGTATAGTACCCGCGGGCCGCGAGTACTTGAGTTTTAAAGTAGGTATACTTATATTATTTATTATTTATAAATTAGCTTATTAATATGTTTGTTTTTAAATACTTCTAAACTCGATTTAAGGTTGTGACAAATTACAACATTGACAACTACTAAAACTTAACTATTTGCGAATGTTATGATATATTTTTAGAAATATTAAAACACGTGTTTGTTTACTTACTCACAATTAAGACGTATTCGTGTTGTCATATTGTTCAATTGTTGAATTTAAGTTTGTACAATGTATAGTTGTTAGTTTTATACTATGATAGTTACACACTTACACACTTACACGTGTTAAGTATAAAAGTTCAGTTAAGAAGAGTTGAACCGGAAAGCCACTGACCTCGGGTGACAAAGAATAAAATGTATAAGTCTCCGTTGTAACTTATATAACTTGTAACTTGTATAGGTACAGAAACATTGCAGTCTGCAGACAACTATCGTTTCCTTCTCAAGTTGTTATGTATTTTCTAAACAAAGATGTAACTTGACATGTGCACCAGTAAAAATTCAATTTAATATATGTTAGTACGATATATATACAAAGCGAATTGCGTGTAATTATTTTATTGAACCAAATTACATTTCTCTTGAAATATTCATTGGAACCATCTAATTAATGATCATTCAATATACACGACACAATAAACTAAAAAGTAAATACAAACTCATTACAATTGTTCAAACAAATTTATTCAATTCATTATGGTTTTGAAAAAAGATTTCAATTTTTAATTACTTCAATATGTTGTTAATCTTGTTAAAAATTAAAGAGTAGATAGATACATTATAATAAATTTGACTTTGACGTTTCAAGAGTAACAGTATGTGTATGCCCAACAGATTGTAACATTATTGTGATTAATGTTTTAATTTATAAATTTATGTATCAGGACATTTGATAATCATTAATTATAATTAATTAAGCCAACGTGTTTTTGCCTGATAAGTATATGGACAACATTGAGTACCTACACTCAGTATAGCACTATGGTTACATCTCACTTGAAGTACGTATTTCACCTTATGCCGTACATAATATCATGTCATAATTGCAGTTGTGGGTTTGGATCATAATAATATCATTAAGGTTATACTGCGTGGTATTTTATGATATTTTATAACAGCGAAAGAGTCCAACACGGTTGACAAAAACTGAGTTTTCACCATCACAAATATTTAGCACTTATATCATAATAATATAATAACGGTTAAAACGGGTCCTAAGTATTTCGCCACTCTTGTCAAATATATTTTTAGCCACCCCTTTTTAGTGTTCAACCGACTAATTCAAAAATAGACGAATTTTTATGTTTATGTTTTTGTTTGTATTGTTATTTTCAGAAAAGTTTAAGAAATCACTCATGTAGTGATGTCGCTCCCGCCGCCCGCATGTCTATGTATAACTAGGCGTCACATATAAATTTTTCCGCCCTAGGCCGCTGCCTATTTTGCTACCACGTTAGGCCGGCCGGCCCAGCGCCTTGGCATTTTTTTCCCGTGTTATTGTCGTGGAGTCTGCAACAGTCACAGCGTTCCCTCTTCCTAAAACCTGATGTACAAAATACAAAATGCAAAATTACACAAAATTACAAATTTACATTACGTGTGCATAATATGCATTATATACAGCATATATAGGTACATAATAATCTCTCGATAAACCATTATACGTTCTATATCAAACATATATATAATATACGATTTACCTCCCTCACCCTTTATATATACTCATATACGTATATAAACCATATTATATACGTATCATCTCACCACCACCCTCTTTCACGTATATGTATATGATATTATGTATATACACAGTATAATATCATCGTACGAGCTCGTTTTTTTTTCTCCTCTCTTGTATTTTATTTTTTTCTCATCCCCCACCCCCAAGTGTATATATATATACTAAATATAATATGTATATACACGTTTTCGCCCGTTAGGTTGCCGTCGAACAATCAATTTCCTCCCCTGTGTGGCCCCATCACCCGCCTCCGCACACACGTGTGTGTGTGTTCGTATATATATATATTTATATACGCTGCAGGCACGCACGGCGCGCGTATACACACAGTATTTAAACGCAGACGGTTGACGCCTGCGGCCGGCCGTCGCGTTCGTCCGAGCGGGTCGCGGCGAGGGGGTGGCTTGTCGGGGACGGAGCGCGGTGGGTGCCCCCTTCGAAGTCGCGACGAAAGCTTCTTTCCGCATATCTCATCCGAAGTCCGACTACGACGACGACGACGACGACGACGACGCCATACAATATCTGACGCCGCAGCTAGCCGCCGCCAGCACACTCAGACCACGACGCCGCTATATTATATATACGTATATACACACAAGACGGTAGTCGCCGCCACCGTCGCTTATATACGCGCGCCGCCCGCCCGGCTCTTTTATCATATAACGCCGCCGCCGCCACTGACGTCCCAAGGACTTCTCCGCCGCTCGTCCCATCCGGTATATAATATGTATACGTGTATACAGTCTACTGCGGGGGACTCGCAGACGCCCGCCCGCCCGCCACCGATGCGGCGTTCGCTCCTTCGACGCGATATCGTTTTACTCCCCCACGCCGCCGTCCTACCGTAACAATAATATTAATATAATATAATAATATATTACGACTTACGAGAGCATATATTTATTATCGAATACTAATTTTCGTCAGTTCGTCGTTTACGGTAGTGATTTATAAAATCAAAACATATATTATACATCAACATTATAGTTTTGTTAAGATTTGATAAACCTACCTCCTGTAAGCTTATGCAGCTCGTGTTGGAGGTATAGAAAGCTACTATGATTACTGCTAAATATAATAAATAAGTACTTAATATAAATATATATGAATTTTAAAATTCAAAACTACAAATTGAACAAATCTAAAAATCTAAAAACTTAAATTTAAGATTACAAAAAAAATATTCCTAAAAGAGAAAAAATGTCTTATTTTATATAGAACAATGTATAATTGATAAATAAGCAATTAAAATAAATTAAATTATGTGCTACAGGTACAACAAATAATTGAAAGAAACTGGTTTATGTTAACGCAAATCATTATCTAATGCCAAAAATAAATATTTGTACATCAAACCTTTAATATTTGCTATTTCACCCCGTGTATCTTTTTTTTTAATTCGCAAGGCATAGAATTTAAAAAAGTTGGACCCTGATAGTCCACAAAACGCTGACCAAAAGATTTATTCGCAAATTTAACAGTCAAATCATATATAATACATAATAGGTATATTATAACTTATAAGCAATCTATGTATTAGTGTTTGTACGCTGCAAAGGTGTGAATTTATTTTTTTTGTATTTTTGCGTAGATATAGCCATAAATATAGGCAATTACACTAAAGTTTAATGTGTATCTTGGGTTAGGTTAGATTGTTTAGATCGTAAAATTGTTAAGTATAATCTAATTTCATTCAAATTTGAATTTGAAATGTCTATAAAAGAAAAACTATGCGTAAATATAATTTCTAGATTTTTGGTTACAATATAAACTACTAATTGGAAACTTTTTAAATTTCAATTCTCAGCTTTAAAAATTGAAAATTTTATACATTTTTAACTATAAAATAATTTGCAAATGTTCGATAAATTTGATGATTTTGGTCAAAATTTGAACTTAAAATGCTTAAAAAAAAAGTGTGCTTATTTATTTTAAATAATTTTCAATTGCGATTAAAACAACTTATGAAAAACCTTGTATTACATATTTAAATTTTCTAGATTTTTGACCCAACGAAATAATTCAATACATTAATTATTTTCCGTTTTTTCTTAAATTTTTTTTTTTTGTTATTCTCGACGATTTCGTAAATTATTGGGATTTTTTTACTCTTGAACTTCCAAAGTTCTAACTAAATTCATTTCAATAGGTACCAGAAATTATGTTGATGAAGAAAATCAAGACATTTTTACTGCCCCAAAAGTAGATAACAGACACAAAAAAAACATAACATTGTAAAATTATAAAACTAAAGTTAAAAGGACGTCGAACCCACATAATATGACATGTTGATTTCGTCTTTTACAGATAACAAAACAAATTTTAAGTTTAGAAGAATTTATTTTATCCAGTTATTTTGAATATTGAAGTGAGATGATTTATTATAAAATGTAAAAGTAACTTAAAGAATATTATTCAGGGACACACCACACACTAATAGGCATTTTTGAAACTTTTATTCTAAAGCAAGTTATTATCATTTTAAAATTGTAAAATTAATAAAATATTTTTATAAATAAACATAACAATATGATATTGAACTAGTATCAAATACTATAAATTTCAGCATTGGCAAAATTATGGTTAAGCCTTAGCTCCTCCCCCCCCCCCCCGAAAAAAAAATATATTCCTAGCTACCTTAAAACCGATTGGAAAAATAATTTTATCTTAGATTTCCATGGCATATGCCATTTATTAATACATAATATAATATAATATATTAATATGAGCTCCGTAAAAATTGCTCATAAAATACCTACATAGGTATTGGACATTCGTTGTGGTTGTGTATAAAATATAAATATTATCGAATATAAATAGTCAACTATATACCTACGTATATTAATATCTTATAAAGTTATAATTCTTGTATTATTATCTTAGGCGTACCAAGAGTGTTAAGTTAGGTGCAGCGAACATAGTAATATAGTATTCACAATTAAATTTACTGCCCCATTTTTTCACACTAACAGCCCACAAGAGCATTTAGTTGTGATGTATAAATGTATAATCTTTATGTAGGTATACATGTATAATAAATATTACATTTTATGTTAATATATTACAATATATTATAATAATTAATAAACTTATGTGCATGAAGTATATTTTACCCGTTTAACAGGGACTACATTACTACAAGGATATACAAAAATACTCAATAGTCATATACAGCTTAATGCTTAAATAAAAACCTAATTAAGATATAGCAATATGGCTATTTTTTTTTAGTATAACTATTAATAATCATTACCGGTTTTATCGCATAATGTTTAAAACACTTAGGCGGTCGTTGAGTGTCCGTGTATTCGATACAAATTTTCTTTATAATCGTTTATATTTTTATAGATTCCTCAAAATCACAAACATTTGAAAAATAATTCAAAATTTAAAACATTTTTAATATTCATACAATTTGAAAATATAGTACAAGATTTCTTATGATTTTTATTACTAGAAACTAATAAAAAAGTTTATCGTAAAGTCATTTTTTTATGAGTGATTAAAGTTCAAATTTTAACAATATTAGATATTCAAATTATATATAATAACCATTTATAGGTTATCCACTAACAATTTTTGTTATTCTGTTATCACTTATTAATGAACGTTCTAAAACTGTAAATCGTAAAAACTAGACACATTTCAATATTAACTGTATTATAATTTTCTACACATAAAAATGTCCCCTTTCGCTATTCATCCATGTCCTACAGATTACCATCATAATTAACCTTTAACTTGCTGCATGAGGCAGGCCAATTTAATATCTCCTTCTCCTATATTATTTAGCTATGTATATTTTAACAGTATGTTTTTTTTTTATAATATAATGTATCATGTATTTTTTTTAATGCAAAATGTAAATACCAATTAATGCACTATATATTGTGTTTGGGTATTGCAACAATTAAACTAATAAAAATTAGTAAATAACAAAAATGTTTAAAATATTTACATTACTCACATTACTGTTAAATCATGTATAGGTGATTGAAATTTGTAAATTGTTTTAAATATTTTTAGGCTGGGTAGAAAAACTTGACAATTTAATACATGGTCCCACATAAACTGTTCTTATGACAATTAAAAAATTCAAAGGCACAATTTTTTATTATGTGTTTGAAGTTCAAATTTTGACAAAATAACAAAATGTTGTAAATTATTTTGTAGTTAAACATTTAATACAGTGTTCCTTAAAGGTTTTTCTTACAGAAATCTAAAAATTTTTAAAATACAAATGATTATAATTAAATGATGTAAGATTTCAGTCTCGGAAGTTGAAAAATTTAATTTCAAACTCCACAAATATAAGCCCTAGAATAACTCTTGTACCCAGGCCTTGATTTAGGTACTAATTGGTCCAAAATAATTTCAAATAATGGTTCCTTAATCGTCTACCTCAATCAACATTTATACGACTATACTTATTAATATAATTTTTACACAACATACTTAAAAATTATTTTAAATTTAGTTTGCAATATAATAAAATAATAAATATTGTTCTTTGTTTATAATTGATTAATAATGTGACTTAATTTTTTTTAATAAAAAATGTAAGCTTCCTACTGTAATGAGCAGATGGCCCTAGTCTGACTTAACTGGCTCAGAGCAAGCTCAAATCCTGTTACATTTAAGCGAATGACTAGTAATCACAAGGTCACAATAATACACTGTGACCTATATGGTTAAAGTACATATATTATAGCTGTTGGGGCTACATAGGATTATGTGAATACACATGCCTATTGCCTATATCAGGCTATTTAACATAGGTAGTAAATACGAACAGATTTTGACACATTGTATTTGTACAAGCCAAAACTTGATCAGTCGATCTGCATGTCAATCAAATAATGTAATATTTACCTAATACTTATAATAGTCTGGTTTTTAAACTCACCCAATAATTATAATAGTAGTAAGTACCTTATGTATATGAAGGATTTAAATGTAAACAAAAAAAAGGTGGGCAAGTGGGTACTGCTCTGCTGTACAGTAGGTGTTGTGTGGGTCACTGTAGTAGATGTGTTACATTTGAATTCAATGATAAATCATTGCAAACAAAAAACTGAGAAAAAAAAGTGTATTTGTGATATTAAAGTAATTTACTTTTCTATTAGTAATACAGTATGTTAAATTAATTTGTGCTAAAATATTGAATTTTAAAATGTCATTGTATGTATAAAATATACTTTAAAAAATTCAAGTACCGGCAATTAATATTTTTAAATTCCAAAAAAATAACTAAAATCGTGATTATTTGTTTGAATATCTTATTTTGTCCAAATTTTAAATTATAATATCTATAAAAAAAATGATACTTAATTATCTTACTACTTATTGTGTCTACATACACAAAAAATAAAAATTTAATTTAATAAAAATCACATATCATTGTAAAATTAATATATTAATCGCTCCGTTCAGAGTCTAAAAAATAATGCAATATAATACTTCAAAGACTCAATTTAATGTACAAATTCATTCATTTAATAATCCAAAATAATAAATTATATGGTACAAACAAATATAGGTAATACATTTTTAAAACCATTTAAACACATTTAAATAATGCATGGTTGTTTAAAACTTTAAAAGTATTAAAATGTCTTGATAATTAAATAATACTTGATATCATGTTGGTAAACAATTTGATTTTGACAATATCATAAATATTAATATACAAAGCATGATGATAATTTCTTTGCATTTTAACAATCAACCATGATTTACAACCAATAATATGTACATAATAATATTAATAGTTTTTGTTAAACCCTGGACTAAAGGAAAATTAATTAACACACAAAAAATATTTTTCAATTATAAGTCTCTTGTAAACACATCTTAATATTACGTCGAGAAAAAAGATAATAATTTTTTTATTGGTAATTAAAAATCATATTTTATTATAAATATTATTTATTCTCAACCTAATAGTTTTAATACATTGACTTATACTGAATTTGTGTGGGTGATTTTTCTGTAAAGAATCTTTTTAACATATATACTTGCACAATGGCGACTAATAATATTGCAATTGTTTCTGTAGCAGACCATATCGCTACATGTTGATTCAGATCTTCAGCACGTTTACGACTTTGAGCCTCTTTTAATCTATGATGAGTTTGATAGTCGATAATTTTGTTTAAATATTCATGAATATCATGTGACGTTGCTTCCATCTAAAACAACATAATGAAATATTTATATTTTATAGTCAGGTATGATCAATGAAGAAAGTGTTTTGCAAATATACCTGAGTCATAACAGTCACTTGTTCTCCTATACCGGGCAGAGGGTCTTCTTCGCCAACTTGTAAGTCCATATAAACGAGCTTGTGTGAGAATGTTGAGAACTCATTACTAAAACAAATGGCATATGGTCCACTAATTGGTGCTTCGAATGAATGGCTGTCGAATTGTGATTTCACTTGTCTGTATAGAATTTCTTTGGTCGGGGACTCGATTATCACGTCGACATCGTATTGGCCACCGGTGACAACCTGCAATCGGAACACAACACACAAAGTTAATTATGAAACGAATGTATCGCTTGACTATGTAGTACTGCCGATCATACTTGGTACTCCAGAGTGACGGACGTATTTTTCGATACGTTCTCGTAATAACAATCCTTTGCTTTGTCCTGAAGTTCAAAAGTCAGTTCGATCGATTTTACCAAACAGATGCAGTAGGACAAAAATAAAAGTGCGATCAGTGAGTTATTGTGTATCATTTTGGCTGTTGTATAGTCGTTACAGGGCGAAACATTTAGGCTGTTCACAGCTCGGATGACGAGTTTTGTATTGTTTCAATGTTTAATAATTTATTTAATTTAATGTTTTATTTATCTGTTCAAAACTTCAAACTTTGAAATGACAATCTTCGGCGAGATAATTGTAACGCTACTGATAATGTGCAAACGAATCGTTGACGTCATTGATTGCTTACGTGTTCTTTGATTGGCGGTAGCGTTGCGGCGAGAATAGAGTGATAACAGATTACTGATAACAGATTAGTAATCCTATATTTATATACATAGAACCATATTTTCACGACCGTGCAGGTTACGGACCTGAGTCAAGGGGGAAAATAATGTATAAATTAAAATTTTTTTAAATTTTTTATATATACAAAACGGGCTTGCGCCCAAGTAAATAGGATACATAACATGCTATTTAGTATAACAATATAACAATTAACAGTTTAAAAAAACAAGTTTAATGCTCTGGGGGGATCTATTGCCCTCATCCGCCCTTCATACGCCCTTGCGTGCGGAATAATCGTGAAGTGGGCTGGGCATTTTTGAAGTGTAGCTATAGCATAGTAGAGGAAGTTCCTTTGGACGTCTTCAAGCTGACTTCGAGTTGATTTAAAATATATTTGATTATTTTGATTATAATTTTCACTTAAAAAACTTTAAATTGAGATGGTATAAATAATAATTATAATTTATAATTAAAGTATTATTGTATATGAGTTTTTAAATTTTAATTTTTAAATTGTACATGGAACCTTTATGTACCATATGTTTTGCTGTATAAAATATACTACAAGCACACCTAAAGTTATTGATCAAGAAGAGAACATTTAAATGTGCATTTGGAATTTGTGATAATTTGTTCACTGAACTTAATTAAATAAAATCCAATTATCAAGAACTCGATGACAATAATTTGGTTTTTATATAGCAAATCAGAGTGAAACTCAAGTGAAACCGTAATAAAATTATTGTTATAATACTAGACTAATAAACAACTGTAATTTAATTGTACCACGTAATCATACTAATTTTGGAACACAGAGTCCAATGATTAAAGGAATTCTGTTACAGTGTTACTTCGTAAATATAATATAAATTTAACTAATTTTGATAATTTTAATAAGTAGGTATAAGAAACATATTAACACTATTTATCCTGGTCGTAAATGTCGACTTTTAAAGTTAATTTAAGTGTTCTAAATGTTTAACTTTTCTTGTATACTTTTATAATACCTATTAGTTATTACCTACTCATAACATGAACCCAGCTCATCCGTTTACAAGCATATCTATGCTTATTTGGATGAGCTTGCAAACTAGATTTGATGTTTTGTTTATAACTATTAATTTGTTTGTTTTGTTTGCTAAATAAAATATTATTATTATTGTACTATTGCACAATGGTCAATGTACCTACATAAAGAAAAAATATTTTGAAAATTACGAAAGAATACACAGCATTGAAGTGACAATAAATGAATAAATTAAAAAAGACAAGTGTTAAATGAAACAATTTAAATATAAAGATCGTGTATAGGCGTATAGCCGTATAGGACTTAAGTACATTATAATTTATAATATTATACCTTGAAATGTTATTAAAATGTATAGTATAATCAATAATTGTATAATCCACGACTAAATAGATTTTATTTTAATTTTTTTCTACTTAATCTTTGGTATAATTTATTATGATATCTACGGAATCCGTAGTTCGTGGTGTAAGGTGTAAGTTAGAGACTAGAGATCCTAGTTTATCTATAAGCTCTCTAGTGTAAGCAATTTGAAACCACGGGTTATAACTAGGGTCTAGGGCTAGGAAAATGAAGCACTAAAAACCTACAATAAAGGAATTAAAAAATTGCCAATAATGCTACAAAAAAAAGCATTTTAAACAATAAAATGCAACTAAAAAAGACTTGAACATTTTCAAGTTTAGCTGAAAAATATTTTTAATATCAAAAAATAATTTATTAAACACATTTTTATATGTCCACACAAATCAATTCTTAGAACAACTAAGCGCAATTTCTAAATATTGAAAAAATTTAACTAAAAATTGTTTAATAATTAATAATTTAAAAAAATATGTACGTAAATGTTCTAAAAATGTTAAATATGCGTATAATTAACAAAAACTAATTAAAAAGCTAATAAATTGACAAAAAAGTACCAAAAAAGCATTTATTTACAAATATCATAAGAAAAAGCAAAAACAAAATTGCATATTTGAACTCTGTGATGAATGAATCGAATTTTGTTTTTGATTAGCTATGTCCTGGGGTACTATGAAATGCAAATGCTACAAAATCCTAGCCCTATAGCTTATAACTTATAGGCCAAAAAAACGATATAAATCATTAATATAGGGTGTGGGACGTGGGAAGTGTCTCATCGCGTTGTACAATATTTTTGTGCTAAAATAAATTAATACAATTTATTATTAATACAATAATATTACACAAACAATTACAATAATAATTAATAAAATCAAGCAAATATTAGTATATTATACATATAAAGTTATATGCATATAATTTATTTTGTATGATATAATATGACGTATGAAGTTGATAAATTTTGTAGGTACGAGTAACTAGTACAATGATATTTTAAAAAAATTACACTGATAATAATTAATAACAATATTAATAAAACCAAAAAACTAAAAAAATGAATATCAAGTATAAAATAATATACAAACTATTTTATAAAATGAAAATTAATAGTGAATAATATTTAAAATAATCGTATCGTGTAAGCAATAGCTGTCAAAAACATAACTTATAATATTAGGGGATTTTAAATGTTTTAATGACCTGTTATACGCTTTAACTAATAATTACAATATTGGTATAATATTATATACTATTAGGTAATATAATATACTTTGTTTGTTTGTTATTATCAATCATTATTATTGTAATTTTTTGTATATAATATTATGATGTACCTACTATACATATTTGTAATAATAATACACAATGTATTAATGTATTAAATTGTTTAAGCCCAAAAATATTCTAAAAAAAAAAAGTTGAAAATGGAACACAAATAGAACTCTTATAGCTTATTTCGTGTCCTTTTTTGACCAATGGATTTTTTATGCCGTAGCTTTTTTATCCTTGATTCCTTTTTTTTATCGTGAAACGTGGCGTTTTGCAACTTTGGAAGCTAGAATAAAATATGACATTTAATCTATTCCGTGCTCATACCAACTTATAATGATTGCAATTTGCAACACTGTCTATTATGTTCTCATTTTGGGTACTTTTGTATTTTTGTGATTTTACAATTTGTGTTATCAATGTCAATTATTTATCAGTGTTAATTTGTTGTTTTTTTAGCTTTCGAGCATTCACCAATCAAATCGACTACCAGCAGCTAGTGACGAGTACTGACGACTGACGACTGACGAGTATCGAATACGAGTAGAAGATACTCAGATAGTGTACACTGTAAAGTGTAAACCGCATAGCAAACTATATCATTACAAATTAATTACCTACATACATATTTTAATTCATAAATAGGTAAATAATAACAATAGTCTGTTATACACACGGCTTTAGATAGATCCTATCTAAAGCCGTGGTTATACACTATATACACAATACTTATCTGTTATCTCCAGTTTCTGCATAACTAATTTCAAATTTAGCTTTATAGTTTTTGGTAGGTATTTTATCTTAGCTGTATGCCTGTATTTACAAAATTTAAGTAATATTTTGCTGTTAAAATTACATTTTAATTTTAATTTGATAACAGATTGCTGTTGGTGCACGCCCCTATAATTCAAGAAGATAAGTGTTGGTGTGTAGTGTGTACACTTTAATATCATTTACAGTACCCTTACGATTATTTATGAGTGAATGTTGATCCATAGTTGACATATTATTAAATATATTTTTTCAGTGAATTAAAATATCAAAATGACAGACAGCAAATATTTCACCACCACCAAAAAAGGTGAAATATTTGAATTGAAGTCTGAATTGAATAGCGATAAAAAGGAAAAAAAGAGAGAAGCCGTGAAAAAGGTAAAATCGTATACAATATTACTATTAGGCTTACTACTTATTAATTATTTTATCTGATAATTTAATCATTGGTAGTTTAGAATTGTTATTATGACCAACTGGCAGGCTGGATTGAGTTATTTCGGCCCTCTGAGATTTCAAATTTGTATCAGCCATAAAAACATGACTGGCCCTAGCCCCTATTTAATTAAATGATGTGACCACGTTTTAGATTCTGCACTGAACAATTTGTCTTACAATGTTTGTTATGTGTATTTTTTGTGTACTTTCGGAGCAGTTAAAATGCTTCAATTTTCAACTTTAGAAGGGGGTTTTTAAAAAGCAAATTGTATCAAGTTGGTACTTTGAGTGGTCAAAATTCCCAGTACTTTTCTCAATTTATCAGCAAGAACATAAACAAATTAAAGGAAATTATGAATTTTTACAACCTAACCAGTTTTTGACAAAATCAATTTGGTTTTTTGTTGCACTTAATCAAAAAACAAATAACTGTAGTCTTGAATAATTCTTCATAAGCTTGAAAATGTTATACAAAGTTTCTTACTTAATTAAAATATAACAAAAGTACATTATAGTCACAACTTTTTTAATGTTGTTGGTTCTAATTTTTACAAAATCACAAAAATTTGCAAATTATTTTATTGTTAAAATGTCATAAAATGTTAAATTTTAACACTTAAGGATTGAAAATTGAATATAAAATTTATCTTACAATATTTACTGGAAAAAAAAAATAGTTTTTATACAATAACATTATTCATGCAGATTAAACTGTTACTAGATGTCTAAATATAATAATGTAATTACTAATTATGATTTATGGTGCATTTATTTATACCTTTGTGGTTATTTTTGATAGGTTATTGCGTCTATGACGGTTGGTAAAGATGTGTCTGCTCTATTTCCTGATGTTGTAAATTGTATGCAAACTGATAACTTGGAACTGAAGAAACTTGTTTATTTGTATTTGATGAACTATGCTAAAAGCAATCCTGATATGGCTATTATGGCTGTCAATACGTTTGTCAAGGTAATATTTTTCACTATTTATTATTATACTATAATTAATTTAATACTGTCCTTATTTCTCAAAAGGATTGTGAAGATCCAAATCCGCTAATACGTGCTTTGGCAGTGCGCACCATGGGTTGCATCAGAGTTGAAAAAATAACCGAATATCTATGTGAACCATTGCGTAAATGCTTGCGGGACGAAGATCCATATGTACGCAAAACAGCTGCAGTTTGTGTCGCTAAACTTTATGACATCAATGCACAACTAGTTGATGATCAAGGATTTTTGGAACAACTAAAAGAACTTTTATCAGACTCTAACCCTATGGTGATTACTTATTTTCTATAAAATATTTTAGTCTTCTATAATATATTTTATTATTTATTTTCAAAAAGGTGGTCGCTAATGCTGTTGCTGCTTTATCTGAAATGAATGAAGCTAGTATAACTGGTTCTCCATTGATTGAAATGAATTCGCAAACCATTAATAAACTTTTAACTGCATTAAATGAATGTACCGAATGGGGTCAAGTGTTTATTCTTGATTCGTTAGCTAATTATAGCCCAAAAGATGATCGTGAGGCACAAAGGTAAATATTAATTAAAGTATACATTTTATTAGATCTTATATAAAATAAAAAGCTAACTACCTATATTTGTTTAATTAAATATTATAGCTTTGGTAATGTACTAACAAGTAGTTTAGTTTTAAAAACTATGTGTAATTTAAAGTATTGACACATTTATTGCAACTGTTGGCTGTAGAAAATATAGTTTTTCATAAAATGTATATCAACTTTCATAAATATTACCTCGCTATTGAAATGATTCGATTTTTAAAATCCCATTCCTTGAAAAACTTTTTTTATTCAATTTGTACATAAATAGTTATTTTGGTTGGTTTTTTAAAAATAGAAAATAAAAAAATTGTTGCTATTTGTGTGTATTATTTGTACCATTAGTAACCACACATTTGAAGACATAGAAAAATATTTGTTAATAATTTTTAGTATTTTGGGTCTCATGGAGTTAAATAAATGTTTGATGCTTATGTTATTAATTTAAAATTAGATCAGTTTATTTTGTAATTTATTTGTTTTATTTATTTTAGTATCTGTGAACGAATAACACCTCGATTAGCTCATGCTAATGCTGCAGTTGTTTTATCGGCTATTAAAGTGTTAATGAAACTAATGGAAATGTTGCCAACTGATTCTGACTTTGTTACTACATTGACTAAAAAGCTTGCTCCACCACTTGTTACTTTACTATCTACAGAACCAGAAGTAATATATATATAATATATTATATGTGTCTAAAACTATAAAATTCTACTAAATATTCATGAATTTATATTTCATAGGTTCAATACGTTGCTCTCAGAAATATTAATTTAATAGTGCAAAAAAGGCCTGATATACTTAAACATGAAATGAAAGTTTTTTTTGTTAAATATAATGATCCTATTTATGTCAAACTTGAGAAACTGGATATTATGATACGTTTAGCATCGCAAGCAAACATAGCACAAGTTCTTTCTGAACTAAAAGAGTAAATTTATTTTATACAACTTATTTTAATTTTTACTGACTTAATATTTAAATGCATTTAGGTATGCCACTGAAGTTGATGTTGATTTTGTGCGTAAAGCAGTTCGCGCAATTGGTCGATGTGCAATTAAAGTAGAACAGTCTGCTGAACGATGTGTGTCTACACTTTTGGACCTTATACAGACAAAAGTAAACTATGTAGTTCAAGAAGCAATTGTTGTAATTAAAGATATATTCAGAAAATACCCTAACAAGTATGAAAGCATAATATCTTTATTGTGTGAAAATTTGGACACACTTGATGAGCCTGAAGCAAGAGCATCTATGATTTGGATAATTGGAGAATATGCTGAACGTATAGATAATGCTGATGAACTATTAGAAAGCTTCTTGGAAGGTTTCCATGATGAAAATACTCAAGTCCAATTGCAATTATTAACTGCTATTGTTAAACTATTTTTGAAGAGACCTACTGACACTCAAGAATTAGTACAACAAGTCTTAAGTTTGGCTACACAAGATTCAGATAATCCTGATTTACGTGATCGTGGTTTTATTTATTGGAGATTGCTGTCCACTGATCCGGGTGCTGCCAAAGATGTTGTACTTGCTGAAAAACCATTGATTTCTGAGGAAACTGATCTTTTAGAACCAACATTACTTGATGAACTTGTATGTCATATTTCTAGTCTTGCCAGTGTTTATCATAAGCCACCAAATGCATTTGTTGAAGGACGACCAGGATTACGAAAATCTTTACCAGCCAGGTTAAGAAATTATTATTATAATTTTTAATTCCTATAGAATTCCTGTATTCCATTTATAACAGTATAATGTTTACTTAACATGTATTGCTTATAGAAATGAAAATGCATCTACTAGTAATGTTCCTCAAGCTGCAGTCATACCTGCACCACAAGAATCCTTGATTGGAGATCTTCTTAGTATGGATCTGACTACTCCAGCTGTTATTCCAACATCTGTTCAACCGCCTTCTGTTGATTTACTTGCTTCTGGGTTAGATTCATTATTAACTACATCTGACTTGCCAGCAGCTTCATCATCAAATACAGGTTTGCTTGGTGACATTTTTGGATTTACACCAACACCTGTTTCTTATTCTCCGCCTAAACAACTTTGGTTACCTAGTGAAAATGGCAAAGGATTAGAAATTATGGGAACATTTTCAAGGAAGTATGTTTTGGAATTAAAAATATAAATATAATATAAATTACAGGTCATATATTATTTAATTTCACTGTTTTTTAGAAATGGTCAAATCAGTATGGACTTGACCCTCAAGAACAAAGCTATGCAACCAATGAGTGGATTTGCTATTCAGTTAAACAAAAATTCGTAAGTATTACCTCTAAATTGGTCCCCAACTATGTCTAATCGACTCCGGACCAATTACAAAATTTAGTTACTAAACCAATTGTAATAGACATCAATCAATTGGAAAGTTGGAAAAAAAACTAGTTATATATCAATAATATACGATTTCAAAATTATAGTTGGTTATACGATAATGTCAATAACCTTAATTATAAAACCAAGTACACTTTTCTCACTTTGATCAAAATTTAGAATAAAGTTAAAAATAACAATTTTTCACTGATTGGTTTATTATAACTTTTAAAATAAAGTAAACTATTAACATTTTTCATTAGAATACTTAATTTTACATTACATTTTTTGTAAAACAAAACAGCGTTATATAATGTACAAATATATTTGTATGTTTATTAAAACAAAATTACAATTTCATAAATATTTCTCTTTTTAGTTTTGGCTTGACACCAGCTCGTCCATTACAAGTATTAAACCCATTATTGCCTACAGCATCTTATGAAACCAGCTTAGCTCTTGCAACTACTGGACTTGTTCAACGGATGGAGCCCATAACTAATCTTCAAGTATATATCAATTTACTGTAACATGAATTATGAAATAATAAAAAATTAATCTACAACTATGTTTCAGGTGGCAATAAAAAATAATATTGATGTTTTATACTATGCTTGTATTATACCAATGAATGTTTTCTTTATCGAAGATGGTCAAATGGATAAGCGAGTGTTTTTGAAAACTTGGAAAGACATACCTGCAGAGAATGAAGTGCAATTCACTTTAAAAAATGTTCTTTGCAACACAGGTAGATAATTCATAAATTGTATAATATGAAGATACCATTATTTCAGACAACCTCATATCATTCAGCTAATATTCTAGTAAAATTAAGTTGCAACATCAATTCAATTATTTTCTTCTTTTGCTTGAACTTAAATTTACCAGTTTATTTTTTTTTTACTTTTTTTATCTTTACCAGTTATTACTTATAGATAATTAATATTTTTCAGAGGCTATTGTCTTGAAGATGTCACAAAACAATGTGTTTACAATAGCTAAAAGACATGTTGAAGGCCAGGATATGTTATACCAGTCATTAAAATTGACAAATGGCAATTGGGTATTGAATGAGCTTAAAATTCAGCCAGGAAATCCAAACATAACTGTAAGTAGTTTAACTAATTAAGTATCTAATTAATCAATCAATTTATTAATCAATTAATTGTTCAAAAACCCATATTATGTTCTTCCACTGCTAACAAAATTGTACTGTAAATTGTTTTACGTATGACAACAATTATTTTATAACTTTAAGAAATAATTTAATATTTTAAATTATTTTATGTTTAGCTATCATTAAAATTACTAGCTATGGAAGTTGCACAAGGAGTTTTCCAAGCATATGATGCTATTCTTCATTCATAAAAACTTAAATTGATAAGTAAGTTAATTCCAAGTATTTGTATGAGTTTTAAAACTATAAGTAGGTAGTCGTAATTTATAAGCTTTCATTGTCATATATTATATACATACTAAAGTAAATCAGTTAAAATAATAGCTACCTATTTATGTATTTATTCACAATACATGAATATTAAATTGAAATACGTTTGTTTTAAAATCAAACTTTTTTTTATTAGCATTAATATTATTATGTTGATTTTTTTTTTTCATTATGTATTTTGTTATTTATACATGCAAATATTATTTATTCATAATAATATTAACATTTTTTTTATGAATATTTTTGTTGAAGTAAAACAATACTACACTTATTCAAGTATTAAATAAAAATATTTTAACCATATATTTATAAACACAACAAATATAGATAAATATTATAGTAAACAATAATATATTATAATATACATATTATTAATTATAAGATAAATTTTTTTTTAATGATCACTACTCATGTATTCCTTCTTAATTTTTATCCGTTCTTCTAATGATGGCATATATGGCTTTATTTTGTTGTTTTTTCGTTCTTTATAAATATTGTACTGAAAGCAAAATATAAATTAAAATTTTTGTCTAGGTTACATAATGTTCCTTTAAATAAAAACATACCCAAAATGTTTTGCAGTCTTTGTAATTTTCTATTTGTGGTTCACATTGGGATTTATCTCCAAAACTATCTTGTAAGCATTTGAATGATATCCTTTGTTCCTGTACAGCAAAATACAGTTAAATGTAAATTCAGTCAAGTGTTATAGTTATTGACATTGCAAATACAATGAATTAAATTAAGTAATTACTGATTTGTATTATCATTAAAAACTGGTAAACAAGGTAATATTCCAGTTGTGCAATATATTTTATTTTAATCATAAATGCATAAATATAGTTATGTACTATGGGCTGTTTAGCTGATTTCCATGATATTAATATATTATATATTATAACTGAAATAGTATAAAATTACCTGCAAGCAAGGATTTGAATCTCCATTCTTAGCTTCAGACATTTTAATTACAATTTGGCGAGATGATCTTATTTTAGGTCGATGTACAGGATGTAGAACCGTAGAGGTACAAATATTATTAAATCATACTTTATGATCCACAGTAGTGAGATGAAAAATATAATATTTAGGTAATAGTCATTTGTATAATTGTAAATAATATATTACCTAAATACTACTTGGATTTTTGAAAAAACTATTGGCCATCGGACATTCGGACTATTGAGATAAAAAGTTTTTATCAATCAACTATCAAGGTGCCTTCCACCATAGGATAAGGATACCTTACACGGTAAGTTGTAGATATTGTTGTCTCTTGATTGACTCTACAGCCACTACGCCTTCACAGGCCACAGCCGGCGCCCCGCTTACCGTGAAAAATCAACAATCAGAATGACCTGCCATGCGAACATTTATAATTGTATATGTACAATTGTGTTAGGTTGGTCGGACGCTAGTCCCGTGATTATATTATCACTGATAAAGGTATGCCGCAATACCGCATACAGCTTATTATAGTTATATAGTTGTTATATATCTACATGATATTCATTCGGTCCATTCCCAATTTCCCTCTTGCATTTACTTTTTCAAAATTTGTACGTATGTATGTTATGTATGTGTACATTAAATAATAATAAGATGTCATTCCAGTGAAAATATTTATGATTATTTATATAAAAACAAAAAAGCTCCTCTACTATTTACTATAATATGATATTTTGTTATATTGTTTATTTTGTTCAAACAAACATTGTCTTTTACCACTTATGATTGAAAATTTAGTCTAAAAAAGTATCAATAGTCCAGTTAAAAAATGGAGCCTATGGATGTGTCAACCACTAATGAAGAGTACATGATGACAAAAGCTAAAAGTTATCTTGAGACTGATCAATTTAGATGTAGATCATGGTTACTTACAGCTAAATCAATGTTTCCGAAAAATTTTGGAATACATGTAAGTAACCTTTAATCTAATAATGTTAGGCATTTTATAATTTTTTATGTTTTTTCAGTTTGAATGTTATGAAATAGAGAAAAATTTACGTTGTGTTCAAAGAGCAGCTAGATGTTTCAGTTGTCTGTAAGATATATATATTTTTTTAATTTTTCGCTTCTTAATCAGTCTTTAACTGTTAGGCTTGAAGATTTTCCAAATGAGGCAATTCTTTGGAAAGAGATTGAAAACTTTACACCAATATTATGTATGGACACATCTTGTTTGTCAGAAGAACAAACATTTTTCAGAGAAATGTTTTCTGCACTCCCTTTATGTAAGTTAAATATTACAATTTTTGTTACAAAATTCTTACTTACTTTACTTTGCTCTGTCTAATGATCTTCTTAAGTATTGTATTGAATGTTTGTATATAGTGGCCAGAATTCAAAAATAAAAAATAAGTACCTACATAACATTATTTGTATATATGAAATACAATATCATAACAAATTAAAAAACTTTTAATTATTTTGAAACATAACATCAGGTATTACAGATTTTTAATCTTATTAAAAATAAAAAAATTTAAATCAACATTTTAAGTATTTTGACAAATTATTATTTTTCAGGTCAAACATTCAACTTATTTAATGAGAAACAGAATAGTATACATTTATAAACAATGAACTTAAAAAAAAAAATATATATAAATATTTCACATCACATCTCATCAAAGTTTGAATAAACCTGCATAATTGATTTCAATAGACATTTCTGTATTATCATTTTATCATTTGTACTTAATCACTCATTTTTTTAAAAACATTTTCTTACAACTTTTTTTTTGATACTAAACTAATACTTAGTTATTAAATTAACGAATTGACGAAATTTTTAAACACTTTTCTATTTGTAATTATTACATAATTTAAAATGAGTACATTTTTATAAACTTCAGCCATTTAATTTAAATAGTAGGACATGTATCCAAAAACAAAAACTGTGCTTATAAAATAAGTACATCTGGTCACCATATCTATATAATATCTATTTTACAAGAGATAATTAATTTAATTAAAAATATTTTATATGTATATTAGATTCTGATCAAAACAATGAATGTTTTGTCTATAAGATACTTTTTATAGCACAAAAAATGTTTTAATCTTTAACTTCGAGGTTGGTTTCAGATAGCAAATTGGCTCTATACTCTATTCAACTTAAGAAATATACTTGGTGGCTGAATTATGTACAGAGGAATTGCTTCACTAAATACAGGCATATAGAGGGTTAACTCTGTAGAGATAATAAACTTTACTTGACCATCACCGAGTACATTTCTTTACACCTACAATACCAATGTTAATTTTGCTCATTATGCCTCTCCACATTATTTAATTTTCAAAATATTTGGCTTTTTTTGTGCCTAGTTATAGTTGTTTTAAATGATCAACTTTTTTTCTATAAATGTAAATAAAAAATGTATGCTGTGTCAAAAATTTTGAAAAAAGATCCATGATATCTTATAGCAATTCAAAAATATTGAAAATACATAAGCACATATTTTTTTTTTAGCGTCTGAAGTTCGGTTAGTAAATTACAAAAATGTACAAACTATTTTGTATATTCCGTAATTAGGAAACAATACTTAGTTTCATACTCAAATTATCGCAATAGTGCTCTGTTGTCTTGCTCTCTTATAATCTAATAATTTCTACCAAGTGCCATGAGTCACATCTTCTGGACTGCAACAGTGCAATATCTGTTAATAATGTTAACCATTGACCTATTAATTCTCCCGAGTCTCCACCCAAAATAGTTTTTCATTGTATTCAATGATTTATCATCAAATTAAAATTTAACACGTTTATTAGAGTTGAACTACTCAATGACACTTGACACCTACCTACATCAGAGCGAATTCCCTTAGTTTTTTTATAATTTTTTAAACTATAATATCATATATTAAGTAAAATGTTATTTAAATATTTGTTGTTTTAGCTATTCAACAGAAATTATTGTCAGTATGTGCTGAAAGAAGTGAAGACACAATGGAACATTGTCGTTTAGTACTTTTACTTCTAAATCGTTTCCCACAATCATCAACTGAATTAGCAGTAAGAGTAGTAGTTTTTATAATAAATAGTACAAAGCTTAATTATTATTAGTTTTATTTAACCATACTTTTTATAAAACTGATTTCAAATATATTCATTGGAAGAATAAAAATAAAAATGACATATTAAAATAAGAACTTTAGACGAGGAAGAAAGACAATTTCAGTACTTTAATACATTTAAGAGGATGTTAGCGCACTATTTGTTTTTTCTCTCCAACCCACACATGACATACCAAATTTGCTCTTTGCAGAACCAACTATGTGTTATTAGTTTTGCATCATAGTAAAATTACCTATGATCTAATGTAAAGTTATTAACATAATCTGTTTGCGTATTTATTTTTTTTTAACAATATTTTAATTTTAACTCAAATAATGCGTATGTAAAATATTTCAATTTAAAAATGATTATATCTCCCTTTAAAATTGAAACATCATAAAAAACCAACGTACAAACACAAATAATGTTTTCAACTATAAGTATGATAATTTAATTGTTATCACACATGGTTGGTTCCGTTTAACGCATATTTGTTGTACTGCATATGGGTCAGGAAGAGAAAAAAGTTTTGCCCTGACATCATATTAACATTTATATATTTTCTGATAATTGACTTTATAAACTAAAAAAATATCAAAATAATATAATAATAAACAACAAATTAGCTTTTTTAGTTACAAGTATAGAAATTAAAGTTGTGAAAAAAAATATGAATCCTATTGTTACATCTGAAAATAAAAACATTTTTGAAAGGATAACATTTCAAGAAAAAACTAACCTTTATAACCTATTTTGTTTTTTTTCTCTTTCTTTTGAGTTAATGACAAATTTGAACTGTTCTAAAATATGGTTTATATGTTAAATAATTTAAAACAAATTAAAATAGATGGTCCATTACTAAAAATTGTACAAATTGTTTAATATGTACACAATTGACTGTTTTAGTTAAAGCTCATGGATACTATGATAACAGCAGAAAAACACAATCAATGCCCAAATGTTATAAACTGTTACAGAAAAATATTAGGTAATAACAATAGGGTTATGTTAAGTTTATATTTAGTTATTAATTAAAATTTTTATTATTAATAATATTAATTATTAACTATGTTTTTTAGACAAAAATATATGATAGAATATAATTATGATAATATTAATTTTTGCAGTATGTGATCTTGGTCCTTTATTAGTGTCAACAAGTACATTAAATCAGAAAAATCTCTATAAAATGTTAACAAAAACTACTGAATTTTATATTACATATGCTATGGGAGGTCATTCTATTATACAGGTAACATGGTTTACCATTCAATATTATTAACATTTCTTTTATTAATAACATTTATTGTAGAACTTGCCTGATACTGAAAATTATATTAAAACACCTTGGGAAGATTTATTTGCTTCATGTGAACGTATTGGTAAAAAACTTTCTTGGGAATTAAGATCTGTACTCAGTCAGAGGTAACTTTTCTAATATTTAGAATTTATTTATTTAACTTTTTACAACTATAGTTATTAATTCTTTGTTTTTATAATTTAGTGATAAACGAAAAGCATGGAAAAAAGTATCAAGTTTCGCAAAAAAGTTTGTAATTGCTTCAAATAACAGTGAACTTAGCAAACAATTAGTGTTTTGTGGAATGATATTATTTGTAAGACATGTTTTTGATTATAATCAATCATTAAGAATTGGTGAGTAATTTTTTTATATTTGTTTTTAGTACCCAAAGAAAATTAATGAGGCTATATTTTAATTTTATTTTTGTTGAATATAATCTTGTTTTTAACATTAATTAACTTATGATTAACTAAATAGTTGTTTATGCCATTTATATTATATAATTAATATTTATTGTAGTTAAAATTTTCGTTTTAGAAAATGGTTCAGAATATTTGTTAGTTAAAGCAATTAAAGGTCCAAAAGTACAAATTAACAAACCTCCTTTGAAACAAGCTGTACTTTCCATAGCCACTAAATTAAATGAATCATTGATTGGTATTACCGATGATTCGTCTGAAGTTCTTGATCATTTTAAGATGGCTTTCAACTATTGGGAATTACTTACTAATAAAGAACCAATGTGCACTGGTAGAATAAAATAATATTCATACTTGGTTCTTAACTATATATATTTTATATCACCTAAAATATTTGCAGATTATTGGAAATTAAGTGCTCAAATTAAAGTTGATACATTCATAGGGCAATTCCTTACTGATATTGAATTTTATCAAGGAAAATACAAGAACCTTTTCAAAGCTGTACCAGTTCAGGAAAGTATAAGAAAATCATTATCATTAGTGACCTTATACTATTGTGTACAAGAATTCAAGGTATATAGTTATTAGTTATTCATTCAATATTTATTATTATCAATAATTTTTTAAAGTTAAAAATATACTTATTCAATTATTGTTGTAGAAATGTACCGAGCACATATTTGAGGTAGTAGAGCAAATAGAAAGTCTTAGCTTGTATGGAAGTGTGTCTACAGAAATAGCTAATCCGCCAGAAGATAGAGAAATGTATTATATTCAAATAGCAAAATTGCCCGTTCTACAGTATTGTGTTAAGATAATGGTTCAAATACTCTATGTGAGTATACTTAGGTTTGAATGTTTTTATTAGAATATTTTTGGCAATATTTATTATTTATTTCAGTTTAATTAGTTTATACTACCTATGTAACATACAACATTTAATTATTATTTTTAATTTAGAATCAGCTTTCCAATCATCTATCAACTAGTGATATTCTTATTGGTCATCTTTTAGTATTGTCACAAATGGTTTGGCCAGAAGGCAAAGCAATTGCTGAAGATATGTATAACCACATAGGCAAATTACCTTTGTTTACGTATCCTCAATTTTCAGCTTATATCACTAATATAGATATAATTGAACACTTTATGGCTATGTTTATAGACAATGAGAAATGTGTCTTAAATGTATTTCCATGTGTAGCTTCTTCATTGAGGTGAATAATTATTTTTGATACATGGATGTAAATTTTCTACTTTGAAAATATTACAGACAATTACATATTAATTTGTATTCATAGTCCACGAATATCAACCAGAGGAGCTGGCAAAGGAGTAAAAGAAGAGTTTCGATCAGCATTGAAAAAACAAGTAACACGATGGTCTGAACCCGTGGAAGAAACTATGTTATTATTTTTTAAGAATGAAAGAGAAAGTTTAATGAAGACTGCTACTCTTATGGAAAAATCATTAACTTTTTAAGTGAGTATTGTTTTTTAATTATTTTAACAGCAGATTTGTACTTTTAGGTTATCGTGACACCCCATATTAGAATTTAGTTCCAACACAACCTTAATATTTTCATGTCGCACATTTAAGTTATTACAACTACCATATCGGAATTTACTAGTATAGTTAGTTATATTGTGATGATAGATTATTATTCATTCTGTTACTTTAAGCTAAAATGCCGTAAATAAAAAATAAAAATGAGGTAAAGCAAAATTAAAAATTCTTAAATTTAGCTCATTTTAGTGAATGTGATGCCCATAAGTCTGAAATGTTGTTCAACAAAAATAATATAGGCAATATTTAACAGTTTAAACACCGTAAATCATCAACAATTTGAGGGATACTAAGAAAAAATGTGAATTTTGTTAAAGATATGGCATTTTAGTTTAGTCTGTAATGATATTTACAAATATTTGTAAATAAATTATTATAATTAATTTATATGCTATACTTATTATATTATATTATAAATTTAATTATTATTTTTATATTAAATAAATACAATTTTTAATTACCGTATTCTTGCTTATAAACCAAGTTTCCATAACTTTTACCTATGCTTTTGCCAATACTAAGGATCAATGTAAAAAAGTAAGATATTTTATTAAAAAATGCATTTTTATTTTATTGCATTTCTCAAATAAATGTATATAAGTAAGCCCCATGTCATACTTAAAGATTTACAATGTATGAAGTGTTATGAACTTAAGAATTATTGTACGGTCTTAAGAAGATACAAAATATAAAAAACGGTTTTTATTGAGAATATTTTTCAATAACTTTCAGGATTCCATTACTGAAAAACACCTAATATTAAGGTCACATAAATGTATTTAATATTTATTTCTTACTGTTTTGTGTCGGTTGTTAAATTAAAAATATAAATTATTTTAAATTATGATTGCGATAATCCAGTAGGTATCACATATTCAACTTAACTAAAATAAATTAAAATACAGAAATATATAAAATGTATACAGTTTATTATAGATTTGAAATTGAAATAAAAATATAAAAACTGTTTTAATAATTAAATAACAAACTAACATTAATCCCATAGTATAAGGAATACTATACTTTGAGTATGCTTAATGATAAGACTGCACATATTCTTTTAAGGGGCTATGTATAATTTATGTACGCACCCAACAATACTCAAAAATATGTCGTATTGTATATTTAGTCTTATACAATGCAGTATGCATAACAACTTCAGGCGATGCACATACACAAATTAAGATGAAAACACAGATTGTGTTGAGGATACTTCTTATTCTTTATACTATGGTTAACCCTAATATAATTAGAATATGAAACTTAATTATTGAATATAGGTATTACATAATTTTTATATTAAAATCGATAGTAAAATTTAGTTCTTTGAACTGTATTACAAAATGTTAGTATATTATAATAATTAAAAAAGTATTCATAATGTAATTTGAATAATGCTATTTAGTTATATTTTTTTTAAAAACTTTCCAAACCTAAGTAATTATACTTAATTGGAATAAATCGTCTGGTGAAATATTAATAACAATGTACATGATGTTTGAAAATGTTAATAAGCTGGTTAGATTTGTTGATTCACAATATCTGTTATAATACAAATAATGATATTAAATTAATTATTAGTAATACATTTTCTAACTGTACTAATAGTTTCACTTACTCTCCTAAAGGTACTAATGTTGCATTACTATAGAAATCGTAAAACTTTATCCAGTTCATACATCCATCTTCATTTGTTTTATTTAATATTGAAATAGTTGCATTTAATTGCATTTGTGTTCCCGGTGGACCCTCTATCAAAAAAGTGCAATCGTCTAGAAAATAATTAGATTATTTGTACATTGTACTTGTTGATTATAATAAGTCGTATACTCGTATATAATACTTACTATGATAATTCCCAGTTACTTTTGAATCATAGTCTAACACATAGTTCCCTGATAATAATGTATATGTTGAATGACAAGGAGTTAACTGTATATGACTTTCTGGCCATTTGAAATTTAATTGCATACTATTGCTATGAAAGCTAAAGAATATAATAAAGATTTGAATAAAATATTTTTTTTCAAATAAGAATATCATTTTTATATCAATTACAAACTAAAATAGGTATATTAAATGTTAAGCTGTAAAACGTAGTATAAAACTAAATAGTGAAAGTTAAACAATATATATTTTTATAACAACAACTTCTGTAAAAAAAGTTATAACTTATATGGGTAGTACTATCTATAGTAAATATGAGGGTCAATTAACATACCTAATTAAATAATCATGTAAAATGTATTTATGTTTGATTACATACATTTTTTATTCAATTGCTGTTTTCACTTTCTCTGAATATTTTTTTTTTTAAATTTCGACTAATTTGATATTATGAAATTGTTTTATTCATATAACTTTAATTTATAGGTCTATTTTTATAAGGTATAATAAATTTACTAAGTATTTTTATTTTTTACGGTCATAAAATGCACCAATACTTTTTGTTTACTTAGCATACTGTTTTTAATCTTTAGAATAATGTTTCTTTAAAGGTGGTTGTACTGTAATAATGATAAAAGTGTGCTGTAAAATGTAAACTTTTTTTTAGACCCAGTCAAATAATATAAAATATTATAATTCATTTTTGAAAAAAATAATTTTTAATACAAATTACAAACATTGAAGTATAAATATTACTCAAGATATAACTATATAGGTTAAAATTAAACTATTAAAGCAATTAAAAAAATACATTTATAAATCTCTTTAAAGTCCTATATGAGCATACACATTTACAATTTGGGGTTGTGCAAAACCATTTTAACTTAGTATTATATAAGCATTCTAGTTTAATTTTTTCCATAAGATAAATATTACATAATAGTATGTATAGAATTCCATACATACTCCTCGTTGATTTTAAAATTGAAACTATTAACCACTAAACATTATAAAAAATGTTACTTAAAATGACAGACTTGTACTAATCCATTAATATCACAAATTCCATCAGACACATAACTTGTAAACCCCCCATGCAGACTAAAAGGAAATATTCTAGACTATTAAACTAAAATAAGAGAAAACACATTGGTTCTATCACTGGGTGGTATTTCTTTTAGTATGATATCACTTCTTCTTTTTTGTACATTATAAATAATTATCTTATTTGCTAATAGTACCTTGAAGTTTTGTATGTTAATATTCTTTTAATAAAAAATAGAACTTTTTTAATATAGATTCAAAATAGTTTAATGTTTGTTTAGTCTTTAATGAATGTTTTTATTCAGACCTTAAAGTATTTGTTATTTAGGAGTACAAAATGTATGTTAAAAGTAACGTTAATACTGATGATAAAGTATTGTAAGGAAAGTAAGTTTGGGAAATTCTGTATAAAACAAGTTTATGTAATTGCCAATCGGTCTTATGATTTCAATATTTTGATTTATGATTTTAGTATTGAAGTCCCTTATATTTTATATAATAGACATATAGATTAAATTGAAATAACTGATTTGGATAACATTATAGCAAAAACCCCACACAAGTCTTAACCTGTTCATAAAACATTTTTTCATAAATTTCTTTTGGTATAAAAAATGTAATCAACAAATCTTAGGCTAAGTTGTCAATGCTAAATTTATTATGATCATATTAATCTTATGTATTTAAAATTGTATATACTATTTTGTAAAATAATTATACCTATTAATTTATGCATATCAATTATCAACTGATTTCATATTATTTGTACTTGGTATTAGTCAGCTTAAAAAAAACCATTCATTATTATAATTTGTATTTAATCAGTAAATAATCAAGACATTTTTTTTTGACACTTGATTTTTCAAATAAAACCATCAATTTGGTAATACCAAACATTATACCATTAGTTTTATAATATTATAAAATAATGATAATACATTTTTATATTATTGATTTTCTTTAAAATAGTAAATGTTTTTCATTTAAACAAAAACAACAGATTATTCTGATATAAATAATTATTTATTAATTATTATACATTTTAGTATTTTACACGATATATAATATTAAAATCATTAAATACAAATTATAGTTTTGCTTGAAAAGATATTTTTATCATATGTTTACATATTAATATTTGAAGACTGATAAGTGTATACGCTAAATGAAAAATTAATTCTTTGGTCTGCTTTTATTAGAAGTATAGCAGTATTTGATTCAGCCAATGTTAAACCAGGAGCATCAGATCCACAGACACTGAAACATTATGATTAAATTAAACATTAACTTTATTACTTTATTATTAATATTATGAATGACACCTTACTCTTGGATAAGGTTCAAATTTCCATTCTTGACTCTAAATAGCCTAATGCTTTGATTCATTAAACTGTTGTCTACATCCGTCGATCCTTGTTCTATTGATATAGCTAGACTCGAGTTCACCATGCTATTTAACAGAATTGCACAAAAACCTGCTGGTATCGATCCATTGATTAAAGGTATTTCTACATTATAATGTTTGCTTCTAAAAGTGTTCAGAGAAACAATACACGATCCCCGTGACATTCTTAACGTTTGAAACTTTTCAGGATATGTACCCAAGTAAAAATTAGGCACCCATTGACTGTTATATGCTAAGCATTCACCAATTATAAAGAGCAAACACGTTAAAGCATAGACCGACATTGTTGTGAGGTGGTATAATGGTAACTGTATTCCATACAGTGATAGTTCCAGTCTATATGTCATGTCTATTGTTGATATTTTCATAGGTGGGGACTTGATTGAAGAGGTGTATATTTAAACTGAAAACAACAGTTACTAAAAGTTTTAAAATTTTAATTACATCACACAGTGCCCATATATATTGAAAAATAAGTGTTATAATATATTATATTGTAATATGCTTAAAATATTCAAAATAAAAGTGATAAGGATAACCAATGTGTTATAAGCTAAGTAAACCGACTAAAAATGTATAACAAAGTGATACAATTATTTAGAGTTAACAATTTCTGCCAATGAATCTGCATATAAATCTAGTCTTCGAGTCATCTGAAAATAAAATAAATTAAAATTTATGGTCCAAAAGACTTTTGGAAAATAATAATATTACTTGGAAACCCCAATGATCCTTTACTTGTCTACAAAGATTCAAGTCTATTTCTGAAATTAATAATCCATCACGAGTCCTGGAAAGGCCCTAAAAAGTATAATATACTACATAAAAAAATTATCAAATAACTCAGGGCAATTTATAGATACTAAATATACAAGAAATCAAGACAGTTTTTAAATTAAAAATGTTTCTAAGACTTATGTTAAGATCATCACTGGCAAATAGGAAATACTATAGATGCAAATTTTAGGGTTAGTTCATTACGTTTATTATTATTTATGAAAAATGAATATTAATACCATATAGATATTGTTTTGTAAATTAAATTAATTAAACCTAAAATTAATAACATATTTTTTTAATATATATATAAAAAAAAAAAAAAACTTAACAATGATAAATTATAAATTGCACCCATTTCATAATTATAACTATTAGTAAATCTTATATAAGCTGTTTAATACATTTTGTATATGTTTATGAGTGTTAAAAAAGTTAAAAACCTCAATAATAGTAAAATGTAATTTTTAAAAACAATTTTATTGTTAATTCAGGTTAATTTTTTTTTAAAATCATTTTAGTAGATTCTAAAACAAATATTTAAATGTCTTACAGGAGTTCTGGAACCATCAGGAGCTGTAATATAGCTTGATCCATAAAAATGGCCAAAATCTTTATGTGCTGGTTTACCATCACCACTAGTGAACTCGGACGGGAAAGTTTCTGTACCCACTCTGTTGATGGCACAAGAAAAATAACTATTGGCAACAGCAGCTGTTCTGGCTTCAATTCCCCAAAGTGTCTCACTTCATGTAACATGTTGTAAATTGTTGTAATAAATTTGAATTTTTTTTTATTTTAAGCATTCTATTCATGTTTACCTTAAACCATCAATTGTAGCCGAAGGGTTGAAAACAATTTCAGCACCGTTCAATCCAAACATCAACCAATTCAATGGATGGTGGCGTCCATAACAAATATTGATTGCAATTCGACCAAAAGCTGTCTAAATTAATCTAATATTAGGCTTTTTTGTTGTTTTTATTTTTTAGCCTAATTTTAGAAATGATGTACCTCAAAAACAGGATGTCCTGTGTTCCCTTCCATGTAGTAAGTTGACTCATTAAAATCTCCTACTCGAGGTATATGGTTCTTTCTATGCTTTCCAATTACTTTGCCAAAATTATCTATGACTACAGCTGTATTCCATATCACCTCTTGTTCATCACGTTCCAGTATTGGTGATATGATAACCATGTTGTATTGTTTACAAATCTGTTGAATAATATGTGGTTTATGGTTTATTGGATTTTAAATGTATGAACTGTTATGTTGTGCATCACCCACATCTTTTAGAAACAAAGTTGTCGGTCCTGTTTCTACTGATTCAGCAAACTCACACCATGGAAATTTTTCTCTTGTACAAAACACAAAGGGCATTGCTAAAATATGTTTAGTTTATTTAGAAATATACATAGTATGTATTTGTCATTGGCTGTCTTACGCCAGGCTTCTTGAAGGCATAACACATTCACGTTAGCTTCAGCTGCAAGTGATATTATCTTGCTTATCTTTTGATAAATTGCGTTACGTTGATCAGCTATAGGAGCTGTTGTTGGAAGAACAATTTGATTTTGAATAACTCCAACTCTTACAATCCTTATAAAATTCATATTTTTTAAATTACATTTTTTGTTATTTACTTTACTAAAGAATGTTTCAATTTTCTGGTAGCAACGTGAGTCTATAGTTGGTACTTGGGAAGGTCAAATATACCAAATTTTCAGTAGGTACTTTTCTTAATTTTATTTATTTAAGAATAAACAAGTAGATTTTAAATATATAAATTTACAATAAATATTGAATTTAGATATACGTTTAGAAAATAAATAACAAGAATATTAGAAGTATGTTTGATTAATACGAGGAAGTTACAATGAAACACCAAAGAATTAATGTTAAAGAAGCATATCAAACTAATTAACAGTAGTGAAATGACAGGGCCTCATTCGAAAGACGCATCATGCGGGTGATGGGCTCGTTTAGTAGATTATTGACAAAGCAATGGAAAATAAAAAACTTAGAGTGCTCCTGACAAGAACCTCAAAATTAATTTTTGGAAGAAAAGAAGAGAAGTTAAAGAGCCAGAAAAGAGCTTACAAAGGAAACTAAGACACAAAGTACAGGTATGTAGCCATGAAGAAGAGAGTCAATATTTAGAGCGTGTTATGCAAAGTTTAGGAACTTTTATTGGACCCTTTTGACCTGTACAAAAGCATCAGCATTATGAGACTATGAGGGTCCAAATAATTTAACCATACTTAACTATAGGTTTAACTAGAGCAAAATAAATCACTATATGTTTATATTACATTTTCTATATTTGGTATCATTTTAAGATTATTTTGACTATTTTTGACCTACTGATGATGGACTCAAATGTATTTTTTTTTCTATCTATAAATATTGATAACAAAAGTTATGCTTCGTCAAATCAGAATACAGTTTTTACTGAAATCCAAATATCTAAAAAATATACATGCACAATTTTTTTTGCAATGACATTTTAAGTTCAAATTTAAATAATAATCAATATTTAAATAAAAAATAACAATTTTAATTATTTTGTCTTAATAAAATATTCAAAAATATTTGTGGATATTTAAAACATTTACACATATTATTATATTTTACTATACACAATGGACACTTTCATAATATTTAAATTAATTTTAAGCTATTGCTTATTTATACTGTATTACTAATAGTAAAATACATTACTATAATAGCAATTTAAGTAACAGTGTGTCTGTAAGGATTTACCTAATGCGATAATCCTGAAATAATGGACATATCATAATTCTTGTTATGTTATATAAGACTCACAGGGACAAGAACTATAGATATTTTATATTTTAATTTAATTTAATATTGTAGTAAAAATGTTTAAAAAAATTGAAGATAGTCATTTTGTAGTTTATTTTTTTGAAAATGTTGACTTTCAATATTTTATTTTCATTATCCTTATAATTTTTTTAATTTCGAGAAAAATTGAGTATTATTTAATGCCATAGTCCATAATTTAATATTTTGATATCATCTTGTGTCTTTTTTTGATAAGACTTATTTAATCATTAATTATTGTTGTTCTGAAAAATATACTTCTTGAAACTAACGAAATTATTAAAAATCACCAGGTTAATGAAAGAAAAATATTGAAACATCAACATTTTCAGAAAAATAAACTACAAAATTTTTATACACTTTATTTATACTTTTTTTGAAAATAATTAAATAAAAAATTAATTTTTAAAACTTTTTTTAGGTACTAAAACATTAAATTAAAATATGAAATATTTGTAATCTTTGTTCTAGAATTTATATAAAAACGATAAAATAATGATATTTCCATTATTTTAGTTGATATTTAATGAGTAAATCTTTACGGGGCACCCTGTAGTCTCCGCTCAGAATTTTATACAATGATTTTTTATTAAATTCGAATTTAACACATCCATTAGTCTAACAGTGACCTACTCAACAATGAGGTATATTCGACACCTATTGTACAGCAATACCTACTTGCTCATGTTTTATATTTAATTATTTTTAATCAAACCACATTTTGTATTAAGATATATCAATCAAAAAAACATTTATAATACCGTTTTTCTCTTAACTCTTCAGTCAAACTTTCAAATTTGAAACCTTTAACTTCCACATTATCTTCATTATTTAGACATGATTCTGGCAGCTGAAGTTCCCTGAAAAGCATACAATTTAAAGTTAAAATCATTGTTTACTTTGAAAATTATAATGTTAGATTTAAACTATATTACATAAGAAATTCGAGTTTATTATAGACAATATTGTCATCTTCCAGGTTATATGATTCAAAAATAAGGTAGATTATCCTTTTCTAATCAAATTTCTAGGTGTAAATGTATTTCTTGTGCAATAATTGAAAATAATATTAATTATAAATCATCCAAAAACTTTTAATTTTTAACTAAACTATTCTACTCTATTTTTTTTTCAAGAAATAACCTGTTTACTTTTGTATTTAATGTAAAATAATTTCCAAAACAAACTATTGCAAGTACTTAAAGTTTTTACTTTTTAAAATTAATCAAATCATGAAATAAATTAAAGGATATTTTCTTAAAAATCAAGTTACTTGTTCTCTTTTTTGTTACAAATTAATCATTACTAAGATAATAAACACTCTGTAAGATCCTGCAGATCCTATATATTATTATTAATAATCAAATCATAACTTCACAGTTCATAAAATAAACTCACTCTAATTTTTTTCCGTATAAGATCCTCCGGACATGACTTAATTCTTCCTGTGGAATATATTTTTCCAAACAAGTCTCAAGATTTTGAAACATTTTCAATTGTGTGGGCAGGCTATTTATTTACAGAAAGTCTTGCCTGTGACACCTAGAGCCGTGTATCTTGTTACAATAATAAAATAATACAAATATTTATACATCCATTACTTAAGTAAAACAATATCATACAGGTGGGTGTTCCACACTGGTATTATCCATATACTTACAGTACAGTTGGGTGATGAATAAAAATCAATAATGAACTATAATTGAATATTTAAACCTCAACCTGATGTTTTACAAGACGATTATTGACGATTTTTGTTTTCGTACTTCATAATTATTCATATATTTATAATATTATTAATTAATAACAGTAAAAAAATTAAAAATTATCTGAACTCCGCCCAATTCGTCTAAAACAATCATATAGATATATTGCAAATAACAATCATATTATGCATTTACGAATTTAGATAAGAAAAAGTGCACACGAGCACGTGATGTGGATGCGATTAAATTTAATCCATTCTGTGATAACATTTTTAAAACGGTTATCATATAACAAGAAACAACACATCTTTCAATCCCTGGCTAATGGCTAATGTTGTTTTTGTATTATATTGGCATAAAAATAATGAGTGATGAGTCCTATGTCCTAAACACAAATATACTAGTTAATATAAGACGTTAGTAATCAGAATTCGAGAGTCGACAATTAGTCAGTTAATTGAAAATATCTCGCACTCAATACGCTTACAAGTTATGTATTAAATAATTAATAATCGTTTACGAATATTGTTCTAATACCCCAAAACATTTAAGTAAGTAAATCTTGATTGTATCGGTATTAGGAAAAGAAAATCGTATTGAGACAGATAAATGGAAATCAATTATTAGGTTATATTATCCATGTTAATAAATGTAATACTATTAAATATATTTAATCAACAATAATGTTTACTAGTTTACTCCAATAAATTAATTTTTGTTTCTTTAAAAAAAAATTGAACAATGCAGCAAAATATAAAAATATTTGTAAAATACTACCAGTGTATTTAAATTAAACTATCATAAATACCAAATTATGGTAATAACTAATAGGGTATCTACTTACAGTTTAGTAGTTAGTTATTTAAATTTTTAATATTTAGTTATCTACAAAATAAGTATTTACATGAGTGGTTTTTTTTCAGTATGACCAGTGAATTTCCTATTGATATAAATCAATCATTTGAAAATGTGCAGTCGGTTAATAATAATAGAAGCCTTAAAGGATTGTTTTTTGTGGGATTAACTGGTATGTATGGATATTTTTCTCTTTAGTATTTAGAACGTTAAATGAAGGTTTTTTTCAACATTATAGGGTACCTATTTCAATCTATTAAGCTTATATTTTGAAACTATAAATAAAAGTATACATTATCACACAATTTTATAATTTAGATTATTATTATTGGTTAATTTAGGTGGTATTTCCATTGCCTTGAGCATAGTTTGTTATCCGTTCATATCTCCAGCTTTACGGAAAGTATGTTTACCATATGTTCCAGCAACGAACTTGCAAATCCAAAATGTTTTGAGTGTAATCAAAGGACGAAAAGGAAAATTAGTAGACCTAGGCAGTGGCGATGGAAGAATAGTATGTTTTATATATTTAAAGTTTTGTATACTTCTGTATGACTGTACTTATATACAAGCATTTTTTTAAATAATTTCTTACATAGGTTATGAATACAGCAAAAGCAGGATTTGAATCAGTTGGAGTAGAGTTGAATTTTTGGTTAGTGATATATTCACGTTTGGTCGCCATGAAATCTAAAATTCAGCCATCTCCAAAATTTATTCGAACAGATTTGTGGAAATATCACTTAGGACCTTTCACAAATGTTGTAATATTTGGTGTTGAAGAAATGGTGAGTAGTAATTTAATAATTTTATATGAATTTACATAGCTATACAAATATACAATTGTAACATATTTTTATGCTACTCTATAGTATTACATTATAAATTATAATTTTAAATGTGATTAAATTTGATAGCTTTTATTTTGTCCATTAATCATAAATTTAGATATTGATAATGTAAAACTGTAATACTGTATGATATATAAGTATATACTACTATACTCTGTCCCAAGAGAGAACAGCTCGCTGACCAAAACCGGTTGCTACCGTGTATCCCCATCCCATAACATTGTCAATCTAGTCATGTGGAGACAAACAATGGTCAGCTCGAGCTTAGTATACATGTGCATAGCATGGCCCATTCTCTTCTGGGACAGAATATATACTAGTGTAGTAGTGTGTTTAATTAATGTTCATAACCACATACTTAAGAGTTAAGACCATAATTTAAATATATATAAGTAATTGTCTATTTAAAAATATCATTTTTTTTTAAGATGTTTGATCTGGAAAAAAAGTTTTCTGCGGAACTGTCTGATGGAACAGTAATAGTTGCTTGTCGCTTTCCTCTCCCAAATTTAGAACCATATTTAGTCATTGGCACAGGAATTGACAGAGTTTGGGCTTATAGAATATCTAAGACCAAACCATAATCCATCAGAACATGTTTGTATAGGTAATGATATTATTTTATGTAATTTATTCTAGTATAAAAATGTGTATGTATATATGGTATTATGTAGCTGACAAATTATATTAATTTTTCTATGTATAGTTAACAACGGATAAAATGAATGATTAGTGAAAATATATTTAGAACAAAAATAACTATTGAATTTTTAATTACAATTTGAAATAGGAAAATGAATAAAATCACGAATCAATAATAATGATTATTACAACAGTGGGGATTAAATTTGGGGTTTGAACTCAGATACATTGATTGTATTTAAAATATCTTTAATATTCTAAACTTATTTTAATTAATTAATAGTTTTTATGTATTCTGTCAAATTATACTCAGTTGTACTATGTATGTAGTAGGTAGTACACTAGTACTGCAGTTGGTACCTAGTAGCATTGATTATTTATTATTAATGATTTATGATCAATGCTAGTAGGTAATAAATAATGATCCACACAATTAATAATTTACACAATATAAGTATATAATTTGCCTACAAGTATCTGGACATTTAAAATAAAATACATATAGGATTGATTCAATGTATTTTTATTTTCTATTTTATAACAAGATAATGTATAATAAATAATAGGTTAAATAAATAATTTAAGTTTAAAAAAATACGTAATGGAATAGCATTGGATATCATACTCTTATCATTAAGAGATCACAGTAAAAAAAAAATAAATACCTTTTGATGAAAAATTAGAGGCAACTAATTAATGAATATGAAAATATATTGGCTATAGTAATGTCAATAATAATTTACAGTTTTTACTTTAAATTTTTTTAAACAAAATTTAAAGTTTTTTTCAAACAAAAAATTGGGCAATAAGATTAGCTAATCCAACTAATGATATTGAAATGTGAAAAATGACTGATCCAAATGTTAAAAGATTGCGTCTTCTCTGCGATGCCAAATGTAACATGGTTGGTAATGTATATATGTAGACAAATCCACAAATTGCTCCACTAAATCTAAGGAAAATACAATAATATATTTTTATATACAGATTTGGTTATTAAAACATAGGTACACAAACAAAAAATAAGGATTTTCTAACCGTATAACTGTTCCTATATGTGGCATAAAAATTGCAAACAATATGCATATGAAAATTACAAAACAATTAAGTGCAATAACATGTAAAACGCTTGGGTATATTGATAGCTCAAGAGCTGCGAACACTTGTACTCGTAGCATGTATGATATCAAAGGGTAGACAGTCAATAATTGAAAGAATAGGAAAACTCTAGCAATAATGCTAAAGACATCTGTTCTAGGAAAGTTGTTTAAAAAGTTCTGAAAAAAAACAAAAAAATGTTAAAATAGTTCTTGGTAATGTTATTACTTAAAGTATTACTAATACGTTATTAATGACCGGCTTATTACTATTATTATGACATACATACAATTAACGATTTAATGCATAATAACTATGTATGGCTCAACTTTCAAGTACCATAATATATTAACACAACTGTCACTATGGCTTGATTACATTAATATTGATGGTAAAAACAAAAACCTTAAAGTTGCAAAGGAAATGGTTTTTAAGAATGTGCCAGCCTTTAATATTTTATGCAGCATTGATTATTTATGAATTAATTTTAAATGTATAAAAGTCAAAATAATTATCTTTAGAATTGAGGTTTGATTTAATGATTAGTTGTTTCATTTAAATGACATGGTATTCAAAATGATTGTCCAATGTTTTTCTTTGCTAATTTTGAGTGGTTAATAGTTAACACAATTTACTGTAATATTATCATCAAACGTTAACATTAAGAGGATGTCACACATGTATTGTCTCTGTTTTAAAAATGTACAACTGTACACTTGGTACTACATATCAAATTTGTGTTCAGCAGAACCAATTTTGTGTTGTTAGTTTTAATATTAGACAAATTAACCTATTATCAAACTTAAATGTAGATATAAATCATATTAGAATGTTATCTGTCTGTGTATGTTAGTTTTTTATGATACTTCAACTGTTATTCAAATTATCAATATAAAAAATTGCATTTTAAAAATGCTCAAAACTTTTGTAAAAAACCAACATACAAATAGAGATTAATTCACTCAAATATAAATGCTAACGACACAAAATTAGTTCTGCTGACGCAGATTTGCTATATTTTAAAATGAAATAGGTTTACATGTAACCTTTTTAACATGTAATTTGCTTTGTAAAGATGTAGATAAATGAGTACACATGTGGGTGTAACATCCACTTAATAACATATAGTAATGAGTAAAGACTAATGATGAATGAAAAGTGTCTGATTTATAGAATTGAATCCATTCGAGTACAAAAAGTTGTTTAACTAATATAAATATAAATGCCAATTTCAACTGTTCTAAATTTAAAAAAAAACTTTTGTAATAATTGTATTCTGTAGAGCTGAATGAGGAGATAATGGCACTTTTAATTTTATTGTATAAGATTGACAAAAAATAATAAATAAAATTATAAAATTTATTAGGTCAGGTATTATACCCTTCCTGTATAAAGTAGGTAATGAAATAATTTGTTGGAATTTGGATTTTAAATTTTGTATTCTTAAAACTTATTCTACTTTATGTGGTATGTAGTTTATTAAGTACATTGTATTTTATTATCTACAATAGAGTTACAGCACATATTGTTGACTTTTGACGAACTCTGTACTTTGGCCTTAGAGTATTAATCATAAAACAGTTTGTATAATATTAGTTGTTATAGTATACTTACATCCTCGATACATGATTTAGCTAATGGAAAACACACGTAGAAAGTAATTCCAATCAATATATACGTTAGGAGAACTAGAGTGAATGCTATTGATAGATCACGACCCTAAATGTATTGAAAAAAAAATAAGTATTTAATTTTAAATTATTGATATAGTTACTTGCATTATGTTTTTGATTTTCATTATTTCTCATTATTGTAATAATAATATTATGTATGAACATCGATAATGTAAGCATTCCAGATGTTGCAGGAAATGTGTTTTTATAAAATTCAGAATAATCTGTTAATCCTCCTATAGTTGGTGTGGACATATTTATACCCCAACTATATGATTTTATAAGGACAAATATAAAAAGATACAGCACAGCCAGAGTTCCTAGAAAATTAATTTAAATGTATTAAAATTGTCTGGATATACAGATTGATTCACTATGCATGCTGACCATTTTTCCCTTTAGAATATATTTATTGAAATTACGATCTTTAGAATTTTCAAATTCACATAAAAATTATATTTTCAAATTCTTGACATTTTTTGTATTGTCTAAAAAGTGTCCGGTGATGATACAAACTTCTGTTTTTCAGAAAAAAGACCAATTTTTTACTGTAAATTATTGAGTGAGTAGTTTTATTGAAGATTTGTATGTACCTAGTTAAAAATTTGAATGAGTAATTTCCCAGTTATCAAATGGCTTAATCTAAGGATAATAGTCTTTAAAAATCGTCTTGCTAAAGTATAAAATAAATTTAATATTTGATCTTAGACCATTTTTACAAATTATAAATATTGATGGATTAATTACTAAAATATTCAAATCACTAAAGCCCCCTTATCTTCCAAACCACCCATTGTCATGAGCCTATTACCTATTGTCCATAGAATACAAAGATAAATAACTCTTCGACTACTAGTTAGAATTTTGGTTTTGATACAACAAAATGTTTTGTAAAAATATCCGCTAAACAATTTACAGTAGAAAAGGTTGGTTGTCAGTTAAACAGAAAGTCTCCACAGAACACTCCTTAAGTGCAAAAAATTCAAGAACTTGAAAATACAATCTTTAAGGAACTTATATAAAAAAAACCCCAAAAACTCATATTTTGAATAACTGCATTATTGAAGGGAAAAAATGGTGTGAGCATACTTGGTAAAACATTCTGTATACATTGATACATAGTGTTCTATCGTATTTGTCCCTGTCAATAAATTTATGTAAAACTTTTTTATTTAATTTTTTTTTTAAACTGTTTATCACTATTATTTTTTATTTTTTAAGTAGATATGTTAATTATATTTTAGGTACTAAAATGATTTATTGAAATTGTATTGAAAATTTGAAATTGTATAACTTTAACATATATTATATAGTTTATGTCAAATAATAATAATAATATTTTTTTATAATATACCAAAAAATTGAAGCGACCAGTAAATTAGAAAACACGTTATATTTTTGAGTTAAAATGCTTACAAAAACTTAATTAATAACCGTGTCCATCCAGAATATCATTCAGTAATTATTTGCCAAATCAAAATTAAATGAAAACTAGTCATAAAAAAAAAAAAATAATAGTAATATAAATATAAATCATTGACTTGTGGGATAAATGTGACATCTATATCATGCGTGGAGTTAAATGCACATTAATTTACCCAAAGAATTAAATTTCGTGAAAAACGTGGCTGATCTGAAGTTCAACAACGGGGCTACTATCACGACGAGAAATATCGGTACCGTCGTGTTGAGATTCCAAATTCGTTCGTATAATGTCCACTGCCGGGTCGTGTTGGACGTAGCATTTATGTAGTCCGCACTGTTTGGGCATATTACTGAAACGAAATCATTGCGATTTATATATTATACTACATACGAATATGGCGAAATTTGGGGGGGGGGAGGAGTGGGCTTGAGGGGTGAGTAGCACTCCCAGTTTTTAAATAAGCACCCTCGTGACTTATGCCATTTGTGGACTAACTGAAAAATAAGAGGCTTCAACGTAATAACCCAGTCGATATGTCGAATACGATTTATTCGGACGTATAGGTAGGTAATTGCTTTACATATTAGTACCCCGACTTACGATTGGTAGTGTTGAACTCGAACGACCCGGTGTTTTCGTCCGCAAAGAGCAAATCTGCAGCCGCGCCAAAAGTTTATTTTATGAATATAGGTTTATCAGTCGGTCACAATAATGTTATAATTTTGTCTGGAAAAATTACAATTTTGCCTTACCGTGCACATATCCGACAGAATAATATAAAAAATTCGACATCAATATCCAGTACACTATATTGGCACCTAGTAAAATTATGAACGAGAATAGTTTCGCTATGACTTCGGCCCAAGGGCCCAGCAGTTTTTTGCTTAACTGTGCTACTTCGCCGGTATCGTTTCCTTAAAAAAAATAAACGAGCATCACAATATTAGAAAATGTAATTTTCACTGAATTATTTTTATCACTCAATCGCTTTTTACATATAGGTAGGTAATATTTATCAAATTGTTCACTTATTGTAATATATTCATGTTATAGCTGTAGTACCCTGCAGTTGTTTTTTGCTTATTTTATTCATGGGCCATTAACAGTTAGCTGCAAACCAATAAATAAATGTGGTTTTCGATATATATTTACCGTGAAGTACTTGCACTTTAAGAATGCGATTGGACGTGTACAAGCACAGTGCAGCTATGACGAACATTAGTAATAACCCCATCACCAGTCCTGCACGTTCCACGCTCCAAGGCATCGCCAATAGGGATGTTCCCATTATCGTGTTCCATATTGCGAAACTAAAATCAAAATATTCCATTTTTTATATACTATCTAGCTATCTAGCTATCTGCCGAATAAATATGTGTACAGAGTGATTCGTCACTTTTGAATATGTCGGTATTTTTTGGGATTTGTCTACAACAGATGTAATACACTAGCGGGTTTGTACCTATACACATGCGGTTGATGGTTGTTGGTTGGTATTATACTTTTTTATTTCACGACGAACAAAAGGTCTAATAGGTTTTACAACGACGATTGTGTTTTTAGACATCGTATAAATCAACATTTCTAGTGCAGGGTTTTTTTTTGAGAGGGGGTGGCTAATTGCTTTACTTATAAAATATTACACATACAGTGTCCCGTAAAGGATATTGGTACCCATTGCAGTATCTCCTTTAATAATAATATTAATTTCAGGTCGAAAACCGTAGAGTTGCCGCAGAACCCTAAACATTTTTCAGATACTGTGATTTTGATTAAGTCTCATTCGTCAGTGAAATCCGACAAGGTCTAATGGTACGTCGCATAAATATAGACGCGAGATAGTGCGGTGCGGTCGTCTCAGCATCTTATACTATAATATAGTCTCATGGTAGACGACCGACGACCATATTATAATATTGTAAACAATAATTGCGACATTTTCCCGAGAAAATCCGCTTTCTACTATACAGTGTGTAGAATTGAATAAATAAATCTCGCGGTAGGTTTAGCGTGTTAGTGTATTTATTATTTAATATACGGAATATCGAACTCGACACGACAACGGCCGCGTGTAATAGAAAACCGGCGGCTTTATTATGTTTTACGTTTTTCTCTTCTCGTCTGGTTATCTATCCACCAATCTTTTTCACGTCACCGTTCGCTAGCTTGTGTTATAACAGCGTGACGAGACAATACAATTTCTGGTGGCGAAATAAATCTATGGTATACTGTTAGGTGAGAAATGAGAATCTGCAGGTCCGACGAAACGCGTCGCCTGTTTTCCGGGGGTCGTTCGTGCCGATCTCTATTACCATATGGCATATACACCTCGACGGCCGTTAGTTGAATGTTGTTAAATTTTTAAATTGTTGACGTCAAATTAATAATAATGCATACTTGAAAATAGTATATAATATGTTATATGTAACTCATAAGACAGCCGTTGGGTCACTTAACTTTGACTCTCGACTTGAGTAGGTACCTAAGTGCAGTGGCGTAATTCCATTCAATTTCAGCAAGTGAAAAATTTTCATAGGTCCAAATGGTTCAATAGTTAATCAAAAAGACAAATTTAGTTATACTCAAAGCCGGCTCGCTTCACTGGCTTGAACTTTAGCAATTAAAATTTGATTACATTCAAGTATCAAAATTATTTTTAAAATAATCTCTATATTTTATGTCAAGGTGGATTGATATTATATTAATCCTCCTTATTGGTTTATGTATTTTATTATTTGTTCAGTTCCATAAGTTCTGTTATCTTTTATCAGTGTTTGGCGAGTTCCTTATAAAAAGGAATTCGTTCCGTTCCTCGTTCTTTTTAATAAAAAAGGAATTCGTTCCGTTCCTTGTTCCTTAAAACAAAATAAGGAACTCGTTCCTTTGTCGTTCCTTTTTCAAATGAACTAGTTTCTTTTTAGTTCCAAATAAAATAAAAATTCTTGTTTAATATAATTTTTTTTATGTTTTATTTGTTTTATGATTGATTCGGTACTTTATTTTTTAATTATACTTATACTAATTAAACAAACCTACAAGTACATTTTATAATTTACTATTTAGTTTAAAAAAAAAAATACTGATACAAAATATATAATATTAAAATATTAAATAAAATATATACTGTAGTTTTTTTTTATTCATCTTTATTTTTTTAAACAATATAAATTAATTAACGTTTATGTTTAATTTTGAGCGATTAATCGCGACGTTCGAATCGCCTAGTGTGTTATCCACTTAGAGTATATTTTAAGTAATTAATATTATTTATATATCTGTGTAAATTGGAACTCGAAAGGAACGAACAATAATTCGTTATTTTTCCTTGAACATAAGAACTCGTTCCGTTCCTCGTTCTTTTTTAATAAAAAGGAACTCGTTCAGGAATCCGTTCCTTTTGGAACTCGTTCCTTCCAAACACTGTCTTTTATTAAAAAATTCAATAAAACGATGAAATAGAATTTTATTTTTATAGGTTAAGAGCTAAGTTTCAGCAGGTGCAAAAGCATATCATTGCACCTGCTGCATTATGCCAGGGGGTACAAGTGCACTGCCGTGCTCCCACTTAATTACGCCACTGCATAAGTGCCAAGTAATATATTTCCCCCGATTTCGTTCACACCAAGTTCGCTCTTATTTTCTGAATAATGTTTAACACCAACGAGTTTCTATCGTAAAAGACCTTGAAATATTATTTTGTATTACACAACATACATACAAACAAATATAATTGGAATATTATTTCAATAAATACATTTTGTTTTTATTTTTATTAAATGTAACAACAATACAACAATTTTAAATCAGCCAACTGCCTCCGTACTTTGCACTTGTTAAACCTCTTCTAGAATATGGTGTGGTTATATTTCACCCTCTATTTGCCAAACTTTCGTGTTTAAAATAGATTTTTATCATTAAATTGTTTTTATATTCTTAATTTTTCAGCTATACCCACGCCTTGACTATTCAATTATCAGCGCAGTCCTACATATTCCATCCCTTTCCTTACGACGGCGGCGCATTGAAGCTGACCAACAGTTTATTAATTTCCTTTTAAATGACTGAATCTTCCAGATCTTAGAAAAAAACTATTTTAGACGAGTTTCTTATTATTCTACCCGCAATCAGCTTCCTTTCTTTGTGCTCTATCCCATGTCACACCACTTTGTACGGCCATAACCCCCCCTCATTTCGCCCCATGTTCGAAACCGTCAACCTATATAATGTCCACGAAAGTAGTATAACATATTTGGATATTCACAGTGGATTTTTACAGGGAGATTCTAAAAGTTTAAGGATAACATAATATACACATAATTTTTACCGTTTAACACAAAATCATAGTATTTAAAAAAAAGTATATATGTATGTTCGCAGCGGATTGATACTGTAAAACCTAACCTAACCTGTAAAATGGTACTGTGACAACACACATTACCTTTTTTAGAAATACTATGATAAACAAATGTATTTAAGCGGAACATTCCCACTTAAACTTTTAAAATCTTGTGAAGTGTGAACCTACAAATATATACTACTTATGAGCAACCTATATTTTTATATTTTGGATCTTACTGTATTATTTATGCTTATTACATTGTAACTTCCGTTTGGCGTTTATATTCCGATAAAAAAATATATATATATTAAGTGTTGGTAATTCGAAATAAAAGTAAACAGCGTCAACATAAAAAAATGTTTAATAACGTTATAGTACTTATAAACATATTGAATGAACTGAAGTAATTATACATATAATACAAAAAAAATACTATGACAGCACTAAAAAACCAAACATTTGTAATTATAAAATTCTAGTTCTAATAACTTTCATCATTTATACGGAGTAATGGCGTTTGTATTGTATATGAGTGAATAATAATTGTTTTAATCCGCATGCTATCCCTCCAACCCTCTCCCGGTCGTCATGTAAATAAGCCACTGACCTTGGGTGTAGGGCACAACGATTTTCATAATAATTATCTTTTATATATGGCTCGTGACCGAACTCTGTTGAAAATAATTGTGCATTTGTATTTTAAAAATTTGAGTGCCCGGTGCCCTATATATTACTCATTAAGCTATTATATATATATTATATGTAGGTATTTATAAGGAAACCCTGTATACACGGTGATATTTTACGGGTTGTTGAACTCCGCGTCGGCAGACCCGGCGTGCGTAAGGTGCAACGACCCCAGACTCTCCGGGGTTAGTTTGGCAGATCAATAAACCCCTTTTCGCCGCCGCCGCCACTGTCTATACGTTATAGTCTCGGGGAACCGCGCGCATTCCGCCGCCGACGTCGCACCGCGGCTTTACCCCCATTCATCGAGAGCCGGCCGGCCGGTCGGCCGGTCGGCGGTCACTATGTATTATATATTTATATATATGTATATACATACGATATACAAGACAAGCTCGTTTACGACTTCCATCATCACTGTTCGACCGCAGCAAAAAATATTACATAAAGATTATCTCGATCGGTGTATACGTTTTTAACGATCTCTCTATCTCTCTCTCACTCTCTCTCTCTCTCGACGGCCCTCCGTCGCGTCTAAAATAAACACGGCATGCGATCGTTCGTTTATTCACAACCTCATCGGCGGGGACGACACTGCAACAGCAGACGTCAGACTGCACCGAATAGTAAGGTAATGCACACGCGCATATATATATTAACTGCTGCAGATGTAGAGTAGTCAGTAGACGTGTGTATATATAATAATAATTAGTATGTATAATCTAATCTAATATAATATGAACTTTGAATATATTATATACGTATAGCACACATAATATATCATATTTAAGTGTATATAAATATAAATGAGCTCGTGCATATCGTATTCAATTTTAAAATCCTCTGAATTTTGTCTTAAATTCAATTTTACCCACGTGGTTTACACGTATAGGACTCAAATGTTTCATAATATTATGCGCTATGAATCGAAATGTAGACTCGATGTAGGTAAACGTATAATTATGTGTTGTTAAATATATTATAGACGAATATGTCATTGCATGTCGCATTGTCGCCACGTGTCGCAGTTGCAACGGATATTCCATATCCGTAAATATGATATAGGTGTATAAATATATTAAGGTAACATTTATTGTATTTTTTAGAAATATCGATTATATGTTATTCAAATTTAAGTTTTTAAACCTCAGAAAATCCCAACCTTTCATTTATTGTACACATTTAAACCTTCCGTGGTAATCCAGTTTAATCTACGGTAAAATGTAGACAGAACTATATGTGCAAGTTGGCACCCAGCTTATCATAATAATAATAATTGTTGATATACCAATAGAAGATTTGTTTTTGACTCTTTTAGCAATTACGACATTATTTTAATATATTTTTCAATCGTTTTATCGATTTTAAAACGTACGCCTCGTCATTATAATATGTTATGAAATACGACGAACGACAGAAAATATTAATTTAAAAATTCTATTTTATTTTTTCCATTCTACAGAATTTGTATTATATTTACTATTTAAGATGTTAAAAAGTACATGAATTGTGATTTATTGATTTACATGGAACATATACTAGTTAAATTAGTACCTAATACTTAATACTAAATGTATATGATACTATAAAATCTAATATTTTAAATATATTTTAATACTTACATGGTAATTATACTATTTTGGGTGTATGGCTCATTGGTAATCTATAAAATGTTCAAACATATTTTTGTTAATTTAATAAGTGACACAATGTAACATTGTAAAAAATAATAACTAATAATTTTGTAAAAATATTTACTAAAATAAAACTCTATGTATGTGTTCAAATTTGCTTATTATGCCTTGTAGCATAGATTGTAAATATTCTTTTTAAATAAAAAAAATAAAAATAAAACTCATAACTTATTTAGTTTAAAACCTTAAAATTACGATGTATTCATTGACCAGAGCATTGATGATTTAAAGAAAGTTATTGACATATTAATGATAATATATTAGGCATGACTGCATGAGTGTCTATATTTCAATAATTTAGATTTTTTATCGGAGCGATGAATCTATCTATTAATTTTACAACGACTTATGTTTTCTTTTTTATATAATTTTTTTCATTTTGTATCCATCATAATCTTTTAAAGCAAAAATTGTTCCAATCTTCAACTTTGAGAATGGTTTCTGGTATGAAATTGGATTAAGTTTGTAATTTGATCGAGGGTGTTAAATGTAAAAATGTACAGTATACTTTTCAAAATATTATCCAGAAAAACAGAAATATTTACGCTATTTTTGTTGTAACTCAAAAATAAATTACTGTAAAAACTTGAAATTATCACAAAATATTAAAATTTTCTATATCAATGCCGTAATTTGGCTTACATTTTTTTGGTGTTTTAAACTTTTTTATTTTATAATAGATATTAATTGACACCCCTAATCTGTCCTCCAATGGCCTCATTCATCTAATACAAAAATGTGTGTAAAAAAAAAAATCGGCAGTACAAATATACAATATTGTTTTACCCAAAGTAATTCTGAACTGAGCAAAAATAATATTAAGATATCTGGTATCTATACTGTTATTCGTTTTTGAATTACAACACAATAAGAAAATCGTTAGTTTATGAGTGTTACGGAATATTCAATGTCTAACTTCAAAAGCAAATTAATTTGACTCTCCGGTAAACTTTTTTTAAGGATTTTTACCTCAAAATATTATTGTGGATTTATGCTTAACTTTAATTTTTACCAAAAACGTATGAGGAACCTTGTTAATATTGACCTTATTAACCTTGTTTATTAAGTTTTCAAGTTTTTGACAAAATAACATTTTTTTGATCGAAAATAAATATAAAAATTGAAATTTTCTTAAGACTATTTTATAAATAGCTCAAAAAGAGACAAAATATTTTTAAAATTTTGTTGTGTATAAGAAATGGTGATATAAACATTTGATGACAATTTTATGGATTTACGGTTATTTTTTTAGAGTTACAACAAAATCAATTTTGTCAAAAACTGGTTATGCGTAAAAATTTCCGATTTTCCTCAATTGTTTTTCCCGAAGCTTTTTAAAAGTACTGGACATTTTTAATTCTTTTAAGTACTAGACAGCATTTCCCACCAGAAACCACCACTAATATTGTAAATCAAATCATTTTTTCAACTATTAAACTCCTCTTATCGTATACATACAAAAAAAAACACACACACACATCAATGTAAAATCATTACATTCATCGCTTCGCTTAGAATCTAAAAACAATAATTAAGATATTAGATATATGTTTAACAATAATTAATAGTTATATATTTCATATTATGATACATTAAAAAATATACACAGAAAAGCGTAACGTAAACGGTAAACATTGTTAGTACAATCGATTTGAACTCAGCAAATTAGATCTTGATCCATATTTATTAATTGCGTAATTTAATGAACAAGTACAATAAGTACATCCCCTCTGTAACTACTGTGCCAACATCCTAGTGTTCTACACTGTATTTAATTTATGCTACAATTATATTTTAATAACGCATAATAATATAATTAGTTATAATAAGTTTATAACTTATAACCATGGGTTATTATATCCTACAATATTATCATAGTCTATAGATTTGGTGTTTACAAAATACACCCATTCCATTATATTTCTTGAGAATGCTATTACGCCACTGTTCTGGACTATTTGTGTCTTTTGGCTCTTTTGGATCTATTTATACTTTATAGAAATTTAAATTTTTTACCATTTATTCCTGTGTCAAAAAGCTTGAATATTACAAGGGTCCTCAAAGTGTTTATACAGCAATTACAATTAATCAAAAATACAATTGTTTAGTTTTATTTTTAAAATTAACAAAATTGGAGACTTAAACGACAAATATGATCTTTCTTCTTACGATTTCAGTTATTTTAACGTAATTCTCCGCTCCAAATTGTATTTTGTAAGCAAAGATTTAATATGGGATTTAAAATTTTAAAAAAACATTACAGTAACACATCCATTTACTCGATGACTCAGTACACTCAAAACCTACTATACATCTGAGCGAATTTTTATCGTTATATTAGGTATATATACCTATATATTATTTTTTAATTTAAAATTAATTAATATTATATGACAAATATCTAATTTGAAATCTATAACAACTTATTTTGTCATAGTTACTTGTGTATTTTATTATTAGTTAGTTAATCATATTAAAAATAATAATATTTTTATTTTATAATTCTTAAATAAAGTAATTATTTATAGAATTTGTAACATTTTTGATTCTGGGCAAATGTAATGGTTTTATAATGATGTTCATTAGGTTATTTTTTTAAGATATTTATAAATGTATTGGATTTAATACCTACCTTACAAACACTTAATTAAATATTGATTAGTTACAATAATTTACGTTTTAGTTTAGAGGAATGAAGAGGAGTTTATAACTTGTATAATTACATATCTTATCTTTTTAAAATTTTAAATATAAACTTTTTCTATTTAATCATTTTAATAAGTTCTAAATAATAACAATTAATAAATTATTCAATCTGAATTAACAAGATTAATGCGTATCTACAAAACTTTACAAAATAATATTATTTTTTCTTTGAGAATATAAAACGTTAACTGTAGACATTTTCTATTGAAATTTGAAAATGATAAACTAATATTCTTCGATTAAAAGTTATCAAAAAATATAAAATAAAAACTAGATACGAATATTTCCCTTCTCAATTAATTGATTCGTGTTTAAAAAATCAACACGATAAAATAGAATACGATATTATTTTCAAAGCTTATTATATCATATTTCTGTTAATAATATCATATTAAAGTATAAAGTAACTATAAAGAAACATTAGAAAGTATAAACTATACTAGGGTTAGTAGGTGCTATAGGTACTTCTACTATAACATTTTAGTTATTACAGTAAGTGAACGTTGTTGATGTATACAAATAAAAAGTTTTAAGTGCAATTATTCGTTTATTTGTACACATATATATTTACATATTCTATCCAATTTTTAATTTCAAATTTATTTGGTATGCTAAAAATTATTTTAATATATTTTATTCGTATTTACATAAAACGTATGTAGCAAATATTAATAATCAGTTTATTTCTTATCGTAAATATTAGTTTATGATATATATTATAATTAATTCATTAATTATAAGTTACCTACGGATGGACGTAGGTACTGTTATAATTTATAAATTGTAAATGCCAACAAAAATAAATACAAAATATGGAATGTTAGGTTAAAGTGATTATTATATAAAATACTAAAATATTCATAATTAATAATAGTTAAATAATAAACAACTAACGATAGAATTATCTAATTCTACTTACAATTATTATTTTGTATTTTAACTAATACCTTAGTTCTTAACTTAAATATATTTTTTAAAACTATTAATTCGTTAGTTATGCGAAATTGTAAATTGAAAAATGAAAAATGTAAACTTACTGTATCGCCTAATGGAATGTAAGGCTGTAATTTTCGATAAAATTTTGGCCTGTTTAGAATATCATAGTCCAAACTAAAAGACCTGAAAAATGTTCACATTCATGTTACACAGTTTAGCAAATGATTACTATATTTACTTAGAACATGTATTTAACAATGTATCTGAATGTTGAGCATACCTCAAGTAATACGGATATAGTAATTCATTGGCCTTTGACTGAGTAGTAGGTGTTTTATTATTCTCTAAATCGCTATTTTCCGAATCATATTTAAATATGAATCCATTGTCTCTGGAAAAAATATATATAACTGTTTTATAGGTACTATATAGTATAGTGTAAAAATATTGGACTTACGCTATGCTTGTTCTGCTCAATTCTGAATTTAATAGTGGCTGGATTTCACAGTCCGTAATCATAGACTTAGCCCTGGGTCTACTGGACCTTTTAAACGATTTCTTAGAAACTCTACCCATTGCTTTCATGTGTTCATAATAAAAACAAATAGGATAATTGTTTTAATATTAAAATGAAATGCATTCACGCCACATGGTTACATATCTAACGCACTCGTAAGACTCTCTCGGAGCCTTTTATTTTTTCCATTTACACTATACTGCTACTGAGCTGTGTTCGAATCTTATCAATATTAACAATGACCCTTAAACCCTATTCACCTTGTTCTCGTAGCCTACTTTATGGAAACACGCGCGTCTATGTTATATGCTACAGTAGACTGTAAATAATTTTCGGGCAAAATATGCATATCGTTTAGACAAATCAGTTTGGTCAAAGGCGCAAAAAAGAAGGCGTGGCTTAAAAAAAAGAAGATAATAACAAATTATTATGCAAAAACTGAGATTGAAAACAAGGCTAGATTAAATTCAGTAGTTATAGTCAGCACCAAATACCGATTCGCATATAAATATATAATAATGTATATACCTATAGTACCTATATACACTTTTGTGTGATAAAAATGTAATTGCTAATTATTTTTAAGGTATGTTACGTACTTAGTGTGTATTTGCTAACGCATTTTATGCAATCTTAGATATTATTGTTGAACGATTTTCATGGCCAATCGGTCTGTTCAATATTTATAGATCACTGAAGCTGAATAACATGTTATCGCGATATTCCGTCAATATTATAGAGGTGCATCGTGCATACTCAATATTATATTATGTTAGCCAATAGACCATAACCTAAATAGTCGAATCGTTTAATATTTAGTATTTACTATATGCTCTATATTTGTTATGTAAAATGTCGATTAATATAAATAATAAATCTATACGAGTAGCCTGTCTGTAGGTAAAAGTGATGAGCAAATAAATAAATAATACGACTTTAATAATATTCGAGGAGTGAGTTAGGTCACTTATTAGTTATTAAACTACTTATTATATAAGTTACCACAACTCATCGATGAAATGCCAATAAAATAATAATTAATTATACTTACCATTATTCCGGTTTAGGTTCTATCAAATAATATGTAGGTATAGAGTTTACAGTTATTGTGGTAGTAATTTTGTTTCGGTGAGCACATAAACAAATTTTGTTAGAGGATACGACAGGCAACAGCCATAGGCCATGGCCCGTAGGTGTAGACAGTATTTTATAAACGCGTGTGGTACAAAGAGCTTAAATACGAATACTGTGGTCTGTGGTTTGTGACTAGGTTGACATTATGATTATATATTATTATTATAGAGAGAGGTGACGTCCGAAATGCACGCGACACGTTATGGACGGAAAACTTATCTCAGATGACCTATGATATAAACATCTTTATTTTTATAGTTTATTTAAGGGGTGGGAGGTGAGAGTTGTTATTGCCTAAAGAGCGTCGAGTTATCCAGCAATGACAATAGCAATCTACGAAAAATTGTTTGAATAGACGTTATAAATGTTTCCATAGCTGTGAAATGTGTTGTTATTCTAAAGTATTCTTCCATGCTTTTATAGTGGTTAAATTTGATCGTTGACAGCTTGTCATTTACACTTTCGTGATGTTTTAACATCAATATCCTCTTTAGAAACCACTCGAATATAATTTATAAATATTGGAACATTTTGCATCTTTTCAGTCGGGTATTTTTGAATGCAACCAGTACAATGTTTATTATTTCAATGTTACTCATAAGTTTTACGCCACAAACTCACAACTTTTAAAAATTGGTCTAGTTTATATTAACCTATAATAAAGGTACCTTAGGTTAATGGGCCACGGAGGGGCTCAGCCGCTCAGGCCACTCTGACTCCCCCTTGTATCCACCACAGTTAATGAGTCTATTATGCAACTCAATTCAAGAACTGCATCATACTAAAATCTTAAATAGGTATTTTATGAATATGACAAATAATACATTTATTATAATATGTAATATCAATTAATGGTCAAACAGTCATAATAAATTTACAATTTACAATTTTTCAAATAAAGTAAATATTTATTCGATAGTGAGTAATTAGTAATTACCTACCCAGTAATCACATATAATCAAGTTGCTTTTTTAATTTTAAAAAGTATTTAAAAGGTATTTTTAATAACAAATGTTTATAAGTAATTAGAAAAAGTATGTTGATGTTAATATTATGCTTACCAATAGGTTACAGACATGATACGTGCATTAAACAGACTGTAAGCTCAACAATATTAATAGTTAAATTAGATGTGACAAAGTAAATTAATTTTGTATTGAAGATGTATTTAATATTTTTTTAACTTGGTCAAATTAATATTTTATTTGTGGTATATGACTCAAAATACGGTTGAATTAAATTTGATTGTACGAATGAATAACATGGTGTATTTATGCCGAATTTATCCAATCGTGTGACCGTGTCGTGGAACAATCGGACAATAACCATTATAGTCATTACCTACTTAGTGCCATAGTAATTTAGTGTATGACAGTATGTACAACAATTGTAAATGTGTTATATTTAATGCGTATACAATAAAATATGTTTAGAATACAGATCAGTATGATATCGTTATAATATAATGTTATATAATTCGGAAATTTTGGAATAGAAAACTAAAATAAATCTAATTGGTATATTGGAGGATAGTGGATACAACTTATTGATAAGACGATCCGTATGTGCTATACCTATACCTATATTGTTAAAATAACGAGCTTTAAGAATGCTAACAAATAGTACTATTATAGTATTATATATATATATATACAAATTAATACATTTAACATTAATACAAATAATATTATTCTGTAGTAATTTATGTCAGGCGGCCGTAAACTAAGGCATGCTACCATACAGCTGTATTCCCACTATTTCAACACTATTTCCAGCCCCTATTCCTCCATTCATTACAATTCCTATACAAATCGGAATCATATTATTTACTTCAGCTATTTTATCATGTCGCTTCGTATCCACTGTTTCTGTATTTGCTGAATGTGGTTGCTATTTTTCACCTCTGATTCGCCTCATAAATGTAGGTTTATATATATTATACATAAACACGCGACATTAATGAATGTAGGTAATCCTTAACATTTGAAATTATTGACTTTTAGTTTTAGAAATTCATATATAATTTAAGTTTATATCTAAGATTTGAAAATGTAATACAAGATTCATCATAAGTTTTTCTACCTTAAACAAAAAAAAAGTTTTTTGAAACTATATAGTTCTTACAGTCAAATACATTTTTTATGAACGTTTGGAGGTAGACGTTAGATATTCACCCTTAAATATTAACGATTTCTCATGATGGAACTATTTTCTTGTACTGTTGTAATTCAAAAACGAATAACCATAAATACTTGACATTTTCACCGAATGTTTATCCTAGCATAGTCCAAATATCATCGAATTTTCAAAATATTTTGGGTATATTATAGGCATAAGACATTTTTGGTTTTTTTTTCTTCAAAGATCGATAGTAAAATGTTTGTTGGGTCAAAGAGCTTGAAAATGTAATACAAGGTTCCTCATATAAAAATTGTTCAAAATAGGTAGGTACCGTATTACTAATGGAAAAATATGACTTGCACCGCATCTGTTCAGAAATATTTTTCGTATGCTATCATTCATCAAATTTAACACATCCATAACAGTGACCCACTCAACAGTAACCCACTCAATGATGAGGTACTGTCGAATCCTTAGCTAATTTAATACACAACATTACAACAATGATTTCACGTCTTCACCAATTTTTTATTTGATGTATGTTAAGTTGCTTACCTTATAACATAAAGGAATCATATATTATATTAAATAAATTGTATTTAATCCAGTAATTGAGTATAGCGAGCACTACAGCTTGTTTTACAAATTACAATATACATTGTATCTCCACAAGCTTCCTTGTCTCCCAACATGCTCAAACTTCTGAAGACAATTTTATTCGTATTTTTTAATTATATTATATTAATTTGTATATTATTTGAAATAACAATATTAAGCTATTTATCTATCATTTTATCTATCTGCATTGAATATTCTATTATAAATGTTTTATTTTAATTTAAATTCAAATATTTAAGTACATTTCCAAATTGGCGGTATAATAGGTTCCAGTAGAAGCACAACGTTTTTAAAAAACCGGTTACCCGTTTTCTTGTCTTTAGAAATGGCGGTTACCGGTTACCTCTCACGAGTGGAATAAAGTTATTACCAATGACTGGTTTTCATGTGGTTTAAATAACCACTAACCTATCTTAACCAATTTAAATGCCGCTTTTTTGCATATAGATAATAAAGAAATGGTCAATGGATAGGGCATAAATATGCTAAATACATTTTAAGCCGCGGTCTCGGAAGGTAATTTGACAATATAACTCATTTAGTCATATCTGTTTAGTGTTTACACATTATCAATAATTCATAATTGATAGAAAAAATGTGACTTGAAAAGTGGTATTAAACCGGTTAAAATTTAAACCACTGAAAAACCGGTCAGTATTGGTAATTAATTTATATGCTGGTGAAAGATAACCGGTAACAGCCACTTTTTGAAGCAAGAAAACTAGTTACCAGGTTTTTTAAACATTTTCGATTACCTCTAATTTTGGAAACTGTTTGATACCATCATGGTTTTCCTTTAAAAGATTTGCCTTGTTTAGAGTAGACCATAGGTTAGGCTTTTAGAGTTTTTGGGGTTCACTAGTTAAATAGGATGGGCAATAGTGGGTACCGCTCTACTGTACTGTACTGGTGTCGAGTGGGTCACTGTAACGGATGTGTTAAATTTGAATTAAATGATATAAAATCATTGTATACAAAAAACAATTCTTAGCGTCTACTGCCTGTCAGCCTATATATTGGGTACCTACTACATATATTTTATGATATTAAATTGTTATTAAAATAATGTATTTTACTATTAGTAATTCAGCAGTAGGTTGAATTCAATTTTTTCCCGAAAACATTGCATTTGAAAATGTCATTGTGTATATATAAAACAGTAATATACCTACTCGTACCCACGAATAATATTTTTAAATTGCACCCAAATAACTAAAATTGTTATTCTCTGTTTGAATATCTAATTTTGTCCAAATTTTAACTTAAAATAATAAATTAAAAATTACTACTGTCATTTTTTCAAATCAATTATTTTTTAATTGATGACCAACAAGCTCTACAGACTGCGTTATACACAAGTTTTTATAACTTAATTTCGAATAATGGTATAAACAAGTTGATAATAAAATCTATTAAAACTGACTTTTTTAAAAAACTTATTATAAAGTTTGAGATTAATATATTGAAAAAAGGTCTTCAATGCGGGCTGTGATGCTGTATAATATCTTCTGCTATATTAATTAAAAAAATACCAAAATTAAAATTGGATACTTCTGTAGAACAGGATCGTTATTCTCGGAGAGTGTACGTCTGAGGTCAACATGCGAGTTATGACATTAGCACCGAGTGTATTTAATATATAGATTAGATATATATAATTATAGAATATACTAATCAGTTACCAATATTCCTTATATACTTCAATATTAGATCAGTATTATGTGCTTGGTCAGCATAGTATAAATGTGTTTAATTTGTATGGTCGATAACAATTAATTAAAGTACCTGGCCATAATGTTATTTTTTTCTTTTGTACTAATATGCCATAATACAATTTTATTTCCTGTACATTCATAATCATTGCAATATAATTTTCTGTGTCTACGTGACTTTTTGATTATATAATATTTTTATTTAGTATACTTACTTCAATACTTGTTAATTATCTGTTATAAAGTATAATAATGTTTAAACCATCGTATTTATACATATTTTGGTCATTATAGATAACAGCTCTAAATCTGATTCCAAATTCCAACGATCAGCATCCGTCAACCATGTAAATAATAATAAGAATATAATAAGTCGATACAAAAAATATTTACTTTCATTAAAAAACTTGTAATGAATTAAAAAACGTTGGGTAAAATAGTTCTATATTTAAACATTATTTTATGTAGTTCTTGAGTGTTATTAAAGTGGTTTTCTATTTAATCTGTCCGTACTGGATAAGCGCGTTTGCTCGTGTTTAAATAAATGTCTAAATTCTAAAACAAAATGGATGCGCATAAAATACTAAAAATACATATTATGTATACCACTTCAACACATCTTATCTATAGTTTAATTATTAATGGTTCTAGATATTTTATAGAACCTATAATAATACTGTAATAAGTGTATTATATTATGTATAATATTAATCCACAATGCATATGTTAATTTTTTAGATTTGAATAATATTTGATGCTTTAGCCTATAGATAAGTATAACTAGTATAAATGTATACTAAAAACACGGTGACATTTTTTGTTATAACTAAATCGTTCAATGCAAACAAATTGTAATCTATAATTGATTCTCGTTAAAACAGGCCTATTTATCTATATTAAGGAACTTACTAATACTGGTATACACAAATATTAACCTAAGATTTAAACATTTAACACAAGATCTTCCATAAGTTTTTCTACCTTTTGACAAAAAAAAAAGTTTACTGGAAAGTCAAACTAATTTTTTATGAGCTTTTGAAATTAGACATTCACCACGGATATTCACCCGTAAACTACCGATTATTATTTCGTTGTTTTTTAAAAATATTTTTGATCGGCGCTTGAAACTTTTAAAGTATATTGTTATTATATTTTGTACACTCAATGACATTTTCTAATGCAATGTTTTCTGCAAGAATTAATCCAACTGTTTTATAATGATAAAATTAATTAATTTAATAGCAATAATAATATCATAAAATATAATATGTAGTAATGTAGGCTGACAGACCGTCTTCAATCAGAATCGTTTTTTGTATGCAATAATGATTTATATTATTGAATTTAAATTTAACACATCCATGAAAATGTCCCACTCGACACCCTGCAATGTACAGCAGAGCGGTACACACTGGCCGACCTTTTTAATTTTGCTATTTTATTTTGTAAATATTTAAAAATACTTTTTACATTTATAAATTTTTTTGGTTTCAATTGTTAAAAATTTGTATGGCTTTATTTGAAATATGATTGGTAATTTTTTATTTTCTCCTCGGGTTTGTGAAAATATTAATTGTTAATTTAGCGAATGTATAGTGAACTATTGAAATTACGAAGCTATATTACTTTATATTATATTATAGTTTATACTCTCTATATGTATTCATTATTTTGCCCTTATAAGTTATAATTGAGTGGTCGTCGACTTAAAGAAATATGCATTTTATTTTAATAGGAATATTACTTGTATGGTTTGAGTGAAAACCGATAGTAGTTTGTGAGTGCTTTCGGACACATTATTAATACTTTTGTAACAAATATGGTATGAAATGAAAATTTTTAAATTCATAATGATTTCAATTATTGAAAATAACAGAATTCATTTCATACGTTATTCATTTTAATTGGAAGAAGCCATACACATTTTACTGATACAGCGAAACACAAAACTTTCTAATCAGTTCAATAATCGTTGTACAGTGAAATGCGTCACGACTTGCCACGGTTCATTTAGTACCTGATAACATGGGTATTGTTAGTTTATTTCAAGAAAAAAAACTTATGTTATTCGTGTAGTATAATAATTTAGTTCAATATCTTGACATTCTTAGACCACACACTTATGAGAATATTATATTTTATAATATTTGTATTACCTACTCTGCAGTGATTTAGAAATGGCTTTATTGTAGTCTGCTGTAGATAGCCAGATAAGTAGTAGATATGGCAATCGGGAAAAAAATAATGTTTCATACATTATGTAGACATACATCCTAATTATTGCAGGACTACAAATGTCTAAAATAAATATTGCTAAGACTTCACTTATTAGGATTTTTAATTTTACAATAGATACCTAATTAATAATTACAAACATTTTATAGTATTTGATTTATACGCATTTGTACCAGTGGCGTAATTAAGAATTTGTCTTAGGGGGGGATAGACATTTTTTTTCACACAAAATATTACATTTTCAAAATTTTACACAATTTAGTACCTATACAATATTATAATAAATTCTTCAAAATGTAAATATTGAATATATTTAAATTAAATAATAATTATTAAAATATTAAATTTATTTTGTTTGTAATATAATATAATGTACATATCTCTTTTTTTGTACTGCTTATAAAAGAAATTCTAATTTTCTTGGCTGTTTAGTCAACTCGTCAATCATATCATCAAGATTTAGTACAATTGATTTAGTAGGTATATAAGCTTTGGGGGGGGATCTATACCCCTCATCACCCCCCTTAATTACGCCCCTGATTTGTACAATTGTACATTTGATCATATTTTATACAATTTAGAATAACAAGCCATATGTTGGGTTAGGTTAGGTCATTTATATAATTTATTTATTTGCAGGTATATACCATATGATTTATATATTATTTATTCAAGTGTAGGTAAAATAAACAGCTAATAAATCTTGTAAAAAATTAATTTAAAAATATAATATATTAAGTAATAAGTTAGGTATTAGACACCTATACTAATAAGTCATTGCTCGTTAGTATAATATAATATCTAATCTCAAAATGTTCGTTACCCTTATCTGGAATATATAATACCTAATCATCATATACATGCTATAATATAATATTCATAAATATAGTTTTCTTCTATTTAATAATTATTTCTGACGGAAAGTGGAAACATCAAACTTTGTTTTGATGCCAATTCGACCTTCGAGATATTGAGTCCGGTAATACTATGTTTTTTTTAATGTTAATTTAGTCTAATAGTCTAATTTTATAATGTTGTATGAACTATGGTATTATAACCATTCATCACGAATTCCTTGGGAATATTTCAAATCTAGAAACGCACTAATCAAAAGACTGCGATACACGTGATATAATTTAGTTCATACATATATTAGACATAGGAATGACATTGGAAACAAATAACAATACCTAATGGATAATACCTATACATGGAGCATGAGCGTGAACCTCGTCGACTTTATATACCTATATAAATATATAATACCGGTATAATATGCGTGTCTTAAATCTTAAGTCGTCGCTCATCAGTGTCATAGGTATACAATTGTATTTTAAGTATAATATTGACTATTGTAGAATTGATTATTTATACAAATAATGCCCATATTTTAATCGATTTAAGTATAGTATTGTTATATTATTATTATTATTATTATTATATGTATTAATGTACCTACAACTCACATTGTAGCTTATACACGTGGTTTTGTTCGTGCAGTTTGTGTGGTCAATTATCGTCTTATTTTCATAGCGCAATTATTGTATTTTCCCAACAACCGAAGTGTCGTGGAGGCATGAAAGTAACCTGTTTCTATTAAAACGATAAGAGCAGTAGCACAAGATAGTATGCCCCCATTTCCAGTGCCCCCCGCGAGAGCTGATTTTCTGCTTTTCTTTCGTAGATACGTTATCTGTACAAGAACTCCTCGGGGAATCGGGGATATTAAATTATATATACGATATCTAAGACGGGACGACAATGTAATGTTCGTCGTGTTATTTAAATCTAAAGTTTTAATTAAATGTGCACTCATGAGTCGTCTAATCTAAACGTTGTTTGTCCGGGTTCAAATTTAATTGTTTTCCACTCATCACAAGTCCTTTTGGATTTCAGGAGAAAATGTTTAACGGACTGGAGGTACTTAATTCGTCGCTTTTCACTACCTATATCGAGTAAATTCAAAATTGTTGTAAGAAATATGTACGTTTGAAGAGTACGGTTCGTACGAATAATAAGTTCGACAAGTTTAAAAACTGCCTAGCGAAGGGCAACCGTGTCGTACGCTGTCTATGATAATCGGCCGGCGTCAAAAACGGCAACAACAACAACAACAATACACTATAACAAGGCGGTAGGTAGGTATTGTTGTCATTAAAAAGACGTCACCGACGACCTTGAATCTACTCCCTCCACCGCCGTCGGAGGCGCCGATCAGCTGTCGGGACGGCGGCGTGCGCGTGCCGAACGCACCGGACTACCGGAGGACGACGGGACGTCGTTCTGTTTCTGTTCTTGTGTTGTCACTCCGCACTCGTCGTTACCCCGTGACGGACGAACACCGCGACAGCTTCGTCCGCGCTCCGCATTGCATCCGACATTGCATCGTTATTATAATATAGCAAATAGCAATCCCAGCTCGCTTCCCGCCGCCATGAAACCGGTGCTAGTGCAGACGAAGCCGTACGAAGGCCAAAAGCCCGGCACCAGCGGCCTGCGCAAGGCCGTCAAGACGTTCCAGCAGCTCAACTACACGGAGAACTTCGTGCAGGCCGTGCTCGGCGCCGTCCAACCGTCGGCCGCCGGCAGCACCTTGGTGGTCGGCGGCGACGGCCGGTTCTTCTGCGCCGAGGCCGTGGACGTGATAGTTAAAATCGCCGCTGCCAACGGGGTACGTGTGACGCGGTGACCGTAGACTAATATTATATTATAACTCGTGCCGGATGGTGTTTGGACGTTGAAGTCCAATCGCCGACGAGTGACAATAATCGTTCGTCTCCGAGGCACCCGACCTTTACCTACGCCCTCGAACCGGCGCGAATTCCAAAGTTTTTCCGAAGCATCTATAGCTGTAGGCTAGGCTACCGCCGAACTGGAATTGGAAACTGTCTTGGAATTAGTAGTTATAAAGTTATATTATCGTATATTATTCTTTCGTTCGCCTGTCCTATTTCACGGTATGGCGCAACGTGGTTTTATTTCTAAAGGTTCGTGTAGCTTACGCGTAGGTACACATAATCACCACAGCATTCAGTTTTGTACAGTTGTAGCGAGACCGCGACGAGTATTATTATTTATAGGTAATATCGCGAGCTCTGTGCGCTCGAAAACGTACGCTAAAAATATATATATTTTTTATTAATTGCCGTGTGCGGTGAAGCGTATTGTTTTGACGTGAGTTTTCGGAATACCAAAGTATCGATATCAAACACGCGCAGAGTTTGAATTATTTTATTATTTTATAGTGCCCATTAGAGGTATTAGGTGTTCGACGTTTTAATTTTTTTTGAAACGAGAATAATAATAATTATTATGAAATCTCACGATAAGCCTTTAGAGCGTAATACAGCGGCGCATTATCAGCAGAGCAGCTCTGCGCTTTGAATAAAAATATTACGATTTACGACGGTCTTGTTATCTGTGTTTATGCGCACACATAATAATACTCTATAAAGATAAACTATAATATTGTAACCTTCCCCCTCCCTATTGATGCCGGTAAATGGCAGTAATGATAATACGTCGAAACCTCGACGAGTCGAAATAATTGCCGCGAAAACTCGAGTAAATAATTATTATTATAAACCTTTGTAAGTCGAAAACCTCATTAATCGAAAACGATTTGTATTTGTCTCTCGAATTTCGACTTATCGGCCGTATAATAATATCGTATGAGTACGACGACGGCGGAAAATGATTTTCGGTTGATTTTTTTTCTCCGGTAAAATATGCGTAATACGATTAATACGTAATAATTACATAATAATAATAATGATATGAAAAACAATGAATACGACGAACGACTGAATAGTATTATAATATTACTGGTGTTGAGCTCCATCTATATTTTGAATTTTGATATTTTGTGTCTAATTCTGTCCCTTTCTCTCGGTACGATGATATTCAACGGGTTCTTATGAAATCATACAGTACCTGTTCAAGTTTTTTTACAATACTTATTAGTAATTTGAAATATTTGAAAATTTTAAATTTCACTTCTCATAAAATATTGAAAAATAGTTTTTTTTTACATAATATGCAGTAGGAACGTAGATGATATTACTATATATTAGTATTTATTAATTATTATTAATAATTATAAGTTATTACTCATATCTTATTTTGTAAAAGAAACCTAAAGCACCTAGCTGTTGGTAAATTCAGTATTATTGTATTATTTCATATCTGTATTTGTTTGGAGTTGAATAATATTATTTTGAACGTTTTGAGAAATAAAAGAAAAATACATAATAGAGAAATTGTATTGTAATGTGAATTAATATAATTATATAATAAATTAATAAATAATAATTCACAAATGTATTGCTAAGTATATGATTAATGATTAGTGATTAAGTCTAGCCGGTCTAGGCCATCTTCAGAAAGCCACACTATTGCACTAGTCACTATAATAAACTATTTTAAACATGTTCTTTTCTCACTCTAATTATACTGGTGTAACTTGATAAAAACTTTTTTCTATTTTTTTTTTATAAGTTTTGATATATTTTTTTTTCATGTTAATGACATTTTTTAAGAAAATAAATTTTATGAAATTTTAAAACCCTATTGTAAGTTGGTTTATTTTTATAAGAAGCTCAAGACTGCTCAGACAGCTGATATAGTTGATACTTGATACTGCATAATAATTATTGTTATTGTATTGTAAACGATTTGTTTTAAAAAAGAGTATAATATTAAGAAACTTATATTTTTAGTTTTGTATCGATAATTGGTTATTTTCGAAAAAATGTTTACTATATTTTGTAATCAATATATGCCTTAATATTGAAAGTAAATGGGCAATATCAAAAATAGCTACTAAGTGACGTGTTCATCGATAAATTTGGTTAATAATTATTAATGTATTTGTCATGCACATTTTTAATCTAAATGTTTATACAGTGATAAATTATTTATTATGTAAATCAATGGCTGAAGTTGACTTTCAATGGTCTTAGATAATAAGAAAAAAGTAGAAAGCAAATAGGTATTTTATAACCACTGGCTTCCACATATTCTCTTGAAATAATAAATAAGATTTGTATAATCTATAAATAATAACGAATCAACATTTTTTTTTTTAATATTGAATATGAATTTTACTAAAATCATACTAATATCTTATGGTAGTATATAGCCAAATTATTTGACAATGCTCTTAAATGTAGAATTATAAGAGTAGTAGTTATCTAGCATAATATAAGTTTGTTTGTATAGTGAATCATCAAATTAAAACTTTATTTCTCGTTTTAATCTCCAGGTGAAGAAATTAATTGTTGGACACAAAGGAATTCTGTCAACACCAGCTGTGTCCTGCATTATTCGAAAATATAAAGCTACTGGTGGAATAGTGCTTACAGCTAGTCATAACCCAGGAGGTCCTGACAATGATTTTGGTATTAAGTACAACACAGCCAATGGAGGTGAGCTCTGAGCTATGATCGAACAAATCATAAGAACCATTTTAATACCATATTAATATTATAATAGTTTTTTTCTATTTTAAGGACCTGCTCCAGAATCTGTTACAAACGCCATCTACGAGCTAACCAAAACTATCACTTCTTATAGTATTGTACCAGGTTTGAAATGCTCTATAGATTATTGCGGTTTACAATATTTCCAAGTATAGATTTTATACAACATTTGTGTTATATAAACTTGAAAATTAAATTTAGAAATTTAATTTTTAGGTTAATGGCAAAGAATTTGAAGTAGAAGTCATTGACTCTGTTGTGGATTACCTTCAGTTGATGAAAAGTATTTTTGATTTTGATGTTATTCGCAAGTTAATCCAAGGGTCCAATAATAAAGCTCCTTTTAATATTCTCATCGATTCGATGAATGGAGGTAATGAACATGAAACATTTTAATTGGCATGATCTCAACCAAATTGATTTAATTTGATATATTTTAATATAATTTCATTATATTTTTATAGTTGAAATTTTGTCTGATCTATAATTTAGATTTGTTATTTATTACTATTAAAAATAAAAAAAAATACTTATGTTTTTAGTTACTGGACCTTATGTAAAGAAAATTTTTATTGAAGAATTATGTGCACCATCAAATAATGCTATCAATGTGATACCTTTAACCGACTTTGGTGGAATTCATCCAGACCCTAATCTCACTTATGCTTCCGGCCTTGTAAAAGCATTACAAGAAGGGGAGTACGATCTTGGTGCTGCTTTTGATGGAGATGGTGTAAGTATTTGTACAACATAATTTGATGATTTGACATTCAATAAACTAACAGAACAAATAAGTGTTTAAGATTAAAATGAATTTAAATTCAACTTAGAGGCTTAACTCATTGAACCAAGCTTAGGATATTTTTTTCAGGTTTAAAAATTAATACTATTATACTATAGTTTGTCGAGCAAGAGAACACGCAGCGGCCTGACAAATATCAGTTTTTATGCGGATCCCCACGCAGCACCCTGCCATAATGGAACTGGTCTTAATGGCAGGGTGTTGAATGATGATGCCCAGAATCGGTGTGTTCTCTAGCTGGATAGAGTATAAGTAACTTTGTAATTTAAAACCCGAAATAGAAAACCTGTTTAAACCCTATTTTAGTTAGTACATTTGAAAATTAATAAATTATGTTTAAGTATTCAAGATAATATACTGATCAAAGCATATTGAATGTTGTAGGTCATTAGTACATATTTTGTAAATTATTGAACAGAATAAAAATAGAAGATTTTTAAGTTGATTGTTTAATTTTAACCTAACATGTAGTGTTTGGGGTTCTACAGTAAAATGTTTGAAACATAGAAAATATATAATGATATACTTAGGGCTTGGGTTTAACAAAAAAACGACTATAATACCATACAATACCTATAACTAAATACATTTTTAAATTTTAAATTTTTGATTTACCAATTTTATTTTAGGATCGTAATATGATTCTTGGTAAAAAGGCATTTTTCATCAACCCAAGTGATTCATTAGCTGTATTAGCAAATAACCTGGAATGTATCCCTTACTTTAAAGTGAATGGTATCAGAGGATTTGCCAGAAGTATGCCAACAGGTGCAGCTGTGGATAGGTAAAATATTCTTTAATATCTCTACAAACATTTTTTTTTACAAAATTAAAAAAATAATGTAGGGTGGCAGCAAAGCTAGGAAAAGAAATTTTTGAAGTGCCTACTGGCTGGAAATTTTTCGGAAATTTAATGGATGCAGGTCGTTTGTCACTCTGTGGTGAAGAAAGCTTTGGGTAATATTGAGAAATACAAAACATATTTTCAGATTTATTCACAATAGTTGTTTTACATATTATTATTTTTAGAACTGGTTCAGATCATATTCGTGAGAAAGATGGTATATGGGCTGTTTTGGCCTGGTTGTCAGTGTTAGCAAATACTGGAGAGTCTGTGGAGACTATACTTACTAATCATTGGAAAACTTTTGGACGTAATTACTTTACCAGATATGATTATGAAAATTGTGAATCTGAACCATCTAACCAACTTATGTCAGATTTGGAAAAAAAAGTTACCGATCCTGCAATTAAGGGCCAGAAATTTATTTTTGGTTCAAAAGCTTATATATTTAAACAAGCTGATAATTTTGAATATTGTGATCCAATTGATAAGAGTGTTACTAAAAAACAGGTAAGTCGATTTTCCATTGAACATTCATGATGATTAATAGAGTAAAATTTAATTACCTGACTTCATTACAAAAATCAAAATAAAATATTGTAATTTATTGGTGTCTAATTTATAAACAGGGTATACGAGTGTTATTTGAAGATGGATCCAGATTTGTGTTTCGATTAAGTGGTACTGGCAGTAGTGGTGCTACTATCCGTTTATATGCCGAATCATATGAACCACCAACATCAAATATTTTAGAAGATGCTCAAGTGGCTCTTAATCCTCTTGTCCAAGTATGTAACATTAAACCAATATAAATAGTAGTTACAGTTAAATTTCATAAAAGCCGTTTATATCATTTATGATACTAATCAATATTTTTGGTAATAGGAAATGTAAAGGAAATTTGAAATAAAAATATATTAAACAAATAATACACATGAATTGTATACACTTGAAAAATAATATTGTAAAAAGTAATTTATGTATACAGTATGAAACAGAAATAACTAACAAAATATGTAATATTTATGTATAAACAGGCATACCCATTTTTACAATGTATGACATGATACATACGTACATAAAATAGTGACATAGAGAAATTTAATAAGCTAGATTATACAATTTTAAGAGCGAAGTATAAATAATGAGAGTGGTGGGTTGCGCATTGAACAATTGCATCATCTGATCAATTGGATCATTCATATCAAAGTTAGTATTGTGAAGTGGAATGACAACGGGATGGTGTAAGGACATTAATCTAGGAGAGTGAGTAGGAACTCTAAAGTTAATATGAGAGAGGAGAGAGGGAGCAGCTATAAGTCCATCTATCAACTTGCTCAGGAATAATAAATTAGCTGACACTTTAGTCTGTTTACTAATGACTAATGCTCTTTATGGCTCTTTATGTTACAAAACCAAGTGTCTTAAACGATTTCCAGCTTATAGATTTAATGTGTGATTGATAATTGATATCCGAACCAAATATAATACACACATTTTTTTTTATTGTGACCACATCAATATGTGTGGTATGTAATGAATGCTAAGTGTTAAAATCTTGAACTAGTGCTGAATTACTATTTTTATTAAAACCAAATAATATTTATTATTTAATTGTTGTATTTATTAAAAATATTATGTTTAAATTACAGATAGCATTGGAGATGTCTAAATTAGTGCAATTTACCGGACGTACTTCTCCAACTGTGATTACATAAGGATCCTGCTTTTCTTTATTTGGAATGCTTTATTTAGTTTTCTTCAAAATTTTCTTGTTAAAAGTTCTGTGATTTTTAAATTTAGTATACTAAAACAATTTATTAGTTAATATAGACATTTAGTAGTTATCTATTTAAATTTTAAATAACAATATGATTAAAGTAATTACTATTTTTAAATAATTAAATAGTAAATACATAATAAAAATACATTTTTTTATAAATACATTATATTTATTTTAAGGTATTTATATAATATGTAAATAATTTATAAAGTTATGAAATATTTAAAAAAATATTCATACATATTTTAGCGTATTACTGTTAAAAACAATTAAAATTTTGAACAATAAAAGTTTTGAAAATTTTTCTCCTGGCCCAATATATATTTTTTAATTGTTTAACACATTCATTTTATAATGTTGTTTTTTATGTTAACTCTTATTATGATTTTTTATTGTGTTTTGTTATTAGTAATATACATAAAAATAAATATGTAGAATATGGTCAGTATGATAAACATGAATTATTAATAATTCATCATATTATCTGTTCCATTTTTAGTTATTATTTTATGTAAACTATTTGGGTATTTTGTTTTTACAATATTTCAATACAATTATAACTATGTACGGTTGTATTGTGAACTAAGTTTTAAGAATTTGTTCGTTAAGTCAGTTATTAATTTTTAAGTATGATCTTCCTCTGAAACTTAAAAAAATTAGGTGGGGTTACCTTTGAAAGTTTTTGTTGATGTTGTTTTTGATCTGTAAAGGGTAATTAAAACTCTTTAACCAGTTGATACTGCCAATAGCTTGTGGAGTCTAATTTGCCCGATGGGATTTTAAACGTTGACTCAATTAATATTAAAAATATAAATATAAATATTATTATAATATATACCTAAAATGTGTCTTAGGTAATATTGTGTACAGCATATTTTAAATTAGAATGTGCTATGCACTGTATAGGTTAAATAATTATAATAGTTTAAATGTGATATGTGAAAATGTGTAACCATGTATATTAGATAAATAGCTTTGTATTACTGTTTACTTAAAAGCATGTCAGCGCAGTATTTGCTTTCTCTCTTTAATCAATCTACGCATAACATGAAAAATGTGCGTTTAGCAAAACCATTTTTGTATTGTTTGCTTTAATATAAGTCTGTTCCTATTATCAGTCAAACTTGTATTTATACATTGGCTTTTTACTTTATTTCAATTTTTATGCAAGTTATGAGTAAAATGTTTACAGTAGAAATGTAGAAACATTTTAATGATACTAATACAGATGATGAGATAATTTTTTTGACTTTAAGTTTGAAAATAGAATAATTCACCACCCAAGATTGATTCTGCAGATTACAATTTCACTATACTCGGAGAGAGAATACAAATAATGTGCTGACATCCACTTAACTTATTTTGAAATAAGACTTAATATACTGCATCTGGGTCATTTAAATAATAGTTTTGACTAACAATTTGTCTTATTAATAATAATATGTATGTAAGTGATTGTATTATAAATGAATAACAATTAATTTAAGTCTCTATACTCCGTTCCAAAAGAGAATACACTGAGTGGCGACGCGCGTCTCGCACATAACGGCATAGGTGGAACTGTGGAATAGAAAAATTGTATGCAGGACTGGTATGCTCTCTTTAGGAACAGAATATAGATCGTTGTATGAAACTTCACTACAGATTTCTGCTGATAACTGACTTAAAATCCATTTTTTATTTTTTTTTTTATTTTACTAAACTAGTATAATTGTAAGTGGTAATAAATTAAAACAACTATTGATGTAATGTAACTAATGTTATTGAATATATATTATTAAGATGGGCATACACATATAAAATGCATTTTTTTTAGAATTTTATTTTATTGTGATTTTTTTATAAGAATTTTGACAATTTTTAAATTAAATTGTTTTTAATATTTAATATTATAAAATTGTACTTTAAATTTAATTACTGAAAAATTCATTAATAGATCCTTAATATGTGTGTGCCTGACCTTTGATTATCACAACTTCTTTTCATACATTATGTTAGATAATACAATTATCTTAAAAAAAATAAAATATTAAGAATAAAATGTATTTCTACATTTTTAGTAAATTTGAATATATAAATAATGATAATAATATATATATAATATATGGTACCCACATGTACATCATGAATTAGTAGTAAATTCTCATTTTTACTTCTTAATAATTACTTATTCTTATTACCTAGTTATTTATGTTGTAATACATATTTATAAAATTGTTTTATATGTTAGTCTTATTGAGTTATAACTTAAATCAAATTATAATTAAAGATAGAAATTTATCATAAAATAACCATATTTATGACTTAAGTTTTGTATTTTAATATTATTTGTAGTAGGTGTGATGTAATGATCATTCTAATTTTTTGTTGTTTTTATAATATTTTAAATATATTATAATAACTTGATAAATATAATTGTTTTTAATTATTGCTACCTATTAGTACTTAATATACCAAACTTAACCTTTGTTTGTCTAGTAAAGAATGGTCGCACTAAAATTTTCTTTTTTTAAATGTAGAATGTAGTTATTATTAATTAATGGTTTTATTAAGTTGCTTAAAACATGCATTGGAACCAATAATTAAAAAAGGTTTTTATTTTTTGGTACCTACTCAATTTTTCATAATGGTTCAAAATTCAATAAAAATTTGAACTAAAACATTTATTTTGATTTTTGGAACTTTATATACAGGTTTTATATTGCTTTCACAATTTATAAAAATATTATACTTATTACTTGTAGGTACTTGGTATTCCATTCACGTTTCGGAACCTGGACAGTCGGCAGCTGACCTGTGTTTCTACTATGTACACAATTACATGACAGGAATACAAATGGTTGACTTAGTGTAGCTACTTAACGGGTTGAATAGACCTGTATATGACCCATATGAATCCACGACCTTATACCTAAACAAGTATCAGGACCATCGGCAGCGTATTTACAGGGAAGGGGGGGGGGTCCCGGGTTTCGACCCCCCAGAAAAAAAAAAGGTCAAAAAGTCATAAATAACTTGCTATGTAGGTACAGAGAAAGAGAATATTAATTTATATTATGTATTTTTAATATTAAAACCTCCCCCACAAAAAATTTGAACATACGCCACTGAGGACCATGAACTATGATAATCACATAGAGATGAGTGAAGTTATCGGAAAAATGTGAGCACTAATTTCCGCTAAAATACCATTATTTAGTGCTCTCAATTAGTGTTATTCAACCGTAGAATTTTCGAAATTAGTGCTATGCCCAGTAAAAAATTACATGGGGATGGGGGCTTACCTTTCTCTTCTGACTTCACGTAGCGGGTTCAACATCAGCACCAAAATCCGCTATAGCACCGAAATGTAGTGATCAATTAGTGCTATTCGATGGTACTGTTTTCAAAATTAGTGCTATGTAGCCTATGTTTCCCATCGAGATATAGAGTTTTCCGTATTTTGTCCCAGCGGGTGCATCATCAGCACCAAATTCGCTAACTTCACGCATCTATTACGTAGTTCATGATCAGGACTATGCTCAAACCACAAATGCAGTTCAAATGTTTTTCCGCGCATTTATTTTCCGATTAATCTTTACTCCAAGACTATTTTATAGTTTTTGCGAATAAAAACATTTTTTTGTGCAAATGTTTTGTCTAATAAATTCCGTGGAACAAACAAACTACGGACCGCACGTCATCGGAACAAAGTACAAAACAACAAAAGTATAATATGAAATTGTGAAAACTGATTGAACCTAATTGAAAGAAATATTTTATGGAAAAAATGTCTATCGACAAATGTGATGCAAAAATTAAAAACTAATATCATTGCCCGTTGGAATGAGTTTATTTGGAAAAAGGTTGTGAAAGGTAAAGTGAATCAGAACTACAACCACAGAATATTTATGAAAATGTGCTACAACTATAAGGATCAGGGGCGAAAGTAGGGGGTTTGGGGGTTTTAACCCCCCCACCCCCCGAAATATCTAGAACAAATTATAAATTATCTGACCTTATACTGACCCACAAATGTATTACTATTTAGTACTAAGTAATTTTTCAACCCCCCCCCCCCCCACAAAATTTTCCTGCGTTCGCCCCTGATAGTGATCCCCCAAACGTCCTACGATGACGAGAACGATATGCCTTGCAAATGTGCTCTCGACCTGAGAACGGTTGTTTTATACAAATAATATGTCTGTGAGAGTGTGAGATATTCATATAACCATATATTATAATTAGTCCGTGGTCTAAACGACGACGTATAGAGAAGATAATATCTTCTATAGCGGGTCTATGACTACAACTTTCGAACTTTCGAAGTGTTAACCTAACCGTAGACTAGAAGTAACACGATGTAGACTGTAGAGTAGTCGAAATGAAGTTTTATTTTGCAATTTGCGCTGACCTCTGAACAGTAATTTGATCGTGCACCTACGCAGTGTTACCAAACATTGAAATATAATTTATTTTGAAATCACATATTATTATTATTATTATTAAAAATTACCTATATTATAATTTACATTATTTTGGAAACATTATTTTTCCATATTTTGGGGCATTTCTCTCTAGACTTCTAGAACAACAGATATTTTTATCGGTTATCAAAATTAATGATGCACATGTGTTATATATTATGTATTATTATTGCGGTAAGAAAACCACTCCTTGAATACCTACGACGACGAAGACATTAAATAAACATAAACATCGAGACATTCACATTTCACACTTTCTCAGTTCTCACAAATTTATGTTATGCTCGTGTAAAATTAATTAATAAATACGTATGATCAGTACCTACACTATTGTTGGTTACGCACAAGTGTTCAAATATTTAATTACGACTATAATAAATCATAATAGATTCGAGTCGCATTAATGCATTATGATATAAATATTACAATGGTAGACGATAATAGTTGATCGGCATTGTAATCACCAATAAAAAAAATCATAATAATATTTATAATCTGGCTATATAGTTGTAGAATATGTTGTAATAGTCGTGCTCCACTCCTCGGAAAAATGTACGTTACTCTTGCAGCGGTCAACAACATTAATAATTGTTATTTATTATACGGAGTGATCCTTTTACACGAAACACTCGTTAATATTTAGAAAACAAACGTTTTTGAAAATATTTCTTTTACTAAATTTTAAAGCTGTTTAGTAAAACACATTATTGGAAAAAATTAATAATTTTTACTAAGTTCTTTACTCTATTGAATGACAACGCGTCAAGCATTTTTAATTTAATTTTTCGAAACGGAATTTTATTCGAAATATTTCGATTTACAAAAATACAATTTTATTTCGGACTAGTAGTTTTAAGTTAGCCGTTCGGTATAAGTATTTAAAGTTTAGATGATATCTTAGGAGTGAACCGACATTTTGCGCTCGCCTAAGCTTAAAATACATGTAACTCAAAAACTATACTCGTCCAAAATTCAAATTTTATACATCCAAAAAAGAATATTCAGCTTTGGAATAAGGAATTAAAAATAATATAAATGTTGTCATTGACAAAAGTGAAACATTAAAAATAATGATGGCGATAAAAAATAGTAAACAGTTTATTTCTTTAATTTAATATGTATGTTACATTTTTCGGTTCACATATTTTTCTGATTTTTATTTCCCTTTTTTTTTCATTCCTATGGGTTTTAAAGCCTCTCATTTTAACAACTTGAAATTATAAGCATATTTTCTTTTTAAATTCTAGTTTTTGAAATAATGAGTGTCTCGAGTTGAACGTATCACTCGGTACAATTAATATAGTCGGGCAGTCGGGTCGAATACTATCACTGAGCGTTATCATCGAATTATATTATTATTATTCGATATTTCCCGTTGGCCGCGCGGCATATTAGTTTCTTTTCCGTACTGACATTCACGTGCGTCACAAACTCACAAACTCTCAAAACTAGCTCATCGGGCTCATCGGTTTCCTGTAACCAGAGATGTAGTCGTTGTTGTAGTAATAGTAGCGGGGCCCCCTGCTCGTTTTTTTTCCCTCCCGATAAATAATAATATTATAATTATCAACGACGACAACTACTGTCGACTTGAAACAACTATCACATTTTGAGCCGGTGTCCACTGTCCTCTCGTTTGCCCCCGTTGCCCAGCCAGCAGCTGACGGCAGCTACACATTATAATATTATAATATTATAGTTGTCGTAGTACGGCTCCGCGAGTTTGACAATGTCAAAGTGACAGACCCTCCCGGGGCCAGGAGGCTGGACCGACCGACCGACCGACCGTATACCAGTAGTTGTTACCACCCACGCGAAACGATAGACGCGACGACTATTATAATATTCGGCATTATATTATATCATTCTGTTGTTGTCATTGTTGATAACGCCGTTTGATACATAACAATAGTAATATATTATTGTTATTACTTATTACTATTCGATACTCGTTTCGGCAGACGTCGCGCACATCGCATCGCACTCCGTCGCTATTACGTAATAATATCAAATTTAATAATTGTTGAAACGTATTTTTTTTCCATTTCTCTCGTCGTGATAACACGTCGTAACTCGTCCGTTTTCTGATTTTGTATAGTCGTACCGCAGCGAGTGTTCACGTCGGGCGGCAGGCTCGAGAGTCGCAATACAATAATAATTCAACAACAACGACAACAACAACAGTCGACAACGGTGTAATATTTATCGCTCGCCGTCGGTCGATCGATTGCGCCGACGACTTATCGAGTAGCCGACGAGTCGTACAGTGTTCGGTTTTTGGAGTTTTCCTGACCGGTGTCGACGGAGCCACATAGACTAATCGCAACAGGTACGTTTCGTTTTTCCAAAATTTATAATATTATTAATTACCCGTCTGTTATATTATTGTTATTTAAAAATAATTTATAATGTCGCGACCCCAAACCGCGTATTACAATATGTGTGGTGCGAGTGGCACGACGTTAGGTCGTGACGTAGGTTCCCCGAAACGGAAATCCAGGACGCGAACATTTTGTGCCACTCCGTTCTATGTACCCCTGCGTCGGACGAACACAGACAGGACGCGTGTTGTCGAGATTTTCATTTAATTTTCGACCACCTTTAGGGGTCGCGGGGGGGGGGAGGTGTGTTACCGCGTCGCTTAAGACCAAAATCTTTTTTTTTATTTATTATATTTAAAATCTATCAGCATATTAATGCTCTGACAAGTGTTTTACACAAACCTAAAATCTTGCAACCCGAAGCTTTACAAATCGTCACAATCTACGACGTCTGCGATTTGTTTATTTATTAATAATGCACCAAAAAGTTATACATTATTCTTCGTTTATTATTATAATTTTCTGAAATCGATTACTTGAAAAATAATTTCTTCTCATCCCTTGTTCACATTTGTTTTATGTTTTTTTTTGCAAGTCACTAGTTCTACCTCGCTAGTTACTGTTTGGCTGTGGAGGCGCGTTCACGGGGTACGAGGGCGTCACATCCCTCCCTCGGCTTATTTTCATCATATAAAGTATATGAAAAAGCAATGAAAGTGTGCAATTACCGTCTATCGTGGTCCAAGAATAGTCATAAATTCATAACTCCCCGCTTTCCAAAAAAAAGCCGAGCAGATTAATAGTAGCAATTAATAAAAAATAGTTCATACCGTTAAGCCAAATATTGTGTTATGGGTAAAAGTAATTGTTTAATAAAATATTGACTTGCTTGAAAAATGTGATCACAATAAAAGGTCACAAATTATCAGTAGTACTAGGTAATTATTTATGCATATTAAATTGTTTTTTAACAAATTGATTGTTGATTAAATAAAATGAATAGACTAAAAAAATGTAGGTATACAGAATTCCTTAGAAAAGATATTTCATAATTTTACGAGATAATCATCTAAGATCCACTTGAATTCCCACTCAGGTTTTCGTAATTTACTTTTCCTAGATATTCATTATTGTAGATACCTATATCTTTCGACAAACTTAAATTGTTTGTTTACACTAAAAATATATATACATTTGATTCTGAATAATTTGTTGTTTTATTAACAACAACATTTTAAAAATAGTTTTTAGACCAAATTCATAGTTATTTTCTAAAGGAATTTACTCTAGTTATTAAGTTATCCAGCTATTGTCGTATATGTACGTAATTTTATTCAATGTAGTTTTTAGTTAAAGCATAATATCACTGCATTTATATTTATTAATAATATGCATAACATACAGGATGTAACTTGTCTAATTTTTTTAAATCGATATTATGTGTTCAACTCAACTGTTTCTAATGATAAATATTAAAAAATATAAGTATCTACAAAAATTATTATTATTTCAATTAAATAGTTTGAAGAATTATTTGTTTTATTATTTGTTAGAAATTTGCAGGGTTAAAATAATAGTTGATTATTAATGAGCTACTTATTTGTTTTTCTGATTAAATTGTTTCAAGTTTCAATTTCAAAGAATTCTTTTGTTATTAACATTATATGATATCACCAGCCTGAAACGGTAAAGTACAACTAATTGATTGTTCGTTTCATTTATCTTGACTTTTTGTACTGAATGCTGCTTTTGTTCCGGCTTTTGTAATATAATAAATATAGACAAAAATTCCGTTTATGTATTATGTGTAGTGTATGAAATTTTATGTTAATGTTGAACTGAACAATTATTATTACATTTTATAATTTATTTGCTTTTCTTTAATATTCAAACATAATAAATAGTTGTATTTATAATCTTATACTAACAGCTTTCAAATTATGACATTATGATGGTCATTAGAATTATTTACTATGTAATTAATAAAAATATTACTAATGCAGTACCTACCCAAATAATATTAATTATTATTTTAATTGGTATTTAATATTATTAATGTACCTAGTTGCTTGGAACAGCAATAGCCCATAATTTAAATTTTAAATTTGGTATATACTAAACAATAAGTTGTATTGGTTTATATTATGTGAATAAATTATTAGGGTGCTTGGTCAATAGTATATTTTATAAAGATGATAGATTTTAATTTACTTAATCAATATTTGTTAACATCAGGAAAAAAATGAGATTTTTATATTATTTTAAGGATATTTAACATTAACCTTATTATAATTTTCAAGATAATAAAAGCTACAAAATATTAAAAAATTAAAAACACTAAACTATAATCTAAAATATCTTCTCATTTTTAAATTATTTTGATCATCTTTATGATACAACTCATGATACAACTAGATAAGTTTTTATTTATATATTATAAAATGTCCAGTATTTGTTCTGGGATAAAATATAGTTTTGGTTACTGTTAGTTTAAAATATAACTATGCTAGAAGGAAAGAAGGAGAATTCCTCTACCCCTTCCTTTAATTTAGATTTTTAGAAACTGCTTAAAACAGCCACAGGTCTGAAGTATCAAACCTGAATGTTAGGTTTAATTTTGCCTAACTTATAATAAATGTAACTGGTAAAACTTGATTTGTGTTGCATCTAAGCCAGAGGTATCCAAACTTTTTTACCATACAGGTCCTTTGTCTCATCACAACATTTTTGTAGTTCTCAAATTATTTAAGATACAGAAACACAATGTTTTAATGTTTAATTATTTATAATAATATATTAGTATTATAAATACATATATTATATTAGACAAAAAATGGAATAATAATTATGCACATAAAATGATAAAATCAAAGCTAAATGTTTTTTTTTATGTTTAGAATAAAATAATATATTAATTGCTATCATCATTATTTTTTTTCTCTCCTGTGCCATGGCTCTCCTGATAAATACTAGTGACTCCCTTTAGAATATTTGAAACTGCGGCACACAATTTGAATAAGGTATAAGCCACGTCAAAAAGTTAATTTAAATTGTTAATAATTGATCAACATAATATTTTTGAAAAATGTATAAGGAACTCATATAGGTATTTATAATTTTTATTATTTTAAATTTATACATAGGACATGCATAGTAAAATGTATTGTTTATCAATACATCTGAAAAGTGGATGATGAATATTGAATGTAGAAAGATGAATAATATTAGTTTATCTTCATTCTAAATATTTTTTTTTGATATAGGTACCTAATGTTATAGTCAAAAGTAGTTTTATTGTATTACATTTTTATTTACAATGTCTGTATTAATTATTTGACAAAAGTTATTTGTTTCATATATGCAAACATGTGTGAGCATACTTTTCAAGGTTTAAAACAATAATGGTTTACAATTTTAATCCATTCTGTTTTTAATAAATGTCATAGAACTAATTGTTTAATAAAAATTGAATTAAACACTGTTGAAGGTCAAAATTTAACTACTGAAATTGATTATAGCTTAGATTTCCCAAGTTGATTATAGAATTGATTTTATTTATTTGTACTATTTTATACTTCAAGTAATTATAAGCGAGTACCTACCTACTATTTAATGCATATTAAATGCTGTTATAGTATATTTTATTGGAGTTCCAACTTCCAACTACTAAATAATTTAAATTTGTATAATAAACTGAATTGTCTTAACTATAGATAAGTATAATTTGTCATACATTAATTGAAAATTTACTAATTTAAATTTAAGAAGTCCCAAACTTTATTATTATCAATCTATTTATTCAAAGATATTAGTTCTAAATTATTTAATTTACTAAAGTAAGGTGTACAATAAATTTAAAAAAAAAATTTATCTTGAAATAAATTATTACAGGTTGATGAGTGATATAGAAACTGATACCAAGATGTCAGAAAGTGTACAGACTGAAACAATTACAAAGCCTGAAAAAAATGCAGGAGATAGTCCTTCAACAGCAAAAAAAAATAGTATTCTTAGACACCGTAAAATACCCTCTGCCGATTTAAACAATGTAAGTATATTCCTCATAATTTTTTAATTAATAACTTAAAAACCTTTATACTGATATAATTTTATTTTTATAATAATCTTAAAAAAATGGTTACATGAGTTTTAACACTGTTTTATGGTAAATTAGAGAGATAACCTTTGACCTGAGTAATCAAAAATCACAGATGTATATTGTATACAAATATTAGATATCTATCAGTCTTTAAGTTATCCTTGGAGCTAGTAAAATGATTAATAGTAATAGACATTTTAATCTTAAATTTGAAAAAAAAAGGTCAATGTATAATTTATTTCTATTTTTATAGTAAACATTAACTTTTTATCTGTCATATTGTCAGCTTTGATATAGGTACTTGAGTACTTCGTATATTATAGCATAAATTAATACTTTGGTGTATTATATATGTATTTATTTATGAATAAATTGTTTACTAAATAATAGATTTTTGGCCTGATTAGTGGGAGCAGGGAGGGCCTGCTTCCGACGGTTAGCTTTTTAAAGGCACATTCAGTGTTGCAGAATTATTTATAATTTATTTTATATTATTATAAATCACTGAGATGAACCAAAAATACTTGTTTTGTAGTAGAATAGGATCAATTAAGCCCTAAATAAAAAATGTGTTACTAGCATTAGTATCGAGTTTGACAATGAGTACCTATTCAGTTAATATTATATATTCAGCAGTTAAATTATTATGAGAATTATAATATGTTAATGGTATAGGTATAAACCGTGGTATAAACTATTATTTAGATTTTAAATGCTGGAAAAATACCTGCCTCTAAGGGCAATGTCTGAATCTGGTCTTATTGATTTAGATAAGATATTGTTCAATGTATTTATTCACATTCATTAAACTTTTTAATTGAAATTTTAATGATAAAATTAATTTTAAAAACAATGAACAAAGGAGTGAGAAATAAAATAAAATATGTTCTGTGATGAATAGAATTAAAATAATTATACCATTGGTTTGATATTCCATTATAACAATAAGGGAATAGATTTTTATTTAAATAAATATTTTTGTGTAGTTTGAATATCGAAAAGTTGATTGCAGTTGACTACCTATGTTTCATGAAATTTTGAATAAATTGACATTCGTTTTATTGATAATAAATACTTTTAAATATTTTGACAATCAAGTCATACTTCTTAATTAAATGTATTTAGGTAGATGTATAATTTTGTGTTTATTTATTACTTAATTGTAACAAATGTATGGGTACCTAATCCCAACAATTATGGCAAATAATGAAAATCAAGAATTTCAAATTGTATGTTTATTCTAATTGTTTTCCACATGATACAAATTACGTCGAATTTGAATAATTACACATGTTAATGATGTACGAGAATGTATTTATACTAAAAGTAGGATTTTTATCAATTTTTATGTTGAGTATTTGTTAATTTTAAATAAATATATAATATTTATATATAAAGTCAGGAACAAACGGATTGGGCCATTGGAAAATCGGGAAATTCCTGATGTGCCATATAATAACTAATTAACGGGAATGCGGCCGCACTTTGCTGTAGCAACAAATAGTTTTTGACTTTTTTTTTTTACACAGGTTTCTCTTATTTTTTTGCTCATAGCGAGCATTTGAATTTGTAATTTAGATAACACTAATATAATATAATAATTTATTATTAATTCATTTTATATTTAGGGCTTGTATTTAAATTAGTTTTAGAAAAAGCAAGTTAGGTAATGCATTTTTTAAATTGTTAAATGTTATAATAGTAGTTTGGATAGAGACCTATGTTTGAATATTTGAATTTAATTTTAATTATTAACTAATATTATGGTTAATCCAGTACAATTGTTTTCTATTATTATGCCTATAAAATAGTTAGTTTATATCAAAATTTGTTTCTAAATAGGTTTTTTTAGGTAATTTTGGTAATTTTTAGGGTATATAACTGCATACATATTTAATAGGTTTTATGGCACATAATTGTCGGCTCTTGTTATTAATATTGCAGTTATCATTCACTAACTTCTCGTTCAAAATTATACTTTTTACATAAAAGTAGGTACTTTAAAAAATATTCTGCTTCAGAATATAGAATTAAAAATGTTTATTGTGGTCAATAACATTTTTAAAAAATAGTTAAAAATACAATTGTTTTTTCAAAAATGTTGTTTTGATACGACTTAAAAGTAATATTTTCAAAAGTGTTAGTTTTCTAAAATAATGAAGGTTTTGCGTTAATTGGATAACTGTATTATATTTACCCAAAATATACAGGCCTGGACGTGGGCAGCTTATTATTAATTTTCCCGGGCCTGTCCGAAATCCTAATCCGTCCCTGTATACAGTTATAACTAAATACTTAGGTATTTAAATACAAAAAAAAAGTACTCAAAATTTAAATCTGTTGCTTAACCATTATCATAATAATTAATAACTAATTTACCTAATTTCATAATTTATTTTCATGTTAAAAAATTCTTACAATTAATATTTATATTATACGTTTATACCTTGTGTTTACTCATAGAAAAATGGGTAGGTATATGACTAGTAGGTACAGAATTAAAAAACGCTATTTATTTTACTTAAACTTTTTTTATTATTTAAATTTTAACACAAATATACCAAAATAAGTTTTTAATTTATCACTTTGAATATATGTATTACATAATATTGATAATATTTTTTTTACCTAATCAATCTACTAAAAAATAATACTGATTTGTTTGCATTTTGTATGCTATTTTATGTGTATGTTTTATAGAAATCAGATGAATTAATAGCGGAGAAAACTGATTTATTATCTGGCCCTTCAAATGGAAACAATGATGTAAGGATTTATTTTATACATACAATCACTGGTTTTATTATAATTTTTCACAGGGACTTATGATCTTTATTATTTTGAAATTAACTTTAATTTTTCAACACAATGATTCTTAGTTATGTAAAATAATAGTTGGAGGGCGTTGTATTTTTAGATGGCATGTAGTTTATCCAACGAAACAAATGAAAACATGGATATTGGTACTATGGCCCAAGCAGAGTTTCAACATGTTGCTGCTCAAGCCCGTGATCTTGGACGGAAAATGTGGAATGTGTGTAATTTTCACAACTTACCTCAATGGCTTCAGGATAATGACTTCTTGCATACAGGACATAGACCACCATTGAATTCATTTCAGGCTTGTTTTCAATCTATTTTTAGAATTCACACTGAAACTGGAAACATATGGACACATTTGTTAGGTGATTATATAAATTATTTATTGCATATTTAATTTAAGAATAGAGATTTAATTAATTTGTATTACTTTACAGGATGTATTGCATTTTTTGTTATGACTCTTTACTTTGCGTCTAGACCTGAAGAAGAACTATCGTTTCAAGATAAATTAGTTTTCATTATATACTTTATTGGAGCAATTACTTGCATGGGTTTTTCGTTTGTGTTTCATACTGTTCATTGCCATTCAGAAACAGTTGGCAAATTTTTCAGCAAGTAAATAAATCATTTTGATTGTTTTATATTTTTAACAGTAAATTAATTAATTAATCATACATTTATTAAGATTGGATTATTGTGGAATTGCCATCCTGATTATGGGTTCATTTGTGCCATGGTTATACTATGGGTTTTATTGTGAGCCATATTCGTGGATATTGTATTTAATACTGATTGTTGCTCTGGGACTGGTGGCAATGGTTGTTGCACTATGGGACAAATTCAGTGATCCTGGACTTAGGCCACTCAGAGCAGGTATACTTATATTGAAAATATGCATGGTTATAAACAAAGTAATATTTAATTGACTATTATTAATTATCCTATACTAAATGCCTTTGTATACATACTCTGTTCAGTATGAGAAGGAACATCTGCCATTACATGTTTTTGTCACAAACTTAAAGACCATCACTAAGGCACCAAACTGTATTACAGTATAATACATGTCACAACCAAAGGTGACAAATGTGGTCAGATGGCCAGAGTCCCTTATATTGAACAGAGTATATTAGACTATTGCTATAGTATTGACTATTTATAATAATACATTTTCAAATAACAATAAAATTAACAGCCTTTAATATTTTTAAAACAAACTTATAAATCCAGTGGCAAAGCGTGAGACTTAAGGTCGGAGAGACGTTGAAAAGAAATGATACCATGCCCCCTGGTCCCCTTATTTTATCTCGACTGTAAAAAATACATGTTCAAAAACTAGAAACAAAATTAAATATATTTATTACCGTAACAACTTTTTTAAAACTAATCTTACAAAAAAATTATCCTAATAAATAAAACAAGCAACATTGTATTTTATTTTTTATTTCATTTAATTTTTTTGTTAGAGTAGTTTACCATTTCATCATTCAAAATGTCATTAGTTAAATTGTTGGGCATAATTACAAATTACAATATTATACCAGAAATAAATAATTAATTGTAAAATGAAAAAGTCAACGGCGACGATTACTGAAAAATATGAAAGGCGAGACGATAGTGAAATAATCCAACTCACTTTTCAATTCCCACCACATACCTTGCTTGGATAATCAAGACATCGCAACACTCAGTGTCAGTCTCTTAATTTTATACTGCATTTGGATAGTTCCAGGAACAACCCAGCAATAACCCGGCATCACCTGCTCGCATGCAGCTGCAACTAATCTATTCTAAAAATATTATAACAGTATAACAAAAAAAAAGATTTTGACAAATATTGAAATATATTTATAATATACAGTATGTTTGTTTAAGCATGCTCCCCCCAATTTTTCTTGTTTTTAGCATTTTTTAGTATACCTAGAGACCATATTTTAAAATTTTCTATTTTTTGTACTTAAGGAGTATCCTATGGTGATAATAACTTTTATTTCAAATGAAAATGTCCATGTTTTACTGCAAATTATTAAGCAGATGATTTTTTTGAAAATGTTGATGTTCTTACTTAAATCAAAATTCTTATGAGTAGGAGTTAGTTAAAGAAATCAGTAAAAAAAATTGTTTTGCAAAATATAAACTTTATTATGTAGTATTTATTATACTTGGACAGTTCTTAAAAATTAATTATATTGATGGATCAATAGTAAACCATAGACATATTATCCTTAGTGCAAAAAGTTTTATAACTCAAAAACTAATCCTTTCAAATTTTGATTTTGAATTTAAAAATTCTCAAAAAAAATATCCTTTAAATAATTCAAAGTGAAAAAGCGGAGTTTCTATTTGAAGAACTGAAAATTTGTATTGTCGCAGGATCATCTTTAAGTGGTACAAACAAATGTCAAGAGTTAGAAAATATGGTCTTCAAGTGTATTTAAAAATATTTCCAAAAGTTTATTATAAATTATTTTTTCCATACTAGCCTTTTATTGTATCTATCTTGCTTTATATGTCCTGATTTGTATGCATTTTCATATATTTTTGTTGAGAGTATGTGCAATAAGAAATGTTGACGATTTGTTTAGCAGATAATGCATAAAAAATATTTAAAGTGTATATAGATGCATCTTTTAGGGTAAAAATATGTTTGAAGAATTTTACATATTTAATAAAAAAGGACCTTTTTTTTATGTATATAAAATGAAAATTAAAACAGTTAAACACTTTTTTAGTGCATACAAATCCAGACTTAAGTAATTACTTTTACTTAATATTCTTTGAAATTAAATTTATTATGTGGAATTACAAAATGATATTATATTATTATTGTTAATTTTTTAATTGTAATAACTATTTTTCTATTTAGTTTTGTTTGTTTATGAAATGATTTCAAGTGAAAGTTAGTTTAATATAAGTTTTTTTATAGGTGTTTTTACGACATTTGGATTGATTGGTGTTATACCAGCACTTCATTATGGAGCCGTTGAAGGATTCTTTTCTAACTTTACGTTGATTAGTCTCGGATGGCTGTTACTCATGGGCTTTTTGTACATCTCTGGTGCTTTGTTGTATGCGTTAAGAGTACCCGAAAGATTTTTCCCTGGTAGATGTGATTTATTGGTAAGAATTAACTACAATATATTTAATTAATTCATAGTTAAATTAGTTCTTTCTTCATACAACTAGTGTATATCAAAAATTGCTCTCCTTACTACCAACATTGTGATAGGAATTAAAGATTCATAACCTATAATGTAAGTTATCGGGAACAATTTCCTTGTGTTTTGTCTCAAGCTTTTTTTAAAATTTTGATTTTTAAGCAAAATATTATTATTTTTGTTAGTATTAATTAAATTAATCAAAATTAAAAAGCAAAACGAATAAAATTGTTCTTAATAACTTTTACTATAGGTTATCAAACCGTAATTACAACTACGTAATTACATCTTGGAAGTACAGTTAACTGTAATTATTGTATACCATACATGTGAGACAGAGACCTGTTTGATCTTACTGCTGCACCCTTTTGAAAAGCCACACCATTAATAAATTATTATCTCTGTCTCTCACACACAGAATATATATAAAACAAAGTCCAATTTTAAATCATTGAATAGTTCTTAAACACCTATTAGATTATAGGTTATTAATTATTATACATATTTTATATACAGTAAGTCCTGTATCACCCTTAGTATCTCCTCGGAAAATCCATATATTTAAATGCATTTTTCTTTACAGTTTTAAGTATAGACATTTTAATAGATTGGCATACAATTTTTTTAGCTAGTTTAAAAAATATGATTAAAAATAGCTATCTTGAAAATTTAAAAACTCACTTTTATAAAAAAAATTTTTGGACATTTTTGAATTTTTAAAAAAAAATTGAATCTTATGCTATTCAATTAGAATTTTCATACTTAAAGCTGTTTAAAAAATTGATTTTAAATATATTGTTTATACATGGAGATACTCAGGGAGATATGGGACTTTTGGGTCACACTATATAATGTATATTATAGATTATAGGTATATAAAATAATTAATAACCTATTAGTATATATATATATTATGTACTTTTTAGTATATTACTTAGGTTAAGGTTGGTTATTGAGTTGAGAGTTAAGATGACTTAGATGTTTGCCAATGAGATTTTTTGGCTGACTTAATAATAAACTCAATGCCAAATAATTTGATTCATTCTGTATTACGCAATGGCAACGTTACATGGAAAGTTATCTATTTTTGTATATATTATGATCAATTGTAATCGGGTGATAAAAAAAATTAAAGGGAGAAGAAGGCAACCGCTCTTCTGTACAGAAAGAGTTGAGTGTACCTCGTCTTGAGTAGACACTGATTCCATTAGGATGCGTTAAATTTGAATTCAACGATGAATCATTGTATGTGCAGACAGTTTAACTTTTTGGTAACCAAGATTACTACCAAACAATTATTTTAATAATAGTATTAAAATTTTAACAAATGTTCATATTTTTTTTATTTCCCAATTATTTTATAAAGTATTGATAATTTTCATTAGTACCACCTAGATCTAATTTCCACCTTTAAGTACTATTATTTTTAGAGCATTTATCTATAGTTAAAAGTGTTTTAAGACACAAAAAATAAACACATCTTTCTAAGAACAATACATTCATTGCTCAGAACATTTATTAACATCTTTATTATTTATATAAATATTAAAATAATTGTTTGGTAAAACCTTGGTTACTAAAAAGTTAGACCTATCTTTTCTCAGAATTGTATTTTTCATCATTTACAAGAATTTATTTTTGAATTCAAATTAAAAATTTACAGTTCATTCCATTACAGTGGATACTTAATGATTAGGTATTTTTAACTCTTATTATTGTATATCAGGTTGGTTACCTACTTTAAAATTATCATTGATAATTTGTATAGTCTGCACAATTAAAAACAATAAAAAAAAATAGTGTGGAATTACAAAAAAAAAGTTCATTTATCATAATAGGTAAATACTATTAATTGTATTCTGTTATTGTTTTTTTTTTGACAATATTCTAATTTTTAAGCAAGTTATGAGTATGTAAAATATTGATATTTAAAAATTTAAATATTGTAAAACTCAACACAGATAATGTTCTTACCTTTAAACTTAAATAATATGTTAATACATTATATTTTTAAAGTTAACTACACAACATTTGAACTGCTGAACACTTATTTACTAAGTTGTTCATTTTTATAATGAAACAACACACTTCTTTTTAACAATAGTCCACATCCTAAAATCTCGAGTACAAGTGGTTAGTTTTTCAAATTTTAATTTTATTAATGCTTTATTTTATATTAATATTTAGAAAAAATGTTTGAGATTCATTTTTTTTAAAGTCTATTCAGGATCAGTCATTATTTTTTATTGCAACTCGAGGTCCGAAATTTGAGATGATATTTTAAATTATAAAAACCCAAAATATAGAAAAAAAACGTAACATTTATTATTTTTAGATTATAATGCCATGATTGTTTCTTTTTCTTTATAGTTCCAAAGTCATCAGATATTCCACGTGCTCGTTATACTAGCAGCATTTGTTCATTACCACGGTATTACAAAAATGGCAGAATACAGGCTGAGCAAAGGTGAATGTGAAGTACGTCCTGCTGTTGTTTAGTACTAAAGTTTGGTAGGCGATGGACTTCTTTAAAATTATACAACTGTTAGTTGTCCAATTTGAAGGAGAACTGAGTTTCCATGCTGACACAGAGATGGTTAAAATACAATTATGTTATTTAATTCAGATAAAAATGTATAACTTAAAAACCAAAAGAAAAAAAATTGCTTAAGATTACAATTTAGTTTTTGTTTTATGTAGTCCTAAAATGAAATTATAATTTTGAGTATAAAAAAAAAAAAAATTGCATATATTTTTACTACTTATACATAATATGTTTTATAGTATGTATTATTATAAAAGTTCATAGTATACATTTATAATCTCTAATTAGATTTTATTCATTAATTGTTACTATCTTGTACATTATATTATTAGAGATGGGAATAATTTATCAAAAATATTGAAGCGTTAAAGTCTAAATGTTGTTTGATCAATAGTATTGGAATATTAATAATACTTCTCCATCAACCACCCCCCCCCCTTATCGCTATAAAGTATTTAATAAAACATTTTTTTTTCAAAACTTAATTAATTTTATGTATCAATGATACAGAAATGGATCTAATTTAATTTAATTTTTTATCATTTGTGACAAAAATAGATCATTGAATTTGTATATGCACTGTATTAGCACTGTGGTATTGGAATTAAATAGTGCATTTGGTACATCTCTCATTTGTATAATATCTTATATACATTATGATTAATTTAATGATAAACACTTACACTCCACTCATAGTGTCGTTGAGATTAAGAGTATTTTTAATTTAATGAACCACTCTGTATGTTTATGTTGCTTGTGCATTATTGATTAAAACCAACTAACAAGGAAGTTTTTTTTGAAAATAATGATAATGATTACTCGTGTATACTCCAAACTAATTTTTCAATTGTTATTTTTTTAAAGAGTTACTTATACTTTTATGTTTTTGCCTTTTGGCATCCTTAATACTATTAAAAATTAAAAATTTTACATCATGATTAATAAATATTCAAGGTGCAATAATAGAGTATGCTCAAAATGTCATCAAATGTACGCTTTTTTTACATTATTTAAATTTAAAAAAATAATATTTAAATATAGGTGAGAATAAACTATACTATAAGTTTTTAAATTATATAGTTTGTATAATTTTGTCATTATTATGAGATTGCTGTGGTTTTGAAGTTAGTTTGTTTCTATACTAGAACCATTAGTTTTTTTGTTTATTGTACAGTGATAATTTTTTTTATTTCTTTGAACTAAATATTTAACATTTTTTTTTTTTTTTAATGCATCTTAATGCAATTCTAGAAAACAGACTATCATTAATACATTTTAATAGCTTCAACAGCAAACTTAAAATATAAAATCAAAATTTAGTCATTAAAAAATAACAAATACCAAAAAAAAAAAAATTTAATAGTATTTTTATAATTGTAATCTAGCTTATTTTAAAGTTTTGCTATAAAATCAGACTATTGTAAACCTAAGTTAAATAATAATATTTATGCAGTGTATTAAATTTTAAATAACAAAAAAATACCACAAATTGTAGCAAAGGTGACAACGACAACAAAAAGATAATATTGCTGTGTTTAGAGTAATTATGATTATAATTTTAATACATATAACTATAAGTGTTTAAATTAATCACTTGTGGAATATCACCATACATTGTTTTCTATCATGATTATAGACTACTTATCTATAGTTTTGTTTTCTATACATCAATAATTTACATTCAGTAATAATATGATAGATATATTTTATTGTAGTGATCTAGTTTTTGAAACTAAAATTGTAATTGTATTGTTTGTAGTCGCTTTTTTAAATAATTGTCTCAGTACACATTATAATATTACAAGTCATTAGGTCATTAATTTGTTATGTTACTTAATTTAATGAGTAAAATTGTTTTTTTGAAAAAAATAATACTTTTTACTTTTCTGAAAGAACCTGTTTTAATTTCATATTTCTAAGAAGAATATTTTTTTAAGAATTTCTACATACCTATTAAATAAGTTGCATTTTGAACCAGTAGTTCTTAATACCTAGTTTATAACTTGTATGTATTTGAAGTTTTGTAATTTTAAACACTCACAAGTCTTAAATATTTAATTACCGGTTCAAAATTTAATTTTTATGCATCAAAATTCTCCGAAAAATATTCTGCTTAGGAATATCAATCTAAATATCATATAAATATTGTCGTTTAAAAAAGTAAAATTAAAAATTAATTTAAGACGAAAATGTTGTACAACATTATTAAATTCAAATTAGGTAGGTATATCAAATAAAAATATATTTTCAAAAACATAAACTTACAGAGAGATACTTACAGAGTAGTGATAAAATATATACACTCACATATTGTACAGTTATGATTTTCGTGAAAATCGTCTATTATTATTATTATTGTTAAAGCGAGGAAATATTATGTTATAAAATATGGAACTACCTAAGGTGCGTATGTGTTCGATGTTGTTTGTATTGCGGGTGGGGTGATAATTTTATTAAAAGTATAATAATAATAATCATCTTTGCCTATCATTATGTTGTGAAAATAATGTACGACTTTAGATTCGCGGTGTATACACATTTTTGTATAATATTATTATATAATGTAAAATTGTTGTACGCGTGTATAGCTTGTGTATTTTTAAATGGTGTGTATAAACCACGATTGTGGTATATTGTAATGATGTAATAATTGCGTCGAGTATATTTATTTTAATGATTTGATATTATAATAATATTATGTTATCGCTGTGATAATAATATTTTACAATAATTAATACGAAACGTGTTGTAATATTAAATACGCTATGTTTTAGTCGGCGCTTATAATTAATAAAAAAGAGTAGGTAGGTACCTATGTTCTTTCTATAAAACTATAATATTACGATAATAAATAATAATCAATATTATGTAGAATTTTTAGATTCGTTTTTGCTCAAATATAAACAATTAATTACCGAAAAAATATATGAATTGTTGGATCGACATTAGTTATCATATGGTGTTGAAGTGGGCTTTTACGTGTGACTGCAGCTGCTGAGTGAAGATGCGCTTTAAGTTTTAACACCTGTCAGCTCGGTGAGTCTCGTGAGCCTTTTGATGAATTTTCATACGCTTTTGTAGGGAGAAAAAAGATTCAGTTCAACAACTGCGGATGCACATTTGTACATTTTATATCGTCCTTTACTTTCCTTTTTAATTGTGAGAATACATTTATATCGAAAATATTGGATCGGTTAGGTACCTAACCTATTAGCCGCATAGGCGCAACTAGGCCTAAATTTTAGGGGGTGCTAAAATTATGTATATTGGTACCTATCTCACTAACCCAGGTGAGAAGTAAATAATTGTCTTAGTATGATAACATAATATTTAAATACCTACCTAATATTTTACAAGTTACAACAACTATAATTGTATAAATGTATAATTTAAATTAATTTCAAAACTATTTTCCTTGTTATTGTGCTATAGGTACTTATCTAACACTGACTGTTTTTATGTTGTTGGCAACGCATCCCTTTAAATATTTCCCATTTTGGGAATACAAATTAACACAAATAAGTCCGTACTCGTAAATTTTTACGATCAGTACTTGTCCTCCAATAAAAAATTAAAAAAACATAATTTCTCAAGAAAATGTTGCGTCAGATTGGTATTCACTCGAACAAACTTAAATGGGCCAATCACATATAATATAACCAAAAAGAAAATCAATCAATTACAGAGAAGTTTTGTAATTGAAAAACTTACCTCTCAATACTAAAACTTCTTATTCTTTATAAACAACCAAGTCGTCTAATAATGACTTACGGACTACGGTAGGTAACTAGTTATAAGGCAAACCGGCAAAGCCAAAACTTCTTACGCAGGTTTAAATTCTCTAGCCTTTCCAGTCCAATCCATCTTGGATCCGTCTTCGTCTCATCACTAACTCTTTATGGACCATAGTTTGTGATATGAAGCGAGTAACCATACGTTACATCACGATCTAAAAAATCAAACGATACCTGCCCTAGTCTCTCCTATCTATATATACCGCTTGTACCTATGATGTGTATATAGGTACCTGCACACTATAGTGAGTGTATAATAAATATACATATCATAACCGAATGCATGAAGTATAAACAAGAGTGACAAATCATCGGATTAAACACGACCCTTGACGTTGCACTGGGACCCAAAACCGAGGAGAACACCAAGATGTTACAATTTTTGAAATCTACAGGTCTTTACAATTTCATTTAATAATAATATCTAAGCTAGTTCTATATAATATATACAATAATATAACCGTACTTTTGCCTTTAAAGTTATATACTATATTAAAAAAAAAAAATTGTTGTAAAAATGTAAATACTGTAAACAATTTAAATTGTAACTATTGGCCATAGCTGCCGAGTTTACTAGATCAATAAAAAAAAATATACGACCGATGTGAATCATATTATAAAGATCATCCACTGTGAACGATCGAGAGACTTTGCGCTCATCGATACAATATAATTTACATATAGATGTGTGCAGACTTATTGTAGCAGGTGTAGTTCCGTTTGCCGCCTTTCACACTGCCCCCCTAAAAAATAAATACATACAAAAAAATTCATAAATAAATCATATAGGTACTCAAATGGAAAATTACAATATATTTTAATGTGATATATGATACTTCTAAATTCTAGCAGTCGGGTGGAAAAGACTTAAGGGGATAGTCTATATACCTTAAAAAAAAATTCCAGGTGTGGTTATAGCTTTACAAGCCACCTCCGTGCGCACGCTTATGATAGTTTATACACCATCGTGTTTTATAATAATATACCTACCGAGATGGTCGAATTTCAGATCCTTCGGGCAAGGCATTAAAGCAAATTTATAAACGCAACAAATGAAGATAATACCTACGTAAAGGAACTATTATTGTGCGAGATTAATAATTTTTATTTATTATTTTAATCTAACCCGTTCTATAATATAATAATCTCGGCGTTTAATCTCGGCTTACGGCGAAATCAATGATGAGTTATAGCTATGTGTAGGTTAGGTAACCTAATACCTGTTATATAGAATACCAAAACGGATTACACTTACGTATTGGTGTATGTACGTATAGGAATAACATAATTGTAATGAATAATGATTAACGGGGTAATTTCGTTCTCTTTTTGAACCGCGTCTACGAGAGAAAATTCGTGCCAATTGCAGTCCAGGAAAGTCCTTTTAAGTTTTGTTATTATATATAGGTAGGTAACTATAAACCCATGGGTGATTTGTCGGGCATTTACCTCCCACGAATGCATGAACTTAAAGCTCAACTAGGGTTTAGTAGTTACAAACGTTATCGAGCTATAAAAAATAATTCCCCAAAGATGTAAAAAATAAATTAAGTATTTTAATGTCTTAATATTTTAATTATTTATATTTTTACTCTAGGTACCTACATAGGTACCCACACATTTAATAGGTATTTCATGAAATATGTATACGCCTGTAATCTGTATATTTAGAAGCGAATATTTTTGTAATAATATCATAATCATTAATCAGAAATCTGAAATCTTATAATCTTTCTAAATTTAGTATGTATAGCTAAATAACTGAAAATACCTAATTTTGGAGTTTGTGACAAGGTTGATTTTAAGTACGTTTTTATTCTCATCGTAGTCGATTGTTTCTGTGACAACTGGAATGACCAACTACCATTATATATATAGCCTATAGTATTTATAAAGTATTTTAGTATAGTATTTAGTATAGGTACTATACTATACCTATAGTACTTCCACACTTCGTATACCTACATACAAAATATATTTTCATAGGTAAGTAAATGAAAAATAATATTTATTATAGTATGTAAGTACATATAATTTATATAATTATATTTTATTAACTACATATTAAACACATTGACGAAAGTATTTTTTTTTTTGCAAGGACTTGATTTGAACGCACATGGAAATAGGGGTGCTAAGTCCTCACCCCTGGCACCTCTAGGTATACCGTATACATAATTACATCATAGAATCATAATGAATGCAACAAATAGCTTTGCAAAATTATTAGACTATACCAGGGGTGCAGGCCAGCGAGAAGAGACTCGCGAGCCGCCCAATATATTATAATATATACGGAAGAGCCGAAATGAAAAAAAAGGTCGCATTTATATAATATTCATAATAAGTAAGATAAGATATCAAATGTATTTGTAAAAATCTTTTGTATCTTACGATAAGATTGAGCCGCATATGTATCTATGACGCGAGCCGCAGTTTGGCTACCCCTGGACTGTATAGTACCTACCTAGGTATAACTTATAAGCAGCAACCGTGCAATGGGATGTCAGAAGAGCATTATAATTATGCGTATTTTTCTATTTTATTTTTGGATACAATTATTATACTGTAGCCTGTCATTTAATTTTTTTCTTTTCGTAGTCTTTTTGTTTCATTAAAACACCGTTCTTCTTCTGCTGCTGCAGGTCTCGTCTCTAACATGCACACATATATACGACATAAATAGTAGGTATTTAGAAAAGTATGTGACGGTGTATTAATGAATACCATACCACTCACTTATGTAAAATACATGTATATGTGTACGTAATCATAGGCGCAAATAGTGTTTGAAATTTTTTTTTTTTTGGGGGGGGGGGTATTGTACTTTTAAATTATCACAATACCCCTAAAAAAAATTTCATTGCTGCGCACTGACATAATTTACAAATAAACTTAAACATATATTATAGATAGATACATATGTATATATTATATTATAAACCGCATCAAAAATCAAATTCACATAATAATATAATATATTAATATATTATTGTTTTTTTAACATCAAATTTTTTACAGAAAATAATACACTTTATAATTAAACAAAAAAACGTTACAAATCAAAGTCATGACTGTGCACAAGATATTCTCCAGATTTGGAATTAACGCCAAAATGCATGGAAGATAAATTCGTACAAACCAGGAATAAATAATATATTGAGAAATATGTGACGCCGGTTTGATGTTATATTATAGTCTATTCTACGACAGAACAATAAGTCCGCCGACCGATTCTTATTAGTGCTGCACATTATCGAATCATTCGTGATCTGCGAAAAGTGATTATTCTTTCCAATGTATTATGTAGTAAAATAAAATCGTTAGTTTTTTTTTTTTGGGGGGGGGGGCTATAGCAAATTATGAGGGGGGCTACCTCGAGTCTTGTGCATTCGGTCGCCACCCGTAGAGTGCTCGTTTGGGACGCCCGCTACAGGACACGTCGCACGAATAGGCACTAAACTAACTTTAAATTTGGGGGGAGGGTACTGTACATTTTTTTTCGAGTACAGCTGTCGGGGGCTACTGCAGCCCAACGCCTCCTTATTTAAACTGCAGAATTCTAAAAAAAATAGACTGCCGCGGAGAAAGCCGCGGCCGTGTGAGAGTGGCGCGTGACTTACGCTGACCTGCGTGCACTACGATTCGCTCACCTCGCTCCTCGTGCGCAGTGTTCGTGTCCTGCGGTGTCATCCGGTTGACAGGAGGCGAGGAGGCGATGGCGTGATGCTACTTGCTGCAGTGACAGCAGCAAAGCATCGATCTGCCGACCGTACCGATAAGTCTCACTCCGATCGACAGCAGGATGACCGGACGGTGGCGTGACGGTCGCGATGGCCTTGCTCCCGGCGCTAGTCTGCCGACAACGTCCCCAAAACTGTTTCTGACTATTGTGGACTGTTCGTCGTCGTCGTCGTGGAATGTACCGACTGGTTGATCGACGAGAAAAGCTGCAGAAGGTTCCGTGTCCGGCGATGCTGGGGCTGCGTTACCGCGGTCACGTTCACGTACCCGCAGCGTGGTAACCATATTATGGCCGGCCGCGGCGCCCCAGCGCTGCAGCGGTGCTCGGACAACCACCGACGTTTCAATCGGAGTCTGTGACACTTAGCCTGACTTCCGCAGTACTCCCAATATACTATATTTTATTATCATCACAGTCGTCGGCCGATACGGATGTCACGCGCGGTTGACACTATTTATAGCTGTTGTATCTGCTGCAAGTCTGCGATATATTCTGTCTAATATAGTAATATCGTCATCAGTCCCTTGGTAATCGTATTATAGTCCACGCCTTCTTTGTTTTTGTTTTTCTTATTGGTAGCGACCACGCGGTAGCCAAATCCACCCGAATTTCATTATCGTGGAGAATCAGGTACGTCACAGGCTTCTTTCTTACGGTATTTCAATTTTTATGCGATCATTCGTTGCTCATATAACTATTGATAAGTTTGATAATATGCCAATTCACTGTAATATTAAAAAAGAATTGTTCTGCCATGTTGCACGTGAATCGGATAGAGTCATAGAGAAAACATAATATGATGCAATGGCATATTTTTAGTAGTAAAAACGTTTTAAAAAAGTTGATAGTTTTCGAAAAACGCACGTACGAGATCAAGAGTGACAATATATAGTGACAGGAACGATTCAAAGCCGGACTAGTAACCATTACGAGTGTGCACACGCACAGGAATGGGGTAGTTTGGTTCAAACGTTGTTTTATTTACCTACTGAAACCTAAACGGAGTGTTGATTTAAGTATCCAGTGTTGAACATTCAACATTTTAAGTACATAGGTCATTAGTAAATAGTAAAATTAAGATATTTTGTCGTAATTTATTTATGCTTCATTAAAAATCAATAGGTCTCATTTTAGAACTGCCGGAATAGTTTATTTTAAAACCGTATAAAGTTTGTTTTAAGTACCAATATTATATAGTTGTTTTAAGATTATAATAAATATAGTATTGAGACGATATACCTACATTTTAATGTGAACAATAATATGACAACGTTAAAACAACTACCCAGTGGCAGTATATAAGCAAAAATCGACGTGCAAAAGATAATGTATTCGGCATAGACAACTCTTGCAAATTGTCGCATGTGTGCGGCAGTATAGGTTTAGGTATTATATTATGTATTTATCTGTCGGACCGGAGGCAAAAAAAAAAAAAATTGACAAAGTAAAAATATTAGAAAACGCGTACATTTCTTGTGTCACCACTATATTATTATATTATTCGCAGTGTGCCACGAAGCGAGTGAGTAGGTATATAGCATGATAATATAGAACGATTAGAATAATATCACACGACGACCGAGATGGCTATTTTCTGTTCTCTCCTAATCATTTTCGGTCGAGTAAAATTATAATAATATTAATTATTATATTGTACCTACAACAGGACGTCGCGGTCGTCGGGCTGCAGCACCAAAACTAGCCGCACGTGCTCTACGACTCTACACGCATTAAGAATCCGAAACTTTCACGTCTTGACGTTTACGCAAGAGTTGTAAGATAATTATATTATTACCGTAACTACCGAAAACCTTTGTAAAAATAGATCCGTGAAGACAAACGTCGCCCATAGGCTGCGAGAGACCGAGCACGCACACACACAGACACACTGAAGTTAAATAGGTGTACACACGTGTTTGCACGTGTGGATTGTTTCTCGTGAATGAAGCGGACCATTTGGGCCGGTTGTCATTATTTATTTATTTTTTTTTTTTAAAGTCTCGAGCACTAATGAATTACTCGCTAGGCATCCGAGGAACGCAATCCCGAGCACACTTGGCGGCGGCCAGCGTATAGGTAATTTATTTATATCGTAAACTCACATATTATTAAATTATATCGTCGCGTGTTTTATGATTTGACACCTGCACACATCATCGCGGGCAGGGACATAAAGTCGTCAACGAACGCTTCTGCGGCCGTCATTGCAGCAGACGACGAGTTTATTATAATATTATGTATACTGCAGGTATAATATAATTGTGCTTGTGCAGAAGTACCTCTATTTTAGCGACAAAACCTGCTGCAGGAGCGTCATTTCACATTTTTTTCGTGGCACGCGAAACCAATAGTGAAAATCTGAAGCAATACAAAAGCCGCTCACAACGCTCGCACAATATTTACAACAAATTTCGTTCAATTAAACCTTACAAATTTATAATATAATTAATATATAATTATATTATGACTTCATAATATCGCGCGTATAATGTCGTACTTTCAGTAGGTATAACCATAATTTGTTCAGTGGCATTATCTATGCAAAAGATACATTATAATAAATAATTGGAAGCATAGAAAACATACGTTATGAGGTTAGGTTATAAATATAAGTTATATACATTTTTTAATTTAATAAATATTTTTTATATTATAACAAAAAAATCTAAAAAACACATTAATACGTTTTTTTTATAGATATTTTAAGTTTAAATTTGTTTTGTTGAAAGATAAATCAATGATTCATAAGAGAATATTATGAGAAAAAAAATATCTGATAGAATACGAGTAACAACAGAGGTAAGTCTACGAAAATGGAAAAAAATATTGAATTTCAGAACTTAAATAACATATTTGTGAAAATAGTTGTAGCGTCATATGATATTTATAGTAAATAATTAACGAGTTGGGAACTATAACAGAGATATATATTAACTATTTATCGACAAACATATTTTTGTAATCATTAATTCATGTACGTTCACCAAAGAAAAATAATTACAGTTTTTCAATTAAATGACTAATTATAGTATTATTGTAGACGTACTCGCGTACTCGCCAAATTAAGTGGCCATCGTAAATAATATTGTTTTTTTATTATGACACGAAACGTTAATGTTATTTATTTTTATGTCGAAACCTCGATAAAAGAAATGTGTTTATTATATTATACTATTTGTAGCAGAGACGTGGACCAAAATGTACAAGCTACTCGTTGCGTCTATATATTAGTCGTTAACATTCAATAGATTGACAAATCAGGTGTTTTCATGTCTAATTTATATTTTATTTTACAATTTACACTAATTCGTGTTGCATGACTAGACAAGCCCTCGTCATGATAAATGTTTATAATATGAATACATATACATATACAGATGCATATACATATACATATTAACGAGGCATATTTATAAATCTTAAGTTTCGAGCCAAGTCGGGTAGCATCCCGAAGGCCTAATGACGACGATGAGCATTGTTTTTTCTTCTTCCTTACCGACCGGAAGCATATTATATAGATATACACACACAAAGTATAATAATATGCTTAGAACTTAAAAGGGCTCGAATATCACATCGTATTGGTGAGTTTGTCGTATATAGAACTACGCGATGTACACGATTTTATATTTTAAAATAATTGTACGATACTTCTGTATAATTGGTACATATTATAATATTAATATATACAGGGAGTCCCGTGAGGATTTACCCATTGCGATATCTCCTGAGATAATGGAGATCGCATAATTCCGATATTTTATTAGTCTTATTATCAGGGCTGTGAATTTTTTTTTTGCTGATTGTGAAACGTAGCTTTGTAAGTTCATAATTTGAATTATGTAACTACGAATCCATTTATGCAACTTTTATTTTGCATTTTTGACATTTTTAATTGTTTAGGTCATTTTTGTGCATTTTTAGGTCGTAATTTCCTTTTTTAGTTCATTTTCCAGTATTTTTAATCAAATTCCGTCAATAATTGACATGTTTATCGAACGAGCATTTGTTGTTCAATGTAATAGTTATGACTAAAGATGAATAAGGTACCCGGAAATAAATATATTTAAGATTGTTTTATTATTTTAACAAAATAAATACAGTAGAAATCGGTTATAACGAGTTTCAAGGGCCAGCTAGTTTTTCTCGTTATAGCCGGTAGCTCGTTATATGCGGTTAGAACGAGCATTCGTTGTAACCGATTAAAAGCGGGAAATACAAAATATGGTTGAAATTTTCGACGAAGAGGTGCCAAATTCTTTTGCGATCACGCTGTTTTTCTCGCCATTTTCTAACCGCCCGATTATTCCGATTTTTTCGTCCAACGTAAACTGACGACGTGACATGGTGGAACGTCTTCACACAACTGACGCTATTTATAATTTTTATTAACTTGAAAACACCAGAATTTGTAGGAATAATGTTTATTATTAATAAGTAATCCATATCTACACAACTAAAGATAATCTATGTCAATGATTAATCGACCTAAATAATAGCCAAAAGTTCTTATTTTGCAGGTACCTGTTCGTAGTAACCGGAAGATCGTTAGTCAAGTTCGTTTTATTTTATTCGTTATAGCCGATAACTCGCAATAACCATACTCGTTGTAGACGTATATTTTAACATACAATCATATGGCCTCATATCGGGACCTAACGTTTTGCTTGTTGTAAGCAGTTTCTCGTACTAAGCGATGCTCGTTATAGTGATTTTTACTGTACAAAAAAAAAAAAAAATGTTTAAAAATGTTTCAGGTAAATAGCATTAAGTATAGAAAATTCAAATTTAATTAACATTTTTATTATTTTTTTTTATTAAATAAACACTTTTTTATGCATGTAATGTACTAATGTATAATATCCTGCACCTTAAATTAAAAACCATTTTAAATGAATTTTATACTATAATTTTTGGCATTTTATATTCCTTTTTTTTGCATTTTAAGTGCATATTTTATTGCATTTTTTGATATTTTTTTTAAGGTTCTTTAGTGCATTAAATTCACAGCTCTGCTTATTATAGAAAGCCATTTTGTAGCTTTCATTTTTCTGAAAACGTTGACTTTTCAATATTTTATTTTCATTCATCTCCTAATTTTTAATATTTTTTTTTAGTTTCGAGAAAAATTGTGAATTATTTAATACCGTAGTGGCATCCAGTCCCTAAAATTGTGTGTAGTACGACACACTTTGTGTAGTACGAATTTTAAAAGTGTGTTCAAATTAAACCTCTATAATAATATTTTATACAATTTTATAGCTTCACATTTTTTTAAGTAATTTAATGGTTTTTTGACAAACCATATTTTAATTATTATATAGGTACATTTTACACAGACACACAGTAAACAATATTTTGTGTTGTTACTTCTTATACTCATTATAGTTGTTATTATTTATTGTTATTGAGAGTAGCTATTTTTATTTTTATTAGCTTAGTAATGTTTATCTAGAAATAACCCGCATGCAACACTGCAATAGCCGTCGCTGATAGTATTATTATTAAACTCAATATCTATTTTACTAATATAACCAGTAACCAGACACACCACACACTAATACATTATAGACAGGGCTGTATTTAGGGATTTTTCGCCCCCGGGCACAATATTTATGGCACCCCTTTCGGCTAAATTTTTTTTTTTTTTGGGGGGGGCATAAATTAATTAATTTTTTATGTTTCCCTTTCTCATTGGCAATTTAATTTGCAGTTAATTTTTAGCAATTTTAACTAGGTACCTACCTATGCATTCCAATATTATATTTTTAATAGTAGGTAAACCATACAAAAAAAAAACATAAGTAACTAATTTATAACTTAGGTACTATCTACCTAGAATCTTCCATGATTCAAATAATAATGAATGATATACAATTAATAATATGTACTATAATATAGTAATATAATAATATTTATTGTTTATTTTACAATTTTTTTCTTGATTGAATATCAGCAAAATGATCTATAATATCTTCATATTTAATTTGTTTTGTTATTAATTCTGATTCAATATTTAATATAGCAAGTGAGTTTAATCTCTCTTTAGATATTGTTGACCTTAGGTATGTTTTTATTCGGCGTAAAGTTGAAAATGACGCTTTATAACTAAAAGGTCAAAATATAATATACCTATAATAATAATACGTTGATGATACTAGAGTAAATTTATTTATAAATTAATTAATAATAATTTAATTTTGTTCACAGTAATGAATTCATATATTAATTATACATATTTTTATTTAATTTATATTATGTGTTATTGGTTGAAGAAGACTATAAGCATCGGTAATAGTTTATATTTTTTATTTAGATTTGACTGATTTGAGACTGTGTGTAGTACGAAAATTTGGTTATTTTAGGGACTGGTGGCATCAAACATGTTGCCCCCGTATTTGTCGGCCAAAAATGTTGATATGTCAACGTTTTCAGAAAAATGAACTCTACAAAATGGATATAATACCTATATCTTCAATTTTTTTGAAAATAATTTTAAAAAAAATATATATTTTTTAACTTTTTTACCAAAACATTAAAATAAAACATGAAATATTTGTAGTTCTTGTCCCCGGGGGTCTTATTAAAAAAATCAGAATTATGATACCTCCATTATTTTAGGAGATATCGCAATGGGTAAATCCTCACTGGACATCCTGCAGTATAGGGCGCATGTACCAGTTACCCCCAAAAGTACCTTTCTTTATACCAATTCCCCTCAAACTACCTAGAGCAAAATATACCATTTGCCCTCAACCAAATGTATCAGTTGCCCCCAACCGAATGTACCAGTTGAACTCATATGTTAATATATACACGATTACAATATATAGCCTTTAAAATAGGGAAGGTAAATATACAAATAATATATAAAATATAAAATTATTTATAAAAATAAAGTAAAATAGTATAAAATGATAGAAACAAATTTTGATATATGATTTGTATTTTGTAATAAATAATAAATAGTATATTATATTATACAAATAATATGGATAAAATTAAAATTGTATCAATAATAGCCTACTTGGTGGTCTAATTTTTTTACTATTTTTTTTTTTTTTTGATAAAAATATTTATTATTTTATTGACATTGTATTCATATTATTTTGTTAGTAATTATTACAAAATACAATATTATATATTATAATTCCAAGCATATGAATTTTTTACTATAATTTTATACTATTTTACTTTATTTTTATAAATAATTTTATATTTTATTTATTATTATCCTGTATATTTAAATTTATATTCAATTTACCAAGACTCACCAATAATGAATTTGTATACAATGTTTTTAATCTACTTAATATTAGATGTTTATATTATAAGAACTTATTACTCACATATCATAATTTTAAAAATAATGCTGTTCATATTGATCATATTTATAATACCCGTTATAAAACTAATATTAATCTATATTATGTTCCTCTATACCGTAAACAGTTTGGCATTAAAAGTGCTATTTCAATTGCAATCAGATTATGTAGAATACTTAATATTAATATATGTAATTTTAAAAATGTAAAAGATTTGAAATTGTACTTAAAAAATGTTGATCTTACACAAATAAATTTATGATTATAGATAAATAATATATGATGTAATTATGAAAATTTTGTTTTAGAAATATGTATGTAAATTGTTTATAATTGAACTCAATTAAAACTCCCCATCACAAGCTATGCTTATAAGGGAGTTGCAAATCTTTGTAATTTATCTTATATATACCTATACTTTTGTACTATTTTTTTGATTTGCGTAATATATATTATTATTATTATTATTATTATTTACCTCCCCTATTTTACAGGCTATATATATTGTAATCGTGTATATATTACAATGTGAGGGCAACTGGGAAATTTGGTTGAGGGCAATTGGTATATTTTTAAAATCCCGAATTTCCCGATAACAGCCGTGAAGTGCAACTGGTCAACATTTCCTGTATATCGTGTTCCACGCGACGTGATTATAAAAAAAAACAATGGAAATTGTAGGATCACATTTTCTTTTAGATGTTATCCTTTTCTATTTTAATAAAGCGTGCTTATAATATAATAATTATCGGTTTTATGTAGATACCTACTTTGATCGAGTAACTATGTATAGTAAAATGCTGTTTTTTTAAAAATATTTTTAAATACTCGAGAACGTCATAATATTTTCGAACACTTCAATTTTTTAAATGAGGTTTTTGGTATTTCATATGTTTATCAGTAATTATTTGTTTCTATAAGCATTTAAAGTTAGACAAAAATCATCAAAATCACGAAAATGTGTAAATTATTTTCGATGGTTCTATAATTATTAACTTTTTAATTTTTAGAGCTATATATTGAAAATTTAAATCAAGGTTTCTAATAACTATTTAATATTTTAACAAAAAAATCTAAAATACATATAAACACTTTTTTTTTATAGAGATTTTAATTATTATTTGTTGTATTTTAAAAATATTATTGATGGGTACTTGAACTTTTAAAGTAAATTATTATATTTTATACACACTAAACAATAATTTTTAAATGCAATTTTTTTGGCAAAAATAAATTACCGCAATAGCAATTATATCACAAAATATTTACGTATAGTAATAATATAGACTGACAGACCATAGTCTTAGCTCAGATTCGTTTTTCATAAACAATGATTGTATATCGTTGAACGCAAATCTAACACATCCATTACAGTGACCCACCCGACATCTAATGTACGCAGCAAAGCGGTGCCCACAATATACTTTCCCACCTTTTTTCAATTTATTCATTAAGTTATTATATTATATGTAGTTATGATATCTCGCGAGTTCGTCAAAACTCCATAACGATAAAAATCGTGCCATATAGGTACGACGAAATGGGTCGTTTTACTATTTTTCACAGAGCTAATAAATATTTTACAGTTCGTGTTGTAATGGTCGTGCGAATATTGAGTACCTCTTTAACCTCGGTGCAATTATGCTTTAAAATACAGGTGAAGAAATGCAATATCGATAGTCTAGTTGTTGGATTTCGACTTGAAGTCGTTTCTGCATGCTGTGCTAACAGTTAGCTAAGCAATACCTAATCTCGATTGTGTATTACAACATTAATAGTGAGTATAATAATAATATATTGTTTCCTTTTTTTCTGCTTACGATACATCGTACATATTACAAGTGGAACCCGTTTCGCCCAAAATTGACCCTCCCCGTTTCGACCAAATTTTGTTTTATATGATTCCCGTTTCGCCCAGACTAGTTAAGACCAAATTAAAATTAAGTTGGCAATGATTATAATATTTTAATATTAATCTAAAAATTTTTTTTCTTGATTATTATTATTACAATACAAATGGTTCGTTTTTTGAAGTTACAGTTTCAGATGTATTTAAAGTCATGTGTGTTTCCATTATATTACTTGGCAAAACAGGAAGAACTTTACGCTTCTTGTATATTATATATTACTCTTCTAATTGTAATAAAATCGTTTGATGTTAGGCCATCAGCAAGTTGAAAGTTTTGTGTTAATTCTTTTAAAATATTTTTTTTTGGTTAGATAAAAAGTTCTTTCAAATCTTTCCATTTACAAGTTTTACTCACCATTTTCTGGTTTACATCTATTTTGCCAAGTAATATAGTTAAAGCACACGTGGCTTTAAATACATCTGAAACTGTAACTTCAAAAAACAAACCATTTGTTGTAATAAATAATCAATAAAACATTTTTCTTGTAAGACTAAAATTAAAATATAATAATCATTGCCAACTTAATTTTGTCTTAACTAGTCTGGGCGAAACAGGAATCATATAAAACAAAATTTGGGGTACCCGGGCGAAATGAGGAGGGTCATTTTTGGGCGAAACGGGCTACGCCCTATATTGCATAGGTACAGTGTAGGAAGTGCCACTAATATAGGTGGATAGGACATTTTTGGCCTACCTAAACGTTTTAAGAAGGGTCCTAACATGAAAAAAAACCATCGCTTCGATCGCAATTTTTTATAATTTATGCCAATCAGCTTTTAATAACTGTAGTGAATATCTATTATTAGTGCAATATATGATAGCTAAATGTTATAATATTTTTTGTGTGTATACAATTACAAAACAAATTTTAGAAAATCGACAAATTATTTTACATTTAAAAAAAAAATAATGTATATAATGTAACATATTATTATATACTAGTTATTACACAACTGAGATTTAAAAAAAATTAAATACTAGGTAGAATGTATATTATAATTAAAACTTTTTATTTTTGTTAATTTCTATTAAACCACCTTTGCTATTTCAGATTTAAATACAATCTGTTTTATAATTACTAAATAAACTTAATATCTACTTACTGAGTGAGTACAACTCTGATACACGAGTTTAATCGTTTTCAGATAAGCGATTTTAATTTGAAAAATGAACTTAATATTTTTCGTATTTTGGTGTTATCTTTGGTCGAGTTCGTCAGCTTATAAAAGAAGTGACGCCAAACTCGCGGACAAACAAGTAGTCAATGCAACGACAGTATTATTTTCAAGTCAAAAAAACGTCGTCAAAGACAAATGGTTTGTACAGGATCTGGATCATTTTAATGCAATGGATTCTAGAACATGGAAGCAGGTATGACCTATAATATGTATAATTTATTAGTTTATTTAATTATTGCATATTACATATAGTAAATAATAATCCATTAAGCGTTAAAAATATTATTCGATCGTAGTGAATTATTAACAGTATAAAATCTTATTTTTGTAGAGGTATCACATGAGTATGAAATACTTTAAAAAGGGCGGCCCAGTATTTTTGATGGTGGGAGGAAAAGAAGAAATTTCACCGAGTTGGATGATCTCCGGGGCGTGGATTGAATACGCTCAGAGTCTTAACGCCGCATGTTTTCAATTGGAACATCGGTTTTATGGAATGAGCCATCCCACCGAGTGAGTGCAATAATGATATACATTATAGCAGAGTATTAGACAATTATTATAATATTAATATACGTGGTTTTATTTTTTAATTGGTATAATATTGTATCTATGACATTGAATGTTGTACCTGTGTAAGGACATGTTTACCTATATAACTAATTACACTAAATAATTTATCATAAGTATCACTCACACAGGGTATAATTTGAGATACCCGTTTCCGCCAAAAGTGTACCATGCCCTTTTCCGCCAAATGAAAAAAGTAAGTCTAGTACCTGTTTGAATAATATTAAAGTATTGTATCTACTTTTAAAATGTTCTAATTTTTAAATCTAAATTTATTAGTTTAAACAAATGATATATATTTAATAAATTATTTACAGTAAAAATAATATTGAATATAGGATTCCTCGTACATAATAATAGTTTAACCGCCAATAAAAAACAATTTATAAATGTAATAATGTTTAAATTAAAAGTCATGTAAAACTCAGTCTATAGGTTAATGATTTCTGCAGTTGTCATAGGCTTTTTTTATTCCTAAAAAAAAATTTAAAAAAATGTCTTTTTACCACTATTAAAAAATGTCACATAAAATAAAAACGTCATATAATTTATAGGTAATATCTTATAACTTACTATAGTTAAAAATAATAAAAATTAGATTATAAATACAAATTTCACGAATTTCATATAATTCTTTCCATTGGCGAAATGGGAAAGGTACACTTTTGGCGGAAACCGGCCATGCCCGATATAATATAATATAACAGGTATCTATTTATTAATATTTATTTTTATTTTTCTAACCTAATATCAATTAGCATTTAAAAAAAAAGACCTAAGTCACATATTATTATCATATTTGCGCAAACCATTTTTAAGCTGCAAACAATGGAATCTTACATAAATACGTCATATTATGTTTATAAACAGTGTTTTCTAGTATCACTTCTATTGTTTTAAATTTGTTGAGGTGTTCATTACCTTCGTTTGTCGCTGTACTTGAGCCCTCTTGGCCGTTTACCCAATAAATAAATAAATTATATGTTACAATATAACAATATTGCTATGTAATAGGCATACTATGTACGAGACATAAAATGGATATTATTTTGTTAAAGTGTCTTATGTACATTTTTATATTTTCTATAAGGAATTAATAAACATTTTTAATTTCTATATTAATTATTATTTTATTTTATTGGATATAAGTAAATATGTAATACATATTATGTATTAATTTCACAAGTGTAATATTCCTTTGAAACTGAAAAATATTTGTTAAAAGGGAACTATGTGTCACTATAATGAGTCTTAGCTATTTATAGAAAAAGGTAGCCATGTTATTTAATTGACGTTATGCAGACGGGTCTTAAATGTAAATGAATGAAGATATTTGTTAATCTTTTAATATTTTTAAACATTTTTAAAGCAATAATTGAGAACAATAATACTAAACAATAACAAATTAGTTAATAATTTGTGTTCTACTAAATTATATTTGAGTACGATAAAATATACTTATTTATAATTATAGAAGTTTATTACTGGCATTGGTTCGTTAATAACATTTAATTTTATACTATCGATTGTCAAAAATGAGTGTTTATGAGTTGTAGAAAAACCATTATTACAATATATTTTAAATATTTTAATACCTATAATTCGAAGAAAATGAGTCATACACAATATTTCATTCCAAGTAAATAATACATTTAATGGAGTAATCGTGGTTCAGTAAATCGTGTTTATGGGACCATTATTAGCTCACTATAATGTGTAAGTGATTGTTTATACAACTCGTCATTAGTAGGTATGATTGATAAGTAAAAAAAAAGAAAACATGAAAATAATTTCAAGATAAAATATAAAGCATTAACTCGGATATTTTCAGACGAGTAATTGATTTTTCATTAATTGTTTTTTTTTTATAACATCGTATGTTTCAGTAACGTAAAAACTTCAAATTTAGCGTACCTGACCGTTGAACAAGCATTAGCTGACCTGGCAACATTTATAAGTACCATTTCGATTGAAAAAGAAGACGTGCTGGATGGTGCTAAATGGGTAGGATTTGGTTCGTCGTATTCAGGAAGCTTAGTTACCTGGTTAAGACTTAAATATCCACATCTCTTACACGCTGCAGTTGCGTCAGGTAGCCTTCTAAGGGCGGAGATAAATTTTGAAGGTACGATATATAACTGCAGATATATATAACTATTAAAATATATGATTAAGTATGCATTTTAATATCGCTCTCATTAAAAACGCCCATTTGAAGTATAAGTTTGGATTCAGATAGGTGTGGGACATGGCATGTTTAACTATATAGTAGTTGCAACAACTATTAAAGTATAAGTACCTAGTATTTTATATTTTTATAACTTTTTTTTAAAATTATTATCAATAAAAACTTTTTTACTTGGTTAAAAAACTTGAAAATGTAAGACAAAATTTCTCATAAGTTTGTCTACAAAAAAAAAAAGTTTATTGGAAAGCCAAATTAATTTTTTATGATCATTTGAAGTTCAAATTGTTTTGACTAGGATATTCACTCGTAAACCAACATTTCTCATGAAACAATGTTCTTATTTTGTTGTAAATAAAAAACGAATATATTAGGTACCTACGTAGATGTATGATATGTTCGTCTAATGTTTATATTATTATTTTACTATTTTCCATACACATGACACCAATACACCGTAACATTTTCAAAATATTTTAACTCTGTTTGAGAAAAAATGTAATGTATGGTTTCTCATAATTTGTTATAATTAGGGCCCGGATTTATATGCATCATTTGCATGTTTTTTCTGAATAATCCAAAAAGTAGCTAGGTAAGCTACTAGTTTGATTTGTAATCTATATATCCGAAATATAAAATTTTATTTTGCATATTTTTGCATATTCTGTCCTTTTTTGACATGTACCTACTGCATATTTCTATATTTTACGATTTTTTTTTGCATATATAAGGTTTTTAAATGCATATTTTTTATTTTATAGGGTATATTTCTTAGGTTTTTAGAGCATATAAATCCTGACCCTAGATATAATATACTCTATTCGCCGTAAGTTGACCCACTCGCTCGACGAAAACCAGTCGCAGCCGCGCATGCCACCGCGTCTTCGGAGCGCTAGTAGTGATCGTCGCATGGCGTAGCTGCCTACTACGACGAGTACCGCCGATCGCCGAACATCACCGACCAATCACAGACCGCCATTATCCGACCAGAGGGGTCTGAATGTTCCGGCAACTCTGTATGCATGCTCGAAAGTGGGCCAACTCACGGCGAATAGAGTATAGCAGTTAAAAAATATCAATGTTTCACAGGCATGAACTTTTTTTATAAGATTTAAAGTTCAAGTTTCTGAAAATTTGTGCCAATCATTTGGTAGTTAAAAATTTATAAACTGTACAATTTTCATAGCTAAGGCTTAGAAATTTAAAACAAGGTTAGCAGTATTTAATACTGTAACCAAAAATCTAAAAATGATATGAACAGAGTTTTTTTAATATACAGTGAAACCTGACTTAACGGACACCTGTCTATAACGGACACCTCTCTTAACGGACAAAATGACCAGGTCCCGGAAAAAAGATAGGCATTCTAATGTATTTCGACCTGTCTATAACGGACTCCTTTTATTACGGACACGAACACTAATATTTAATCCAACAAATTTCATAACGGACAAAAATACATACATACATACTACGAAACAGCGTCGATAAGGAACGCAATTAGGTCATTCAGTGAAAATACGGATTACGAGTTTACGACCAATTTCATTATCGCCGATTACGATAACGCTAATTGCCTATTGAATTTATAAAGTCCAAGATATCCAGATATAAATTGCAATACGTATAAATGATAACCATGAGTATCAAACGTTTTTATTCAGTTTCTATCGGTTCGCACTATTCGCAGTCAGAGTTGTACATCTTTTCCTTAGCAATGCCACCTCCCGTGCCGCGTAAAGCTTTAAATTTAAGACAAAAGGTATATAAATTATTCGTTTTAAAGACTCTAGCGGAGGTTGGTCTATTCGTAAACTTGCTGACAAATTTGGCATTGGTAAAACGTAAAATTCATAATGTAGAATGTATGTGTATAATACATATATGTATAATATTAATAAAGATTATACCTAATATGTCCATATTATAAAATATAAAACAATACATACAATATACATGTACGTAAAAATTTTAATTTTTAAAACATTGAAACCTGTCTACAACGGACACCTGTCTATAACGGACAATTATTTTGGTCCCGTAACTGTCCGTTATATACAAGTTTCACTGCATATATTTTAAGTTCATATTTGGACGAATTTAGATATTCAAACGGAGAATAACGATTTTATTTATTTGTTTGTAATTTAAAAATATTATTCGTGGGTACTTGAAACTTTCAAAGTATATGTCCAATGAAATGTTTTCAGCAAAAATGAATTCAATCTACTGTACTTATTTGTAATGTAAAATAGGGTACCTATACTTTAATAACAATAATATCATAAAATAAACTTAATAGGTACCCATAATATAAGCTGACAGGCCGTCGTCACTTTTACAATCGTTTATCGTGTACAATGATTTTATATTATTGAGTTCAAATTTAACACACCCTTCACGACACCTAATATACAACAGAACCAGCTTACCCACTTGCCCACCTATTTTTATTTATGGATTTAATTTATTTGTATCGAGTAATTCTAAATTTAACTCACACTTTTAACACTGACAACTAAAAGTGTAAGTTCGCTGTGGCTTAAAATTTGATTTACTCGGGTACAACCAACCCAAAAGCGGTGTAGGTCGTCACAATTTCATTCTTTTTTTTTCATTAAATTTAAAAAATGTAATCTGACTTAATATTACTATATATATTATGTTTTTCTTTCAGAAACCTAAAAATCTTTGAGAATAAATATTCAACTTTTTTTCTATAGGCAAATAAAGTTCAAATTTCGATAAAATAATATTTAAATGTTATTTTATTGTAACTCTAAAAATATTATTCGTAGGGACTCTTCTATGATTACACGTGTCTACGTAGATTATTATTTACACACTTTACTTAATGACATTTTCAAAATATTTAGATTGATTTGAAACTATTAGTTATGGTTCGTCGGTACTGACTTATAAGTTTATAATAGCTAATAGTATTATTATAATATTATAATATATGCTATTGGTGATTGGCAAAAATTAGTTCAACCTGTCTTAAAAATCCACCTGTCTTGTATTTCCATAGGCTATTTTATGGATGTACAAAGACAGCTATCAGATCGTGATCCAGCATGTGCACGAAATATAAGACAAGCAAATAAAAATATCATCGAACAATTAAAGACCTATTCTGGAGCAAAATACATAGAAAAGAAATTCAAGTAATTTTTAAAATATTCAAAATGATCAATTGAGATTAAAATAGTAGATACAATTATAGTGAAATTATAAATATCAATTGTAATTATATGATTTTAGTACATGCGCTAGAAATTTAAACAATTCTACAAAAAACGTACAACAGTTGTTTAGAGACATATCTAGGTTCGTTGCAATAATTGGACAAGACGACGAGGATGAAAGTTATTTCGACAAATATATTGAAGATGAAGAACCAACAGTTACATTGAAAAACTTATGTGATATAATGTTAGACGAAATGCAAGGAACTGTAGTAAGTATTTGATTAATGTGCAATTTTTTTTAAAATGTATATTAATGCGCATTAAGTATGTATTTTTGATAATTTTTATCTTATATAATATATAAGAATAACAAGTTTATGGACCCAGAAAAAACTTTTTATCAACATTACCCAAAAAAACTTAAATTAACAAGATATTTTAATAATTATTTCATTTATAGAAAATATAGTAAAGTTGCATTACGGATTATCCCTTTATGAACTGCAAAAAAAAACAAAACAAAATCGATCTTGTAAAAAACTAGCGATCCGTAATATTTCCGTTTTTCTGTAATTTTGTTTTTAATTTTGAGAAGTATTGGGTATTTTTTCGCTTTCGGCGTACCAAAGTATAAACGAGATATTAGCCAAAAATAAATATTATAAACCATTCATCTGGTACCTATAAAAAGAGTCTTCAGCATCAATAAAAAAATACACAAATTGTGAAACCAATATATTTATCGCTCTGGTCGGAATTTATAAAACACATATATATCTATAAAACATTATCGCTACATTATCGCTCCATTCAGAACCTGAAAAAATTAATTTGACTTTGTCATAAATAAATGGCTGTTATTTTGTATACCTGCAGTATCAATATATAATTCCTGTATCCCACAAATTTTGCTCATTCGTCCTTGGGTTTCAAAATTAGATTGTAAAATTACCGTAAAAAAAGTATTTAAAATAGGTATGTAACCTAATGTTTAAATGACTGTTATAATTTGATAACTACCAGTAAAATAATGATGCGTCGTATAACGTGTACATTTTTTTAGATTGACAGATATGCAGTTTTTACCAAAAAATATATATTAGCATGTGGTTCACACTGTTTATCAAACACATACGACTGGCGAGTTATGCATTATGCAGATACATCTTGGAACAGCACACAAGTTAAAAATGGAAGTTAGTATCAATCATTTTGATAACATTTTATTTTATTTTAGATTATTACCTAATTTTGATGATTCCTCGAACTGGTCACTACTCACTTGTACGATTACCTAGTAGGTGTTTAAGCATGGTATGTGTTTTGCCCACCTTTCATATTACATAGTGCATAATGTAGGACAATGTTTTTTTCATGTACAGTAACTATAAATAAAAATAATTAACTTAGGTGCTCGCAAAAATATATGACTTTTGTTTTATATGACAGTTTTTATTTTACATTCCGAAGCAGAATGTTTTCTCGATTATTTCGATACTTTAAAATCAAATTTCTAACGAGTAACTTATGAATTATAATTATTTAAAATATCGATAAGCAGAGTGGAGTGGTACGCAGTTACCCCAATGTTGGTCCGCTTATCAAAACTTTAAATAGGTACTTATGAGTTCATAAGCTACTCATCCAAAATTCGATTTTTATGTATCGAAGTACTAAAAAAAAAAAATTCTGCTTTAGAATATGAAATCAAAACTGTATATAGTCATTCAAAAACTTAAATAATTATAAAATAATTAAAATTACTATCATTTAATATTTAATAAGTACATATTATTTAATTTTTATTATTGTGTCATTATTCAAAGTTATTATTTTCGATAATTCGTTTTTTAAAACAAAGATAATTTGGTGATTTATGGAGGTAGGTCAAACTTGTTTGTAAAATACGTTTATTATACTAAAATAAATATTATTGACTAGGTATTTTATTTGTTTTGTGCTATAACACAATAAGAAAACTATTTTATTTCAGATCGACAATGGTTATACCAAACCTGTACCCAGTTGGGCTTTTTTAAAACATCCAATCATGACAGCCAATTGTTTGGTAATGCTGTACCATTGGAATATTATACTCGATTGTGCTGGGTTGTTTTTGGAGAAAAGTAAGTTACTAAAAAAATGTCTTAAATATCATATTTTTTATCAACATGACGTATTTTATGAATATTTTTAGTACTGAATTTAATCCAAGTAAAATAGAAAATAACGTATAAGAAGTGCGTAGGTATATATAATAAAGTAACGAGATCAGCCTGGTGTATTTTACCGAGGTTTATTGTGAGGTAGTGGTTGTGTCAAGGTCCAAATACAGGGAGGGCAATGGGTGCTCAGGATCTTTCAGTCTTCTAAGCAGTCGATAAAATTAATCAGTTCCTTAAAATACTTATATAAAAATGTTTAATTATTATTTTCGCAAAGAAACATATTATATCAAAAAAATAATTAACCAGAAAAAATATATTCTGATTTTGAAAATCCCGATTAAACCTTAAACATATAGGTATAGGTAGTCAATCCACGTTAATTTTATCTTAATACCTATGAAATAATTGTTTAAAATTATTTGCATCGTATAGTCATACTATTGACCACATATGCAGCAAAACGAACATTTTCCTCTCTTCTAAGTAGGTACAAAAACGTACTTGAGATCAATAATAGAAGAGAAGAAGAATCGAAGAATACCGATTAAATAGACTTGCAATATATTCGTTGGAATATTAAAATTCCTCTAGAGAAAGATATTCAAAATTTAGTAATCAGGCCACGAAAAAACATTACAGTTGCAATACATTATAACTTCTAAGGAATAATTTATAAATACTAAATAACAGCGAGTAAAATACCTATAGTAAATGTATAATGCTGATTTCTTGCTTTGCGTAAATAAACTAAAATAGCATATGGTTTATCGTCAATTTTTTTTTTATTTGAGCACCTCCCGTTTAGATGTACACGGTCCACACCTGGTCGTGTCTATCTGGCGGGGAGCGTGCATGGAGGTTCTTAACACCCTAATATTTCAAATAAAGACTTCTAGTAGTTTTAGTTCAAAGTTATAAAAAATACTATAGTAATTAGATGATTTAATTATTATTTCAAAAATATTATACTCTGTAAATTATTATGTTTAGATTTAAATTGAAAACATTAAGTAAGGGAGTACAAAAAACCAATATGATGTACGGCGACATAACGCCAAGAATAAGCAGGGTTATTTTTGTACACGGAACTGCTGATCCATGGAGATCATTAGGTTTATCTGTTTTATCAATTCGTCCAATATATTCCTATGTTATTAAGATTCAAGGTAATCTTTATACTTTTATTTAAGTTAAGCTTAAATTGAAAAATATTTATGTTTTTTAGGAGCATCCCATTGTGCAGACATACATCCTTCATATTCATCGGACCCTCCAGATTTATCAAGTGCTCGTAAAGAAATTTTAATGCATTTAAAAGTATATTTGAGGGAAATGGATTACGAAGAGGTCCCAATATATATTAATCTGTTATAGGATATGAAAATATTAAAGTTTAAAAAAAAAATTAACATTTTAGAAGACAGCCATCCGTCAATTCTTCTGAGGGTTCTGTCACTGGACAGACTCCCTTCTCATATACCAATCACGTTGTAATCATTCTCCTATCATAATTGATTAATGTATACCCTTGCTAATTTTAAATTTTCTCAATTGTAATAAAAAAAAAGTTTAAAAGACAAATTTTCTCTAATGTGAAAACTAACAATGATAAATGAGAACACAAATCAAAGTAAATTTACAGTGTTACGCACACACGGAGACTACATGCACATGCGGGTGAGACGTCCTCACAGAAATAAATAATAATAACAATACACGCCTTGGTTACTGTTCGATAAACGTCATCATTTTTTTTTTTTATTGGGTTATAATAAGGCTTCTACTTCTGAGGTGTCATTAGCCTGTAATAATTATAAAGTATTGGTCTTAAAACTATGGGAAAACATTATGTTTCACATAAGGGGAAGTAACTGAAATATATTATGTACAGTTTTTTTTTACATTAATTTTGCTAAGCCTATATTTGTAAAAAAATTATATTTATTTTTGGAGTTCTCTTCGCCAAGTGCTTGTTGCATCGTTGATGGATTTCCGAGAATTTGTCTGGGGCATTGTAGTGTGATGTGTTTGATCGCCAGGTCTTTGTCGCAGAGTTCACAGGCAGTCTTCTTTAGTTATAAGGTGCAATTGTGTTAGACGGGAGTGTCCAATCCGACACCTTGTGATAACTACCTTTAATATTATTATTATATAAGTACAAGGGTTTCCAGACGGGGAATCGTAAGTTCCTACACGATGAGAGTAGCAAGTAAAAAATACATACGTTATAATTCCTACAAAATATTAGCTGATGTTTTAATTCCTACATGAATATAAAATTGAGACGTGTAAGTTATCCTACATAGCAAAAAAATTATTTATGTTAGTTCGAGTTGGTTGAAGACATCATCAGTTTAATTATTATTGTTTGATTATTATGATATTGAAATTTTTTTTTTTACAAATATTAATTTATAAAATATATTATGATATTTTTATATTTTTTTTAAGACATTATCATCAGTTTGATTATATATATATATATTTACCGTGTATACCTACTATACACCGAATAGAAACTAATATAATATGTATTTTTTTTACCTTCTAGGTCTCGTGTAGGAACTTACATTCGCTCTTTCGAATTAAATACTCAGTTTTAAAAGTAGGTAATAGTACGCTGGATAATTCTATTATCGAATAATCCCAAAAAGGATTTACGGTTTTGAAAATATTTATTTTACACAGCTTCAAATCATCATCGAACAACATTTTTGAAAAAAATATATAGGTACTTTTATTATTTGTATCGTTGTCGTTTTTTAACTTTTTACATTTTTCGTCTATGTATTATATAGCATACGCTTTTAATTCCGTTTTTCCACAAGGAATTTTTTTTATGAGAATTTCGATTGAATTATTTATCTGATGAGCGTAGTATTATATTACACCAACATTTTGCGGGACAACCATTAGCTGTGCCACATCACTTCGCTCGTCAAAACTTTAAACAGAAACATGACACAAGTAAATTTAAATTATCAGTGAAATATTCTTCTTCGGGATACGCAAATTAAAACAGTATGTTGTCATTCAAAATGTAAAAACTTAGAAGACGACAACGATAACAATAAATTGTAAAAAAATAATTTATTTTAAAAAATGTTGTTCTGTAATGAATCAATAGTAATGCTCAAAAAATATTTCCTAAGACTTTTATACATTTTGTGATAATCAGTGTTAACTGTTTGATGAAATCACCCTGTACATACCGCGTAAATTAATGACCTGTTGACTATTCAAGAAGAGATAAATTGGTTAAAATAAATAAATTACGGTGTCATCATTTTTTCAATTTTCTATACATTTACGCGTATTTTGTAAAGTAATTATTTTTCTAGTACACACATAGGAAAAAAATTATCGCGTGTTTCAATTTGATCATAATAATATATAATATATGCACCGAAACATTATGTTTACGGTCATGTTAATATGTTGTTAAATTTTGGTATTATTATTAGGTATAGTTTTGCCACGCCCGTTTGGGTGTACTAACTGCCTAATAATATACTACAGTGAAACTTCCCCCAACGGACACCTCTAAAAAGCAGACACCTCCAAAAAGCGGATGTTAATTTGGGAACAAGCTACACATTATCTACAAACTGAACCCTCTGAATAGCGGACACCTCCAAATAGAGCACACGATTTCAGATACCGAGAGTGTCCGGTATTGAGAGGTTTCACTGTATAACATTATGCATGCATCGCATTGTATAATATACTAGCTGTTCCACCCGGCGCGGCGTTGCCCGAGTCAAAGATGAAATAAGTAAGTATAAGTAATATCAGAATATTAGGCACACGAAAAACATTGCAATAGTGGCCTGTGCCAAAGATTTGTTTTTTTTTATAAATTAATTTTATTTGTAAAAATATGTAGGTATATTATGTTATATTCCTACTAATTAGTTATAAGATATGTAGCCATTGACAACCTTATAAATAAACAGAGATTGTTCATATATATCTCATCAAAAATAGCACTTTAAGTTTTTCCAGAATTTTTAGCGTATAATATGTATGTGGGAAAAACTGTTACTGTAACTAATAACTGTAACCAATAGCAACCGTTTATAAACAAAATACAAATTTTCGATTTTCATCACGAATTTTGAAATCCTTGTGTGAGCACCTCTTTAAATTATATTTAAATATACTTTTTTTGCGATAGGAACCTTCTCTGTGATATAACCTTTCACTTGAAAAAAAAATTAAGACAATCGTAGTTTCCGAGAACATTAGCATCACAGGTTTCAATTTTCGGTTTTATATATTAAAATAATAATAATATGAGAATCAAAAATGAATGATTTAATATCATATAGTGTAGTATTGTAGGTTGCTTTATCGATCAAATAAAAATAAAACGTATACAACATCACCATCACGTCCTTCGAATTGGCTTTGATAAACTTCTGGACTCAGTCGCGTGCTATACTCAATTTTTATACATTTATACATTTAATTAATAATGTAATTTCGACCGTCCACTACAAAAACTATCGACAGGATAAAATAAGTTTTCTGATAAATATTATATTTAGGTCGAGATTATATATATATATACGATATATGCGTAGGTACCTATAGTATATAATGTCCTAATATTATAACCTCAAATAAAATTCATTATTATAATAATAATATGTATGGAGTGAGATAGCGAATAGTTTACGGATGATTTTCAGTTTTGCAAAATCGCGGAATAAACATATAAACAACAAATAATTTACAAATCCGCACTGACTAAATATAGCTACACCTATATAGAGGTATATGTACACATTACACACACTAACCGCGAATGTAAATTTACCGTACCTATTTGAAAGGTTAACTACGTTTACTATGTAATATTATAATAATTATTAAAATGACCCGTAATAAATTTAAATATTTGATCAGTTAGTGAATTCTGTTAGTGTATTATTTTATATACCCATGCAGAACCGAAGAATTAAATTTGTACAAACACGCGCGGCGGTTCGTCTGCAGTGCAATCATCTCGAATTTACTTTTTATTTTTACGCGTCAAACGAATTCACACATACACTAATGCGTGTGTACAGACGCACAGAGTTTATTATAATGCAGCTGTGGTTTGAAATTAACGACATTTTTTTTTTTACATTTAATTTAAAACTTTTTGTCGTTAAATAATGCCCAGACACGCATATTATCGGAATTCGAACAGATATACAATGACTATATTGCTTGGGTGCAGCGCGTATAGAGATTCAGACTTTCTAATAGGGGAAGAGAGAGCCGCATTATAATGTACGATCTCGACAATATAGGTATATAATATATTATCTTTTTGACATTTTTCGACCGGTTTCTACAGCGTTTACAGCCACTGCAGTATACGGATAAAAAATATAAATAAATAGTGTGAGACGCGTGTTGGGTGGCCCACTCTCTCGGCCCTTGGTTGTACGAGTCTTTATAATATGAATGAACCGACAAATCCCAATCACACAATTGATTTGATTACGTGTTTAGGCGAAATCGGAGCAAAGTGAAAGTGTTTGCAGACGGCTGTGCGTTCCTGTAGAATAATGGGTACAACACGTTTAAAAATACCCAACTGTTTAAATACTCTGCAGTGCTCGGGTCGTGGCAGACACAGACGTCAGATTTTGGATGAATAACATTCTCGATCTTGGATTCGATTTCCTCGGCAACTGACACCTGCTACGTTTATACCGTTTATACGATAATACAGGCTTCACAGCATATTATAATATAGCTTTTGTGCAGATTCTGAGTAAAGCGAAGAATGTGTACTGTTTTTACAACGACGTGATGGGTTTTTTTTTTGTGTCTGAAGGCACTTTTTCGCATAGTACAGCAAACGCTTTGATTTTCAACTTCAGCATCTTGTCCGTACGGAAAGTGAATCAAGTTTGTAGGTACTTATTGGGAGAGAAATGCCCAGTACTTTTCTCAATAATTGGGTAAAAATGGGAATTTGTATGTAAAAATAGGTAGTTTTTGACATAATCGATTTTGTTTTATCTGTGTAACACAAAAACATTTGACGTTTTCGATTATATTTGGTTTGTTCCTTTTCTTATAAAATATCGATAAGAAAAATAATCGTTCGAAAAGCTTGAAATATTAATACCTATTGTTCTTAAAAATGTATAAAATGTTTAATTGGATTGTTAAAGGTCATGGAAAGGAGATGAATCGAGTGGGCTGTATAATTAGTTCTGCTCCGTTTTGGTAACGGAGTGTTTGGTTTAACGCATAGGCGGAAATAGTGGGAGGGTGGCTTGCGGGGGACTTAGCCCCCCCCAAATATTGTAATAGCCCCCCAAAATTTTGTCGTGTTTCATGTGAAAACTTGGCTAAGATTATCAATGCTTCAAAATCGTTTCAACACTATTGCAATACTTAATATTGAAAAGGATATTGTAAAACATATTGACAATAACTCCATCATTTACAAATTTGCAAAAAAAAAAATAGAACAATTATTGTGTTACAATAATTTGAATAAATTGTATTCTTAAATTATTTTTTTTTTCACAATAAAATATGCGACACAATGAGTATTTCGTTTTTTGATTTCTATCATATTATTTGAATATAGTTTTTTTTTAGTTAATGTAGCCCCCCCAGAAATTCCAATGGATTTCCGCCTATGGTTTGACGGAAGGTCCACACCGCGCGAGTCTGCCCTGGACGGGTCTTGCTACGGAGTAGTAGCAGGATGGAAAAACACACACTGAGCTCCTTCGTGCTCCGCACTCGTATTTATAGGCATGAGGTCTCGCGTCTACTGCGTCGCTGTGATTGGTTGTTGCGGGTTGGCCGCCGCTGCTCTCCGAGCCATGTCCACAGCGTTCTGTCGTAGTCGCGCTGAAGCGACTCGGAAGCGCTGTGGTCGGGACGGATCCGTGGCCATCGTGACTTGGTGGCGCCGCGGTCGGCCGCTGCCGGCGGCGCGATACGGTCGGTCCCGTGTTCTGTTCCTGACCCGGAGGCGCCCGCCAGTCGGGCGCCAGCTGGTTCGGGAACAGAACACGGCACCGACGTGTCTCGTAGCGGCTGTGCAGGTGAGCCGGTCGGTCGGCCGCCGCCAGTCAGCTCACGTCGTGTCATCCCTCGCATAATATATTATGGGCTGCAACTTGGTTGCAACACAGTTTATTATTTTTACCCGAAAAATCGGAGTTCGTTTGGGCACACGACAATTATTTTAATTATATTTTATCTCGGTAGACAGACGGGCACTGCGATAATCATCGATAAAGAGTACGGAAATATTATTAAATAATAAATTCCCTACCGACAGTTGTACATCTCGAGAATTTATAGTGTGCGTATATAAAATTTGTGAAACTGTTATTGCGGAAAATAATAGACAAGTAATTCTCACGACCAAATTTTCATATTTTTCATATTAAAATTAAAATTAACAATTATTAACATGCGTTTTTAACCACATCTATGAATACATTCTACTTTTAAACAAGTATTATCAATTACATTTTATTAATAAACAAGTATTTATATGCAAGGTAATTAAAGTCTAAAAGGTAACTGTGCGCAAACCATGATGTGTATGGTTTAAGGCTTAACTGTTCCCAAACGAGTGGTAGTTATGTGCGCAAACAAGTTGTCTTTTTGGTATTTGGGCCATATTTTATAGCTTTTGCTCGTCCGGAGCCCATCGTGGTCATTAGTGCGGTGTAATGCGCACATTTGAAGAAACTATTTAAATCAAAATTAAAAGTCTATTAGGTAGGTTGTCATTTCCATTAATAGAATAAAATGCATTTAACTTTCATACTCTAAACCAAATTACATTGACGAAAATACACGAATTTATAAAAATATATCGAGTGGAAACAAATTTGACATTTGGAAATGCAAGACCTTCGAATTGGCTGGCTGCACTTTTTAGATTTTCAAATTACACGAAACATAAAAGTTATATTTATAAACAATGTATTATGTATTTTTTCATTAAGATTTTGAATAATTATTTTCAAAAATATATTTACAAGGTTTAAGTATATGCGAAGTATTATAATTGCATATGTACCATCTATTATAGATCATTACAAACTAAATGTTAAACGAATCTCCAGGACAATGATTCATAATATTATATAATTCTTTTATCATTAATTAATTAATTATATACTTAACACAAAGTATAGGTATGTACAGTTATAAAATATATGAATTGGTTTGAGGTATATTGAACTAAATAATACTTAAATAATTACAGAGGAAATATTCCGAAATGTTTCGATTTAAAACTTCAAACGAGAAATTAATATTATTTGATTTCGTATTCAAATATATTTTTCTGGAAGCTTTTAAAATGTTTAATACGATAATATTATTACGGTATGTTATTCGTATACCTTTACGCATAGATATAATATACTATTTTAAACGATATGTCCACAAACAGAACGAGACTATAATATTTGCCCGGTCGGAGGTATTACTATTACTATTATTATTATTATTATATGTGACATCGTCGTCGTTATGTTATAATATTATTATGTCCGTTGACAATAAATAATGGCTTTTAGTCACACTGCGCGGCGGCGCGTCCGTCACGGCCTCCGCTCCGTTGACAAAAATACGCGCGACGAGTGTAAAAAAAAAAATCGCAGCTTCACAAAACACGCTTCGTTATATATGTCCAAATAAATACGTCGTGAGGTAACGGCGTGTTTAAAAAAAAAAAATAAAATAAAAGCATACGCAAATAACACGTCATATAGATTATATATACCGCGGTTATACAAGTTTAATATACATAATATACCGCTATATCGTATATACCCGGGTACCTATATATATATATATATATATATATTTATTTATTTCAAACATTACGAGCAGAGCTCAATCTTAACATTTATAATGTATGAATTCATTGAATATATTTACATAATTTACACTGGACTATATTATTATTGTTATAATAAGTGTAACAATAATAATGATAATAATAAGATACAAAGGCGGGCGAGTTAATGATAATAACCAATATTCAAGTCAAATCAAGTTAAGGAAACTCGATGAGTTAGATTTTAACAGTTAATAAATCATAAATCTCGATAACTCGATAAGTTAAAATTTAATAGGGAAAAAAATATAAACTTAATTCCGTTAAAAAAAGTTAATCTACTATTTTAAACTATAGTGTGTGGATGAATGACAGAATTCTTAGGAAATTAGAATAAAAACCAAGTTATATTTCAACTGTCAATATTAAACTATAGTTGAGTTCATAAGCCGATTAGAAAATTAACTAACTAGTTAAGTTGAAAATTTAAAACAAAAGTTTTAACTTTAAAATTTTAACAAGTTAATGCCCTCTTTTGAATCAAAATATAGGTTATGTGCGAGAAAGGTTGGTTGTTCATTAGCCGCATGCGCATCATACGATAGATATGATTATTACGGAAACCGTATATAGTTTGTGGAACAACATTATTCGGAACCGAGAAAGTAGTACCTATATGTATTATGTATATAGGAACGGAGAGAACGCCGTGGCACATTTTTAAGTCCATACTGAAAAGAAAAGTGAGTGGCGTTCAAAAGTCTATGTAGAAAATGATAGATTTGCATCTTATATCGGCTCGCGATTTTTTAGTTTTAATTCGCCGAGCACAGAGGAAAACAGTCATGTGTGGGGCATGGCCAATCTTCACGGGCAGCGAACGGTAAAAAACGTCTTTTGACTCGCTCTACAGATAGACCGCGGAGCTTGAAAATGCAATACGAGGGTCCCATAAGTCAAAACACTGATCCATATATTCTACAATAGACGATCGAAGTACTAAAGAGCAATAAAGTAGTTTTATAAATAATAGAAGACACTCCAGCTTATATTCAGACATGCTCCATTCACCTCACAAATCCTAATACTTTTAGAGACATATATACGCGAGTCTTTTCTCGCCACACCGCGTTTCTAGAGTTTTTTTGTTTTAAAGTTCGCTTCCCCCCCCCCGCTCTTCGTCTTCCCCACAATTTTAAACAATTTAATAACGTATTGTAGAATTGATTGTGTTTGCCGAATAGAGTTATGTAATAATAATAATATGAATGTTATTAGCGCATGACGAACCAATAAAACATGAGAAATTATAGGTTTAAATATATATATATAATATACGATGTAACACTAGTTTAGCGCGGACTTCTGATTTCGTGCGATGATTTCCGGTAAAAAGTATGATTTACGATTTTGACGAGCCAAGCGCAAAAATAACGATCTAAAATTTATTTCCCGTCGTCAAATAAGTTTAACATAATATACCTAATATACCAATCCACCTTTATAGGTAAAATATATTATAATAATTTATGTATGAGAACGCTCAGTGTGACATAAAAATAATTAAAAGTACCTATAGTTTTTTTTTCTCAATACGTTTTATATTTTGAATTTTTAATGCATTTTTTGGGATTAACTGGGCATTTTATAATTTTTCTATTGCATTTGAGATTTCATGTTTTAAGGTTTTTCACTACATTAAATGCACAGCCGCCAGCCCTAATTATAACATTTTTTTTGCAAAACAAATTGTTTTTTTTATTTATTATAAATAAGTTATATAATTAAATAGTAACTTAACGATACAACGAACATAATATATTGTTTTTCAGCATATTTATTTTAAATATAGTCGAATTATCAAAGACTTCCTACCCGATGTGTGAACAATAAACTGATAAGTCCGATAGTCCAATACTTGACCAGTAATAGTGATACGTGTCGAAGATTTTCGATTATTATTTGAGATATTCTGGGGGTGCTAGCATTAAAATTCAGGGCGTTTAGCACCCTTAGTATTCCTGTGATTTGTGGTGCAATGGTACCTAATTTAATTTAAATTAAAACAAATTTACCACCACGAACCCCATAGGTAGGTACAGACATTTCATCGAGTAGGTAACCTGTTGCAATTTTTATAATATATTGTAACCATGTCATAATATATTATTATCTTATATCGCGTGAAAACATAAGGTATGAAAATGTATAATTACAGGTGGCCCATTTTTTATTTGTTCCTATAATTTGATCAGAGACCTAATCCTCAAACTGCAGGGGGATGGTCAAATACGGTAAATTATGATATAAATTATTACAACACGAGAAATTAATCAACCATCGATTTCACACATATTATACATTTTTGGAACTATATATGTATACAGTGGTAATGCGATGCGTTAAAATCAAAAACTTTTGGTTAACTTTGGACGTTTATCGAAACTATACGGTTTACGGTGGTCTATACTGCCATACTGGCAAAGGCCCAAATGAAGGGGAGCAACTGCCCCCCTTCATTTGGTCGACATTATATTTTCTATTTTTATTTGATAATAATTGTATTATTAGTTATTATAATTGATATTTATTATTCCGATTTATATGTTTTTTATTTTTAAAACAAGGTTAGTAATAGTAGCAGCTAAATTTTTTTTTAATAATAGGTGTGTTGAATACTTTTGTTTTGCCTCCGGGGAGGGACCCCCCTTCTCCATAGTTTGAATTAGTTTGCGCCCCTGCATACGGTTTAGTGGTATCTGGTTATATCTTATATCAGATATATTTACAGCTTTGAGTTCAGATTTACGGTTTAACGGAGGACTTTAAATGGCAAGACCACAGCAAAGATCTGCAGCACCAGTACAATCGTAAACAAATGTCATTAAATGACCAGTTAATTGATGCCAGATCAAACGTTATATGTATATTATGTATGTATGTTTTTATAAATCGTGACGGTCGTGAGACGGCCGATAGGAAGTTGAACTTCAAAATAATATGCTGTTGAATAAAATAATGGTAAATATTTTTTAATTTATTATTTGTCCAGGCTGTTTTTCTTTTTCATTGTTCATCATACTACACTATTATAATATTATCTTAATATATAAAACCGAAAATTGAAACCTGTGACGCTTATGTTCTCGGAAACTACTCAACCGATTGTCTTAATTTTTTTTAACTGAAAGATTCCATCGCAGAGAAGGTCCCTATTGCAAAAAAGTATATTTAAGTATAATTTAAAGAGGTGCTCACACAAGGATTTTAAAATTCATGATGAAAATCGGAAATTTGTATTTTGTTTATAAATGGTTGCTATTGGTTACAATCATTAGTTATCAGTTACAGTTTTTACTACGCTAAAAATTCTGGAAAAACTGAAAGTGCTATTTTTGATGAGATCTATATGAATAATCTCTGTTTATTTATAAGGTTGTCAATGGTTTCATATCTTATAATTATTAAAATTAGTATTAATATAAATTTATAAAAAAAAAACAAATCTTTGGCACAGACCACCATTGCGATGTTTTTCGTGTGCCTAATATTCTGATATCACTTACTTATTTCATCTTGAACTCGGGCAACGCCGGGCGTGGGACAGCTAGTACACAATATATTTGAAATACGTACCTATTATAAAACGAATGTTTTATAGTAATAACAATTTAATTTCTAAAAAACTAACTAAAATGTAGGTAGGTATGCGTATCTACAATAAGTCATTGACAGCTGCATCGTCTTCACAATTAGTACCTATATAGTTAGTACCTAAATATATAGTGCCATAGATAGTACCTATATCATCTACCACAGGTGATCAGAATAGAATAATAAAGAATTTATGGTATACACCTGTGTAACATATAATTATGGTAATTTTATAATTTTATAATTTGTTAATACGATTTAATTAATTTAATTAAGGTTATATAATATTAGGTAACTATTTATCATATCGGTTCGTATTTTGTACCATATAGGATTTTAATTTGTCACGTCATCACAATAATATTATAACGCCCGTGCCGACAATAACGCGATAGAATATGTATATAAAACAAGTTTTGTGTGTTCGGGGTCGTATGTAATGCCCTGGTACATAGAAAAACGATTAACCGGTAACATGGTTATGGCCGGCACAGTAGTGCTGTGGAACACCTCGTCGGTCACATATACACTCCTACAATTTTTTTTTTTTTTATTTATTGGTTAAGCATCAACGGCATAGGTTATTAGCTTACAGAGTAAATTTTTACATTAGATAGTTAAATTTTGTTACATAATTCAATTTTTTGTAAGTATGTGATAATATTATTTGAGTCTGAAAATGGACCAATTGCCTCGTACAGGTTATCCGGAATGTTGAGCTCTTTTCTGGCTTCGTTGAAATTTGGGCAGTGGATAATGATGTGCTTGATGGAGAAGTTTGTGTTGCATGTTGGGCATAAGGGTGGATCTGTCTTCGCCATGAGGTGTCCGTGCGTGATTTTCGTGTGACCGATTCTGAGTCGATTAATACTCCTACAATTAATAGTCCTTTGCAGGGGTGTTTATCAACAAAATTATAACGGTATTTTTCGCCAACCGCGAGGCCCGACATCGGTTTAACTAAAACCACAAAAATAGGAACTATATTGGACAATATTGGCATAACGAAGTACACGGCTAGAACATAATATCACATAATTATTATATTTAAAGTCGTTCCGAAGTATTAAAATAATAATTAAGTACACGTGTTACATAATATTTATTGGTAAATTGTTTGGTTTAAAATTATGTTCTATGTATCCTATTATAAGTTATTTAATTTATAATTGTTTTTATAATTAGGAAAACAAATGTCAAATTAACTTTGAGTATTCAAGTCTTGAGACTTACAAACTATTACAAGCGCAATAAAGATGTAAACATAAAAACGATATACTGTAAGACTATTGACGACTCTTTCTGTAATATTAGTTTAACTTTTATTGTATTACTTAAGAATTATGTACATATTATTATATCAATTTAGGAAGGAGAAACTCGCCAAGAGGAAAAACTTGGCACTAAGATTTTATAGTATTATGTGTGCGTTTGAATAGCCTCAATATAATATATACCTAGTCCATAGAACAGTGCCCACACAGCATAAAAATATTTCCTACCCATGTTAAAAATATTATCAGGAAATAATATAGTTGTCAAGATATTTTTAAGTTGTATAAATACTTAGGAAATATTTTAGTTATATTATTTGTCAAGAAGTTAATGTTTTTGAAAATATTTTATATAAAACATTTTAATCATATATTTTCAAAAAAACATTTTCATGGAAACTTTATAAGAATATTTCGTCGACATTTTTTCAAGAACACGGAATCATCAAAATATAGTAGCAAATAAGTTTATTAGTTTATTCTGTATTATACTTTGTACAGTATTTAAAAAAATATTTTTTTCTTCAAATAAAGACTCAATATGATGTTTTTTTGAGATTCTGTTAGTGAATTGCCCCCTCTTCACGTGTTTAACGTTATGATAATATACTCACCTCTCTCATCCTTATTACTTATTGTTTTTTATTTATGCGAGCAGATTGTAATTATTATTTAATTAAAAAATTATAATAATAATAATGTTTAATTTTTGACGATTACTATTACAAATTATAATATTATTATTTATTAGATTTTATAAAAACAAACCGTAAAAATAACTATCTTGAATAAAAATCAACTTTCGTTACTCCTTTTTTTTTTTATAAAAAGTAAATTATGCTATTTGCTACATAAACGGTTTGAAAAATATACCTCCCATTTTTGGATTAGGTATAGGTACATATACAATGTAAAACCATAAATAACGGACAATGAGAATAGATACTAGACATCTTCACACCCGTAAATGGTATCAATTTATTTAAAAAAACAAAAACAATATTAGACTATATTAAACATTCAGACGATAACTCGTTTGAAATGCCTTCAAGGCACGACTTTTCCGCTCTCGCCATCATTTATTAACAGTGAATAAAAAATAAAATACACATTGTGCAGCAATGCGACATAGTGTGGAAATAAATAAACTGACAAATCTTCAATCTTTATTACACGCCTATTGTGCAATCTGATTTTAACAAACTTCTTCAAAATTAAATAAAAAACGGAAATATATAATATACAACTACTGTATAATAAAAATTGATACTAAAAATTACAATGAAGTTTAAAAAAAAAAATATTGAAATTGAATTCCGTGTTAATACACAAGTCTTAACCTAGGTAATTATTATTTATTACTGATATCAGCAAAAGTGTTGAACAGTAATAATTTGTGCAGTAAAAAAAAAAAAACATTAATACCTACACTTTATTTTCTTATCATTAAATTCCAAAATTCTAAAAACATTCTCAGGTCGACTTGACGTATTAAGACACAATGAATCTGTCCAAGTGGAATCTAGACGGTTTGCACGCTGTAAACCTACCGAAGCCTGCGGTCGGCTACGACCAGTTTGTTACCTAATTTCATACACATTTTAATTCAATAGTGTGTGTTTGAACGTTTCAGTTTTGCTCGTTTACCAAATGTGTTCAATATTATGTCATTAGATAGTTACAATACATAGGAACACGCATTAATAAACTCTAATCGATCAATTGTAAAATAATATATTTCAGTTGATAAAAAGTTCAAATATTATACAAACCATTACGCGGTGTTGATTTTTTTTTGTTTTCGATAGTAAATTTAAATTCAAAAACTATAGCGTACGAACAACCGCGGTTTGATTTATAAGTTATCATAATATCTTACAACACTTCGAGTAATTATTGCGATAAGAATAATATTAGTAATCTCGTTGTCGATATAATATTTATATAATCGAAAACACGTCGTTTAAATAATATAATATAGACTGCATTTTATAGGATAGAAACAATCAAAGAATGTAATAACTATGATAATATTATTGTAATATATATTCCTACGTTTAATAATTTCGTTGTAAAAAACTAATATTGAGAAATATTCCCAACCTGGACTTTAATTAATTAAAAAAAATAATTTTAAATGGCCTACCGCTTATTTGATTTGTGCTATAACCGAAGCAGTAAGAAAATGATGATCGCACGGCGTTTTAGATAGGCTATTTCACTACACTAATGTCGTATGTTCGTTGTTTCCATATTAAAATATTCGTTTTTTTTTTTATATACATTAAGGTGAGTTTATAAAATCAGTAAGTTTATGTGAGCTGTGATGCATACTTTGATTTTGAAAAAAAATGCATTATCACTAGGTACCAAACTTGGTAGTGTTATAATAGCCAGTTAAAGAAAAAAATATATGTTTATGGATATTTTTTTTTGTGTATACGAACGTTAAGATAATAATAAATATATATTAAAATGAATTTAGTAAAACATTTCCAGAAATAATGAAAGTCTACAGTAGATCTATAAGTTATATTATCTTCTTAATACTGGCCTTTTTAGTATTTTTTTTCATTTTGTGTTTTTTCAACCACTAAATTCATTTATTATTATTTTTATATATATTTTTTAAATTTTTTCTTTTCCCAAGAACACTGTTTACTTTGACAGTATATTTAAGCTATGGCTGTACTCGTAATAATCTATTGCACATTGTACATTTTTTTTTTTGTAGCCCGTTTTATTGAATTATAATAATTGCGTATCACCTGAAAGTAAGAATAATAATATTGTAAATTTAGTAAAATTATAATTGACACTATATTATGAACATTTCAAGCTATTACTTATTATTACAAACATTTATTATTATACATTTATACCATAATAATATTACTGTGAAACCGTAAAATCGAACTATCGGATTTTTCGTATAAGCCTGAACAGTTAACGCAAAACATATTAGAAAAAATAATTTTTTTTATTAAGCACGCGGTGTGTTTTATTGTTCGTCAATAAAATTAACATTAAAAGCGAATGATGCTAACACCAACTTTTGTATTGGCTCTACCTACCGTTAAAACAGAACATTTCGAAACTCTTGATAAAAAATGTATTGATACACTCACGTTATGATATGGTTTTTATTAATTGAATAAAAGGATGCAAATTTGTATAATTTATATTTAAAAATGTATACTAAAACGAGTTTTAGTTTAAATAAAAAAAAAAAATCACATTTCTGATAAACAATGATTTTTTTAATCTTTAAATTTGACTACTTGAGTTCTCAATTTTCAAATTGTTCAGGCTTTTTTAAAAATTATCTTCAAAACCCTCGAAAGATAATTCAATGACTCATAAGAGAATATTATGAGAAAAAAACGTCCGATAGAACAATAACAGAGGTAAGTCTACGAAAATGGTAAAAAATATTGAATTTCAGAACTTAAATAATATATATTTTGTGAAAATAGTTGTAGCGTTTAATGATATATTAGTATAATAATTAAAGAGTAATGGGAACTATAACAGAGATCTTAACTATTTATCGACAAACATATTTTTGTAATCATTAATTCATGTACCTACGTTCACCAAAGAAAAATAATTACAGTTTTTCAATTAAACGACTAATTTTAGTATTATTGTAGACGCCAAATTACGTGGCCATCTTAAATAATATTGTTTTTTATTATGACATAAAACGTAAATGTTATATTTAATTTTATGTCGAAAACTCGATAAAAGAAATGTGTTTATTATATAACAGGAGACGTGGACCAAAATGTAACTACGCGTCTATATAGGTAGTCGTTAACATTCAAGATTGACAAAAACAGGTGTTTTCATGTCCAATTTATATTATACATTAGTATACATACACGAAATCGTGTTGCATGACTAGACAAGCCCCCTCGTCATGACATATGTTTATATATACATATATACACGAGGCATATTTATAAATCTTAAGTTCAGAGCCAAGTCGGGAATCGTCCCGTCGGCCTACGGACGACGACGAGCATTGTTTTTTTCTTCTCCCTTACCGACAGGAAGCATAAAATAATAAGTAAGTATAATAAGTATAACACATAAGTAAGTACAATAATATGCTTATGACAAAGGGGCTCGAATATCACGTCGTATTGGTGAGTTCTTCGTATAGAAATACGCGATGTACACGATTTTATATTTTACAAATTGACTTTGCTTCTGTATAATTGGTATATATTATAATATAAATATATACAGGGTGTCCCGTGAGGATATACCCATTGCGATATTTCCTGAAATAATGGAGATCGCATAATCCCGATTTTTTAATAAGGCTTGAAGGGACAAGAATTACAAATATTTCATGTTTTGATTTATTTTAATGTTTTGGTAAATAAGTTGAAAATATATTTTTTTTATTTAATTATTTTCAAAGAAATTGAAGATAGCCTGCATTCTGTAGAGTTCATTTTTCTGAAAACGTTTCAGACGTTTCAGAAATTACAGGTACACATACATATCGTGTTCCACGTGACTTGATTATAAAAAAAAAACAATAATATCTGTTGGATCACATTTTCTTTTAGAGTTTATCCTTTTCTATTTTAATAAAGCGTGCTAATTATCGCATTTTATGTAGATACCTACTTTAATCGAGTAACTATGTATAGTAAAATGCTGGATTTTTAAAAATATTTATAGATACTCGAGAACGTTATAATATTTTCGAACACTTGAATTTTTTTTCAAACAAGGTTTTTGGTCTTTCTATGAAAATCAGTAGTTATTTGTTTCAGAATGTTTTAGTTTATCAAAATCGAAATTTAAATGACTAATGAGTAGTTTCTGAATATTGTTCTGCTTTATGTATTTATATTTGGGCGATCGCAACTAGTATGTATTTTTCTATTTTGACCGCAACTAGTAAACACCGACAATTTTTCTCTAGGTCAAAAAGGTTGAACATTTAATTTTCGGTTTCTCAGATTTTTTTTAAATAGAATTTTTAAAAATATTAAAGATATATTGGCAAGGATTTTTTTATAAGCATTTCAAGTTAGACAAAAATCATCAAAATCACGAAAATGTGCAAATTATTTTCTACAGTTAAGAAAGTATTAATTTTTTAATTTTTAGAGCTATATATTGAAAATTTAAATCCAGGTTTCTAATAAGTATTTAATATTTTTACAAAAAAATCTCAAAAAAACATATAAACACGTCTTTTTTTAATATAATATATACTACCTATTAGGATAATTTTGTTTATCGTGTTATTGATTGTATTTTAAGTATAGGAAGTACTATAATATGTTCTACGGTTGTTGGTTAAATGTAATAATATTATTACTATTTTATGTATTGTTTTAAACATGTCGTGATTTGTAATAACTGTGTTTAAACGCGATCATAATATAGTACAACTCCGCCGCATCTATTTTATGATTTATGCACGATTTGCAAAATTTTCTGAATCCATATAGGAAAAATAAATCCTAGGTAATGTATAGGTACACACATTTTCAGTGGACTACAATAAGAATATTATCCCGGGCACCTACATAACATAATAAACTATAGAAAACTCATTAGTCACCATACAGAGTGTCCCAGGTCTATTTGACTAATGCAATAACTTTTTTTCTATTCAATATTTTTTTAAGTTTTTTTTTTTGTAATGATTTGTAGAGCTCTGCACTATAATTTGTACATCTTATATCTTATTTTTTTTTTTTTTACAGCAAAAATAAATAATTAAAATTTTTTATTTAATATTTTTCTAATAATCCAAGATAGCTATTTCATAAATAAGTATTTAAAAACCATTTTGGCGTTTAAAACTGGTTAAGTCGTTAATTTTTAAACAATTTTCAAAGTGTGTTAAAATTCAAAATTATTTCATGCTAATCACTGTTACTGCTGCAAAAGTTATTGCATTAGTCAAATATACCTGGGACACCCTGTATAGAAGGACACCGCAAAAAGATCAAAGTAGGTATTTGAAAATACGACGTTTGTTATTGCGATGATAATATTATTATACTGTAATGGTTAAAAATCCTAAAACCAGAACAGAAAACGAATAAGAATGCATCAATAATATTATAATATTCATTAGTACGGCGCAATATAAGGATAACACGAGGACGAGCATATTTCTACTTATTTCGGCGATTACAGATATTTTATTTTTGTATTTTCCAAATTATCGTAGATGGACATAATATTAAAAAAAAAAAATACAGTGACCTGCAATTTAAAATAATTAAACCATTTTCAGTCGATGGTCTATTATATCGGGCCCTCGGGGTCGATATACTGCAGGTGTAGGATTAAACGCGGAAATCGAGATACACACAATATTATTATTATCATTATAAACTATAGGTATTATTTTTTTTTTATAATAATAATAATAATATTATTATAATAACAACGACCTGACGATTTCTTTTTTACGAAACAAAATAACATTACATAATAATATATAATATCTGGCGAGACAACGGCTAATTACCGTGCGGATATCGGTATAATGAGAGTGCGAGTTATTTTCATTAATAATACGATTAAATATTTTTTTTCGATTCGCGTGTTCTATGGACTTTTGATGACCTGGTCGGGTTAGGTCAGGTAAATACCATCGATATCGTTTTCCGCGGTCGAAATTATTTGCAGCGACTTCTATGTATTCTAATTTCTAATAGTATAATAATATATCGTAACCGAATATTTTGAGTTGATATTAATTATAAATTATAATCGTTATTACGTGAGTTTTGAGGTAAGAATAATAATAATGTATCCAAATATTCCGAACTATAGTCCTTCACGTCGAGTTATAGTGTTGTATACTATGCGTACTTTTACCAAATAATTGTCCAGTCAATTATATAAACATTCGACTTCGGAATAATTCGCATAGAGATGAAAATTGGTACACACACATTAGATACAACATCACAAAATAAAATTTCAAAAGTCCCCGTCGATCCCACTGCTGCTTAAAAAGTTATTCGACGTCAAAGGTCACAAAAATAGGATCAAGAAGAAATATTTTATATTATTTTTGAAAAATACGTTCATTACACACATAGACATTTTGGTCATAACGTTATTGTAGTATTTGATGGTTTTATCGGTTGTAGAAATAATACATAACCTGCAGAACAAAATATTCAAATGTTTGTTGAATTATAATTTTTTTTTTTAAATTAGAAAAATAATAATATTATATCAAAATAAAATAATATCTGTAAAGAGAATCCCCTTTTTGTATGTACGCGCATTCGTATAACGGATTTCAGTACAGTTTTCACTAATCAATAGGTCTAGATTCAGGGAAGGTTTTAATGTATGATTTATTCGTATAACTTGATTAATCAAATTTGCGCCTTACAGAAGTATATATTAAATAGCTTAAAATTATCGTGGTAAGATTCCTCTGGTGCAGTGGCACTGTAGGTTGCTGTAACGGTTGCCCCTTTTTTGCAATATTTTTCCGCTTTTTACTTAGCTATTAGTTTTCACTAATGAATAGGTCTAAACTCAAGGATTATTATGGCGTGGCTAATCTTAGTTTTGTTAACCGAGTTATCTTATTGTTATATTATAAAGAGACAGAGTTTGTTTGTTTGGTCGCAAAAATCTCAAAAAGTAAACAACGGATTTTAGTTCGGTTTTCACTGTTAAATAGGTCTAGACTCGGGGAAGGTTTTAGTGTGGATTGATTGGGTGCCGAAAAAAATAACAATAATGTAAAAAAAATTAACGCCTTACGTCGTATTCAGCGGTGTCGGGTTCGAACTATAAACGAGTTAAAACACTTTTTACCCGACATCCGTCATTCGCTTCGTACTAATAACTCACAATAATATACTCGCACTTGCCGTCGTCGTATCAAAGATGTCTATACAGTTGAAACTTGAAAATGTGTCTATAAAAGCCAGGGGAATCCCGAAATGGTCACGGCACATATTATAGGACAGCTATTATAATATACATTAAAGATGAATAAATAGTAGGTGATTCCAAGTTCACTGGGTCAAATTTATCTATGAAAAGTATAGCAAAGCGTGCCGGTTCAGCTATAAATTTATAAAAAAAACAAATCTTTGGCATGGGTCTTACCGCAGGTGGATCGCCTACCTGATCATTTACTGCTCACATATTTCCGCTGTCCAAGTCAGTGGACCACCTTGGTGGTTTGGATGCGTGTACACCACTTGAGGTTAATCTGAACTTAATATTTTCTTTGGGCAACGCTGGGCGGGACAGAATGAGACGGATCAGACTTTTCTCGATAAATCGAATAAAAATACACATAATGACCCAAAATAAATTGAATATTGTTGTAACGATATTATACTTAGTATATTTTAACCGTTATATTATAAAATAAAATATATTATTCATATAGATTTGGCATTGAAAGTGCTTTTTAAATAGCTCTTAAACCATCTGTTGCTGCAGAAATTACGCATGCGAAATCCGATAATCGTGTATCTTAAGGTAACTCGTATTAGTATTATATAGTATTTTTTTATTTTATCCGGCGCAATCAACAACGTTTTAAAAATAACAAGCTTCTGGTCTATAATAAAATCAGTTGACCGTATTCAATGGTTGCTATAACACCCTAAATCTAATTGATTATATCTAAATATTTGGAAATACTTACACTTGACTTTTGACTACTGACCGAGTAACACGTCCTCTACTTTATAGTACAGTATTGTTACTCGAAAGTACTATTTTTGCAAAGTTTTCTTTTCTCTAGTTATTTCGGCACCACGAACAGTTTTAGTGACATTCGAGGCGCCGAGTAATATAGCACCTATAATGGCCGACCAAACATTATGTAATACTACTGATGAGGGTTACAACTTGAACACGGTGAGTACCTACCAGCTAACTAATTAGTAAAATATAGTTTATGATGAATACAAATTATTATTTAACGCATTGTGTGTAAAATATACCTATATATAATAATAATAATTTACAATTTAAAGATGATTTTTAATTTGGCGATTTGAATTTCAGGACGATATGACTTTCTGGAATATGCTGTGTACGTATTCGCGGGTCGCCGTCGAAGTGTTCATAGCTTTCGTTGATCTGATGATTTACTTTTCGATGGGCTTGCCCGACGACGCTACCCCCGCCGCTGCCTCCACAGCGGCAACGCCCGAAAGTTTCCTTCGAACCCGTCGAGTGGAGTATAAGGAGTCGTCGGCCTTTGCGGGACTGCGGAAGCAGGAGCTCGGCCATGTGAGTTTGACTGCCGCCGCTGTACCTCCGCCAGAGTCCGGTGCTGCACACGCCTGCACTGCAACGCCGCCGACCGTGGCGCGGACACTGAGGCCTGCAGTGAAACCCAGTGCGCCCGCGGCGTCACGGGTCGATGCACGCACGGCGACAGCGGCCGGTTCGACCAGTAATCGGCCTGCCGCGTCTTCAGAGTCGGTAGGGACTAAGCACGCGAGGAACAGAAATCGCCGCTCGAATCGAAACCCGAATGCAACTGGGCAATTGCAGTCCAGCCCCACCTGCAGCCGAGCGACGAGGAGTCCGACCGCCGCTGCAGGAGACACGGGGGACGCATCCCATTCGACTAGGTTTGGCGGCAATCGGCCTGATAACAACAAGTTCAGAAACCGAGCCGCGAATAATTATCAAAACCAGAATTCGACTAGGCGATTTGCCATCCCGACCGCTGTCTTGGCCGACGGATGGAGTTACTACCCTTCAGATTGGCCGTGACGCGGCTTTACGACGGTGAAATGATAAAATATCGTGTTTAAAATTATGCTAATAAAATGTTTAACATTACGTTATTAAATCGGTATTTAAATACGATTTTTGTGTTCTGTAATGACGGAATAATATGCAATATTTGTCTGTAATTAATATTGTTCGACTTATGGACGACGTTAGAACGCTAACCAACGACTTATATAGGTACCACAACACGGTTGACAGAATCGTACAAGGTTCCTATCGAAAAAAAGTACATTTAAGTATAATTTAAAGAGGTGCTCACACAAGGATTTTGAAATTCGTGATGAAAATCGAAAATGTGTATTTTGTTTATTATAAATGGTTGCTATTGGTTATACAATTATTAGTTATTTATTATTTTATTTTTTATTATTTATTAATAGTTAGTTATCATTAGTTTTTAATACGTTATATTTTTACAAATAAATGTATACAAAAAAAAAATCTTCGGCACAGGCCACCATTGCGATGTTTTTCATGTGCCTTATATTCTGATATTATCACTTACTTACTTATTTCATCTTTGACTCGGGCAACGCCGGGTGGGACAGAGCTAGTTTCAAATAAAATCTTTGACAGAATTAAGCCTGTTTTCATTTATTTGTATATACGGTTGTATTACTCACTATACTGTATTGTTTTTATTTTAAAGATAACATTCAAAATCAGGGCGTGATATTTTTTATTTATTACAGACAAAAACAATCTAAAAGCTATTTGTTTTTGGAAATAAAAATAAATTTGCTTTTGTAATCTCAATGTCGTTAAAAATAAAAACTGGTGAACAGTAGGCTTTGCTGTACAAACAGTATAAGTGTCGAATCATCCATCTTGTCATTGGGCAGATAACTGTATTGGATGTGTTCAATATGAATTCAACGATAAACAATTCTATACGAAGACAGACCGTCAGCCAAAATATTTCAAAAAATATTTTACTATATATTAATTGTATTGCTAATGGTAAATTTATTTTCCACAGGCTTTAAATCAATAGATTCAAATTACTAAAAAGAATTAATTTTTCATATGTATTTTTCTGAATTTTGTAAGAACAATAGGTATTTATGATGAGGAACTTTGTATTAAAAATGTTCAAGACTTAGCTATTAAAATTGAAAAGTTAATATATTTGTAACTACAAAACAATTCGCAAAGGTTCTTGAATATTCTTGATTGTCAAAATATGAGCTTCTTATCAAACGCTTTAACTAAAATAGAAAAAAAAATGGTTTATTATATTTTTTCAATATTTTTCGATTTTTTTAGAAGAACGACTAACTTGTTTTGTATTAAATTTCAAGGTTTTTGGCCTAGTATACGATGTTTTTCACGGTTACCACGCACACCTCGTTAATATTTTTAGAACCACTCATTATTTTTATGATCGTTTCACGTAATATCGTCAAAACGAAAACACCTGTTGACTATTATACTGCAGTATATTATATATTATAATATGCTATTATAATTCATAAGTCGTATAGTATTTAATATAATATGTGCAGTGTACTAATCATGGATAATTTATACAGTGTGTCCCAAAAGTCCGGTATCACCCATAGGCCATAGTATCTCCGTGGAAAATCAATATATTTGAATGCGGTTTTTTTACGGTAATAAGTATAGAAATTCCAATTGAATGGCATACATTTCAATTTTTTTTTTAAATATTCAAAAATTTAAAAAAAATATTTTTACAGTTAAGTTTTTTACATTTTTGAGATAGCTATTTGTTTAATCATATTTTTTAAAACTGTTAAAAAAAAAATTGAAATTGAGCGAAAATTGACCAAGTTTAAGCAAATTAAGTTTTTGGTTTTCTAAGAATAAGTCATAAAAAAATCATTGTTCTAAATTCTAATCGATATTGATATACGGCATACGATTCGTGTTGTGCTAACATAACTATTATTCTTAGAAAACCAAAAACTTAATTTGCTTTAGCTTGGTTAATTTTTGCTCAAATTTGATATTTTTTTTTTTTAAACAGTTTTAAAAGAGATGATTAAAAAAATGGTTACTTATCTCCAAAGTTAAAAAAACTAAACCGTATAAAAAATAATTTTTTAAAATTTTTGAATTTTTGAAAAAAAAAATTGAAATTTATGCCTTTTGAATTTCTATATCTATTACCGTAGAAAAACCCGCATTTAAATATATTGATTTTTCACGGAGATACTATGGGTGATACGGGACACACTGTATAGTTCACCGGCCAACCAAATCGTTCGACTGCCGATGTCGAAATGCTCGATATGGGTACTTGAAAATTACAACTTGTTTACTTGAACGATAAGAATAAACTCCACGCGACGAAAACACCAAGTCGACCACGACCAATATTAGCCGTAGTGGATGGACGCCTCCATACTAAACTATACGCCTAACCTACTTATGCCTGATTTTTCTCCAAGGTTATTGTTGTACCTGTGGATAATAATAATAATAATATGTCTATCGTCGTAGAGAAACTAGCGATGTTTAAAAAACTAATATCACAACAAGTCGAATTATAACGCAAAAATATAAATAACAATACTATTATGTTACAGTATTTTTACGCGATGTCCTCTACGCCATAATTATTATTTTAGCGAAGACGTACTGTGTCAAAGCGGCAGAAATTTATTTATTTAAACTCAACAAAGTCAAATAACAATTTAACTTACAGTATATTATGATGTACCTACACGAGTCGGTCACCCCCTCTCTTTAAGCAAGCTTGTGGTGAGAGGGGGGGGGGGTCGCTCCTAACATAAATATTATTACAGAAACAGATTTGGTTATCTAAATACTACAAAATCTTTATGAATAGCAACACGATGACAAGACATTACAATAATTAATTAGAGATTTTAAATATATATTTATACATATAATAATATCTAATAATAACAACAAACATTTCTAGTAATAATAGTCAGTAATTGAGTTTTTGAAATATAATTTGTTTAACTATTTTGGACTTGAATAGTTTCTTGTCAATAATTATTGATTGGACTTCTTTGGGGAGCTTATCAAATATTAAGACGGCTCTATATGGATGTAATGATTCTGTAAAGCTGTACCTAGTATTATAATTAAAATCGCAGCGGTGGTTTCCGAGACGGCGGTGGCGGCGGCTAGCTGCAATTATTAATGGGATAAAAACGACATAATAATATTCTCAAATCAAACCGTCCGTCCGCAGAGAACGAATCCTCTAAACTTCTCTCCGAATTTCAATTTCGACCACCGAACGTTAACCGAAATTCATTACAAAACCGCTCTCGGCGCCCGCTGCAACAGGTGCGTCGCATGACAAAATCCCGCAGTTTATCTAAATATAATACAGAGAGACGTGGACGATAATCCTTATCGTTTTCGATTGAAACGATTAATCGCTCTTATACAATCTATTGATTTAATATCGTATCCCCAAAACGAATCAAATTTAAGATTAATATATTTCATCATTATATCTCATTGAATTATGATTATATCGTGTTAATTATTCATTGTGTAGCTCCCGCAAGCCTTCAGTTCCTGGTGCACTTATAATATATTATAGGTCCTGCGTGTATGTCTACTATTTTTTTTTACATATGCGAGATAGTAATCTGCGATGATTAAATTTGTACTTTATTTTTGGTATTATTACGATTTGTTGAAAACAAAACTCACTGCAGTTATAATGATGATATATGAAAAAAAAACTGTGCAACTAGTGCCGGATTTAGAACAGGTGCCGGCCTAGGCCTTTTAAAATATGCCGCCCATACCCCGAGAAAAAAAATGTTGTATTTATTAGTCATTACTAATAAATTTATTTCATTATAAACAAATTAGGTCAGTAGTAATTATATAAACAAAACAATAGTAATTATAAATTCTAATAAACAATAATACATTTTAAATCTTATATTATGTTATCTATAACGATTACGAAAGTGTACGGAGGCCACAGAGTTAACCGATGTATCAAATTCATGGATTTACTACTATTTTTTTTTAAAAAATAATATATAATACTAATTTACGCAGTTACATAAATGCATAAAATATTTATATGATTTTTTTTCAATTTCTTACAATATTTGCCACTTTTACAGGCCTAGGCGTAAATTCGGCCCTGTGTGCCACTCACGATGAGGTACAGTTCTGGTACGTTAAGAGGCGAAAAGTAGAAATCAGCGTGCTCGTGTTTCGCGAGTTTATCTGAGAGGAGTCAGTTTTATTATATAAGAAGATATATCTTATATCTTTCATAACAATACTGATAGGCAAGTATCTAATTGCATGATGAAGGAAAAAAAACACTGTGGATGTGCTAAATTAAATAAGTAAATAAACTACAATAAATTACCCAAATTTGTAGAGACTATTTTTTTAAATTTAAAATCCAACAAACAGACATTATAAAAATTACAAATTCGATTAACCTGCCACTCTTTTAAGCTTGAAAGCTTGTGTTGGAGTGAGGGAGTTATTATATACTTAAAAAATATTACAAAATATATACATTACATAACAAAATAAACATAGTAAAATAAAAAGACAACGAATTAATACAAACAAATCTAAAATTCTAAACAATATAATATTATAAAACATTTTTCCAATACTATATAGTTTCAAAACATAGGTACAAACGATAAATTAATAATATATAACGCTGTGAGCCTGCAACAATCGACATTTTTCACGCAAGACCCTCAAACATATTATTCAGACCTTTTATACATTTTTTTTTAATATCTATTTGAAAATCGTATTGGTTTTATCGAATTTTCACTTGTCGTAGAACATAATATGTGTCGGCTACGAGAAGCGACTCGCTCAAAACATATTCGACACGACACGTCAAAATTCGTTAGGTAAACATAATAATACAATATAATACAATATATTATTATTATCGTGCTTTCGTATATAATACTGCACACCTGTATAATAATATACTTACCTATAAGACGTCACGAGCTTATGACACATAAAATGTACTTAAATTCTTAAAACTATATCGCTCAAACTATATGCATATACAGTAGTTGTCGAAAACGTTTTTTTATCGAACCGACAGAGAACGAGTATATAAGATATATAACTCTGTATAGATTATTATTATTTTAACCTGTATAGATGTCTTTCTTTTTTTTTTAGATAATAGCACGCCTATATAAAATATATATAATATGTAAACAGTGGTTTTATTGTACGATAATGTTTAGGCATACCGAGCACGGTACGCTGGTTGACAACCACAGCCATAATAGTAGTTCACGGACATTTTTAAAATGGAAAATGAATAATATTGTATTTTGACGACGAATATTTTACGAGGTCACATTAGTTTGTGGTCGATCAGACTTATGGAAACATCAAAATATGTCATCGAATGTCTAATGTTAGGTATACCTATATAGGATAGAGGGTTTTTAAAGCGTTCATCTAAATACCATATTGATACCACCCACTAATATTACGATATATTTCACTTAAAATAACGATTAAAAAAATATATTAAAGTACCTATACGTAGGTATAGTATAATAATATTGTTATTGTTTATCACACGAATTATTTACAAGCACCCATATTATGCATTAAACACTCGAACCTCGAGGCCATCATAAAAAACTAAACATTATTTTAATGTTTTCTAATTAAATTCCTCTTGTTATAGCTGCGTATACTTTTTAAAAGTATAAAAATGTCGTCCGATAATAATATTATTTATTTCTAGCGATATCGAACGAAACGGGTTAGTGCTGTAATAGCTTGCAGAGCGTGCGGCACAGGTGCAGAAAACATTAATTATTAGAAACGTGTAAATATATATATATATATATATTTCTTTTAATTAGTGAACAGTTGTTCAACGTGCTTGTATACATTTGTTTTTATCATTAAAATAAGATTCGAATTCACGACCTCGAAGAAGTCGGCTTTTGTTTGAGTTTTACTTTCTTTGAAGGCACAGAAGTACCTACAGAACTAACACCGGCAGGCAATAAGAAGTCCTTTCAAGCTTGCCAACATTCAATATTTAACTCGGTGTTTAACCGGTAACCAATAATATATATATACCTAGTCGGCCACGGTTGTTCAAGCAAACAATGTAGGTACAATTATGTGGAGAATTCCCAAAGATTTCCTTCTTTTGAACTCGAGTGTCAAAGACTCAATAAACTTGTTATACATTTTTGTTTTACACGCGCCTTCATTCCGACCCGATGTATAATATTATATGTTCCGTCCAAAATCTTCGGAATCTTCAAATCGACTCGGTCGGACACATAATATATAGTTTACTGCAACTGTACGAAGTATATATTATATCAAGTATCGTAAAACCATAGACATAATATATTATACTAAGACAAATTTTATAAGTAATCAGTACCAATATAACGGCAAAAAGCTAGGTAGTCGATAAGTATTTAGTATTTATTTTTTCTAGAAAGAAATGCAGACTCGATTTTTATCTAATTTAAAATTAATTTTTTTCTTTTTTCTTTTTATCTATTTTCTACCCAAATCAAATACATTGTGCGGAAGACAGAAGAAAATGATAACTAATCATAACCCTTTTGCAGGATCTGAATAAAAGAAAAAGCCTTTATCCTTGAAATTGTATGAGGATTAATATTTAATTTTCTGTGGTAGTAATTTATTTTGGGTTTTTATTTATTCTATACGTAGGTACACTTTGGGCAGGGCCGGTTTTAAGGGTGGGGGGGGGGCACCGGTGGGCAATTGCTCAGGGGGCAGAAAAATTTTCTCAGAAGAAATGAATAAAAAATTTAATTTTTCTTTGCAAAGAGAACATTCAATTTTCAAATATTAGATATAAAAATAAGATTTTTTATAAATATTACTAACGAAATAATTTTCGTGTTTCGTATTTTTGTCTAATTTTTTTAAAATTTTAACTTTAGGCGCTCATTAATAAAGCTATTGTGAATTAACGCTCGTATTATTTTTTAAATTGCACTAACAACAACTGACGGAGTGACCTTCTAAACAATTTTCAAATTTTTGAAAAAAAAAGTTTGGCTACCACTGTCGGTACTATGATGTAAAAAAAAATGTATTGAAAATGGGTGCAAAATGTCTAAATACTTCCCCGACTGCTTGTATATATTGAGCCTACATATAGAAACTCAATAGAAATCCTCCAAAATCAGATTCTCCGTCATAGTCGATGGTTTTCTAATTGTCTATATGCATATATTATTACGATTGCGAACGACTGGAAGAGGAACGGAGTCGTCCTCGCAAACAGATTGACCCTCAAAAACCTTCGCCGTATTACTACTACTACTACTACAACAGGTATATGTATATATACCATGGTATACCGCGGTATACCTATACACCTATTTGGCTATTTATATTGCAGTGCACGTGTGCAGGAACTTCCGAACGATTTCGTTCTCGTCGAAATGTCAATCGTCTTATTCACGCATAACCTCCGACTACGCTTCTGACTACACCTCCGATGGCCTCCGAAGAAGAAGTCGTCGTCGTCGCGTGCATGTGGTGGCCCCTAACGTCCTGCTCGGAACGCACGTATACCTACGCTAATAATAATACGCGTACATATAATATATATAGACACGTGTGTGTGTGTGTGTGTTGACGTACCTATTTTCGGGGGTGGCGGTGAAGGGGTGGGATGGCGCGTCGTAGGGGGTGGGGGTTGGAGGGGCGAGTGCGCTCGACCGGGTAGAATGTTTTTTGGAACGCTCTCGCCGTCGCGTCGTCGTCGTCGTTGTCGTCGCCGTCGCATCGTTTTGAAAGGCGGCGGCGTGACGGATTTAGCAGCGCGCGGGGCCAGAAATCCGAGAATATTATAGTGACCACCGGGTCTGGAACGCGAGCGGGGGCTCGAAGAACACACAACACACACATACCTATATATACCTATATATATAATAATAATAATATATGAGCGATGTGTGTGTGTGTGCGTGCGGTAACAAAGGTCATCGGCAGGAGCAGGAGGCCTATTATTTGCGTCGCGGCGGGAGAGTTTAATTTTAGACGAACGCCACCGCGGCGGCCGCCGTACCTCTCGGGCTCCGTTCGATATCTCCGGCCGGGTATATTATTATTATTATTATTATTATTATTATATAACGACCACCTGCAGCACCGACCGCGCGACTTGTCGCAGTGAGACGACAATATAATATATTATTATTAAAATATTATTATTATCGTCGTCGAAGTGACGATGTCAAGTTCAGTCGGAGACCGCGGATTCCGCCGACTCGCGTATATATAGGAGACACGGGCCGCCGACCGCTGTGATGCGTGAACGGCGAGTAGCAGTATACGCTTTTCGACGTTTCGCTAACTAGATTTAATCGAGATCACAATAACCAAAGGTGGGCAAGTTAATGAAAATAATTAGACTCGAGTTAAGTTACGTTAAGACAACACTAGATCGATAAGTTACAAGTCAACAGTGAATTAATCATTAATTTAACTCGATAAGTTAAAAGTTGATACGGAAAAAAATATTAACTTAACTCAGTTGTCGAGAAAGATATAATTCCTAAATTAGAATAATCAATTTTATTGAATTTTTTTATCATAATGTACAGCAGTGGCACCGAAGTGTTTGAAAAATACCATGACATTGTACAACAAGGGGCCACTCACTATCGTATTTATTTATCCTTATAGTTAAAATTCTTATCTTTATTATTCGGATAATTTTTTTATTTTTATATTAATATTTACGTACAAATGAAAATTTTTAAAATTTTTGAACTTGATAGATTATTTTTAAATCAACTGTGAAAAGCTAAGTTATTTCAACTACCAATTAAACTAGTTATGTTTAAAAGTTTATTAGAAAATAAACTAACTAGTTAAATTAAAAAGTTAAAAAAAATAACTTTTTAACTTAACTTAAACTTTTTAACTATAGTTATAAATGCCTACCTTTGTTAAGGACGATATTATAATCGTCGAGGGGGCCAGTGGTCGTTGTCGATAAAATGTATTAAAATATAAATTTATGCTCACGATGTTGTGCGGAAAAGATATGTATACTTGTTGAACTATTGATAATGATGACATTTTTGATAATTTAGCTACCTATCATTACAATAGTGAACATTAAAAAAAGCTTGTGTTTTGGTTTTAAGACGCTTATAATGGAAAAAAAATAGATAGGGACTTGTAATAAATTAGCTAATAAAACCACAATTATTTGATACAAATAAATTATATGCTCAACAGTATAATTTTTTAATAAATAGATTATAATATTATCCTATTTCATATTATGATGATGATAAATTGGTTTTTTCCTGTTTTCAAACAATATATGTAGATACGAATGTGGCCGTGCTAGATCTAAATCCCGGTGATTTTTTAGTCTCAGTCCACCCCCGATTTGTGATCGCGTGATCGCGGAAAAACATTTTTTATGAGGATTGGACATAATATGTTATAATATAAAAGGAAATAAAACGTCGATTTTTGTTTACTATAATATGATAACGAGAAACTATATTTACAAATTAAATCACTTCAAACGCGTCCAACTGCAGCTGTGACTATATAGGATAATAATATTATCATTATGCTCTTATTATATTATACTTACCTGCTTTATTGAAACAAACTCTATAGCGAGTTTCTCGATTTTCCGATCACCACTCGATCTATCGTGATTGTGTCTTTCGGTGCGGCCAAATCATAAATTGGTCAATTATTCCTCTTTCCGCCAAATGAGAAAAGTAAGTCTAGTATTTGAAAAATATTAAAGTATTGTATCTAAATTTAAAATTGTCTACATTTTTTAATTGCCAATTAAAAACAATTTATTAATTTAATGTAATAATGTCTAAACTAAAAGTCATGTTAAACTTATAATTCAATGACTTCATTTGTCAAATCATTTTTTAATCCTAAAAAAAAAAAAAAATTAAAAAAAAAAAAGTTTTCTTAACATTATTAAAATATGTCACATTATTTATAGGTAATATATCTTATAACTTACCATAGTTAAACATAATAAAAATTAAATTATAAATACAAATTTGACGTATTTCGTATAATTTTTTTTTATTGGCGGAAACCGAAGGCCACGTCCATATTGGACCCTCGAAAATATTTTATTTTGCCGTCGTTATAGCCGTACGGCCCCATAGACAACTGCGGGTCGAAAGGGTGCCACGGGAAAATACCATCGCCCTCGGAATCCTGTGGCCTGCACCCCCTCGACAATCGTCCGTCCCTCTCGCTGCAGCAGACCGCACATAGTAGAGGCGAATACTCGTCCGTTTTCCGTCCGGCGATTTCGTATTCGGCGTATAGCCGGATTGATTGCGCCCCGTTCCCCATTATCCCTGCAAATCGATTTCCGAGTCCTCACTGGCCACTGCGTATCGTATACGATAAAATAATATATTATTGTGATGACATCACATTATTATAATATTCCATCTCGTACGCATTGTCGTGGCCCGTTCTGTGACGTACTATATTTTTGTGTATTGTTGCGATATCGCCTTTCCCGAAGCGGCGATATATTATAGCAAAATACCTCTATAGTAATATCGTGAGATCACTTATTTTCGGAGGAGAATAAAAAACGTTTGTGCATAATTTTATTCGTCATATTCGTTCGCAGTATACTGCACGGTGTCCCGTGAGGATTTACCCGTTGCGATATCTCCTGAACTAACGGAGATATCATAATTCTGATTTTTGAAAACGTTGACGTTTCATTATTTTATTTTAATTAATCTCTTGATTTTTAATATTTTTTTTAGTTTCGAGAAAAATCGTGACTTATTTGCGGGCTACACTGAAAGCCATCGCCGGCCGTTCTAGCACGCGGGCAACATGTTTGACGGCACTATGGTATTCAATAATTCACAATTTTTCTCGAAACTAAAAATAAATATTGAAAATCAGGAGATTAATGAAAATGAAATGTTGAAACGTCTGAAACGTTTTCAGAAAAATGAGCAATACAAAATGCAGGCTATCTTAAATTTCTTTAAAAACAATTAAATAAAAAATATATATTTTAACTTTTTTACCAAAACATTAAAATAAATTAAAACATGAAATATTTGTAGTTCTTGTCCCTGCGAGTCGAATTAAAAAAAATCATAATTATGAGATCTTCATTATTTCAGGAGATATCGCAATGGGTAAATCCTCACTGGACATCCTGTATAGACATGTACCAGTTGCCCTCCCAAAAGTACCTTTCTTCATACCGATTCCCCCCAAACTACCTATAGAACAAAATGCACCAGTTGCCTTCATATGTTAATATATACACGATTACAATATATAGCCCGTAAAATAGGGAAGATAAATATACAAATATTAAATAAAATATAAAATTATTTATAAAAATAAAGTAAAATAGTATAAAAAGATATATACCCTATGTATATATTATACATTGATTATTTAACGTATTGGATTAATAGTTTTATTATTGTTTAGAACATTTGAAGACTTGAAGTTTGTATGATCTTCGGAATGGTGAAAATTCGCGGGATATACGCAATAAACCACCCTCACTAATACTACGAAACAATATAAAGGTGTCATTGTGGAGCACCGTGAACATAATTAATTATTAAACCACATAATGATTTGCTCCCCGCGTGCACATTAAAACACTAAACAATTACTGAATCTATATTGAACATGTTTAATACTCGTATATAAAATATATTATTCTAGAGGTAGGTATACATTGTAATTTGTACACTATACAAGATGATTTTTACCATGCATTATCCCCCCCCCCCCATATTTTCAACAATGCGGGTATTTCATTTTTAAAATTTTTAAATAATATACATACCGACCATATTTGAAAATTCGTGAGATTTATCGTACTATTTAAGGAGTGTTTTATGGACATAATAATATACAGACTTCTGTTTTCCGAAATATGAGAAGCTCCTTTTCAACTATAAATTATTTATCGGATGACTTTTCTGAAAATGTTGACGAAATCAAAATTTGAACAAGTATTTTTCGAGTTATACATATTTAACTTCGCGTACCGAGAATAATAGGGTCATGGTAACAACGGGGTCGTATGATATACGAGGGCTACGGCGATTTGAAAATATAAGTGATTATAATATTAATCCATCAACATTTTAATTTTTAAAAATAGTCCAAGTGTAATAAATACTAGATCCAATGTCACGTCTATTTTATATTTTTGTGAAACCATTTTTTTAGGACTACCATCATTTCTCAATAGTGTATAAACATTTTAATAACTAAGAAACAATTCGTGCAAATTTTTGAATAGGTATAACAAAATTAAAAAAAAATTATCCAGTAAATAATCTGTAAAACTACTCTTATTTCTTAAAAAAGGGAGTTCTAATTTTAAAAACTGCAGAAGTTTGTAGAAATTGTACTATTTAAACGATACAAAAAAATCTCAAGATTTTTAAAACACTGCATTTAAGTATATTTAAAAATTCCGAAAATTTGAATTAAAACGAATTCATTATCAAATAAAAAATCGGGGTGAGCGTGCTTGGTGAATCACTCTGTATAATATATTAGTGATATTTTGTTATACATCGAGTAAGTACCTACATTTTAAGATTCGATTTTATTTCTGTATTATAGTTTATACTCGCACCGTATAAAACAGTTATTACCTTTGACGGAATAAAAAACAATAAAAATAGTGAAATTATAATATATTGTACATAAAAATATTTATAATAATATAATGTATATATTATGTATACAAGTTATGTGACTATGAAAGTATGAACGTTGAAAAATTGTCGCGTACGGTTTTGTCGGAAAACTACGAAGCGTAGCGTTAGAATGAAAAAAAATAAAATCGTTGTTCATATTATTATTATAGAACTGTTGCACACGTACATAGGTATAATCTATTTTTATAGTTTGACGTAATCCACCGCAATCGTTAGAAAATCAAACCGAGTTCTCTGTCTCTTAGTATTAGTTAACATTTTCAGAGTATTTCATTTGTTGTTATTTATTATAAATAATTATTTACAAAAAATGTGTTGACGAAAAATCATTTTAACACCGACTCGATTATAATATCGTATAATATAATATGGGAAGTAGGTGGTGGATTTATATTCCTTGACCGACATTTCAGATGTAAATTTGGCTCGAGGATTTTAATTTTATTATAATTCTTAAGTGTTTACGACGTGTTATTATTATTGTCGTTTAAAAACTATTTAAACGTTTTTTTTAATTTTTTTTTTTTTATGAAAGTAATACGATTAACAGAGTTGGTTATAATTTGTATCTATTATTACTGACTAGAGAATATTCAAATTTTTGGTATTTTTGCACGCAAAATAACTCTGTGCGGATACCAATACTATTTTTGATTTTATAAAAAAATATTATTTTACTGTCCTTCTGGCACTCGTTCATATATAATATGCGATTGTCTCTAATTCGATATACTGCTATTAATCGGCTTTATAGATTTAATGTTTTTCTTTACTTTCCTCTATATTAAACACTTATAGGCGTAACGTATGGGGGGGGGGGAGGTTCTATAGCCTTTTTTTCCCTTGTGAAAATTCTAAAGACGATGCTACCGGAACTTCTTGTGAATTAATTTGGAAATACGAATTACTTTGGCAAAAGGTTTATGGCCTATAATGATTCGGGTACACAACATAATATATTCTAAAAATGTACTAAAAAAAAATGTAAAGGAACAAAATATAAAAAAGGCTAAAGAAGCACATTTTAAAGTTTAATATAAATAAATAATATACCATATTCCATATTATAAAATATATATATTTTTAAATAAATATAAAAAAAAAACATTTTAAATAGGAAATTATTATAGAATTAAGTTTAAACACCTACTTTTTTTGGAAAATATACTAAGAACATCTTTAGAACTAATAATTTTAGCTAAGTCCTACTCGATATGAAATTACTCGCAACATGGATAGAATTCTGGGGGGTTATAGTCCCTTTAGCCCCCCCCCATTCTACGCCTTTGTAAACACCTATTTTATTTCAAGTCTACTTCGACTTCGGTGAAATACATACGTATTGATTGGACTACGACGATTTATGTATATATATATTTTATTGCATACCTATTATTCAAAACTGTAATACACTAATACAATTCTCGTTCGAAGTGACTTTTTAAATACACGAGACAATAATAATAAGCAATCGACCGAAAATTACGCCGAGCGAACTGTTTAATCGACGTATAATGGTTGTACGTTTATATTTCATATATAGCCTATAGGTAAGTATATAGTATGAAGCCCAATGATTTATCAAACGCATACGAACAGACAATATTATTTTTTATCACGTGACGTTTAGATGACGTGCTCGTATACTGTTTAAGTATATATTGTCAATTCGCATATTATCATATGGAAATCGATTAGGACCTATCGGACAATTATTATTATTGTTTGATAATTATATTATTATTATTATTATTATTACTTGCGCTGAGTTGTATATTTCGATTTAGACACTTCGTAATATACGAGTAGGCTAGCAGAGCGACTGTGTGATTTATTGAAATCGAAAACTGCATATTATTATCGCTCGTGCACGCTCAGACAGTGTGCTCTCTTCCTTATTATTTTCTCGACATTGACATTGAATCGCGTATTGGTATATTATTTAAGTATATTATAATCTTTTGCTGAAACGTTTCTTGCGCCTGTTGTACTACGGCCACTGTAATAACAATTATTATTATTATTATTATTATACGTCTGCAGTGTTATGTCTATTTGCGTATTTCATATTATTAAAGCTGCCAGCTTACGATGTATACAATATTATAGTATGCATCACGTGTTTTTCGGGTGCTGCTGTGCTCGTACACTGAGCGTATATTATAGTTTGTCCGTCTTCTAGTGATGTGAATCGGAAATATACGTTGAAATCGTTTTTTCGCGATTCAACAAGGTAACATTTGAACAATAATTCCAATAATATTCTTCATTGTATATAACAATATTATTATCGTTATTATTGGGCTTATGTTTCATTTTGTAAACGTCTGTCGTATTCAAATGTGGGCATTTACTAGTTAAAAAGTTAAAGTTAAGTTAAAAGTTAATTTTGTTTTAACCTTTTAACTTAACTAGTTCATTAATTTTCTAACCGATTTATGAACTTAACTAGTTTAATCGACAGTTGAAATAATTTAACTTTTCTCAGTTGATTTTAAAATAATCTATCAAGTTTAAAATGTTTCGAAGTTGTTTTTATAATAATTGAGATGTGTATAATTTAAATATTTAATAATCATGTAAAGTAAACTATGTATACAATATACATACATTGTACATTATGATAAAAATTATTTATTATAATTTTGAAAATTAAAAATAATTCAGTCACACACTCATACACGTACTAGTTAAAAAAAAGTAGATAATTCTTTTTAAACTGAGTTAAGTTAATATTTTTTTCCATATTAACTTTTAACTTATCAAGTTGAATTTATGATTTGTTAACTGCTAACTTCTAGCTTACCGACCTTGTGTTTTCTTAACTTAACTTAACTTGAGTTAATATTTCCATTAACTAGCCCACCTTTGGTCGTATTAGTAAACGCTGCAGTGGCGCAGGGCGAAAGTCTAAATACGACTGTTTTCATACCCGTGCGCAGACCCGAATTTCAGGGGTGTCTAAAAATCAACAATATTTTTGGCCCTAAAAAATGATGGCTTTGTCTTAACAAGACATGACGTACCTATATTAATCAGTGATGTATAATTATTATTACCAAGTTATTTAATATTTCCTTGGACCTAATATCTATTTCTAAGTTAATTACAATGTTTATTTATTATTTGTACTCGTACCTATTTTTGTAGTCAATAACATATTAACATATCTAGCTGATATAATCATAATAATAAGTTATTCCACTCAGTTTTAAAATATTTTCCGTTTTATTTTTCTTTTCTATCACGAAACATGATTTATTTTTTACCACATAATTTAGAAAAAAATTCATTTTATTCTAGTAACGTCATTTAAAATACGGGCCATATGCTCTGGAAATTAAACGTTAGGGCCCCAATTACAAGATGTCAAGGGGTGTCCAGGCACACCCAGCAACCCCTCCCCACCCTGCGCACGCCTATGACTGTGGTCGATTGTTATACGCATTAATTTAATAATATTTTAGGTAAAATAGAAAACATATTAAAATTTGAGATCTATTTATTATAGAGACAATTATTTTTGATAAAAATCTAACCGCATTGTCGTGGACTTTCCACGGTTAAACTCGTATTTACACAAGTGAATTTTCGCTTTGTATATAGTATATTATACATTTTAGCAAACGTATGAATTAATAAAATATTATGATCGCTTGCCGCGTGGTGCTCAAGTCATTTGAAATAATCATACTCAATTGTTGTACCTATAAAGAAGTTTTTCAAAAAATTTGATAATCAAGTATGTTAAAAAGTCATTCAACTAAAATAATAAAAATGGTCCAGCATAATAATATGTAATTTGCCAATACGTAGGACAGTACTCAACACCGAAACGAATTGTTTTTTTGAGGTGGGAGAGAGGGTCGGGTTCAAAATATTTTTTAAATATTTTTAACGATAATATAAAATTATTTTGAATACAAAAGAGAATATTAACTGCTTAAATTGTTTTGATTTTTAAAAAAATTCAGGGAGGTTCAGACCCTTGCGGACCTCCCAAGTTACGGCGGCGTTGTGCTGATAATATAGTCGAAACCGGACACAATATTCAAAATTCCGTTGCTGGGTTTTCGTTATCAAAATGCAATTACCCAAATAGGAATTTCCTCTGCATTTGAAATATTATGATTATTTTTTCAAGCCTGTAGCGGTTTTCGTTTGCAAATAAAGATTGTGTCGATTTTGAATTTAATAGTATTAAAATTATTGTTTGATCTTTGCGATTGCCTAAAGAATTGCTTGCAGAAGTTTGTGAGCCAAACATATTTTATTGTCATGACTTATGTATGAAAATTATATATTTAAAATATACCGTGTATTATGCATTTCGACTTAGAGCCAAACGAGGACACTTTTATCGGTTTTACTTTTACGAATATAGTGTGTATATTATTAGATTATGTGAAAGGAAGCGAAGAAGTCAATTGAATTTTTAACGGTGTATATACTTTTTACAGTACCTACTACCAGTAAAATCACCACATGAATTGTATACATTATATTGTATATAGCCATATAGGTGTCTATAACATATCCATCGATATTACTAACTATAATATAACTGAACGCAGAAATGTGAAAATGTCCAATAGATTTTGAGAATTTCGAGAAGACCACAATAAAATAATAACGTCGACTTTTCAACGTTTTTCTTCATATACTTAAAATCGTCACTGAAACTTTGATTTAAATTTTTAACTATTATTATTGAAAATGTTAAGTTTTATTTGTAGACAGTAACATGTTCGTAAATCAAAGTTTAAAATTTTAAATCAAAGTTTTTTTCATGAGATAAAGTCATAATAAGTTCTACAGATTGATCCATTAAGACACTCATTATTTCAGTAGTAAAAGAATTTACATTTTTGGAAATATTTTTGTTATATGATATAAAGTCGTTACAAAACAACATTTTTCAAAAAAATTATTTTTTTAAATATTTTTCAACCATATTATTTTTAAGATTTTTTACTTTTTTGAATTACAACATACAGTTTTAGTTTTATAATCCTAAGCAGAATATTTTCCTGCATATTTGATACATAATAATCGAATTTTGGACTAGTAGTTTATCAGTTATAAGTATTTAAAGTTCAGATGAGTTGTGTGTGGGGTGGTAGCGGGTACCCCGCAAAATGTTGGTCCACTACTCGCTCATCTATACTTCAAATACTTATAACTCATAAACTACTCATCGAAAATTCGAATTTATATCGAAATACTCACAAAAATATTCTGCTTTAGATTATAAAATTAAAACTGTATGTTGTAATTCAAAAAAAGTAATAAACTTAAAAATTATAAAGTTAAAAAATATTTTTTTTTGAAAAAATGTTGTACCATATAATTTTATAAAATGTAATAAAAACATTATCAAAAACGTAAATAATTTTTTGAAATATAGAGTGTCTTACGTTAGATGGGCCACACTGTATGTTTTAATATCGTAATGCATACATATTGTACTAATGTATGAATTACGTTGAGAGTTTTACAAAAATATAAAACATAGTTGGAGATTTAGTTGTCGACGAAATAAACTCGTTCGATAATCCAATAATTCAAAATATTATTATAGTACATCCGAGACCACGAGCCATTATAGCTGTTCACTGTCATATGACCGCGTGTCACATAGACGTGTAGGAATTATTATAATCAACTCATTAGGTACTTATTTAAAGGGCTATAGACAATACTTAACACTGAGTTAACACCGTCGATATACTTGTCATTTCTATAATTGTAATCACTCTTCACAACAACCGATCTTTAATAATAACCTATTTGTAACGACGGTACGCAATGTTTTATATTTTTATACTAATTCGTTCTTCATTAAAATGTTACATTGTATCGTATACTGTCATATTGTTCTTCTAGATTGTAAAACAATGTATAGAATTAAAATATTATGAGATCGGTTGGTAATTGGTAATTGGTATAAGGTTAAGTTTTTATCTGATAAGATATTCGAACCGGTTATATGAGATTTTAAAAGCGTGTTATAATATTATGTTTAAAAGCCTGCAATAATAACCATAGTTCTGCCGCCTTTACAGGTTTAAAGTCAATAATACATATTATTATAGTTCACCTCGAATTAGAATATATTTTGTAAGTGCTTGTTATTGCAACTATATATTAACATAAAATGTGCGGCTTAGGCATGTCAATAAAAACATATGTACCTAAATGGCTGGCTAAATCTGCGTATTAAAAAAAACGCACAGCCAACACGTGTGTACAACGTGTACGGTTTCGACGAGCAGGTCTCCCGCACTATTTATCGTCTTCCACCGCGGAATAACTTTTCGTATAATAATAGTAACAGACAGGCATAATATTATTATTACGTGCACTTTTTATAAAATCAAACCGATAAATTACTTCAAATCGTATAATAATAATATGAGCAGCTGTCGATCTTGAAATATTTCATGAAAAATAAAAATGTATAATAGTATAAAATTATGAAAAAAAGTTTTTTTCAGTTACACCCGTATAATTAGGGTGAGAGAAGAACATGCTTAAAATTACCTATGTGGCTATGTCTATTGTATGAACACGCAAATTGTTTATTATTAGTGACTAGTGCAATAGTGTCCATGCGGCTTTCTGAAGATGGCCTAGACCGGCTAGACTTAATCAGTAATCACTAATCACTATAATCATATTATACTTATCAATACATTTGTGAATTATTATTTATTGATTTATTGATTTATTATCATGTGCAAATGTGCAATACGATTTCTCTAATATGTATTTTTCTTTTTTTTCTCAAAACGTTCAAAATAATATTGTTCATCTCCAAACAGCTACAGATATAAAATAATACACTTAATTTACTACCAGGTACTAAAAAAATATTTTTCAATATTTCACGAGTAATGAAATTTTCAATTTTGAAATATTTTACATTAAATTTTGAAATGTACAACCTAACTATTATAACTAGTAAGAATGTATCATATATACACGTTTTGGCAAATAAATTTATAATTCTGATTTCACTCACTCACGCAGCAGCTCATGGGATCCGCAACCCACCATAGGTGGATTTGGATTGCCTACCTGATAATATACCGATTGTCCATGATCCAATACAGTGGATTACCTATGCCTAGGTGTTTTAGATGCATGTAAATCACTTCAGGTTAATATCTTAATACTTAATATTTGGCTCGGGCAACCGGGCCGGGCGGGACTAAATTGAATATTGTTGAAACGATATTACTTAGTATATTTTAACCGTTTATTATTATAAAATAAAACATATTATTCATATTAGAAAGTTGGCACCGTTAATTTTTTTAATGGCCAACGAAGTGCACAGGATCAGCTAGTGATGTTATAATATTAACCTAATAGATTATTAGTACATTTATTAAATTAGTTAATCGGTAAATTATTTGGGTATTAATATGGATTTCGGTGGGCTTAATTATATAATAATATTATGTGAATTGGACGTGTGTCGAATGGGCTTTCGTTCGGCGAAAAACACTGTGAGAGAATTATCGTTATTATAATTTTTCCGATGATTATACATCCGGCATGCACATAGTACAGCAGCTCTGCTCTCGTCGTTATGTCGAAGCTCGGGGGCAACAGGAAAATAGTTCGACAAGTTCCAGATATAATATCGATAGTTTTATTGTAACTCGGTAATAACTATATTATTTCAAGAGGGAGATTTCGACGGAGTCCGAGATTACCACAAATATTCGAGACGTCGACGCGATATCAATATTTACACCGTCATAATCATACGATATGAATATTACGATAATAATAATAATATGATGATGATGATGACTAGGGCCCGGAAGTTCATGCATTTGCATGTTTTTACTGAGTGCATCAAAAAGTTGCTGGATGAGCTATACATTTCAATCACAACCTAACGAGTTCAAAAATGAAATTTTAGTTTGCATTTTATTGCATTTTACTGGTGTTATTTTTTTAAAAATCACGTCAGAAGAAGAAACAACAACAGACGGCCTTCCAGAAGATCTTCAAATTAATGACTTCACACATTTCAAGAATGCGCCAATTTCTTCTGTTGATGTAGAACGGAGCTTTTCTCTTTACAAAAATATGTTGACTGATAATCGCCGTTTCCATTTGTATTCGAAAACCTGTCAAAATCCCTAGTTGTAAATTGTAATATTCTCGAAGAAAATACAACGTATACCATATCGATAACATTTTTCATATTCTTCCTTGTCTCTTAATAATTATTGTTTTTACCAAAAACCAAAAAAACTTATTGGAAAAAAAAAATTAAATGCATATTAACCGCGTATTTTAGTTATTTTGATAGTTTTAAGTGCACGACCTTCCGGGCCCTAATGACGACGACGACGACGACGACGACGATAATAATAATAATATCCGTGCCTACACACCACGACTCTCAAACTCGAGTCGGCGGCGGCGGCGTACGAATCGATCGTTACACGCGGTCGTGCAATAAAACGCGCGCCTAAGGTTGCGTTCTATTTTTCAACAGTACTCGCGGTCTGGCAATATACGTCGTTCGTCCGACCGGCGTGCAGGTGTATCGCCCCGTCTATAAATAGATACATCCACCGAAGCTATTTGTTTCGGTTTTTTTTTTTTTTACCAATCCGTTCGCCGTCAATCATTGCGCGCCCGCGGCCGTCGCCGAATGACAGCTCGGCTGTATAGAATTACCCGCGCGTTAGAAGCATTTGAAAACGATTACCGGCCATTTTTGGTCACGTCCAAGAAACGTCGAGCCCCGCACCGCCCCCCCTCCCCCAAGGGGTTCCTCGGAGAGAAACACGAGGCATAATATTATTTTATAATGCCCCCGCCGAACGCTGCCTCTATATTTTTTAAGTCTTTCAAAAAATCATAATATTTCGTCGAGTGCGCCGCGGGATCGTGACGGTTCGGCCGTTTGAAAACCGAGCCGATGAAATTATTACGAGTCATGCTCACGTTTTATTAACGGGCGAACCTCAGCCGCTTCTAGAATCCAGACCAGTGTTTCTCAACATTTTTTTTGGAATGACAGCTCGACGCGTTCGCTGTATAGAATTACCCACGTTAGAAGCATTTGAAAACGATTACCGGCCATTTTTGGTCACATCTGAGAAACGTCGAGCCCCGCATCGCCCCCTTCCCTGGGGTACCGGGGAGAGATACACGAGGGATAATATTATTTTATAATGCCCCCGTACCCTGCCTCTATATTTTTTGAAGTCTTTCAAAAAACCATAATATTTTGTCGAGTTCGCCGCTGGATCGTGACTGTTCGGCCGTTTGAAAACCGAGCCGATGAAATTATTTCGAGTGATGCACACGTTTTATTAACGGGCGAACCTCAGCCGCTTCTAGAATCCAGACCAGTGTTTCTCAATATTTTTTTTGGAATGACAGCTCGACGCGTTCGCTGTATAGAATTACCCACGTTAGAAGCATTTGAAAACGATTACCGGCCATTTTTGGTCACATCCGAGAAACGTCGAGCCCCGCATCGCCCCCCCCCCTGGTGTACCGGGGAGAGATACACGAGGGATAATATTATTTTATAATGCCCCCGTACCCTGCCTCTATATTTTTTGAAGTCTTTCAAAAAACCATAATATTTTGTCGAGTTCGCCGCGGGATCGTGACTGTTCGGCCGTTTGAAAACCGAGCCGATGAAATTATTACGAGTGATGCACATGTTTTATATACGGGCGAACCTTAGCTGCTTCTAGAATCCAGACCAGTGTTTCTCAACATTTTTTTTACGACGACGACACCCTTATTTGGATCTATAAAAATGGCGACACACTAAAAAAAATTAATGGATTTTTGAAAAAGTAACTATTTTAAACCTATTTAAAAAGTATTACATTAACCATTACTATTTTATTACTATATATAAATGAACACATTTTTTAACGACACACATCGCGTGGTAATACGCTACACACTAGTGTGTCGTGACACGCCGGTTGAGAAACACTGATCTAGACTCTAGAGCAGGGGTGGCCAATCCAAATGATCTTGCGGGCCACTTTAGAAATACATTACGATCCCGGGGGCCACATATTTTTTTTTTTTTATTAAAATAGAAAATATTTACAATCTGTATACGAATAATACAATAAGTAATTATAATACATTTTTTTTTGTAAATGTTTGATGGGCCACAAAACTTTATTGTATTCGATTCCCGTTCCGGAGGAGAAGCGTGGGTTGTATTGAATTATTTTTTATTTGTTTTTGGTTTTATTTTCACTCCCACGAGAAAAGTGTTTCGAGCGAAAAAAAACCATAAAAAAGCGCACGTCATCGATATAATATACATTTGTCGGTTTGACCGGAATCTAAAAAAGAGGAGTGTTGAAAAGTTTTACCCTCCAGGCCAGCCGTCTTTGAAAAACTCGAGTATAACTACCCTTTCTGCATCAGCAGCAATACGTCTATTACGAGAAAACCATCACGATATACGCCTATATACGCCTATATACGCCTATAAGAGCTAAGACTTTTTTTCGCCACTAAAACGATATGATGATATGATGTATTCGTTTGGACTTCAGTTTTCGTTCCGCTGCAGCACGCTCTGTTGTAACAATATAATAATAGTATTGTTCCCGATCCCGAGAACGCGAATACAAACGCGATATGACGAAAGAAATATTATTGGCCGAACTCGAATTTTATGAAATACCTACAAGGCTACAACTGACCTACGCCCTAGTAGGTATGCGATTACTGCAGGATGATTTAAAATATATGTTGCAGCCGTTAGTTTATCACATAAATATTCAAAATATAGAAAAATGTAAGATACGAAAGTTTTTCGATTTAGAACCGCGTCTAAATAATGATTTGTACATTTTATAACTTTTTACAATATATTAGGGGGGTGGTTTTACTTTTAGGAGCTTGACTTTAGAAACTCAAATGGGCGAACCCATATCATTTTTTTCCTTACTCATAATATCAAGACATTTTTTCAACATATTTTAGTGCTTGAATAACATTAGTTAATGCAGAACTCTATGCTCGAGAGATATTTTAAGTTTTTATACATTTCCAAAGTTGACCGCCCAAAACCCCCCTTAAATATTATAACAAAATATAAAACGTACAAATCGTTTTAGATGAGATGCAGTTCTAATTGATGCAGTTATAATTTTTGAATTACCTAGCCAAAGGCGGGCATTAAATAGTTAAAAAGTTAAAGTTAAGTTAAAAAGTTAATTTTTTAAACTTTTTAACTTAACTAGTTTAACTGGCAGTCGAAATAACTTAGCTTTTCACGGTTAATTTAAAAATAATCTATCAAGTTAAACATTTTTTTAAAACGTACAAATCTTTTTAAATGAGATGCAGTTCTAAATCAAAAAACTTTCGTTTCTTACATTTTTCTCTAATTCAAATCAATAAATGGTCCGTAACCATAATTTTTTTTTAATCACCCTGACTTATATTTATTTACACCTCCATCCCGTACTGTTATATACCGGTCCGTTAGAGGCCGATAATATAATATAGCGATCGACGATGGTGACTGCAGGATCTCAAGATTGCGCGTTACACGCTCGACGTTTCCGTTTTAATGGTTGGCTCGTTTCTCTCCGGTCCAATTGACAATTTTTTTCCGTTTTAAGAAGTCACATAATCTTCTGAGAAGTACGATAACTTCGTTACTGGTACATAATATACTCGTATACGTTAAAAACACGTGTTTAGAGACGGAGCTGATCGTCAAACGATGAAAAAAAAAAAAAATTGAATACGAGTTTTCAGTTGACGGACCGTTACATGTTATATTATTTTCATGGTCGCCGCGGTTTGTCGAACTATTGATTTATTTTCTTATTTATGTGTTCGCCGCTCTCATTCTTTGAATTCCTCAAATTTCTACCAGTTTGCGCGTTTGATTTGCACTGTTTCACTACAAGTTTTGCATTTTTTTAGTTTCGACTGTGATATTAAAGGAATAAAATCGGAGAACAAGCTGCAGTGTACTACTCTGATGTACAGTTTGTGTGTCCTCTGTATTTCGTCATTGAGTAGGTCGCTCTAATGAATGTGTTAAATTTTAATATAATGATAAATAATTGTATTAAAAATAAAAATATTTTGAGCGAAGGAGATTATCGTATCTATTGAACGGAAAACAATATTATATTTGCAACGAAGAAAACAATCTATGAATACAATCAATATTGTTGGAATATTTTTTATGTTTCGTTTTATTAAATGTTTTCCTCAAAATATGAACTTTGAACGCTTATAAAATAAAAAAAGTTTCCATTTATTATTCATGTTTTTTAATGTTAATACAAAATCTTGTTTAACATTCTCAAGTTTTTTGACTGACAAAAAACAATTTTAACAACATAATTCAATTCTAAAAAGTGGGTACTACTATATATGCTGTAAAGCGGGTGTCGAGTGAGGTCACGGTAATAGATTTGTTAGATTTGAATTCAATTATATGAAATCATTGTATACGAAAAACGATTCTGAGCGAAGACGGTCTGTCATTACTATAATAAATATATTTTATGGTATTATTGCTATTAAAGTAATTCATTTTACTATTAACAGTACAGTATGTTGAATTAATTTTTGCCAAAAACATTGCATTTGAAAATTTCATTGCGTGTATAAAATATAATAATATACTTTAAAAGGTTCAAGCATCCACAACATTTTTATAAATTTTCTAATAAAAAAAAAACTTCAAATTTTCGTGATTTTTAAGTATTTTGTGGAATATTTAACTTTAGATTTTTATAAAAGAACTATAAGAGACTTACGCTTATTTTTTTTTAAATTTTCAATTACAACAAGTTATGAAGAACTTTGTATTAATATTTCAGGTGTTTTGACCGATTGACAATTTTTTTATCTACAGGAATAAAAAAAAAAACCAAAAATTGATTATGGCTATAAATAGCACAAAAAAAATCAAAATGTTGTAAATTGTATTGTGCATAGAAAATGCTTGTATAAACATTTGGTGAACATTTCATATATCTGCAGCCATTATTTCTTTGTTGCACCAAAAATCCAAATCAATTTTGTCAAAAATTCGCTTTGCGAAAAAATTGCCGCTTTTCCATATTTTTTCGTTGTTTTTCCCAACTTGTTTGAAAACTTTTGACTCCCCAAAGTACTAACATTTTCCTACCGGGAAAGTTGCTGATGAAGAAAATCAGAGCACTTTTACTGCACTAAAACGTGATGACAGACACAAAAATAATAAAAAACACACAACATAATATAGTAAAATCAATACATTCTTCGGTCCACTCAGAATCTAAAAAATCAAGAAGTTCTAATGGCTATATTATTAAATTGGTAAAAATCGGTAAAAATATTTAAAAAATGTAATCGTGTGAAGAAAATAATAATAATATAAATATTTTAATGTCAAGTCTCCGCAGGTATTCGTTTCTGAATTAAAATAAAAAAAACAAAATCGATTATTTCACAATAATATGTGCACAATTATTCATCAAAATTGTTTAATAATATCAAAACTCTAAAAACAGCTTAATTCAAATGGAATTTTCCACCAAACTGTTAACTCAAAATAGTCTACCCTATCGGAGTTTACAAAATATGAACTAGGGTTCACTCTACATAATATTATTATATTATGCAGAATTTCTCGCTCCGGCACTCTGTCGAGTTTTAAATTGTATCGTATATTATAATATAAGTTTTGCATTTTATACGGCAATGTGGGAAATAAATAATAAATCTTTTACGAATTTGACATTAAAATCGATGACCTTACACGCCGTACGTGTCTCACTTGGACGGCGTACATGCACCTATATATTGTATTTACAAATCGGCAATAATAATCATTAATGAATAATAATTGGCAATATTGATTTTTGTTCGGACTGTCTACTGCACTGTAGTGCTGAGCACCAAATCCGGATCAATCCATGTCCGGATTGAACAAAAGTAACAACCCGTTTAATCCGGATTAAAATACCAAATCCGGATTATGATAAAAATTATATTATGGTTATTATTATTTAAAAACGTGAAATTAGTGTCAAAATTAAAAAAAACTACATTAATTGATTTAAAAAAACCAATATAATAAACTTAAACAAACTTTTATTTCAAAACCATGAGTGTGGTAGACATAACTGTGGATCGTGCATGTAAAAATTGCCTTTTATTAATAAAGACTCTTTATTAAAGAGTTCCGGATCGACGGATTCGATCCGAAATCCGGATAAAACGGATTGATCCGAAATTTGGATTATATAATTGTAATCCGTAATCCGGTACAATCATAATAATGTCAAAATAATGCTCAGCATTAGTCTACAGTAGGTACACTCTAGTATAAAAAGCATAATATCATTTTATATTTTTTCGACGACGTGCCTATGACGGTAGGTACCGAAAGTATAAAAATAAAAACCATTGACGTTTCAAAATTGAGCCGTTTATGAATTATACTTTTGTGACTTACTTCAGTCAATTTTGCAAATCGTCGTACTACGTTTTTTCTGCTGCGCTTTTCTATAATCTAGGTATATGCGGGTGGTAAATATAATAACACTTACCTATATAGGTAATAAATAATAAACACCTATGTTTTCCATTTTTCACAAGTAAGTACACACTTCGCTCCTACTATCACAGTTATTCCGGTCCACTGCAACGGTTGATATAATAACGTTTATATTTAATCCACGTCCATACAATTTTACGGAAGACAGCTCACGTGGAGGTCAATAATAAAGGAAAAAAATAATCATTCTGCGATGGCCATCGTAATTTACTATATAATATGTTAATGCACATTTGGTTAGACATTACGAAAAACGCATCATCATTATCTCTTCGTGCACGTGATAGTACCCACCTAATAACAAGAATAAAATGCAATAACAGTTCGTGTTCGAACTGAAAGTTTCGCGAAAGTACGAGTTAGTGTAGAATTCATATCATGCAGAATCCGTTTGAACGGACGCGATCCATTCAATATTTTGGAATTCGATTGTATATATTATTAGGGTTTTAAAATGTCATGAAATGTATTATCTTGAAATATTTCATTCACATGAAAATTAAAATGTACCAACAATTATAAAAAAAATAAGTTTTTTCATATATAATTAGGGTGAGAGAAGAACATGTTTAAAATTACCTATATGTCTATTGTATGAGTACACAAATTGTTTATTATAGTGACTAGTGCAATAGTGTCCATGGCTTTCTGAAGATGGCTTAGACCGGCTAGACCTAATCAGTAATCAGTAATCACTATAATCATATTATACTTATCAATACATTTGTGAATTATTATTTATTGATTTATTGATTTATTATCATGTGCAAATGTGCAATACGATTTCTCTAATATGTATTTTTCTTTTTTTTCTCAAAACGTTCAAAATAATATTGTTCATCTCCAAACAGCTACAGATATAAAATAATACACTTAATTTACTACCAGGTACTAAAAAAATATTTTTCAATATTTCACGAGTAATGAAATTTTCAATTTTGAAATATTTTACATTAAATTTTGAAATGTACAACCTAACTATTATAACTAGTAAGAATGTATCATATATACACGTATATATTGGCGATTGTAAGCTCGGCCCGAGGAAAAAAAATGTTCAAAAGGTCTATTGTAAACTCGGCCTGTGTTTTTTCAGGTAAAAATGATTGACGTGTAAACTCGGCCCAAATAAAAATGTACATATAGTTTTCTTACAATATTTTTGAGAATCATATAGCATTACCCAGAGGACACTACAAGGAGGTGATTCTTATTATAATCCAAAAATTATTTTCAAATTATTATTTATAGTATGAAGTTTGTTATATAAATGTAAAATGTAAGTAAAATGTTTCAGTATTGGATTTCATTTGATAATTCATTGCAAAAAATATAAGTAAAATGTATAATTTATGTAAAATTTTAAGTGTAAAAAAGGGTAAAAATATATGCAAAATGTATTTACATTGGGCCGAGTTAACAATCGACTTTTTTTACTATTTTAAATTTCCGGGTCGAGTCTACAACAAAAAAGGTAACCTCGGGCCCAGCTTACATTTGCCCATCATAATATACTTACCAATACATTTGTGAATTATTATTTATTAATTTATTATCATTATATTAATTTACATAACAATACAATTTCTCTATTTTGTATTTTTCTTTTTCTCTCTCAAAACGTTCAAAATAAATATTATTCATCTCCGAACAAATACAGATATGAAATAATACGATAATATTTAATTTACTACCAGGTACTTTAGATCTTTAGGTTTCTTATACAAAATAAGATATGAGTAATAACTAATAAATTCTAATATATAGTAATATCATCTACGTCCCTACAGCATATGTAAAAAAAATATTTTTCAATATTTCATTTAAATATTTCACGAGGAGAGAAATTTTGAAATATTTCAAATTTAAAACACTATATTATAATATTATGTATAAAAAAAAACACCTGCATGTCAATCATTTCATTTTTACAAAATACCAGATGACGGCTTGGTGCTAACTTGACTCGCCTATAGAAAGTGTTAGTATATGATTTTAAGTACTTGACTTTACTCATGCCACATGTCATTCCATCACAAATCCATTTAATATTTAAATATATACATATAGAAGTCAATAAATACAATCGAGATAATCGTATTAAGTGTGTTCGAATTGAAACTGTGTATACTTTTATATTTTGATCAGGTAGCGTAGGTAGAATGCGTGCTGTTGTGTATTTTATATATGAAATTGATTTTATTACCTTATCGATAAAAAACGGAAAAAAATTATTGATTCGAGTATAATTATATAATATACAATTTAACTATTTCGTTCGACTATTACGAAAATTAAATTTATATTTAATAAATGTGTCGTGTGTATGTATATATTATTTATAGTTTGGTTGGGTTTGTTTTTGGAAATAAAGCATTTTTTTTTTGACGCAGAACAATAATATTATATTAAGAAAAAGAATCAGTTGATAATTTTTTATTTTAGTTTTTCATATAATAAGTAAGTCGTCGTCGACACTATACGATATTATAATATATTATATTTGAGTACCTAGCAACAATAAAATAATTTATAATCTAATGAGAAAACGTTTAGACGTATAAATACAATGATTGTTCAGTTGTTCAGTTGTTCAGATATTATTAGAGTATAAATAAACACGTGATGCATAAAAAAAAAAAATAGTAACTAAATGCAATGTTTAAATAACGATTCGATTCACCAAAAATAAAACGTTTAAAAAGATTTTATAGCCCAGCGTGATCGAAGTTAAAAAAAGCATCATCGCTCTCCAGGAGGCATTTTTTTATTTATAAATGCGTGTATGACCAAGACATGCGATCGGGTTTGGTATGATTGACTGTTGTCTGCGCCGTTTCTGTTTTTACTTTTTTTCCCGGTCCATGTATTATGATGAATACTCAAACCATCTGTACATGAAGAGATGGATTTTGTCGTTGTTAATTAACGCGGATTCTTTTATTTTAGATTCCTTAAAAAACCCGACGAGAAATAAATGCCGGCAGTCTTTTTTTAAAAACGTTTATGAACTTTCAATACATCAGGACGGAAAAAAATTAAACATACATAAATTCGTGTCAAAATGTCAGATGATAAAAAATAAATTATTTTTAAAAATTATTTTGTCATGTTTAAAACGCACACACGTTTTCTGTTTCACTTTTAAAACAACACATACGCCAATAAATATCAGTTTTATATAATTGTAATAACTCCGTTCTGACCACACCTAATATATTATAATATATTATACCTACTGTTATTATTTTTATTAAATAAATCAATACGTTACATTTAAAACAAGTAATAAATAGTAACATATTAAAATAAAATTAAAATATCCCTGTAAGCTAAGCTCGTGGTGGGATATTTGAGTTATTATATATTCTAAATATAACATTTTATAAACCTATTTAGATTTTATTTCATAATTTTTTTTTTCCCCAAACAATGCGTTTGATTTGCCGTTACATAAAATAAAATACAAATAGAGCTCGAAATTAGAGTTAGGTTTACAAATATTTTGCAATTAAATTTTCATTTATTTGATACCCAGATTTTTTGTTTATATCTCGTATTAGAAAAAGTATTTTTTTTAAGATATAATAATGGTATTGTATCAAAATTAGTTGGACCTAGATATACATTATTATTATTATAATTTTTTGCCCTGCTGAAAACCGTTGAATGTATAATATACATAAACCAATATAATATAGTAGAATGTGTAGTACTTATGGCTATTTATGTACAATTACTATATATTATTATGACGGTTTGAATGTATAATTAAGTATTCATGCTCATATATTCTCAACTATGTACATAAAAAGTGGAAACAAAAAACGAGCTAGGTTAGAAATTAATATGATAAAGTGGTCTAAAGCGTGTGTATACTTATATATATATATATTATACCAGGTGATCCATTTAAGTGTCTACGTTCATATTATTTCGTAAAGTTTTAACTTTTTTGATGATATTTTTTTTTATGTAATTTGATGTCATTTCAAAACAACGTTTCTGAAAAATACATATTTTTTATCGTTATCTTTTTTAAATTGTTTGTTACTTTTTTGAATGAAACCGTCATTTTTTATTCCGAAGCAGAATATTATTCGGGGTATTTCGATCCATAAAAAATAAAATTCGGACGAGTTTAGTTCAATAGTTATAAATAAGTATTTAAAGTTTAGACTAGCGGAATAGTTGACAACGGGGTACTTGTGATGCTTCGGAATATGAAATTAAAAATGCACGATATAATTCAAAAAAGTAAAAAACAAAAAGGCTTAAAAAATAGTAAAAAAGTTGAACATTTTCGAAACAACGAGTATGTAGACCCTCGAAACGGACAATGGTGAACAAGTTAATAAAAATAATTAACTCAAGTTAAGTTAAGTTTAGAAAACAAAAAATGGATAAGTTAGAAGTTAACAGTTAACAAATCATAAATTCAACTCGATAAGTTAAAAGTTAATATGGAAAAATATATTAACTTAACTCAGTTCAAAAAAAGTTAATCTACTTTTTTGTAAATAGTATGTGAATGAGGGACAGTATTCTTTCTAATTTCCAAAATTATAATAAATAATTTTATATTTTTATCATAGTGTATATAACCTATACTTATTTTACTTTATTTGATATTACACAGTTAAACTATACACATCTCAATAAATAATTTAACAAATATTGATTTTTAATATCAAATAGCAATTTAAAATCATGTAATATTAAAACAACAAAATTTGTAATTTATAATTTAAATAAAATAACATAAACTAATGTTTATATCATTTTAAATTTTGTATACCTAAATATTTACGTGTATAAAACGATAAAAACGAAAAATTTTAAACTTGATGTCCTATTTTTAAATTAACCGAGAAAAGCTAAGTTATTTTAAATATCAATTAAACAAGTTAAGTTAATACGTTGACTAGAAAATTAACTAAATAGTTAATGCCCACCTTTGGAAACGGATCATCCTGTATATTTATATAATAATATGTGTTTGTGTGTGACCAAAAATAAAGTTTGACGTCGACTTACGTACAATCATATAATTATCAATAATAATATTAATTATTATTATTAAAGAGTGCGACAGCAGTGAATTATAAATTTGGAAGTCGATCAAACCCAAATCAACGTGCAAAGTTAATTTAATTTGTAACTGTCAACAACCCCGTTTCTAAATCAAAACTTTACGAATAATATTCTAACGCTTTCTCGAACAATCGGTTTGCCACGGTTTAAAGCGTAATAATTATTATTATCTTCGTCACGGTAGTCGCTATCAAAATACTTCACATCGCACAATAATGGAAAATAAATTCAATAATAATAATTGCTGTAATTTATAATTCTGTGACATATTAAAAATAGGAATATATAACACATCGTCGAGCTGCAGGGTCAAGTTTAACGACCGAATGTACCGATCAATTATTATAATGTCAATAATTAAGTTTTTCCCAATTAATATATTGTGTGTGAAATAAATGTCAATATACATATTATATAGGGTATTGAACACGGTGGTACGTATTTAGTGATTTAGTGATTTATATTGTGTTGGTATATATTATGTGTTATAAGAGAGCTCGAGAGCTTGTATGTGACTTCTCGAATTAATGAAATCGTTCGAAATTCAAATACTGAACCCGTGAATAATAATTAAGCATTTATCTGAAAAAGGCATACGGACCGTTCTGTAGGTAGGTACCTAATACTAATTTAAAACTTAAAAACACGTGCTCTCGACATTAGTCGATACTAATGATGATGTGTATTTATTGATTTATCGATCGAATACGGCATAATATAATAGTAGAAACTCCAATTTAAAGATATTGAAAGGTTCCACAATATAATAAAGGATAAAACATTTTTTTACACAGATCAGAATATATATTCTTATTTACTATTATTAAATTAGGATGTTGATGACTTTTAAATTTTTTTCCTTTTGATTCTATACAATGCTATCTTAGCTAAAAATTTGTTTCATGTTCCCCTGGTTCAGAATATTCTAATTTTAATCTGCATTTTTTTTTTGCATTTATAGGCATTTTTAGCTATAAATGCATTTTTTTGTTTTTAAAGAAATTTTTTAAATTTTTAAGTAATTTTTACATATCTTAGGACATTTTTTGTAGTTTGTATATAATGTGGGGTCATTTTTCTCAAATTTTAGATTTTAAAGAAAATTTGTATAATATTCAAAAAAATAGTTTTATTATTTTGTGTGTTTTTTAGGTCATGAACATTCTAACTCTAATTATTATTATTCCTATATTCTTATATTCTCAAAACATTTTTACTTTTTTCAATAATGTCAGTCAGTATACATACCTACCCATGTACAATATATTAATTTTGACACAGTTTTCATCTGTTACAAGCTACAGCAGTACAACAGTACATTACTACAGAATTTGTAACATAATAATATATACAATATTTATACAAAAATATGTTTTGTATATACACTTATTTACATTTTATTTTATTTTTTGGTATATTTAGGCTAATTTTCAGTAGAAAGGTAGTTAGATTTTTTGTACAAACTTTTTATTCGTCTAATTTAATAAAACAGAGAACTAATTATGATATTATTATACTGTTGGTTTTAAATAACATTTATCAATTACTATTATTGGTTTCTAATTGTTGAGTAAATAATTAGTTATTTGTTTTTGAGTTATTAGATATGTATAATAATTTTAAAGCAAAGATTAGTAATAATAAAGGATAGGTATGTTCTAAAAATGAGATTAAAAACTAAAATTATATTCATTTCTTCATACCACATTATTTTGTTTGATTGTATTTTTGACCTTAGGATGTATTAAGATAGATATTTTGACTTTCAAAATATGTTTTGTTGTATTTTATATTGTTAATCCTTTATCTACATATTATAGTATTTATGACTTGACTACGAGCAGTTCATACCATTTTTGAGAATATAGATAATAAATTAAAATTGAAATGTTGATCGAAAGACAAATAAAAACTAAAGCTATTGGACCATGATAATAATAATATATTGTAAACAGGTTTTTGAACAATATTAATCGGTAGAAAATTCATCGAAAGGAGTGATATACGATTATCTGCGATGCATATACACGAACACAATATACAGCGAGTTAGTCCCGAACGTGGAATTTAGACTTGTAAACAAGTCTCAAAAATTGCTACAGCTTAAATCAGTTATGAGAGACAACCGGATACTTATATTGTATGTAACAGTGGTAACGGTTATACAATAATTTATTGTTTATTAGTTGTTATTATTATTTAATAATTACTAAGCAAAATAAGTTTCAAACTTGAATTGGAATACCTATATGTAAAACATAAATCATGAATATTAGGTATTTACAAAGGTAGGCAAAATAATGGAAATAATTAACTCAACTTAAGTTAAGTTATGAAAACCAAGATCGATAAGCTAGAAGTTAGCAGTTAACAATTAATCATAAATTCAACTTGATAAATTAAAAGTTAATATGAAAAAAAATATTAACTTAACTCAGTTTAAAAAAAATTATCTACTTTTTTTAACTAGTACGTAACTGAATTATTTTTAATTTTCAAAATTATAATAAACAATTATTATCATAATGTACAATGTATATATACATATTTTACTTTACATAATAGTTAAATGTTTAAATTATACACATCTCAATTAATAATTCAACAAAACAACTTCGAAGCATTTGAAACTTAATAGATTATTTTAAAATCAACTGAGAAAAGTTAAGTTATTTCAACTATTTAAGTTCATAAATTGATTAGAACATGAACTAACTAGTTAAGTTGAAAAGTTAAAACAAAATTAACTTTTAACTTAACTTTAACTTTTTAACTAGTTAATGCCCACATTTGGGCATTTAGTAATTATTGTATTATATTATGTGTATACTGTATACTGTAAAATACATTACATAACTCATATACATTATGGGTATTTACTCTTTTATTTAATTTATTTCAATATTTATTTTTTTACGGTATAAAAAGGATTGAAATGATTATTGGATTTAATAAGAAACTTCTTGACGCGATCTACCTAAATTCGATTCAGATATTTTTTATCTAGTAACGATTATATAAATCTAATAATGTAAAATCGTTTAAAATTGCAAAAGCCTCATCGGTGTATAACGCTTTAAATTATATTATATTGTTTGCTATTTCGTATCGGCCGCTCGTTTTTTATAATCCAACCGAATTTATAATAATATTGTACATATATAGGTCATACCATTTAAATATTAAAGATATTTTTTAATTCGACTAGAGCTTCATTTCAGCGAAGCTATATATTTATGCATATTATTATAATATACACGAGTACAATAAAATAATATACCACGTCCGTAATTATTGTATTTCGTAGTCGGGAATTAGCAATTTATAGAATTAATTTCATGGAGTTTAATCGAGGAGGTCATACGGAGTCGATAACCCGTCAGCCGTTTATCATAAAATATATTTAAAGGTGTTGGTCATAGTATATTGTTCGTGAGCTTTTAACGTTTAAACAGCGCACCGTAGGCCGTATATATAGTTATATTATAAATGTGTAATAAATAATATTTTTTTTAAATTAAATTAATTTTTTTTTTAGAAGCAGGTAATCGCTATAACCTATCCACGTGTTTCTTCTTATCGTGAATAATACATATTTAATAAATCCTTTTTAAATAACGACAACAGTTTATACAAATATATACTAAATAATAACCTCGTTTCGTACGAAAGAAATACCTTCTTTACTGATTAATAACCAAAAAAAAAAAAAATAATAATAATATCGGTAATAAATTACTTTATCGCCTCACTACGAGGGGTTCTACCTACTGCTACGATATAGTCAATAAGAAAACAATTGTTCGTTTTGTAAGGATTCGTTTTATCGACTTATATTATTCAAGTCTAGACCCCGAAGTGTAGAACATGTTTGAAACGGATAATAATACGATTATTTGCTTTTAAGTACAATATAGTATATAGTTTTATTGACATAGAAACGATTATAATTGTCACTATCGTCTATCTCTCGTAGATACATAACGTCCCGACATATTTATCACGTGTTATTTTGATCGATTTTTTGTGGTTTCTGAGTCGTTCACATTTTTCGGTGGTATCGATTAGACGATTATTATTATAATATTGTCAGTCGTCGTTATATGTTTTGCTCACTCAGACGACGTGTTGAAATCAGAAAATTTAAACACACACATATTATTATTATTATATACTGTTTGTACGGATTATATACCTACGGCATATGCGACTACTAATGTTTGTACAGAATTAGTTCTATTATTTAAGATTAATGGTTTCGTTTTTATATCGCGGTCGTGTAAAAAAACAACTAGTACACACAAAATAATATTATGTTGATTTCTATAATTACTATACGTCTTAATGTTTAGCTGCTTAGTCCGACAATATAATATATTAAGCTTTATTGTTATAAAAATATTTATTCATAGAATATTGTTATGTTTTGAATGTGCATGTGTACACATTGGACTACATCAATACGATTTTAGTCAAACACTTATATAGGTACGTTTATTTGTATGTATCTTCTATAAATATATGAAAAAAAATATCGACGATCCTTTTTATCGAATATAAAAATTAGTAAGCCTGTGAATTTAATAATGCACTATATAAAACCTTAATAAAAACACGAAGATTAATGTGCAATAAAAATGAAAAAATGACATATAAATAAGGAATAAATATGCAAGCTTGGGCATAAACGAGTTAAAAAGTTAAAGTTAAGTTTAATTTTTACCGAATTAAATTTTAACTTAACTGATTTTTATTGATATAAACTTAATAAATAACTTGTAACTTTTAATCAAGTCCAAGTTATGTTAATTTATAAATAATTAAATAATAAATATAATAAAATTATTATTGATAACGCATAATGCATAAACATTTACTTTTTATTATTTTAAGTCGGATAACTGACTATTTATGTATTTTAAAAAAAATATTAACTTAACTTAACTTAATAAGTTGATTGTAAGTTTTCATGTAACTTTTATCTTAACTGAGTTACAAAAATAAATTAAGATAACTATTAACTTTAAACTTTTACTAATGTGTTATATCAACTTAACTCAACTCAGTTAAAAATTATCATTAACTTGCCTAGGCTTGTATTAATTACCGTAAACACTTTTAAAAAGGCATAAATATGCAAAATTAAAGTTTATCGATTGAATTCGTCGTTGCATAATATTCATACTTTGTTTATGGAAAATTAGGTTTTACGATAAAAAAGACGCACTTTGCTACAAATGAACAGCCCTCCTAATAATATTATAGCGTGAAATCGATATGTTTAAAATGCATTTGGAAAACTGTTATTATGAAAATGTCTGTTTGTACTTGAAAATAATAAATTTTATCTTCAGCCAAGTGTTTAAACACTTTACGATTTGCATTAATTGTTATAATAATATATGATTAAAATCAACAAATTTCCAATGTAATAAAACTACCTAATTGCATTTCAGTATAATATGGTTGTTGATACCTTTCTACGTCATAGTCACATTGAATTTTCATATTGTAAATCGATAAGACAACTATACGTTATCGAACATTAGTGTTGCTATATTATTGGTTATAAATTCTATAATTGTATGTTAGGAGTTCTGACCGGAAGACAAATGTTGTATAATATTATATAAACTATAACCTAAATTTACTATATTATTTGTACTATTTACGTAATACAACGCGCGTAGTATGCGTATTTTTGCTATAATATCTCAATAATAGTGAATATTATTCTTTATTATTAATATAATTTAGGTTATAGAACATGATGAGGACAGCGTGTCTACCAGTATATTATGTTTATTACGTAAAAACTCTTGTAATATAATAATATTTTACTATTATAAAATGTACGAAATATGCATGTATTTGTGCACTTAAAATATGCAAAAATATGTAAACAAAAATGCATTTTAATTACATTTATTTAGTTTTAAAATGTGTATAATTCATCAAATAAATAATATGGAACAAAAAAATGTAATATTTGCTTAGTTGAAAAAATTTAACTGTATTTTCTATTTTGTATGATGTATTCAACTGTATGTTGCATTTTGAACATTCACTCATCTAAATAAAAAGTCATGAACGAAAATCAATTAAAACAAATTTAGTATATTCTATAATATTTTAAAGTTACCTGGAGAGTTACAGTTGACGATCAAAGACTTGGATACATTTTCAAATAAAAATGCACGTCGGTTTTCAACAAGAGGGACATTAGAAGCTTCTTTTTTAAGTAGTTCAACACATGCAGGTGCTTTCAAAAATATTTATATTAAATATTATATGTTTTTCGTAAATATGCATTATATTTTAGAAAAATGCTAAAATATTCATAATAATTAAAAATGTTCCAAATATGCAAAAATATGCAACATTTAATTTTGCATATCAAAACATTAGGTTAAGATTGAAATGTGTGTCTTATACCTAGCTACTCTTTAATTTAATAAATAAAAATATGCAAATGCATAAAATTTCGGGCCCTAATTATAACCGAACGCGTTAATTTTTTTCGGACATGATTAATTGATAAACGGATTAATTAATAATGAGTTAATTAAATTAAAAAGACCGTATACTGCCAGTGTGTGCGTATAAACTACCTTAACCTATCTATAACTATCTATATACCACACTCTGTCGTTATTCGGCGAGCCAGACTTGGGCGTAAAAAGTACACGTATACCTATATAGATTATTAAATTATTTTAAGTTAAAACTAAACGTTGTGTGAAAACTTTACGCGCTAATTAAAACGAGTCGTTCAAAGATTTCGTCGTGAAATAAATATTATACAATACTGGCAACGGTTTCTGGATACAGATGTAAAAATGAAAAAAAAAAATGTACAGTTGCAGTATAATGACTACAGACTCATTTATCTGTGTCAAGCGATTGTCACCGCAGACGAGATAAAAGTAGGCATACATTATTACCGAGAAATAAAGAACTGAAATTACTATACCTACCTACCCAACGGAAACGTTATTGCTCTTTACATTTTTAACGGTTTTTATCACTTTTATATGTATATTATATTATGAGTTGATGTTTTTTTTTTCAACTCAAACTAAAAATTAAGTACCCATTGTATACAGGTGACTTATACATTTTTTACTGAAAACGTTCATATTATTTGTTATTTGCTCGTTTTATTATTTATATTAGCGCGGTGTACGCTATGCGTAAATAATAATAATAATAACTGTGTCCTCAATAAAATGAAAAATACGTTCGTCGAATAATTTCACGGTATTGGTCGAGTGACATGTAGAAAAATATAAACCACCTAATTGGTGGCGACTTTGGCAGCTACAGATAGATATGCACTCATTAATATAAAGCCGTTATGTGACGTATCGCGATTAATCTACAACAAAATAAAAACAACAGATTAAAATTAATATTATTCTTTAAAACTGTCTACACCCCTCCAGAAGCTACAGGTGTGCAGATGTATATAACTATAGGCGTAACATTTTCTTTCTTTCTAAAATATATATTGAAAAAAAATATATACATTTTAATAATTACACAAAGCCTTGAAATATATATTCGTGTGAATGTGCGATCATTAGTATCTCTTAGACTGATTATAATTAGTGTATGAAATTTAATTACCCATACATTTGGTTTTTTTTATAAGTTGTATAACAACCAATTAATCGAATAAATGATTTTTTACCGTCCGGGTTTAAGGAAACACTTACATATTGATTCTAGAAAAAATGTAATACCCAATCATTTTTATTCTCTAGTTCTTGTACCAATAATAATTCGTATAATGAAAAATTTATGTTATTACCTCCTATAATAATTTATCTCCACCTTGCAATTATAATTCGTATTAATTAATTTTTAATTATTTTATGTTTACACACAAACTGTTTTTTAATATTTTCAAGAAATAAAAAATCTAAACATAAATATAAGAATAAAGAACGAATATTGGAATAAATTAGAAAAACCAATAAAATAATAATATTGATAATCCCGAACTTTCTCATCGACATATTATTATTGTTTTCTAGATGTACGGAATCGACTGGCCGTTTGGCTGAGGTGTAAAAAATATAAAAAAATATAAATAAGCAGTAACTTTTTACAAACGATTCCATTCTAAACTTCCTTCTCGTACCGACCCCTTCATATCAAACTTTGCCACACTCACAATTCCCCCCCCCCCCAGTAGGCTCAAAAGGTTTGGTGTCGAGACTTTCTCAATGCTTAATTTAAAGTAAAATAATATACATTAAAACATCAAATAATCATGTAATCTATTTTCTGTTATCGCAAATAATTTTCTTATTGTTCCTAAAGGAACATAATATTGTATATACCGTATAAATAATACAAAAAAAAAAAATTACGAACATAACTTACATTAAATAATCTTGGTCGCGTATACCTCGAGAATTATAACATGGTTTTAACTCAAATAGATTACTCTTTGGTTGATGACGGTGGTGGTGGTGACTGCGGTGGTAGATGACGACGAGCAGTGTTGCGTGTGACTGTCGAGTAAGTATATATATAAAGATATTACTGATTGCGGTGTACGTGAGTCGTACGTGTGTGTACTGCTTGTAAGCTTTTTTTATTACTATTTACTGTTTTTTTTTCCCCCAAAGAAAGGCCCCCAAAGAATTAACAATATACGACCATAGGACGTTCCGTATCCCTATATATATGTATATAGTTGACGGCGGTGCGAGGTGGTGCGAGGGCGAGGCTTTGGGTCCCGGGCGTTTTATTATTTTCGAGTTTAATTTTCGAGATAATATTATATATTTACATAATAACATTATAATTTCCGTCGACGTGAATACCGCGTTAACGTGCTGCAGTTGTAGAACAAGTGACGAGACATAACTTAAGGACAATTTATTCTGAGCACAGATCGTTGTTTTTTCATCCGACGAAAATCATTATAATATATACAACAGCTATTATATACCACTGAAAATTATGTTGACATATAAGCATATTATTATGAGTCATAATTGGAAGTTGGAACACAATTCAATTCGTTTTGTTTCCATAGTATGGTACTGCAATTAGGAAAATACGGTTTTATTGTTCAGGTCGAGTCTCGTTCGATTTCCCATTAAATTATTTACAATTCTATACAATAATATCGTAGTTTGTACAGCTGCTGACTGATAGGTAAAAATAAATATAATTAAATAGTAGTTATCAACGGCGCCGTCTTTAATTAGATTTCCTATCTTAAAAAAAAAATCTTTGGTCAAACATTTATTTTTGTTGTGTTTTTAAATTAGATATCAATAATATTTGCTAGAGGAGGGTTGGGTGTATTAAAAAAAAAAAAATGCCATTATACATGTACCTATAGAAATGATAAAATAGTTCAATATTCACAGAGTTTTTTGTATTACATGTTAACTCGATTGCAATCGTAAATGCGACAAATCGACAAAGACGATTAAAATACACAAAAAGAATGAAAATAAATATCTCGGAGATAAATCGCATCAGTTCTGCGAATGAAATGGTAATTTATATTTTATATCACAATATGAGGTCGCATTAGTTTAGACAACAATTATAGACGTGTACTATAGTATACTTAATAATAAAATGACTTTACCTATGTGTCTTTTAATCTATAATACGGATTATAATATATAGGTATAATACTATAATAGTATCGTAGACTCGTATAGTATCCATAATAGGGCTTGTATCATAATAATAATAATAATATTACATAGGTAGATATAGTATAAACATTTTAAATATATAATATGTGACGGTATATAAAATATGTACAGGGTGTATCAAAAGTCTTCATCCGATTTCAAAAATTTGTTTTTATTTTAAAAACGAAGATAATATAAGGGTGTGAAATAAAGTAAAATATATTCTTAAAATAGTGAAGTTTTAATTACTTGAATCTGTGATTCTGATTTTAAACTCTTCCAAGTCTGTAGGGTCATATTGAACATTTGTAACCAAATAGTAATATTAAAACTTGACTATTTTAAGAATATATTTTATTTTATTTCACCCTTATATATTCGTTTTTTAAATAAATATACATTTTTGAAATCGAATGAAGACTTTTGATACACCTTTTATTAACGTAAGACACTCGATATTTCAAAAAGTATTTTCGATTTTGATAATATTTTTATTACATGGTATCAAGTCGTTACAAAACAATATTTTTTTCAAATATTTCTTAACTTTATTTTTTTTAAGGTTTTTACTTTTTTGATTTACAACAAACAGTTTTAGTCTTAAAATTTAAGGCAGAATATTTTTCTGAATTTTGGACTAGTTGTTTTTGAGTTATAAGTATTTGAAGTTTAGACGAGCAGTATGCGGATACCCCGCAAGATGTTGGTCCGCTACTCCGCTTATCTAAACTTCAAATACTTATAACTCAAAAACAACTCGTCCAAAATTCGATTTTTATGTACCGAAATACTCGGAAAAATATTCTGGTTTTAAAATTAAAAATGTATGTTGTAATTTAAAAAAATTAAAAATTAAAAAAATTATAAGATTAAAAATATAGATAGAAAATATTTTTTTTTGAAAAATGTTGTTTCGTAACGAAATCACACCATGTAACTAGAATATTTCCAAAAACGTAAATACTTTTTGAAATAATGAGTGTCTCAGGTTAAACGGATCACTCTGTATATATAAATTGTACCTGTGCGGTGTGCGAGTAGATAATAATATAATATCATATTATTTTCTTTAAGCCCTCTCTAAGGCGTCACACAGATATAATAATATATATTATAGTTCCACTGTCGTATATTATATTATTCCTAACTATAATCATCGACGACAACACAATACAATATAACGCGATGCAATTCCGTCGGTATAAAACTCTTATGACACCGTCGAGAAGCCCCTAAGCAGCGTATAGCTGCGTTATAAACACTATGTAATAATCTCGAAACAACGATTCAAAGTTTGAAATTTTTAGTCCGTTTACCCGTGAGGTACGATTAAAATGAACTTCGAGTTTCATATAAAACTGTACGTGTAATAATCACGGAAAAACACGCGACGATCTGTAAAGTCTCGAGAACAGACCCGAATAAATCAAATATATTATAAGCATTACGTATGTACAGGGTGATTCGCCAAGCACGCTCACCTGTATTTTTTCGTTTAAGAATCATTTTTTTCAAATTCCTGATTTTTGGCAGTTTTAAATAATATGCCTAAAGACCATATTTTAAGTGTTCCCTGACGTGGAGATACAAACTTCAGTTATTCAAACGAGAACCCCCCTTTTTAACAGTGAATTAGTGAACGCAACATTTTTCTAAAATCAAAATTAGAACTATCGGTTTTTGAGTTATTTAACTATGTGTACTAAGGATAATAGATCCACGATAATGAGCTTGTATAAGGCAAAGGGAGCTATAGAAATTAAAAAATTTTAGTAATAAATATTAATCCATCAATATATTTATAATTTATAAAAACGGTCTAAGTAAAATTATAAACCACTAGATCCAATATTACACAAATTTCACATTTTTATAATGCCGTTTTTAAGGACCATTATCCTTAAGTAATAAAAACATTTAAATTTTAATAACTAAAAAACTACTCGTTAGAATTTTGAATTAAGTTTATAAAAAATTTAAAAAAATAATTTGTACACTGGTAAAAAGGAGGTTCTCGTTTGAAAAACATAATAGTATCACCTGCACAATACACTCCTGAAGTAGAAAGAAAAAATATCAAGAGACTGAAAAATATATGGTCTTAAAGTATATTTAAAAATTCCGAAAGTCAGAATATTATTGAACAAACTCATTATTGAATGAAAAAAAGAAATTGAGCGTGCTCGGTGAATCACTCTGTATATATTAAGTATATTGAATACTCGTATGGTCGGGTAAGTAGGTAACTATTATATATTATTTGTGTTTACTCATTTTGCTATATTAAAGAAACATCCTGCGGGACGACGAGAAGTAGAATAGAGTGTATGCCTACCTAATCTACAGAGATTACGACTTTCGAACCGTCTCGGCTTTAATAATTATAATGATATAGGTGATACACACCTATAAGTATTTTCAAACTGACAATACGTTTTGCAAAATTAACTCCTCGATAATACACCCATCGGAAAAACCAAAAAAAAATCAAAACGCTTACTCTGCCTAACAAAACATAGTTTGCGGAAAATAAATCTCACGCAAGCTTATCAATTTCCGTGCGGAAATAAATCTCTACAATATACCTAATAATATAATATTATATTACACAATACATTTATTGTAGTCTACGCCATGGTCGCAAATTCAACATAAATCGTTTTTTCCGCATTTCGCGGGAGAGCAAAAACAAAGTCTAATACAATAATAACTTGTTTTCTCGCGGACGAGCAGCGAAGTCTGACGATTTTCGTGTGTCGACGGGTGAAATAACAATAATATAATATAACTCTCGTCGGCTGTGGCAGAGTGAATTTTATAGATTCCCTCGACTCTACCGTTATTATTGTACACGCCAAATGGCAAAAACGCAATAATATTTGTGACAATAATATATAGTGTTCTAAACAATATGATCAACGTAATATATAACGTTAAGATAATATAAATATATTAATGTGCATAATATAGTATACAAGTGAGTTCCGAAATTTCGCAGTATTCTATTAGAATATAGAATATTATTATTATAGAAAAGTGTTTAAAAGCTAAAATGGCATAGGTGAAACCTTTAACGAGAGCGAGAAAAGACTGCGATGACCGAACTGACGAAAAGAAAGATTCCACAAGGAGGTTTGCGGACAATTGAGATTGAGTTGGATCATATACTTATGATTAGAGTTAGGATGTTGATGACTTTTGCATTTTTTTTCCTTTGATTCTATACAATGCTATCCTAGCTAAAAATTTGATTCATGCTCTCTTGATGATAATATTCTAATTTTATTTTGCATTATTTTGCAATTTTAGATTTTAGAGCAAAATGTTAAACCCAAGTTTGGAAACAAATTTAATTTATTTCAAATCTAACTTTGGATTTGGACAAGTAGTAAAAAATTATTTTAATATTATTATTGTTGGGTTTTTGTTGTGATTAAATTTATCTAATTTATCTATCTTAATTTATTAATCTATCTAATTTATATATTAAATTTAGTTGTTTAGATTATTTTTAAGGTCATTTTTTGAAGTTTTTAGGGCATTTTCGAACTTTTTTAGGGCATTTTTGCATATTTTTTTAGGTCATTTTTGTGTGTTTTTTTATTTCATCGACAACCTAACTATCTAGTTATGATTATAGTTTACGGTGTCCGTCTTCACAACGTCCCCTAACTGATTTACTTATTAAATATTATAATCATATTATATTTTAAGTGTATTAATTACATTTACAAAACGAATAGGTATATTATGTACTTAATGGTAATAATTATAAACTATACAATTAGATATTTTTTAGTTTTTTTTTTACACTTAATTTGTTGTAATTTTAAAACAATATTTTTCAGAAAAAAATCGGTATTCTTACAAGCTGTTATCGTTATTATTTTAATGGATAATTCTGTATAATATTTTATACTATATTGTTATTAAACTATAGGAACGTGTTTAAAAGCTAAAATAGCATAGGTGAAACCTTTAACGAGAGCGAGAAAAGAACTGCGATGACCGAATCTGACAAAAAGAAAGATTCAACAAGGAGGTTCGCGGACCCTCGAGATTGAGTTAGATCATATAGTTATGATTAAATAGTTTGCGGTTAGACTTTGTGGTGTCCGTTTTCACAACGTCCCCTAACCGACTCATTTATTAAATATTATAATCATATTATATTTTAAGTGTATTAATTACATATTTTACAAAACGTTTAGGTATGTACTTAATGGTAATTATTATAAGCTATACAACTAAATATTTTTTAGTTTTTTTTACACTTAATTTGTTTTAATTTTAAAAAGAAAATGTCGATATTCTAACAAGTTGTTATTGTTAATATTTTAATTTAAAATAATACAATTTATATAACTCGCAACAATTTATATTAAAAACATTTTCGTTACTTACTTTAAAATGTTTTAAAGGTAACGTTTATTTTTAATTCAAATTGTTTTTATTAAATTACATTTTTTAATAATTACGTTATTATTTTTATTTAAATACAATTTTTATCTTAAATAATCTAAAAATTTAAGTTAATATATGTGGTAGGTAAATTTAAAATGCACTATACTAGAGCCCTATGTACTTAATTTTAATGCAAAACACACTTTTTCCGTATCTTTTCCGAGATATATTTTAATCCAGAACGCTCTTTTTCCATTTTGTTACAAAAAGTACTATTTATCTATGTTATACAATGTATTTAATATTAATTCAACGCGACATGTACTTTTTACCAAATAATTTAGCATAATGTTATAACAAACATACCTCTTATCCTCTTATATTTGTTAAATAGATCAAACTAAATTTTTTCCAAAACGTGTTAGAACACATTTTTTTTAGTATTGCTACAACAAAATTAGTTTTATTATATTTATAAAAAACGTAACATATTATTTGGCTTGTGGTTATCATTTTTATTCAATTCTATATATTATTATCATAAATAATATTGCATTAAGATGTTATCACGGCAGTTCATCTATGGTCATATTAAATTACCTCCAAAAGCGTATGGAAAACGTTGAACAAATAATAAATTGATTGTGTTGAGATGATTACAATATTTTTATCTTATAGCTTTGAGTAGGTCGTTATAAATTGATTATATTTACCCATTTCAAACTTACGTTGAAGAGTGAAGACTATAAAAATAGTAAGATTTTTCAAAAAAAAACTTATTGTTAATTTATTTGGCTAAGCTACTGATATATTTATCAATTAAAAAAATTTAATCATTTGAAAAATCACAGTTTTGGATACAATATATTATTAAGTTCAGTTCTTATAATTGTAAATTTTAAAGAAAACTGTAGGTACTGGCCGAAAGGGAAATGGTAAGTTATGGCCGAAAAGGGGAGGATACATTTTGGCCGAAAAGTGCCGCTTGCCGAAAAAGTTAGGGTACGTTTTGGCCGAAAACGGTGACGCCCCTCCTAAAATATCGCTAATGTGCTGAGTGTGAGGTATGGCAAGCGTAGTGGCCAAAGTACTATACTATATCAGCGCCCAGCGGTTCCCAACCTTTTTAGTTGTGCGAACCACCAATTTTGCAAAGAAAAAAACGTCGAGGGCCGCACTCTCTCGACGAACAGGTAAAAAATATAAACACACGCACACAGATATGAAGAGGTATTATTATCGATTGAATAGAGTACCTAATCTGACCAAAAATATAAAGACTTTTATAAAATCATCGACCATAAAAATCTTGATCTATAAACATTATAATATTACTGTGTATGGTCGATTTCGTTTTCCTTATTTTTCCTTTTACATACCCAAAACGATTTATGATAAACGATAGTATTATAGCTCACAGATAAACTCTACGCAGGAACGATTAGGTAGGTATTTCCTTAATAAATTGCTCTATCCGACGACGCGACGACTCGTTCTGTGATGATTATATTATATAGGAAAAGTATATTGGCCGACCGCATGGCAATAGAAAAAAAATAATGTTAACCTTTAAAAGAAATTCACATAACATCAAACGTAAAAATGCGTACCTAAATATGCTATATAAAAAAAAATTAAATTGCCAAGATTTGTCAAATATCATGCGCTTTGACTAAAAAACAGCAAAATATCCAAAAATATGCAAATAAAATCAACCTAATTATATGGATTGGTACGAGTAAAAAGAAGATAATAATATATTATTATTAGTTCCAATAGGTAGAAAATGAAAATATACCACGAAAATACCATAGAAAATAAACCACGTTAAAATTTAAAATGTTCTTTTCGACAAAATTTGACGCTTATTTCCTTCCTTTGTTCAGACTGCGCGGCGGCAGTACAGTAATAGCTCCACGGGTTTTTTAATAATTTATTTTTAAAATAATGCCAGATGGTCGCCGTTCACGTAAGAAATTCATGGGATATGAGACATTTTTTTCAGTCAAAATAATATTTATAATTTACGACTTTCACTAAAAGAGTTTCCTATATCGTATACTTTTCTCTATATGGATATTTTGGAAATTTATTTATGGAAGAAAATAATATCACGGTTATTTTTTCTATCTTTTTAAGGTGGGCATTTGAAAGATTTTTTTAAAGAAAAAAGCCCCCTCCCCCCAAGAACACCTTCACCGATATCTACCGACATATTATATTATTATACCTTGCAGCAGGAAATATATAGTCCAAAGACGACGAGGGCAACAAAAAAATATCAGTGGGATTTTGACAAAAACGTCGTCGTAGTATCATCGTATCGTTCTAAATAATTGATGGTAGGTAATATTATTTTTATTTTGTTTTTTATATGACGTATAATAAGTCACACATTAATAATGGCACGTCGGTAGTACGTTGTAATGATAACGTTTTTTATGGTTACGGCGGCTTAGATAACGGTCGTTATAAATTGTAATATAATATAGTAGACAGTATAGAAAAACAAATTTATTTAATCCGAATTTTTAAATTATACGGTGGAGAGCATATAGCGTGTTCGTATAGGTATCGCGACGGAGGGTTTTTCTTCTATTTCGGTTCGCATTATAATTGAAAAAAACAAAACAATTAGGTTTATACGATATGCGCATTATATAATGTAATGGAATTCAGGCTCCGGAACTATAATTAATCGCAAGTACATATACTAACAAAAAAAAAAAAACACTTTTATCTGACCCTGACATTAAACCCGCCGCGAAGGATTGTAATTTTGTTTTCTAACATTTTAAAGCTATAAGTATGCGAGTTTCGAGTTATTTTTAATCATATAGTATGCGTAGGTATAATACTGGTCAGTGATATCCCGACTGCCCATATAGTCACTGCAGCGGTGTCGAAGACGCATTCGAATTCCAACTCCGTTACGGTTGTAACGACAATATAATTATTATTGTAGTAGTGCAGTCTTACATTGTTATACGGTGCTAAGTGTACTGCTCGTACATAACAGAATAATTATTTTCTCTATTGGGCCAATTTACCACCATTATAGTCGAGCAAAGCACTAACACTGCAGCCGCATAACTAAACAGTTTTTTAGTGAGTCGATTATAATAATAATTGTGACATGAACAATATACAAATAGAGATTGCGCTGGAGAGTTTTATTTTATAGATATTTACTATAGTTATATTTGGGGTTTTAAAATTTCATGAAATTTATTTTCTTGAGTTATTTCATAAAACTCAAATAAAAATAAACCAAAAATTATATGAAAAAAGTTTTTTTCAAGTTACACCCGTATAATTAGGGTGAGAGAAGAACATGTTTAAAATTACCTATGTCCATATTGTATGAATACACAAATTGTTTATTATAGTTACTATAGTACAATAGTGTCCACGGTTATCTGAAGATGGCCTAGACAGGCTAGACCTAATCAGTAATGAATAATCATAATATACTTACCAATACATTTGTGAATTATTATTTATTAATTTATTATCATTATATTAATAATTCTCATTACATGATACAATTTCTCTATTACTATGTATTTTTTTTTTTTTCAAAACGTTCAAAATAATATTATTTGTCTCTAAACAAATACAGATATGAAATAATACAATAATATTTAATATGTACTACCAGGTACTTTAGGTCTTTAAATTTCTTTTGCAAAATAAGATATGATTAACAACTAATAAAGAATAATTAATAAATACTAATATAGTATTATAGTAATATTATCTACGTCTCTACTGCATATGTAAAAAAAAATATTTTTCAATATTTCATTAAAATATTTCACGAGTAGTGAAATTTTTAATTTTGAAATATTTCAAATTTAAAACCCTAGATATATTATATAAAATTAATTATGTTAAATACGTATTTTCTCTTTAAATATTGACGATTTCTTCCATGTTTTATGTTATATCATTACGACGAATCGTCGTCAAAGCAAGTCCTAACAACCCCCTAACAATAATTCCTTGTTGATTCCTCAAAAACGTTTTTAATCAAACTATAGGGTCGAAAAATTACCGTAAACAGTATCAATACAACCGCGGTGAATGGAAATCCATAATTAAAAAATAGAACTCACACGCGATTATTACGTAAGTATGGAAACATATAACTCTAGATCAACAATATTTTGGTTATCACTATTACATCTATTATAAATGTATCAGCAAATATACAATTTAAATTCTAATTTTCATAATTCATAATATAATATAGGCTATGAAAAAACGAAAAACTTTAAGGTTAGGTTAGGACGCATGGTTACGGCAATAATGAAATAATTTAGTACATATACATAAAACAATAATGTGCACGCATAATGTTTTAATTGGCCCCCAAATTTTACTATGAGCCCTGGCCTGGGGGTCCTCTCCCCCTCACAGTACTCGAGTGTAGTATATTATATTATTATACTATAATAGCAGTGCGTGTTAAGTATTTCTGAATGACTAAATCATGGCGGGCAAACGTTTTGTGAGCATTATTATTCGTAACTACATTACCTACCTATATATAAGTTCAAGGATATTTTTTTGATGGGACGCACAAAAAAAAATAATAACTCAGTCATGATAATAGACACAAAATTATTGTACTTATTATTTGTTAATTGTTTTTTACACATTATATTATGTACCTATTAAACTATTATTGCGTAATAATATTATAACGTATCGGCATGACGTCCATCTCGGATATCAGCTGTACAGCAAAATCTGTGCAAATTTCCAAATTTGAACGAAAAGCGAAAGGTCATTTTTGGGCGAACGTTGTCTGGACGGGACTCTTTTCGCCCAAATATTTTAAAACTATTTTCGCCCAAGAATATTACAGCACTTTTTGATCGCATTTTTATAATATACAATTTGTGGCCATTTGTGGCCAACTTGAAGCCATTTAGCATTATACCCAGAGAGTATCACGAGGAGGCGGTTTTTATTACTATCCAAAAATGTGTTGTGTATTTTGTGCATTTAATGAATTAAATATACTTTAAAATAATTTTTATAACATTTACAGCGTCGTTAGAAAAATTCAAAACAGTTGTTTAGTGATAAAATATAATTATTAAGGCTAGTATTATTACAATTTTTACTACCTTCTTATCTTTATAAAATGACTAGTGGACCACCCCGATATTATCTTTATAAGATATTAAACAGACCATTGCAGACATATATACTGGACATCAATAACTCCCAAAGTACTAATTAATTTAAGTGTTTCCCAAATTTTGTATTATAAAAATGTGATCAAAAAGTGCTATAATATTCTTGGGCGAAAAGGGAAAGTAGTTTCAAAATATTTGGGCGAAAAGCGAACTGTCATTTTTGGGCGAACGGGGTCTTGCCCCAAAATTGGAATGTCGCAAAACGGACCGAAATAATAAATTGTGATCTGTGTACCGAATAATAAGATAATATTATTGTAATATACCTCAAACAAATGCCGAACCTTTCCATTGACCACAAGTCCAGTTTTATCGGAAGTCCATTTCGGACATATTTCAGAGTAGGCTGCGCAATACTTTTCGACCAAAATTTGAACCTTTCCCTTTTCGGCCAGTACACTATTTTGGTCACCAATTCAAAATATTATTATTACAATTTATTTTAAAATCACATATTATTAAGTCTTGTAAAAAATATCAAATATATAAAATTACATTATATTATAAATTTACAAAAAAAAAAAAAAATTATAGAAGTATTTAATTTTGTTTTATAATCATAGCACACTCGTTTAATTAAAAATATTCTTCATTTTTTTTTTCTGTTAAATTACCGATTTATATAATAATCATAATCGAATAAAAAATAAATATTAATGTATCATATTATATTAAGAGTGATTACTCTGATTAGTGATTACCTATATTATGAAGAATCCAACATATTATTATATATACTTTGACGGTCGATAAAAGTAATTATTACTAACTAGGTGTATAGAATATCTTTCGTCGTTATCTTCGTTTTATAATATTATAAAACTTATATTACCAGCGATTTCCTTACAGTCGTACTGTGACTGTTTATCGGATACTATATTATAGAAGTGAGGAAATCATACTTTCTCCTACTTTTTGGGCACCAGGCTCTTCTGATTTAACTCGAACAACAACAGAGTCTTACCATTTTTATTTTAACCAATGTTTTTACAAAGACTCCCCTCCAATTATGTATTGTTTGAATATAATAAATGACATTTAAACGGAATCGTATGTAAAAATACGAAGTGCTGATATTCCAAAATGCCCAAGAAATAGAAAAGTTCCGAGTCGTCAGGATAAGAACTATATAATAACATAACGAAATATAAGAGAGGAAAGATAATATGGAGTTCATTAAATGCATGTGCTATATACAATTATAAAAAAAATTTAATATCCTTATAATTTTATTTTTTTTTGTGTAAATTGATAATATTATTATGTTTATAATTTTGACTTGACTTAATATTTGATTTAAAAATAAATCATAATATTTTTAATTTATGACCAAAATTTAGTATAGGTACTGGCCGGAAATGGACATTCCAGAATGACCGTAAAATGAACTGGCCGAAAACGGTTCCGCCCGCCGTAGGTACCATATTATTATAATGTCATTATGTTTTAATATTTTATTAAACAATATTATAAAATTATAGCCTTACAATATATGGCAGGTAGGGGTAATGATTGTATAATAGAAGGGGCGGTTCCATTTTCCTCCAAAAACGAGGTACCGTTTTCCTCCACTGTCCATTTTCTTTTACAAAAAAAAGGTATTTGTTTCCATTTTCCTCCAATATTTTAGCGTTTCGTATTATGAAGACAGAGTAGGCTTCGATCACATTTTACGCTTATAGGTTGATGATGTGCTTGTCAAGCAGATATATACACAAATAAAACTGAAGAAATATTAGCCGATGAATTACACAAAAATGTACATAATCATTTAATCATTACCAAAAAAAAAAAATAAATCGACAAAATAAATAGTGAATAATGCTTGTAAGCGAAAAGCAATTGACGATTTATTCTCACGACCAAAAAAAAGTAATACTTAAAACCGACTGCCGACTGTTCAAATTTTGATAATACTGATATTCATAGTCAGGAAAAATATTTATGCAGCCCGTCAATATTGAAGAGATGCATTTAGCACTCCTTTGTCTTAAAATTATAAAAAAAGATAGTATAAATAATAATTTATTTTTCTGGAGGAAAACGGTATCTCGTTTTTGGAGGAAAATGGCTACGGCCCACAGTGGTATAAAAGACAATTTTAGGCGGCCAAAAGTGCTATTTTTAAAACTTAAAAATTATTGGTTTTTTTTATTAATAATTTATCCTTACAATATTCTGTAGTTAAATATAAAAGTTCAAATTAATTAATTGACATACACCCGACTTACAGTGCTGTTTGTATAAAATATATACATTATTTGATTGATATTTTCAAACTTTCACATATTTTTAAATTAATTAATTATCTCGCTTAAAATGAAAAAAAAATATAATTTTTTTTATGCAGTTATTATATTGTCTTAAATGTTATAATAAAAACATTTTTGTTTTATTTTAATTATTTTTTTTTTTTAGTATTTGCTATATTATTGTGTTGAAATATTGAGTGTTTTAATGGTTTTTGAACTTTGGAGGAATCATACTTAAATTTACACAGTTTTACCGATTGTTCACTGTATAAATATTGTAAAGGAAATTGATAGCTATTTTAAAATATAAACATTTTTTGCATTCAGTTGCAACAGTAATTTACAAAAATGGATTTCTTTAAATAAATATGACGTACTCTAAAAAAAAAAAATTAACTTTTAATGTTAAATTACATTTTTTTCCTATAAATATATACATTTTAAGAAAAAAAAATTAACCAAATTAACCGTTCAATTTAAATAAATTTATGTAATACATTCTACGGAGGTAAATCATTAGGTTAGGTTATTAATCAGGTTATTAACCAGTGATATTGATTTCTGAAAAATATTGATTTATGTCACTTTCTTCAACTTCATCTGATCCTGGTATTACCAATAATTTTTTAACATCATCTGATAACTCATGTTCATGTTTTTTTGACTCATTTCGTATGGATTAAATGTATGGGTCTGACGAAATCAATAATATATGTAACAAATCCTCGTTTGTATTGAGCCTAGAGTTTTACGAGTATTATGTTCTCTGTATATTTTATAGTCCTTGTTTCGACTCTCCTGCGCTTCTTCAGATAGTTTACCTAAAATATATTATAATTTTAATTTTATATAAAACTTACTCTTTGATGAATATTACCAATAGGAAGTGGTGCAAATCGTATAACATCCGTACCGTGTAATAACACTTTATGCACACTCGCAGGCATATAGTACCATGGATATAATGTGACAAACATCTTTGCCGTTTTTAAACAATAGAATTTGAAATTGCTATTTTTATTTTTTGTCTCTGTGTTCTTTTAGAACAAGATGCAAATGGAATAATTGGTCAACCAGCAATATATAAAGCCGATTTTTTTATTAGATGGCATTTTGAATTTAGTGTTAAGCCATTCGGTGTTATTTTTTGTAAATTTCTTATAATTTCTATTTACTTTAGACCACTTCCTAGAAGTTGTCAAACTAAATATCAAAATTTCTTTTTCTTACATTTTTTTATACGAACTAGAACAGTTAGAAATATTTGAATATGTAGCTTGAATAAATTCATATAAAGATTTTCTAGATTCGATACTAGTTATAGATTGGATAAATCATTTTTCGTATATAAATTCAATCAGATCGTGATAATAAGTATAGTATATTATTTGCATTTCAAGAGGTGAAATTAACTGAAAAAAAAAATCTACACGTAAATTATTTGTATAGGAAATAACGAAAAATAAAAAATATCAAATGATAGTACCTAGTAAATTTTTTTTTTTAGAGTACGTCATATTTATTTAAGGAAATCCATTTTTGTAAATTACTGTTGCAACTGAATGCAAAAAATGTTTATATTTTAAAATAGCTATCAATTTCCTTTACAATATGTATACAGTGAACAATTGGTAAAACTGCGTAAATTTAAGTATGATTCCTCCAAAGTTCAAAAACCATTAAAACACTCAATATTTCAACACAATAATATAGCAAATACTAAAAAAAAAATAATTAAAATAAAACAAAAAATTTTTTATTATAACATTTAAGACAATATAATAACTGCATAAAAAAAATTATATTTTTTTTTCATTTTAAGCGACACAATTAAATAATATAAAATATGTGAAAGTTTAAAAATATCAATCAAATAATGTATATATTTTATACAAACAGCACTGTAAGTCGGGTGTATGTCAATTAATTAATTTGAAATTTTATATTTAACTACAGAATATTGTAAGGATAAATTATTGATAAAAAAAAACCAATAATTTTTAAGTTTTAAAAATAGCACTTTTGGCCGCCTAAAATTGTCTTTTATACCACTGTGCGGCCATTAGAATGTAGGTACAATGTCAGCTCGGTCAACCCGAATATTGTGATAAAAAAAAGATACGCTCAAACCGTGCAGTTATCCGAGTTGCACTTAGACGCGGGACGTTTAATAATATGTTATGTCGTTCACTGGGAGTTCTCGCAAAAAAATTGTATAAATAATAAAGCGTATTATGCACAATACCTGAGTTTATCAGCACGGTTACCGGAAACACAGTGCGAAATGTTATCGAACCGACTCGGGTGCAGGTGTGACTACCTACTTCATATATATATATATACATGTAAAATAAGTATCTATTATATGTACGCAGGTTAACACGAGTAAACAATAATAATATAATACATAGGTTTTTTTTTTTTCGAAAAATGTTGTAGTTCGACGACAGCGACTTCCCACAGTGTAATGACAATAATATTATAATGTATATACTTATTAATCGGGTTTAATGTAATATATTATGGTGCCTAGAATAAAATTACAAGACGCGTAGGTGTATAATGTATAGGTACCTATTATATACAGAGTGATTCACCAAGCACGCTAATTCCAATTTTTTCTTTGGATAATAAAATTAATTAATTCGAATTCTGATTTTTGAAGTGACTTTACCGATAATTTTTAATGTTAAAGTATTTAATCAAAAATCCGAATACCGAATACCCTATACCCAGCTTATGAGTTATTAAAATTAATACATAGGTACTAAGGACAATAGTCCTTAATATTGGTTTTATAAAAATAGGAAATAGCGATTTACAACTGTATCAAGTGTTCCCTATAGTATTATTGGTAATCCGGGGTAAAAAAGACCATGGAAAAAAAAGAACAATTTTTAAAAATTAAATATAATATTATATCATTTATATTACAAAAAAAAAAAATCCACCTTTGTTGGATTTAAAAGTTTCCATTTCAAATTTATTTAATATAAAGAAAAGAATACAATTTATGTAATAAACACAGTGGCACTTCAATGACTGTCGGCAGACTAAATTATGTTAACGCAAATAATAGCATGAATGTATGAAAAGGTCTACATAGGGAATGTCTAATAATAAAAATATATTTTACTTTATATTATATGCAACTATAGTTATATATATATATTTTTTGATAAAGTATGAAAAGGTAACTATAATCTCTATATAGTCTCTACATAGGTCATTTCCAGCAATACAAATTTATTTCACTCTATAATAGAGTAATAAATATTATATACTATATAGTACATAATAATTATATATATCAATTATGTATATATAATATAGACGACGTGTGTGCATGTGGAAAATTAAAAATTGTTTTTTTTTCCATGTTCTTTTTTTTCGGGATTCAGTATTGTTATACTCAAACAGTATTTTTCAAATTATAAAATGTTGATAGATTAATATTATAATTTTCAAACTATTATCGCCTCCACGTGTTCTACACCTAAATTATCATGGCCCTATCCATCCTTTTAGTATACACAAAGTTAAATAACTAAAAAAAAAAATAATAATAATTTTGGCGCCTTTTTCTCGGTCAAACCTTCTTCATCGTTATGAACAGGGCTCTTAAGTTCGTGCATTTGCATATCAACCTTGCTAAGTTGTATTTAATGCTAGATGACATAGAAATCCACTTCAAGGTATACCACGGTTAAATACGTGAAGTATTATTTTGCATGTTTTTGCATATTTAGAGGTTTTTTGGCTATTTGGCATAGTTATGCATATTTCTATTTTATCGGGCATATTATACATGATTTTGATATTCCTATTCATATTATTTTATCAATATTATGCATTTTTTTATGGAAATACTATGAAAGAATAGTGATATTTGACGGAGAAAAAACGCGATCGTTTATAATTTTTCATTATAAGATTAATACATTAGGTATAATATATATTATTATATTATTATATATTTAAATTAATATATAAATATATTATATTTATATAAAATGTTTGGAAATTCGGCTGCAACATAAAATGATTAAAATGCATTAGCTATAGGTATATTAGTAATTACTTCATTTAGTTTTTCAGTCTAAAAATAATATATATAAAATTAAAAATTAAATTTTTCGAAAATTGTTTATGATTGTTTTAAGTAAGCATTTTTTAAGTGCGAAATTTTAGATATTTAGTGCATATAAATGCATATTTTTAAACTTTTTAAGGCATAATTCAATGCATATTTTGCCAATTTCGAGTGCATAAATGCAGCACGCTTATTTAAGCATTTTTTAGGGCACGAGCTTACCACGACCCCTGGTTATAAATGTGTATAATATTTATATGTTAAAAATATATCGTTTTTATAAAATTTAAGAAAATATTACCGCTGTAGATATTTTGTACGCGAGTACAAAACGATAAATTGTTAAATAAACTCACACGCGTGCTGACGGCGGCGGTAGAAAGTACATTATAATATATTATTATATTATATCATATTATTATTAAACAAAGTCGGACCTTTAATCAAACATCGAAGAGCTTTAATTTAATTACACTGAGGCGTGACTGAGCGTATATATTATACCGATCGGCCTACACACTTTAATCATTGGTTCGACGGTTGTGATCGAAACCTGCGGCAGCGACCGTTTCGAGTCGGACACATAGCACAATCTCGTTATTATACGACGATGACGCGTGGCCATACTTCATTCGTCATTTTTACTAACGATAAACATAAAAAAAAACCGTTAAAGTCACCGCGGCCGTCTTAATAAGAAAATCATCATAAAGATACATTATTATAATATCGCCGCTGTCGATTAAAATATTAATACGATAACGGAATACGCCGGTAAAATTCCTATATTGGTTTAGCGTGACCGGTGCTCGACGTCATCGTCGTCATGGAGAATATTATACAATTATTATTTTTTGTTACCGTTGACTAGAGGTATATACGGTTCAGGATATTTTTTGAAAAAAATACTGTTTTAATTAAACTTCTACTAATTGCAAACATTTTCCCTTTGTCAGTAACTACGCTCATAAATATGTTCTACAGCAGGATGATCCATTTAACGTAAGACACTATAATTATTTCAAAAAGTATTTACGTTTTTGGAAATATTTTTGTTACATATGGTGTGAATTCGTTACAAAACGAAATTTTTCAAAAAAATATTTTTTTAAGTACAAGTTTATGAGTTATAAGTATTTAAAGTTTAGATTATCAGTATGTATCACCCCGCAAAATGTTGTTCCGCTACTCTGCTTATCTATACTTCAAATACTTATAACTCACAAACTACTCGTCCAAAATTAGATTTTAATGTATCAAAATATTCAAAAAAATATTCTGCTTTGGATTTTGAAACTGTATGTTGTAATTCAAAAAACTTAAAAAATAATAAGGTTAAAAAATATTTTTTTAAATGTTGTTTTGTAACGACTTGATAACTTTGATTATCTAAAACGTAAATATTTTTTGTAATAGTGTCTTACGTTAGATGGATTACACTGTATAGGTATAGGTACCTACTTTTATTGCTCTAAGTATGTACGATGTATATAATACTGCATCTATAGATATTAAAACAATTATTATTATTGTTTTTATTTTAAGATTTATTTTCATATATTCGTCACATAAATCACATAAATACTAAATATTTCAAAAATGTTTAAAATTCTACAACCTTGCCACACTCAAAGTCCCCATTATTATATTAAAACGTAACGTAGTAACCTAACGTGTGTAGAAAAACAATATAATATATTTTTATTCGTTTCTTCCCCCCCCCCCCCCCCGAAAACGGTTGAATTAATATGATAGATTTCGTTGTCAAGTGTTCACCAGATGATTTTATCTAAACGACAAGTAAAAAAAAAAACAGTACAGATTTACCTCCACCTTCCTTCCCCGATGTCTGGTTAAGTATTATATTTAAAATTCGTGTTGTACATTGAAATGAGACGTTTACAACAATGTACATATATAGTCTTTAGTCGCTCATGCACATGCATATTATAATAGTCTGTTGTGGAATTTAAAATTGAAATATTAAAATATTCACTATTGCGGGGAGGTGTCCCGTAACATATGTTTCGTCGAGTATAAAACGATTTTTTTCTCAAATTCAATCGCATATTATTTTTATTCTCACGTTTACTTTATGTATAATGTACATATCATTATGCTGCATATATAGTTTCGTATGGATTTATAATGAATTACAATATTGATTTAATTCATTTGCGGTGGACATAAATTGTATATTATCATTATTTATTACTTATCGTATTAATGTTAAACTATATACCGTCGACACACACATTTTATCTGCTTTATATACATTATATTCCAGGGTGGCGATTCAGACAATAAAATAATTCCGACTTTACACGCATATTATGATTTAAAATGGAAATCAATTTTATGCTAAGATACGATTATTCATAATATATTGTGCGTTATCGAACACTATTTATTATACTATTTATCATCGCGTACGGTATATATTATATACAATAGTGACATGCGCGTCACTTTTGGCGTGAAAAATCCAATAACACATGACACAACGTGTAAGACACACAACCAATAGTGTTTTTTTATATAAAGTAACAGCAGTCGCAAAGCACTTAAAAAAACGCAAAAATAAATATTATACGTTATTTTATGTGCGCATAATTTGGTCAGATGTATACGATAGTTTCAAATGTCACTCTTCCAAAGCGAACATCGTGCGTACATATAAATTGACGATCACATAAAATATATTATTATATGGGGGATATTAAAATGAAGCATGGCGGGAAACACTATATAATATTATTATGTAAAACCATATCATGCGGGTCGATGTCGATGTCGATTTTTTTTGGCTACGATGGGCAAACCTGCCGCCTTAGTCGCGCGCGTTTGCCGAATTATAACATTTAATTTAATATATTATGTAGGTACGGTATATTTGAAGTTATATTGTACGATAATATAATATTAAAATAATATCATAATATTACGACGACGTGCAGACGTGTGTCCTGTTACTACTATATACAGAAGTATAATAATAATATAGTGGTCGAAGGACGGTCTGTCTGCAGTCGGTAGGTGCGCAAGGTACGAGTGGAAATAACGCGGTGTTACGCGGTGTTGTTTTCCATATTAAAATCGTGCGTAATGAGTATAATAGTGTGGAGACAAAAATATAATAATATTCAATATTATTCCAGCACTGAAGGCAAAAAACAAGCTGAAAGTTCGAAAAAAAAATAGGTTTTTAACATTTTATCGTTTACTATCTAGAAAAAAAGAAATTATTAAAGAAATACAAATACATATACCGGTATCACGGGTAACGAATTTGCCGACAAATTGGCAAAATCTTAGGCATTTCTTAGATGCTCTCCGAGTTCAAAAATCCCATGGTTTGACTTTATTCCCAGCCTTAGAATCTGCACAAACATAACCTATGGCTCGAACACGCTAGAAATCACTTCCTCCTCACTTCGCCACCTGGTACAGAACTATATCTCCAACCATCCCCGCACCTCTACCCCTGTTTCACAACCTCGATCTCTCCAGGAAAAGCATAGTCTCGTACTCCCGTCTCCTCTTTGGTCACACTCTACTATTCTTTCTCATTCCTTCAAACTTTCATTGAACGATTCCCCTCTCTGCACACTCCACAATATCCAATGGTTTGCGACATTACACTCGTCCAATCTTCATCTGCCCCACTCTATCATCCTAACGTTACCACCTATTATCTTTTTTCAATACATAACGGTATCACGGGCGACGAATTCGCCGACAAATTGGCAAAATCTTCGGCATCTCTTAGATGCTCTCCGAGTTAAAAAATCCCATGGTCTGACTTTATTCCCAGAACCTAACCTTAGGACCTGCACAAACAACCTAACACTGGGAATCACTTCCTCCTTACTTCGCCACCCGGTACAGAACTATATCTCCAAACATCTCACCTCTACCCCGGTTTCACAACCTCAATCTATCCAGGAAAAGCATAGTCTCGTTCCTCCGTCAGTCGTCACCACTCACACACTACTATTCCTTCAAACTTTCCTTGAACCATTCCCCTCTCTGCACACTCCATACAATTATCCAATGGTTTGCGACATTACACTCATCTAATCTTCATCTGCCCCTCAGTCTATCATCCCAACGTGACCACCTATATTATCTCATTTCAATTCCCCCGACATTCCTTTTAACACCAAAAATATCCTCTCAACCCAACAAATAATATCTTACTTAAAATAATAATATTATCTTTCTTCAACCATATACAGGCTTTTTAATTTAATTTTATATTTCTCCTCTTTATTTTTGTAAGATACAACTATATGTTCTACTGCGTATGGTTTTATTTATGATGTTTATCTTTTACCTCCTAATCGTTGAAACTAATTGTACATTACAATGTTTAAAATAAAAAAAAGTTATTCAATAAAATGTGTAATTTTATCGTCCTTTGTATTATATTATTATATTGCGAACGAAAGAAAATAGCGAGTTCCTACGCATTTCACGGCGACGTAATGTGGTGCAATAACATATTATATATATATACTGCGCTAGCGCCTAGTGCGGGAAAAGCGGTAAATATCCTTGAAAACTGACATTTTGTGAACAACTATACGTGTGTGTGTACAGGGTACCTATATACCGACAGGAATCAAGCAAACGCGTTGAAAAAAAAAACACTTTGAACTGTCTCGAAATATATATTATAAACATTCGAGCTTGTGTGTATAGTCTTTTCAGCGTATATTTTAATTTTTATCGTGTAGACATAGTGTATGCTGCTGCACGATATGCGTCGAAAACGGTTAAAATATCATTACCGAAAACGTTAATCAATTTCTCAATTTAATACCGGAACAACGTTATAATTAAGATAAGTGTTGTTGTGGATAATAGTCGTATTATACGGGGCGATCCACGACACGCGTTCGTCGTCGTTTCAGGAAACACCAACTATACGTTTTTGAATAAATTTCTTTTACACGATTCGTTATAAGTCGTTATAAAAAAACGATTTTGGAAAACAATTATTTTAATATTATGTGATTTTTTATCGGTATACAATATGTTTTAAGTTTTTTACCCTTTATAAAATGCGGGCAACATACATTTTTGATTTCATATATTCCAAGAATATCATTCGGAGTATTTCGATCTACAATAATAATCAAAGTTTGGACGAGTATAGTTTATTGGCTATAAGTATTTATAAAGTCAAGACAAGTGGATGAGTAGCTCGCCGACATTTTGCGGGGTGCTTACCCTTGTACCACTTCACGCTTAGCTCATCTATAATTTAAATACTTTATTAACTCGTACACTACTGCTAGTTCAAAATACGATTTTTACACATCGATAAACACCAAAAAATATTCTTCTGTCGAATAAAAAATTAGAAACGTGTGATGCGTCATTAAAAATTATGTAAAAAAAATATCGTCAAAAACGTTACACGCGGACGGAAGTGCGTCTTACGCCGTTAAATGGACCACACGGTATATCGATATCATTATAATAAATTATATTAAACTTAAATGATATAGAACACATAGAGATATCATCGTGATTGATGAAAATAATAGTATATCGCATTAGTGATTGTAGTCGCATTTGGGAATTATAATATAATGAATCGAACAACACTGGCACAGCGGTCCTATCCCAGGATCATTAAACAAATATTAACAACTACTTATCGTACCATATTATAATCGAGGATTTATATTTTATCGACCCCGTGGCCCTTTATCGGAATGTGATTTACGAAAAAAAAAAATAAAATACTAACATGCCGTTTACCCGGAACGAACGGAATTATTCACGTGATGTTTGAAACACTCGCGCTTCGACGATGTACGTACAATATTAATACGATAATAATGATTTATGATAATTCATCACGACTGTCTTAACACAATAATATTATAATATTAAAGAAACGCGCCGAAACTCATACGCAGTCGGTGCGAACCGAGGGAAAACGTATTTTCTTCGCTTTTTTTTTATTATTATTTACGCCGGCGTATCGTGTCTCTACCCCCAACAAATCACCAGCTGCGATACACCCCTATGACGTATAATAATATACGTTTAACAATATTAGTAATTTCTATATATAGTTATTTTTTTTATAAGGTGCGTAGTACATATTCAAAGTCAGTTCGGCTTATATTAATAGATATCAAGTGATGGTGCAAAAAGTCAATCATAACCGGTCACCCATCCCATCACCGACCAGAATGGGATAATTTCCCTCGAACAGTGATAATATTCCGATAACCGAAAGGTTTTCGACCACGACGGTATTATTACCGTTGTGGTTACCTCACATATTGAAATCATAACTATACATTGCGTGCGATGATGACACGATAATGACGTATTATCTGCACATCGACAAGTATATATAACGTTCGATAATCCACCGATCCTCCCCCCGGCGATAGGCTATAATATTATATTAATTTACCCTGCAGCACAACACCCGGAACGTTTTGCCTACCTATTAATTACCGCCCACTATAACGGCACAATAATAATATAATATATTCATCAATGTTCAACGCGTGTACGACACGTCGTCGTTTGTATTATACCCTATAGGGTTTTAAAATTTCATGAAATTTATTTTCTCGGTGGCCTAGACCGGTTAGACCTAATCAGTAATCACTAATCAATAATCATATACTTACCAATACACATGTGAATTATTATTTATTCATTTATTATGATTACATTAATTCACGTCATTACAATACAATTCTATATTAAGTACCTATGTATTTTTCTTTTTTTCTCAAAACGTTCAAATTTATATTATTCGTCTCCAAATAAATACAGATATGAAATAATACAATATAGTACTTAATATGCATTATCAGGTACTTTAGGTCTTTAGGTTTCTTTTACAACATAACATAGGAGTAATAACTAATAACTAATAAATAATAATTAATAAATACTAATATAGAAATATATCACTACGTTCCTACTGCATATGTAAAAAAAAAAAAAAATATTTTTCAATATTTCATCAAAATATTTCATTCGAAGTGAAATTTCCAATTTTGAAATATTTAATGAGGAGTAGAATTTTCAATTTTGAAATATTTTACATGAAATTTTCAATTTTGAAATGTACTTCAAATTCATAACCCTAGACTTATACCATACTGCAGACCGATACGACACGATTGTAACTCGTACAGCAGTGCGAAGGGGAGAACGGTCGTCTGTAAGGGGTCACGCATCGAACCCGCGGAAAACCCGGAACGAGGCCCTATAGCGATGTCCGCGTAACACGCGAGGGCGGTCGCAGGGCTTATAATGACGTGTGCTGTATACGCCGAAGTTAATAACAACAACAACAACAACGACGACGATCAACCCGCAAATCAAAAAAAAAAAAAAAACATATCTCGTTCATAAACAATCGTCGCGTGGCAGCGGTGGGGCCATCGTGAGTTGTAGGGGACGACGGTTTTTCCAGCGATCGAGGGGAGGTGGGGAAAAAAAACGTTTCGTCGAAACGGCGAATATAATAATAATATATACTTTGGTAAATCGTTTCGGCGGCGGCGGCGGCGGGTCGCCCGCTCCGAAAGAAGGAAACGAAAACCATTATTCGGCCGCGGCGGCGTCGACGACGACGACGACGACGACCCGCACGCGACGAGTTTGCGCCGTGCGGCCGTGTCGCCCGCCACCGCCCCCGCCGGAGCATCCCCTCCGCCACGCCCGCGTCGACTACCGGTGGCGGCGGCGACGACGCCAGCGACCGCGGCGGCAGTGGCAGCAGTGGCGTTCGTCGTCCCGTTGATAATCGCGTCCGATTCTCCGTTCGGAGCCGCTCGATTGCCAGCAGTCACACCGGTCGTCGTGCGCGCACACCGTCTCTGCCTGTCCCACTCGCTCGCGCCGCCGCCGCCGCCGCCGCAACCACCGTCATACCGCTACAGCTGTGCGTCTACCGTCTCGTCTCGTCTCGTCTCTTCCGCGGTCCCGTTCGTGTGCGTCGCGCCGCCCGACCGCCACCGAGACAGACAGAAAAAAATAATAATAACAAAAACAATATTGCCCTCCGTCTCTGCACTGCGTGCCGACCAAAGGCTACGCCCGCGACCGTCGCGGATATCGCGTACCGCTGCGACCGGGAACGAGACGCGACTATATTATCGTACCATACGATACGGCGTAGTACGGTTCGATAGCGCCGAGGGCAGAGTAGCGAGCGCCCGTACTCTCGGCTGCCACGCCACTGAGGCCAGCGAGCCAGCGAGCGAGCGATCAGCCGACCACCGCGGGAGCGAGACAGTGCACACTGCAGCAGCAGTGCCGGTCGTCGTCCACAGCCGTCGCCGGTGGTAATGGGCAAGAAGGGCAAAAAGACTAGATGGCGGGAGCTGCCCATCACCCTGGGTAAGTCGTCGTCGTGTACTCTGTGCAATCCGTGTGTATTACCGCGACTGCCAGCAGCAGTCACCCGGTTAGGTTAGGTTAGGTTAGGTTAGGCTTACGATATATTATAATATTCGCGACGTCGAGACCGCGTGCAGAGCGGACGGGTATCGCCTCTCACGCCCCCGCGGGGTACACGTAGACTTCTGGGTACCATCTGGTACGGAACGATACGTGTCGCCGTCGCACGTCTTTCCTTCATATTATTATTATTATTATTATTATTTCGTTAATTGTTTGCGAGACTTCACGTGTGTGCAAATGATATGTATACGGTATTTCCGCTTTTTTGGGGTTTTGGGTTTTCTGGCCGCGGGAGGGTGGGTGCAGACCCATACTCGCGTGACCCGGGTGGTCGGCGGACACCCACGCATTTTAATATACAAGAGCCGCGCGGTCGGTGGCCAGTACATGCGCCTGACCACAGATCTCTCTAAAACGTCGTTAAATATAATAATATTACGATCGATGATTTGTGATTATATTTTGAATACTATACAAAATAGTATAGAATGTGTGTAATAGGTATTATAATATTATATCCGATTCCGTAGGCGAATTGTAAAGCTGCTATTGAGTAAATCTTACTTTCAAAAAAAAAAAATGTTTTAATTCAATAATAGCTGTACCCGCGGGGTGTACGTATTGTAAATATTTGTGAATCTAAACAAAAATAAATTTTACTTTAATCGTTTTACGTTTGGAGGACCGTCTTCTCCGTGGTCTTTGCTATTTTACATATTTTTCAAATATATATTTATGGACGTCACTGTACTGTTATTTGGACGGTATATTATAATACTGATTTACGCTTTAACGAGTCCGATTTCGCCAGTGTATCGTATTTTTATTCTCATCATCATATTATGATGATGATATGCGATGACAATCGTAATGTATTTATTATTATTATTATGTTTATAGTATTTATATAATGTACAATTCGCTGCACATCGAATATCGTATTTATTAATTTAAACCCGAGAGTATCTTTTTAAACATTTATGTATTAAAAATAGGTGCCCGAAAAACGCGTGTCGTGAGTAGTATAAGTGATGTCTTTAAAAGTCAAAACCCTTCACTGAGTACGGTAAAATAAAATCTATAGTCTATACGTCATGCATAATATTAACTATACAGTATACACGGTAACTAAATTATGTAGATATAAGGGTATTTGAGTGTCTACATTATAATACGGTATAGAACCTCGATTATCCGAACTAATTGGGACCACACCAAGTTCGGATAACCAATAGGTCAGATAATAGAAATAAAAAAAAAAAAAATATTATTTGAATTTAGAATTATTATTACTTATTATTATTGACTTATTATACTTATTATTACACATTACGTATTATGTTATTACGAAGAATATTGTTATTATTATATTAAGAATATATATTATTATTTGTTTTTGACAAACTGATTAATAATTTTTAATCGACGAATTTCTGCTAACGTTCGGATAATAAAACGTTCGGATAATAGACGGAGGTTTGGATATAACGGAGGTTCGGATAATCGAGATTCTACCGAGATATTACAGTGATTTTACTGTTCTTGCAATATATATTATATTATTACAACGTCGTCACACGACCGCGGTTAGATTCCTGTTTTTTTTTTCTGACCGAGATTATAAAATATAATAATAATATGTGCAGAACGTTTTGTCAAATACCTACAATATCAAGGAAATCGGTCTATTACACCGCTGCCGGCTATATAGAGTTATATATATATATATATATATATCATGATTGCATGTCCGAATGTAATTTGGTCTCCGCGAGTTGCGTAACGTTGCGTTCTCGCCGACTCTGCGTTTAATTTTTTTTTCGAGGTGAGCGATATCATCATCCAAAACGCATTTCGGTGAGATTATATTATTTTTGTTTGTCGAACCACCGGTATAATATAATATATTAGGCACTGTCCCCGTCGGGACGGTATGGAGTCGTGTTCCGGAGAGGGTGTGTACACTGAGAGGAGTAGGGGGTGGGGGCAGATAAAACGACCACGCGGTCATCGGCTAATAAATCCTTTTTTAACCTATTTTTGAATGACCAGCCTCTGCAGATAACCTTTGATCTCGGCGATAAAATACAAAACGGGGAGATATACTATTTTAACCCTCGATCTCGGTATTTATGTAGGTACTCGGATTACGCCTTTCGTATATTTTCCGATTAGATTAGGTAAGTGCGGTATATCGCCACACTTTCGGTCTGGCTCTATAATAATAATAATAATATAATAAACCACCCCCTCCATTATATAATTCAACGGCAGCGGTCGAAACGATATTGTTATATGGGTACGCAGAGAGGTAAATCACGTGGTTTTATTGTTTTTTATAGGTCGCACAGCGCAGCTTTTCGCCGCCATACGCTCTTATATAGGCATATAAGTATTATGATATCATATTATTTTGTATATTATAACAATAATATTTTAGTACACGCTATTGTATTGTTTATTATTATGCGATGGGCACGTCGTCGACGGCCGAGATAAATACGTTTTTAATGATGTAACAAATTTATATTTTCAGGAAGTTCGTTGGTAGGTTACTATAGCTATACTAGCCATAGGTATAACCGTATAACAAACGGTAGACATATTATATTATATTATATTAAATTATTAAATCATATACCACCGGCGTGTACTGGTCGCGTGCGCATCGGTATAAATGCAGACTGCTGCAGTGTATTATATTCGTAACACGATTGATCGCAGGACCATAAACGCGCCGAGGCGGAGGACCGCATTATATTATTAATATTATACCTAGGTATACGGCGAAGAAAAAGCGGTTAACCGACTGCAGCAGTGTATCGGCTGTACAGTAGTCGATTATTTCGTCCACACGGGCCATAACGATTATTATACCTACAGGCTACAGAATATATCACAACATACACTGCACATTGTAAATAATAATAATTGCAATATTATGTATAGGTACGACCATCGCGTGATATCGCATTGCTATACCGCTGCAGCGATCGCGGACAACGAATATAATATAATATAATGCGTAGGTATATTATCATAATATATACAGGGTGATCCACGCAATGTAAGACACTCATTATTTCAAAAAGTATTTACGTTTTTGGAAATATTTTTGTTACATGATATAAAGTCGTTACAAAACAACAGTTTTCAAAAAAAATATATTTTTTAAATATTTTTTAAGTTATAAGTATTTAAAGTTTAGATGAGTGGATCAACATTTTGCGGAGTACCCGCATACAACTTCACACTGCTCATCTAAGTATTCGATTTTTATGTACCAAAATACTTAGAAAAATATTTTGCTTTGGATTATAAAATTAAAACCGTATGTTGTAATTCAAAAAAGTAAAAATACATAAAAAATATTAAAAAAAAATTTTTTTTTTCAAAAAATATGTTGTTTTGTAACGACTCTATACCATGTAACAAAAATATTATCGAAAACGTAAATACTTTTTGTAATATTGAGTGTCTTGCGTTAGATGGATCACACTGTATATTATAATACGACATACCTATACGTACCTACCTACGTCACGAGTTCGTAATAATGTACATAGAAAATGGCGTGTTTTTCGGAATGAAATGCACAGTACATATTTTCGTACCTTTGCAGGGGTTAGCGATTATAATATTATAGTGATGACCGCGGCATTTGGATGACAATATAATATTATGTTATTCTTTCGATGAATATTTCATGCCGTGCAGCACTCTCTCAGCTCCCTTTAAACGTATTCTTTTTATTTCACCATTGAGTCTGCTACTCAATACCTGCTGTACCGAAATCAAAACTTAAAATTTAAAAGCACTTATAAAATATATTATAAATTATTCATAACGCGCATATTATTATAATGAAATTAAATACTTAACTCATTCTCATTCGTAAGAATAATAATGTAAAGGTTTTTTTTTTTTTTGTATCAAACTAATTTGTTAATGGAATTAAAAGCGTCTTTCTTGCGCGTTTCAAAACTAATTTTTTTTTTTTACTTTACTAAAATTTGGCATAACATAAATTTACGCTATACGTCTATTAACTAAAACGCTATAATAACAATAAAAATGCTTATTAACATATACTAACATTTTTAACACACATTAAAATTGGCTCATTTTATGCTTTTGTAAGTAACAAATTGTTTTATGTATATGACGTATATTATACGTCATATATGCAGCTAACACGACAGTAGTATTACTTTAATAATATTTAGTATTATACGAGTTTTGATGTTTTTTTCTATTGCTTCTACTAAAAATCTTATCCCAGCGAATTTCCTTTGAACACTAATAATATTTTGATAGTAATTATAATAAACGTGAAACGCACAAATAGTTTCAAGAAACGGAGAAGAACATAATATTTTATGTTCAAACAATTTTCAGTAAATATTATGAATTCGGTAATATTATATACCATAGTATGGTTTTATTTGATGTGTAAATAAATTAATAAAATCACTTCTTGAAAATGTTTTAACGAATCCCTAATATAAAAAAGGATTTGTCCGACAAACTTAAATAATTTTTAATTATTTACTTAAAAAAAAAACCAACGCTTGAATACGTCGTCGACGCGATAAGTTTTTAGTGAAGTAAACTCGTTTTAAAGGCTCGTTGGATAACAATATACCTAATATACAGTATGCTTTTTATTCTATATGCTTCAACTTTCAGGGACAAGTACGAGCAGGGATTGCCGCGGTGGTGCTCTGTTAGATCGATTTCGTCGTATGCAAGTGTGCAGGGGTTCGCGTCGCCGATGATATTCTATCGTTGGGTTAAAGGTCAAAGAAGCCATTTGAATAAAACAAATTTTTTTTCTTTCAAACTTTGTTGATGTATAGTTGCGCGGTTAATATCCGGTCAGTGTTGATTAATGTGTTCTACGCGATTGTGCGAACGTATAATATTCGATTTTTCAATAGCAAAATTCGATTTTTCAATAGACATATCTGCACGGACGACTATAATAATATAATAATACATTAAATTATTAACAGCAATAATGATTAGTTTATGTGATATAATATTAAGTTACACAATACATTTTATATAAATATGTATAATAAGATCCGATATATATATATAATGATTATTATTTTAATTCGTAGAAAGTAGGTATGTTTTTTTTATTATATTTTTATAAACACACACACACACACACACACACACACGTGATATTTCGTTTAATTGGTGCGTTCATTAAACGTCGGGCATTCGATTGAAGTGTGTGGCCTGCAGTGTGGGAATCATACTATATATAATGGTATTTCATTATGAATGAAAAAAAAAAATAATAATAAAAAGAGGTTTACCGTTAATTGGACCGAGGAATAATATCGCCGGGTAATTATATTATATTGTTTTGCGTTCAATACACTCGTAATGTATGTACGTAGGTAATAAATTACAGGTATACATATCTTTAGTCTTTACTAAACGGCTGCAGGCCTGTTATCGACACACTCCGTTATAGGTTAGAATATTGTATTTTCTCGTAAAAAATAAGAAACGGTCTTTTTACTTGACGATAAACTGTCTGAAATCGATGCAAACTGCTCATAATAATATGGCTTATGCTCATATTATGAATATCGTCTTGTATTTACCTCGACTAGGCATTCATATAATATTATTGTTATTAGGTATCATCATCTTTATTGACGGAAAAACTCCATTTACAAAACAATAAATATACAAAAAAATTGTGTAGAGACACAGGTACAATAAAATCAGGTACGATAATATAAAATTCGCATTCGATTGATTTAAAGTACACATTATTATGTGGTTTATAATTTACAGCCATAATATTAACTCAAATTAATATCCACAGTGTTTCCTATGTATAGTCATCTGCAGTTTATTCGTATAAGAGATGATTTCAAGTATGTTTTAGAAACATTATTAATCAAAAAACTTTCTTGATTTCTGGATTATGCACAAATAATACGAGTCATTATGTTCAAAATAACGATTGAAATGACGGTTTATACAAAGTAAAGTCGAAAAACAAAATAAAAAGTATAAATAATACCCACATAAACCAGAATTGTTGTTACCTGCTATTTACTCTCACGAATAAGTGTTAAGTTTTGTAATATTAAACGATTTTTGACGAAGGATAAGTGGGATATTAGCTACTATATCGTATTATACATTTTTAAAACATATTATATTACCTACCTACCCGTAAAAGGAAAACGACTGTGTGACGCGATTAGAATTATATTCACATTAATTAAGAAAAAAAACCATTTTTAAAAACGTTTACACCTGTCTTATATTATATTGATATTTATAAATATTCATACTGTTGGTTTGAAGTAATCATATATTATAAAAGAATCGTAATTAATTCAGAAAGCGCGTAAAATATATTTCCGTTTAGTTTTACATTTTATTATTCATCGTTATAGTTGAAAAAATTATAATATTCGTTGGAAATTTAAATTTTGAACGAGTCTCGTTGCTTATTAATATTATTGCCTCACAACACATAAATATAATATAATAATATTATGTTATAAATTGTAAATAATTGTGATTATGACACGACGTGCATTGTTACATAAAACGTCCTATAATTCAAACGTAATTGTATTGCGGAAAATTATTACTGTATCAACGATGTTTTATTTTTATTGATGACCGTAAAGTGCATAAAATATTAATATTAATAGCGTACTATATTTATATAATTAGGTAATACTTATATAAAGCCATAACGAGATAAATGAATATTAATTACTAAAATACGTTTAAAAAAACAACAGGTTGTAGCGTGGGTAAATTATAGGTTACTGACGTCATCATATTTTATTTGTTCTCCTCTTACCAAAAAAAAATAAAAAAATAAGTCATTAAACTCTTATCTTTGAGGTCTCGCGTGTTGGAATGGAAAAAATTGAAATCTTCCAAGTACCTACGCGATATTATCGTAATACTAAATACTATAATATTATATAGTATTATAGTGTAAAGTTTGGATCTACACTTATGTCTGTGAACATGCGTTTACTCACATGAAAAAAATTAAAAACCCATACCGATCACGTTTAACTGATGGCCATCTCCGCCGTGTTTTTAGAGCGGGCACAAGTAATTTTAATGTGGAAATTGAAAAATAATAGACAATATATCCAAAAGAAAAATCACATTAAACATATTTTACAAAACAGTTGTAATTTCCATACTTTTATATTTTAACTAGCTGATCCCGTGCACTTCGTTGCCCATTAAAAAAAAATTAATAATGCCAAATTTATATGAATAATATATTTTATTTTATAATATAACGGTTAAAATATACTAAGTCATATCGTTACAACAATATTCAATTTATTTTGGGTCATTATGTGTACTTTTATTCGTTTTATCGAGAAAAGTCTGATCTGTCTCATTCTGTCCCTCCCAGCGTTGCTTGCGGCAAATATTAAGTTGAGATTAACCTCAAGTGATTTACATGCATCCAAACCACCAAGGTAATCCACTGAATTGGATCACGGAAATATGTGACATATTTTTTTCAAAACAGTTGTAATTTCCATACTTTTATATTTTAATTATATTAAAAACTGTAATATATTTTATTTTATACATTTTATTATTTTAAGTTTTAGACATTATTTTTTTTCGTATAGTAAATAATTTAAGAATAAAATATTTTTATTTTTGTCCGAACTATTTTTAATTTGTAACTATACGGCCTGCAGTGAGCCCAAAAAGGTTGCCGACCACTGGTCTAAACCAAAACGCCACCCCACCACGTATTTTGACATGAGACTGCGTTATCGATGGCATCATAATATAATATTATTATTGTCCTGGAAACGTGCTTCGATTTCCCGTATATATTATTGTCTCGACCGTAAAAACACACACACGCCGAGTGAAAATAATTTCGTTTCAAAGGATGGCTTATCAGAGTGACTGGCGCGACGATAATGTGTTTTATTCGACAAATTGATCCTCGCCGCCGCCGCCGCCGTTCTACGCCATTTGTTTTATTCGTGTGGGTACTACACGACTTATTAAACGGGGTGGGTGGGTGGGTGGGGAGGTTTATGAAACATTAGTTTTTATTTGTTTTATGTATAATATGCTTATCATCGCGCGTTGGTTATGGATATTGCTTTATATCGTATATGACATGTCGATCTTTTAAAAATGACAAGTTGTTCGTGTGGCATATCATACGTGTAGAATAAAAATAAATACTACCTATACGTCGTCTCTAAATCAATATAATATGATGTGTAGGTTTCGAACCGACGACTATGCGGTCTTATCAGTTGAGAGACACGACTGCCTACGCAATGACTCGAAACGAGTTGACAGGAAAATTCAGATAATTTATTACTATAGGTATCGTAATCGATAATGTATTCGTTTCCACGGTTATGTTCTCGGCACTATTTTACGGTTCTCTTGAAAAAAACAATTATATTAGATTCTTTAGGTTGTCCAAGTACAGTTTACGCGTGTATAAATTGTGATTTCCACCGTACACGGGCATTGAGAGACATAATATTATTATGTTTTTCTCAAAACTTTGCATTACTTTAATTGCATATTATAATTTCGTTACTCGTTTATTTCAGAAAACGTATAATATCATTTGACAATATAATAAATAATAATATCGTAAGAGAAAAACGTACTGTTAAGAAACCCAATCCCTGCGCACGACTGGGATGTACAGGGTGTGATCCATTTAACTTAAGGCACTCATTATTTCAAAAAGTATTTACGTTTTTAGAAATATTTTTGTTACATGGTACGAAATCGTTACAAAACCACATTTTTCAAAAAAAAAATATTTTTAAAAATATTTTAAATTATATTTTTACTTTTTTGAACTACAACATACAGTTTTTTTAAAAAAAATTATTGATCTTGAAATTTTTAAATTTTTGCTTCGACATAAAGGGTCATTAGAATTACATATAATGAATACATGTATTTGCATTTTAACTATGTCTTATTCAGTTATTTCAGTTATTCAGTTTGAGAAAAGGATACAAATCGAATAAAAATAAAAATACAAAAAATTAAAATTAAAATAAAAGTAAAAATTAAAAGTTTCATACAGTTTTAATTTTACAATCCAACGCAGAATATTTTACTGAGTATTTTGATACATCAAAATCGAATTTTGGACAAGTAGTTTATGAGTTATAACTTATAAGTATTTGAAGTTAGCAGTTGATAAGCAGTTTTGGTCCACTACTCCGCTCATCTAAACTTATAAAATACTTATAACTCAAAAGCAACTCGTCCAAAATTCGATTTTTATATTTTAAAATACTCAGAAAAATATTCTGCTTTGTATTATATCATTGAAACCCTATGTTGTAATTAAAAAAAGCAAAAAACTTAAAAAATAATAAAGTTAAAAAATATTTAAAAAAATACTTAAAAAAAAAAATTTTTTTGTAACGATGTAATAAAAATATTATCAAAAACGTAAATACTTTTTGAAATATTGAGTGTCTTACGGATCACACTGTATTCGTGCGATTGCATCGCATCGTTTATACAGAGTGCATCTTTTAACGCAGTTGTTATAACACTATCATAATTTCGACATTTAAAAAAATATTTTGCTTCATAACACGAAATTAAAAATATACGTCGTCATTAACCATAGTATTAAGACTTAAAAAATTATGAACGATAAAAAAAAAGAAAACTATGTAAAAAAAATTGTTTGATGAGCGTCTTGATTATGCTTCTACATTGAGATAATGAGTGCCTTTTTTTAAAACAATCGCACACAGTATATAATTGTAAACGTTATAACTTACTGCGCAATATTATAATTATTATTAAAATCGTGAGTCGTTTGTATAGTAATAAAATATGCAACGTTTCTCCGTTTGTTATAACAGCAAAAAAACATTTTTTTACCAGGTAGGTATTATTATTATTATTCTTTTTTTACGTAATGTTATCCTTTTATGAATTTGTCACATAACACATTATAGTCGCTATGTACTGTCGGTCACTGATCTCTCTCTTCTCTTTCCCTCCTCATTGTTCGAGCGCTCACATCAGACTAATTCACTATAACGGCGGCGGCGTCATAGTTAAATATATTTTATAGCTTCCGCGTGTCAATTATGATATTATTGTTATATACAAACAAATAGTATTGCCATGCCGTTTTTAAAAACCGGGGAAATGATTTTTACGTATTAAATCAATTACCATAATATTATCTCTGTCCCCTGCTCGTGTATACTTTACTGATAACAACAATATATACGCATAATTATTATTATATATTATGATCGCTATATTCGCTTTGCTCGCGGGCCAATGTGAGTTCCCACGCGAGATATAGCAGGTAAAAATCACCCCTGGATATATGCATACTTAAGTTCCCACGGGAAATAAATTACACCCGTACGTAAGTTCCCACACGAAAAAAAAATTATATCGAATACCAACTTCCTTCGCACTTTATTCGGGTTTAGGACTGACAATACTTAGTTGGTGTGGTTAAAATTTGTTTGTTTTTGTATTGCATAAAAAAAAGTCCAATCCAATTTTTAATCGAATCCAGCCTGTATAATATATAATAAAAATTAATAATTTAATGTGTAGGTATGGTTAATAATAATAGAAAAAAAAATCAAATCTAATTTGGCTTGTTGCGAAAGTTCAAACACTTTACGTAGTCATGAACTGTGTTATTATTTTTAGTTGTAGTTCCCCTTGCTCACTGCTATACAATTTGATCGGACTTTTTTACGCCCCCGTTAGATACACCCTGTAATCGGTATGTGGTATCTCGAATATTCGAAATCATAATATCAACATATGGCATTCATTAGGGTGCGATGTATTTTGTACCGTTTAGAGCATACAAAACGAAACCGCTAATAGTAATTAAAAATAATCCAGGCGGCCAAGTATAATATTATGTGTTTTGAAGGACATCTGCAGTCATGTTGCCAGAAAGTGCTAAAAGTGTATTTTTGACATTCAAATTCTAAAAAAAATATATTGAACGTTTGGGTCAAACTGTATAGTTATTTTGCTTGAGATTTATTTACTTCAAAGGATAATTAAAACGGTAATTTTGTTATTTGCACATATACTTACATCTAATATATGGGCACCTGTATAAACATCGACAATGTACATTGCACATCTAACTTTTTAATATTCCTTTTTTTGTGAGACAAAAAACTGTCTTACAGTGTTCAAAATCTGTGAATGTTTAATGCCTACGTATATTATAAACGAATGCTCATGTTTGGTTAATATTATTTAGTGTTTATATTTATTATAGGTACACACGAAGTTAAATTGTTTGAACTGTGACGAAGGTCAGCCATTCGAACAAATAAACGTAAATATACAAAAGCTCTCGAGTCCGTCTAACATACACCGTTTGTAAAAATATAAGTTATTTAGTAGATATGAGTATAAAAAATATATTAAACGAGTTATAAATGCAAAATAATATCATAAATTAAAACTTCTTTATATTAAAATTAATTTACGGAAATCGTATTGAAATTGTTTAACAGTTACTTAAATAATTATGCGTTGTAATAAATTTCAAACTATAAAGTATTATCAATATTATATTAAACAATATAGCCTTATGTAAACATAAATAATAAATAATAATATTATTAAGACTTAAAAGATGGTAAAAAATGTGCGCGATCGACGAATAAAAAGCATCCGGATTATAATCCAGGCGCTTTGCGTATCGTTAGTTTATTATACTGTTGCTGAATCCCGACAGCTCCGCGTGATCCGAAAACGAAAACGAAATGAAAATGAAATTGCGATAATAGCAGTACACATTTATACATTTATACTTATTTTTCAATTCGATTAGCATAATAGTATGTACTATTCGTTTAATATCCGTATATCGAGGGTAAACTTAAAAAAAAATTTATCGACGTCATATTATGTAGGTGACACTTGAAATCCGTTCGTCGATCGTTTTTAAGTATATACTTACATTAGGTATATTATATCGGTATTTAGTACATTGTATACATTATTGATTTAAAATCGTGTAATTTCGGATCATATCGTATTTTAAAATATTTTAAATGCAGACGTGCATACTTAATTCTCGAGTATTTGTGGATATACTTACATATTATGCGCATTTCAACGAGCCAATAAAATATGTCTTGCACTTGTATATTGTTATTTGATTTGTACTCTGTTAGCTGAGTTTTTGAATAATTCCTCATACAATATTAAATTATCCAACAAAAGAAATTAAATTGAAAAAGTTATGAATTCTAATAATGAATCTATGTTTATCGATCGTTTTTAAGAATTGATTTGAAATCGTGTAATTTTGGATTATATCGTATTTTAAAATATTTTAAATGCAGACGTGCATACTTAATTCTCGAGTATTTATGGATATACTCACATATGCGCATTTCAACGAGCCAATAAATGTCATACACTTGTATTGATAATATTTGATTTGAGTTTTTGAATAATTCCTCATAAAATATTAAAATATCCAATAAAATAAATCAAATCGAAAAAGTTATGATGTCTAATAATGAATACATTCAATTGAAAAAGTGAATAGCGTACCAATACGCAATAAACTGCGTATACTATGTGTGTTAATAATATTGTTTTTCTCGGACAACTTTTCATTTAGAAATTTAAAACCTACGAGTTTTCTTTTGTTTTAAAGTCAACAACGCTCTGTCTGAAATGTTTATTCGACGAGTAACTAATGTTATATTATGTTTCTATTAAATATTCTGCAAACTACACACAGTAAAATAAGCTCGAATAAATAATGCGATTTGTAATCGAATCGTCTTAAATCAAGAACGTCGTTCACTCTTTCTCAAACTACGAATAGGTACATGACTACATATTTAACCGTCGGGCGCTGTAAAGATTTTCCGAATTAAATAGACAGTTTATTATTTGGTTGGGATTTGTTAATTTTAGTTTTCAACGAATAATATTATATGTTATATTTTCGTTAGATTTATCACACCTCGTGGCCAAATACTACGCATTATTATAATGTCGAGTTATTTTTTATAAGCAGTTTAAAAAACCTATTCGTATTTGTTGTAGTTTAAACCTCAGCGACGGCTTATTTTTTGTTTGTTTCACCGAAATTAAGATTATAAATTTTCTTATTTCGAAATCATCATCGTGGTTGTCTACTTGTCTCGTACCAATGGCGGATATAGATGTCAATAACGCCGTGGAGGCAGGAGGGGGGAGGGGCAAAAAATAGCCCGCATAGAAGGCGACCGGCGGCGGCGCGGTGTTAAAACAATATCCGGGAATATTAGATTAATCAAAATATGCTATAATCGTTATCGTCGTTTGAAAATAATATTAGCCATACGTTTTACATCTATTTTATAAACCACTATACACTAATACATTGATAATAATTGTCGATCAAATAATGTTATTGTCTTAAACGGTTAAACGACACATTTTTATTTTGTGTTGATCAGAGGGAGGGAGGGGGGTCGCCCGCATTTCTACCCCCTTTGTATACCCACCTTTGTCGTACTACAATCACCGACAATATATTCTAATATTTTATAACCGGCTAATCCTAACAGAGCTGGTCTCCGAGCTTTTTAGTCTATGTTTTATAAACAATACAAATTGAACGTTTCCGATCTTTAAATGCAGAGTATTTTTCATAAAAAATATATTATTATTTTATATTTTATATCGGAAAAATTATTATTTAAATAACACAATACAATATATAATTTGTTTAACACGATATAATAATTTAATTGTGTTATTATTATTATTATCATCTTCATTCTTCATCTTTAATATTTAAGAGAAAATATATGTTTTGCGTTTGGCTCGTATGACGGCCGAGTCGTTTCAATGCGTACACATATTGTTATTGTTGATGCTTTTAATTAGTGACTGGGATCGTCGAGAATTTATTTCACTTAGCAATCATTGTCACTGCAGTTTTAATAAACCTTCCTTGGAGTGATTTTACAGTTAAATACGTAGGTAGTAGATACGTACATTTGAAATTAAATCATAGAAGAGAGATATTTGGACTGTTACAATATTATTACTCTAATTTTAAGATCATATTTTTTTTTACCTTATTTATTATATACTCACACGTGATTTCGTTTAATAGTGTAACTAAAAATCAGTAAAGTGAAACTATTGTAAAGTAAAAAATATATAATGTGAGTTTTGGAATTTACTAAAAATAATTAAATATTATATTTGACAATACTATTTTGTATAATGTATTATGTAGACTCGTATTGAAATTTTAATCTTACAAAAAAAATATAAAAAAATTAAGGTCAATTAATCAAGTCAACTAATATATTATTTTCTTCGTCGATTGCATAACAACAAAAAACAGAAATTTAAGTTCCGAAGATTAAAAAACAAACAAGTCGCTACTAGTTGGATCTAAGATTATTTTCTATTTTTTAAGGTGTGGAATTGTTTCACACCAAGTGTTTTAAATCGGGACTCGAATATTTTGATTATTAATTAATATTGCGTTTTAGACATCAACATTTTTTTCTTCAAGAAGTTTTATAAAAGTTCAAGGCGCTATCATGGCCTCCTCTCCTTGATCCACTACCGAAAGTCGTTTATAATTAACTGTCTGAAATTACTTACGAATTATTGTAAATATTTTATTCAATTATATACATGATGTGAATACCTACTACTACTACTACTACTACTACTGATAGTCATGAAGGAAATATTAAAATGTACTTTTAAAATATGTAACAAACGACGTGAAATGTCTGTGAAACGACGACAATCGAACAATCTATATAGGTACCTATACTCTAATAAAGACTGATTGATTGATGTATCTGTGAAACGAAACACACGCTGAAACATATTAAAGGCATATCGACTTTGCTGCCTGGTGCCAAAATGTACATGAGTATTATAGAGGTGTATTATTAACCTATAGCCTTCGACATTTTCCTCCTTCGACTCGATAAAGAATTGTAATACGGAAATTAAATTTGAGTAGCATACAATACGAATGTTATAATATTATATGTTTAGTGATGTTTATTCTGTTTGAGAGAAGAAACTATTGAGAACATTCACATTAATTATATCGTAAATTATTTTTATTAAAGTCTATAATATAAAATATATTATCGTTCCTCGAAGAATATAAAAACTATGAGTATTATAATTCGATAATTTTCATTCCATCATAATTTATTAGGCATATATTATACTGCGAGGGTGGGCAAGTTAATGATATTTTTTAACTCAGTTAAGTTAAGTTAAGTATTTTTTTTCAATTAAATTAAAAGTTAAGTTAATAGACGATTTTAAAACATCAATTAAGTTTAAACTAAGTTAACAAATATTATTAACTTAACTTCAATTAATAAATTAAGTTGATAAAAAGAAAAAAATAATATTATTATTATGTATGCAACCCATATTATATGACCTATATAAAAATTAAAACTAACGACGTATTAGTTTTTATCAATAAAAATATATACAAAATTCTTTGTAAATACACCTTTTTTTTCCTAATAATATTTTTTATATTCTATGAACTTATAAATTATATAAATATTATTTTTCTGGAAAATTTCTGAAAATTCAAAACTAACTTAATTGGAAATATTCAAATAATATAAGATAATTTTAAGTTAACGTAGATACAAATGAGTTAAGTTAAAGTTAAGTTAATTAAAACAGTGAACTAGTAAGTTAAGTTAATAAGTTTAAATTAACTTAACTTTTAACTTAACTTGTAACTTATTAACTCGTTAATGCCCAGCCTTGTAATAAATTATAGTATACAATAAATATACACTTATATAACCTAATAATTGACAAATTTCATAATCATAAATAAATAATATATTTCATAGTTCACATCGACATATTATATTTTTAATAGGACGTAAAAATTCTTTTGTGAGAACGGTTTTGCCCAATAAGGAACTATAGTTACCTACTTCAGCCACAGTAATAATAGAAATTAAATGTATATTGTATGTACGATAAAAAAAAATATATTTACTTTGTCGTATGACCTAACTCGTACCTTGCGTTTTTATTAATATATTGCTTGATGTCATCAGAATGAAGAAAAAAAGATAAAATTATTATTTTAAAATCCAATACTTTTATGTTTTTCAAACTTGTTTTGAATTGGCGATATCAAAAAAAGAAAGAAAAAAGCTTCAACATAGCAATTATTAATATTGTTGTCTTATGTCTATTGTGTTTACGTTTCGTTTCTCACGGCTGTAGCTTAAATGGAATGGTTCTTTTTCTACACACCGGTGTATGGAACCGAGATCGATATTTAAGATTTTTATTTTTTCTCGAAATCGCATTAAAACTGCTCGTACTGAACCTCTTAAAAAGTGGTTACGTGAAATTAAACAAGATTATTTTTGCAGTATAATACACGTGTTATTTGCCAATAATGTATAATATACTTTCATTCAATATATGTCTCGTCACTATTAAGTATAAATTATGTACTGATACAAAACTCATTTTCTTCTCAACACACCGTCTGATTCAGATCCAAGTGTTTTAAAAACAGATTTCTGTATAATACGACTATATATTTGATACGATGCCAAGCGCAGAAACCCACGTATATATTTACCTACGTAGATTTTCATTAAAATCGTCTTTCATAAAAGCGAAATTAGAAAAATTGAGTAAATGCATTATTTTTGTTAAAATATACTTTAATATTTTTTAACGAGCTTAAAAGAAAAACCGGAAACGTGTTTGAGAAACTGCAGCTAGGCAATAACTTAATTGAAATGTAAATACTCGTAATATTATATCTGATACAATATATTATAATATTATGTATAGCTGTTCAAAACACGTGTTGCCTTATACAAAACCGAAAACATATCATTTTATTAGTACTATCGTGTACGTGTAGCTCGTATCGATATAATTTCATTTTTTTTTATTGAGACACGATTCGAGTGCTGCTCAAAGACGTATTATATCGATAATGTTTGATGTACTATTATATGTTTGTAACACACATTCTCGAGTCGAGATTCACACGCAGTCGTATTAATCCGTTTCGGATACTTATATAACAATTCAGTGTGATGTATATACGAGCAGTACGTATGTTACAAATTAAATGATATTGAAATTCTGATAAAAAAAAAAAAAATAATAGATTAAAACGAAAAGTGTTCTTGATTGTCTATGGCACGTCGATCCAATGGGAATCACATGTTATTACAATATAATGTTAATATGCATATTATATATGTAATATAATAACCGTGAAGGACGCGCGTTACACATTAGGTTGAAAATTTACGTCACATTTTGCTCGATTGGATCCACGTGATACGAGGAATTGTCCAGCTATAATATTATAATGTGCTATAACGTATAATATATTATTAAGCTATTGGTTTGATTTGAAAAACAACAACTTTGGAATTAAAAGTAATTAATTAAAAAGTAGTTATAAGTACACGATATTTAAAGTCGTTTCTTTCTATACTCCTGCGATATGTATCATAATCAAAAGTGGGCATCAACTAGTTAAAAAGTTAAATTTTTAACTTTTAAACTTAACTATTTAGTTTATTTTCTAATAAACATTTTAACTTAACTAGTTAATTCGGCGGTTGAAATAACTTAGCTTTTCACAGTTGATTTAAAAACGATCTGTCGAGTTAAACGATTTTGAAATTTTTCATTTATTCGTAAATATTAATAAAATAAAAATAATCCGAATAATTATGATAAGAATTTTAACTAGAAAGATAAATAAATACGATAGTGAGTGGCCCCTTGATGTACAATGTCATATAGTATTTTCAAACCTTTCGGCGCCACTGCAGTGTGCAATATGGTAAAAAATTCAATAAAATTGATAATTATAATTTAGGAAGTTAGATCTTTCTCAAGATCACTCTTTATGTGATCTACATACTAATTAAAAAGAATAGACTAACTTTTTTTTATACCTACTTAAGTTAATATTTTTTTCCGTATTAACTTTTAACTTGTCGAGTTAAATTAATGATTAATTATCTGTTAACTTTCAACTTATAAATCTAGTATTCTCTCAACTTATTTATTAACTTGAGTTAATTATTTTCATTAACTTGCCACCTTTGATCATAATATACCTGCACTTACTATATAGTTATCAACATCATATTATATTATTCTCTTACAAATATTGTCATTACTATTGTGTTAATATTTTGCATTGTTTTGCATTGTATTGATGTTCTTATATTTTTAATATTTTACATCCGGAAGTAAAATAACATAATGTTGGAATCTCAATAAGTAAATATATTATTTTAATGTAACTAAGGAATCGAATGTCGATCGTGCTGTGCTATGACAAAAATGGTAATATCCGGAAGTTTATAATGTTATAGTTATGTAAATATATAAAGACACGAAGTCGTAGAACCAAATTCATTCAAAATGTTTGAACAGCTCGACAGCGGAATATTATACAAATTTTATAACTCCATTTCTTTAGGATACGAAAACAAATGTCTTATCATTGAGTGGTGATGAAACGAACTGATGAAGTTATATATTTTTAATAAAGCAATAAAAAATTAAAGCATAAGAAAATATAGGACTATATTAGACGAATTATTAAATAATTAAATTAAAGCTAAATTGAATAAAAAAAAAAAAATGCCATTAATCTGAAAAGGAAATTCGAAAACAACCATTTTTTTTTATATATATATATACCTACTTATATTTTTTCATTATTCCGATAAAACTAGTGATGCGATAAGAAATCTGAAAACATATTAAAATTTTGTTATGAAGTTGACATGAAATCGATTGACTCACTTTTTTAAATGTTGTCTCTACAGGGAAGCGTTGATTATATTTTAGTAGATTATAAAACGGACTATCTGATTAATATATCTGCTGTTTAGAAAGTGAATTTATAATTTTCTAAAACAATTTTAACTATAACAAACACTCATTTTTAAGTTAATTCTCTTTTTGAATCTTTTTCTTTATCGTTTAGATGATATTCTTTAATTTTTTTCTAAGCCTAACATACCTACTAAATGTGTACGTTCAGCAGCTCGCATTTAGATTTGTTAGTTTTAATATTAGAGTCAATTGACCTATATTATACAGTTTAAAGATAACAGCACTATCTCAGTTCTCTTACAAGACTTTTACTTGAAAACGAATTATAACTTAAAAAGTTTGTTGAAAAAAAATACGTTTGTATAACGCTCATCACTCGATATAAAATCAAAAATTTGGCAGTATTCGTTCTTAGATCAAGACTTACTTACTGATAAAAAACAATATAGCTTACGTAAATAATATTGTCGATATTACGCGCTCGTATATAAGATATGGTGTCGACAACTATAAAATAATAACTACCGGCGTGCCTCCAAATTGATAGTTTAAATAAAAAAAAAAAATTACATTTCGAGGAGGGTTACGTAACACCCAAACCCCGCACCGGTTATACGCGCCATTGCCATCCACTGTATAAGAATTTAAATTTTAAATTGCGTCACATCGTGTTTATTCGGTCTGCGTGTGATAATGATATTATATATGTTATGAGCCTAAACGGAGTACCTACAACTACTGATAACAACGGGATAATAATTGTATAGCCAAGGTTGTATGGCCGAGCGCCATTAAATCGATAAAATATTATATTATACGTTCGAATTATTGATGTGTAAAATGGTAATAATTGCGTCCTGCAGACACAAACACGTGATAATCATAATATTCGTGTTCGACGGCTGTAAAAAATAGAAGCGATTTCAAATCAAACTCAAAGAATATAACAATACTGCAGAGGGAGATTTATTTATTTTTTGTCATCGCACGCCCCCTCAAACATGCCACTGTGTGGTATATATTATAATAGACACGGGACGTCTATAAGTGGACGGCGATAGTGTAGACGACATTTTGGCGTCGAGTTCGCTGCAAACACTCAGTTTTTTTTTTGCGCCGACCGTGTGGCGCTTTTCTCTGCCCGGCCCACCAGAATTCAAACCCTAAAATCGAGTACACTTGTCGAGAAATAATGCGCACGTAACACCACCACCACCGCAGTACACGTCTAAATTTTCAGCATTACAGCACATTTGGGATCAAATGCCGGATTCAGTGGGGGTGTCGGGGGAGCAATGCACCGGGGCCTCGGGTCGTCGTGCTAGATTTTATAAATTTATAAAGTGACAAATTATTAAGAATATTAAACACGGTCAAAAGTATTTTAAAAGAAACAACCCGCACCCGTTTATTTTAAACTGTTTTATGAACTCGGTTGTATCCTTACTACTGGGGTACTTAAAAACCAAGAGTTACCACCTAGTTGAAATGTTTTTTTTAAAAAATTCATTTTCACTTTTATTGAATATACCAAAAAAAATGTACCTAATTAATGTATCAAGTGACTTTAAAATAGCAATTTTTCGAGGGGCCTCATCCTGCAATATTAGTAATTGCACCCCGACCTTCCGAGACTTAGATCCGGCACTGTTTAGAATTCATATATTATTCCATATCAACAGACAATAATTATACTCTTATATTCATAAGTACTGTATATATAACCATGTAAAAAATATTTTGAATAAAGCTTATTTCGATTATTATAATTATGGAGACCTTACTTTTAGGACACGATTCGTATAATAAGCAAAATAGTTCATTTATCGATATCATAAATAATATGTTACACTAAAAATCGCCACAGTCTATTTTATTAATTGACGAATTCTAAATAATTACAATACTATAATACGACATAATATTCATTTATCCTACGAGCGATCCTCGGTGAATATAAAACAAAGGATGGGGTTAGTTCGGTTCTGTATAGTTGATAAGCGTAATCATGAGTTCGAACTCTAACCGGCTATTTTATTCGGCCCCGATTTCAGCGATTATTCCATGAGATTAAATCTGGTCTGTTATCACGGGCCTAACACGGTATGATACTATGCGTTTTACCTGTCCAATTACTTATTATATACATTTAAAAACGGGTGATGCGTTTTTGCGGACCGCGTGTTGACGATAATAGCTTGGAAAATATTATGTCACACAACAGAGTACCTACAGATACTTTGCTGATACTTTGCCAGAATTATTTTGTAGCACGTCCCACCACTTAAACACATAATTTAATAGCGGACGAAAACGATTCGATCGATAGCGTTGATAATAATCGGAGAAAATAGTCGGCAATAACCACTTTAAAAATACTGACTGTCGGAAAACATCGTGGTTTCCCGATCGCAAATACCAAATTGTGTACGATGACTTACAGTGGTTACCGTGGGTTGACTTGTGAAGGACTGTGGGCTTAGACCCCGACCAAATTTTACCAACGGATCCTATTTTAAAGCCTTTGAGATCATTTTTCCATAGAACAAATCCTCTCCCATTTCTCTCCTTAATCCCCTCATGCCATACATGACTATTGGTCGCACGATTATAAACTATAGCCGAAAATCAACCTCTTTTGAAAGTACTCTATATTATATTAGTAGCTTATCTAAAGCATAGAAGCTTTTGCTTCCCATTTTAATTTTTTGATAGATTTCTATTTGACATTAATTTTGACTGAAGCAAGTTCTATCTATCATTACTCCTCCATCTCTTCCAATCTTCATTTCTCGGATCACCTTCTCTAGTTTTAAATTAAAAATAGTTGGTGATAAGGCATAACCCTGCCTAAGTCTGGTTCTTAAATCTACCATCCTCGATGTTGTGTTTCCTACTTTGACTTTTGTCTGCTTTATGCTAGCTTCGATAAGATGTACTATTTTCCCTGGGAAATGGAAATGCTTCAATATTTTGGTTATGCTAGTTGTATCTATACTGTCATACGATTTCTGAAAATCTACAAAGATTATATGGAGTTCCTTATTGTATTCCCAGCTTTTCTAGAATAGATGTCTGATTACAAAGATCTGTCCCGTCATTAACCTGTTTTGCCTGAATCCACGTTGATAGTCCCCCACCACTTGCCAGTGGTTTGATTCTATCCAGGATACAATATGATAATACCTTATATTATATTGTATCTAACAGCTCTATTCCTCTATAGTTACTACAGATTTGCTTGTCTCCTTTTTTATAAATTTTGGAATATAATATATGCTATTCCTCAGTCCACCGGTAAAGTTTCTTTTTCCCACATTTATTTTAATAATAAGTATATACTCTCTATCATGGAGCTATCCCAATGCGTTAATACTTCCCCTTGAAGGTGATCTTCCCCGGGTGACTTGTGGTTTTTAAGCCTTTTGATTTGTTGGTCAATTTTCCCCTTTGATGGGGCTGGGCAAGGATTATCATATCATTGGGTTCATTGCATCCATATGTAAATAATGTATCTACCGGTTCTTAATAATTAAGTCGTTTTTCGAAATACTCTGCGCATTTCTCCATTATTTCTTCTTAGTTCGTCTAGTGACTTCCATCATAATTTTTCAGACATTTTTTCTTGCCTTCTATATCCGCCTCTAAAGCTATTCACCTCCTGATATAGCTGGCGCGTCTTGTGTGATCTATAATCTTGTTACGCTTCTTTTATTTTATTCTGAACTCAAATGATTTTTAAACAATAACTTAGTTTTTCTCAGTAATTGCGTCGTTATAAAACTATCAAACACGAAAGTTATATGATTACATTCTTAAAACTAAATAACACTAACGCACGCTCGTGTGACTAAATTAGATATGACTTTATAGTTTATATTACAATATAGTTTTAGTATTCATAAATTATAGGTATTACAATTTTCGAAATTAGATATTTTTTAATTACTTACTACAATAAATATAGCATCGGTTGGTATAAAAATAGTATTTTTATATAGATTGAAAAAAATTGTGTTTGTATTTTGGTATATATAAATATCTCAGCTTACCCTGAAATAGTTCAGTATACAAACGTCATCGTATCGAGTGTGGCGTTATCGCTTTATTTTATTAATCGTAAAAACGAGAAAAAGATACGATGCAGAGATCGCATATTGTTTTGAAAATGTATGAATATAAAATATAATATATGATATTATGATATACATCGACAAATTTTCGGAAAATAGTTTCAAGTTTATACACGATAGGTATGATAATAAAACAGTAGATGAGAATGTATAGCGAGTCTCCAAAATTGCTATTTTTTTCTTCAAATTACTAGTAAATCACTCAGTCGATTTCGTTGAAAACGGGCGCTGTCGATCTGTCGCGTAATAGAATAAAGCAATAAAGCTTGGGATTTTTCTTTATACGCCGAGAGAAAATTATATTGCGTACTTTCGTATGAAAATACAAAAAAAAACCGAACTCTCCGAGTATAAGCACTAATTATTATTAGATTCGAAACTTTCTATGCAGCCGTCATTCTACGCCCAAATTTGACACGAGACGAAAAAATCTTTTAACGATATTCATATATTATTATCGTAAAACAATATAAATTATATTAATTTTTTTACGAATATTTGATCGCCGAGCACACTTTTTATCGTAATAATCTTTGCCCGCCTTAAGGTTATATACGCTGCACCGTAGGTCAGCGGTTCCCAACCCGCAATGGGCCTCGGACTCTGGTCAAGGGTAGCAAAAATTTAAATTTATGCCGACATTGAAATGCTTACGCGGTTTTACAATAAACGTCTACTATATTTCCGGTCGGATTAGATAATATTAATATTAATCGATAATAACCCGTCTGTTTGTGTGCAGCGTGTGATGCGCTTATATGTTTTTTACCCGTTTATTAAGACGTGTAAGCCGAGTGCCTGGACGGTTTTTTTTTTCTAAAAAATCGGTGCAACTGGAAAAGGTTGGGAACCTGTGCCGTAGACGATATACGCACATTATAATATTGAAAATTATTATCATATTCGCAGACATCCAATATTCGGCCGCACTGCACGTCCGTCTAGACGTCTGCAGCGTGCGGTGTTACGTAAATCCGTCGTCATTCGCAGCTGTCCCGCGAGCCGGAATAAATCGATATTAAACGTCGTCAGCGTGTCATCATAATAGTGGCCGTGTATACAATAACAATATAATAATATCGTTTTTACGTTTATTCGTTTTAATCACGAGCACACGAGCACACGGACATCTCGACGGTCGTGTTGGCCGTCGTTTCGATAATATTATTATATGTCCGCCAGGATTGCTCTCGGCCTGCGCAACTATACACGATAATATAATATTATAATGTTATGCGGTTATTAATATAAAATTATTATTATGTGTAGGAGAAAATTGCTTTCAGAAAGTATATTATATTATGCGTTTGGATAATATTATTATTATATTCGTCCGTTTCGCACAGCACTAACAAAGTTTTTGACCGATTATAATATGGCGTGCATCCACAATATATTGTCCGTTAGTTCCGAATATCGCGGAGACGAATAATATCGTACGATTTATGCGTACCACATATTATTATTATGATATTGTCTCGAAGAAATTTACGATTATATTATTATGTTATATTCTTTTACGATTGTATGCGGTCAATACCTATATATCATCCGGGATCGTCGTGTGTCTTATGGTGTTTCAATATTATTGTCCTTCTGACGTGAGCAATCGTTTGGAGACAGACCGTCATCATTGCATCCACGTGTTTCGCCCGAGTGCCCTACTATTCATCGTGCCTCTGTTCGTTGTCATTACATAATATTATACTTGCTATTATTCTTATTTTTTATTACACCGCCTGTGCAGATGTCTGCGACGAATCTTCTATTCTGCTCTGGCAGAAGCGTCTTATTATATACGAGTATACTCGTGTAAGGTCACATTATCATTATATTATGACGCCGCGCGCCGTGACGGAAATATCGGCGAAAATCTACGAGGGCCGAACAATAAGCAGGCCGACGAGCGTTTTAAACGGTTATTTATTTAATAAATAAACCCTACAATAATCGATTCAAATAATAATTCGTTATTACACTACGACAGATATATTATTACGTATACTCTATCGCCGTAAATGTGTTTCGACGATCATCGTCCCCACGACGTCTGTCCGTGAGGTGGTCCATCCACCATGTACAACTGCTGGTTAGGTTGACAACATGACATCCAGATGTCCTAAGTACAACCCCACCGAATTACATATATAAGGTTTATATACACTGTTGCACTGGTGCACATCTGCAAGTGTATACAGACGAATTGAAAAAAAAGACCGTGTGTGCCGACGATCGTCATATTGACACGGACGCTGCAGCGATTAAAAATACGATTAATATAACAAAGACGACGACGGTGGAAAAAAATGATTATTCCATATTATCATCATCAGGACATGACAATATGCAGAGTTGAACGCACATCTGCGTTGTGTGCAGCGTTAGAACTCGGCTAATATTATTGTCCGCGTCCGTTTGAGGTGGGCCTCGAAATCGAAAAAAATAATTCATTTCAAGAGCTTACGATGTTTGACATAATATAATATATTAGAACGAATTGATATTACGCCGTTTTCAGTCATTATTGTCGTATAACTAGTAATGTATATAGTGCATAAATAATATCATTTTAAATTGATATTATAATACGACAAAAAGTAGTTTTATCGCCACCCATCGTCCCACGTGTATATTGCGCACGGGCATTAAATAATTGTGTGCCCGTAGCGGATTTATTTCCCAGAAAAGGTTCTCATAAACACCCTTCAACATTTATTGTAATACGATATTATTATGTACACGCCGTATCATTATATTCAAATCGTATTCGTTCAAAACGTTAAACCGATATGAAATCGTAGTCTCCGGTATTCGAATCGGACATTTTAGATTATGAGAGGAGCTATGAATGTATTGATTTTACGGAGGTTATAGCCGTTTTCTCCAAATCATAAATTGGTCGATTCCCTTTTCCACCAAATAAAAAGAGTAAGTCTAGTATTTGAATAATATTAAAATATTGTATCTATATTTGAAATTTTCTAAATTTTTAAATCTAAATTTATTAGTCTAAACAAATGATGTATATTATATAAAAGTATTTACTGTCAAAAAATAATGATAATCGAATATAGGATTCCTCAAATAATATAGTTTAACCCTCCAATTAAGAACAATATTTATAAATGTAGTAATGTATAAATTAAAAGTCATGTGAAACTTAGAGCCTATAGGCTACTAAATTCAGTTGTCAAAGCTTTTTTTAATTTCTAAAAAAAAAAAAAAAATAGTTTTCTTACCACTATTAAAAAATGTCACATAAAATAAAACGTCGTATTATTTATAGGCAATATCTCATAACTTACTATAGTTAAAAATTAAATTATAAATACAAATTTGACGAATTTATATAATTTTTTTCATTGGCGGAAAAGGGAATCGACAAATTTATGAATTGGCGGAAAAGGGAAAGGTACACTTTTGGCTGAATCCGGAAATGCCCGATTATTACCACGATGTTTGTGTGTGTTTGTTTTTTTTGTGTCTGTTTAACACGACGATATAAGAGTCGTCGAAATAATGCTTCGATTTTCAAGCACGAGTGATGACTTTTCCGGCGTGAAAGTGAATCCGTTAGCGGTGCTTGTTCGAGAGGTCAAAATCGAAAATTCCCAATGGTTGTCTCAAAAATTGTCGGGGAAAAAACGGAATGAATAAAAAACGAGAATTCTTAGACCCAGCATTTGAAAATCGATTTATTATTTTTGGTGTGATGACCCGATCGACACCCACTGGGCAGCAGCGGAGCTATGTGCCCACATGTGCACATCTTTATTTATTTTTTTTTGCAGATGTGTTGTGGGCAGACCACCATCGCTGTAATCATTTCGGTTAGCCGTTCTTGTTTAAAAAATCGCTCGCCGAAACTGCGCCGAAACTAACTATAACAGCCAACGAAAACAGAAATAAAATATGAACCGTTTTGATTTGGCCGTCGGAGCGCGTATAAATATATATATAATAATACAATTCGTATAATATTTAAAACATATAATATATGATCAGAGTACCTATAAACTCTATAACCTTATTAACCGCACATAGCGTGTCTCTGCGCTTATTAAAAATAAACTATATATTTGTTCGGGTGTTTTCGTGGCGATCGATGTAATAAATACAACACGAATATTATAAGGGTAATAATATATTGTTGTAAATTTGAAAATCCGTTGCCCCCGCAAACGTATATACGTCTCATAATATATTATACAATATATAATAACATTATGAAACCTCATATAGCGACACTTAAACTATTACGAAATGTCGTTCTATGTTTTCTTAATAATATACCAACCACGCAAAAGCCCCGCGGGGTCCCGCCGAAAGGATCGACAGTTTTGTATTATATTTATACGTACCTTCTATTTATATATTTTCGACGAATACACCCAAAGAATGTCTGGCCCTGTGTCGTGAACGCATTCAAAGTATAAACTAAAATAATAAAAAAAAAATGCTTAATATTAGCTTATCAATTATTATGTGCTTAACACTAAGCCATTCTGTATATTAACCTACAAAACTTCGAAAGAGAATAATGCTCGTGATAATTATTGTATAGTAATTATGTTTCTAAAAAAGGTTTAAGTATTACATTTTTATTATATCATATTTATTTATATTAACCATATCAATTTTTTTTAAATATCTTTTATTATATTATATTATGTAAAAATAAATGTTACTGGTTTTTTTTTGTTTTTCCTAAAAAAGAATAAAGAAACCAAAGTGGACCATGTTAGAAAATGTAAAAATAGCAATTCTAAGTATATTTTAATACATTTTAAATACGTTTTGAGTGTGTTTGCTTTTTTTTATTTAAATGCTTACAGGAAAATCGAAAATTTCATTTAAATATTGTTTCTATGCATACTTTTAATAAAAAAAACTATCACAAATAAATGAATTTGGAAAATTCACGTGAAAAGTTTACCACCATGTTTAATTTGATAATATTACAAATCGATATTGATTATCGACGTATAATTTTCACGAAGTTGAAATACGAGTTTTTAAAAAATGTACATAATGTTTCGTCAGTTTTTTTTTTCGTTCGATACGGTTTTAGGAAATCAATAAATACAAACAGATAGCAAATATTTAATTAACAAAATATAATTGGTAAATTTATTTTAACCATTGACTCGAGAGCACCGTTCCACGAACTGGTCTATTATGATAAGCAAATGACCTACTGATGTACTATATTATTATAAGCAGAAATAGTTCAAACTGTGCATCATTAATTGTAAAATCATTTCATTCGGGAAACAGTGTTTCAAGCAGAGAGAAGTTTCATCTGTGACACCGCGAGGTCAACTAAAACGGTCACGATTGTGTACAAAGTATGTTAAAACTCGCTGTTTAAAAAAGATTGATTATTATATTTTACCATTTTATCTTTATAATCTAGTACTTTTTTTTTTACATAACACTGTAGACTACTATAATATCTATGTTTTGTTTTTTAAGTTGCATATACTGCAGAATAAAACTTTGCTTTATAGCTGGTACTGCAGCATAAAACTTTTGACCCTCTTAAAATATGCACCGAGTAATGTCGATTAATTATTTTTATAATATTATTATTACGATTACCTATAAGTTATAATAGGCATGTTCTAGAAAGCCAAGTTTTAGAACAGATAAAATTAATTTTAAAAAAATTGATAAATTTGATAAATTATTAGATAATATCTGATGGGATCTAATCGAAAAATACGCATCTCCAATATAATATGAAGATAATATTATAATATAATTTATAACCCTTTGAATCAATTAACATTTTGCAATTAGACGTATCACGTATCTGATTATATTTAGGGAAATCATTAAATTATAAACGGTTTTTTTGGGCAATTAACACTATTAAACGTAATATTAATATTTTAATATTTTCAACAGTTGAAAACATAAAACGACTTTAGGATTCAAAAATTTGGTTTTTAGACGGAACGTTTGAATATAATATGTGATGTAGGTATAATTAATTGTCTCGTGCGAACGGTTTAAAGTCATTCGTGGTAAGTGGTGGGCAACTCAACGTGATAAAAATTAATTAGATTTTTTTTTAAAAGCAATTGTTTTTTATAATTTATGTTTTTAATTATTATTAAATATTATCGTAATACTACCTATGTACCTATATCATTTGGAATATCATTAAATAGCAATAAATAAACAATAGGTACTGCTATTCAATTTCTAAAACAATATATGATAGTTCTAAAGGTTTTTGAAAAAAACATGACCTGTTATCATATTATATTATAGGCATATAAATAAAGAAATGTGCATTTTTTAATGACAATATTATATTATTAGGTATGATTTATATTTTAATATATAAACCATTTTATAAGTAATATACGTCCTAGAACTTTTGAATATATAATATTGAGTTTTACGACTCCTTTGTCCTCCTAGCCTTTTTTTAAAATTTCAATAGATTCAATACGAAATCGATGTCGTTTTTATTCCAGTGGTATTTTTAACAACCGTCGAATTTAATATTTTCCGGTTGAATGCAGTTTGCAGCAGTCTATAATATACAAAAACGACGCTGTTCGACTTTTTGACAGACGACCTTTATCGAAGACGACCAAGGTGACCCGCATAATAATCTAAAATTCGGTTTATTCAGCTGTGTAAAAACTAATTAACGATGTCGCTAATTAATAATTGTCTTACATTAATTTCTATTTATATTTTTAAACAGTTAAATTCGTACACGAGAAACCTTCCATGGGTTTTCTTCCTTTGCGCGAATTTAGATTTTGAGCAAAAATAGATTATAAACGACAATGCGGGCCACGACGCAAATATTTTACCGATCCCTTTGATAGCATAATATACAATTACCGAACATAACGAGGTAACGAGGTCAAACAATTATGAAAACATCCTTTGGTCACCGTTTCCACTAGGAACATGGATTATGTAATTAAAACGTTTTAATACAGAGCGTAATAATATTAATTTTGAAAAAAAATGTATAACCCGCGTATCCAAGCCGCCGCCGGTTCTGAGATAATATTAATTTTATTATTTACCAATATAATATTAGACATTATCCGTTTATGGTTTAAAGTGTTTTTAAAATACGTCGTCGTACGTTCTTAATAGATTTAACGGTATACCGGCTACTTTTGGTATACGATTTGTCACCCATCACGCGTTTACGGAGATTTAAATCGCATTGTTCAAATGATGAATGAAAGTCAAATTCATTTTTTTCACGTTTAAATGTCAAAATATCTACGTCTTGAGAGACACTAAAAATAAGTATATTATCGCACCGGCCGTACGACCGTTTGGGCTGGCTATTTATATGACCGTCTTCAAACGTTGCAGCGGTATGTTTAGGTAGGTGGTATATGGTTTAGAAGTTGCCAAGGAGTTCTCATAAATTATACATCAATGATTTAAGTTCATACCATTTATAATCACTCGTGAACACATTTTATTAACGATAACTTTCTTTTAAACTTGAACCCGATGTCGAGCCATGATGATGATAATAAGAACACCTTTGCCATTATAATATGATAATATAGGTATATACTCTCTACCGCTATAGCTGCGTTTTAATCGTGGACCTTTGATAATTATTTGTTCTAGGGTATTAGGATATTTTGTTGGCTTTTTTTTTTAATTAATTGGGTAATATTAAATATAATATTAAACAAATTTTGTTTTCGTTATACTCTAAAAGTCATATCATAATATATTCGTCTTCTGGCGTATACCTATACTAAATAAAAATATATTTAAAGCTGAATCGTTCTTTTTCTCATTTCGAAAATGTATAGAAGGTATACTCACCGAGACTATATGTATTGTGCATAATGAATTTTTTAACTACCTATCATTATATGTATAGTGCCGTATATATTGGTATTGTTAAACGCATTTCAACATTCAAATATGTAAAGAGCGACTTATACCTAACTATACTACTAATTGTATATACGAGCGACATATATGTACACGCAACTACACAAGGCATTGTCTCTGTTACAAACAGATAATTTAACGCAGTAAAACATGTCGAACCGTCATCGTATATTTTAAAGAAAAGTTTGAGTTCGCGGTACTATCAAACAGATGTCATAGGTACCTATTATCTATATAGAATCGTATCGAAAAAAAAGTTAGTGCAACAGTATAAAGTCGATAGGCTCGAGACGGGTAATAAAAAAAAAGGGAGACGACATTTGTGTACCGAGAGATGCATCATTTTACTCGGATCACTAGGAACGTCCCACACACATATTTATAAAAAAAAAATGGGCCCCGAGTTTGTGCGCGAAGATCTCCGAAATTACAGACTCGATTCACTGCAATTGTGTGCGTGGATTTCTGTAATATAATAAATTGTAAATACGTTTTACGACCGAATTCCTGCCCTCGAAAAACTGAGCGGTGAAATAGGATTGATCACAGAAATTGCCACACACATATTTATAAAAAAACAAATGGGCCTCGAGTTTGTCTATGACGATCTCTGAAATTACAGACTCGATTCACTGCAATCGTATGTGTGGATTTCTGTAATATAATATATTGTAAATACGTTTTACGACCGAATTCCTGCCCTCGAAAAACTGAGCGGTGAAATAGGATTACGCACCCGCGGTGCCATCATCTGTTCGGGTCTTAGCGCTACATAAAAAAACTTTTTTTTTTTTTATAAAAACCAATTCACCACCCGTGTAGAGTCGGCTTGTTATATAATCATCTCTTTATACATATTATTATTATTATGAAACACTCCCGCTAGCGAATGTCGTAATAATATTATTGTGCACTGTGGTGCAGACTGCTGCAGGTACAAAGACGTAAAATATATGTAACGTCGCAGAATTACGAGGCTGTCGTCGCTATTCCTTCCGGTGTACACACAAAATAAATAAATAATAATAATAATAATAATAATAATAACAATACCCCCGATTATATTATAATAATTATTGTAACAGCGTTTAAAATGACAATAATCACAGGATATTATCATCGTTGTTATGATGATCGGCCGGAAATAATAATAATAATAATAATATTATGTAACTGTTACAGCGGACAAACCGTATGCGGCTGCCGAACAACCGTCCGGCCGTCACGCAACGGACCAGAAACCGGCGAACTTCGCCGCGGCGGCAGGTCGACGAAGTCATCACACGACCCAACACCAAACGACGTACCAACAGCACCAATTCCCGAACCGAAATCATTCGACAGGTGTCGGTCCACAGAACCATCACGTGGAATCTTCGACCGTCACGTTCAACGAGGGTGAGTGAAATGAAAAAATACAAAATTAAAAAGTTGATTTCAGTCAACCCGCACACGCACCCGCACCACCATCACTTTGTCGTTTTCGGACACTATCGCGAGTAAAAACAATCATTGCCACACTGATTAAAAAATCCATATATTATAATCAAAGGTGCGGGCAAGTCAATGGAAATAATTAACTCGAGTTAAGTTAAGTTAAGAGAACACTAGATCGATAAGTTAAAAGTTAACAGATAATAAATCTTTAATTTAACTCGATATTAAGTTAAAAGTAAATACCGAAAAAATTAAGTATTATTTTAACTGCCGATTAAACTAGTTAAGTTTAAAAGTTTATTAGAAAAAAACTAACTAATTAAGCTAAAAAGATAACTAAAATTAACTTTTTAACTTGACTTAAACTTTTTAACTAGTTAATGCCCACCTTTGATTATAATAGTGCATAGAGGTATAGGTTGTATTGTGTAGAGCATCATTTGCAAACAAACGACTTGTGTCGTTTTGATTGGCAAACACAAAAACTGTTTTAATCGTCATCGTCTATGCTGTATATTTTCTCATTTATAGGTAATATAATATTACATAGTAATGAGAGAAATTTAATTTTAAAAAAAACGTAGGTACAAGTGTAATTTTATACAATATAATAATTATTAATTTAAATTTAAACGCCAATATAGGCAGGTGAAATATAATTGTCCAGAATAACGTTCAGTATATAGGTACGTTTTCTACGGGGAATTCAACATTTATCGTTGATTACTTTTAATTAAACGAAAAAAAATTGTTTAATTAATATAAACGTTTGTACCCACGCATAAAATCTTAATGTTTATTATTATAGTGGAAGTAATCTGAATGAAGATCATTACAATCTAACTGCGGCTAGAGTAATCCAACAATTTTAAAACTAAAAATGTTCGTCATGTGATGTTGAATGTAGTTTTAGCAAGTATAAAAATTAAAAACATACTTAGAACTAACATAGAATTAATGTTCAACACCACATCATTATTTTATGTAATACTCTTGAATAACATTTTAATAGTTTATAATAATATTTTTTTTTATTTTAGAATTTAAAAATTTAGTTTTTGTATTCTTCGTCATATTTTTAACAATTTTTTTTTTGTTGCATTTTTTACCATTTCTTATAATTCCTAGCCTAGCAGTTATTATATTGTGATCAGTTTGAAAACTCTGGGTTCTAAAGCCATATATTGTACATTATATTGTATAATATTATACACGTATTATAGGCGTACTCCAGCATGTAACGCTAAGTACGAACTACGAAAAAATAACAATAATATTAAGCCGGTATATATTAATATGATGGTTCATGGGATCGCGCAACGACTATAATAAAATGAAAATAATAGTACAAAAGTGGAGGGTAGGTATACGCGTGTAATAACGAGTTTAACCAGTCGGCGGTGGTGACGGTCACGCGAATTAACGGATAAAAGCTATGATAATAGTCGACCGCGCATTAAAGTGGTCGAAAAAAAAGCTCTCTCCAAGATAACGGTCGATGTGACGATGCATTCGGAAGCGCAGTGTACGAGCAAAACGCGCTCGTTACCGTTAAGGTAAACTATTTACAATTCATTATTAAGAGGACTTCGTTATACCCACACTCCGCCTTCGTACAAGTGCGTAACATGGCAAATTTTACGCTCAGCAGATCCCGTTTAGCAGCTCCGTTAGCTTAAAATTTGGAGCGAATTGACCTCTTGTAAAATTTAAAGGTTAGATTATTAGATCTAAGGCTGCATCTCGTGGGCTTTTTATTGTATTTTAATAATTTTAAAGCGAGTTATGAGTATTTTAAAATTGTTAATTGTTTGCATATCTTAAAATACTCTTAACTCGCTTTAAAATTAAAATATAATAAAAAGCCAATGAGAAGCCCTCGATAATAATGTTACCTTTAATTTTTATAAAAGGTCAATTCACTCTACATTTTAAATTCACGGAACTTCGAGCGATCTGCTGAGCGTAAAATTTGCTATGTTACGCACTTGTAAGATGGAGACAACATATGGGGGTATAACGTCCTTTTAAGGTAACTTAAATTATTTTAATTTATTATTAAGAGGACGTCATAGTAGCATGACGTGTTGTCTCCTTCTTACAAGTGCGTAACGTAATAGAAATTTTTTTCTCAGCAGATCACGTTTAGCAGCTGGTTTAAATTTAGAGGGAAGTGGCCTCTTATAAAAATTAAAAGTAATATTTTATATTATTATCTTGGGCATCTCGTCGGATTTTTATTGTGTTTTAATTTAGAAGCGAGTTATGAGTATTTTAAAAATGTAAATCGTTTGTATATCTTAAAATACTCAAAATTAGCTTTAAAATTCAAATAAAATAAAAACCCACGAGATACAGTCCTAAATAGTGGATCTTACCTTTATTTTTAATGAGAGATCAATTCACTATTAATTTTAAACTAACGGAGCTGATAAACGTGATCTGCTAAGCGTAAAATTTGCTATGTTACGCACTTGTAAGAGACAACACACGCGTGCTATGATTTACTCTCTCGACGAAAGTCATCACTATATATCATTTCTACAAAAACTTGAATACATTGGTCGTCTTCGAAAATATCATATATTTTTATATAACTTTAATTTCATTGCGTAAGACAATGAAAACTATTTATGTCGTTTTTTTTTAAGCACTCGGCTGAGTTTGCTTAAAACAGCGTACATTTTTCTTAAACGATTGTCGGTACAATTATTACTATTTCCCCGGGCTTGCGGAAACTGCTGAAAAATCGATAAATGGCTTCTTCAATGCAGCCATATGTAAAACGTAGACAGTATAATATAGGTACCAACTATGCAGTAGGCTCGATCTTCAAACGACGACTCTTAAAAACGTTTCAGCACTCCTACTAGAAACACAGTTTACAAAAGAAAAAACAAAAAAAAAAACGCATAGAAAAATCAATACTTTTCTCGTTTTGCCCTCAGAGTCTAAAAGGCAGTAAAAGCGCACGAGTATGATATTGTAACGAAATATTTCACCAGTAGGCATCGTTTATTTTTAAAAATGATAATATATTTTGTTTTTGCTTACAGCTGCAGCAGCAGTGCGGTGAATGGGATGACATAACATTTTTCACATCTCTGAGAGCATTTCAACAACAATAAATAAAATTACTAATAGTCTTATGTTTATTCGTTGGGAATTTTATATTTTTAAATTATATACTATTCGCGTTTTGGTTTGCCTAATAATTATGTGAGATTTATTTATACGAATAAAACGTAGAAGTAATAATAAATAAACGCTAAAACCAAAGGTATATAAAGTTCGTGTGAAAATGCTTGACAAAAATGCCTATTTTAATAAGATATTCAAGCCAAATTTTTTTTCGTATAAAATATGAAAGATCATTATTGAGTTAATAACATGTTTCAGAGGTATAAAAGTGTTATGTGTAGGATAATTTAATGACGGCATTAAACAACTTACATTGCGCACATAAAATGTGTTATGTGTGTATAATGAACGGTCCTTTGATTTTGTTTTTTTTTTTTAGTAATTATTATTTAAGAAACTAAAATATTATTATATAAAGAAATTTTCTTTTCTTCTTTTTACTAGATGTTCATAAAAGCCATTCAAAATTATATTTATTACCATATTATTTTTTATAGAATATAGGTAGAAATAATTTTAAATTAAACAACTATAAATACATCGTACGAAAATGTATACGGGCGAACATTTCAAATGTACATTAAAAGTGATATTATTGTATTGTCAAAAAAAAAAAAAATCGAGTAACCTTTTAAAGTATAAATATTGTGTACAGCGTGGCTTATTGGCACAGACGTCATTATAAACATCTAAATTCTAAATAATTATTTATTTACTTATCGCGTGGCACGTATAATTTATTACAGAGTTTGTTTTAATATAATAATTAATAATGTAACGGCGGTAATAGTATAATATATAATATTTATATTATGATAAAATTACGTAAATTTTTCAACACGCTTAAAAATATAATAAACAAATTGATGTACCGAGTACAATAGTATAAATTGTTAATCTTATAACAATTTAATAACATAAAGTTTTAAACCCAATAATGATTCTGTCCGTCTGATAAAGCTCCGAGGGACACTATGCAATCCGTGTCATTCCGTGATTATTGGAATTTTCTCGGGGGACATAATTCCTTGAAAATAATATGAGGCATTGTGGAGGTGCGTTATGGAAGAACACTGTGTCTGTGACATGCCGTGACTATTGGAACTTTCTTGGGGGACGCATAATTCCTTGAAAATAATACGAGTCTGACTGGGTTCCACGGTCATAACGAGAGGACTTTCTGTCGTTTTCCGTTTTAAAAAGTATTTATTCTTTAACCAGTTCTCGTGCTGATTGATCGGTTCCGCTGTGTTTTCCTAGGTGGGACTGCGTATATTGTATTCCGACTGGAGCATTTCCAATTTTGGGCACCGTGGTTGGAGGTGCGTTATCGAAGGACACTGTGTCCTTGTCATGCCGTGACTATTGGAACTTTCTTGGGAGACATAATTCATTGAAAATAATATGAGTCTGACTGGATTTCCACGGTCATAACGAGAGGACTTTCTGTCGTTTTCCGTTTTAAAAAGTATTTATTCTTTGACCAGTTCTCGTGCTGATTGATCGGTTCCGCGGTGTTTTCCTAGGTCGGACTGCGTATTGTATTCCGACAGGAGCATTTCCAATTTTGGGCACCGTGGGTGGAGGTGCGTTATCGAAAGCTATTCTGAAAATTTGGTCTGTTCTCTATTCCATTAGGTATTTCTCTTATAGTCTAAACACTCTGACGATCAAACTGCAAGTGACCTTAAACCGTTCAAGTTCATCATAAATACTTAACAGACATCAGATCTGAATAATAATTTATGTTCAAACAATAATATTGTATAATATGGTTCATTTTTATTGAGCCGTTGACAAGTAAAATGCATAAAATATTGTAAACGATTTATTTCAAGACGATTTTGTGTGATGGTAAAATAAATATTTTCTAAGCTCTGGATTATTCGAAATAATTTTAAATAGAAAAAACTCTCAAGTGTCAATTGCAACGAAACCTCGAAACAAAAACAAAATTTAATTTTTGAATTCAATCCACGTAAGTGGTTGTAAATATGTATACTATATTAATTAATAATAATTACAGAGTAATGTATATTTTATTATCTGTTTAAATTCAAAAATGTGTAACACTCATTTTGTCGTGCACACAGATAAATAATTGAAATTTTACGAGCAAATAATAAAATAAATAATAATTACAATTTCCAAACGGCTATAATTATAAATTATAATAGCATATTATTTGTTAGGTTTTCAGTGATCACTGTTCACGCGTTTATGGAAAAGCAAACGTCTTTCAATATTGACTCATAAACATATTAGTTATTCGTAATACGATACGTATAACAATATTATGATATTCTAAATACATATTTCCAAAACTCTGAAACACAATAGCACTCGAAATGTTATTAAAAAAAAATCTACAAACAATAGTCACCGCCGAGAGAGTAAACCGAGAGTTTTCCGATTTTATTTTTTCAAAAACTCCATATACAAACGAATCGACTAAAATTATTATAAGTTTACCGTTTACGAGCCAAGTATGAGTCGGTCAGAGTATCCAAGATGTATATTATATAATAATAATAATAAATTTCCCAGCCAGTTGATATTATTGTATCCATTAAATTTTCATCGAACGGTTTTAAATGATACACGATTTCGCTCTTATACATTTTTGCGGGTAATGGTGTGTGGTACATGGGGCACTTAAGGACAATGACCCAGTCCCTTATTGATTCTGTTGTTTCAAATGCGCGCGTACGCGTACAATATTATCAACATCGGGATTTTTTTTTTTTTTTTATCCTCAATATATATTTATAGTGCGAGTAGTATAGATGCGAGAGATGACAGACGACACATTATAATGTTATATTAAAAATTGTTTTACACAGTATATTATTATTATGACTAGATGGTATTAAAATTTTAATGAATGTGTAGTAGGTACCTACGCGATCCCGAGAAAAACATTAGGCAAATATTTTTTTCCACCAGATTCAAAAAAAAAAAAAAATACAAATAAATACACAATATCCCGTTTCTCAAACGACATCAATTCCATTCAAAATATTTAAACATTATCGCATAAATAATATTACATTCACATAATATTTATTCGTGAGTTTCACGTATTATATTTAGGTATCTACTTATATTATGAATGCACACGGCGATGGTATATGCGGTTTAAAAAAAAAGGCTTTTAATACAAATAATTCCTGCGATGTGTCTTAAATTCGATACCTATTATGCATGACAAAATTGTTTTCACCGTATCCACAATAGTTTTATTTTAATATACATTGTTTGATTCATTACACACTATTATAAGTAGGTTAGTGTTGCCAAAGTATATTATTCGATTTTAATTTCTACAGACGAATACACAGAGATCACCACGCCTGACAAACGACATAATATTATATATTATTATAATAAAACGTTTTACACGGTTATTATTATTATAACTGTATATTCTAATTCTAATGAACGTGTATTGTATTATTACGCGATCTCGAGAAAAACATTAAGCGAATATTTTTTTCCACCAGATTCAAAAAAAAAAAATACAAAAAAATACATATCGTGTTTCTCGGACGATAATATATACAATATCAATTCCAATATCGATATTGTCGCTTGTAATAAAAAATTGAGATATCCAACAAAAAAATTATACGAAGCATTTAATGTACTCGATATAAATAATCTATATATAAAAACCTGTACCACTTACCTAAAAAGACATAATCTATTATCCCCTTTAAATCACAAATTCAACACTATAGGTATGCTGCTAATAACTGTTCACTAAAATTTCCTAAAAAAAACCGTATGTCGTAAAACGTACGATTTCATTGAGACACAGATACATATAACATAATGCCCAAAGACATGGCTAATATGTCCCTTCAGATATTCAAAAAATACATTACCCACTGGCTGCTCCGTGAATACGATGCTTCTATATTTAAATATCACGATTAATTAATTTACAATGTATATTTCCATTTTGTTTTTGGTTTTCTATTTCATTTGTTTGTTTATTTTTATCGTTTGAATTTATAATATTGAATTTCTGATTTTTATTTTTTATCGTGTATTTTAGTAAATAAGAAAAAAACAAAATAAGAAAAATTTAAACATGTTGTACATAAGATAACTCCTAGGCCTCCACACGAGTTTAAAACTCAGTGACGCCTAGTAATCTTCAGTGATTTTAAATTAAATAAATAAAATAATTAAAATAAATAAATATTTAAATATTTAAACATTTGCATAATATTTATTCGTGAGTTTTACGTCTTATATTTAGGTACTTATATTATTATGAATGCACACGATAATGGTATATTATGCGGTTTTAAGAACCACTTTTAATGCAATAATTACATAAACCTGCGAGGTGTCTTAAATTCGACAACTATGACAAAATTGTTTTTAAAGTTAAGCTTTATCCACCATGTGGTCAATAGTTTTATTTTAATATATATTGTTTGATTCGTTACACACTACTATAGGTATATAATAGTATATTGCCAAAGTATATTTACTTATTCGATTTTAATTTTTACAGACGAATACACAAAGATCACCACGCCTAGACAAGACGTGTTGTTCAAAAAAGGTTACTTGGGAAGACGCAAGCACAACAGTGTACCGGTCATTACCGAAGTCTTAAACGAAAACGAAGGTCAGTATAATACGCATAATATTAAATCGGAACAATAATTATTGTTGTAAAGGACGAATTTGTAATCGATATAATATAATATTATTGTGCGTTTTAGATGGCGTTTCGATTGATATCAACCCTCTGGACGAGTTGTGCGCTCACGGCGAATATATCGACCCGTCCATGATGTACATGCTTAACGGTACGCAACGATTATAATAATAAATAATAATACTTTATTACCGAGTGCATAATAATACTATTATGTGGAAATAAGCGACTCGTTCAAACTATTACCGCTTTGAGTGATGATTATTGTTTGTTTTATTATATATACTCGTAATATATTCACTAATATAATATAATATAGGTATAATATAACTATATATTTTACGACATATTATATAATTATTATTTATAAAAGTGATGGACAATAACCCGTCGGTTTTATTATCATTCATATAATATGTGATATATTATCAATAATGCACAAACGTAGGCAATTGATAATTACATTTCATACTGTGAATACCGATTTTTATATGTTGCACAGAAGTCACTTCTATAGTATATGAGTTTAAAGCTTAAGAGGATGTTAGCGCAATATTTGTTTTCTATCTCAAATCCGCTTTCGTTTAAAATCGTTTTTTATGATTTTTGAGTAATCCGAGAGTAAATCGCCCACTACAAAAATTATAGAGGATAATATTTTTGAGGGTATGACGTCACATCGGTTTTATATTTAATCATTATTTGACTTTGTGTTCGAAATAAAAAAAACATTTGTAAATTTAAACGGTTTATTAATTTATTATTGCTTTGAGACAATATTTATAGAAATCGATATGTCATACCCTTAAATTATTATTCTCTATCGTTTTTGTGGTGGGCTATTTTACTCTAAAATTACTGAAAAACTAAAAAAAAAAATGATTCTGCGTAAATGCGTTTAGTCATAGACTTTCTCGAGAGCCAGAGAGAGAAAATAATCAGTGCGCCGACGTCCTCTTAAAACTCATTCAATTCGAGACGTTCGTTCGCGTGCTTGTAATTTATCGGTTTCTCAATCTCGGGCGTTTATTTTATTAGGGTTTTCGCTGTGAATTTATTCGTTTTAAAACACCCAAAAATATTCGTAGATCGAATGGACCTGTTTATAGGTATAATACATATATATTGGCTATTATAAATACATAGAAAAATCCTACAAAGGTAACGCAGGTAACACGTCGCTTAAAAGTATATTCACAGAAATGAAACCAACCGTTTTAGAAAAATTAAAGTTTTCCTCCTACGTTTGAGCAGTGTCCATGCAGCAGTGTAGTCTCACCTGTATAATATTATATTAATACGTATCTCCTAAAACAAAGTTGGGCAGGTGAATAAAAAAAAACTAACTTGAGTGAAGTCAAGTTAAGGGAACACAAAACCGATAAGTTCCATTTTTAACAGTTAACAAATCATAATTTTAAATCGATAAGTTAAAAGTTAATATTATGTAAAAAAAATTAACTTACTCAGTTTAAAAAAAGTTAATCTACTTTTTTAAATTAGTGTGTGGAAGAGTGACAGCATTCTTTCTAATTTCCTAAATAATTAGAACAAACAATTTTATCATAATGTCCAGTGTACATACATATGTTACTTTACACGATTATTAAATATTAAAACTATACACATGAGTTAAACAATTATTAATTTTTATATCAAATGGCAATTTAAGGTCATATAATATTAAAACAATACGATTTGTAATTTATAATTTAAATAAAATATAATATAACACATAGTATTAGATTGTTTTTATTTTTATATAAATATTTATGTATAAAACCATAAAAACGAAAAATCAACATCTCAAACTTCATGGATTGTTTTTAAATCCACTGAGAAAAGTTAATAGTCATTTCAAATGTCAATTAAACTAGTTAAGTTCACAGCTGAAACATTTTTAAAAAAAATTAACTAACTAGTTAAGTTAAAAATTATTTAAAAAAAATAACTTTTTACTTAACTTAAACTTTTTAACAAGTCAATGGCCCCACCTTTGTCCTAAAATACAGTACTCGAATAGGCGCAACGAGTGCAAGCGAAATGGTAGGTGCGCAATAATAACGACCAAGTTTACTGTCACGGTCTGCGCAATTTGAAGAGAGATTTTTTTTTTAATTAAAACATAATTAAAAACGATAAACGGTCGTTTTGACACTATATACATATACGTTTGATTTAACTCGAACACAATGTCACACACACACAATGCAGTAAATGCCCTCGACCGACGACTACTCCCGACAACCACAACAACATCAACAACAACAATATATTATATCAATATTATACTTACCTACTCGTGTTGTGGACCCGCAGGCGGCGGATACGAGGTCTACGATCCGTATACCGGTAACGTGGCCATGCTGATGGGGCCTCCGCCGGGTCACTACCCTCCGGTCGGACATCCGATGCTGGCGGCGATGTCGTACCATCCGATGCCCATGCAACCCGTCGACTGGTACAACCCGTCCAACTCCACTTCCGACTGGATGTCCGGCGGCGCTGCCGTGTACCAGCCGAACAACAACAACAACAATAGACACCACAAAAGATCGACGACGACTGCCGACGCCCAGCAGGTGAAGTTCTACTCATACATTTTATTTCAAAGGTCGTCAAAGTACGGTCGTCGGTCTCCGACCACCGAACAATTCTTTTGATCGGTGTCGTAATAATATTATAAAAAATAATCCATTTCGCCATTTCGTGTTACAGAACGGCGACAGTGCTCAGGGTTCGGAAGCGGGAATCGGCGTCCAGGAAGTGTCGAGTCTGATGGACGACCAGCAGAGTTTGTATCAGTCGCCGCAGCCGTACAACATGTTCCCGGGATATATGTTTGGCGCTCCCGTGTACAATTATAACGGTGAGCGACCTAAACCCCGACGAGATTATAATAATTACGCGACGACGGGTGCTGCAGTAGACTGCGACGAATATAATGTTATTATGACTATAACGCACGATTCCGCAAATTTGCGGAATCGTGTACATTTTAATAGCCTTTAAGAAACATGCACGATTCCTCTTAATTTTAAATGCAACGTTGCCAAACAATTGTTTTCTCTCATTATTGTTGACAAATTTTTTCTTGAATTTTAGTTGTTTGGTTAACAAGTAGCGGGCTACTTAATCAATTGTTTTAAATACAAAGTTTAACGACACGATAAAAATATAAAACATGATAATATAATTATATTAAATAATTAACAGAGGTAGTTTTAAAAATGCATTAAATATAAAATAAGTATTAGCTAATAATTAACTATACAAATTAATTAACATATAAAAATATTAAAGTTGTCCATATTAAAATAATAGTTTGAAAAATATATATTTGTAAAAGCATCTTCAACATATTGCATGGTAGAAATTGGGTAATCCATTTTCGTTTTTAGTATGACGACGTTGCATTTAAAATTATGCGGAATCGTGTATAATGTTTATGAAATTTGCGGAATCTATATCAATGGCTATTAAAATCTACACCATTCCGCAAATTTGCGGAATCGTTCACCACCGATTATTATTATAGAGTACTCGATGCGCTCGCAAAAGGCTCGTATGATATTAAATTCCATTGCTATTTGCATAACGATTTAAACTCGGTCGATATAAAAAAATCTTTTGAAATTATTTTTATGATAGCTGCAGCTGTCTGAGATGTTTATCGGTTTCGATACAGCGAGTAAACGGTGTTAGGTAATAATACTATTATAATATTATACTAATCAACGAAACACACTACGATCGGCGGTGATGATGATGATGATGATGATGATGATGATGATGACCTGAATATTATTAACTTATAGTTCATGTCCATTTAGATTACGCGCGTACTAGCCATTGCCAAACATTCCATACGTCTAATTTAACTTTGGCTTCGATAGCCAGAAAATATGCTGGTACATAACTCACATCCCGACGATTAGCACACACGCGGCCGTAATATTATTAGGTGATGAATGTTACCAATCAATATCACGGGTCCCGAAATCGTGACACGGACAACGCGCGTCTCTATTCTTCTCGTTATTATTTCCTGTTTGAACTCAACGCCAAGTTTTCCCGGTTTCGGCCGGAGTGGTTTTTTTTATTCATATTTATTTTACGAAATACGTTGGATGAAAAAAACGAACACGGTGTTTTTAACCGGTCTCATTGTTCTTTATATTCTATATGCTACCGCGTGGACCCGAGCCAAAAGGCATAATTTCAAATTACTATTTTTATAACTGGCATTTTTTGTCTAGCTTGACGGAAGGTGAATATTCGTACACGTTTACAAAAATAATTTACCAGTCGAAAATCCCAGGAACGATTTAATACATGATTTTCAGTCTGTGATGTAATGACTTGAGATTTTTAAATTTTACTACCCATAATAACGATCGCTGCAATCTCCGTTTTAGTTTATTTTATTATTATTTGATTACATCACACTCGTAATAATCGTTATAAAATAAATCGTTTTCTATTATGTACATTGTATATTGTAAAAATGCATTTGAATAAATTGAAAACGCAAAGAAAATTCGACACCTGTTGACTTTCGTCGGTTGAAACGTTGTATTTTTTGGGCTCAGCGTCCTTTAGCACTGGTTTTTGTGGGGTGAGGTAAAAAAAGTTGATTTTGAAAAATTATGCACAGTGTACCCCTCTATATTCTAAACATACCTACCCGTACACTGTGCGTAAAGGTGTTGAACATTTATTTTCTACTTAATTATTATTTATCGAAGTCACAAATCGAGTACATTTGTTTTGGATCTATAAAAAATTCAAAAATCTGATAGTTTATTCGACTTTTATTTGATTTAATTGGAAAATTAGAGAGAAGAGGTTAGAAGGAAAATTATAAATATGATGAAAACGTATACTTTGATGAATTAAACCTAATTTTGAAAAGTATATAATAATTATTATTAAATAATAGAAATAACAATTTATAAATTATATACTAATATAAAGGATTTTTTTTTAACTTTAGGTGTAGGCATTCAAGTTCCACAACCACAGTCTCCTCCCTCGCCTTCAATAAGTTGCGATTACACCAACGGAAAACGGCGCAAGAAAAAGAAGCGTAGAAAGAGAGGGGACGTAAGTTATCTCTATACAAAACCTAAATATTAGTATAATATATTAAAAATATTCAAATAACTAGTTCGTAGCATCAGTTAGATTTGAATATCTGATCAGAGTTTAATTAAATTATACTCATAATACCTATTATTAATAATTGTAATGAAACTTGGGTGACTATTTTCCTTGCATAGTATCACTATAACTGATTTGAATATTTTAACTTGCCATACTGTTGCATTAAATTATAATATTTAAAAATAAAAGCGAATTGACATTCCACTAGGAACAAGTGACGTGAAAATAACTAACAATTGACATTTCAAAAAAAAAAAAAAGGAATTAGTTACTCTGGCAAACACCAACACTATTCTAACACAAAAGAATTAAAGGCAAAAGGTCAATAATGTGGTTTAAAAATAAATACATTTATGCTATGAGACTGTCTATCGCAGTATTCGATATCAAATAGCGATTACTTATATTTTAAACCATGATATAAATTCTATAAATATGGCTAGGTCATAAAAAAATCTTAAAATAATTAAAAATAAATTTCAAAGTAATTTTTAAGTAACAAATATAATAAGGATATAGAAAAATGATAAGTGCCTATACCTAATTTAAAATTAAATATAATATGCACATTTAAGTTTATAAACCCTTATATAATAAATATTACCATTTTATAAATTTCATTTATATAAATTTTTTTACAATTTTTTTTTATAAATTACATTAAAATTAAAAAAAATAAACTGTTTTATACACAAATATACATAATGCGCAGGAATAGACTTAGAAAGGTAACATACCTGATATTTATTAAATGACGTAAATCAATAACTTGAAAAAGTTTAAAGGCAGACACTTTACTATAGACACTTAAAATAAAACATTAATTTAATTGCCGAACGTAAATCTTTAGTATTTATTAAATTTGAACAATTCGAAGAGTGATTAACTATAATAACTATTAATGAATGTATTTTACAAAATCGAATTTAATTAAAAATTATCATTTTTTAGGTAACCGATGAATATTCAGACTCTAGTTCGGAAGAACAAAAAAGTCAATCAGGCGCCAGTTGTGACCTCGTGCTGGACTCGGAAAAGACCTCCGATTCGGGTGTGCTGACCAACAATAGTGGCGGTTCGACGCCAGTGAACGTCATACCCGTCCAGTTGTCCCACAGCGCACCGCCGTTTCACATGGAATGTCCACCGCCATTCGAGTTATTGCACGGAACGCCGATCCTCGTCCACCATCATCCGGATCAAATGGCCGCATATTACCAACCGATACCACAGTACGCGGAGCATTTAGCCCCGATCGGTTACCAAGTCATACCGGAAGAACAAGGCGAAGCGGCGGAGATCGCCGACGACCAACCGGAAGCCGAACCGGCTCCCAGCTATTCGGCGGAAAACTCCGACTCGGGCATCAGCTCTCCGAACAGTGAAGTGATGGTCAAAGGGTCTGCGGAAAACAAACACGAAAAACCACAAGCCGTTAACGGCGGTGGCGGTCAGGCGGCGACTAAAAAGAGTAGAAATAAGAAGAGCAAACAGCGAGAAAAGACTACCGCGGAATCGGCTATGAAGACGAAGAGCAAAGACTTGCCGAAAACCCAACACGAAGGGAGTAAGAAATCGTCGAAAATCGCCAAAGAACCGGCGATCATAAAGAAACTGAACGCCAAAAAGAATAAATCCAGGCCGGAACACGATAAACTGGAAACCGCGAAACCACTGAAAGAAGATCAATCGAAACCGGAAACGGAAGACATTTCGGAGGAAATCGTTCAGCTGTCGATCAGCCCGGAGACGGAGTGGATCCAAGAGGAAGAATTCTGCTCGTTGGAATGCACTCCCAGGTCGACGACGGACCACATTCAATTTAAATTCACCAAGACGCAGTCGCTGGACTCGTGCGAGTCCGTGGAAGAGGAGACGTTCGCGACGGCCGTGAACACCGGGAATTCCGACACGGAAAACGAGATCAGACAGGACGAAGCGGAAAAACCCGAACCGGCGTCGCCAGCCGGCGCGACGGTCCCGGGACCCATCACGGAGGCCGTGACGAAATGGCTGAACGACCAAGGCGGCTTGATGTTGTCGCCGTGCTTGGACGATTCGGGAACGGACGAGGGCGAGCTCAGTGAATACGACGACTTTGAGGAGCACCCGAACAGCACGACCAGTCCAAAAAACGTGCAAGGCAACCCTTACCCTGCGCTGTCTCGTAGTGACGGGTCAAGGGTTGCTGGTTCTTCATCGCACGATCAACGGCAGAGTGGACTAATATCCAGTGGTATATGTTGTTTAACTCAATAATAAATGATTATTAGACAAGGTCATATATTTAAGTTTATAATAATATAAACGTTGTAATATTATTTACGATAAAACCTGTACAAAAAAAAAAAAAGAAAATAGTAATACGATAAGGACACTACTTACAGGGCACGAGAAATTCGCGTACGCCGGCCTACCTCTTGAAAAAAATCAGGCCCTCTGTACGGCTGTTCCTCGGGCATACATTAAAAATTAACAAATTAATCACTTCTTTGAATATAGTCTTTTTTTTAAATATATCTCATTCTAAGTTAAGTTTTCAATGCTATAAGAAAAGAAAAATTTGCATTTAAATTCTTTCGAATGATTATTTTTTAGGTCGTTTCATTATTCATAATACTATTATAATGCAAATTTTTCTTTCATTTTTATAAACCATGGAAATTTGGTGTAATTATGAGACTGCTTTTTGGATCTCCTCTACAGGAGTAATTTGTTAATAAGTTCATTATAAAATTTGTTAAAAGTTATCATTAAAATAAAATATTTTTGTCGTTAACAATCAAGTTTAAAAAAATGGCATAAAAATTAAATATAATATATAGTAGTCATAAAAGAAATATTGTTATCTTTGATTCGCATGTTTAAAATGGATACGGATGGGTTTGGTATCTCTGATCTAAATTTAAAGTCATGAAACGTCTTTCAACGACAGTCAAAAATATTAAAATATAACACTGTTATTTTTGTAATGTTTATTACCTATAGGCTATAATAATACATAACCTGTATAATCGCAGAGATCAAACAAATAAAAAATATAATAAATTTGGATTCATTACTCCCCGCTTGAGTACTACAACCTCGGTTTTTCGAATTTACTGTTGTATTTAAACGTTGGATTTGCTACACAAACCATTATTATCGTTATTCGAGTATAGTATATTTATAAATATTCGGGAGGACGAGGTTGTATGGTCCCGTTAAAAGTCATTAATAATATTATGTATTATAAGAAAGAAAAAAAAATTACTTAATTGTATTGGGATTTACTAGATGTTAGCAATCTCGGTAACGCTCAACTACTACTATATTTACTTTATTTCAAAAAACTCCATAAATATATACACAAAACGACTTGTTGATTATATTGTATTTAGGTTCCGAAACGGTCAGATTAACCATCAAAAAATTAGGTACACCTTTAAAATATGTACTATAATTTAGAAAATACTTAGCGTGTAATGTTTATCGTAAGTAGTACTTAAGATAACAAAATATAGTAATTTTAGTAGCCGATAACAACGGCACTGTCTGAATTTGGTGCTTATACTTAAAAAAAACATGATATTACAATATTTTAGTTTAACTTTAATAATATGACGATGTAGCTAATATTATATTATGTAAAAGTTTATTGAAAAATTAAAAAACAAAAAATTATTAGTTTAAATTGTTTGGGTGATATTTAAAATGTGCATAGTACGAGGCTGCCTGGATAATATTACTGTTGTGTTATTATATAGAAATTTAATTTGTTACGAAACATTTGATAATATTATTGGTTTAGGGTGTTCCAAATGTATAGTGTTTTTTATGAAACATTATTTTTTCAAAAACGATATTGTCATTGATATTTTTTATGATGTGCAAAAGTTTAATTTTTAAAAGGTACATAATAATAATGTAATGTCCCTCCTTATCCGTGACTATAATATGTTCTTATAAATAAATGGGTACGATTTGTTTATAATAATTACATTAAAGTTCGATTTGTATTTAAAAAATGTAACGTCTCGATGTTGTTTTATACACTCTTACAGATTTTTTAGACTATAATAGGTAATATACCTCCTGTAATAATAAATATTTTATAGTGATAAAGATTATTATTATAGCTGTGCATTTTTGTTATAAAAATTGTTTCGATACGAAATCGGTCGTATACACTTTACGCACCTGTAAACGATAATAACCTTCCTGGCATATATATTTTAATCGACCTGTTGAGCCAGGACGATTATACCATAAAAACGTGTGTACGGCCGTTTTTGTTCTGTTAAATATTTAGAAAATATAGATAAAATATGTTAATTTTTTTTTTCTTAAGTAGCTTATTATTATTGTTATTCGACAAACGATTGTTCACTTAGTCTTACCGACGACGGTGTAGTTATATTCAAAAGTTGATTATTATAATAGACAAAAATATTATTATGTATATAATTGCTGAGCCGTTAATATTTGCAGTCGAATAATGTGGTTTACTTGCACGTGAACAATAAAAAAACAGCCAATAATAATTGTTGGGCTGTGAATGATATTGTATGGAGGTATACACATACGCGTGATTTTCAAAATTTGTCATCTTTGTAATATATATTATACGGTCCAACTGATGGTAACCAACCGATTCGAAATTATATATTGCCCGCCCACCTACCTATATATTGTAATACTATTAATGCACTAACTAAATATTAAATTATAGATAATATATCGACACGTAAAAAAAAAAATCAGTATTAAGCCAACGATAATAATAATAATATTATGTTTACTATTATATACAATTTTTTTTTTTTACTTATACCTCTAAAATATCTATAGTGTAACAATATCACTCCCCCTGCCTCCCCATCCCCCCTCGTCCGGTTTGGCTTAATTTGTGCAAGAATATAATATATATTATGTCTGTTTATATTATTATATATATTATGAATAAATAAGTATATATATATGGTTTGTGTGTATATATATTTATTTATAATTACAATATATATATTGTATTACTATTTTGTTATGCAACATGCTACAAGTTTAGGCTTTTGATAATTAAGTGCCTTAGGTCATTCCTTTATAAGCGAAATTATTCGAAACGGAATTTGTTTTGTTTTCGTTCGACAACATCGCGTCACTTTGTCTCGTACATAAGACATCGAGGATCGTTAATTTATGATTATGTGTACCGGTTGATATATATAAATGCATGCTAATTATATTTTACTTTCCAACGTTTGGATGAAAAAAATAGCATATTTAATGTTTATTAAATAAATATATAAAAACCAAAATTTGTTGTTGTTTTTTGTATTTTTTTATTTCCATATAATATCTATTATGATGTTTTAAGCGGCGAGAGGTTTATTCGAAACTAGAATCTTTTTAATGTTATAAACGATTAAAGCGTTTTACAACAATTGTTTTTATAATAGACTGTTATAAAATCATTGATATAAAATACCAATGCTGGGCAAGTAACTAATTTTTTTGACTAGTTAAAGTCAAAGTCAAAATATAATTTTAAATCTATGAAATTTATATAAGAAACAAAAAATTAACTTGATTTTAAAATAAATTAACTCAATAAGTTAGAACTGTTAGAAGTTACTTTGAAAAAACAAACTCGCCGAGTTAGAAGTTACTTATGAAAAGAAAAATAACTCGTTAAGTAACTTAACTTTTGAACTTAACTTTAACTTTTTAACTCGTTAATGCCCAGTCTTATAAAATATCTATTTTAACAGGTATCTATAATATATTATTATCTGAAGAAAGTCCAGATATTAATTGACGCTCTAGATGGCGCTGTCCTAAACGCCTTTTTTTTAAAAAATATTACATTTTCAGCCTACTTCTAAATATATTGAAGAGATATTGTGAGAAACAGATCTTTCTAGTGACCACCAACTATGCCAGTGTTTATAATGGAAATGTTGATGTTCTTAAGATTGAAAATAAACATAATGCATCAATTTTAAAATATAATCGATCAATGACTATCCATGGTAGGACCTAAGTAATAATACGTACTGTATAGGTAATAATTTTGTTTCGTTATCATTAGTTATATTTCTAATAACTAATTAAAAATTATAACTGTAACCCATTTAAACTGTTTTGGCAAAAAACCAAAAGAGACCATTAAATTTAGTTTATTTTTGGCGAGTACATTCGAGTACATTTTGGATTCGTAAATGTTGGTCAACAAACAAAATATTTGATATTATAACTCAGGTAAATGCCGGAAATTATTATCCACTGCTGCTAAATAATCGTTGGCACACCACTATAATAGTTTAATATAATATTTAGTGAAATTACTATTGTTTACTATTAGATAGGTGACAGGTCACGTGTATAAATTATTATGATGCAATACAATTGGAAAATTGATTAATTTTCATAAAAAAAGGAAATCAAAATACTTGTTTTTAATTGGACACGTATACGTGTCCAAATGTATAATTTACTCGATGAATACAGACAAACGATTACATTAAAATAAGTGCGTTGTACTAATAATAATGTTCTTTATCAATATATTATTATATTATTACACCACTGGACATTGTGTCCTACTAAGCTATATCAAAATCGATTTCCTGTTAGTTACAGACACCCACTCGTTTCGCCGTGAATAAAACACAAATCTACAGTAGTCAATAACACAATTATTGAACATGTAGAGCTTCTAAAAGAAATAAATATATTTTCGAATATCAAATAAAATGAAGTCAATAGTTTTTTTAATTTTTTTCGTCGTCCAGAGGTTACAATGCCGGTCTGCAAACGATTTTTTAAAAGACGTGTTTTCAGACGAAGACAATCCTGCAAAAGAGGAAAAATGCTCAACGATGCAATGTCAAACGGCAGGTAAATTTGCCGAAACGGTTATATTAATTAAATAATAACTCATTATTATTATTGCGATAAAAAAAAAAACAAAAAGTCAATTAATAAACACAAAATATTATTACAAAAAGCTTAAAAATATTGTATCACGATTCGGCTGCGTTGTTGTTACAGAATATCTGTTGAAGAGTATGAACAGATCAGTAGATCCGTGTGAGGATTTCTACGAGTTTACTTGTGGTCTTTGGGTAAAAGAACATCAAGTCAAAGCCACCAAAGTGTCTTGGTATCAATACAAAGAGGCAGAAAAAAGTATAACAAATAATTTAAAAGGTATGTGAACAAATCATGATAATATTTCACGAAGCCCATTTTTAATGTTAAGACATTATTTCTAAAACGATTATATTATACAAACAGGCGTGTATACTAAACTTCATCAATGGAAATTTTAGAAAAAATGACTAAGTTCAGTTTGAACTGCAAAACGTTAATAAAATCATATAAACAGGTTGATCCGCGTGTAAGTGTCTACACTATAATTATTCCGAAAAGTTTCTATTATTTTTGAAAATATTAATTTTACATGATTAGTTGATGTCATTTCAAAGCAATGCATTGTTTCTGAGAAAAAATAAATATTTTTTCCTATCGTTATAGTTTTTTAAGATTTTTACTTTTTTGAACCTAACCAAATTTTAAAACATAAGTCGAGAACGTCTTATACAAACATTTTTAATTTTGTATTCCAAAACAGAATATTGTTCGGAGTATTTCAATCTGTAAAGATCAAATTTCGAAAAGTAGTTCATAAGTCATAAGCATTTTAAATTTGGATTAGCGGAGTCGTGGACCACATTTTGCAGGGTACCCATGTACCACACTCTATACTCAGCTCGTCTAAACTTTAAAATATGCTTATAATCAATGAACTACTTGTCTGAAATTTAAACACTCCGAATAATATAATGGTGGCATTCGAAAAAGTAAAAACTTAAAAAATTATAAAAATAAAAAATAGAAAAAATATCATTTTTTTCTTCATAAATGTTGTTTTAAAATGACATTAAATTATGAAAAAAAAATTGGAACTTTTTGAAATAACAAGTGTTGGAGTGTAGACACTTGTAAATATATAAATGAGGAATAAACATGCAAGCCTTGGGCATAAACGAGTTAAAAAGTTAAAGTTAAGTTAACTTTAATTTTCTAACTTAACTTTTTTAATTTAATTTTCATCAACCTAATTTTAAACTTAACGGATTTTTATAGATATGAACTTAATGAATAACTAGTAGTTACTTTTAATCAAATCGAAGTTTTGTTAATTTATAAATAATTAAATAATAAATATAATAAAATTATTATTGATAACGCATAATGCATAAACATTTACTTTTTATTATTTTAAATCATATAACTGGCTATTTATGTATTTTAAAAATATATATTAACTTAACTTCGTAAGTTAATTATAAGTTTCCATATAACTTTTAACTTAACTGAGTTAAATACAAAATTAGGATAACTATAATTAACTTTTAACTTTTAAAAATGTGTTTATCAACTTAACTTAGCTCAGTTAAAAATTATCATTAACTTGGCCAGGCTTGTAAATATGTATATATATATATTATTATGAAGTCATAAAATTATACAATCATATTATATTTTAGACATTTTGGAAGACGAAAATCCTGATGCAATCTTAGATCCAGCGCAAAAATTCTACAAAAGCTGTTTAAACTCTGGTAAATTTCAAAATTACTATCAAACATGAGCTGATATACATATATTTTGTCTTTAACATTACATTTTAATAATGCACTCATATAGTCAGCAACGGGATGAATATTGAATACTTGAAATCGATCGTCTCGTTGTTTGGCGGATGGCCAATCGGACGAAACGATTACAACGACAAGTTACAATCTTTGGACTGGATGAAAATGTACATTTATATGGAAAAAAACTGGAAAGTGTCCACGATCTTAGACACCGGTATATCTATCAATTATTTGAATACCAGCCAATACATTTTAATGGTAAACAGGCGTGGCAAATAATTTTGATCGATTTGTTGTCGGTACCGATATAATATTATTATAAAGTATTATTATATGATGTATAGATAGGTCAGCCAGACTTAATGCTCCCGAGGTCGATGTTCGTGCACCCAGACCGGTACAAGACTCAAATGAACGCTTATTTGAAACTCATCGCCGGTACGGTATTTTTGTTGCACGAAGACTTCGGTCCCAAATCGGCGCGGAGCAGACGTTTCGGAGACGAGATCGCCGGTGAAATAATTAAATTCGAAACACATCTGGCAAAAGTGGGTGCTTAAAACGTCTTGGAATAAAAATTAATTCAATGACGTTATAATAATATTTCGGCTATTATGCAAAACATATATAGATACAAAGCGCCGGAGAAATGAAAAAAAGTGAAAAGGTGTTAAAGAATCGCGTAATGACAATAGACGAACTCCAAACAGAAATAAACAGCGTATCGGATACGTTTCAGGTGGGTACTTATATAAGAGTAGCTATTAATTATTATAATATTATTAAATAATACCGTCTTAATGACGGTAATATAATAATACATAATGCTCTGTTATTCGTACACGTGTTAATGCGCTTATATATCGTATGCATTTATTAAATTATAACAGTTCCGTAGCCAGGATTTATTTTCGGGGGGGGGGAGGAGGGGGAACTTAATTTTTGATGGCCAATAAGGACAATAAATTAAGTTTCGAGGTATTGCTGACAATATAATTCATATAATTATACATATTATCAAATCAATATCATATGATTGATACATAAAAAATAAAAAATAAAACAAAAATAAAAATATATTTCATTATTACAACATAAAGTCCAAGCGGCTTCCTTTTTTTGAGGCGAACATATTAATTATTGTTCCAAAATCAATAATTATTTCCCGGAGAACATTCATAAGTACTAGACCATATTTTAGTCACTTCTTGAGTTCCTTAAATAGGATTTTATTCTTTTTAGCGTAGAGAAACTTTTTTCAACTGATACTGTTGAGAGTTGAGACTAGTAAAATAGATAGTGTTTTAAGCAAAAAATGAGTATTTGGAAATTATTCTTCTGGACCTTTTGATTAGAACGTCTAAAGAGCTTTTTGAAACTATTTTTGGTTCCACATTGGTCCATTTTTGTTGCCACAATTCAAATTCATTTTACAGTTACAGGTACCTCGAGTAATACCATACAGAAATCAACATTAGTGTTCTGAATTTCCAAATCTTCTTTGTAAAAATCAATTGCTGGCTTTAAATCATTAAATAAAGAATTTTCTATATTATTTGGCAATACACAAGCTAATGAAATGATAATATTTGAGTTAAATTTAAATCTTTCATGAAATGATGCCAGTATATCATCCAAATTTGGGAAAAAAATTGATTGCCTGAAATAAGAAATGCAGTCATTAATGTGTATTTCATAGTTTGAGCGATGTCTTTGAGTACCAGCTACTTTTGGTGTAGTCGGAAATACGCCTACTTTTCCTCCAATTTTACTAGCTTAATGGAAAATTTCAGTGAATATTTCTTATACTTTGTAGTTTTTTCACAGTTAATTCGTCTGATTCCATAGTTGTTATTAAATCTAAATTTTCCGCTTGAAGAAATCTGGAGGTAGAGTGTGTTATTCCAAGAATTGTATCCATTAAACATACAGTTATTATAAATGAAAAACAACACAAAGATGTGTGCAAAAAATGAGCAACTTTGTCCTTTATTTCCATAAGTTCTTCTAATGCATCATAAAAACCTTCAACAAATATCAAATAAAACAATTGTCGCCTAATTTTCAGTGGGGGGGGGGGGGGCTTGAGCCCGGAAGGCTTGAACTACGGCACTGTATTATAATATTATAATATTTTTAACAGGTCGATTGGTTAAAAATGTTTCGGCTACTGTTTAAAGGCACTGACGTGTTTCTGAAAAAGACAGAAAAGATATTTGTAAAAGAAGAGAACTATCTAAAAGACCTGGTACGGTTATTGGAAAAAACGCCAAAAAGAATTTTAAGTACGTTATACATAATACCTAAATACGTAATAACACAGTCACAAATTCACCGCGGAATTCCGCATTGGTTATATATATATATTATTAATACTTTTGTATTGTGTTATTGCAGTGAATTACATGTCGTGGTGCTTATTAAGATCCATGTTATCTGATATCAAAGAAGATTTGAAAAATCTCGTTCAAGACTTTAATGTGGTGTTCACCGGAGACGTCAAGGAAGTTTCTAGGTAACATATTAATAAACTATTAACAGAGATTACCCAACTCGAATCGAAAAAAACATTATAATATACATGTGCATATATAATATTATTATGTATCATGTGGATTGTCCATTGCTTAAAATCATAAAATATCATGTAAGTACCTAAATTAGTTAGAAATCAATCAACGATGAACGACATTATTAATATCGTTTTAATCGTAGTTTAACGTATAATTCCATTTTTCTACTGACAAGTGAAAAACGAGTATTAAGTATAATATTAATGAGTTGAGTTCAACAATTCCTTTGTCAATAGGTACTATTAATAATAATTAGGGATTTAAATTTGAAATATTTCAAAATTAAAAATTTCACTCCTCATGAAATATTGAACAATATTTTTTCTTACATATGCAGTAGGAACGTAAATTATATTACTATATTAGTATTTATTAATTATTATTTATTAGTTATTAATCATATCTTATTTTGTTAAAGAAACATAAAGACCTAAAGTACCTGGTAGTGCATATTAAGTATTATTGTATTATTTCATATCTGCGTATTTGTTTGGAGATGAATAATATTAATTTGAACGTTTTGAGAAAAAAAATAAAAATACATAATAGAAAAATTGTATTGTAATGTGAATTAATAAAATGGCAATAAATTAATAAATAATAATTCACAAATGTATTGGTATGTAAATGATTATTGATAAGCGTGATTACTGATTAGGTCTAGCCGGTCTAGGCCATCTTCAGAAAGCCACAGACACTATTGCACTAGTCACTTCATAAAAAAATTGTGTATTCGTACAATAGACATAGATAGGTAATTTTAAACATGTTCTTCTCTCACCCTAATCATACGGGTGTAACTTGAATAAAACTTTTTTTTCTATTTTTTTTTCTAATTTTTGGTGATTTTCACGTGAATGAAATATTTCAAGAAAATAAATTTCATGCAATTTTAAAACCCTAATAATAATAAACTCGTCTTACTTCGTTTTTCGTTCATTTGAATTGTATATTCAACTACGTGTTCCGCAGGTGGGTGGATTGCGTGTCGATTACCAGTTCGTATTTCGCGTTTAACGTTGGATATAAGTACGTCACAAAGTACTTCGACGAGTCGGCGAGAGACATGGTGAGACATCGCGATATTACTTAGTATACGTTTTAAATCTACGTTTGATTTGATCGAGTTGTAGGATCAAAGTCTTAAGTTTTCACGATTACGCATTTGGTGTCTAAAATGTCACGTTTTAATTCAAATGCGCAGGCCACCGAAATGGTGAATAACATTCAAGAGGCTTACATGGAACGATTAGAGAACACGGCGTGGATGGATTCGATTACCCGGCAATCGGCCATCGACAAATTACAATCGATGCACAAGTTCATCGCGTACCCCGATTGGTTCCAAAACGTTTCGTATTCACACAATAAACTGAAAATCGTGAGCATAACTTATAATTAAACTAGTATATGACTGATTAATATTTTAATTTGGGCAATAATAAGATTATATTAAATTGTTCGTATAAAACGTCTGCATCGAATACAATTTTTGGTTTTGTAAATATGGTCTAGCTCAGTGGTTCTCAACCTAGTGGGCGACCACCTCCCCCCTAGTGAGGAGTGACAAAATTTCAAGGGGGGTGTCAAAATGTTGAACCTAACCTAACCAACAATAAAGTATAGTTTACATATAAAATATATTATACATACATCAATCTTAAAGTAGTGAGGAGGTGGGGCTTGAACTCATAAAATAGTTTGAAAGTGGGCGTGGACCTCAAAAGGTTGAGAACCCAAGGTCTAGCTGATTTTATTTTATTTTTTCTCTTTATTTTATAATTAATTCAATTCCAATTTACTTATCTAATATTTACCTTTTTATTTTTTGTGGTTCAATATAATATTATGTTCTTTGAGCATCCCATAGACATTGTCGTTTCATCTCAAAGTTATGCCAATAGTTTTAAACAGTGGCGTATTTTCAAATTTTTTGTGGGGAAGAGGGGTCTAAATATTAAAAATACTCAATATAAATTAATATTCTCTTTCTCTGTATCTATGTAGCAAGTTATTTATGTCTTTTTAACCTTTTTTTCTGGGGGGGGGTTGTTGAGACTCCCGTAAAAAAGGCCCCGGTTTTTAAATTCTGTGTAACTGAAGTAGCAACCTGTGTCTCTTGGCAACCAACGTAGTGGTGTTGCAGTTCGCTCAATAAAGTCGTGATAGATAAATAGATAAATAAATAATATATAATATATATTATATGTATTATGTATATTATAGTTTATAGATGTCACAGACTTTCAGATTTGCTATTTATTATTATGATTATATTCAGATGGAGGGATTACAAAAAAACCTGCCGCTTCTTATAAACTTTATTTATTCTTTATCTATTATTGCAACATTGAACGAATACTTTTTGTTTCAGGTAAATATGACTGACAGTTATTTGATGAACCTGGAGATCTTACAAATCGAATCAAACGCAAAAAAGCTTTCAAAATTAAACAGTATACACAATCATACAGAGTAAGAACATTGTCGTGCTTAAAGTAACTTTGTTGTTTTTTTTTTTGGTTTTGAATTTTTCGTAAGTACAATACTATTTAAACGATAATTATTTACAAATATATTTTATTATAATAAAATATGTATTCGGCACACATCAAAATGTTTACTCTCCGACTTGAGACAAAATACTGCACCGGTTAACTGCCTCGTAACATACTACATAATTAGTGTATAAAATTAAACCTACTTAATAATATTGTTCAGTTTTTGTGACGAACGATTCTATATCTAAGGCGGAAATTATTTCTGTTTAGACTTTTATTTACATTTTATAATAATAATTACTGCACGTCGTTATGTATACGATTTTTTTTCCAGGTGGACGACGGATATAGTCAGTGTTAATGGCTACAACGATATTTACTCGAACGCTATAGGTAAAATAATAATTTAAGTGTGATGTTTTTTTTAACAAAGTCGATTTAGAAATCATATTGAATATAGGAAGTATTCTTACTCGTATTATGCAATCGTGTCATATAATACATAAATATTATTATTACAATCTTAACTGCAGCGTAATTCCTCTGAAAACCGTTTTAGAGTAGAAACTTGAAAATAAGATTGCTCGAAGTCATAATATATTAATCGTTTTCAAAATTGGTTATTTATGTACACCTACACTCGTGTAATCCGATCGATCGTCTTGCTGCGGATCGCAATCTGAGTGCAGATTATATTAGTGTTAAATAATTTACATTTTATAATTTAATTTAAATCGCGTCTCCTTGACGGATACCTATACATAATATATATTATGGATATTTTATTTAATCGGTATACGGGATTATCTGCTCGTTAGTATGATATAGCTTCTGCGGTGTATAGGTCAGTGCCGGATTTAGAACAGGTGCCAAAGCTTTTTTGAATATGCCGCCCCTACCCCAAGAAAAAAAAAAGAAGTATTTATTACTAATAAATTTAATATTATCTTAATATATAAAACCGAAAAATGAAACCTTTGATGCTAATGTTCTCGGAAACTACTCAACCTATTGTTTTAATTTTTTTTTTAATAAAAGATTATATCACGGAGAAGGTTCCTATCACAAAAAAGTATATTTAAATATAATTTAAAGAGGTGCTTACACAAGGACTTTGAAATTCAAGATAAAAATCGAAAATTTGTATTTTGTTTATAAATGGTTGCTATTGGTTACAATTCTTAGTTGTCAGTTACAGTAACCGTTTTTCCTACGTACATATTATACGCTAAAAATTATGGAAAAACTGAAAATGCTATATTTGATGATATATATATGAATGATTTCTGTTTATTTATAGGGTTGTCAATGGTCACACATCTTATAACTATTATAATTAGTAAGAATATGGCATATCCATATTTTTACAAATACATTTATAAAAAAAAAAACCTTTGGCACGAGCCGCCATTGCGATGTTTTTCATGTGCCTCATATTCTGATATCACTTACTTATTTCATCTTTGACTCAGGCAACGCCGGGTAGGACAGCTAGTAATATATATATATATATATATATGTTACAGCTAAAGTGTTGAATTCCGTTATTTTATGAAATAACTAGGTAGTTCATGAATTACCTACGAATGTTAGTTAAAGTATGAAATAATACACGAAGATTGTACTTTAACTAGTTATTTAATAGAATATCTAGTTATTCTATACAATTTCAGTTTGATATCCGTTAAAGTATAAAATACATTAAAATTTAAAATATATTATATTAAAATATTTTATTTTACTGAATTAATTATAGTTATATTATTTATTTATTTGTACATGTAAGGCTATTATGGCATTTAGAGTTACCACAATACCTCTTTTTTTCTACAAACACATCGTTTTGTGTCACATTTTTTGGTACAAGTGCACTTAAAAAAAATGACAAAAAGGACGTCAATCTTATCTGATTTAATATGTTATATTAAATTATTGAAAATGTTAGAACTATATTTATTTATCATGATATTTTGTTATTTACAATTTGACACATTAACGAAGCGATGCCAGGGAATGTATAAAATAACTAGTTAAAGTATAAATTATATACATTACCTACAAGCTTTAGTTATTTTATAAATTACCTAGTTGTTTCATAAACTAACTGATTCAACACTTTAACTGTAACATATATATATGTATTAAATATTATATAATATCAATTTACGCAGTTACATAAATGCACAAAAAAAAATGTATATTATGATTTTTTTTTCAATTTCTTACAAAATATGCCGCCCCCTAGGCCCGGGCTTCACGCCCTAAATCCGGCCCTGTTATAGGTATAAGCAGTTTGCTCGGACAAATACGTGACGTTATCAAATATCGACCGAATGATATAATAATAATAATTGTGTGTCTACAATAATTAATGATGATGTCCGGCGTCATAACTATATCTATATTAGTTTGTAGAGTAGTGAAGGCAAAAAAATTACCCATTTTTTTATTTTACGACTCACGACGACGACGGCCGCCATCCGTTTTAACCGCCGCGCACCGTGTTGTCTTTCACGCGACAGCCGCGTATCGTATTACACTATTGTGTGAAAACATTACAGTTTAAAAATAATATTATATCTTTAGTTATACTAATTATCATTATTTACACGTTTAATAATAACTCGTCTCGTTCACAGTTTTACCGGCCGGAATGTTACAACTTCCGTTTTACCACAAAAGTCGAATTCAGTGAGTATTACCTACATCATGATAATATATACTTTTACCTTTATTTATAAAATATGTGAAACGCTGCGCAGATGAACGATCGTGAACTAATATAATATTTTGTTTTTAATATTTTAGAGCTCTAAATTATGGAATGGTGGGCTTAGTCATGGGGCACGAAATAATGCACGCATTCGACGATTCCGGTGTGTATAATATTATAATATTGTAAGTACGTCAAATTCACGGGAAAATTAATTTTCGTTTTTTTTCCCCGATCAGGCAGAATGTACGACAAACACGGCAATAGGCGACAGTGGTGGACTCAAGAAACGATGGAGACGTTCTCGACAAAAGCCGAATGTTTCGTCCAACAGTATAACAATTATAGTTTGACTGTTCTGGGCAATCAAGTGAAGGTAGGTGAAGTAGGCAGGATGATATTATTTTCAACTCGACTTCAAACAAACAATGATTGTTATTAAAATAATAATTATTCATAACTTTGCCGTGTATTCAATTCCATTTTATGTCATGAGACCTCTTTGGATTTTCATTAAACATATCAAAACGCTATGCAATGCTCACGAATTTATTCGAGGTCGAACTAATTTTAATAAAATATACGATTCTCTTCTCGTCTATACTATACTATACTATAGAAATAAAAAAGTAAAAATTAATGACTTTTTACATATTATGTAAACTCGGTCTGAATAATTTCAATTCTTCACTGCACTCTTTCGGATATTTACAGTTTTCTTGCGGTTATTTAAAAACCTAAAGCTTTCGCGCCTCTCAAAAATAATTCACTAAACTGTTATGCAAAATATCTCTTCTGCTCCTCAGATCAACGGCCAGATGACTCAAAATGAAAACATAGCAGATATCGGTGGCTTAAGTCATGCGTACATGGCATACCAAAAATTCGTATCGAAACACGGAGCTGAAAAACGGCTACCCGGATTAGAGGATTTGTCACCCGAACAATTGTTTTTCGTGGGATTCGCCAGTGTAAGATATTATTATACAAACGTGTCAAATACTCAAACATATATGGATACGGAATTTTTTGTACCTCCACATACTAATTTATGCCAACATAACGGAGAGAGAAACACGTCGGTTCTCAATCGCACGGAAGGTTATCCGGGCGATAAGAAAACTAACATTTTAACCAAAGAGTAAAGATTTGGGGACGAATTTGAATGCAAATTGCATTTTTTTATGAATGTCCGAAAACATTGCTTTCCAAGCACAAAGTTCATTTCATACATCAAGGAATTTAAAAATGTGACTTTTACTTTGTATATTTTGACATTTTTAGTGCATTTTTATGTTTTCAAGTCGATTTTTATATAGGAATGGACAAAATTCGATAAAAATGTAGATTAACATTCATTCTAAAAAAATAAAAAAGCGTATAACCTTGTCGTTAACGTTTTCGAGTGATTTTCGTAGATTCATTTAGTTTAGTTTTGTTTATTCCACGAAGTTTTTGAAAATGGCTAAAACTTCAGATGTTTGTAGTTTGGGTTTATACGTTCAACAATATGGGGTATCAATTTTTTCTACCGATGGAAGCGTTCTATTTTGTAAGGTTTGTGAGGTCAGAGTGGCAGCCAAAAAAAAATTTACTGTGACACAACATGTGAGTAGAGAAAAACCTTTACGTGCATCAGAAATTAAAAAAATAGAAAAAGTGAAGTTGTTCAGACATTATTTAATACCGTGCCAAAAAAGAATGCATTTACTACAGACTGCTTATATTATACATACTGTATTTAAATATTTTTTATCAGATAAATTTTTCATAATAATGTGTTTTTTATAAGTTTTAAGTTCAAAATCATGTTTTTATTAAATTTAAAAACATTTTTAAAGTTTTTTAGGGCATTTTTTTAAAGCATTAGGTCTTATTTTTTTAGGACATTTTTCTTATTTTTTGATGACATTTCTGATGTCCGTTCTCTAATAATAATATATGTGTATCGATGATATACGGTTGACAATTATTATTACAGTTGTGTTGGCTTAAAGATTTGTATGGAATTTCACGTCCAAAAGTCTAACATCGATTCATTTTACTTACCCCGTTTTTTAAGCTTAAAAATAGAATTTCATTAATATTTACAGATATGGTGTGAATCGACAACCGAACAGACATTATTAAACGATTTATTGACCGACGTCCATAGCCCGGGTAAAATTCGAGTGTTGGGAACCTTATCGAATTCCGACGATTTTGCCAAAGCCTTTCGATGTCCGGTCGGGTCTCCCATGAATCCGTCAGAAAAATGTAACATTTGGTAAAACATTAAAACAAATAAATAAATCATTTTTCAAACTGTAAATTGTATTTAAACATTGTGTATTGTCCTTCTATAATCTAACTCATAAACTAAAAGTCGTGAGTATTTGGTAAAAATAAGTACTATTTCTGAGAAACATTATCACTAAAGATAATTATGTGGTTTGTATGTACCGTTATTTCAAACTCGAACAATCATCGACATATCGTTCGATCATAAAGGACTGAAGAATAAGTATAATTATAAAAGGGCTATCGTATTCTAACTGGAAGACGTTTTTGTAAAGTCTTTGCTAAAAATGTCCTTTGATCTAGTCGATTTCACATATTATATTTTATAATTATTTGTTAGACATGCTATCAATTAATATTCGTAAATAGTTTCAATAGTTCTCATAAATACATAAAGAAATGTTATGTTTTAAATAATTTAATTATTTTAATAACGTTATTTTTTTTATAAACATTTGAAGTTAAAATGTTGACAAAATACAGAAATTATTTGGTAGTTGAAAATGCAAATTGTATGTTCAATTTGCACAGCTAAGGCTTGACAATTCAGTATAAGATTCTTCTTATATGTAGTTCATACTAATACCAAAAAATCTAAATATTTATAAACACAATTTTTTTATACAGCTATTTTAAGTTAGACGAAATTAGACATTTAAACAAAGAATAACGTATTTAGTTATTTTGTTATAATTTAAATATGTTATTCGCGGAGATTTAAATCTTTTACGTATATAATTAATAACTATATGTATTTTATAAACACACAATGAAATTTTCAGAAATTTAGATTGATTTTATTTTATTGCCTATTTTACACTATTCTACGGTAGGTCAGTGCAATTGCCTAAAAAGATAATTACAATAATATTATATATGATATAAATAATATGACCTAATATTATAATATAATAAAATATGCAATGTTTTCTGCTAAAGTTAATTCAACTTACCGTATATTAACAAATGTGTCGGGTTAGGTTACTACAATAGCAATATAATTAAAGTTATATCATTAAAATTAAAATATATACTTAATATTATTGTGCTGAGTCTTTGCTCAGAATCGTTTATCGTATCCAATGATTTGTTATTGCACTCAAATTTGATACACAATTTTATTATAGTGACTGGTTTAATGACGACGGGGTAAACTCCGACACACTGCACCTGCTGTACAGCAGAGCTATTATATCTTTATTCCCAATTTAAATTGTTGAGCTTCGTACGCGATAGACTAGATTAACGTCTGAAAAAATAATCCAATCGAAAGAATAAATACGTAGATCTTGTATAACATAACACGCCTCCCGATAGGACCGAAAAAAAACAATCGAGTAGGACGATGAGATTTATTATTGTTGAAAATCATTTACGGGCATGCATTCGACTCAGATGTTATTTTTATAAACAATTTCTAATGTATATATGTATAGGTATGGGATATTTTTAAAACTGGCCAGCTCGATAAGGGTAAGATCGAATTGCACTCGTGACAGTTAAACGTAATAGGCGAATTTCATAACTCGTGTTCAAAAAAAGGTATAACGTTCAAATTGCATTCGGGTTAGAAAAGGTTACGTGCAAATTGCACTCGTTCCGATCATTATTCAAAACTTATTTACTAATGATCAGTCGACCAAAGAAAAATGTGTATTTTTAATAATATCTAAAAATTGTTATTTTTATTGTATTAAACGCTTAAAGTTACAATTAAAAAACAATTTTTTTTTAAAATTGAATAAAATATTATAATCTAAAACAAGTGGTTGTTTTCAGAAATAATTAATTATAATGTAAACAAATTAGTTTTGTTTCCAAAAAAATCTCACAATATTGCAGCCTTTTCTCAGATTTTACGTTGATTTTGTGTAATAACTAAGAGGTATACTATATCAATCGACACACCGGAAATTTTTCGTTTTTAAAAAAATATATATTTTATTACACAATCTGTTCAATAAATTTAGAACAATAAGCGAATGTGTTGAGAGAAAAAAATACATGATTCACAGAATTAAGAATCTTAATCAAAATTACTTTGATCTTTGAATACATATTATTTACTTTGATCAACAAAAACTAATATGAATATGATCTATGCTTTGTAGTTTGCAAAACGATCGAGTCTAGTGCAATTCAGAAATTACTATTTTCTAAACCCGAATGCAATTCTAACATTTGGTTTGGGCAGAGAGTGTAATTTTGACCATCCCAAAATAGATAACCGTATATACTATGTATGATTACATATTATAATATTATCGGTTCCCGCATCATCGTGTACATATATATTACGATATAATATTTATTTCAAGTACACAGCAAACACGATTATACGTCGTTATCAATAATATTAATAATAATATTACATAATATTGTATTATACATAATATATGAAATCATTAAACTTATTGATCATCAATCAATCAATCAGTTATTAGCTTTATTATCAAGTCGAGTTATATTCACGAGAGTAATTAGGTACGTACACAGTAGTTGTAGTGATATTACAAATTATTATCATTATATGCGTTTTCAGCGTGGTTTGCGTGGCAAGAGAGGATAATATAATAAGGGTAGTGATGTTAGGTGATTATTTATAATACACACTATATTTAGGCCGATAAAAGATTAGGACGTGCAAATATTATATTATATATAGGAGTAGATATCAGATTCTTAGATAGTACCACGCCGGTACGTCGCCGTATATGTGTATAATATTATATTGTGTATTGATGTAGTAATAGTATTGTGAGTGTATTATATAATAATGTGTAATATTATGTAAGTACGAATATACAAAACGAAAAGAAAAAAAAAATGATTAATATAATTTTTGAATTTTGTTCTCTAATTTTTTCCTATATATTATGCGTCTTGTAATATTATTATTTTCTATCTTACACTGGAGACAATAATATGATGATAATATTATATAAATGCCAAAACAAAATATAGTTGATAATATTATAATATTATGTTTTATGTTTTTTTTTATTATTATTGGAGGTGAGGGATTTCTGAGTTAATTTTTTCGTTTGTTCGTTTGTCGTACACAACTGCTCCTACTGCTCGCACACTAATGACGGCGTGGCTTCGACGTTGGGTGTTGTCACGGCCACTGTGACGGCATTGTGAAATTGTCCACTCGATACGAGTCTCACAGTGGTCACGCCACACATGATCGTCTCCACGGCGTTTTCTGTGAAAAAAAATAAAAGCGGCCATACTTGCATTATTATTAATAATATTAAATTATAATAACAATAATGAATAATAATTGTTAAACGAATCGCAAAATCCCGACACGGCTCCTCGGATAGGCAATTTCGGTACACGCGTGCGTAGGTGGCGAAATCGTTGCCGCCCACGATCGTACACGTCTTTCTTCTCAGCTCGTTCAGTATTTTAGTTACTACAGTAGACGCCGTTTATAAGACTCGTGGATATAAGGTTCGGTAGTTTATTAGACTCAAAATCACTCAGATGTTCAAATGCATTAAAAACAATTATGGTATAAGACTCAAATTCCGTAAGAAAAATCGCAGAAAATAAACTTTTGAGTTGGTTATTACCTATTACTGGTTTCTAATCATGCCATAATATAATATATATTATGCATTTAAAACAAATTTTATCACATTTCAAATTTATAAAATTGCAAAATCTAAGAAAGTTAATATGTATAATGTATGTAATATTATGTACTATATATTTATAATTATTTAATAATATCTAATATGTAATTGGAAAATTATAAGTAGATAAGTAAAGTTAATAATTAATTAAACTTGTTATTCGTTTTTTTCACATCACTTCACCTATAAGTTTCAAACTGTTATAATAGACTCACTCTGTGCTGGTCAAAGTGTGAGTCTTATAAGCGGCAATTTATTACAGTTTTTAAAGGCTCGCTGGGAATTTTTTTCGTATTAAATTTACAGTTAATGTCATTATTGCATAGCTCACATTAGTTTGCAGTATCTAGACCGTACCCTAACCATGCCGCCCTACCCTTCCCAGAATTTCGACTTCTTTAGTTGTGTCCACGATCCTCGTTCTAGCTATTTGTCAATAATAATGGAGCCACGCGTAGGTGCCACGCGAATCGAGATATAATAATATGTCTTAATATTCGTGATAGGCAATCCTCTAATCGATTCCAGTAGTGTTATAATAATAATATTACCGCAGTGATGTCGAGTATAATTTAATGCTAAAGAGTCGTGTCGTGTTTTACTGACCTGGTTCCGAGTTCGTGCCGCAAATCGAATCGACCATGGACAACTGGGCCAAACCGTCTCCGCCGCCTACTTGAACGAAATCCGGCAGCCCTCGTTTGTCACACTGTCAATTTTAATATTATCGTCACCGGTTACAGTAATATACGCGTTATCGTATACAACTATAATTATTATATTATATGGCACATCGTAGTTATAATCGTATTATAATAATATCGTATTGTCGCGCATAATATTATTATTATATTATAACCTGTATACGCGTGTTTGCCACCACCCCCGCGAAGGTGCACTAAAAGCGTCTCCAAGTCATAATAATAATACTATTATCAAACACGTACCGTGGACGAGTCATAATATTATCATTATAATAATTATAGGCGTGACAATGATCGTATTATAATATTTCAAATCGTCTACGACAACAACGACAACGACGATATTATATTTACCTTGTGAATCGTGCCGGTCTCGCGTTCCGTCAGCGTCCTCTTCTGTTCGTGTCCCAGGCCGACGCCCAACGCTAAGATTTTCACCTGAGCCGGGTACAACATCGTGAGGCTGCAGTTCACCGGTTTTCCGTAATTCCTCAGCGTGTACACTTCAGTGATGTCAGCCAAAAGTATGTTGCAAGCTACGAACGACGACGAAACACCGATATAATATCATCATATAATATAGCTATATTACCGCGGTAATAAACGTTTTCGTAGTCGTAAACAATAATTATTGGTATTGAATTCCAAAAAAAAAACACTTTGTTTTTGAACGCGTATATCGATCAACGTCAAAGATTTTTTTTTCGGAGACGTACAATATTATACATTGCTTGTCGCTTATTTTTAGAGTGCTGGAAACGATTGTATTTTTTTTTTTTTAACGACAATTAAATGCGTAATTAAACGTTTTGGTATTCGTATAAATTATCACGTCCTACATCATGACTATTTACGACGACGATAATAAATTTCAATCCCGTATATTATTATTATAATATGTGCAGCAGTGACGTCGAATATTATTATGTCGACCCTGCACGTGCAGCAAATTCAACAGAAACTACATTATCTATTCAGAGCAACCAAATTAATTGATTTAAGAAATACACATTTTAAAAACAATTAAAACTTCAATAAAGGTTCATGACGCTCGTAGTGCCATCACAAGAAACCACTAAATATGACCACTGAAGTGCGCATTGATTTTCTGCCCTGTTCCTTGTGGTAATAGGACAAAAAAGACGTGGATAAAAAAGCTACCGTATAAAAAAACCACGGACAAAAAAGTCAGGAAATAAACTGTACAAGTGTCTATACATATCTCATCATGTATCATATAACGTGGAATGTCCATCAAGACAACTACCTTTGACAATGGTCATACGACAAATAACCAAACAGAAGGGTGCAACCATCGTTCTTCCAAATTAGTTGGCCACAATCACCCTTATTCTGTCTAGACTTAAATCAAAAAAAGGCAATTAGAGTTGGCCCAATTTACGTTAGGTAATATAAACCTTCCCCCTCAAAAAAAAAAAAAAAAACATGAAAACATGCAGGCTATATAATACTATATAATATATGTAACGATGGTTTTAAAAAAACAAACCATGGATGAATTATCGACTGCTATTGCACATACTAAAAGATGACTTTAAATATTACTGACAAGGCGTATATCAATTTTTAGAAATTAATATCTTATTTTATATTTTATACTAACTTTTTTTGCTTTTATCAATCATTATTATTATTATTGTTGTAATTTGTTGTACTATATGATGGTACTATACCTACTATTGTATTAAAAATGAATTTTATTGAATTATTTAAACACAAAAATATTGTGTAACGCGATGAGACACCTGTATAGTTTACTTCGTGTCTTTTTTGTCCGTGACTTTTTTATCCTAGACTCGTCACGTGTATACCGACATTGGTGAGATCATTGCTTTAACACCCCTTAAAATAACTACCTACATAACCTATAGACACGCGCAATTCGATGTATATTATTATAAATAAACTCGAATTCGTTGTAATACAATTTGCAATCTAATTCGATTCCGTTGCACGCGCGTTCGTACAAACACATTAACCCAAAAGGTCGGTTAATCAACAAAAAACCTATAGTTATAATATTCTACTGAACATTTCCCACGCCTTATATAATATTATATATGATGCGAGTGTGTTGGTGCGTTAACGTGATCGATTGTTGTTGTTTATTAAAAAAAAAAAAAATGTTGTTTTGTTCTTCTGGTTCTTTTTTTGCAATCGACGAAACAAAGTCCTCTATAATTGACTATATGACCAAACGGGAAATTGCATTACGTTCACTGAGTGCACAGACATAACTTTCAAACACCAAACTTAGTTGATTAACCGCGACACGACTCATCCAATAACCGCAAATGCTTTTTATCTCCATATACAAGGTAATTTATCAAACATGCTCACCCCTATTTTTCATTTAATAATCAATTTTTTAAAATTCTGATTTTTGTTAGGTTAGTTTTAAATATACTCGAAGACCATATTTTCAAATTCTTGAGATTTTTCGTACTACTTGAACAGGAGTGTTTTGTGGAGATACAAATTTCTTTTTTTTTCAAACGAGAACCTCCTTTGAACTGCAAATCATTAAGCTGATATTTTTTCTGAAAAGTTTGACGTACCCATCAAAATCAAAATTTGTACGAGCAGTTTTTGAGTTATTTAATTTTATGTACTAAGGATAATGGGTTTAGTAGATATGGGGCTATGGAAATTTGAACATTTTAGAAATTAATATTAATCCATCAATATTTATAATTTATAAAACTGGTCAAAGTATAAATACTAGATCCGATATTACATTAATTTTCTATTTTTGTCGTACAATTTTTAAGGATTATTTTCCTTAGTATAAACATTTAAATAACTGAAAAACTACAAGTTCAAATTTTAAATTAAATATATAAAAAAATTCAAAAAAATTATACACTGAATAATTAATAATTAAAAAAGGGGGGTTGTTATCTTAAAAACAGAAGTTTGTATCACCACAGGACACTCCTTGAGTAATAAAAAAAATATCTAAATATCTAAATATCTAATATCTCAATAATCTAAAGATATTGTGTTTAAGCATATCTGAAAATTCTAAAAACCATAATTCGAATAAATAAATCATTAAACTAAAAATCGAGGGTGAGCATGCTTGGTAAGTCAGCCCGTATATATATATTATATAATATACGTAAAGTACATGAGTACTTATAAATATACGCATAAATTAAAGCGAGTAGGTACAAGACATCAATCGAGTTTGCATTGTCTTTGGCAGCGGTTAAAGGTGTTTACCACAAAGAATAAAATAATAATAATAATAATAATCGAGTGTTTACGTCACACTTCGCGTTCATTTTCAGCAAAGCCTCAACGTCGAAACAAGGAAATGATTAATTTTAAATTTCAAACTGACGCGTTTTACCTGCACGTGATTTCCGAGAACTTACACCGTCGAAATATTGACACCATAATACATTATTCCGCGTATAATCATATTGTTCGAATAACATCACACGAATTGTTGACAATTTAATCGTTTAACATTACTAGTACCCGACGTCAGAGATAATGGATTAATTATAGAACTCGTGTATGATTATATTTTTATACGATTCAAAGAAATGTTTTACGGCTGAGTAGATAAGTCGACATTTGTTTTTGGTGATACGAAGAAGCAAAATTTAAAACGATGACGTGATTCCTTTTTTTGTATTTTTGACACAGTTTTCAGTATACTTTTATTTTTATTTTTATGATATTATGTATGTATTGGGGTCGTATTCCCATACATTTTGATCAGTTTATGATTTTACTATATTGTAAAAATATTATTTAATTTTTATCTATTTCGACTGTTTGCCGATCAAGTCATTTGCGCTTGATTTTTAATCTATTTTTTTAAATACGTCCCATATCATCGTATTTTTTAGTCGAATGATCGTCTGCTTTCATCATTCGTTTAATAATTCCGTATACGTTCTGTCTACTCATAGACCTTATACTAAGTATAAGGTCTATGTGTCTACTTAATACAATGTAGGTAGGTGGTAAGTACTTCGCAAAATTATATTTTTCAATTAACAATATTCATTTTATTATATTGACTTCAGATGTTCACTCGTTTGTTAATAAAATATTATAATATGTATGCATTGTTCTTATGTTTTTAAGGTGGTACGCCGTGTCGAGATAATATTATTATAATATATTATGCTATACAAAACAATTTTATGATTTCATTAAACATATTGAAAAACATGCATTATATTAATATATGTAGAATTTAAATTTTGTTTTATACGGGCTTAGGGTTTTTAAACCTTATACCCGTTGACTGTTCGAGAATCAAAACACATATTTTATTTGAATCCCTCTTCGAGACTTGAATAATTATCTACATACAGGTAGTAGGGACCACCTTATTATTATTGTTGTTTTAACACTGTAAAATAAAGAGAGAGAAATACTCTCACAAGCAGTCTATATAATACACTACCTATAATAATATAAAATACTCGCTTGGACGAATAATTGTTCACCAAGGCATACCATATTATACTTGCTATACCATAACTTAGGTATAATAGGAACGTCTAATCGATAATGCAAATTTATTTATTGGGACGTTAATTTTTAAGTTTTACTTCTGCAGACACGCGTTTGGTAGAATATTTTAAGTCTTATACAGAATGTACCGTGAACCGTTGTGAAAATTAATTTAAAAAAATAATAAAAGGATTTTCCTTTGAATATAATATATAATTTATAGTACATACGCATATCGTATATGTATAGTCGAGTTTACATCTTATTTGCGTAATATGCGTTTGACTTCTTGCAAGTCATTAAAAACGGAATAATATTATTCAAGTTTGATAATTTTGAATACTATCGTATATTATAATATTGTGTACACGTGATGATACTTTAAAACCATTTTCGCATAACATCTAAGTATTTAGAGTCTAAACACAATTATATACACCGTATAAATTAATATTCAAATAAATCAAAAACGATTGGAAAACCCTAAATTAAAAAGAAATGAGAAAACGATCAAAAGGCCCTGTCAGTGCCGGATTTAGAACAGGTGCCGCCCTAGGTCCTTTTAAATATGCTGCCCCTACTCCAAGAAAAAATGTAGTTTTTATTACTAATAAATTTAACATAATATTAATTTACGCAGTTACATAAATGAATAAAATATTTAAATGATTTTTTTTAAAATTTTTTACAACATTTGCAACCTTAGGCTCGGGTCTCACGGGCCTAGGCGTAAATTCGGCCCTGGGCCCTGAGCTGTCTGAGACAGGGTCACACCACGACTGCTACTGCGCCCTCTCTCCTGTTGTAGTTATCCGCATGGGGCATTCCCCCCCCCCTCTGCGTGTAAAATATAAAAAATAAAAATTGTCAACAACCGTATCACAAATCATAATATTATTGTAGTCCGGTCCGGCACTTATTATTGAAGTGTTGTTTTTATTGTTTGTTACGATCCCAATTATTTGCTGCTACAGACCGAGTGAACTTTATTCGTCTGACGACCATGTGGTGTGTGAGTTCGATGTTAAAAAAAAAACACAAAACTCGTAGCCGTCACACAGCAGGCCAGGCGACGCTGTTTTTTCTCCACGTAGGTTGTGGGCTATGGTATTTTATCAATTTGTATGGTTGTGATCTTCGATCATAAACAACAGGAATGGCGGCAACATGAAGGCCCGCGGACCGTTTTTTATCTGGCCCGTGCTACATACATTTTCTATTATAAGACATAATATAAAATCAAAACGAAGAAATCGTCTTTTCTTTCTACTTTGCGTTTCCACTTCCGAAATAGAAGTGGATTTTGCTGGCTTATCGTGGGCAGTCACACATTCTCAAAACTTACATCAAACAAGTTGTAAAAATTAAACAAAATAAATGCTGATTATTAATATTTTTTGCTAACGAGCTTTGTGTTTTGTTTTCTATGCTCTGGCTCACTGGATTTTATAGTTATAAAAATTGACCTTATAGACCGAGGTATAGTATAACTAGTATAATATATTATCACGAACTCTGAAATATTTACAATTATTTTTATTAGTGTGTTACCGTATAATATACAAAGCCCACAACCACCGTGACGTTTTTTTTTTTGGCGTCGGCTGTTATCACTCGTTAGCAATCTAGTAATTATTATTTATATCTGCAGCGCTTATACGCAGAAATATCTATAGCAATGACGACGCTGTGTGTGTGTTGTATTCCACCGATATCCGCGCGTGATGGACGACGGGGTTGACGCAACCCCCACACCCACCCCAATACTACCCACCTCCACTCCACCCACCCATATACTCGTACTTATTCGTATTCAGCCAGCGTGAGAACATTATAATCGCATCGTAATCGCGGGCAAACGACGCACGTCCGTGTGCACGACTGTTGTTGAATTATGCCGACCGCAATTATTGGACGGCTGCGGCGGCGGGGCTTATCCTGCAAATTTTACAAATGTTATATAATTTGATAACGGAGTAATAGTGCACAATGTGAGCGCTGCCGCCGTAATATATTATGTGCGTGTACGGTAAACTATAAATATTATATATCTATATGTGTCTATATATGCATATAGTATAATTCCAAAGGGTCTGTACCTATAAGCGTGTGTAGATATATACCTCTACCTATAATATTATTATAATTATTATGTGTGCGTTACAGTAGAGGCATCAGCTGTGGACGACAAAGATTTGAACTGGTGCGCGCACGCGTAATTTGTATACATAAACTTATAAGTAACCCCGTATTGCTGCCACCGGAGGGTCGTGTTTTGGGATCACTGAAATCGTATTTCGTCATAGCTGTATTATTCTAATGTCAGTTGTAATGTGTCGCATTTAGGGTTATTTCAAAATTGAAAATTTCACTCCTCGTGAAATATTTTAATATATTGAAAAATACAATCGTACAATAGGCATAGGTAATTTTAAACATGTTCTTCTCTCACGCTAATAACTATACGGGTGTAACTTGAAAAAATCTTTTTTTCTATTTTTTTTATAATTTTTGGTATATTTTTTTTTAATGAAATATTTCAAGAAAATAAATTTCATGACATTTTAAAACCCTAGTCACATTACATTATTGCGCGCGTCATCGGAGACAGTCCTGACCTATCCATATTATACGTTTAGTGACCAGTCCTACGAAGCCTTGTATAGTTACAAATTATTATTATTATTATTATTATTATTATTATTATTGTTATTATTGCCTGTTTTAAAAATATATACAAATAAATAACTAAATAAAACAGTTAACAATCGTGTCGCAGTCCAGTCATCGGAAAATTGTTATTGAAGTGTTGTTTTTATTTTGTTACGATCGGAATCATTTGCTTCCGCAGACCACGTGAACATTATTCGTCTGACGACCGCGGGGTGTGTGTTCGATGTTAAAATAAACACAAAACTCGTCTGCCGTCACAGATATATTGTATAGATATTAGATAATAAAAGAAATATTGCTAAATTACTATTCATTGACAAGCAGACCGAGGCCGGGCGACGGCGCTTTTTCACCATGTAGGTTGTGGCCTTGTGGGCTCTATGATATTTTATCAATTGTTGTCATTGTTATCGTTATTGAAGATAACGATTTGAACTGATACAATTTGTACACATATTTTAGGTACCACGTATTTCCGGAAGGTTGTGTTTCGGGTCACTGAAATCATAGTATCATCATAGTATTGGATGTAGAAATTGTCGCATTATATTGTAATGTGTCGCATTATATAATTGTGATGTGTCTCAATATATTGTGCATGTTATTTGAGACCCTAACCTTCCATTTGCGTTTAGTGACAGACCAGTTGTAGATAGTTACATACGAGTTACATATCGTATTATTATTATTATTATTATTAATATGACTGGAGGCTTAAATAAAATGTTCGCTCTTCGATTTTTTTTTTTTTTTTTTTATTTAAATATTAAGTCGGCTACATTAGCCACGGTGGTCATCAGACGAACATTAAGTTATTGAATTAACAAAAAAGATTATTTACACGGTTTATACATTATAGTATCTACAAAAGGCTATTTACAGGAATTGTACATTATTCGAATACAATTGATATAAAATAAATTATCAAGTGGTATTAAAATATAGTCTTGAGATTTTGTGGGCAGTATTGATTTGAGTACAAATTCCAGAGTGGCTCTAACATTGCGTGGGTCTGGATTAAGGATGTTGGAAAGGTGATATTATGACCGAAGCGATTCTCTCTTTTCCTTTACATACATATTATTATTATTGTGACCGGAGGCTTGTTTAGAATTTTCGCTGTTCAGAGATCATTTTTTTTTTGCCTTATTGTTTACTTCTTTATAAAGTATGTACATTATAAATCGATTTTATACACAGGTATAATGCATAGATCAATAGCGATTGAACAAAACAATTAAACAAATAAATAGACAATAGTAAATACAATATAATTTACAAAATAATTCCAAAGGGTCTACGAGTGTAGTAGCTGATGTATACCTAATACTATAATTTATTATGTTAAATGTGCATTATAGATAAGCTGCGGATGATAACGATTTGAAATGCAGTTTTTTATTTATAGATAGGTACCATATTGCCTAGGGATTGTGTTTCGTGGTCGTTGAAATCGTACATCATCATATACGTATAGTATTGTAATGACAGTAATGTGTCGTATTATATTGCGAGCGTCTTCGGAGACAGTAATAACTAATAACCTATAAAATAATACACGTTTAGTGACCGTAGTCTTACAAAACCGATAGTTACATATTATTATTACTATTGTGAGTTGTGACAGAAGGCTTAGTTGTAATTTTCGCTCTTCTGTGATATATTTTATAATTTCATGTTAAAAATGTATTGTATACACAGGCATAATGCACAATATAATAGCTCAATAGATTGAACAAGGCAATTATTAACAAATAAATAGGCCATACATAATTTACGTATGCAAATAATTGGACGTCAAATACACGTTACATGTTCAATAATATGTAACAGAAAATAATTAAAAATATTTTTCAGATAATTGAAAATAAGCTCAAATAATATAACGAAGGTTGAATAATTATTATATATTACACTATATTAATATTAATATTTTTAAACGTGCACGTATTATACAAAACTGATACCCCTATAAAAAAAGCGCAGCTTGTGGCAATAGCCGTACTCCTCATCTACTTCTATCACCTAAATATGTTTCCGATTGTGACCAAAACACACTTTTAATTTTGACATAACCATATGTAATATAATACAATATGTTTAGACGAATCATTTAACATCAAACACTCGTTATTTCGAAAAGCATTAACGTTTTTTTTGGAAACATTTGTTTTACGTCATATTTTGAATTCATTACGAGCGACGATTAGGCGAATATATATAATAAATATATTATATATTGCCATTTTACTGAAAAATTATTTTACTTATTATCTTTATATTATAATATTAGGTTTTTATTTTTTTGAATCTGAACTATTTATATTTTTACTATATTCAGTGACTGCAAACTTATCCTTTTTTTGTATTCAATTAATAATAGTAAATCGAACATTTTTGATATAATTTAAGTCTATAAACTTATTAACTTATAATTCAATGATATTGTATTATTTAGACATTTTGTCATGACATACAGTAAGGTACTTTTTTTTAATCAGAGCAAATCAAACATTCATTTAATATATTATTTTTTCAATAAAATATTAATGTATGTTTATTATACGCGTGGATTATAAGGGTTGGAACTCCCTTATTTTTTTGATTTAGATTTTTGACATTTTTTTCACTTTAACGCGACGTTATGATTATTAAAATATACTCTGTACTACAATATTGAATACTAAAATGTCTACAAAAAATATACACCATTGTAATATGTCAATTTAAAATCACTGAATATTTATTTTAGATAATATTGTATTTACCTAACTTGTGGTAAGTTTTTCTATTTCACTATCAACAATATAGATGATATTACAACTATTTCGTATGTTGCACGAACTTTGTGTTACCTTATAAATTCGTATTATTATTAATTTTAATATGAATAATTCATTAATATTTTGCATAATGACTTATACGTACGCTCGATGAGTCTTATTTGACTACCGACGAATTTTTTTGAGCTAGAATTATAATTACGATTTCTCTTTGAGCAACTAAAAATGTCAATTCGTCTGCACGAGTTGATAACAAAATCATCTCGTCTTATCATCAATGAATGATGTTTATTATTATTATTAAATTATAACAACGGTTATTACTCATTAAAATGTCGAGTAAATAATTAATTAAAAATTTCACGAATTTTGAATACCTTTAATACAAAATCATTAAAAAGGGTGATTTTTGTTACCGTAGTGTGCAGACATTATCGCGACCTGCAAACACTGCAACCTACACGAGTAAACCGTTTTACCTATATAAGAGGGAATAAGAGTTTAAAAAAAAAACCCCTCACTAAATACATTTACCTCGTACGTTTTTTCATAAATTAATTATTTCTACCCTCGAAAGTAAAAAAAAAAATAGTATAAAATAATTCAGATATACTTTTGTTTTATAATATACTTGTATAATTTACAGTATATACATAACCACCATAGTGTCGGGATAAAAAAAATAAAAATCACTCCACACAATGTTTTTAATTAGGTATTATAAATTATTATTATTATTATTATGTATTATTATTTTTATACTTACGGGTAGGGTTGTCGATGAACGATACGTAAAAGCTGAATCCGTTGCCTCTGCGCGGAACCCGGTATTGTATCAGAGCAGCGTTCTGCGACGATTTCAATATCTGTTTGTGTTTTTTCGTTCCACACATCTCGAAGAATCGATCGTTCATCGGTTTCGGGTGATCTTCTTCGTTGGGAAACAGCTGTCCGTTGAGTTCCCATCCGTCCACAAACTGTAGGTACACAAGCGGGGAAGGTATAATAATATAAAGTATTACAAAATTATATAATCGCGGTATGGTGTTCCGCGATGTCAAAAAAGTTTAAGAAACACTGGACACAATAAATGGTAGGTCGTGCGATTTTACGATAGGTATAGAGGGTGTAACAGAAAGATATGACAAATGAAATAACTTGTATTCTAATCAATATTTAAATTTTTTTTTTTTTCATATAACTTATAGATGTTTGTACTACATGTACCATAAGCACTTTTTTTTTTTATTTTTTTGTACAGAAAATAAGAAAATTTAAATTTAAATTTGATTTAAATTGTTTTGAAAAAAATCAAAATAGCCAATTTATAAACATAATGAAAAAAATAGTTTTAGCTTTTACAATTTTTAATTTGAGTAATCCGTTTGAGACTTATAAACGTTTAAATATTCATTCAACTTTCTGCTACCGGGTAATTCACCAAAACAAAAAGTAATAAATAATAATCATTAATCAATCGTCTCAGAATGAATACAATACAAATACAATAACCATATTGTCTAGGGGCTAGTACAGTTTTCCCGATTACGTATTATCAGTATACGGATATGGTTATCGCATAGAGTAATAATATGGATTATCGTTACCTTCAGATAAAAACGTCATCTCGACTACTGGTTTTTATTTTCGGTTTTGATTAAATTCACAGTAGCAGAAAATTGAACAATTATTTAAACGTTCATAAATCGCAAACGGATTACTCAAATCAAAAATTGTTGTAAACGCTAAAACTATTTTTTTCATTATGTATATAACCTGTATATGACCTGAGGGAATCATCATCTGTGGGAGGTGCAGGGTGCAGTGCAAATGCATCCAGTGAATTTTTTTTTAACACGCCTTCGACGACGTGTAGATGATAATTTCATATTATTTATAGTAGGTACAAAAAAAAAAACAATAATTTTGTGAGTCTAGAAAAATAAGTTCTTATATTCACTTCGTTTTCTAAGACCGTGGTAAAATAATATGGATTATTACCGATTTTTTTAGTGCTCGTTTGGCGTTTTTTTTTTATAACTAACAAGATATAATATGCTTTCAATCGAATATGACGTATCCTTCGAGCATTGGAAATACAACTGAACGAATAGTTACTGAGTGTACGACAACATGATAATATGAACACTAATTCATCGAAACGTCAAATGACCTAAACCGAACTGAATTAAACTTAACTGTTCTATAATATTCTTCTGTATTTTAAGTTGATATAAAATCTTATACTCAAATGTATCACTTGTATCTATAGTTAATTTTTTTTATATTTTATATATTTGTAAGGTTTTAAATCTTTGATTGAGTAAAATTTGTTATAAACTATATTGTGCGAACTAAGCGAGCGGTTTTTGTATTGCTTTGGATTTTCAATATTGGTTTTGCATCCCATTAAAAAAATGTGAATTATTCACCCCCTGATGTGACGTCGTATGCATACATTTTAATAACATAATCTATAAATATTAATTGAATTTAAAAAAAAGGTAATAGTATTTACAGTGAATAACAATAACAACGAACGCGCCCATACTTTCGTAACCACCGTTTATTTACATATTTATACAAGGTTTAATTTTTTAATATGTTTATAATATACTCATATCACAAAATGGCTTCCAGCGTACATCAAACCGAAACATTTAAACGATTATGACATAATATAATATATTGTTTTAGTACAACAGCATTAATTACTGAACACGCTGTATTTTAAGGTTAGGGAGTTAGGAGTATGTAAAATATACTTAATCGTAATATTATGATGACGATACTTCTGTCGGCGATTTACAATATATATTATACCATGGTGTAATAAAAATCATATTTATAAATTATTTAACTATTTGCTAAACAAGATTATTATTATTATATTCAGATGCACGAGCATACATTATGTGAGATTTGTTTAGAATTAACTTACGTATATAATAATATTTTAGTGTGAATGTCATATTTGGTATTTTAAAAACAACGATATAGCTTAATTAAAAAACGACAAGTACCTACATATTAAATATATTATTATATTAGTTCTAGATTGTATTCAATTTTATTTAGGATTAACGAGTCCGTAAAGGTTGGTGAGCTAGAGATATATCAGGTTAATATGAGTTAAATAAAAAATGAATTTTCTAAAACAAGTGTTTTAATTCTTTTTTTAATAATTATTACATTACTATTCACATGTTAAATATAAATTGTATTTGTATAAACCTAGTATGCGTAAAGGAACGGCTCAATGCGATTGAACAAAATCGTACGTATAAACACAAATAACTTTTGTAAAACCAAAAAAGATAACAAAAAACAAAAAACAAAAACAAAAACAAACCATTAACTATAAACCTGATACTTTTCAAGCAAACAATACTATTTTTTTTTGGACATACACATGGGCAGAGTGTATCATCTTTTTTGTGCATCATAAATGATTATAATATTTACCTAGGTATAATATATTTTGACAGAGTTTCAGAAATGAGTTGTTTTAATGGTTTATACATTGTATATACAAAAGAAAAATTGCAAATGTATTATTTTCAACATTCTACACGTTTATATAACGTTTGTAAGTCCAATTTAAAATATGTAAAAGTGATGAGTACATAAAAATTGTGTAGCTTAGTTAATGATCAAAAAGGTTTTTCAAAAATACACCAATAACTATAATAGCTTTGTCGGTCCCTTCCAAAATCGAGGTCATCATAACCGACTATGCTCTTTAATACAATAATTATTAAAATAAATAAACCATAATGAGTGCCTATGGGTATATACTATGTAGAGGTGTTTTGTTTTTGTCATTTCGATAAAATATAAATAAATCATAACTATAAAATCAAAAAAGCTGCTTCTCATCAAAGCTTAGAAATAATAGAGTCAGTGACGTTTAGGTTATGTATTTATATTATTTTTTTTAGTAATAATAAAATTACAGTTTGTGTTAAATGTATACTATAATAAGTAATACAAATAATGAAGACTTAAGTCAAGTGTTCACTGTCTATTGATGATACTTTAAGTACTTAAAACGTATTCAATCTATTTATTTGTATAACCCGTCCAGTTCATCTTGGCACTCGGAAACCATAACGATTTAAAAAAAAAACAGTGGTCCGTAAACTAAATCATTTTCAATTTAATTTTGGACTACTGGTTGCTGAGTGCCAAGATAAACTGGGCGGATTGTACTGGAATGATGGATATATTAATTAAAACGATCTCAGTACTGCTATTTACACTTGAGCCGATAAAATGGATTAACTGTGAGAGTGATGGAAGCATGGTTAGGACGATTAAAATTAAGTGTTATTATGAAATTAGTTTGTTGTAGTGTGGTGACGCTGGCACAGACATTTTTGAATTTTTCAGATCTGTATGTAAATGTGGGTTACTTCTTACTCATTAGTATCGAGAAGCATTGACACGGAGGCATATTGATTAGAAAGTACTGGAGGATACTGCGATGTTTGATATTTTAGCTGCACACCATAGTTATATATTATACAAATGTATTTTTTCTATAATGCTATGGAAAAACCTAGCAGATTTTGAGAGGCAGGATTTGTAGACAATCTATTTTTAGATGTTATTGATTAATTTTTATTCGCATTACACACACACACACACACACACAATTATCATATGATATTAGCCAACCTTGGGATTTGGAGTTTATCTAACAGAAATTGTTGTGTTATAATTATTTTGTAAATATTGATTGCTAGAGAAATTAATAAAATATTACAATTATAATTATTATTATATTGTTGCCTATGGTACCCTACTGAGTGAGTAAGCTGTTTCGACAGTTTTCTGGGTAACAACATAGTTTTGCTAAAATTAATAATTCGAATTGACCGTTTTCACCGGAGCAATTATACTGCGGTTTAATATAAAACACCTACCTAATGACTAATACCTATATATTTGTATATATAGGTATATTTTTGATTTTTTTTAAGAGTGACATAAATTCCGCTCCTAAAGTTTTGCTGCTTTGATCACCTGCTTCCACTGCTTGTAGCATAACCCGACGCTGACCTACTCGTCGGGGATTTTGAGTAAAATATATTAATAAATAAAAACAAAAACGAAAAAATGTATCTCCACTGCATGCATATACATTGGACATGTATATATTATGTCTTATGATAATAATAATATACAATATAGTCTGTCAAACACAATATACATCATGAATAAACATTTTTGGAATCTCGTAGTCTGGTACCTATATATATATATATATATATAATATTGTGTATACACAGTGAATTATACATGTACATATTATTATACTCATGCACACCTATATATACCTGTACCTAGGTAATTGTTATTATATAGTAGGTACTTACGTCGTCGTAGGTATAACGGCGTGTACTATTAGGCGCAGACATCATACTTACCGCTATTAAACCGCCGGTGTTGCAGGGTACGTCTACGTAATCGAAGTAAACGTGGACTGTCTGCTCGGGTTTGGCGACTATGTAAATTCCGCACACTGTCGGATCGTTGGTCGGCGATTTGTAGTACAGATGGCCCTCTTCGGACCACACGGTCATGCAGTCTAAATTATAATAATATAATATATACACGGAAATACAATGACCACGTCATCAACTATCGTCGAGACCACGATGATCAACACACGTCACGTGATCATCAAATTATGATGACAATGATGATGACCGTCATCGTCGTCGACATCGCACCCCCCCCCCCCACTCATCCCCTTCGAGATTCCTCTCGCGAATACACCCGAGAGACCGCGGTTGTAAGATTATAATAATTATATATAACAATAATATGTGAATTATACTATAATAATAATATATTATATTATTCAGTGTTGTGCAATTTTCCATAGATAACTTAAAAATATCTAGATAAAATAAAAATAAATCATCTAAATAAAAGATAAGATATATCTGTTTTTTAGGTTTTTAAAAACGTTATTAATTAAATTATATTATTTACACATACTTATAAACTTATATTTTAGATAATTTATTGTATTATATAAAAAAATATATTATAGAGTATAGACTAAATTAATACATTTAAATAAAAAAAAATAAATGTTTAATATATTGAACATTTAAAATTATCTGGACGCTTCATTTTATTGTTTAGTTAATTATAGACACAATTCATTGTAAAAAAATCAGAATAATAAAAAAATCAAGTGAAATTAATAAAACAGTTATCTAATTATCTATAGATAAAAAAATAAACATTTTTATCGAGATAACGCACAACACTGAATTTATATTATATTTTATTGTACGCACATTATTATATTAACGTGATATAATAATTTATGATGGTTTACCCGTAATGATTTTCTCTTGTGTTCGGATCCGTTTGCTCTGCACCGGGTACAGTAGTGACGAAGTCTGTCTGGGATACTGAAAACGAAATAACAAACAAAATATATAATATAATATTCAATGTTATTGCTTTTATAGCTGTTATAACTACTGTCTTTGCTACCGTATATGCGGTATCATCTCATCCCTCTCAACCAATAACTTCTCTCCTATATAGATTTTTTTTTTATTATGATATATTATGCAATCTAATTAAAACGACAATATTTAGTATGAAACAGGTGTCCATTATAATTATATGGAATGTTGAGAAATCGTCAACAGACGTCGATTTCGGATGTGCTTTAAAGTTTTAGATTCCATTATACGCTCGTGTCATCGCGTAATTGGACGTGGTTCGTTTTAAAATATAATAATATTAATTAAATATTATGATATATTGCATATTAAATATACAGGTAACATTAGTAATTATTTCGGTAATTCTAATTTAATCGAATAATATAATTATACTCGCGGCCGCCGTGTCATAAATCGTCATAATGAGCCTGCGTCATATACTCGGAGGCGTGCCCGCGGGTTAATACACTGTAAACGAAGTCACTCATATTTCAAATTCAGCGACTCTGCCGAGTCCCTCTAAATCATTCGAGGATAGCCCCGAAATGCAGCAGTATTAGTGTCTGGCGTCTTCGTTTACATAATATTATATATTGACTATACTACGTAACACATATTATTACATAATCGACTTAATGTAACACATAATATGGTCGGAAAATAATAATTAATAATAATATTGTATAGCATAATATTGTTATAATCTGCAGGGTTCGGGACTCGTAGCATTTGCATACATTTGTTATTCATTGTAAAATACAGCAGCGTGCGAAATAAATTAATTTCTTGATGCCATGCATGATACCTGCAAATCTAAAATATGAAAGTGCATATTTTTGCATATTTCAAAGATTTTACTCAGCAAAGTGCTTATTTTTACGTTTTTGTGCTTGTATTGTATGTTTTGGAAAATAATTCTAATTTACAAATTAAAAACTACAATCGACCGAAAAAAGAAAATTCTAATGCAATATACCTTATGTACCTATTTGATATATACAACTCACAATGCTCGTTATAATTTTTTTGTTGGAAAAATAACTTTATTTTTAGAAAATATGATGGCTAGTATATCGCCCATATTGCAACATATTATTTAATATAGGTATACATGATACATACAACTAGGCTGGCGGTCGATAATAGTAATTTAATAATTTTTTTTAAAAATGTTAAATGTTTTACTAATTATTAATAAAAAATATATTAAATGCATATTTTTAAACTTTTTATGCATATTTTTTATTTTATGCTTATTATCGTGTTTTCCGGTGCTATAGGCCCCACCCAAACCCTGCTGATTATAATTATAATACAATTATAGTTGTAGAAAAATACGATATTCGAAAATAAAATAAAATTATACTTTGTGTGAATGAAATTTGATTAGGTGATAACTGTATTATTTGATATAACTATTTAACTATTATCGAATAATTGATATCGTATTACACACTTTTGTGTTGTTATGTTTTCGATTTTCTTTTTTATCGGTCCGAAACAAATCATTTTGAAATAATATTAGGTTTCTAGCCATTTTTTATACAAACTACGTTACACAATAAACCTGGAAAAATAATTTATATCCATTTTTTAAAACCACGGTGTGCATTATTTATTTCGTATTGTTTGTATACCTATATACAATACGTGCGAAATATTGTAATAAATAATACAACTCTATAGTGTGCATACAATAATATGATAGTCGAACTCTATTTTTTGTCACTTAATAATATTATAGGGTAGAAATGACGCGTACACGCGCACTTCAATACGTCAAGTATCGTATTTTTATACAAACATTTCTTTTTTTATATATTTCGAGTGAACCGATGGGATTTACGAGTCGTAGATAGAAACGATACATGATATTATTATTATTATAAGCCTACGCGTGTAAACAATAAGATAATATATATTTTACTGGTGGGTCGATCCTATAGGTTAAAAACGCATTATTGTAAACAATTTTAAAACAAAACATCAACAAAGAATAATATATCGACGATGAGAACGAACTAATTTGTTGACACTTGCATGGTAATTTAAACCATGCAAGTGTCTAATATTATGACATCGCTCTCGGTTTTAATTCATAATAATATATACAGAATGTCCCATGAGGATTTACCCGTTGCGATATCTCCTGAAATAATGAAGATACCTATCATAGTTCTAATTTTTTAATAAGACTCGAAGAGGACAAAAATTACAAATATTCATGTTTTAATTTATTAATCAATTTTAGAAAAATTGTGAATTATTTGAGGGCCGCACTGAAAGCGCTCGTCGGCCGTACGAGCACGAGGGCAACATGTTTGATGTCACTATATGGTATTAAATAATTCACAAATTATCTCGAAACTAAAAAAAAAAATATTAAAAATCAGGATATTAATGAAAATAAAATGGTGAAACGTCAACGTGGTTAAAATGGCTGTCTTCAATTTTTACCAACACATTAAAATTAATTAAAACATGAAATATTTGCAGTAATTCTACTTGTCCCTGTGAGTCTTATTAAAAAATCAGAATTATATGATATACCATATAGTCATGTAACATTCATAATTTTTTTCATATATTTAACTTTTATTATTTTTTTTTATCTGTCGAATCTTTTTGATACACCCTGTATTATGTACTATAATGTTACAACATAATATGAACACAGAATTCGATATAGGCAATCGGTTTTTAAACGCCACAAAAATACAGCCTAATAATATAGGTGTAATAAACGGTAATATTAATGACACGATATAATATAATATTTTTTTTTATAGATTTTGTACGACCCCCCTAGATTTACTCACGGTATGAACCGCCTTCGGTACCACCGGGTTAAATCCGTGCCCGCCTGTCTGACTAAATATATATAACGTCCGTTGAGCTTATTCTGTATATCATTCGGTCTGGTTCCCAAAAACGAGTATAATATATTATAATATATGTATGATGGTGTCCCGCAGGTTTTTTTTTGTCCCCGTCAATCACTACGTCAATCACGCTATACGCGTATAGGTACTAAAATTCTTTTAGTTTTTTTATTTAAAAAAACCTTTATTAACCTTGGTTTTTTTCATACCGACTGAAACAAAAAATTATTTTTACTCGAACAGTCGTTTATATTATATCATATTTTCATGCTGCGAACAAAATATTTAGTCACAGCTTTCGAGGAATTAAATATTATTCGGTTTTTTGTTCGGATGTCGCTTCCAAAGTTTTACATTTTAAATTACGTTTAGAAAAATCGAAGTGCTATTGCTGCAAAATACAGTGGTACAAATACGGTGCAAAAGTCGTGTTGGAGAAAAATCGAATTGTAAAAAGTCTGTGACAAATTTACAGCCATATAATTTATGTGGTGGCGGTGCAACGCGTAAATATTCAACGGAATTAACGTATTAACATAATTTGAGAAAAAGACATTTTCGTTATAGTCAATACGACGACGTAGGTATTTCCGGTTACGCCGTTATAAGACAGACTGCAAATGGAATTCCATAACGGATATACGCATGTATTATATTATATAGGTTCGACTCCGGTTCGAGTGTCGATGGTTTACCGCGACTATAATATACAAGTGATAGTACATGTTTAAATAATAATATTATGTAAATATTTGTGATATATTATCATATTATACGCAGAACACGCGTACCTATATCGATCGGTGTAAATAGAATATTATTATTATGGACCTCGCGGTGCGTTTCTTGTGCGCCTCCTGCATGTACTCGTCGTAATACCTACGCGTCGAACATCGGTAAGTTATGATGATTGTTCTAATATATTAGGATATACAAGGCCGGATGAGTTAACTAATTTTTTTAACTCGTCGAGTTAAGCTAATATATAGACAAATTTAAGTCGAGTTTAAAGTTAAGAGTTACTTTTATTTAACTCGTTAAAAGTCAATTTGAAAAAAAGTAACTTGACTTAGTTAAAGATGAGTTACTTTTTTTTCCTTGTAAAACTAATTATCATACCTTTTTATTAAAGCTTAAAAAATATCATAATACAATGGAGTTCTTACTATTTTTTAAAAATCTATGTAATTGTACTAAAATTACAGTAGATATACTCACAAACTTCAATCAATTATAAAATTCAACAAAAATCTTATGATTAGCCCTATAGGTAGTCCAATCAAGTTTCTGTTTAATAATAATATTATATAAACATATTTTCTGTGAATAAGCAATTATAAAACATTATAATTCATTATAACTTATAACTTATAACTTAATACTATAGGTACAGTAAACATCATAATATATTATATTAAACTTTTTTGTTATTTACTCGTAACTAAGTACTTAATACGTTATTTTAATACGTTACCTATTGAAATCTCAAATACAGAAATATTGCGAAACACTTGAGACAGTTTACAATTTAGAACATAGAATAAAATAACATAAATAGAATAATATTTTGATTTTCAGACAATTATTATTTTTTTTTTTATGTACCTATACAAATAAGTTATAAAAATTAAAATATAATTTTAAATCTATGAAATTTATATTGGGAAAAATAAATAAATAAACTCTGTAAGTTAGAAGTTACTTTAAAAAAAACAAACTCGTTAAGTAACTTAACTTTAACTTTTTAATTCGTTAATGCCCAGCCTTGTGTATGTATAATATGTTACGGCAAAAACACGAATACCTGTAAAACCTAAGATACACAAAATAGTTTGGTCAAACCCCGAATGATTTCTGTAATTCGGACTTTTACAAACAAGATTAGGTAAATCTTAGGATAAACAACTAGCGTTTTTACTAATTATGTGTTATTAATAATAGAAATTATTATTTAAGTATACCTACTAAGTATTATAATATTAGTAGCTACTTCCTTAATTTATTATAATATATATATTAAGTGATATAATGAATGATAACATTAAGATAAAATGTGATAATATAGCCACAATACAACGTCGCGTTCATTAATTCACTATAGGTATACGTGTATATTAGAGAAATAAAGTATTAAAATTAATATCAAATGACATATACTGTGTTATAAATCATTAGTTATGTCTAACAAAGTAGCTGATACAGGCATACGGCTGAACAATGACGGTAACGTATTTTATTATACAAATTATTACGTTATCGCACTAAGTGACGACGGAATAAGACAACAGTATAGTGTCAGTTTAATAATAATAATAATAATATAAATTTATTGCAGGGTACGTACGGCGAGACTTTTCAATATTATTATACTATATTATACATATCGGATATTATTATTATACCGAAAATATAGCAGTTCACATAGGACATTTGACACGACGTGTTGAGAGTGGGTGGCATCGCCTCCGTGTTAGCGACACCACTACCATCGGCACGGAGGTAATCGACATAAATAATATATAGTATTAACATTTACACATACGGTTTTGGTATTAAGTTAATGGATATATTGTTGGTGATGGTTACAACCACTCAATTTATCCCCCACACGCGGTATGATTGAGGTTTCCAACACACTGCAGTCATCGGTAAATAAAATATTATGTTATTACTTTATTCATTTATCTTATAATGTATATAGGCACCAACTCCTTAGTGTCTAAACTTTAGACTCTAAAGTATAAAATATATATAATACCTAACAATAGAATTGACTGTATTTCGGTATACCGTAAATACCGGTATAGCGGTAATTTAAAATTATTTTGATATACGGTATACCGTAAAACCCGTATACTGAGGACATTTTTCTATTTTTTTTTAATTTTTTTTTATTTATATATTAATATATATACAAATATTTCTAAAGCTGCATTGCTAACTTGATTTGGTTATGGGTTAAACAATTTACAGTGAACTTTAAATACACCTTCTCTGGAAACAGTACACATTCTACGAGGGAAATTGCTGGATTCAGACGAGAAGTGAAGACTGTAGTGAAGGAGTACTTGGAAAAAGAGGTGGAAGGAGGGTTCTATGACGTTGGCATACAAAATCAATCAGATCGACTACAAAAGTGTCTCGATATGAACGTCGATTTTGTCGAAAATTAGTGTATAAATAGTATAATATAATCATGTAAAAAATGTTTTAATAAAGCACTTTTTCGATTTTTTTTATAATTATGGGACCTTATTTTTGGGATAACTCATATTCTGTTATTTTATTTAGAGGTTTATTTTTACCACGTTCATCTTTTTTTGCAGTAACAAATTTATTTGAATATTGAATCAGTGTATCAAATACCAAAGATTCTTTAGGAATTTAGTGTAATATCCAATCTTTAAAATAAATCATTTAATGTTTGTTGTAACAAATTTAGTTAACAGAAAATAAGAATTTAGTCAAGTTAATTTAACATCAGTGGGACTTGAGCACCCCTACCTAACCGTCTAGGCAGGTTACGGTGCTCCAAATTGATTTATTTTTAAGTTTAAAGTTTTAAACCAATACTGTAGCTTCAATAATGTAGATATAAAATAGCCTATAGCCTATAGTCTATAGATATAGACCAGGTAAGGACAGTTTGAAAAAATCCACTTGTTTTCCACTTGTGAAACTAGTTGTTTACTAGTGAAATTATATTAAAGTAAAATATACTGTTACTTTATAATGATGATGATCATACCAAAGATTTTATTTATCATTTCAGTTTTTCCGAGGTATACCGAATCATTACGGTTTTCCGGTATACCGAGTTCTTTCAGTTTTTTCGGGTGATCTACTTTACCTCCAAAATCGACCTTTCCGCTTACCAATAAGTCCGTTTACCACCAGTACAATAATATATATTTCCTTTTTCTGCCACCACGAATTTTAGTTTGTATATTTTCAATTTTGGTAAACCATGAAAACACGTGGAGTTATTGATAATTGACAATGATTTTTAAAATAACAAAAATAATTAGGTAATTGATTATTAATAAAATGTATAATATCTTTTTTTTAAAAACACATTCAAGTGATACTTTAAATAATTGAAAAATTAGATTATTAGTAAAATATATATAGATTTTTAAAAAAAGAACACATTCGAATGATACTGCTTAAAATAATTGCGATCATAGAATATTGTATACAATGATTTACAACTCAAAATTACGACATTTTTTATTTCTCATAGTTATATGCTATTGATTTGACAAAATATCTCTCTCCTTTTAAAAATACGTAAAATATACGTACATATATAATATAATATTTGAATTCTTACAATCAGGGGTTACCAAAATATACAAACTGAAATTTGTGGTGGCAGAAAAATGAAATATATATTATTGCACTGGCGGTAAACGGACTTGGCGGTATACGGAAAGGTCGATTTTGGCGGAAAACAGTGAAGCCCGTTTTTTCGGTATACCGTTTCAAACCAGTATTGAAATCGAAACCGTAATACCGAAAATTAATTTCAAAACCGTTAGCCCTACCTAACAATAATACTAGGTACCTAGTATTATCATTGGAATAAAGTGAAGACATAAATATATATTTTAATGGACATAATATTCTTATTGCATATTATTATAATTAATAAGTACGCCTAGAGTAGGTTTAACAAAGAATTTATACGTTTTTTTGATTTTTGTAGATTTCAATCGATGTTTTAAATTTTTTCTAGAAACTTTTCCCTACTTCACGATGTAGAATAGAAATAGACGATTAATAGACGATTTTCCAAACAAGACATTATTATAATGGTTTTATTTATTTTTGTTGGTCGCGGACCATATTTTTGTTTGCATTCAAAGAACTTCGTCCACGCAATTAGATGACCAAATAAAACGTATTTCGTTGTTTTAATAAGTATACAGACAAATAAAGTTATTTCCAACTTTAAATGGAAAATATATTTTGAATAATTGTTTAAACATTAATCAAGAAATAATTACTCAGAATTAGTGAGCTATCCCAATTACTCACTTTTCTCAACAAATTATTTGAATAATATTGTTAGGAAATATTGCCACTATAAATAAACCCAGATATTTATTTCTTAGTACTCATTTTTTTAAGCTGTCTTTAACATCATATTAGTTTTTTTTTAAATGAGTAATCTTTAAATAATAAAAAATATGTAAAAAAAATAAACCACTCTGCTTTTGCATATAGATAATATAATGTCATCCATCTTTCGTGAAATGTTGATACCTTAAGTTCGAAGAACAAACCGGATTCGCACTGAACGATAATATATTATCGGGTGAAAATAACTGGCGTGGAATAGAATATATTGTGTTCAGTTCGAGCTTCACTGGGGATGGTTTTTGTTTATGCAATAATTTATTATTACTGTGATATCTATAATAATATTTTAAAAAACGGGGCAGTTTTTGACACGTTTTTTATATTTTACTTTCGACACGACATTATAGCAGTGCGCTGAGGCCAAAGAAACAGTATAAAAACTAAACGACTCGCTTGCGAAAGAAAGAAAAAAAACATACTTTACACCCGAATAAGCGTTCGGTCGAACTCGGGACGAATCCAATATAATATATATACCGATGTATATAATATGCGAGTGTTGTAAGAAACGAATGGAAATTGTTATTGGTGGTATCGAGATATAGTGTTCTACATATTATTAGCATATATTGATTAATCAAGACCCAATCAACAACACAATACTGCTGCTCTGCAACAGGGTTAATCGAAATGTGTCTCTTATATATACGACTGCACCCTATGTATAAATTAATTATTGTAGTCTTCCTCCACGTTTCGCCGAACGAATTCGATGTTGTCGAAATTGCGTAGGGCGCGCATTTACATATATTATTGTATTATATTTAGTATAATAATAATATTGTAATGGTGTATGAATTTAAAAATTAAATTTTCCGTTAGTCGGAGAAACTTACTGTCTAGACAAATATTTGTTCGATTTTTCCAATTAAACTATATTTCCGCGCGTTCGATTAATTTTTAATTGGATTAATTTTCGAGTTGACCAGTACGTGACGCTCAGTGGTTTTCTTATAATACAGTGTTGTACGTTCGTTTTTCGTCTCAAACTCTCGAAACAGCAAGACTAAAATTGACGAAAAAAAAAACAATTTCAAAAACCAAACACCGCCGTGTACAATAAACTGAATTGTTTTAACCGACATTTGTTTCAAATAAAAATCCTAATATTATCAAAAGGGTTTTAAAATGTTATGAAATTTATTTTCTTGAAATATTTCATGACATTTTCATGAAATATTTCATTCACATAAAAAATAGAAATATACCAAAAATTATAAAAAAAAGTAATGGAAAAAAAGTTTTTTTTAAGTTACACCCATATAATTAGAGTGAGAGAAGATAATGTTTAAAATTACCTACCTATGTCTATTGTATGAATACACAAATTGTTTATTACAGTGACTAGTGCAATAGTGTCCATGGCTTTCTGAAGATGAAAGATTTCAAACCCTACTTATCATACGTTATATTAAATTTTAACGTGCCTGCAATCGTATATTAATTATGGAACAACCGATGTACATTGCCGCGTTGCGGCTGTGCAGAACATAAAATATATTCGTTTACCTACTGAATCGTAAATTACAAGTGTTAACATACAATGTTTGTTACGGTTGTATCAACTTCAATAATATAAACTTGATGCGATACATTTAGCTGCACGAGTAACTTTTTCTATAAAAAAAATAACATCAAAACGTTTAAGTCTCGCGGCAATACCAAGAATATACTTGTAAAGTTTAGCCATAACGTTTATGTTTTAATTTGACGACATGATATTATTATCTTAAACTTTTAATAATTTTTTATTTCGATTGGAGATCGTAATGCACGAACCATTATTTTTATATACCTATTATAATATTTGGTACCTAAAACTAATTGGATTATTTTTATAATAAACATTTAATAAATATTGTGATAAGTTTGTGATTTATTTGAGATAAGTGTGTAAATACATCATAGTAGTAGTATTTTTCATTGATTTTTATAATATGGCAATAGTTTTATCACTTATAGCCGAAGTAAAATGAAAAAAATACTGGAATGATGGCTCTTTGATATATATACATTGATTTTAATTATGTCGTAACTTATTTTTTTTTTAACTCAGTATAGATCAAAAGCATTGAGGTCAATGCAGTCGGCCCTTGCCTGTTTATATTATGAATGTTTACTTTATAGAAATGAATTATTAAAACGATATTTTTGTAAATTTATAACGAGTGTCACATTTTTAGACTGTCGTATTGGAACAGTTAAACGGCTGGTAGATGGTAAATAATAACTAGTTTTCACTGTTTTTTTTTTTTGTTTGTATAGTAAATATTATATTTAATACTTTGACTTTTGAGTATTGTAGCTATAAAAAAAATTGTATATATAATACTTCTCATTTTTCCGATAATACATTAGCTACGACACATACGACAAACATTTTTTAATAATTTTCAAAAAATAAATTATTCATATTAAAATTATTAATAATTATAACGCGATGTGTATCGAATTAATATCGGTTATAAATTTATGAATTTAAATTATTATTGTCCAATTTGAATGAATAGTGGTTTGAAACTAGGAAAACAACATTCTTATACAGCTTCGAAATTATTCGAAATAATAGTACAATGGAAAATACGAGTTTGTGCAACAACAATAAAAGCTGGACAGGATACAGTGACCGGGTGTGCCAAACTGCCAACTCGTCTCATCCTCGTTCGCTCGGAATAATGTTGTTTTCCTATTATATAAGTTAAATTAAGTTTGAAAGCAATAACATATCGTGGCTTTGGGCAAAAAACGATTCCGTCCGGACGTGTGCTTAATTTATTGATGTTTTAAATTATTAAACGTTCACGCCAAGACATATTTTGGTTTTTAACATTTTAGAATTATACTTACACAGTATTTGAATAACACGATGGTAAAATATTGATCTTTTATGAAAATCTCGTAATATCCATTCAAATTTAAACTTAAGTATACACTCAAAATGCAAAGCTCGAATGGCAATAATATATTAAAAATGATTTCAATGATGCTTATATTATAATCCAAAATATGGTTTCGTGTTTCTATAGAATTATTTTTTCCTGAACTAACACGCGAATCCCAAACGCAATAATGCCACTGTTTTTTCTCGGCGTGTTCGGCAATTATTTTTTACATTTTAGAAAACCTATTCTGTAGAGTGCAGATCAAAATATTGACAAGCCTCTAGCCACGGTAGATATCAAACAGATGAAATTTCCAATGTACAACATAAGTATATGTATTTGAAATATTATTAAGTCCTACTTAAAAAATAACTACGATAAAACTGGCTGAAATTAAATTTAAAAAAAAAAAAAACATTTGTAAAATATAATTTAGGTAACGTACCTATATAAAATAAGAATATCTATTTTTCATTCCACTCTGCAGAATGAAGAATTGATGTTACGGACTATACGCTCTCTCTATAGTTCCTACTCGTGTGCAGTTCTGCAGCTGGTCCTAATACATGATTTAAACATTTTTAAAAGTCAACACAAAAATAATATTTTTTGATAATATTATTATGCTTCCCAAACAGCAGTCTGCTGCTGTATAATAATGTTTCATCCCGTGTCCTCCACCCCCCCTCCCCCAAACCAAACAGTCCCGCGCAGTGTTCACTGCTATAGTGTTACTAAAATAATATTAGAAAAAATTCCACTAAATGTACCACTCTCCGCTCTACTAACACCTTTTATGTAAAACCGAAAAAAACAAAACTATAGTCATTATGCTCCCATTAATAGAATTTTATTAAATGGTAATTCCGTTAAAAACGTTAACTTTTTTTTTGATTCACCAAGCAAGTTAAAAAATATTCTAAGTAATCACTTATAATCTTTTACTTATTGTAATTATATGTTTAACACATCTGCTCGAATGTGTTTCTATTTAATATGTACTTAATCGAGATTATGATTATCTACAATACGTCTTACTTTACCTGTATTTACTCTATATATCTATACTCTTTGTCCTAAAGAGCGTTATTATTTATTGTAAATTTTCCTTTTTACAATAAATTATTATTATTATTATTATTATTATAATGTGATCTCAAATGAATTATTCAAAAACACGTTACTGACATATTATTTTAATTGATAGAGTACTACTTCCGTTTGTTTTAAAACGTCTTTTCCGTTTACATATTTCCAAGTTTTTCGGCTCGGTCGAGCACCTGTATACTACTGCATTTTACAATAAATCACCACGAGTGACGTTCTTCACAACTTTTCGGAGTTATTTGTTTTTTCTCGTAGTGTTACTTTTGTGTTTTTCACTATTGTATCTACCTAAATGTACATTTATAATATTCCCACATTGCACAATACTGCGTATAATAATTATATTGTATACATTATGCAATCGACAGTAATTATTACACTATTACACGATTTATGCAGCTAAAATTAAAATGTTTACATAAAATACTAAATAATTTGATCGATTGTCCCAAATTACTGCAAAATATAATTAACATGAAAATAAATCCAATAAACAGTCGAATTACGAATATTTGTTATATCAAATAAACCATAACACATTATATGTTAAATTCACCATTCACCAATTCACCAAATGTAATAATGTCTGCTGGAAATTCAATGAAAAATCTTGATTTTTTTAATAAATTCTATGTTCATTTATGACGTATGTTTCAAGAATGGTTTAATAATTATATTTTATATTCTCCTATAAACTTATTCATCATCATTATTATTATTACCACTATTATTATTTGTATTATCCATTTATTGTTAATGTATTGTATTATTACATTATATTTAAAATTGTATGTATTACTTGTAATTGGAAATTATTTCCGTAAAATAAAATATTATTATTATTATAAGCTTCGAGATGTGCGGTTTGTTTGAATAATGTTTAAAACATTTCAATGAAAATATATTTTGGGCATTGGATTTTTGGATTTCCATAAAAAAAAAAACAACAATACAATAATATTAAATACGCATTCAACAATGTCCGTGTGGGAGGTGGTACATATATATCTTGTTGTGTTAAAATGTATATGAATTTATATTCATTTATGAACCGTTTTATCGGCTACCTACCGCTAGACCGTCCAACACAAATGTCTATAGCCTTTTAGTAAATGGAGTTTGGGTTGATAATGTAAAGATTTCTAAGGTACATTTTCACAAATAAACAACTTCTACAAATTTTGTTTATCCACGCAGTACCTAATGGCCACGGTAAGAACGTGGTCAGAATTAATTGAAAATAAACATATGATGGATATATAACTATATAAAGACGTTATTTTGTCAACATTGAACAGGTTGGGGGCATAGAATGTGATCGTGATTATGAGTAATTGAACGTCTATATTAACAACGGAAATCGTAGCTATAATAGCATGGTCAAACAGAATATAATATATAATATCACAAGACTATATTATTATAATGAAATAGTCATATTATAGGTAGGTACTACATTTGTATTTACATAGTATATTCAGTGCTGGATTTACGCCTAGGCCGGCAAATTTCTGGGGGGCGGCAAATTTTGTAAGAAATTGAAAAAAAATCATATAAATATTTTATGCATTTATGTAACTGCGTAAATTAATATTATACATATTTAAAAAACTAATAATTACTTACTTGTTTTGTTTATAATTACTACTGACCTAATTTGTTTAAAATGAAATTGGTTTATTAATAATAAAATAATACTACATTTTTTTTCTTGGGGCAGGGGCTGCATACCTACTTAAAAGGGCCTAGGGCGGCACTTGTCCTAAATCCAGCACTGAATATATTACTATTATAAACAAATCAATGCCGCATAATCATCGCGAAGTTGATAAAAAACTTCACGATTGCAAATCGTTTACATCATGTCATAGTATTAAAACTTGAATGTAAAAAAAAAAAAAATAATAAGACGTTCTAAAATCGATTAGAGGTTCTATAAATTATATAATAATGGTTTTACACTGCGTTTTTCTGAAGAAAAAAAAATTTAAAACGTGCAACATTTTAACTTATAAATATTATTATAACGTCAATTTTAATTTTCAACCTATAGATATTTTATACTATAAAACAACTATTGAAATTTTTCATATTTTGTAGAGATTATTTAATTATAAAAATTAAAAATACATTATAAAACTGTTTGCTTTTTTGCTGCGTCGCTATCAAAATTTAAAACAGTAGATAATATATTTTATTCTCTTGATTCATAAACTGTTGTGGCCATGTACCTATCATTACTTGCAGATAGTTGATAGAAAATAAATGTATGGACATCTCATGATATTAAATCTTGTTTAACGCAATTTTATACCTGGGTAATGATTTTCAATAAAATCAATACGTAACACGCAATATCATATTATTATTCTTTGAATGTCTGCAATCGTGTTTTAATAAATACGAGTTACCTACAATTTAGGTATCTAATAATAATAAAAAAAAAACAATCGTAATTAATTCGAAAAAATTATTTTCTGTATAATAATTCATAATTAATAATTAAAAATTTGGAATTCTAATATCTTATCAAAAGGTTAGATAAGGTCAAATTAAAAAATCATAATAGACTAAAAAAACACTAACACGAGTAAAATGTGGTATTAGGTATTTTTCTATTACACACAGAAAAAAATATTTTATTCACGGTTTATTAAGATGTTATGTTTCGTAATTTAAATAATATTATTATTAATATAGGCGCTGTACACAAGAAAAATGTAATGATAATAATAGAGTCATACGCAGGTTAGGTAATAAATAAATATTTAAATAACTCTGTTGATGTATTTGTACACGAAAATTATGATAAAGTGGGAAAATAAAGTCACACCAATCAATTACTTGGGAAAATAACAAATTGCAAATTGAAGTTTCTCGATACGTTGTTATTGACAAAACTCATAGGTACAGTTGATATTTTGAAAAGTAGAATAAATAAGTAACGATAAATGTAGTTGTACACTCTTGATGGTGAAGTGGTTGTGTTCTCAAAAATAAGGAACGAATGATAGCCGACAACATATTATAAGTATATAAAATGTGTCGATGATATCAAACAACGCGCTCATTCGATTTTGCTCTTGTAAATACATCCGAAAGATAGAAATTGAATGCTTTTATGTAATATAAATACGTACAGGATATAGGATATATCCTGTCGTTTATAGGATATTTTTAGGCGGTTACGATCGAATAATAATAATTGTTACAAATGGTAACCGAAAGTATTTCAAATTAAATCGAATAAATATTTGAGAAAGTTATCGATCGATTCGGAGTTTTAGAGTTATTCCTTGAAAATATTTTATTTTACATTTTAACGTTTTGCATCAACTATTGTAACAAGGCTCAAGCATTTAATAAATATAAATTAAAAGTAAATACCTATATATGTATTTTATTCGGTGGCGATGCAGATGACATTTAATAAATTTGTCTTAAATTAACTGTATATAGAGTATATATAGGTATAAGGTATTATTGTTAATATAAGTTATTTCGAAAAATAATTAAATACTCGTAATGGGCTCATAACAAATTATTATAAAGGGAAATCGCAGTTGAGGTTGTGACTTTAGGTACTTGCCTCGCCCTGCGAGTCAACACTGATTTTGATACGAATTTCAGACTACCAGTAAATAATAATATGATACGCAAAAATAGATCATTACACTAATTGAATTTGTATAATATTCATTTTAAACAAACATATTTCAATTTTTTAGAGTAGTGCATCATATTAAATTTAAATTAATTACAGACAAAATCTAAAGGTAATTCAATATTAATGAAGTTATAATTTAAAACCTTTCGACCCAGACTTGTGTATAGCGAAATCATTAAACAGGATCCAATTGAGATAACGATTTAAATTGTATTATTTAAAGTACCTATTCGATTGTTATATACTTATATATAATCATTATGTTTAATTAAATTGTGCGATGACAAGTTATTGAAACAAATAAAAATTATTATTGAGTTATTTAAAAACGTATATTTTAATTATTTTAAAGGGGGTAGGGGGATGAAAATAATAATTCTGGACACAACTACTAAAAATATTTATGCCATACTTATAAAATACGAGGTAATAAAGCTGATAGAAAAATGTCAATCAGAGAACCAGAGCTGTGGAAACATGTATAGATTTGATAAATCGTATTATGTTTTTCACACAACTGTTGAAAAAATTTTGTAAATACTTAAAAAATTATTATTTACAATATTTTATATAAAGAGTTTAGACGTCTATACATGATGACTATATGGATTAAGTGTAATGGAAGTATCTGTTATATTTTTGAAATTACATTTTTTGTTTTGTGTAGTAAATTCTGAGTGGAGCAATCAATGTAGGTATTGATTTTACAATGATGTGTGTTATAAAGTCTGAAAACACTTTTTATAGCGGAAAAAATACTTCAATATGTTTTTTAGTATAAAAGTGAATCAAGGTGGAACTCTAGCAGGTCAAAATATAACAATACGCGGGAAAAACCAAAAAAAAATTATGTAAAACTGAAATTTTTACGTATTATAACAAAATTACAATAATAGTAAGATTGTCAAAAATATTATGTTAAATCGATATTCCCGTAAACACAATTCGTATTGAACAAATAATCAAATATTATATTATATTTCGGGTAAAAAGTAAATAACAATTTTTTTGAATAAAGCGGAGGAATTTGTGTAATTTATATGTGTTAGGGGGAGTCTGGTGTCTCATTCGGTTGTTCAGGATCAGTGTAGTGAATATTTCATCAATATACCTAGGTAGTAGTGTACTATCACTTCTAAATCCTTGAACGAAATGGACAGTGCCCGCAAGACTCTATTTAGGTTACTATGAGTGGAAACATATTTGATCTTTGACTCTCGAAAGGTTCTATAATATATTTTATGGTTTTCCACCGAGATCGTTTATATTATTTAATCATCACGTTGCACGTAAGTGCTTGTGGACGTAATATTGTATATACCTACCTAATGAACGATAGTATACAAATAATATTATAATGAAACTTCCAAATGTTTATTATATAAACACAATAATAATATTACTGGCATATTATGAATATAAATATAAATAGGGTTTTAAATTTGAAATATTTCAAAATTGAAAAATTCACTCCTCATGAAATATTGATAAATATTTTTTTTTACATATGCAGTAGGAACGTACCTATAGATGATATTATTATATTAGTATTTATTAATTATTATTTATTAGTTATTATTACTCATATGTTGTTTTGTAAAAGAAACTTAAAGTCCTAAAGTACCTGGTAGTGCATATTAAGTATTATTGTATTATTTCATATCTGCGTATTTGTTTGGAGATGAATAATATTATCTTTAACGTTTTGAGAAAAAAAAGAAAAATAGATAAATTGTATTGCAATGTGAATTAATATAATGATACTAAATTAATAAATAATAATAACAAATGTATTGGTAAGTATATATGATTATTGATTAGTGATTACTAATCTAGCCGGGTGTACGGGTCTAGCCGATCTAGGCCATCTTCAAAAAGCCATGGACACTATTGCACTAAAGTCACTGTAATAAACAATTTGTGTATTCATACAATGGACATAGGTAGGTAATTTTAAACATGTTCTTCTCTCGCCCTAATTTTATGGGTGTAACGTGAAAAAAACTTTTTATATATATTTTTTTTTTTTTGGTTTATTTTTATTTTTTATGAAAATTAATTTCTTGAAAGTTTTATGAAATATTTCAAGAAAATAAATTGCATGATATTTTAAAATCCTAAATATACACCATTACGTTACCTACATGAATTGAAAAAAATATTTTCTAAGAATTCCTGTAGAAATAAATATACTATGTATCATTTATTAATTATTTCCAATTGATTTTTCAATTCTCGTCAACTCTCATCTTACTATACCTTATAATACGTATAAGTCGTCTGCCTGTCTTATTTTGTATTTGTATGGTTTAACGCAGGCATCGATTTAATCATATTTGTACAATTCAATCGTATTAATTTACTTATAGAATAATATATGAAATAATAAGTTAGAATGCGGAAATCTGATGACACATTTCGGCGGGAGTCTATACAGCATAACAAAATCAATTTTTCATTCCGCCGTGCAATAAAACTGAAATAATTATTATAAGACGGGTTTTTATATTCTTTTGTCCGTGTGAGAGTATGAAAAACTTTTGATAGTAAATGTGTATTCTGCGCGTTAATAGTAAAAAAGTTGCAACGTCTAATAAAATTTATTAAGGTTTACTCTTTAAAATAATCATAAAACCCTGCTCTGTGAAAATGTCTCGATTCCTTTTGACCTCTTTAAATATTTCATTGGTGTTGTTTACGGAGATTGTAAATGTTATAAGTATAGTGTTACTGTTGATAGCGTTTCACAACAAATCTTCAAACATAAATGTGATTTTTTCGTCACTGGTTAGATTTTATGTCTACCAAATACCAATATGCAAACGAACCAAAAAATAATAAATCAAAGTAGGTATACAGTAGGCTTTCAGAAAATAATAATTTGATGTTAGACATCTAAGTATAATAAATTCAGTAAAACAACACATAAAATATGTGATAAGCAGGCACGTCGCTAAGATACAACCAAGTTATGCGCTGCTTTAGGGCGACATAACATTATAAAGAAATTGAGGCTGTAAAATTAAAAATAAATAACGGCAACAGATGACAATAACTATTTTTGCTTTAGGGTGGAAAATATCTAACGACAGGCCTGGTGATAAGAGTTAACAGCTAAAACAATCGAATAATATTAATGGTAATCTAACAAAACATCACTAATTATTATGTATTATTTTTCATTGCCTATTGCAGCAATTATAGTTAATAAATATTATTGAGCATCCATTAGAATATAAAAAACAACGTTTTTATTGATGAATAAAAATTTCATAAAACTAAGTATGATATTTATTTTAAAGTCGAGAATCTAAAATTAGTTTATTATATACTATAGAATATAGTTATTTAGATATGACTGTCCTTGATTTTTATTTATGGGGAAATTAGTATAATTTAAAAAATAGGATTATTGGAATATGTAATAAAACACCTGCATCAATTTTAAAAAAAGCTACAACTAGTTGAAGTGATAAAACGGTTATCATTTTGTTTGGATATGATGGATGGTCATCATTTTGAACATATAATAAAGTATCAATAGTTATTTAAAATGTATTGTTTTGTTGTAATTTTAATAGGTATTTAAGTACTCACATATCAGTTTAGTTTAAAACGTTTTGTTAGACATAAATAAATCAACATTTCCATAAACAATCTTGTCGTTTTCTTGAATTCATAAAATGTATACCTAAAGGCAAACTGCATTTTAAATTCATTGATAAAAATAGTTTCAACTTAAAACTCTCCATACAGTCAATATTATTTGTTCATTGTCGTTTATATAACATCTACCAAACTTGAAAACCCATTTGAATATTATAATATTCAAACGCTCAACGCAGAATATTAAACAATAATACGAGTTACGAGATCGCACTTAAAGACGTCAACTACACAATAAGTTTGATTGTAAAAAAAGATTACCTGCCATTAATACTCGAGTTTGATATTTTGCTTTTATTGCTTAAATTTCTTCGCGTAAAAGTTCAAAACCCAAATCTGTTAAAGGGTACAAGTCTCACAGTCATAATAATATATATGTATTGTATACCCATTAAAACGATAATATAGTAACGTTGCAGTATATCGCGAGTTGAAAAATATGAATTATTATATACACTAAAGAAATACTACTTAAGGTTTAAACAAGTCCTCCGGAGCTATTAATTCCATACGCGTCGTGTAAATTATAATGATATTACGTTACACAAAATAAATTATAATTTAATCAAAAGTCACTAAGCACGTGTGTACGTTACAACTGTGTACATTTATACGGCAAACAACAAAATGATACTCGTCATAGCATACAATATACGTTATATTTGTTGTGTTAAACAATCAGTCTTGAAATAAGACAGTAAATTGAAATACCTATCGTAATAATATGTGTTTAAATGTTATTAAGTCAACATAATACGCGTATGTGTTGAGCAATCGTGTGCAATTCGTTAAAAGTTTAACCCGTTAACCGATAGATTATAATATATTATCCAAAAATAAATAATGTTTTATGCAGTTTATTTATAATTTGTTACACCGGTGATGACTAAGAGAGATTTTACTCTGATCATAATATTTATGTTTTGTTGTTCTTGAGATATTTAATTTTTATATCGATTAACTCTTTAGTGCGAAGTCGATAGACACGTACTATTGAAGTACGTATGACGTTATGAGCTTATTTGCAAGATTAATGGACACGTTTTTATGATGGTTTATTTTTCAATGGATAGAAATAGTTAAACTTGCAGGCTTTGGACGACTTAATTCATTTTACAAATTTTCGATTATATTATTATTATATTATCATGATAAATAATAAACTGCTTAGTATTATAAAACCAATAGGTAGGTGTTGTAGGTGTTTATGCAATATGAAATCAGGTCTTTTAAATAATATGGGTTCCTTGGGTGCGTAATTTTCATAAACTTTTTTTACCCAAAAAATCGTTTTTATCATTTTCTACAAGCACATGGTGGAATAATAATTATTATATGTATTATAATTTATATTATACCATATATACAACTAAAAAATTCAACGAAACTAAAAAAAAACTATTTTAATAAAAAAATGTCAAAAATGTGACAACGATTCACAATTTGTTCTTATAGCCTAGAGGATTAAAATATCTAAATATTCCGTGCGATATATTCTCTATTCAAATATTTTGTTGCAATTATTACAATAGTATTTTACTGCGTCGATATTCATAATATTAACAGGTTATTCAATATCGTTGCAAACTTTTTTTGTCTAATGAACTTAAAATTAAGTTCAAAGTATTTTATCATTTCTACTTAACCGACTTTCTTAATTTAAATTATTTGAAACTACAATCATATATTTTAAAAACGTGAATTAAATTATGTAATGATTCATATTCCATAGTTGGTCACATCGCACACGATTTTGTTGTAGCCTGTAGGTACACCAAACATTCAAACATATTAAATAATCAAAAATATAACATTAATATGTCATCAATATATGAATATAGATGGTAAAATGTCCAACTATTATTTTAGGTAGGATTGGTAAGACACTATAAAATACTGTGTACCTATATTATTTTATAATATCTTTTGAAAGAAAATAAGTCACTTTTATTTTTAGATTTTAATACCACCCTTATGCCATAATTTGTTTATTGTTGATATACACTATACAGTTACTACCTTAAATAAAATCCGAAGAAAAAAAACGTCTATATATATCAAGAATTAACGAATACATTGTCGTAGTATTTCCAAATAAACGACAAAATTGTCGAGATGAAAATGCGGCTGCATAATATGCAATTAGTCGTAAATTCGAATTTAAAAAGAAAGACTAATTCAATATACCTATTTGCCACTCTGTAAAATTAGAGTGGAAAAATAAATAACAATAATATGATTATTTATAATAATTGATATTATATAAACTCGTTCTTTCATAATATTAAAAATAAAACCTCATAGTATAGCAACAATGAGATCGTGTAATTGATTCTCTCGACAATTATTTTATGAAAATCGCATTATTTGACTACGGTGTACACAAATAGCAGCACATTAGTATAAAGTAGACAGTGGTAGTTCATATTTTTCAAAGATTACTTCGTGTTTACAGCTTTTTTTTCTTCTTCGATGTAGTTTTCCAAACAATACGCGGACACGTTGCCAATGCTTATATTTGTGTCCCGAGGCGGGAACTATTCGTTGCCCCGAGCTCGAGTACACTCCTCTACCTCAATATATATAAAGAAGATAAAAAATCCTATTATTGTTTCTCGTCGCTATTTTTATGTGAAAGTAAAAGTTCTTTGTGTTCTTTAGGTTTTATATTGCATTATAAAATACGCCATTGACGTGGCGGTGATGTCTGTGTCATGTGTAAATATATATATGACGTACAAATAAGACACTTTCGAGAAGCTGTTTGTATAGGACATAATCCGTTTATTGTGTGCAATGTACATTTTTAGCGTTTTCCGTTCAACTAAAAAATGGGTATAAAAAGCACCGCGTTAAACATTTGTACCGTTTTTAAGAAGTGCATGTTATAACTATTAATGTAATACGATTTGAAAAAAACTGTGAATCGCTTATAGCTAACAGATCCTCTCACATAATTGAATAAATAAAGATTTATGGGTATGAATAATAATGAGATGAGCACCTTAAAAGTTGAATTGGGGTGTAAAGGGAAGGTATTATAGTTGAACCCCATTGATAAGCTTTTGAACAAATCTCAAGTCAGTATTAAATATTAAATCTATTATTAAATTTGTCTATATCGGCTATAATAGGTTGTGAAACCTAACTTATTATGTATATCAGGTGATAAATCGTGGATACGTTACAGGAAATGTTGACATTTAGGAAATTATGACAGTTCTTAGGAAATGTTGACAATGCCTAATAGTGGAAGGAAATTATATCCTTCCATAGTATATGTTATCATTTCCTAACGATATCAGGCAAAGATGCCAAATTTTTTTTATATTTAATTTAATCAATCTAATTTTAATATTAATTTTATCAAATACAATCATCAATTACCCAGCTATTACTCGATTGAATAATCAATAATCAAGTGTTGTCAAACATTTTTTTTTATCACTTTAATTTGTGTAATTTAAGCTTTTTTACATTTTCAAAATAGTTACTCATTTTTGTTAGACAAATTGACATTTTCCAATTGACATTTTATTAATATCAGTCATTTCCCCACCTGATATTTTTAGAACACGAACAATATTACAGACAGTTGACACCAAACTTGGCGGGTGACGATTATGGTTTTTAGCATGTCGCCGTTGCGACTCAGTTATGGTTCTAATATAATATTAGCCATTAGGTTAGATATAATTATATTGTAAAGCTGGTCACACATGACTTGCGACATCATAATCACCAATGCTTTCGTGTAAGAAAGTGATAAGTGATAACATTGACTAATAAACTACGGAAATGATGACAATTCCTAGGCAATGATATATAATTTCCTAGGAATTGTCGTCATTTCCTAAATTGTCAACATTTCCGGTAACAGATATATTGTAATAATATTACACAACTACGATATTATAAAAATAAACAGGCCTCAATTTTTTTTTTGGGGGGGGGGGGTGATAGGCTTACAGGCAATGAGTACTACAACTAAATTTTCAGCATATTATACCGTATTCCGATACTATTCTTTTGGAAGTCGTCTACGCGTGTTACGGTCTAAGACACTGCAGCACTGCCATGCGTGTGTTTTATTTTAAAGACGAAACCGTTGATCGTCAACCGCCAATACAATATATTTATATATTATTATACAGTAGCCGCGGCTTATTGGACTCACTTTGGGACCCGACAATTTGAGTCGATTAACCGAATAAGTCAATAAGGCGAATGACTCAAAAAAACCTTTTATTGAGTTATTTTTTTGGCGATTTCATCAGCACGTAAGGTACATAATTCTTGTTCCAGGTTAGCATCAATCCCATACGTCTATTCATACACTACCTGTCGTACTAATTGACATTGACGACTGCTTGGTTTATCTTGAAAAAGTAATTTATTTTATCTCCACGATAAAAGCAAAATACTGGTACCAACTTATTTATAACACGTTTGTTCAATGTACATACATACATTGAACAAACGTATGTACATATTTTATTTATTTATCTAATTTTCAAATGACCCTATTAACAGGCGTGTGAGTCGAATAGACGAATTTTTTGGTGTGTGTTAGTACATTATGTGCGAATCGGGACTAGCCGTTTTGAGTCTAATAGGCGAATGAGTCAATTAACCGTGAGTCCAATAAGCGGCGACTACTGTATTGTATACACCGTAAGCCATAATAGTTGTACATAAACTGCTGACAGTCAAGTACAATAATAATACAAGCAAAAAATGAAATTTTTGAAATTTCCTTCGACGACGCAGAGACTTAACAAATAAAAATAATAATTAACCGGACGGGATACAGTGACGGGATATTGAGAACATTCGTTTCGCTTCACTCGAGTCACTTCAGCGTGAGACAGTCGTGAGATGTATTATTATAACAAACTCGAGACGAAAAAAATGAGTCTGAACGGAAGTTAATTTACTATACTTAGAGTTTATGGAACGTTTTTTAAACATGAAGTTACCCAAAAATTATACACTCAAACGGTTCCAAACACGAACACCCTATTAAAACAAAATATCCAAAAACCCACAACATCATAAAAAAACAAACCTCAATATTCAAACTTTAAACACTTTTAAAACTTTTTTGTACTTACGTGGTTATTTATAATTATTATGGTAAAAAGTGGATTGTCTTTAATTTGTGGGGTTAATATAAAATGTTCAAATCTTAAAACAAAACAAAAATTAAAGAAAAAAATCTACATTTACAAATATTTTTGTATACCTACTAATATTGAAATAATGGAAGAAAATCAAAATGTTTTAAATATTAATTTCTTTTTATATTATAATAAGAAATGGTAAAATCTGTGAATATTTTAGTCTTGAAAAAGTATTATTTGGAAATACGAAAAACGTGTTTCTTAAATAGTCGGTACCAAGTTATATTCAACCTTTGTTGCTACCGTACTCCCACACAATTCAAATTCGATAAAATTCGATAGCCAAATATACCTTGGTAACGCTAGACTAAAATATCTCAGCATAGGACAAAAATCTCAGGTAAAAGCCCCATATTTCAACTTTGAACTACGAAAAGCGTACCAGCGACGCCTTTCAATATTACACCCTATTGGCCTATTCTAAATAAAATATTTAAAGAACACGAAAAATGCTCTCTTTTAAAACACGAGTAAATCTTAAGCCTCACCTACTCACCTATGTATGGTTGATGCGGGAAAAATGCTCATCTTCTTGCATCAAATAAAATACAAATCTTCCAAAACAAAGTACTCAGAAAAATCGCAGATGCCCGCTGCATATAAGAAAATATGTAAACCTACATATAGAGAGACTTCTAAACTCGAGAAATTCGAGATTAAATCGGATAAATTGTTTATAGTCCTTCGCTTAATTTAACAGGTTCAATTTACTACAACCTACACGCGCAACCACCACCACAATGTTTATCAAAACGGAGCCGTCCTCTCGACCTTCTTGGTTATAGCCATCACACGCCACTTCAGATAAAACGTCATTGTTATTTAGGTATTTATTATTATTGTTAACTATTTTATACTACTGCAAACGTAATTATTCAAATATTTCATCCGAGTTCTTATATTTATTATCACTGGATAACATTATTATAATAATATTATTTGGTTAATCACCGCTATTAACTATTTATTTATATAATGTTAAAATCATCAACATTTTATATTATAATCTGCATATATCTGTAGATTTACATTGTCTAAACATCATATTTTATACTATAAAAAAAAAGTTGGTACCAAATAGAAAGAAATATAAAATATAACAGAAGAATTAATTTAAAAATTTAAAAATTAGAAATTTTTATGGTATTTTGTCTGACTTCTATTGAAAAAAAGTTAGTTAAACAGAATTAATGATAAAAAGAAATGCGTCTTTGCGGCAGAACCAATTTAGTAGCTATTTAATATTAAAGTGAATTGACTTATTATCAAGCTCACAGATAAGAAATTACGTGGTTTTACTGTATTATAATTTTTAGGAGTGTTACGAGTATATTTTTTGTATTATTGTAATATTTTCCGTAGATACTCGTCATTTACTTACTAAAAATATAATGACGTAAAAATCCGACGTACAGACAGCTTATGTTCTTATCGTATGTGAATATAATCTGATATACGCTAAGACCTGTCATTCTGTCCTCTTTATGATTTTAACACAAACATAATATTATTATTATCATGATAAAAACAATTATTATCAACCACTTATCACAAAATCTACAGTATGTGACAAACGTTCGAAATCGTTAAACGCGTACGAATTGAAGTTTACAAAATCAATTAACCACACGTAGGTGTAAGAGGTTCACACGAATGTATAATTGTTTTCACGAAATGCCATGTTTTTTTTGCCGACAAACCACAAACTATATGGTGGGAGGTGTAATTGAATTGAATTGAACGAGTAAGCTCAAGTGGGAGCCCAGGAGGACTTATCTTACAATTTCAACATTTTTTCTTTTCTTGTAGTAGGATAATATTACACGCTTAATGCTAATTCATTAAAGAACAATTAAAAATCATATTAAAAAAAATATAAAAAAAAATACAAAAATTAAACATCTAAGGAAATACGCATATAGAGGAAGGTAATATTATTAATATACAGAATAACATAATATAGTGACATGCTAAGAAATATTATTCGTACTAGGTTCCCGGTTTGTTGCATAAGCCAATTTTGTAGTTTGAATTTAAAAGCGATAAGATTTTCACCGAGTTTAGCGATTGAGGAAGTTTATTGTATATATTAATGGTCCAACAATAATGTGTATGACGATCGGGAGATAGTTCTACACATTCTGCGGGAATGATAATATTGCTAGTTTTATATCTCGTGTTTTAAAAGCATGATTTTTTGTTTTTGTTAAAGGTTATTTTTAATCCCGAATACGACAGCTGCTTTATAAAAAAGTTTTTTTCACTGGTAAAACGTTCAGCTCTGAATATGTAGATCGTTGACATAAAATAAACCGTTATATTCAAAATAATCCGTAGCATATTATTTTGTGTTATAACGTGTAGTTGACGAAGATTCGTATTATTGGCACTACCCTAAGTAATGTTGGAATGTACTATGCATTATAAGTAGGGTTTTAAATTTGAAATATTTCAAAATTGAAAATTTCACTCTTTATGAATTATTTCATAATCTATTATTTCCAATTGTATTATTACTCGAGAAAATGCAAATTTTGTTGTTTAAAAAGGTTCGATTTCATTCGTCATTTCACGAGCGAAACCGGATATTCGGCTAGCGTCTAATATTATGATATAACACCGAATAGAGAAAGAGAGAGTTTTTTTCATACAGCTGTATAGTTGTGTCACGTAGAACGCGGTTCAAAACAACAACAAAAAACCACGTAGATTTTTTTTTGCTTGTTTTTTTTTTTTTGTAAAATATTCTCCACAGCAATCTGCTGCAACCGAAATGTCCGTTCCCGACAACCGTTATTATTTTCTTTCTAGGTTTTATTATACATTGCGCAGGGCAGTTGCATGCACAAATGTGAGGGAGGGGGCTAACGGACTAAAGCGCACCCCTTTCTATTCAGACCGTATTATTGTTGTTAATATATATATATTTTTTTATCAAGTTTCAACCGTAGTAAATTATTATAGTATAAGCAAGGCCGTAAATTCGTATACGTGTTAACGGATTAGCTATAAAGCCAACATAAATAAAAATAAAAATTGAACCCGCGGGTAGGGCTACTCAGCTGCATGGTAGGTATCGAGTGGGTCACTGTAATGCGTACGACGTGTTAAATTTGAATTCAACGATGTACCATTTGTATACGAAAAATTAATCTGAGTGAAGACTGTGTGCGTCAGCCTAATTCTTTAATTATTAAATGATTTTTTGATTACAACCGACGAGAGACCTACTTGTATAAAATGCTCAAGCCTTAGATATAAAAATTAAACGTTTTATACATTTTTATTAATACATTTTTACAAATGGATTGTTATTTTGTCAACATTTTTAACATTAAATGCTTATTAAAAAAAAAATGGAGACTAATATGTATCCTTAATGTTTTTAATAAGATGCAATTAAAACTTACGAGGAACCTAGTATATAACATTTCAAAGCTTTTTGTAGGAGACAAATAATGTTTTATCGACATTTTTAGCAAAAAACTAAATTTTAAAACACTATAAATTATTAACTAAAATTACAATATTAACAAATGTTCATATTCTTTTTTTTTTTTTTCTTAAATATTTAAAAATGAACTAAGAATTTTGAATTTTGAAACCCTTCCTCTTCAAAAGTATCAATTAAATACAATTTATTGTCAAAAACTTTTATCTAAGTCGATTATCAAAGCATTTTTTCCACTAGAAAAAGTGTCACCAAACACGTGAAAAAATCACACATTGGTTGTAAAATCAATACGCATTCGCTCAGAGACTAAGACGAAGAATTTGCAGCAGTCGAAGTTGTACAAACATTTTCGAATAACTCACCTAAACATCTGAAACTGTAAGTATGTAAGTAACTGGACTGGGTAAAACAAAAATATAAATTTTTTTGTGAATTTTATATTTGTCATTTCGGTGATATCTAAGGTAGCACTTAAGCACCTACTTTATTTTTCAAACCTAATCTCTTGAGTTGTGGCAACTGTGAGTAATTATTAATTTTCAAGCCCCTTTACCTCCGAAAATCCTGAGTACGCCATTACTGCAGGGTGGATATTGGCCGAGTTTATTAGTTTTTTTTTTTTTGTGTATCGATTAAATATATTCAATGTTGATTTATGTGGCCGATTTTTCTTAAAAAATACAAAATATGTTAATATAATATATTATTTTTAATATTTTAAATATTCGTATTGAATTTTAGAAATTCGACAAAGTATAGTGAAGTATAGACGACGAGGTGACGATAATAATAATTGGCAAAAAACCGATTAAAAAATAAATAAATTATTATTATTAGAAAATAAGGCATATAGGTATCGCTTGGGACAAACGCTGTGGGACGTCATAACGTCGTGTAAAAAGTGTATATTATTAAACCATTGGAGGCACAAATGTTATTTGGAGGTGTTACCATAATAGATTGTTGTTGGTTGAACTTTTCGGTTTATCACAAAATCATCAGTTGCCTATATACTTTACTTTTATTTTACCTATACAAACTATGTATCCGTGTTCACGTATTATGGATGATATATTTTTACATCATTTACATAAAAGTATTCTGAAATGACCCTATGAAATCGTTTTATCGAATTCGATTAGGGTCGAAAAATACACCAAACGTGCATAATAAACACATACCTACGAATATCCGTATACAGTGTGAACGATGAGTACTTTTTAACTGCAATATTACTGTTTGTATATTATAATATTTTAATATACCTACAATATCAGATAACACTGCCGATACAATGTTTATTAGGTAAAATATGTTTAAAATTTTTTTATTTATATACTTAATTTACAGACGCTTGCAAAACAATAGTACAGCATAATTATTTTTATTTTTAAATAAAAAAATAAATAAAAATGTAATTACATTTTTTAGAAAAATTTAAAATAGCCAATTCGTTAATCTAATTTTCAGAAGAATTTCAATGTAAAACGTTTATTTATGTCAAATACATTATTTTTTAACATTTTTTTCAGTTGAATTTGTTTTTTGTGTAAATCAATTTTAAACGTAATAACTTTTTACAAAATGTTATATTTGAGAAATTTTAGTCATGAGTAAATCGTTATTATTATTTATCCAAATTATTTTCATCATTTTTCATTTTTATTCGTCAGGTCGTTCTGTTACATCCTGTATATCATGTTGTTTCATAGAATTAATTATACGAAAAATAATTATGATGGTTAAACTTATTAATACCAACACGATTTGTGTATCGAGTGACATCCCTGCAGTAATGTGTACACTTTTTTTTATTCTGCTTACCAAAATGGTTTCAATATTATTATTAAACTACCCGGTAAACGTTGACGCCAGCTAAATCAGAAAAAATAATTTCAAAAGATTAATGGACTTATGGAGCAATCACTCTGATGAAAAACATTCAAAAGCATACACACAAAATTAAAGCATACAAAACTCTTGATGAAACGCTCAGAGTCTAGTGCACTAATAAAATGTTTTAATATTTATGTTCTTTTAAATTTTAAAGAGCAAAGTATAGTTTTGCATTTCAATTATTTTTAAGAACGAATAAATAGTTTTATTTATACTCAAACGTTTCGGAAATACAAAATTTTTTTAATATCTCAATGAATATTAATCGTTTACTGTGCAGTTAAGACTTAAATATAATATGAGAGTTGAAATAAATTAAAAAAATAAAGTATTGTCTAAGTATATCATAAATTATTTATAATATAATACATTTGGTAAAAGTAATCGTTTTATATTGGCAAATTAGTATAAATTAATTTTTGTATTATATGGAAGTAAAAGTAATGTTTTGTTGAATAAACGGCCATTTAAGTATAATTTTAATAATACTTTATCAAATATCCATCCACAGCTGTACTTAAGTAAGCCGCTCGGTTTATTCATTGAAAATAAATCAATTCAAATAAAAAAAACTGCATTATAATGAATTTTATTTGAAGAGTTCAGGCCTTTTGAAAATAATACATAAAAGGTTGATTTGGATCGTTGTCCGTTTATATGAAAAATAATTTCATTGAATGATTGATTTAATAAGAAAAAATATGTACTCCCATAGTTTGCACGCAAATCTATATTAAATATGATTTTATTAAATTTAAATTATGTTTACAAAATATAAAACTACCAATTAAAACCATTGTGCCTTACCAAAGTACAATAATAGGTGTTAAATAAATGATAAGTACTCTTAAGCGCATATTATTATCTAATAAAACTATACAACATTTTCGTGGATTTACCAAAAATAATTAGGGCTCATATTATACTATCGGTATTTAATACTGTTAAAAATATTATTATCTCGACATAAGTAATAATTAATATGTTTGCTATATTATGCTAATATATTATCTAGTGTGTAGTATGCACTCACTAAAATTATGTGGCGTAAAAATAATATCTGTCCCATAAAATTAATTATTTTTCGCATAATTTATTTAATTTATAACAGCTTTCGAGTATATTAAATTATTACATATTTTAAAGTCATAAAAATAATTTATTGTTAAAATAATGAAAAAAAAAATGTCAATTAAATTAAAACTGTTAATGGATACGATGGGAAAACGTTTAAAACGCATTGTTGAGCCGAACAAGTTAAATTTAAAATAATTATAGCTTATCCAGTGTACAGTCGTTCGTTTTGGTCGGCAAACATTCAGGTTTCCTAGGAACAGCCCCCAACGTTCATTAATTGAATCGCTCTATGAAAAATACCGTCACCAATGTTTTGTTATATACAATCAACTATATATAATTGTGCGAAGAAATGGAAAACGTTTCGTTTTCTTTGAAACAAATTATTAAGAATGCATACAAATTTCACAAACAATCATACTATTATTAATATAGGTCATGAGCAGATATTTATAAAATAACATGTAATATTCCATACATACATAAAAAAAAATTGAAATGTTATCATTGATCAATTAAATAATATATGACCTTAATACCAGAGATCCGAAACCATTTTACCCTCTATTTTTAAATAAAATTTGTATTTTAAATTCCCCTGCAAACCTCCTGATGCGGTAGCTGCTAATACGTATCCCTTTGATTTTATATACCTAACTCTTCTATTATCTTTATTGCATATACTATATAACATTCTTCATCATTTTTCTTATTACATTTATTTAAAATATAGTAATAATAGTTTATGTTATAATATTGTATTTTGTACTTTGTATTTTGTTCTTTTTGTATACTAATTTTTAATTCTCTGTACACATATTTAAAACTGTAATAGCACTTTCGTCCATATATTTTATTAAATAAATAAATAAATAAATAAATAAATAAATACTTACATAAAAAAAAAATTGAAATGTTATCATTGATTAATTTAAAAATATATGACCTTAATAGCAGAGATCCGTAACCATTTTACCCTCTATTTTTAAATAAAAATCATATTTTAAATCCCCCTGCAAACCGCATGATGTGGTAGCTGGTAACACGTATCCCTTTGATTTTATATAACTCGTCTATTATCTTTATCGCATAATATACTATATAACATTCTACATAATTTTTCTTATTACATTCATTTAAATAGTAATAATAGTTTATGTTATAATATTGTGTTTTGTTATTTTCGTATACTAATTTTTAATTATCTGTACACATATTTAAAACTGTAATATAGGACTTCCGTCAGTATAATAAATAGATACATATGTAACATGCATACAGGGATGCGTTGGTAATAAATGTCATGGGTATTCGCCATTTTTTCAAATAAACAACCCAAACAAATTTTTCTCGTTACTCCCGAATAACGACAATACTATATCTGTCACTTGTTGTTCTAAGTACTTAATCTAACTTAGTATTTATATAATAACATACTCAGAAATTTTCTTGTCTCATATCGTCGCACTATTACTTCATGATACCTCCATGATCCATAGAATTGGACATAATAATATATGGACTGCGCTCAGAGAGAGAAAACCGGGACCGATATAAGCTGAGAGAGATAGCGATTGTTGGAGGCAAACATGGAAGAAACTATTGAATATTTTTATTTACACCATGAAATAATCATTATCTAGTTTCTATTATCACCAAAACAACAATATCAATTAATAATTATACAATTAATATTTTAATGCCGAGCTCTTTTAGTCTTTTATAGTTGTTTTACAGTTTTTAACTGAACAAGTTTTCATTATTATTTTAAAATTATATATATATATTTAAAAAAAATAATAATTATTTTTTTTTAAGTTAAATAACCATAGACCTTATACTCAGAGTATAAGGTCTATGTAAATAACACTAACACTGTGATACAAATTATAAATTTTATAATAACACAAGTCGCTTATTATAGTCGATGTAAAGACATGGAGTGACTAATAATAATTATTATAATTTATAACTATTATAAATTATAATATATATATATTATTTACTGTTATTATACATTTATTAATAAATATATTCATGGTGTATAAAATATAGACGTATTTCTTCCATGACTGCCCCCAACTATCTCCATCTCTCTCAAACAATTTCGACGACCAGACATGATTGACTGGAGGTGAGGAAAGCGCAGTCCATATATTATTATGTCTATGTGTATAACTATACTATATTACGCGTATAAAAATAATTTATTTAGCACTATCGTACACCCACTGTCGTACATATACATAATATTTTATTTTGATCGTTTCCTTACAAAAGTTGTCTTGAGTAAGTTTACCCTCCAATATACCCTCGAATGCAATATGATATTATATTCGCACACAAACACTCGTTTGGTTTTTGCAATCGCCACGAATTTTCGCAGATAACGAAAAAAAAACGGTAAATTTAATAACGGTGAGTACTATAATAATAATATAAATATCACAGCAGTGCATAATACATAATACATAATATTATATTGTAAAACATTATTATGTACGAAGTGATAAACACACACACAACATACTAAATATTTTGTCGAAATGTGAACGATAGGGATACAATATGAGATTGATTTGGAAAGCTAAATTATTATTGACAATTACCTCAAACACTTCTTTATTTGTTTAAATTTAAAATAAAAGAACGTCCATCTCTTATTTATTTTACTATCCCGAGAATATTTCGATACTGCAGTACGCGTGTAATCTTAGACCCGTCTCAGATAAAATAATAATAATAACCCTATCGGTAATCTAAATAAAATACCTAATAAAGTGACTCGCGCATTCAATATTATAATGCTGAGGGGTACGTGCTCGTGACAGGTCGTATGATATGATGAACTGCGGGAGTTAAATCCATTTATCGAGGGCACTTTTGGTGATATTTAAAAACGATCACATCTGCGTTAAGATCGAATGTTATATACACCCAACACACGTTAGTAGAACATTAAATCAAACAAATTTAATAATATTCAAAGACCATATAGGAGAACCCGTAACTATTGCTTTTGATATTGACTCAAAAATCGGTAATTCGTAGTAACGAAACAGTAACTAATAAAGTTTAGAAAATTACGATCGTGATATATTTTTAATGAACTATATTTTTCGTTTCATTTCAGATTCTTATCAGTTCAATAATTACATTTTTGACTGAATTAAATTTTTATAAAACTCTAACAGTTGTATTTTATTTAACGCGCTCAATGCTAAACAATATTTTGATACGATAAAGTTTTTACATTAAAGATTCTATTTTTAAAACATATTAAATTTCACGAAAATTATTTTTTGAAAGTAATAAAGTTTCGAATAATAAGAATACTCGCACCCGGGTAAATATTTCACTGAAAACAGTAAGCATTTCTGGTTTAGCCTTTTGTTACCTGGCGTAACGTGTAAGACATGACATGTGTTTCTTATTTACCTTATTAATTTGAAAAGTTTCTCGACGTAAATATCATAACAAAAGGTCTGCTCCGTCTAGAGTATTTTTTTTCATACAAAGTCTCTTTTAACGACGTATTGTTTTCGGTTATTGTGGTGGCAATTATACATTAAAACTAACAAAGGAAATATTATATCTTATATAAACGGTATGTCAGCATTAAAGTAATACGTTATAGTGAGAATATTAGACATTTTTTCAAAAGTGTAGCCACGAAGCAGTGCTCGGTAATATTGGTATTGTCTGTTTAATGTTTATGTGTATAATTAATGATTATTATTTAATCCACAATAATATATTATTACAAATAATATTGGGACACATCTTATATTATATTTTGTAAATAGATATTATGACGTATAATATATATTTTTATTTGAAACAGATCAATCACAATAACGGTTTATAAAAATATAACTGTGTAAGTATTCAAATAATAATATAATAACATACACTAATGTTGACTTATCAATATAGTGGCGACTGATGCGTTATAACCAGTGCATGGCAGACTAGCTGCGAGAACAAGTAACGGCTGAGGACCAGTGTTGAGATAACAATAATATTATTTAGATGAGATAAAGATAATTTCGTAAACAATTATCTAGATTCAGATGACCGTTTTTGCTTTTATCTAGATAAATATGTTTTTATACCATAATAGATATTGTCATTTTTTGTTTAAAAAACAAATATATTTATAAATTACTTTATTATTTTATGATCATTCATTTTTAATAAACAAATTTTTGTATGCAATGTCTTATCTCAATAATTATTAAACAATGATTTATTTCTGAGTATAACTACATTGCTTCAACTCAAACTGAACGTCGAATTATTACTAATTGGTAACTTATATTATATTTTTTAAGAAGTCTGAACTCCAAACACTTATACAAGTACCATTGAGATAATATTTACTTCAACCATTTCTAGTAATCAACATTACACGAGAAAAGTAATAATGAATATCAATCACTTTCCTAAACCAACATACTTACTGCTATGAAAAAATTAAAATATTCACATTTGTTTTCAAGTGTAGTGTAATAATATTTTGTTTGATCAACGATAGGTTTATTAAAACACGTTCAATAAAATTCAGAAAACTCTTTTCAATGCGACGAAAGTATATACACCTTCCACTGGTTGGAAAGTTGAAAGAAAATTGTGTAAAACTATATATAGTTTTGTATTATAATACAAAAAAAGAAAGACATTTTAAGTTTGAAAAAAAAACTTTTTAGAGGCGTAAAAGTGTTTTGATTATAAACAAATAGATTAGAATTTGGAGGTAGTATGTGTGTTAGAGAACTTACATGTATTCAAAATTTTATTTTATGTAATATTTGTACAAAAAGAAAAGTTAGTAAAGTTCACTCTGCGAGCGTGTTAAATAATAATAAATTCCTCTTTTCCAAAACGTATTTTAATAAAAAAAAAACTATAATTCCATATACTATTTTAAAAGATAATATTGATAACAATTGTAATAATATTTTTTCATAACAATAATGTAAAGAATAATATCAATCTCCTTGTTCACCAAATCAACAATCATAACCGTGTACAAGTGACTACGGCAGATGGATACAGCAGTGATAAAAAGTACCTATGTAAGTTTATGTTTGGAAACCTAAAATCGTGTTAGAACGATGTTTATAATAATATATAACTATGGTATTTATTTTTATACAACTCAAAAAGACCTACAAAAATTAATTTGAAATTACGAAAAAAAAAATATATATTGTATAGTTAATGTATATCGACAAATATTTGTTTTTTTATCACTTCTCATTTCTCATACTATGCGCATAGTAAAGTTTTGTAGTTAAAAACTGTATAATTATAGTAAATTATCATATTCAAAAGACGGTTTTGAGTAGAGCTCAGTAAAAGCCTCAAAGGCTGAAGTCCCTTAACATTGTTCGCACTTTTCTGGGGTTTCCTTCGTCCAAATGTTATCCTACTGAGTGATTATATTTACATTTTGAATCCCTGGAAAGTTTGATATCCTTAATCATTGAGGTATAATATGGATAGTTGGATACTATTAAATATGTTTAATATTATATTATATATACATATTTTAAGATACCATAATATCTTGTTTTGTTATTACTCAGAAATAATTAAATAAATATTGTCTACTTACGACTTAGAAACTGTTATTATATTTGTGTCTCCCGTCATTGGGCTACAATATAATTAATTTTCAAAATACCAAGTTGAATAATTGGAACTAAAACAAAGATCAAATAAAATGAAGCACAAACGATTTGTTTCAAATTTGTCTATTGGTGCATTACAATAAAAATTAATTTCATAGGTACCTTTCCTAATCAATATATTTAAATTAATGTAAAAAAAGCATTATTCAAAGTTTATAACAGCTACCATCAATCATCATTGGATTATTTTGTCCAAATGGTAAACATATAATAATTATTGTTCCTTCCGAGTCCATTTTCGTTTATTCCCTTGGTAACCACACCGCGCATGTTCGACCGGAAAGACTAAATTTAATAAACCTTATTTTACTATCAGACATTAAAGATAAATCATAGTGTTTGACCGTCGCGCCAAAACCAGTAGTAATATTTGTCACACAGACAAAAATATTTAACGTAGAACTTTCTAGGGAAATATTCACTCAGGTCACACATGAAATATTTACCATGTGCAAAACTTTTGATTTCTTTAAATACCTTTTTCATATCATACGAAATCATTTTTTTCAGTTATACGTAACAACTGAGAAAAACGAGCACACAATTTAGTAAGATAAAAATTTTAAAGGCTGTAATTTCTCTGGAACTTGAGCATGATGGTAAATATTTTTGTGTGAGCGACAAATTTCAAGTCAAATTCTGTACGATTTTTCTCTGCTATGCGATGTTGCATGGTAAAATCAGATTTTTTTATTAAAACATTGTCAAACGTGGTGTGATTACCACGGGAAAAAATTAAAATTGACTCGGAAGAAACAAATGCCTAAATATTGCTGTGCAGTCATCTGCAGTACGGTTTCCAGCTCCTTAGGCGTGCTTATATACAGTGTTGTACAGTTTATTTTAATAAAAAGTATTCGAAAACTTAGGTATATTAATTATAAAATTTATAATAATATTAATATAGTTGAAATAGTATTTCAAACACTTTTTGTAAATACTCTGAAAAACGTATAATATATGTTCCGTGATTAATTTTTCTTCATTTTACCAAAACGCACAGTATATAAGATTATAATATTATGTTTGATTCATATTTTATGAATTGTGTAATATAGGCTGCTATATCTCGTGTTGTCTATGTTTATGATTTTATCTATAGTAAAATATCAGTAGTTTAACACTATATTTATTTATTTATTTATTTATTTATTTATTTATTTATTAATTAATACGGTCAAAAGTCCAATTCACAATATATTTGTATAGATAACAATAATATAATATAATTAAAAATAATAAGATATAACATAATAAAATATAAAAAGATTAATATATAGAATAATAGTAATAATAATAATAATAATAATAAAAATACATTCAATGTTTATTAAGATAATTTACTATTTCCCGAAGACATTAAAATATTTATGGGGTCGTAAGACGTATACTTTTTAAATGAATGAGGAATATAAAATAAATGATTGTTACTAGTGTAGTGGTTATTGACTTTGAAATTTAATTGACTTAATAAAAATGAATCATCAATATCGTTATTCAGTAATTTGGTGAGAAAGGTGTTGTATGATATTTGTCTACGTACATATAAAGATTCTAAGTTTAACAATTTTAAAATGTTATCGTAACCAGAGTGAGGAGTTCTTTGAATATTACATTTATGACATATAAATCTGAGAACTTTATTCTGCACTGTTTCAAGTTGATCATTATGTCCTACATTGTTGTGGTCCCAAATAAATGGAGCGTATTCTAATAAAGAACGGATATAATATAATTATAATATTACACGTTGTAAAAAAAAAAAAAAATGTTTTCCTAGTACACTCGATGTTATATAATAATATTCGTCGTGCCGCATTAACGTGAGTATTTATTTTATTTATCTTTACAGTTTATTATTTTTATTATAGAAGTGTGTGTCAAACAAGTTTTCAAACGACGGACTAATTATTTTATCACAGTTTTAAATCTTACAATTTTTGGTAGGAAGGACAAGTGCTCGAAAATCCATCATCCTTGCCCTCATCAGTGTATCGCGCTGTTTTCAATCGCAATATAATTCAGTAAATTCACTTTATATATACACGTACACAATGTACAAGATAAATTGTACGCGATTTGGTGAAGTTAAGTTCAAAATAAGTATATAAGAAAATATTTGTTTAAAAAGTATCTCTATATTTTCACTCAAAACCCAATTACTTATTTTATCAGTATTGAAATGCTGCTTTTGAAAATCAGTACCTTTCTGTATCTTTATTAAAATACTTGTATACGTATCTTTTACAAAACTGCTAGTTAGTATGATTATTAGTTATTATTTATCAGTATTCTCCAAAAAAAAAAAAATGTTTATGATGTAATAAACAGTAAACACAATATACATAATATATATTTAAAGTATACTATTGTGTAAGGAACGGTAAATGATCTAATTCTCTAATATTTTATAGGTACATACTACATCAGTCAACTAAATTACAAGTACACACAGCGTAATACACGTCATAATATTATACACACAACGTAATATTTTTTTTACTGTCATTCACTTCACGCTCAACACATCGGTGGATCAGATTTTTTTTCAATCTCTGAATTGAACCAAAAAATTGGCGAAATGTTTTTGAGTTCAATCATAATTTATTTTTCTCTAAATTTCTATTTTTTTATTACCTTGTTATACTCAAGAGAGAACTAGCGATATGTGTATCTGATAATATTATCGTCTAATAAACACAATGTAAACTTAATGAATGCTATATGCACAACCGTATGACTGTATGTACCTAATAATTCCAAGAAAACGGAAATATTTACGAAAAAACAATTTTGAAGTTCAAACTTCGACAAAATTGGATATTCATACAAAAAAATAACGATTTTAGATATTGTATTGTAATTCAACAAATAAAATAAATGGAAGGGATTAGAAACTTTTCGTAATTATGTATATTATTATTTTCTATAATCGAATAAACATTCAAAATAATATCTAAACTAATTTTAAGCTTCTTATAGTATAAACCTTTTAACTCCGTTCTACTAGCTATACGTTAGTATTGACTGTTAATAACGGTAATACATTATAGATGATAAGTTATATTAGGTAAATTTATAATTATTTATTATAATAATGCATTGTATTATAATATGTTTTATCGTTGGCAAAAATGTGTTCGACCTACCGTATTACTAATAAAACAAAAAATTACTAATAACTATAAAATAACATTAGGAATAGATCCGATACATCGTCTCAGGATTCAATGATTTATCAAAGAATATTCCTAAAATATTATATTACAATTATCTTGGAAAACGCGTAATACAATTAAAATAGTTATTGTTATTTTATTTTTTCATTGAACTGATTTTAAATCTATTCACTTTAGTCAGTAAAACTTTGATCGATCTTCACCATTTTAATAAACTTTAAGACTCTGGTTAAAAATATAGAATAATTTAATAATGTAGTTTTCTTATGTAAGGTTTTAAATAAAAAAATTTCAAAAGAAAAAATGTTATATTTTGTGTATTCTAATCAAATTATTTTACTTACGATCTTATGGTAAGACTATTTAAATAAATTCTTTGTTTTAGGTTCATTTTAATAATTGAAAACAAATTTACAACTTTTTATGTATCATATTAAATAAAACTATTTTAATTTAAACAGAATTTAACGTTATTAATGTTTTGGTTTTAGAAGGAAATAAATAATAAATTGATGACTATATTTTACATTTCATATAAATTTGATTCATTTTTGCATATTTTGGCTGTTTATCTGCATTTTAAACTATAAAATCAAATACTTCCTTCGTTTTATTTTATTAGTTAATAAAAAAAACTAACAAAAACAATACCTAAAACACATAATAAGTAATAAGTTGAGAATTTTAATTTAAAAAATATTTACACCAAAAACTTCTACGAAGTAATTTAAAATATTTGATAAAAACCATCTGCAAAATCTAATAAATTATGAAGCTCTGACTTTTAAATTATAAATATTAAGTTGTCTTTATTCCGTATATAGTATAATATATTTGTAAACATTTGTTAATTATGATTTATTTATTTGTTGTATTTTAATTTATTGTATTTAAGTGGTATCCTTTTAAAATCGAAATATATTTTATTTTAAATCAAAATTAATCTTTATTAAAAGGTGGTTATATGTACAATATTGTAAACGTCTACGATCAATTCCATTCGTTGGTAAGTTTTTATGTTTTTTAATGTAAAAATATAATAATAAGAACAGCAACAACAAAAACAATAGATATAGCACGATTATTAACGCCATGTAAAAACGAAAAAAAATAAACAAATATCATAATACGGCTCTCCTTTTAAAAAAAAAAATTTAATTCTATCATATTATTATTATTATTAATGTATCACGTACTTGAACGTGAGCGGCGAATGCGGTGGCGAGTACTGGGATGGCGACGATCAGCAACAGATGGTTCATGGTGGTGTAATGAACGTGTGGTTCCCGACGGCGTGTCCCGCGATACGTGGTTTCGGTACAAATGACAGTGTCCAAATGCCGACTACCCTTTTATACGACCGCCGCCGCCGCCGCCGCCACAGCCACTCACCCCCCGGAGTAGCAACCCCTCTCGGGGGCGACGGCACGCGGCCGCAAATCCTGTATATATATATATATATATATATATATATATATATAGTCGCAAAGACGCGCTTTATACCACACACCGCGTCATTGGTTACGATAATAATAATAATATATAGTATTACCTTACATTATATATAAATATAGTGTGTGTTGTGACTTATAATCAGGGCTCGTAAGTTCATGCATTTGCATATCAATCTTGCTAAGTTGTATTTAATGCTAGATGACATAGAAATCCATTTCAAGGATTTCAAGGATTTCAAGGATTTCATTTTTACCATGGTTAAATACGTGAAGTATTATTTTGCATATTATTTATAGGTTTTTTGCCTATTTGGCATATTTATGCATATTTCTATTCTGTCGAGCATATTATACATGATTTTGATATTCCTATTCATATTATTATATCAATATGCATTTTTTTATGGAAATACTATAAAAGAATCAACATTTAACGAAAAAAAACGCGTAAAAAAATAAAACATAATTAAAAAAAATTGAATGGATAATTCATGTTATTTCTAAAATTGTTTTTAAGTAAGCATCTTTTAAGTGCCTAATTTTATATGTTTAGTGCATATAAATGCATATTTTTAAGTATTTTAAGGCACATTTTGCCAATTTTGAGTGCATAAATGCATGCTTATTTAGGCATTTTTTAGGGCATACGCTTACGAGGCCTGCTTACAATATTATTACAATATATCGTTAGACATTATATTATATTTACGATGACATATATACCTACTGATATTATAAATACATCTAAGATATATTCATAGGCGTGCGCAGACCTGCATATTTCGAGGGCTGCCTACAATATTTTTGGCACTTTCTTAACAAGACACGTACGTACCTATATTAATCTCCAGTTTTACATAATTATTATTAGTACCAAGTTATATAATTTTTTCTTGGATCTAATATCTATTTCTAATATAATTGCAATGTTTATTTATTATTTATATACTTGTACTCGTGTAGTCAATTACATCTAGCTGATATAATCATAAAAATAAGTTCTTCCGAGCAGTTTTAAAATGTTTTCCGTTTCATTATTTTTTTATAGCGAAACATGATTTATTTCTTACCACATATTTTAGAAAAAATTGCATTTTATTTTAGTAACATCATTTAAAATACGGACCCTATGCACTGGAAATTAAATGTTAGGGCCCCAATTACAAGATGTCAAGGGGGGCCCATGCACATCCGTCACCCCCCCCCCCCTGCGCACTCCTATGGATATATTATATAATATATACCAACTCAGATTAATGCTAGTTATAAGAGCATTTGGAGCTAATTGGGGAGGGGGCGTTTTTTTTTTTAAATTGACACTTAAATCTGGGCATTCTTGCATTTCTAACTATTATAATGTATAGTTTTATCTAATATATATTGATATGATAATAACTATAATATTATTATTTAACCCTTTTTATGTTCCAAGTTTATTTTCATATCATTAGAAATTAGTTTGTCCTACATATTATTATTATATTTACATTGAATTCGTTCATATGAAATTATTTATGCAGGCACACAATTATCTAAGTATAAATTATCGTCTATGAGGAAGGGTTGGCAAGACCAGTAATCACCTGCAGGATGTGAAAATTCTGAATACGTCTAGCTGATTTCAGGCTGACCAGGCGTATTATAGGATACACCAACAGGCAGTAAATATTAAATATAGCTACGGATTTTGCAGGTATTGCCCGGGTACCCATTAGAGTGGTTTTTCATATCATAATTGATCATAATATTACATAGACAACGACTATTATAACTAAACCACTACAGAATTATGATATTATTATAATATTACAGTTTAAGCACGTATACCTACAGTTGTAGACGTGATTTATTGATAACGATAATGCACTGATTTCACTGATAAAATGTACGTAGGTAACCAAACGCTAGTATACAAGGTGATTCGCTGAGCAGGCTCACCCCTATTTTTTTTATTTCATATGAGCTTGAATTCTGATTTTCAGAATTTTTAAATATAACTTAAAGACCATATTTTCAGATTCTTGACATTTTTTCATATATACTACTATTAACGAGAGTCCCGCGGTGAAATAAACTTTTGATTTACAAATGAGAACACCCTTTTATCACTATAAACTATTCTGTGTATAATTTATTCGATTTTTGAACAAAAAGTTTTTTAGTTATTAAAATGTTTTTAAAAATATAATAGTTCTTGAAAATTGTATTACTAAAACATAAAATATGTGTAATATTGGATCTAGTACTTATTATACTTAAAAAATGTTTATAAGTTATAAATATTGATAGATTAATATTAATTACTAACATTTTCAAATTGCCATAGCCCCCGTATCTTTCAAACTTATTACCATGGACCTATTATCCTTAGTACTTACACTATAACTCAAAATCTATTAGTTCGAATTTTGATTTTGATACGTCAATGTTTTCAAAATATGTAAAAATCACAATCATTTATAAATTATTTTGTAGTTAAAAAATAAAAATGCATAATATTTTCACTATTAATAGCTAAGGCTTGAACATTGAATTCGATGTTCCTCATAAGTTTCATTTGTGCCGTCGAAATAACAATATCAAAAATGCACAATTCTTTCATAGGTGTGATATTTGAAAATCAAATTGGATGTTTAAAAAATAGAGGCCGGCTCTCGGAAGTCAGAAACGTTTTCCCGATTTAATAATTCAACGGTTTATCGTGATTTATTGAATTCAAATTTAACACGTCCACTACAGTGACCTACTTAATGGTAATGTGCACTTGAAAGTTGAAACCTACTACTACACAGCAGAGCAACTTTTCCGGTTTTTTAAATTTTTAATAATTATATCTACTTATATACTATTTTTTTGTATTCGTTTAATATCGTTTAGTATTACCCAGAAGGCCAGAAGTTGCAATTCTCGTTTAATAGGCTTATACCTAGGTAGGTATATTAAATGATATTATGTTATAGTTGTTTATATTTAGTATAAAATGTATTTTTCTCAAAAGAGTAAGATTTCTAAAATAATCGTGTTCTCTTTAATGTCCATTGAAGCATTTTCTTAGTATAGACTTCTGTTTGGTTTTTTTTTTTTAAATCAAATCGTTTGATGGCAGAATAATAGTTATGACTTATGAGTTTATAATATATAAGTAAGAGTTGATATTATAGTGTAATAGGCGACTTGATGGCGAGATTACACATTAAAATCGACGTTTTTACATAACCTAACCTGTTATTGTCTGGCCAAGTTCGCATTTGCCCTTGTTTGAGTAATAACTTATAAGTATTATATATAAACAATACATTTTTATTAATCGGTAAAATCCAAGTAAAACCTTAAAAAAAATAATACAATATATAATAACTATATAGGGCTGGAAATGTAATGCCCTAAAAAACGAACAAAAATACCCTAATGAAAATACTTTTATGTCCTAAAGACTAAAAATAATGCACCTATGAAATGTTTTTAATTAAATATAATAAAAATCTAAGCAGTACTGTACAATGTCCAATCTTTTACGTGGACTTGTAATCTGAAAAAAGAATATCATACTCGTTTAGTTTTCTGTCGACACTATCCGTAATCTTGATTTTTACCTCGTACCTCCGTTCGAAAAATTACGATTTATAATACCTACTGGATTATATAAAATCCTTATTAGCACGTTACAAAGTTTCTTTTTAAAATAAACATCTTAAAATGAAATGTAAAAGACACAGGATTTTAGTGTTAAATGCCCTAAAATCCCTAAAATGAATAAAATGACCTTAAAATTTAAAATTGACAAAAAAATGCAATGAAACGCAAAATAAACGAATTATTATTCTGATTCAAAAACACGTGAAACGTATGTGTTATAAATCGAGCATCGCCTATCTATCTTTGGAAAACAATGCAAATAGTGCATCGAAATTCCATCTCTAGTAATAACTTAACCTCACAAATAATAAATGACTATTCTAATTAGTAATTAAACTAATCGGGCAAAATTATACAAATAAATATTTTAAATATTACTATACATTCCTTTTCTTTAACCACGGTTATAAAATATAATATAAGCTAAATGAGTCTTTTTCATAACTAAAAGTTTTAATTTTTTGTTGAATAGAAATTGTTTAAGAACAATTTCTTTTTTTTTTTATTATCATTAAATAAACTATACTATTAAAAACAATCAAATACAATTTAAATAATTTTTAACTTTTAAAAAAAATATTTAATTTTTTTTTAAAAGTTTTGAATAATTAAAATTCTACGAGCGTCCTAAATTTAGAAATATATATATATTTTGTCTTGATTTGTGGTTTACTTCCACAGAAGTTGAAAAAAAATGTAATTTGTACGAAATAATAATAATAATTAATAAATGCTTAACGAATTCGACCAATGAACGATATAAATGAATATTATAACAATATTAGTAGGTATATCTATCTCCGTTTTCGTTCTCTCTCGCAGTTACGCCTTATACTATATACTATGACTTATAAGTTATTCAAATTAAAATTGTTATGCTGACTTGACATATTATTATTCCTTATGCGAAAAAATCCAAATGTCGTTAAACACTTTTGATTTTGATCGTTTTTTTAAAAACTTTTTTAATGTTTAAAATAATGTCACGCGTAACGTGACAGCTGTTTGAGGCTTCAGCTATCTGGTTTTTTTAGTTTTAGTAGGTATTATCTCAGTATACTACGTCTTTGGCTTTCCCACGCTTAAAATGAAGGCTGCAGTCCAAAGAGGATCGTCGAATCTGTCCAAGATCGGTATCCAATATTCCCCTTCAATCCATTCGCTGTTAATAGGGACACGTACTCCGAGAAGACGTGCAGACGAATTGTTCTATATACCGTACATGCCAGGGATGGCCAAACTTTTTTTGATTAAGATCTACTGAGAATATAATTTTTCTTCAAAGATCGACCAACGAAAAAAAAATTATTTTTTTATTATTAAGTCTGCATTACTCGGTAGTATAAATACTAAACATGCAAAAATAATACAACTAAAGTGTAAAGTTATCTAAAAATTAGTAATTCACATTAAATTTCTAAATGATTTCAAAATAAATTAGCATTAAAATGTCGGAGTAAAAGCGTGTGTCACATTGAATATCGTTGGTCAGTTAATTAATATATTTTGCAAAATAATGTAGTCTCTTACTGTTAAACGAAGACGCTGCTATAAATGATCATACAAAATTGTACCTCGGTATTCAACATTTATAACTAGCGTGTGAGAAAATGGCATTTCACACAAACAGATTTATCCGAAATATGCATATGTAACCGTATATCTACTAGATATGTAATAATAAGTTCCGACAAATGGGGATCGACTATGAAATCGTCCGAGATCGACCGATGGAACGCAATCGACCAAACGGTCGCCCCTGGTGTATACCTACCCTGCAAAGGGTACCACGGACCTTTGCGCGTTTAGCTGTGATTTCGCTAGATATATTATGGAACTTGACTGTTCCCAAATCGTTATTGCACTGCTGTATAATAATACTATCATAATATTATGTCGATACCACCCATAATCGCAGTACAGACGTTTCGTTGGGTCACTCTTAGAAATGTATATACAATTTGACAATGGGTACCTAACCTATAGAATACATAATATTAAATGTATTAAGAAATACTGTGAGCTGCAGTGTTTTCATTTCAAATTAGAATCAGGATGATAAATTATTATTATATATATATGTATTTAAAATAAACGAACAGCCCTTGTATATTTGAATCGACGTTAATCTAATATTGAAGTCATAGACTATTCATTACACGAGTATAAAGAATATTACAGTATAAAATAATTAATTGAATTACAATGGCGTAAATGACTTTTCAAAGGGTGGCAGACGGTATTTCAATATCAATCAGCAAAACAGTTATAACAATTATTAATAAAGATACAATTTTAATTACCTATTTATTCATACGCCGCACGTACGATATAGTAAAATATAACACGAATTCAAAACCATTTTTATTATTAGTTTATAATTTTAAAAACAATTTCTATGGACTCGCGTCATTAAACAAATGTTTTTATTCGTGAGCATTATGGATTAGGTCAAAAATAAAATACTAAATTATTCGAATAAATAGTTTAATGTCACAAAAATCTAAACGTCACATGATACAATTATAATTTGTATTTTATTGTCCCTCTATGTGTTATGATGCATATAGGAACGAAAAGCTTATAGAAAATGAATTTTACGTTTTCAACGAAATCCCCTGGCCGGGACATCATTGCGTAGACCAGGGGCCATCAATCCACTGGACGTGAACTGTTCTCTGCCGCAGCAGAGTTCATGACTAGATTAAACAGCAATACTTGTGATTACAGAAAACTCCATAATTCGAATTTCACCGATACAGCGATAATAACGAGATTTTCCGAAGACTAAATGTCCAACGAAATGACCAAAAAAAAAAACCTAATAAACAAAATACACAATTATTATTAATCTTAAACAGTATTAATAATTTCATCCAGTGGCGCCCTGCAACCCTATGATAACAAAGGCCACAGTCGCTATTCACATTTATAATGAGGGGAGAAGAATATTATATTCAAAGAAAAATATTTGATAACAGTTAGTGGTTTTGAGGAAACATATGCTTATATATAGGTCACGTCTTATATGATTTAATTCAGTCACTTGGTCACTTTTTAAATAGCTCTAACCACTCCCAGTCCTGCACAGATGATACCTATACCGTGGTACGTTTATATTTACCTGTAATATTAACAATTATTATTGATACCAAAAAAAAAACAATTAAATTTTGAATTTTGGAAGAGGGTGGGTGGGTAAACAATGATGTCTCGCTACGACTGAAAAAGATGTCTTGGGCGCCACTGTTTGCATCGCAATACGAATGAAAATTGTCAAATTTGTACTTACGAAATCATAACAAAATATTATATAATCTATTACATTGAAACAACTACTGTTCATATTAAATCATATGGGATGCATCCGTCCCACTGGCAACCGTTGTCCAGCGCGTATTCCAGACACGGGCCGTGGCCGTTTGCCGCAGCCTCGTCACACGTGGACATGTCCCACAAACACCCGTTGTCGTGAGCGTACTTTAGACACTGCAGGTGTCCGCCGGCCGCGGCCTCGTCGCACGTCGTGCTGTCCCACAGACACCCGTTCTCGTGGGCGTAGGCCAGACACTCTAGATGGCCGCGGGCCGCGGCTTCCCGGCACGTGGCCGAGTCCCAGGGACACCCGTTGTCCCGGAGGTACCGCAGTACGTCGACGTGTCCGCCGGCAGCGGCCGCCTCGCACGTGGCCTCGTCCCAGGGACACCCGTTGTCCCGGAGGTACGCCACACACTCGAGCTGGCCGCGGCCGGCCGCTTTCTCGCACACGATCTCGTCCCACGGACAGCCCCGCTCCCGGGCGTACCGCAGGCACCCAAAGTGGCCGTTGGCCGCGGCGTACTCGCACACGGACACGTCCCATGGACATCCCCTGTCGCGCGCGTACTTCAGGCACTCGAGCCGTCCGCCGGCGGCCGCCTGGGCGCACACGGACAGCGTCCACGGGAACCCGCGGTTTTCGGCGAACGCCAAGCACTCCAGGTGTCCGCTGGCCGCGGCCTTTTCGATCATCGATTCGGCCTCACCGCCGTACTTGTGATCGCCGTCGTCGTCGGACATCGAGGTCGACCACGGATGGCAGTACAAAGTGGTATTGCCTGGAAACGAGGTCTTGGTTGACTCTTGGAAAAAAAAATACAACGTTCAAACATAATATAATAACAAAATATATAATATATTAAATATCATATATAATATTCAGGAAAAGCTTCCCAAATCCTTGTCACTTTATTTTTGAATAAAGAACTGAGGAGCTTGAAATTTTCACCCCCCCCCCCCCCGGCCGTCCGCGAACATTATTAATATTTGCAGCCCCGATCGATGTCGCCGCACGTGTAGGCTCGGAAACCCAAAGGCGATCGACCTGGTTGGTATTTGACTTTCGATTTAAAATATAATAAGCGTGACAGTGGTCGGGGGTTATGTATATATGAGGTTATAAATATTCGCGACGATATTCGAGTTTGCGTTCGCTTTTACGTTCGTCAGGTCTTTGCGTTTACCGTCATAGTTTGAATCAACATCGTCCGCCATGTTTGACGATTTTGTTTCGTTCCTTAGGTATCTCAAAATATCGATGCAACACGGCTGAATGTCAATTTTTAACGTATCCAATTCGTCGTAAAATGTTCTTTCATCTTCATCGCAAACGCAGTACGCTAGCTTGGCCAAGGAAAACATTTCACAACTATTTTGTACAAAACAATATTACAAACAGTTTAATAATATATTAGTATAACAATTATTAGTACATTCAATCAAAACTATACCGGTAAGGAGATTATGTTCGTCGGTCTAAAGGATTCAAATTATTTAGTTTAAGTGCTGAATAACTTATATTTGAAATATTTTGAATGTTTTGATTTGAATAGTGTATACACATAAACTAATATATGATGATATAGTTGTAGGTAACACTGGTAACAGCAAAATTAATTTAATTTTTCCACTAAGCCATTTTTATTATATATTATATAGTTCGCTTGATATAATATATATAATATTATGTAAGCTATATACTTCTATTATTAACGTTAAAAATATTGATAAGCTGTACAGAATAATAAGGGCAAACGACCAATTCGTCCCTGTCAAAAAAACAGTCCAAAGTATAGGACATTCGGTTTTCAGGTTTTTTAAATCATTATTATTTATTAATTTCTTCGGGGTTCATTATTTTACTAACGATTAATACATTTATGAACAATTCTGTAATGTCTAATACAGTATATATAGGTTGTAGGTAAGTAATAGAGATTTTACGTGCACTTTACGCAGCCAAACAGGTTTGTGAGCTGAAATTCTAAATTTATATTAATAGGTACATTAAACGATGAGGTTCTCAAATTGGTATAAAATATTTAGTATATCAAAAGTTATTAAGATAAACCTATTCGATAAAATAGTTATAGCTAGTTCGTTTTAACGAAAAGAAATTGCAATCATATTGTACACGATTTAAATATAATGACGATAATAAAATTTTATATTATTTAAAAACATAAGTCGGTTGACCTAAAAATAAATATATAATTTATCTTAATATTGTAGTATTTAATTTTGATTTATTCATTTTTACGACATTTTGTGTTCATTTAATATAATTGTGATTTATTTAAATCTTGAATATTTGTAATATTATATTGTGCCCAATATATTCTATGGCTAATAACTATCCGGGAAGAAACGTCCTATCTTAATAATTGCCAGGGACGAAACGTCTGCGATTAAATCGTAAGGCACCATACTACTTTTAAAACACGATTGATTCATTAGTCTAGTGCCAGGGGTGTCAAATTTTTCTGAAGCTTCGTGCCATTAAGTGATGAAAAATATTATGTATATATATTATTAGAAAAAGTGTACTATTTTAAATATAATAATATAGAAAATATGTAATAACATTTTCTAAAAGACGTCAACGAAAATACGACGTAAAAAAAATACTAACATTGTGATATTGTTGTTGTTTTTATACTTAAAATAAAATAAATTTTAATCTTTTGAGTGCCCACAAAATGTTGTTATGGCTTTGCCATTCCTGGTCTAGTGGATCCATATAATATAGTAAAATTTAGATAAATTTCAATGTCAACAATACTCTTAGATAATCTGAAACCACCAAATATAATATTAAAAGTATTATCATTTATCAAAAATAACTTTACTGCCCTTACTATATGTACAATTGTTGTACACGGCTGCCCGACGTCGATCTTACTGCAGTAGTTCTGCTATATTATGAACAAATGTCCACTGGTAAAAATCCTCTTTGCGCTGTCGTGCCCCAATTACACTGTGTTTCTAGTTTAAGACAAAATAAAAATAATAAGTTTGATATCAATATCTACTTAAAGCTTGTACGTCATATTATATTTTATAAACTGCTTTGGAAACTATAAACTATTCAAACTTGATACAGCTTGCTGGTCTGGTCGAGACGGATGTATCATTTCCGGGACGGTTTAGTGGCACAAGCTCATCTCTGCCCACGTAACTGTTCTGCTCGACTAATCGTCCAAATTTTTTCCGCATGGTTGGAAACGAATTCGTGACGTCACACTTGTACCGAGCGACTGTGCCACCCCCCCCCCCCATCGGACAATAGTGCCACCACCCGTAATTATTTAAAAATACTTTGCAACACACTTGGTAACCGAAGAAAGGACAGCCAACCGCGATCCGAAGTCATTATGTGAGTACCTTATATTTATGTTGAGGTGTTGTCCTGCACCTTTGGCCACTGGGTCTTAGTAAAGCGATGTCTATACCCCGTATAGGTACCTAGAAATATCGAAGACTCCCATAGCGGAATAGCCACAGGTGGTGGTCCTAGAGCAGGGATGTCAAATATGCTTTATTTTATATAGGCTAATAAATACAGAATTTAAATACCTTTTATATAATAAACTGTGTCAACACGTCCGTCAAGATTTTTGTCACCAAATATAGGTTAGGTGAAATATATATCAATATATGTATTCAAAATCTTATTTGACGATATTTATGTACGTTAAATTACATACAGTTCATTCTACTACTATAATATTTAGTTTGAGTATTATAATAATATATATTTTAATCTACTATATAGCAAGCGATGAAAACTATCACATTATTGACCATTTTGTTAAGTAACCTATAAGAGTGGTTAAGTATGTCGATTTTTAATTGGGAAATATTTATTTAATATATATATAAATATATATTATAACATTATAACAATATGACTGCATTTTATTTTAGAGTTTTATAAATTCTGAATTTACGTATAAAAATAAAACTGGAGTATATATATACTCTGTACTTCACCTTGTGGCTTGTTTGTAAATCAATAAAACAAAATGACTATATAGCTATATAGTTAATTCGTTAAAACGCTGAAAAAGAAGTTTGACTTAATTCCATTAGCTACAAAAACAAAGAACATTTTTTTTTTTATAATGAATAAAGGATAATGTTTGTGTTATATTGTTCTAAGTAATTTTTTTATTGACTTTTTATGATTAAAAAATCAACAAAAAATAGCAAAAGTCTCTTCTAATGGACTTTCAGTTGTTACAGAGAAATGATAAAATAAAAATACTACCCGCATATACACCTCGAGGTAACAAATAAAAATAAAAAAATGTTCGCCTCAAATGTCTACCTCTTTTGCTGCAGAGAAAATATTCCGTACCTATATTACAATATATATAGTACCTACATTTTCGATGAACATTTTGGGAAAATATTTCACTTGGTCTTGAACTAAGCCCCCCGATTTCCGGGGACGAGTAAATTGCGTGTGTGTGTCCACAAAACACTTGAACTCAGAGCTAATAATTTTCCACGGGCCGATAGACAATCGAACCGGAAACGTCGTCGGCGGGGAAACTCTTGAACCGGCCAGCGCAGTGGCCACCAATTATAACGATTATATTATTATTATGGCAATTATAAATAAAATAAATCGCGTTCGTCACGGCGGTGATTTGTCGCATTATACGATCGCGATTGCCGCCCGATCGTCGTGTGCTCGCATACTATTTAAATACGGCCGTCCGAGGCACAGTCGACCGTACACGTAAGATGAATCGGTTACAGGCAACTTGTGTGCTGCTAGTGGCGTCAGTGGCGGCGGCGGAAGTGGCGACGGCCACCGGACGACAGCTCGGTCAGACGCCGACGCCGAGATCGGATTGGTTCAGCGGTTGCGGTGCGGCTGAGTGGCCACGGTGCGTGGCCCGAAACGTGGCCCAAAACGTGGCCAGAACGTTTAGGCTGTTGGAACAATCGAGCAGTTTGCAGATAGCCGACGGCGTGCGTCTGGTCAGGACCACCGCGTCGACCGACAGATCATCCAAGTAAGTCATATTATAATTTGCTAATTTGCTGTCTAACCATAATATTATTTAAAACCTATCTTGATTCGTATATCGTAATATTGTACAATTTAATAACAACGGAGGGTGTAGGTACTTGAGCGATTGCAAGTTCCCACACGAAAAAAAATTATATCGAATACAAAATTCCTTCCCACTTTATTCAGACTGAGGACCGACAACTTAAACTTAGTTTGTGCTGTTAAAATTTGTTTGGTTTTGTATTGCATGAAAAAAGTATAATCCAATTTTGAATTGAATCCAATCCATATATAATATATATATTAATACAAATTAATAATTTAATGTATAGGTATAAAACAAAATAATAATTATAATAGAAAAAATCAAATTTTATTTGGCTTATTGGGAAAGCTCAAACACTTCACATAGTCATACTGTGTAATTATTTTAAAGTTATAATCTGATATTGTGTTGGAACTTACGTACGAGTATAATTTATTTCGTGTGGGAATTTACTAAACCCCAGGTACTCATCCAATCAAATAGTTAGGTACTGAAGTCTATTATACATATTATATACTATACCATGATTAGATCTAGAATATTTTGATTTGTTTATTTTATTTATGAGAAAATCATTTTAACAATGTCTATTATTGTTATTAATAACATTTTTCATTATTACACTTATATATTATTTTTAAAAATTCAAATAAAAATATTTTTCTTAAATCAACAAAAATTAACTTGCAACTGTGTCTAAACTAAAAATCAATCGTTTGAAAAATAATAATATGACAACGTTGCACGTAAATTCGTTTACCCATTTGGCACCTATCTATAGATTATAAATTCAACATTAATCGTAGGTATTGTAGTAGGTACGTCGTGTTTTTTTTTGTTATGTTTCAGTAGTTTTCGAAAAAATTGCGAACATGTTAGCGTTTTCGACTAATTAAATACCATTTTTAACCTAACCTAACCGAGTTAATCGATTATACTGCTAAGTAATGTCACATTTCCGGGTTAGGATAAGCGAATTCTAGATCTACTACTGACGGAATAATGATAATAATAATAATAATAATAATAATAATAATAATAGATTCACTATATAGTTTGTTACTCAGTTGTTACCAGATGTATGATATGGTGTGTATATAGTAAATGGTTTTTGGGTTTTTTTTTATGACCTAATACTGCATAAACGATAATATTATACGTCACGTGCAAATATTGTCTTTGCATTTTAATGTCGGATCTGTTTAAAGAAGACGTCGCATACACCAGCCAATCCAGTAATATATTATATATATTACATAAACATTTTAAATGACTTTCTTTTGATGTACCTACCATAATATTATGGCCGTTGAGTTCTGATGAGCACCTTCACGCCACTCACCCACAGGTGTACGATTTATTATTTACTCGTTTCTTAATATTATAACATTAATATAATAGGTACCACTGTTGAAACATTATTGTCTTCGACATATTTAAAAAAAACATAACCATCGGGATCTCTGAGAGAACGCACGCGTCACTTTATTTACACTTCAAAACTGTAATTAAAAATGTTATAATTCTTTTTTTTATTATTATTTAAAAGAAGAAGAGACATGTGATAAAACTAGATCCGTATATGTTATATACATAATATTATTATAATAGTGTAATATACAAATCATACATATTTTATTTTCCCTCAAACCTATATATATTTCAGTCGATATCCAATACCCGGCCAATGGCCATAATATTATGGGCACTCGTAAACATTGTATGCCGATAAAATAATGGTAGCTCTAAAGTTGTCGTAGTCTAAACCAATAACAACCTTTGTCTCGGACGTAATGAAAATAGTTTCTCGCGAAATTGCTTTTATACTTTTACCGCTCTGCTATTTTATATTCACTTTGCACAAGTTATTAATATTAATTACGAGTTAATTCGTTGAAAATCACGCAAAATCAATCACAATATTTTTGCATATTAAACACGGACGGCGATCTTTCCGAGACGAAATTTGATAAAAAATAAAAATAAAAAACTCGTACACTTTGAACGCGCGTATATTATTATTATGTGGAGTTATCGAAAATCGTATATTATTATGGTGCAGTTATGACAAAAATTAACCTCACAAATGAGAGAACTTAACTAATTATTAGTATATTCCATTAATTTTCTCGAACGTATTTTTAATCAACCCAAAAAATACTACCCGAGACGCGAGTTCATCGTGTGGGTTGAGAATAGCACAAATATTATATAGCTTGTATATTTTCACACGTTGAAAATGTGCATAATAATATATTACATTATTAAATTCACTTATATGCATATTTAATCAATTGTGCAGTAAATGCCTAATACCTATATGCATTTGATAAACGAGCTTCATCAATACTTTGACCGAATTCGACTTTTTGCTTAGATGATAAAATGATACGATGTTATATAGGTGCGTTTTAATATAATATTTTATAAATATTCAAATTGAATAACAATGTGTTTCAGTAAAAAATAAAAATAGATAATATTCATTATTCGTAAAATTTTATTTTAACGAGGTATGAATTATAACGAAATATAATACGATTCTGACCATTCAAATTTGTATTTTTAATTTAATAAAAAAAAAACAGTATATTATATTATAAATACTCGACAGAAAAATGTATTATTATTATTTATTTAAATATTAAATGTAGTTACATCTTAGCCACCAATTACACTCAGAAATTCAGTATTGGGACATTATAAGGTATCCTAAATAACAAATAATTGGATGTATATACATTATACATATTATACAATTATTGTGATGTTAAATGTAAATTAATAACCTTTAAATATTTCAGTTGTACGGACACTAGAAAGTGTATTGAATGTGAAATGGTGCAAGCTTATAAAATAAATCCATAACAATAACAATTTTCTCGAATACCTTTAATTTAATACTATATAACGATGACAGAAAAATATGAAGAAAAAAACATTATAAAATTAATAACTTATTTCTTTCTTTGCATATACCTACTAATAGTGTATAAAATATCAAAACGGTGAAAATCATCGAGACGACTATATAATAATATATATTAAATATTATATTTATACCTATTTATAGACATCTAGACATCATCTGTTACTATAATACTGGAAAGGGCACTATTTACGTGTATTTATTTTCTATTGTTAAAACGTATATATAATTTAATATAAGAATTAATATTATAATATAGAGCTACACTCGAGAAGTACAAATTATAATATCAATTACGATAGCATCAAACTTTACGGAATAAAATATGAAAATGAAGGTTAAATATAACTGATAGAGGTAGGTAGGTACGAGAATATTATGATTGGTGGGCGTAATTATTTACAGAGAATGGATTGTTGTAGTCAAAAGGGACTGTATGAGAGAATTAAGAGAAATTATCTTGTGCTTTCGAGGTGGAAACGGAGCGTGTCACATATTTTCTATATAATTTAGTAGTGCGGTGGCACAATGCGAGAAGGATATTATTATCTTAAGGAAAGCCGAGTAAAATTGTTTTTTTAAATTATACAGCCCATTAGGTATTTTAAAAACTATTGACAACAATAATATGTTATCGGCCTTTAATTTTTTTCCCGACCCCATTAAATCAGTTTGTCTAAAAATTGATAGTTATTTAGTATAAGATACAAAAAAAACACACACACGCTTTCGAATAAATAACTAAATAATAGACATACATTTTTTTGGTTATCAATATTTTTTTATCAAAAGTATACACTTCTAAATAAACTTGACTCGATTCTCTGTTACTGCTGACCGTTGCCAACATGCCGCACGAAAAATAAGTCAGAGTAACTCAATACTGAAAATATCAAAATACGATAAAACTTACTCTTGCCGTTTTACAACTATGTATACAAAATTACTTTTATTGTGTACCTGAATAGAAGGTATTACAAACATTCTGATATAGTTGTATAAGTACTGAACTAAAAGTATAGAAACTATTTCGTAGGTCTCAGCAAATTTATAAAGTTATCAGTAAATTTCACTTATTACTGAATATTGTATTGATTAGCTAATATATAGTGATCGCTAAAACATTTAATTTAAACATTGTACAAGACGCGTAGGTATGCCGTTTAATAATCTTAATTTATATTCAAATTAACATAATAACATTTAAAATAGTTTATTAATTTCAAGTCATGCGTTTTGGTTTTAAATACACTGACAAAATAACAAATTTTTTCAAACACACAAACAAGACGATTCCTTAAACACTCATTTTTTCAAACAGTATTTAAATATAACGTTTTTGAAATTTTTTTTTTATGATTTGAATTTATTACAAAACAAAACTGTTGAACAAGACAGTAATTAGTTAGTTGTGGATAAGTATATATGTATTAAACATTTAGATGGGGGGGGGATTTGAGTGTCACAAGGGTATCACAAAAAATGTTGTTCCACAATATTCCATTCACTTGCAGAACTTTAAATACTTATAACTAGTTGACCAATTTGCCAAAACGTGAATACTTTTCGAAAAATGAGTGATCACCTTTAAACTTATCAGTTATCAGTTTATCACATAATCACTTTTCATAATATTATGATTTTGCAACATTTTCTAAATAGTCTGAGAGCATAGTGGGCTTTTTAAATGACAAAATAATACACATGTATATGTATTCAGCGTTCTCATCGATATTTTAAAATTGAAGCAATTTAGTTATCAACTTATAATTTATCCAAATCAAATAAAAAAAAAAAAAAATCTTTATAACAGATAATTGAAATCATTATTATATTACCTAGTTCAGTTGTTGTTAAGGATACGTCCTTTGTCCTCAGCCCCCCCTCCTCGAAGGGTTTTTCATATATCTGAGTCCCTTCGTTCATACAAATTCTGGAACACTGCATAAAATTCGCACAAAATATAGCGTACTAAAGGATAGAAAAATAAAATTCCAATATTTTTAAAATGGGGGGGGGGTGGGGGTCTGGTGTGACGTAAGTGTTAAGAACACCTGTATATAATATCTACACGAAATAGTTCAAATATTATGTTTGAAGTTTGAACTACAAAATTACAAAACTATACAAGACACATTCACGAGTCGTAGTGACATGAAAAATAATGAGAAATAAAAACTTTTAAATAAATTTTATATTGAACAATATCTGTTAGTAAGAAACAGATTTACTGTTCAATTATTTCTTAAATTTTAAACTTTATTATATTTCCGCTGTAAGTGACATATTATTTACGGGACGTTTTTAACTTTTATATTTTATTATTCGTCTCAGTTTATTCACCGCATGGTAAGTAGATATTATATATTATAGTATATGATGTAGGTACGTCATTGACTATATGACAACTATATGCATTGTGATTTTATTTTCTTACTGTATGAGCTGTGATTACAGTTATAAATGTACTTACATAATTGTGTGTCCTGCATTATGTATTGTAGATCTGAATCGATAAATCTAAACAGAAAAAATAGTCAATATATTAAAACTCGAGAACAAAAATTTAAATACATATTCTTATTTTACAGTAGTAACAGAAGGTCAGATAAGCGTTACTTGATTTAAAAGTATGATTTTAATGAATGAAATGACAATAAAAACGACTACAGCAGGAAAATGGTTTAATAAGGCACTATATAAATAATATTGGACTGCGGAGTTTTGTCTAATTATTGTCATTGTTCGCGTCGGATATACGTTTTTGATAACACAATATTTATTTAATGATTTTAATGTGCCCGATGACTTTTAAACCTAGAAACAATATTTAAACTCCGTTTTACATACAACTACACAGCTCTGTATCATCAAAAATCGATTTATTACTACAAAGAGCTACTGATAATAATTCAATTTAAATTTTTTTTAATATAATGGCCTTAAGTATAGAAGCAATATTATAGCTTCGTCGTATATGAAATCCGATTATGGTTATATGGTTCGTCATAAAATATCATTCACCATGATGTTTATTAAATAAAAATAGCCTACCTAGAAAATCGTATTGGCATTAAGAATCGATGCGCACTAGAAAGAAGCCTTTTCTGAATTCATTCAAAACCGTATACCTTCGCGCAGAGTCATTAAAGAATACACTGTTCTCCGATATAAAAACCTCTTTAACCCGCTAAGACTCCACAAGTATTCAAAGTCGACTCTTCGTTTTTAATATACCTATCTGCAGATGTATCGTCGAGATAGATAGTGTTCTGAAAGTCGGAATATAATATTATTATAATATACTCTGCTGTTAATATACTTCTGAGTTTGTCCTCCCGATTGCAGAAAGTAATATTATAATGGTACCTAATTAAATAAATAAATATTCACGTTATTGTACCCACATAATAGTACAGCGTTTCCCAACCTTTTTGGCACACTAATTCTTACCTATATTCAGCAGTGGTACACTATTGACACCGATTTTTTTTTTATTATCAACATTAGGCTTTTAACATATTATAGTACCAAAGCGTATATACCTAAGTAAATTAAAAGTGAACAAATTTAATGTTGTGTTTATTCAGGTTAGCAAAGGTGGGCATCGACTAGTTAAAAAGTTAATGTTTTTTAACTTTTTAACTTAACTAGTTAGTTTGTTTTCTAATAAATTTTTTAACTTTGCTAGTTTAATTGGCAGTTGAAATAACTTAGCTTTTCACAGTTGATTTAAAAATGATCTATCAAGTTAAGACATTTTGAAATTTTTTATTTATACTTACGTAAATATTAATATAAAAATAAAAATAATCAGAATAATAATGATAAGAATTTTAACTATAAAGATATAATATAAATACGATAGTGAGTGGCCCCTTGATGTACAATGTCATAGTATTTTTCAAACACTTCGGTGCCACTGCTGTACATTATGATAAAAAATGCAATAAAATTGATTATTATAATTTAGGAAATTAGATAAAAGTAGATTAACCTTTTATAAACTGAGTTAAGTTAATATTTTTATCCGTATTAACTTTTAACTTACCGAGTTAAATTGATGATTTATTAACTGTTAACTTTCAACTTATCGATCTAGCGTTTTCATAACTTAACTTAACTCGAGTTAATTATTTCCATTAACTTGCCCGCCTTTGTAGGTTAGGAATACTCATGTAAAATCAGATTTTAATTTATTACAAAACATATACGATTTGTTAATGATGATTTGTTAATCAAATTACGCGGCACGCCTATGGAGGCACATATTATATAGGGCACAATATGCCGAGGCTCGCCAGTTGGGAAACGCTGTAATAGTATATAGATTAATAGATATTTTAATGAATATTAATTCCTTTCCGATTTACAGGTATACACATTATGTAATTATAATTCATAAAACGTATATTGTACATAAATACTAATTATTATTCGTAACATAATATTATATATATTACAGGAACGGGAATCATACTTTCGACGTAATCGACAGAATGGTTTCGTTCGTCGACAGCCATTCGTTGCAAATCGATCTATGGACACCGGATAAAAACGCCACCGTCGAAGGTATGTATGCCGCAGTAAAATGTTTTGATTAATATTATGTAGTATAATACATTAAACATTTTCATTTACGGTCATATAATATTGTAAGTGTTCAAAGATGAAAGATATTGAAACAAACTGATAATAATTGCTAAACCGTAGGCATATGTAATCGTTATCTCCCGATCTCCGATTAGTACCTACCTATCAATCTTTACGTGCCTGAAACAATAACAAGTGTAATAATATGAATGTATAAAGCACACAGAATATTATAATATAATTTCTATGATGATATACATATTATATTACTTGCGGAAAATAATTTTCCGAGTTGATTACTCACTCAATAATAATATGGTCTATTTGAACTTGGTGTCTATATAATAATATAATAGGCAGGTAAACGGTGGATAACGTACATATTGTATACGACCCGGGTCCGACAAATCCATAAATCGATATGAACTATAATATAATGAACGATGCAATACAAAATAATATATTAAATTAGTTTAGTTTCCGTATACCGTTTTTATGAACAGAAATCATAATAATTCCTAGTCCCTCGTTCGTCTTAAATAATATTATACTTTATATTATGCAGCGTCGTACCGTGGTTATTTTTGTAAACATATACGACGAAAAGCTTTAAATTATACTTTAACGACCACTTCTTGGAGATGTCACGTCATAATAAAATTTGACTAGATACGAGAAACCGGAAAATATATTGAAAATTGTTACGAAGTTTGCGTTTTGAAATCGGACATCACACTTATTTTCAAATGCCAACTATATTATCTTTCTCTAAAAATTTTTAATTTAAAATGTAAAAATTTCTCCAAATTTTAAACAGTGATTAATCATTTACGGAATTGGAGCAAGTCGTAAACTATTTATTACAAAATTAAATATATGTTTTCACTTTTCTAGTGTTGTCGGTGGGTTGGATAAAAATGTCTTTCTTTTTATTGAAAATATAACTCGTCGACTAATGATAGGTGACATGTGCATGTGCACCCATGTGCATCCCGCGATCTCTTTTGCATTTAAGTCACACACAGTACACACTAATATGGAAACTTAATAAGCACACATTCGCAAGACGCAAATATTTTTTTTTAATCGCCTATAAATTGAAATCCTTCAAAACGGTTTGTATCAAATCCACTTGACAACGATATAATATATAATTCAACGATCACGGGACATTTTCACTATAACACCAAAGCCGGGCAATGTGTAATATATTTATTATTGGTCGATTTATTTATATCACCATAAAGGCCACTATTTTCAAAGTTTGGCCCCTCTGAGTCACCGATCTCAGTCGTTATAGGTAATAAAACGCATATCATTACTAAAAAGAAATTCTTACCAGAGTTAACTAAAAACATCTCTCGTCCAACATTATTCCAAACAATCTGAAAGAAATTTAGCGTAGGAGTTTTTAAAAATAATCAAATTTAAATAAACTATGTACAAAAAGGTGAACATTGATAGGTAAAATGACTTGTTACTTTGAGACTACATAGAGTCGTGTAAAGTACAAATATTAAAAGAGGCAATAAACGCCGTTCCCTACATTTCAGGCATCCAAGTCTTTTAAAGTTTTAAATACACACATACTATTTTTTTAGTTAATCTGCAGATGAAAAACGAAATATATTTTTTTATATTAATAATAAAAATGAATACACCCACAAAGTATTTATAGGCGATGCAATTGAAATTAATCATATAACATTTGATATTATTATATATATTTTTTTTGTGTAGGATGGTTCTTGTAATACATTTTAAATTAGTATTCGGTTCTATTTATTACACAGCAGGAGACCTGCAAGTTTTGTGAAAAATATAGATTTGCCGCAGCACCGAGGAGAATCTAATTTATACGAAAATTTATATTTATAAAATATAATATAAAAATGTGTGTGTATGTGTATAATATACCGTTTATTATGTATATTAGATTATGATTTATGACCACAGTAATCTTCAGGATAATTGCGCATAAGTTATGTTATAAATAAATATTAAATAAAAAAGATGGTAGAATGAAAAAACGTAAAAAAAAAAATTTTGAAATGTCTTACTGTCTTGGAAAATCCTTAATATTATGCCCTTAATTGAAGTGCAATATGGGAATCGAGTTAATTCTCTTGTGCAGTTTCAGTAAATAGTATATAAATATGTCACATCCACTTAAGTGACGTTTTGGGCCGGACGGACACCCGCGATGCAGTGAAAAAAAAACCGACATGACCCACTTACAAGCGGCGGCGCACTGCTTGTCGCTGCATGCCCACTGCTCGGCCGCCCGCTTCACACTGCTTTGAAGTGCATTCTGCCTTAAGTGCACCCGGTCCGTATACAATCGACGAACAATCAACAATTAATATTAATTATTGTAACACTGTCACCCTCCTTTTAACGCACAACACGGACGGTTATTTAACGTTCGGTAAAATCTTTACCAAATATGAGAATGAAATATTGACCCAAATTTAAATTTAATATGAATAATATGATAATATCTTGGGCAGTGTTTTTAAAATTTTTCATCATGACAACCCTTCCCCCCAAATTAATACACATTTTACAAAATAATATTATGAATAACGTTTCGTGAAACGGAACTATATATTATTATATTTCTATACAAGTCCCTAAATGTTATATTTTCATTATATTCTAATTTCTAGGGCTGTTATGTTGTATATTATAATAATACATTATAAGATCCGAAAATCGGAAGCACATATTGACAAAACCAAAGTGTGCATGCCGTATTGAATGCCTAAAATATTATACTCATTAAGACTCATTTTTGTTATGCTCCCTTAAACATAACTATATTATACACAAATACAAATATTCATGATGGGCATAAGCGATTATTGTGCTTATTATTATTCGACAACGCGTAGTACTACACTCGTTCAATGGAATTGAAAGATTTTTTTATTATTTGATTAACACAATATAATTACAAAGTATTTAGAGAAGAATAGAACTCAGAGAATTTATAAAGAAATAATAAAAATTACATACACCTTTAAGCCAAGCTTGTGGTGGTGTAAGGAGTACGAACGGAAGCACATTAAACTCTGTTAAGACTCTGTGTTATGTTATTATTATATTATGTTGTCGAGACACTGTTTGGTAAACATTTCAGACATATTTTATAAACATACTATTTTAAAACACAACCTAAATTTGGAAATATAATAAAACGTTATTTTTAATATATCGGAGACCCCCCGGGGTCCGTCACTTGAAATCAAAATAATAAACGTATAGGTGCTATATTATATTATATTAGACGAGCTTGAACGCAGGCTTAAAGACGACTACTTCTACCTATAAAAAAAACCTAACCTAACCTAACCTAGTCGATAACCCTGCGCGACACCTGCTATTGTACGCTGGTACGACCTGCGGTACATCCAAGTTAGGTCCCAAGTACTAGGGTCTAATCCCAGGTACTATACACTAGTTGGGTCCGAGATTATTTTAAGGTATTTATTAAGAAATTATTTATCAGTCCTTAGAAGTTTTAAAAAAACATACAAATCGACACTTATATTAAATTAAAGTGAGAATCTCAGAAATAATGAAAAAAAGAAACTGCATTTTACTAAAAGAAAATTTTATAAATGACAAAATGAATGAAAAAAATGCAGGAATATTTTATTTTTATTTCTATTATACAATATGTATTTTTGATTTATACAATTTTTAATATTGTCTCTTTGTATAGCACCTGCGTGTTATTGCCAATATTATTATTACCTCAAATTCTAATAATTTATATTTTTAATGTTAAAGAAAATTAAAAAAATATACTGTAAAAAAACATTTAAAAAAAAAATTAGGGACCCAACTAGCGTGTAGTACCTGAAAAAATCCCGGACCCACAACGAGTATAGCAGATTTTAATTCGGGGCCCAACTCGGATGCAGCCACGACCTGCACTACAAAAACTGCACTTTTGACGCGTTTTGTATTTTTGACGATCATTATCGTTCCGGCAGGGCGCAGGCGTCACGCTTACCGGAGGGTGTTCCCGATCATCGTGGGCACGTACATGATCATGTCGGCCGTGCTGATACCGATGGGCTTCATGTTCATGTCCACGTTGGGCGGCAAAGCGCTGTTGGTCAGCAAAATGGCGCTCATGGTGTCGCTGATGAGCAACATTAAAAAGATATTCTCGTACGAGTACTACGTGCCGCCGCCGCAGGCACCGGCGCCCGCCCACCACCACTGGAAGAGGACGCTGCTGGCGCACCGCACCACCGCCGGTCCGCTGTACTCGTCGTACACCGGGTACTGAGATCGCGACAACTACGCAATCACTCGAGATCAGATTTCGGGCCGGCCCTTGGCTAATTTATATTATAATATATAATAAATATGTCACGAAACGAGTTTGTGCAGTGACGGTTTACAACGATTTATAATAATATTATGTACCTCTATATTATTAATTTATATTCATATTAGCCATAGACGATAGGTTGTACCTGCGTAAAATATTGTACGGGTTATTTATTTATTTATTTATTATCAATATAATATTATTACTTATCAAGTAAACAACGGATGTTATACCTTTGAACATATTATAATATTGTAGACGTTTGATCGTGAACTGCATCCGGACGTATACTTGTTTTTGTTTATTTTGTTGTAGGTACCTACCCATCTGGCTATAGTATTGCTTTTGTTGTAGGTTTTCTGTCCATATAAACTGTGACAAAACGAATTTTTTTCAAGTGTTCGACAGGCAAACCGCGATAAAACACCAGAGCGGTGTCAATCCGACATGCCAGATATTGATTACCCGTGTGTTGCGTAGTACCCATGTGGGGGATTTATTGATTCCGCCGAAACTACCTGTTTAGGAAAAAGGTTTATATTGATTCCGCCGGCTACCGCCGTTTACACTATCTACATGACTACATATCGATTCCACCGGACCTTGTCTGTATATTTTAAAATGTATAGTCTATTTATAGTATGATTTAGACAATTATTGTATAGGTAGTAATAATAATTATAATATTGGTATTTAATTAATATTATCTATATATTGTGAATTAGTCACATGTGAATGTATAGGAAGTCTAAATCGTATAAAACGATAATAATTGTATAATTAAAAATTAAAATGTATAATCTAATTAATGTGTGTATGACGTGATTATGTGAATATAATATTGCAAAATGTATATAGGTAGTCTCATAAATAGTGCTTTTAACAACAAAAAACCAATGTATTGAACATTTCAAAAGTTCACTTGTTAACCGGTTTCAAATATTACCAAAAGTAGTTATAAACTTTAATTTTGAATAAAACAATCATTATAATCATTTTATACATTTTAAAATATACATTTAACAATATATTGACATATACATATTAACTAAATACATATATTATAATTTATAATTTTATATGTATATACCTATATATTGTCCAAATTATACTAAATAGACTATACATTTTAAAATACATATACAAGGGGGGGGGATGAACAGTGTCCGGCGGAATCGATGTGTAGATATATTATAAACAGTAGCTGCCGAAATTAATAGCCGGCTAAGTCGATACGAAATCAGCGGAATCGATAAACGCCCCCCATGTCCATATAACCATCATGTTGTGTGAACTACGATCATAATTAATATAAAACATATCGATTATAGTTATTGTTATAACACTTATGAGCCAATTTTAAGGCGTATATGTGAACTTTCTACAGAATAATGTTCAATGTAGACATGTAGTATATTAATACGTGAATACCTACACATTATTATAAATTCATAAACCTACTTATTGTACAGGAATAAGTTGACACGCCACAAAATTGACGTCTTGATTACTTACTAATTCCTAATTCATAACCGAATAGAGTGGAATGGATCCCGATTTGTTTCAAAAACAAACAGAAAAAAATTTAAAAAACGATCGCAGGGTAACTGCCCATAATACTGTATTATTCCGTATTCGCGTTTTATATTCTGAGCTCCGCTATTAATTAATGTATTGCAGTTTTACACCGATGTGAGTTTTTTCTTTTTGCTTCACGTTTAAATACACTAAAATTCAATCTTCTCCTGAGTGGGGGATTTTCGGTAGTTATATAACATATAATTATGTTGGATACCGTGACAAAATTGGCACTTCGGGGGAACAAAAGTTAAAAATTCCCAGTACTTTTATTATTTATAAATTAGGAAAACCCGAAAACCAACAAAAAAACAGCAGCAAAACAGGAATATTTACGTTACCTACAGTTGTAGTTTTCGATAAGATCGATTATGTTTTTTTTATGTATTTCACAAAGAAATTGAAATAAATAAATGTAATATATTATTTACGAATAATCGTAATGACTTCACATCTTCATAAAATATTTATATTTTAATGTTGTGAACATAATACAATAGTTTCAATAAATGTCGGTTCTCTTTAAAAACATTTTAATTGTCAACCTTTTATTCGATTTATGTTACTAACATTTTTATTTCTAGGTAGAAAACCTTGAAATTTATAGGTACAACGATTTTTTTAAATTGCTTATACAATAGCTTAAAAAAATCGACTGTACACAATCAGAATTGTTCGTACTTTGTCATTGAGTAAGTTACTGTAATGTATGTATTGAATTGGAATTTAATTAAATAACGCATTGCATACGAAAAACGATTCTGAGCGAAGACGATCTGTCAGTCTAGATCATTGCAAGTATTTTTTTTAGAATATATATATATTGGTATTCAAATTATTTATTTATTAGTAGTACGATAGGTATGTTAAATTAATTTTGCCAAAAACATTTCAAATTAAATTGTCATTGCGTATATAATGATATAAGTTAAAAGTGCTCAAAAATAACATTTTTAAATTACAACAAAATAACTAAAACCATTACCTATTCTTCGATTAAATATTACATTTGAACTTAAAATGTTTGTACAAAAATTTTGTATTTAGATTTTTTTTTTTTTGATTTTTTGTGACAGTATAAACTAATTTTGAGTAGTCTATGTTAAATTGTCTAGTCTACGCTATAAAAATTGAACATTTCGTAAATTCGTGACTACAAAATAAATAGTAAATTATTGTGAATTCGACAAATTTTGTACAAAAGTTAAACTTTTGACTCGCTCTCCCCTACTCCTCCGCGAAAGTACAAACAAAATTTAATTTCATTCCAGAAACCATAATGAAAGTTGAAAGTTCCATCATTTTTCAACTAGAAAAAATACGAGATGGGAACACTGATCTACTATAATTTTCTTAATTTTAGTAAAATAATATTTTTACTTAGATAATTTATGTATATTATAGCTTCAAATATTAATAAACTCAATAACTAATATCATGACGATACCGAGTTAATTGATAAATCATGAATATTGTATTGTTACTATGAAATACATAATATATATGATTTTAAAATAAAAAGCATTTCTCATAAGTCATAATAACTGGACTCAATAAATCGTTTTTAGTTAGTAAAATTATTGTACTACAGGGTTGGTGGCATGGAGTTGGGACCAATCGATAATATTAATATCAACCGATTAAAACATGAACCGTTTGAATCAAATTAGTGGCACACGTTTGGTCCAAATTATAAGCACCCAAAAAGAACTGCTCGATTGAGCACAGTTTTCCTTTTTTTTTTTTACACGTTTGCCAATTATAATATGATGGTGTACTGTGTGGTAAAGCCAAACGGTGAATGTGGGTACTTAACTCTAGAAAAAAAACGAAAAACCCATTTTTGGTGATGTTGTAAAGTACCACACATATTTTTTAGTCACTGCGGAATGTATACCTACATTACATCTATATAGATAGAGAGACAGTCTCTAACAAAAAGCCGAGACTAAAGTCGGAGCACTTTAGATTTATAAGACTTAAGGTAAGATGGTAATACATGTGTACACCTGAATATGTGTCTTTATGTATGGGTATGATGATATTATTTTAAACGTTACAAATTTACAATTACGGTTTGACGGTCCTAAGCCGCTGTTAAAAATATTATGAAAAATGCTGTTTATAATTTATGTTATACCTCTAAGTATAATAAATTGGTCCAAACGGGTTCGTAAACTTTTTAACGTCATGTAAAATTATTGTGCAAACTGGTCATAAAATTTGGTAGAAACAAGTCGTGTTTTATTAAAAACGAGATCTCCTTGTTTGGACCACTTGACTTTATCGCAATGTGAATATTATGATGTTCATAATTATTGTATTTTCCGTTATCATCTCAGTGATTACAGTCCTCATAATAATATTCATTTTCAGCTTATTTTAAAGAAAATGTAGAGTCGACTGAGTTAGTAAAGATTTGAATAATCATTGTTTTAGTCAACAATTTTCAGAAATAAAATATTATGATTTATGTTTAGTACCGTGTTTGCTGTTGAGTTTATGGTATCCCGATATAAATAATTATCGTAAGACCTTGATGGCTTGTTATGAAAAAATTAAGTCGTAAACCAGACTAATCAGTCAAGAGAATCTGTCCATTTGACATTTAAACAATTTTAAAATATAGATAAACTTCAAACACCCAACAGACCTGTAATAATGCCAAAAACTGCGTCTGATAGAAAAAAAATCTACTATTTTTATTAAACCGATTGATGCTTGGTAATATAGACGATAATATATAAAAAAATATTTTAGGTTTATGATTTTTTGTTTTTTTTTTAAATTAAATTTTGTGCACTGCGTTTGTAATAAAGCCCATTTGGTTTTTGAATCTCGATCTTTTTTTTTATAAATAAATCACATTTAATATATTTTATTACAGTCAATCAGGGTAACTGCTTATTGTCTATTGAGGATAATTTTTAAACTCGTAAATTTCGGTTATGATTTATTCCTTTTGGAACTTGCCTATATTTTGCACGAACATTTTAGTGAACCGCATATACAATTATGTATTAGAAATTATGTATTAATGTATTATGTATTGAAAATTACCGAAACATACAAATGGGATTCTCACAGATATTTTGCATATTTTACTCTTTATTGCGTCCTGCACTATAAGCCAAGTACAATATTCGATCATGCAATAGACAAGTTGCAACTATGGTAAACAATTTTAACAATTATTTTAGATTCAAAGCAAAGGGGAGAAAGTAGATGACCGTTGTATGTCAAGTGTATACCTCTGTAATCGAGTAAGTCGCTGTATAATGTATATCATGTGTTAAATTTGAATTCAATATGTGCAATAAATTATTGTACACAAAAAACGATTCTGAGC